>OY770116.1:5432081-6932043 GCA_963669365.1 Verbascum thapsus
GTTATACATAACACCATGCAAATTTTGTAGTATCACCTCTCATATTTTGATGAAGTGGCTTAATGACATTCACATGGTCCATAAAACCTGATTTTGAAAACATTTCCTACATTTTCTTCTTTATTTTTTTAGTCACATTAAAATTGTATTTCTTACAAGTCTATTTACTATTTTGTTTTCTCATCTCTCAACTTTTACTTCATCTCAACTAATTTTTAATTCTAAAGTCTTCTTATCAATTTTTTATGTTTTGCACATGCATCAAGTGTGCAATACCGACTAGAATTGATAGATTTTTGTAATTGAATCATGTTATAAAGCAACTTTAAGAAAATGCACCTCTAAGCACACTTAAAACATTATGAAGGGAAGAAACCGGGTCTGTGTTTTCAAAAAGTTGCGCTGCTTCCCCTGCTACCAGCGCAACAAGGACAGGAGCGCCAGAAACAGTATGGTAGCTGTAAAATAAAAAGAATTCTCCCCTTTGACGGCTCGATTCACTCAGTGAGCCAAATGTATCCAAGTCCTCCCCCCAAAAATTGTGGGGGAATACCATTGCAACCTTATTAAGCAAGCCAAACCCGAGTCTTTCTATAGCTGCTGATTTTCTTTCAGGTAATTTGGGTTCGAATTTGATAGTTTGTTTTTTAAGGACTCCAAGGGGAACTGTACAGAGCACCATATCTGCTTGAAACACTTGGTTTCCTGCAATGACCTCAACACCTTCATTTCCATACCTAATTGTCTGAACGGTTTTACCGTAAAGGATTGGAACTCCTTTACATAAAGCTCTAATCAGTCTCCAATTTCCACCTGCGAGAAAACAGTGGTCGCCTCCCATCTCATATGGATCATCTTGATCCCAATAAGCAGCAGAAAGATTTGAAAGGCTTCCGGCATTGGAAAATTCCAAGTTCGCAAAATGCCAATCGAGAAGTTGTCTTTCTTCGTTGCTTCTTGCAACAGCATAAAGTTGTCGAAGTGTTTCTAAGACTGTACCTAAAGAAATATTACCCGCAAACCCACCCATTGTTTGTCTCAGTTCGGTGACTTTGGCTAGAAGCTTATTAAAAATGAGCTCAATGTTGGTATCGATTTCTTTATTGACAGGTGTGCCGTCAGGCTTGTACAGAGGGCAGTTATCTCTAACCTTGTGAAGAGGAATGGAAAGTTGTCTAGCTAAAACTCCCAGAGGGTTGGCATGAATACCAGTTATTACACTGCCACCTAGATCAACAGCAGCGTAATTACCTTTTTGACCCATCTTTTGAGTATAAACTCTACCCCCAGGTCGATCCCGACCTTCAAGGACAAATACTTTGAAACCAAATGACATGAGCTGTCTCGCTGCAGCCAACCCAGCAAGTCCTGCACCGATTATTATTACGGAAGATTCTGTAGTTTCCTCAAATATTTCAGATTCTAGTGATTGCGAAAACCCAAAATTTATGTACCCATTATTCAGAAGAAAGTTATACGCCGCATTTATCAAGTGCGCATAGTCATTACTCACTGTTTCCTTTATCTTCCCTTTGGAAAGCCATGACTGCACGTTGTCCCTCCACTTTGCGAGTATGTGGTTCCTTACAACTATATAATCATTCTGCTCTTTCCCATCTAATTCCCTCACGACCCCAGCTTTTATTTCCTCTTCGAGTAACTCATCTATTGGAAATCCCAAAGATAACGCGATCATGGCTTCAGTCTCAGTTTCTTTCTCCAAATCCTTCTGTGTCCTATTTTTCTTCCTCAAAGAAGCACCTAACTCTTTTTCTATCATCTCATCCATTAGTTTCTCATCATAATTCCTCAAGCCCCTTTTCCTTCTCAACGACCTCTTGAAATCCGGATTATCTGACACCACTGATGTTTCCCTATTCTCCCCCATTTTATTTTCCACTTCAGGACACACCTTTAACTCAATTCTAAATGTGTTGAATTTTTTTTACCAAAACACATACCTCATTAGATATATTTCCCATAAACAACCATATACCATATAAAACTATTAAAAGACATACAGAAGGGTTTTCTCTTCAAATTGTTAGTTTTCTTATATTCAATTCCCAGCAACTTGACAAAGAACTCAATGTCCGGCAAAAAGATAAGAATTACAGTCCAATCCTAAAATCTAAAATGAGTAGCAAAGCCTCAAATCCTCAGAAAAAAATTCAACGGAACAAAGTAAGAATGAGGAGAAGAAACGTACCGTTTGAGGAAGGGTCAATTTTGATTCAGACGAATTAGGGTTTGTTTTGGGAAAGATTTTGAGTCTCAGTGAAAAAAATAAGAAATTGTACTGTTTTGGAGGGAAGTTTCTACAGATTTCATGGTTAAATAAGCCCAATTAGGATGAGAACATGGGCCGTTAAGTGGGCCTATAAACTTGTGATTATGTTATTTATGAAAGGCTAAGCCCAAAGTGGATTTATTTACCAAAGTCAAAAACATTTCACTTTTTATTTTTATTTGTCATTAATTATAGGTCAGCATAACATCTATTCTTGGCACAATTTGAGTGAGAATATGAGTTTACTACGTACTTAATTTTTAAAAATTATTTGCAAAAAATATATTTACTTGTCAATAAACTAAATATTTGTAAAGACTTCTGGCATAAATAATTATAATTTAATAAATATTAACTCATCGTTAGAAATCATATGCTCAGCACGTGATACATTCTATTAAAGTAAGATGTCTGGTTCTCACCTTCAGTTATAAATCGAACAAGTTATAACTCGAACATGAACATGTTAGGAAGTACCATAGATTGTGCCCTGGTTCGAACAACGGGCTACAGGTTGATGTTTATTATTATTATTATTATTATTATTATTATTATTATTATTATTATTATTATTTATGATAATAAATTGTCATTAAGATAATTAAATTAAGGCTTTCACTTACTGAGAAATATTTTCTTAAATTTAATTATCTTATATTTTGATAACTTATTTTTAAGTTTATACAAATTATATTGCAAGTATAATTAACTTGTGAAAATTGTGTTGAAGTAATTACTTTCAGAGTTTGTTAATGTCTTATAGATAACAAACTAGCAATTGCAGTACCATAAAAATTAAAGTACAGTACAAACTACTAAACCATAATATCTATCTTTGTATATGATAACTGAAAGTACTATTATTTTAATAGAATTTGAGTGATGTTTATTAATTTTTGACTAATGTTCTTTCTACTTTTCTTTTTTTTTTTTTTTTGATAAAATCTAATCCCTCCAAGTACCATTACGAAGTAGAGAGATAGTCCAGACTTTCCAACGACAATAGGAAATTTTCACTAATCATATCTATTAAATGCGAGGACTTTTCCTTTATCACATAATTATTTATAAATTATCACTATTAATAAAAAAAAAATTCAAATCACTACTAACAGTTTGTTAAGCCATCGGAATTTGGATTCCACGATAGTATATTACAATAGTATCACATTATTATAAAATTAACAAGTGTTAATTTTATAAATTCCATTCTGATATATTATTGTGTAATAGTAGATCCGTCATCTTCTTACCCAATTGGTTTGTTCATAGATAAATATCCCATTAATTATGTTGAGCGGAGTTATAGTGAAACATGGCATGTTTGATACGTCAAGAGAAGCCATAGTGTTAATTAAGTTGATTGCCTACTTGCTAGAGACCCATTATGTGTATCAAAACAACCTTTCTCACAAGTAATAGGCGAGTTATAATTGTATTTAGCATTTAATTTTTTTAGACGTTCTTCTTCAACTTCGAAATGTATTTGAATTGAGAGATTTGAATTTAAGAAATAAATTTGAAGATATGATTTTTATCATTTCAATTTTAAGTCATTTAAAATTGACTATAATGATGACGTGAATACTCAAAATGAATATTAACGAATTTGGAATTCATTATTATAATTTATAATAATTTGAACTTATTCAAACAAATTCAATAAATTTGTTAATGAATTTGAAATTTATGACGATTTAACTAATGTGAGCATATGAGGCATTGGTTGGTTGAGAGAACTCAATGTGGTATCTAACATATAATTTGTAAGTTACGTAACTCAATTGTTTATTTTTATTTTTGAAAAGTTAGGTAACTCAATTGGAGAAGAGGAATGACAATCAAAATTTCAGTAAGCATCTTTTATTGACATAACATGTAGCGAAATATATATCTATATATTGCATAGTGCCGAAAAATAAATTGTTTCAATAGTCTATATTTGTATTATTACCCTACATTTGCCACTAATTATTATGGTGAGACATATTAGACAAATTCTTGTATTATAAAACTTGTAAAATCTATTTTGTGTAAATATAAAATTTCTTTCCACTTAATAATAAACCAATAGTGACAACCTCAATGAATTGCACTAAATTATTTCTTGTTATCTCATTTTAAGAAAGTGAGTCTTTAGCAGTCAAACAACCAGAAATAGTTTCCAGAGAAATTTATTAATTACACCACCTAACATAAATTTTTAATCTCCAAAAGAACAATAAAAATATTTGTCAACCTTAACTTGTCATTTTATATTAAAACAAATCCAAAAGTTAGGATTAACATAACTTTGGACTAAGCTATCTTGATCTGTAAATTTAAAATTGATTGATTGATTTCTTTTATCGAACGCTTATTGTTTTGGATCTTTAATTTGATAAATTAAATAATATATAGATTTTATTTTGAATAGTCTACATTTAAATAATCTTAATTAATTTGTTTTGAGTTTAACACGATAGGTATTAATTAATTAATTAATATATATTTTATTTAATTTCCTTAGAAGTTAGAAACTCTGAAAGTTTAAATTCGAATCAATAACTTTTCATGAAAGATATGATTAGTTATTTCTTATTTTAGAAGTGTAATTAATGATAATTAAGTTCATTGATAAGTTTACTATCTGATTGTTGGGATTTCTTAATGAAATATTAGTGGAATGAGTCTTTGAATTGAAAGATATTATTATGGCTTTTCTGGATATAAAAATTGTCTTAATGATTTTTAGTAATTTTCCCTTTTTCTATGCCTTTTGACTTATTTTTAGCACCGAATTTCTTTGCTGGAAGAAGAGTTTTGAGACGAAAAATGCATGTGTTTTTTAATTAACTATACTAAATGTGAATGATAATTGTTAATGCCTGAAAACTCACGTTTATTTTCTTCACGTCAATGTCGAACAAAATACTTTCGGACTAATGATCATAAACTTTTTTAGCTCATACTATATGCAAATTGAGCTTCATCATGACTTTAATTCAGCAAATATCAATCCTATCCCCGAAAAACCAAAAAAAAAAAAAAAAAAAAAACCGGAAGAAATTAAAAATAAACAGATTAATGGGGAAAAAAAAGATAAACTTAAATCATGCTCTATATAAAGAATTCCAAAAGTCCCTCCTTGATTACTTATTTACATATTCAAATCAATTAACTAATATCTTAATTATCTCAATCAATCAATCACCTGTAAGATTTAAGAATACTCCCACAAAAACAACATACGATGGCTTTCCACGATTTCCAATAAATCGGGATGTAACAAAACCTCGTCAACGTCTGCATGTCCGCCACCGTCGCCGCGTGGTGGCACCGTGAACACATCCCAGCCACCGGTTTGCTCCGCCGCACAACGCTCTTCTGATCCACCAGAAAACAAAAACAAACCATGAGATGGGACAGTAGTTAAATTAAAATATGGAGATCTTTTCTTTTCCAGGTTGAAATAAGAGCATAAAGATTTGTGATATTCACAGCTTATTAGATTATTTAATGTGGGAAAGAGAATTATGTACTTGTACAGTAAGTGTACTCTATAGTTTTATAGGTATATGACAACATTTATATTATTTTAAACCTGTTTTAATTGCAAATTAAAATTCTGGTAGGCCTCTGATGAAATAATAAATAAAATTAAAAATACAAAGTTTGGTATGTGGGCTATAATAAGTAGGGTTAGCACTTAGCAGAAGTTTCCTAACTGAAATTCGATTGACTAGAATTTAAATATAATTTTAAAAATAACTATGCTTTGATAAAAAAGAGAAGAATGAGTGCCATGTGTCAGGTGCAGTTGGTAGTGTAATTGTCGTATTTAATGAAGTTTGATATGTCTATGAACCTGCCAAGAAAACGTACGAGGGATATAATGTACAACTTTTTATTTCAATTGAATCTCGACTATATAATGATTGAAAAAAATTCAAAATAATTGCTAAAGAATCAAAAATGATCTGGACAAGTGTTATCGATTTATAATCATCTACTGTTAAATATTTCAATTTAAACGTAAGTAGGCTCTAGCTTTCAACATTTACAAAGTGTTTATAAACATGTCAAAAAAAAAAAAAAAAGACAAAAGAAAAGAAAAGAAGGAACACGCGACCATTGGGGAGAATTAAGTGTGTATGGATAGCATCAAATGTGGAATTTTGCTTCCATATGCTTACTAAGATTGACATCTTCCTCATTTGAGGGTTGATTTTTCGACAAAACATGTCTATAATTATTTGGTCAAAAATTATGGTTGAGTATTAATAATACATACAAATGTATATTATACATATGAAAAATTGCATTTTGTTTTATCTAGTCGAACATTACTTAAATTCATTTTTTATACTTTGGTACATATGACTAGGGGTGTCAAGAACCGAATTTAGCCATATTTTTTGACTCGAGCTTAAAAAATAATAATATATTATTTAATGTATATTATCAATTTTATATTCATTCCTGCATAATTAATTATAATTATAATTCATATCAAGAAATCAATTTTACACATACCTATATGTACATATAAAAATAAATATATATTATATTTTTTATATATTAATAGTAAAATATTTTTTACTTCGATCCGCGAGCTCATGAACAAGTTTTTTCGAACTCGAGCTCGACTCGCTTATAAAACTCGATTCGTTAGATTCAACTTGAGCTATTTTTGAGTCGATTCGCCGAGCTCGTTAATTGATTCGACCAGTGGTCACCCGTGTGTGTATATACAGTAGAAACTCGATAAATTAATACTCGATTATTTAATAAACTCTCTAAGATAATATTTTTAGGCGGTCCTGACTCAGGGATAGGATGCTAAATTAATAATTCGCTAAAATTATAAGATAATACATTTTTGATAATTTCTATAGGCCCCATCTAAAATATAAATTAATAATTTCTTATAAACTACATATTAAATGAATGATTTATGAAGATTTCTTGACTCAATTGTCTTTTGTTTTTGTTGAAATCAATTTCACCTTGAATCTCGTCTATAATTTTTCTTATATCTGAAGACCGCTTAATTGTATTAGATATTGTCCCTTGACTCACCTGCAAACCATAGTTACTAAGAACCCATTCTTACAATTGCTTTTGAATGTGACTTGAATTATCCTTATTGTGCTTGCATAATGCTCTTCGAATCTCGTCGGTCATTATTATTTTTTCAACACCTTTAAGATGGGAAGCCATGTTGTGTGTATGATTTATTTGTGTTAGCATATTTTGATCTTATATTTATATAAAAAATATTTTTTTAATGTTCATAAAGAGATACACACAAAACACAAAAAGTATAATAAGGTGGGAGATTGAAAGATTCTTTCAAATTAGGCCCTTCATTTGATATACGGACATGCATTGTGCAATAATTAAGTAGAAGTTTGAAATGTGTTTGTAAATGAGTATTTCATTATAAATTAATAAAATATTAATTAATAATTGATGTGCCTAAACCGCAAGCGCACGGCTTCGGTGCAGTACAAAAAATATCGTTCCCACGAGGACCGAACAATCAAGCACTAGCCTATCAATTATCAGTAATCTAAGCCTAACGAAGTTATGAGATAAAAAGTAAAGAAAACGGAACAGAATGTATAAAACTGGTTTTGATTATATTGGATTAGTAATTCCAGAATCAGGTTTCACCACGACATACGTTATCAATTAAATCATACAATCAATTCAGTTACAATCACCACTTATGAAGGACATTATCCAATGATACTTATTACCTTCTGTCGAAGCATAACAATTTACCCAAGTTAATTAATCAACTACTTTCGTGATGATTAGACTAAGCTCAGATTTATTAATCTCTATGATAATGTATCGATTCCTCAAAAGACCTAAAACTACTTTCGTGATTTAGGATCCTAGGTTTGAATTCTAGGGTTCCGATTTAGATGTCACCTTTCAGAATTTTCACCTAATATCTATGAATATGTAAATATGTGGCCAGCAAATTCACAAGCATTAACAATCAAGAATTCAAATCATAAGCATATGCGATGTAACGTAAACGATCATATAATTCAGGATGATAACATATTATCGGGTTATTCCCAATTCCAGAATAAAATAGACTACTCCATAGATGCAAGAGCACAATCAACGAAAATCAAAGTAAACATGATAGATAGACGAGAATTAAAAGAGAATAGAAAGATAAACTCGATAAAACCCGTTGTCAAAGATCTTGTTTACAATCAATTGTCGAATCTCGTTCTTGAATCTCTAATCCTTACAATCAATCTCCAAGAAATAAAGTTCGAACCCTATTACAATGTTTGGAGGGAGTATTTATACCCCAAAAAGAAAGAAAAGACCGAAAATAGGTTATGGACGGATTCTGAAGCGCCGCGCTCGAGCGCTGAGCGCTACTTTCTGCCTTGAGGCGCTTAAGCGCTCTTCTCTGTCCGGAGCGCGTAAGCGCTAGGCGCTTAAGCGCAATGTACAGTCTGATTTTGCCTTCAGTGTCTTCTACAAAGTTGTAGATCTATGTCTTAGTTTTAAAACCCAACCAATTTGGACCTAATCCAAGCTTTATCACTCAAGTTATGATCGTTTTACCAGGGCTGCGCCATTTGGTTCGGAACAGAGCGTATTTATAACTTTTGAGTCTTCAAACGTTTGAACTGGATTTTGTCCTCTTCATAAGACTTTTAGGTAATTGTCTTAGCTTTCTAATCATATAAGGCGCATTAACATTGGAGGTTTGTAGCCCAAGATATGATTGTATTTCCAAACAGCGCCCATGTATCTCCTTTCATACGTTTTTTCGTCATTTTCTCGAAGTTAATGATTTTACCCTACAATCATGTAACAAACCTATAAACGTATATGGGGTATAAATCATGATATAAAATGATATAAAAATGACTAATCTTAGGGTGGAAAACACGTATAATTTAGGTTTATCAACCCCCCAAACTTACTTTTGTTCGTCCTCGAACAAACGGTAAAGCAAAGAAAACAAAAAAGCCTTAGCATGTGCAACAAGCCTTTAAACCTTTTTGTTCCCCAAAAAGGACGAGTTATAGTCTCGTGAGGGTTTTCAGAAAATGTACCCACAAAATCTATGAAATTTGAGCTATGTTCAGATAATACAACTTATAAAAATTAACAAAAGACTAATGGCATAACATCATTAACAATTAAGCTCAAAAGTATGTACATATCTCTAAATTTTGCCACATATTAACACTAAGAGTCGAATTAACTTCCAAAGTGGTGCAGTCAATCATAGGCATTATAGTCGAGTGGCATCCTTACCAAATTTTGGATATAATCCCCATTTTTATTAACTTTCAAATTCAAAGGCACTAAGTTTAATAGGCGAAAATACACACTTCAAAACTAAAGCTTTTAAAAATTTTTGACTTTCTACACAGGACGTGTGGATTTCCGTTTAGCTCATTAGACCATGTGCAATGCTTGTTCCCTTAGGCTTTCTATGACACCCATGTAACGAGTTTTGGGTCAACGACTCCGAATCTAGATAGCTTTAGGGCGTTGAGTGTTGAGACACTCCTTTTGGACTTAATCACTCGAGTGTCAAAGGCCACGAAACAAGCTAGGTCTTTATTTGAGTTAGCTTCACATTGTCATAACAATCCAACACATCAATATTTTCAAATTTTAAGCATTCATTATGAAGTGTGACTATGTAACTCTATACCTTATAAAAATTTTAGTTAATATCTTTGAGAATTACTCCTTACGTGTCTCAAGATACAACATCCACTCAACTCCTCTCCCATAGATTGTGTGTAAATATCTAAAGAAGCAAATCCTAATCTTAGGTCGACATGAGCAAAAATCGAGATATGCTTGTTTCATTAGTTCAGATTATATATTGAAGTCATGCCATCTATCTTAAGTTAATTCTAGCAAATTGTACAAATTGACAAGCTAAAACTCATAAAAGAAAAAAAATAAATAAAAAAAATGCATGCCATATGAATAGCTCAAACTCCCCCAAACTTAAGCGAAACAAACTCATATGATATATAAATATGCTAAGTCAAATTCCACCCCCAAATTTAAACTCTAACATTGTCCTCAATGTTATCACACATAAGTAGTGGGAAAGGAAAACTTAACCTAATGGGATGTTGAAAAACATGCCCGAATACCAAAAGAGAATTTTCGTTCCAAGTAAAGGTGTTGCATCATCTTTATCATCCTATGTAAGCTACTCGTGTACCTTCTATGACAAAACAAAAACAAAGCATGCAAAAATTTTTTTTTTAGTGTGTTAAAGAAAAAAAAAATAGAAAGAAAAAGAACAAAAACAAAAACAAAAAAAGGAAAACACTTGGGTTGCCTCCCAAGAAGCGCTTGTTTATAGTCATTAGCTTGACTTTACCATGTTAACTCAATTTTGTAGATCCTGAATTGGACCCGATGACTTCGCAACTCTCCAATCGATTTTAGAATCTCGATTTTAGGTAAAGAAAACTCAGGTGCTTGTTGAATAGAAGAACTAAATAGCCCCTTCTTGAGTTTTTGTCGAGGGATCTTTTTGTCGTGCAAAGCTTTAATACCTTCCTTTTCAATCCTTGCACTCTCATGCGCATCAAATTTGAACTTATCTGGTTCACGACGTCGAAACTTCCTCTCCTCTCTAGTAATGTTTGATGTCAACGATGGATTTCCCTCAAAAAGTCGAGCAATATCAGCGACAACTTCATCTTCCTCCTCAATCGAGCCACCACTCAACAGTCGTGCTTCTAATGGATCCTTATAGTGGTGCTTAGCAAGCTTGTCCGTAGTTATAGCCTCGTCAATCCTGTAACAAGAGTTCTCGATAGAGCAGTTAGCAACAGATTTATATAGTTTAAATTCAACTCTCTCATCCCCAATATTCAAGGAAAGCATTCCATTTTTAACATCAATAATAGCTCCTGCTGTAGCTAGGAATGGTCTACCAAGAATAATGGGGATTTGAGAGTCCTCATCCATATCGAGAACAACGAAATCTGTAGGAATAAAGAACTTACCAACCTTGATAGGTACATCCTCTAACACACCTATCGGATACTTAACAGAATGATCAGCTAATTGCAAAATTAATGTCGTAGGCTTTAAATCATTCATCTCTAACTTCTTCGCCATAGACAATGACATGAGACTAACACTAGCTCCAAGATCACATAAAGCATTGTTAAAACTCATATTACCAATTACACAAGAAATTGAGAAACTACCGGGATCTTTGAGTTTTGGAGGTAATTTATTTTGAATTACAGCGCTACACTCCTCAGTTAAAGCGATAGTTTCATATTCCTCTAGCTTTCGTTTGTTAGAAAGAACTTCCTTCAAAAATTTAGCATACGAAGGCATTTGTGCAAGTGCATCAGTGAATAGAATATTAATGTAAAGTTTTTTCAAAACTTCTAAAAAATTTCCGAACTGTTTATCTAATTTCGCCTTAGCTAATCTTTGAGGAAAAGGCACGGGTGGTTCATATGGCGGTGGAGGTACATATGCTGGCTCTTTCTCACTTACCTCATTCGTTTTATCTTTTGAGCTATCGGGATTAGACGTTGTTTCCTTTTCAACTTTATCAATTAACCCTGTTTCACTAATCCTAGTAGGCATTTTTGGACTTTCATAATCGGTTCCACTCCTTAAAGTAATTACATTACAGTGTTCCTTCGGATTTGTCTCAGGTTGTCCGAGAAAAGAACCAGAAGTCCTATTCGAGTTGCTAGCCTGTTGTGCAATTTGATTTTCTAGCATTTTATTATGAGTTGCTAAAGAGTCGACCTTAGTTGCTAGTTGTTTAATTGCATCATTCACTATCTCGTTTTGTTTAGTCTGGGCTACAACGAAACTCTCAAGAAGTGACTCTAGGTTCGATTTCTGTGGTGGAACAGGGTTTTAAGGCTTTTGTTGGAATCCCGGTGGTTGCCTAAAATTAGGTTGTAGGGCTGCGTTTTGATTTGTATTGTACGAAAAATTAGGGTGATTCCTCCAACCAGGATTAAAAGTGTTTGAAAATGGGTCGTTCTTTTGGTTGAAGTTATTCACAAAGTTAGCTTGTTCCATAGAGGGATCTTTAGGTACACTAGCTAGTTGACACTCTAATGCAACATGACCAGCCATACAGCATATTTCGCACATAGGGGGTGGGATATTGACAGAATTGACATGCATGTTCATTGAATCTAATTTCTTAGACATGGTTTCTACTTGTGCAGAAAGTAGAGTAATAGCGTCGAGATCGTACTTACCTGGTGTCTTCTGTGGAATCGATCTTTCGCTTGACCATTGGCAGTGGTTCAGTGCCATATCCTCGATTAGATCATAAGTTTCGTCAATACCTTTGTTCATCAAAGCTCCCCCTGTTGCTGCATCGACTGACATCCTCGTGGTGTAAATCAGTCCATTGTAGAACGTGTGAACAATGAGCCACTTCTCTAGTCCATGATGTGGGCACAGTCGGAGAAGATCCTTGAATCGTTCCCAAGCTTCATATAGCGATTCACTATCCCGCTGAGCAAAAGTCGTGATTTGGTTCCTCAGTTGGGCAGTCTTGCTCGGGGGAAAGTATCTTGCTAGAAAACATTGCATGAGCTGATCCCATGTTCTGATGGAACCCGATGGTAAAGAATGTAGCCAAGCTCTCGCCTTGTCTCTCAGTGAAAACGGGAATAGTCTCAGCCTGATAGCATCTTGGGAAACTCCGTTCATCTTTAGAGTGTCGCAGTACTCTAAAAACATGGACAAGTGTAGGTTTGGCTCTTCAGTAGGTGCACCCCAAACTGATTCTGCTGAACCATTTGCAGAAGGGATGGCTTGAGCTCAAAGTTATTGGCCTCTACAGTAGGCCTAGCGATGCTAGAGTGAGTGTCTGCGCATTAGGTGCTGCAAAATCCTTAAGACATCTCGCATTTGCGTTCGCATTCTCATTTACAGCTGGGTTTGCATTCGCGTTAGCGTTTGCATTAACATTCGCGTTCACATTCTCTTCAGCCATTGTAACTTGTTTAAGTTGAGCTTGTTTCAGTTTTTATAATTTTCTCCTAGCACGAAAAGTTTTCTCGATTTCTGGATCAGGTTCGAAATCGATCTTACTTCGCATACAATGAAAAATTGAAAACCTGAAATAAAACAGAAAAATAAAAATTAAGAACTATAAATAAAATAAAATGGCTTAGTCTTACTAAAATCTGATAGAAACTAATATTGACTATTCAAGTCCCCGCAACGGCGCCAAAAACTTGATGTGCCTAAACCGCAAGCGCACGGCTTCGGTGCAGTACAAAAGATATCGTTCCCACGAGGACCGAACAATCAAGCACTAGCCTATCAATTATCAGTAATCTAAGCCTAACGAAGTTATGAGATAAAAAGTAAAGAAAACGGAACAGAATGTATAAAACTGGTTTTGATTATATTGGGTTAGTAATTCCAGAATCAGGTTTCACCACGACATACGTTATCAATTAAATCATACAATCAATTCAGTTACAATCACCACTTATGAAGGACATTATCCAATGATACTTATTACCTTCTGTCGAAGCATAACAATTTACCCAAGTTAATTAATCAACTACTTTCGTGATGATTAGACTAAGCTCAGATTCATTAATCTCTATGATAATGTATCGATTCTTCAAAAGACCTAAAACTACTTTCGTGATTTAAGATCCCAGGTTTGAATTCTAGGGTTCCGATTTAGATGTCACCTTTCAGAATTTTCACCTAATATCTATGAACATGTAAATATGTGGGCAGCAAATTCACAAGCATTAACAATCAAGAATTCAAATCATAAGCATATGCGATGTAACGTAAACGATCATATAATTCAGGATGATAACATATTATCGGGTTATTCCTGATTCCAGAATAAAATAGACTACTCCATAGATGCAAGAGCACAATCAATGAAAATCAAAGTAAACATGATAGATAGACGAGAATTAAAAGAGAATAGAAAGATAAACTCGATAAAACCCGTTGTCAAAGATCCTGTTTACAATCAATTGTCGAATCTCGTTCTTGAATCTCTAATGCTTACAATCAATCTCCAAGAAATAAAGTTCGAACCCTATTACAATGTTTGGAGGGAGTATTTATACCCCAAAAAGAAAGAAAAGACCGAAAATAGGTTATGGACGGATTCTGAAGCGCCGCGCTCGAGCGCTAGGCACTTAAGCGCAATGTACAATCCGATTTTGCCTTCAGTGTCTTCTACAAAGTTGTAGATCTATGTCTTAGTTTTAAAACCCAACCAATTTGGACCTAATCCAAGCTTTATAACTCAAGTTATGATCGTTTTACCAGGGCTGCGCCATTTGGTTCGGAACAGAGCGTATTTATAACTTTAGAGTTTTCAAACGTTTGAACTGGATCTTGTCCTCTGCATAAGACTTTTAGGTAATTGTCTTAGTTTTCTAATCATATAAGGTGCATTAACATTGGAGGTTTGTAGCCCAAGATATGATTGTATTTTCAAACATCGCCCATGTATCTCCTTTCATATGTTTTTTCGTCATTTTCTCGAAGTTAATGATTTTACCCTACAATCATGTAACAAACCTATAAACGTATATGGGGTATAAATCATGATATAAAATGATATAAAAATGACTAATCTTAGGCTGGAAAACACGTATAATTGAGGTTTATCAATAATTATTAATTTATTGATTAATTAATAACTCTTTTAGTTAATAAATTTTGGTGGTCCCATGAGTATTGATTTATAGAGTTTTTACTGTATTTATATATATATATATATATATATATTCCTTAATTATTGATAAATAATATTGCCCAACAGCACATATGCTTTGTACAAGCATTTGGATGGCGGAAGTTAGTGACTTGTGAAGGACAGCTCAAACTTTCTTAATGGCTTCCCCTATTTGTTTTGTATGAATTAATTTTGGTCTATAAGGAATTATGTTACTAACTGATTTGACAGTATTTAAACTGATTAATACTTAGTCTATTCATAAATATTTTCAATTTTTACACCCTACCTAGATTATTTAACTATTTGGGCTAATTTCTATCTTGCCAATCCTATTATCTAAATAAAGACAGTGTCCTTTATTTGTTTGTTATACTTAACTATTTAGATTGTCCATAATTTTTATTCTTTGTTCATCATTTATACACCAAAATTCATTTTGATCCCCAAAATTTGAACTTATTATATATATTCTCCATTTATCTGATTTCATCAATTTTGGTCCCTCCATCTAACAGATAATGGAGAGTCAATTTTCCCTTCAATTCACATGATTTTTGTGCCAAAAATAAAATAAATTTCGGTCAATTTTACGTATAACAAATTTCACCACAGAAATTCACACATTCGCCAAGCAAGGGTAACATCAACCCAAAGAATGAGTGACTCATCATCTTAGGTGGTATTTTTCCAAATAATTTTAAATTTTAAAATGATGACATGGATATAAATAACTTAAAATATATATATATATATATATATAAAAGCTATGTGAAAAATTCATAAGATTAGAATTTATTTAATTTAAATATAAAAATTGTATTAATAATATAATGTGATATTAACATAAAAACTGAAAAATTTATAAAACTATATTGTAGGCCAAATATATCCTATATGGAATTAAAAAAAAATGAATTAGGAAGGTATTAACTTTGCAGTGTGCACATGATTTTATTGAGTTGAATGTAGACTATAATTTGTAGGGGCAATTGGAAAATTTAGTCACCGTTCCATGCAGAAAAGACGTGGGCCGGTCCTCGATCATGAAACGTATACCAAAATAATTACCATGAAATAAATCTACATACATATTTTTAATTAAACGTATAAATAAATCGTCATTATTTCATAGAAGATGAAAATAGAAAATAATTTGAGGACTGAAATTTTGAAATCATATTGTAAACAATTAAAATACATAGCACATAAATATTGGCCGTCCATATATATGGTGTTCTTCTAATATTAGCATTTTATTTTGGATTTAGATTTATAGATCATGCACATATTAAATGCTAAGTTTTTTTTTATAGCAGACCTAAATCAAAACTGCTACATATAGTGCTGCCAATCCTTACTACAATCGACGTCACGTTAAATTCTCTCTTTTTGATAAACATTATGACTGGAAAGTTAATATTTTTAAGTGAATTTTCTTCTAAAGAAACAATAAATTATATTAATCATAGTAAGATATTGTTAAAGATTAATATGTATTAGGCCTAAAGTCCAAGCTTCAATCTGGAAGCCCACAGTCTGTCAGTCTCAAGCCCACTCCTCAAGCCCATTCTACCTGAAGCCCATCCTAAAGATCTCGGCGGTCTACATGCCATTATGAAACTCTATAAGGACTTTTGTGCAATATTCTTTTGTATCACCATATAAATAGGCTATTCCAGCTATTAGTGTTTCATTATTCATTCTGTATTTTGCTCTCTAGAATTTTCTAAAGCTCTCTCTGTTTACGAATATTAGACAGATTCTTCATCTGCTTCCTTCATATATTCAAGTTCTTCATATATTCAAGAGTATTTTAATATGCTTCATTGGCGCTCGATCTGTGGTTACGCGACCAGATCTATCATCTTGGTGTACCGATCTACGACATATACTTATAGCTCTGTGTTTTACCTGCGATTCTTGTGTTTATACACCGATCTGGGTTTATTTTGTTTAGATCTGCATGATCTTGGACATTTTTCTTGTATTGTTCTTTGTTTATCGGATCTTGTGTTCATTATCATTTTTTGCTTCTTGATTGTTTACATCCGCCTTTTTTGTTTCAGGTGCTGGGGTGTACACAACAAGTATAGTCTGTTTCGTTTCCGCTCCAACCTCTGTTTTCAATGATCTGTTGGTTCCTTACGGATTTTTCTATGTTTTTTTTGTAATAAAAAGCACTGTGGTATTTTCTTTTTCTCCCTTACTGATTTGTGGTTATCGGGAAGGTTTGCTTGTCCGATATGTGGTTATCGGACTTATTGTGTTGTTTTGGTTCTGGCTATTGGTTACTGTTTACTGTTCTTTACCTTTCTGTAGCCATTGCTTTCGTTCTTGTGTTTTCTGTCTTGCTGCTTATTGTCTAGTGTTGTTGGTTGTGCTTACCATCTGCTATCTTGATCTTGCATCATGACTGACACTACTGTTTCTGTTCCGATTGTTACATCCATATCAAATCTTGATCTTAGTGATCCGTTATATTTGCATGTCTCGATTACACCAATCAAAGTGTGATTCCTTATGTGCTAACTGATAGTAATAATTACACTATATGGAGTCGTGCGATGAACATTGCTTTAACTAGATAGAACAAACTTGGTTTTTTGTTAGGCAATGTACCATATCCCTCTGATCTTGTTCTATAGAATCAGTGGGACAGATGCAATGCATTTAAGTCCTGGATTTTAAATTCTGTCAGTAAAGATTTATACATTGGCCTTGTCTTTGCCACCAAAGCCTCTGATGTGTGGTCTTAATTATATGCTATATATAACAAAGTAGATGGCACTAGGATATTTTCTATCCATCAGAAAATTTCACAAATACGTCAGGAGTCTGACTCTGTTGCTTTTTATTACTCCAAACTGAAATTATTGTGGGATGAATATGTTGCTCTTGTTGATTTGCCACCATGTTTTTGTGCTGCATCCACTAAGTCAGTTAAACATGCTCACAACTTGAATTAATGCAATTTCTTATTGGTCTAAATGAAAAATTCTTTTCTTTTAGAAGTAACATCATGCTACGTGATCCTTTACCTCATGTCATGAGCGCTTTTAACATAATTTCACAAGAAGAGTCACATAGATCCATCTCTAATCATACTAATAATACTGTCAAACACCCTTCTGCCTTCACAAGTCAGAACAATGACAAATCTTCGTAAAAAAATAATAATAAAAAATTGGTTTGTGACCACTATGGGAACACCGATCATTCTATAGATAGATGCTATAGAATAATAGGATTTCTTGAAAATTACAGAAACAAAAAGAAGTCCGGACAGAATCAAAATTTCAATAAAAAATCTAATAATGTTGTTTCTGAAAACGTTGAATCTGTCCAGGCTCGTGTTACTATGTTTGACTTCATCCCTGAGCAACGATCTCAACTCCTTAACCTTTTAAATGGACACAAGGAGTCAGATGAAAATAAAGCCGCAATGATAGGTATTTCATCTAACTCCTGTTATTCGTCTATTCGTACAGAGGGGTGGATTGTAGATTCAGGCTACCGATCACATTGTCTCTAATTCCAACATGTTAACCAACATTTCAGATGTTAGCAATAAAAACATGCTTATGAAATTACCTAATGGTGACAGCGCTAAAATTACACATGTTGGATTAATAAGACTCTTTCCTAATCTTGTTTTATCAAATGTTCTGGTTGTTCCTGATTTTCAGTATAATTTACTGTCTGTTTCAAAATTGACCAAAACCAGTTCTTGCTGTATTAAGTTCCTTGAAAATTACTGTCTTTCAGGACCTTCAAAATGAAAAACTATTGGGGACTGGTAAGCAGGATGGGGGTCTATACCTCTTTCACCTGCCTATAGGTCCTAATCATATCTCTAATTCTATTACATGTACGTCTAATCTTTGGCATAAAAGACTAGGTTCTGATATGGTGCTTAATGTTCTTAAATCCACCATGTGATGTATGTCACAAATCAAAACAAACCAGAGAACTTTTTTTTTCAAGCACACATAAAAGTCAAAATTCTTTTGACCTTCTATATCTTGATCTATGGGGACCATATAGAGTAGAAAGCCATTACGGTTTTAGGTTTTTACTAACTATAGTTGACGAATATTCTCGAGCCACTTGCGTATACCTGCTTAGATCCAAATTTGAAACTGCTACTATTCTGAAAATGTTCTCTATGATTAAAACTCAATTTTCCAAGACCATAAAATGTGTGCACTCTGATAATAGTACTAAATTTACTAATCATGACCTGCAAAATTTTCTTGCCAATTTGGGTGTCAAACATCAGTTTACGTGTATTGATACACCACAATAAAATGGGATTGTGGAACGAAAACACCGTCATTTACTTAATATTGCTCGTGCTTAATTTTTTAAAAGTAGTTGTCTTGTGATTTTTTTTGTCCGAGTGTGTTTTAACTGCTGCATATCTTATTAATCGCACACCTACTTATGTTCTTAATGGAAAAACTCCATTTGAAATTATCTATGGCTTTACTCCTAATTTCAGCATTTTACATGCTTTTGGTAGTCTTTGCTATGCCTCGGTAGTTTCCAACCATAATAAATTTGATTCTCGTGCTCGAAAATGTGTCTTCCTTGGGTATTATGAAAATAGGAAAGCATATAAAGTAGTCGATCTCAAAACTAATGATATTATTATGATCCGTGATGTGCGATTTTATGAGACTATCTTCTATTACCATTCGGTTTCTTCTTCTACAGGTGACGGTATAGGTTTCTTAGACCCGCTTGATGAGGGGACGGCGGATGGTGTGCAGGTTTCAGGTATGTTGGTCAATGATGATTCAGCCTTATCCAATGAAAGTATCAATGGTCAAGCTAGTGATGATAAACCATTTAGCGATGGGACTGTTTACACTTCTGTGGACCGACTATTCATTAACGATATCAACGCTCTACCAAATTCCTCACACCATCCTCCTCATCTCATCAAGACGAGGACACTATGGGATCTGAAAATGACTCTATCGAGTCCCACTCTTATGATAATCTGAATTATGTTGTTAATTCTAATCTTGATGCTCCTACCCGTAAATCAACTAGGGGTCACGAAACTCCCTACACACTTAACTGACTATGATGTTTCCTTATCGTCTTCTAGTTCTGTTTGTTTATACCCCTTGTCTGACTCGTTAAGCGATGACAAAGTTAATCCTACTTATTCTTGTTTTACTTCTGCTATAGATAAAATTAGGAACCTACTAGTTTTAACGAGGCTATTAAAGAAAATTGGAAAACTGCTATGGACTTAGAGATGACTGCCTTACAAAATAATGACATTTGGATTCTCTTTCATCTTCCTAAAGATAGAAAACCTATAGGATGTAAGTGGATATACAAAGTTAAATATAACTCTAATGGGTCCATAGAGCGGTACAAGGCTCGTCTTGTAGCCAAATGGTATAGTCAAATGGAGGGTGTAGATTATTTTGAGACCTTCTTACCTGTAGTAAAAATGGTCACTGTTAGATCCCTTCTCTTATTAGTTGTTACTAAGAATTGGTCTATTTTTCACCTTGACGTAAACAATGCCTTTTTAAATGGTGACTTGCATGAGGAAGTTTACATGACTCTTCCACATGGATATTTTGCATCCGATGATAATAGTGATTGCAAATTAAAAAAATCTCTATATGGGTTGAAACAAGCCTCCCATCAATAGAATGAGAAATTTACCAACTATTTAGAAGAACACGGGTTTAAGCATAGTCTACATGATTATTCTTTATTTGTTAAATGTGTAGAATCTATTTTTGTTGCTCTTCTGATTTATGTGGATGACATCTTAATAACTGGAAATTCTGTTATACATATTAACATTGTTAAAAAAAATTGACTCGAAATTTCATGTGAATGATTTGGGTGATCTAAATTTTTTTCTTGGGATTGAATTCGCTCGATCCACTATAGTTCTCTATTTAAATCAACGAAAGTATACATTAGAGTTACTTACCGAATTTGGTATTTTAGGTGCAAAACTGTCTATAGTTCCTATGGAACAAAATTTAAAACTCACTCTTGATACTACTGAAGATGATTTACTTCTTGTTGATATTAATTCCTATCAGAAATTGGTTGGTAAACTTATATATCTAACCAACACTAGACCTGATATTTCCTTTTCTGTGCATGTGATTAGTCAGTTTATGCATAAACCTAAAGACTCACACTTAAAATCTGCTCTTTGTGTTTTGAATATTTAAAATCATCACCAGGCAGAGAATTATTTTTTCCAAAAGACAGCTTACTGTGATTCTGATTGGGCATCGTGTCCAATATCTCGCAAATCTGTTACTGGTTTTTGTATCTTTTTGGAAATTCTTTGATTTTTTGGAAAAGTAAAAAGCAAAACACTGTTTCAAAATCCTCTGCTGAGGCCGAATATAGATCTATGTCCATTACTTGTAGTGAAATTTTATGGATCTTAGGGATTTTTAAAGACTTGGGGATTACTTGTTTAACCCCAGTCCAATTATTCTGTGATAACCAAGCTGATGTCCACATTTCATCCAATACAAACGAACAAAATATATTGAAATTGATTGTCATATTGTTCGGGATTATGTCAAACAAAAGATTGTTTCAACTGACTTTGTGCACACTGAAAATCAAATTGCAGATATACTAACCAAACTGTTGGGACGTGCTAAACATGAGAATTTGTTAAAGAGATTGGGCATGATATGTATTTTTTCACCATCTTTCATCTTGTGGGAGGGTGTTAAAGATTAATATGTATTGGGTCTAAAGTCCAAGCTTCAATCTATAAGCCCACAGTCTGTCAGTCTCAAGCCCATTCTATCTAAAGCCCATCTTGAGGATCTCGGCGGTCTACATGCCATTATGAAACTCTATAAGGACTTTTGTGCATTATTCTTTTGTATCACCATATAAATAGGTTGTTCCAGCTATTAGGGTTTTATTATTCATTCTGTATTTTGCTCTCTAGAATTCTCTAAAGCTCTCTCTCTATTTACGAATATTAGGCATATTCTTCATCTGCTTCCTTCTTCATATATTCAAGAGTATTTTAACATATATCAATAACTAATGCGATACATTAGTAATTAGACAGGAGAACTCATATCTAAGTACATAAAATTTCAATATTTAATTATACAGGTTTGTAAATAGCATGCAACAAGATATATAGTCAAAATGTTTAATAACCATAGGTATTTAACAAGATTGAAACCATAAACATAATTTTTCTTAGGTCAAGGGAAACTATAACGTGAGTTCAAATCAATTAGGGTTATTGAAAAACTTTTGTTACGTATTTCAATTCTAAGATTTATATTAACCAATTTATATTGGAGAGAAGTGTGTTTATAGTTTTAGTAAGATTCTTGGAGTAAAAATTGAACCGCATCACTAGTCCACATTTAATTTAGTTAAAATACAATTCTATAAATAAATATAAATCAAATAAATAAATAGCTATTATCATTAAGACAATATTTATGGTCATATCAAATAATCAAGCTTATGTAACCAAAATAATTTTTATTCAACATATATGTATGAAGTTTTTCTTTATAGGTTCAAATCAAATAACTACATTTTTGCAAAAAATTATAGTGTTCTCTCTTTTCTACAATGAAACTAATTAGACTATAATTTATTCTCGTAAATGTCTAAAATATGTTCTTTATTAATGATTTTTTTTAAACTTAATTCATGCATAACACAAATTACATCCTAATATATATATATATATATATATATATATATACATGTGTGTGATTTTTGAATTTGTTTCTTTTCTTTTCCATGGATTTTGTTATTTTAAACAAATGATGATGGGGCCGTGGATTTTTGTTTATGTTTTCAATTTTTTTTCCACATATTTTGATAACAAAATTCTAAATAAATGTAACTTATCAAATTCTTATTCAAATTCACTTTTTTCAAATTTACTTTTCCAATCCTCATACAAGTAACTTAACAATTAAATATATATCATTTCACATATTTTATTTAGTTTCCAATTTTCAACTTAGAACATAAATAGCCTTGGTGTTTACCCATTTTATATTGAGTTCTACAGTCTATTCTTGAAAACAGCTAATTTTGAGATTTAGTATAATGTTCAATTAGTTTATCCATAACCGAACAAAAAATAGATGATAATTTTAATTTAGTGTAAAATATCTAATAAGTAACTTAATAAACTAAATTAATTATTAATTTAAAGTGACAAGTTGATGCACATATTCAGCAGATATCTTACTATGTTTATATTCTATGTTTCTTCTGGATGCTTCTTTATCTTGTAAAATTATGTGTGTGCTTGCATGTGCGTATCTCAAATGTATATATTATATCTGAAATAATATAAAAAGAAAATGATTGTAACACAAATAGAATGTGACATGGATACATTGGCTAAAAGATATAAATTAAAGTTGCATAGTATTCAATCTGAATAATTTACAACTTGCACCCTAAGAAAACAAAATTTGCAGATTTCATCCCCTAAACCAAATCACCTTTTTCCACGAAAAAAATGCTTATTTTTAACAAAAAAAAAAAAAAAAAGTAAAAAAAATGAAGGGAGCAAATATTCCCAAATCCGCAGCATTTTTTCCTGCCAACAGTACAGAACGACAAACAAAATGCAGATTGTATCTGTGCCCGCTTCTCGTATAGGTTCAAGCACTCTTAACATGTATCTCTAAAACAAAAGCAAAAAGAATTGAAAAGCAAGAGGTGGGTCTCTCTTTTTACACCACATTTCCTTCGTTTCTCATCTGGGTTCGAACAAAAGAATGGAGAATCAAAAATATTCTGAAGAGTTAAATGTTGCCGTTCGAGTGGTTCATATGGCATGTTTCCTGTGCGAGAAGGTTCAAAAACAATTGATTTCTAATAATCATGATCAGGTTAAGTCCAAAGATGACGATTCCCTTGTTACTGTCGCAGGTACTTTTATTCAATCATCTGTTCCATCTTTTCTTGAATTTGGCCCTTTCATATCCATTTGCTTTTAATTATTATTGTTGTCATTGTTTATGGGTTTTTGGATGATCAGCATTTCATGATTTGGGTCTTTCCAATTTTGAATTTTTAACCTTGTTTGATAATGGGGGAAAGTGGAGACATTCTTTGCATCTCTTACATTTTTTGAGCTTTTCTGGGGTCTTGTGTGTTTGCATATAATGCTTGTAATTTTGCTTCTATTAAGAAATGAATGAGAAAAGAATAACTATGACCTTCTTGGATGTCTTTATAGCAATTGCTACTAAAGTGCTTAGGGATTTGAGAGTGAGAGAGTGACAATTTATCTAAAATGAACTTGTTTCAATAGCTGATATAAGAGTTTATTTGGCTTGTGTAGTTTTTAGGGAGATAGCTTTAGAAGTAGGGAAAAAATTTTGTTTTCATTGTCAGCATGATTCAGATCATAAGATAATGCGAGGAAAAAACAATTATAAATGGATCTATCAACTATTGTTATTAGTCATTCATAGTTGTAATTGGTGTCATTGTTAATTATAAAATATGTATGATATACTTGGACTATTAGGATATAGAAATGATAGATGTGGATTAATATATTTAGGTCATTTGTATATAAAAATGATTTTAAAAACCCAAGTCAGCAAGAACCAGCATCACCATTTTACACGAAGAACACTTTAATAATTTTAATCACCCTCCTGTAGTCATGTCATGTATGTTCCCAATTTCCTGCTTGGCAACCCCCCCCCCTGTGGAAATGAGTAGCTATTTGAGGCGGGTAGTTTGTTGAAGTAACAAGTAGGAAACAGTGCCAATATTCGTTTCTGATCAGTTGCTTTGTGATATATGACAATGGAGGCTGGCATATGTTATCATACTAACCTCAAACTCGCTCTAATGTAGATATAGTAGATGAGATTGTTAACAAACTAATTTTATACTCACTCTAATGTAGAAATAGTAGGTGAGATTGTTTAATTTTAACGGTTGTGTCTAGGTTAATGGATTTTTTCCTTGATCCCTGGTTCCTGTATTCAAATTTCAAACCAAATATACGTTTATCTCTAGCATCTATCAGAAAGTTTATCTTTCTTAGGCATGATAATATCTTCTGTCAAAGCTATTGTACTAGTTTATATATCTATGAAACTTGAATGTCTGGATTGTGCTCTCTTTATCATGAAAATAGAACCTGGAATTACACTTGCTACTGCCTATGTAGTGGAGATGCAACAAAATTAAGCTTGTCAGAACTATATAAAGCCTTATTGTATGTCCAGGCCTTGGCATTACTGACGTGCCAGATCTCAAACTTGTTACACTTGATTGACATTTAAGGATTTTTAATGTTATATTTTGCTACTGAGATGCAAGCATTTGATAGCTTTCCTGTTAGGAAAAGTTAATAAACTCTTCTAAGTAAACAAATAAATATGTTGTTATATAATAACTAGTATGCTTCTTCGCACACACTTCATTTTATTGTGGTTCTAAACTTCTAATCCAGTTCCTGAATTTTGGTGTGTTTCTTTTGTCCATATTGTGTTTCGCTTGTTCTTTTCGATTAATTATATCTTTGATACAAGAAATTTTTTAAAAAAAGTCGCCATTAAGCAGTTATCCTTAAAAATAAACATGTTAATAAAAGGTTATAGAGCCAAGTATCTCTGTTTGACTTTAAAAGTGAATGTGGGTATATAAAACAAATTATAGATTAACGCTATCAAATGTACTAACTCATTAACTTTTCATGAACAGATTGGAGTGTGCAAGCAACAGTAAGCTGGATGCTCTCAGAAGCATTTGGTGGCCAAAACATCTCCATTGTTGCCGAAGAAGATATTCAAACTCTATCCAAATCCGAATCATCAGCCATATTGGCTATGGTTGTAAGTGCTGTAAACGAATGCTTGGCTGAGGCACCTAGATTTGGTCTTCGAAGTCCTGAAAAGCCACTAAGCCCTTCACAAATTCTCGAGGCAATAAGCCAATGCAACTCAACTGGGGGCCCACTGGGTCGGCATTGGGTCCTTGACCCGGTTGATGGAACACTAGGATTTGTGCGTGGAGATCAATATGCTGTTGCTCTTGCCATGATTGATGATGGAAAAGTGGTACTTGGAGTTCTCGGGTGCCCTAATTACCCTGTGAAGGATGATGGATTAAACAAGAATATTCAACGAGATCTTCGTATCTCGGATATATCATCGGGGGAAGTGGGGTCCGTGATGTATACAACAAAAGGCAGTGGAAAATCGTGGATGCAACCCTTGATTCATCGTGATAAGACGTTTGAGTGGCCAAATTCTGCGAAACTTATACGGGTTTCTTCCGTTGATGATCCTGCACTAGCAACATTTTGTGAACCAGTGGAGAAAAGTAACTCAAACCATTCCTTTGCTGCTGGAGTTGCCAACACTGTTGGGCTAAGGTTTGTACATTGCATTATCTAAGTTACGAGTCTCAAGTTTTGCGTAATAGTGGGTATCTTACATAAGACCTTCATTTTATCATTCTTTTCTATTGATCATGATAATTAGTACAACAAATCAGCCTCTTCATATGACCTATATTCACATTCTAAATGCAGAAAGAAGCCTTTGCGTGTTTATAGCATGGTAAAATATGCAGCCATAGCTCGAGGTGAAGCTGAAATATACATGAGATTTGCAAGATCGGGATATAAGGAGAAAATATGGGACCATGCAGCTGGGGTTCTCCTTGTGGAAGAGGCTGGTGGCATGGTAACTGATGCAGGAGGGCGCCCACTCGACTTTTCAAGAGGAATATACTTAGAAGGCCTCGATAGAGGCATAATCGCCTGCTCTGGCTCCAAGTTGCACGATAAAATAATTGGAGCTGTTTATGCTAGCTGGGAATCATCTAACTTGTGAGCCTTCTTCTCCTGTCTATAAAACGAAGATGATGTCACAATGCTATCCCCATTTTTGCTCTTATGTAAGCCCATTTCAACTATTATCATTATTACTTTTATCATTATTATTATTCATTATAGTATACATATATACATTTTTTTTCTTCTATTCTGTGTGTATGGGGCGCTTTCCGCTGTTAAAAGTTCATCTTTCTGGGTTTTATTGAGAATATTTTGCTGAATCTGACATTGGAATAAATTACAAGCTTATTTCTTTTTTTCGGCATACATATGTTTTATACTAACTCATACAATTATTTCAGGGCAAGGATGATTTTGATGAGGGTTCTTCTTCGTATCTTGAGTAATAAAAGCACTCGATATTTTCCCGATGCAAGGGATGAGTTACTGGAAGTATGCTTCTACTACAGAGGTTAAATTTCTGTGTTTTGTTTATATGTTAAAGAATGAGCAAACTAAATCAGAATAGCTTAAAAGGATCCTCGGTCTAACTATTCCAGTTAGTTTGGCTGGCCTGTAAGCATGTATTAATTAATCCTGTTTATTCATGTTGGTTGAATAATAATTTGTAATTTAGCAAATTACTCATTTGTCTATTGAATATTTACATGGGCTACAGCCTACTGGTAGAATTTTTTGTAGTTTAGGTTTTATTTGATGTCATTTTGGATTGTTATTGGGAAATACTTTTGTTATGTGGAAATATACTTTGGGAGAATGTATAAGAAGAATATTTAGAGAATGGAAATATATTTCGTTTTATTACCATCTATAATAATTTTTTTCATAGTATATGTCATGTTATGTACGATTTTCTGTGGTTAGTTGTTCACATTAAACTTATATTATTTTGTTATTATATTGATGAAATGACTGAAAAATAAACATATATTTTAGTAATGATAGGAAGATGTGTGTATATGTATAATACTATAGACATATTAATTGGTGAATATATATATGCTTTCTTATAATAATTGAGTGCAAAACGCCACATTTTCTGGGGAGTGATATTTGATTATAATCATTTCTTCAAAATAATCGACTTCACAAGTTTTTTATGGATAAATTTATAAGAAGTCGAGTTCAATGAAGTCAGTTTATTGTAGTTCATTGAATATGGTCATAAGTGGATGTTTTATCAAAATAATGCATTATCATAAACAACTGACTTTACTTAATTCGATATATATTAGAATTTTTTTATTTTTCATTTACTAGAATCGAATAAATTTTTTGTCCTTATAATCTTGTCAACCAAACATGTCTAATACATATATGTGTGTTCTATTATTCATTCAGGTTCTGGGTCAAATTGTGAAATATTTTATTGGCTGAAAAGTTCCATGAAAAAAATATAACGTGTAATTATACCCTTCATACTTAATCAAGTAAAATATTATATTTTATTTATTTGACTTCCTTATGTGTATCTAAGAGAGAGAAGCCACAAGATAGTTTAGGGTTTTGAATATTCCTTCAAATTTTGAAAGAAAATAGCAGATTAAAACTTTTTTTTAATTGCAAAATCATGTTTGTCACTTGAAAACATAGAAAAAAACAAAATGTTATTATTTGTGCAATGAATAAAATCTTTATTATATTTATAATTTTCTAAAATTCTTAATTAATATTTTACAATTTTGTGAGAAATTTGATTTAATATCTTCCTTTTTATATGATTAGGGTTTGATAAGTCAATAATCAAGATATGAAGGAGCATAAAAGTAAATTACTTAGTAATTTAGTGGTTAATAATCACTGAAAATCCCATATGGGGCGTGTGTACTTCACCAAATTAACAAAAAGAGTTTCGTACAACTAAAATATTTCACAGAGGGTTTTTAGGCTATATTCATTTCATAGGGGATTTTTAGCCAATAAAATATTTCACATGGTTCTTTTTGCATTTTTCCCCTGGATTTATATAAACATAGAGCTTGAACTATAATAGTAATGCTAATTATCATTAAGTTAACAAATTTCATCAAGGAAAGTGTAAAGTGTATATTTATCTATATAATTTGTTTTCGACAAAAATACAGTATGATTATGAATGGGATCAATTTCTCTATTCCAAACCGTGTTCCAATCTCCTATTTCAGAAAGGTAGTTGTGACATGTGTAAAAATATTTACACATGTAATACATCCCTTAATAAATGAATTTGTGCATTACACGTGTCGTGCATCTACATTGTTGGAATAGGAGATTGGAACACGATTTTGAAATAGAAAATGAACGGGAACTGATTAGAAGACTTTTCCCTCGTACAGCTATGAAAGTGGCAATAATTACATAATTTAGGTATTATTTATGCATACCATAACATTTTAACATTAAACAATTAGATCACAAAGTTTTATTTAATTTGAGTTGAGACTGGTTGTTGTACTCAGAAAAAAAAAAGTGCATAAAGGCTTTACAACATAGTCAAGTATTGCTATATTTGGCAAGTCTTTTCCTACTGCTACTAAATATTTATATATGATACATTTTGAACTTTATATTTAAGAAATCAGTTATTGCTAACCGCGTTTTATGCATTCATTGTGTACGTAAGATTACTAAATTCCATGACAAATAAAGGTTGCTTTGAAAGTGCATTCTTAAAAAATATTTGTTTAGAAAATATTGGAAGAACTTTATTTATTATAAAAATCCATTTTCTCTTCGTTATAACTCCAAACTTTTCTGATATGCTTTCTTATTTGCCATTTAACATTTGAAACTATTACTAGCACCTTCATTCTAGATTTGGGTTGAGTCCAAAAGTTATTATTAGGCATATAACCCCAAGAAAGAAAAAATCATGATTCTATAAAAATTGAGAACTTAATATATTAAGTTCGTAAATTACTAATAAATAGTTTAAACCATACATGTACACAGGGTCTTTAACAATTTTTATTTTAAATGAATTAATATATTTAAGGAACTATAGTAGTCCACCGTCAAAACGGGAACTATTTAGTAACCTAACAATAAATTTTTTCTCACTTTTTGCTTCTTTATATTTGTCTAAGGGCCCGGTTTTATCAGTGTATCCATTTCACCCTTTGATACATAAATAATGATCTTAATTCAGATTTATATTCAAGAAAATATTTTATCAGTATATGTGAAGTTAAATACAAATTAAAATAAAACACAAATTTACAGTAGAGAAACTCAACATGTTGATAACAAATGACCGAGTGCCTAGTTTCTAGCCGGCTGATTTAATTGCGATTTTAAGTTTAAATTGTGCCTAACAACAAACAAAGTCAATTATAAAGAAATTGTGCTCTACAGAACTGCCAACAATTCTAATCTTAATTAGAAAAACTTTCCAACAAACGATATCCCTCAAAAAAGCTAAAAAGTAAATTACTATATTTTGCATAAATTTATTTTATTAATTTTCTTTTCCTAAATCAAATTTATGAAGAACTTCCTCTATTTTAAGGGGTAATATAAATAGCATTTAATTCTTTTATTCCGGTATTGTACCTTTTGTCAATTCAAAGTATTTTAGGCATTAATTGGGTGGAAACTCCGATTAAAAAAATTAAAAAAAGTGTTTGAGAGAAAAAAATTCATAAGATGTAGGTCATTAAAAATCTTTTTGAATTCTAGATAATTTTGAAAAAGAATTTTTTTTAAAAAAAGAGAAAAATAGTTCTTACTATTCATGATTTGATAATTACCACCTATCTTTCAATACAAAAATCAAAGTAATCACATATTCTAATGCAAAAAAGTGTAATGTTTAAAATTAAATTCATTGTATGGTTACTTTTTTAGGTCTAAATTGATGAGTTTGACTAAAAATCATTACTAAGATTATATTAAAAAATCAACACAAACGGTTTTTTTTATTTCTAAAAATATTTTTTCTCAATTTATTATAATTTTTTCTTAAGATGAATATACCAATACGTGTGAATGGATTCAAAATTTTCAAAGTTGGTAATAAGTGGTGGATGATAAATTTTTAAAATTGCAGGCCATGATATTAAGGATATATAGAATAAGAATCCAGATGAGATTTTGCGGGTCAAAATCATTATGCTTAAAGCAAGCAAAATGGCCAAAAAAAGAAAAAGATGAATTCGTACAGTGACTTGTTCAAAGGATTCCGTACGGTGACTTTTTCAAAGAGAGCCGGTGATTGGCTTAAATAAGAAAACGCGTCTTCCAGGGGTCAATAAATAATTTATTTATTTTTAGTTTAATTCTGTTTATGTTTCATTTAATTGTTAATTATGTTGAGCTGAAAATTTACTTTAATTGAGTAATCACGTCTTTTAACTTGTTTTTTTTAAATATGTTTTACTCTTTTACTAGTTGATTTTCATCAAATATAACTTAAATGTTTAAACCTGATTTATATGTTATTAATATTAAATATCAAGTTCAAATAAATATTTTTAAATGATCTCAAATAGGTTAATTCATTTTGAGCCCTCAAGAAAAGAAAGGAAAATTACTCAAAATGGAACATTTCTCTCGTGTTGTGTCTCCATTGACTAAGAATTGGCCTTCATTTGCGGAACCTAATGAGGAGCATTGTCGAGATTTTGATAAACAATTTTTACTAAATAAAATAATTCATATTATTTAATCAACCTTTATGACTTATAAGATCAATTTTTAAACTTATTTTTGATGGTTGCAAATGACTTCTATTAGGAAACAAATTTAGATCAATAATATGCATACAAATTTAGCAAATTAATTATAAATTATTTACATTAGTTTTCAACAATTAAATTACGTACGTAAATTTTCATTTGTGTTGGATAGTTCGTTATCCATCGTTGGAGCTATTCACCAATACATTCGTTTTTGTTTCAACTTTTTCATTATGTTCTTATTTTTTTTCTTAGACGTATTGGTAACTTTATCGTTCATTTCTTAGCACAACCCGTTCTTATAATTTTGAATCTTCGCGATCGGTTATTCTGGATTAGTGTTGGATCTCATTTGATAATTTATGTTATACAATTTATTTAAAAAAAAAATACATGTTTTTCATGTAAATTAATTTTCGAATAATATTGGGATTTGAATATGAACCCTCAAAATTGAAGTGATGCTTTACAAAAAGTCTAGTAGGTCTTCATCCCAGCAAATACTCAACAGTGTTGTCAAATAAGAAAGTCAATATACAATTAATATATCCCAGTTTCCAACCACTCTTAGTTACAAGCATTTATAATTCGTATATTGGAAATAATTGGTGTGCATTTTTCAACATAAAATCCTAATAAATCTTGTCACGTAGTGCTATTTTTAGAATATGACATGGATAATGCCTAACTAACGAAGAAAAATAGAAAGAAACTAAAAGATGGAGAGAAGTGCTAAATGAACAGTTTGTAACAACTAATTAGAGGTAATCTCATTGTCTTTAGATTACATTACATTTTGTTTGTAATCTTTTTGGTCTGTACATACAAATTGTGCAACATCTAATAAGTGAGATGATTTAGCAAAAAAAATAATATCAAAAGATGAATCTCCAAATTATAAAAGACAATGAGATCTAGACCAAACGTTTATTCAAATTAGATCATTTATCCAAAATTAATTTCAAACCATCTATTGCCAAAATATGTTACAGTTGATATTTTATCTCATTTATGCTCGACATATGTGTAGAAATGCCCAAAATTATGAAGTTAAAAAAAGTATAGATGAAAATTGATTACATTACACCATTATAAATAAAATTTAAAAATCAAAATTCAGGAAGAACCGTGTTAGGCAACAAAACTATAACAAAAATAAAAAGATTTAATGAGGCTCTTTGCTACTATAGGATAAAGTTGTCACATGGAAATAACATTTTTGAGTTATGAGCAATAATTAATCTAATAAAGTAGGATAAGGCTAATTCCTTATTCAACTCTACAATAGCACTCACTGACCATTCAATGTTCAAACTTTACTTTCTTTTTAATAATTAAATGTTCAAACTTTACAAGTTTAAATGGAATATGAAAATTGAATTCCAACAGTAATCTATAAATAATTATATAATTATTTATATTGTAAATTAGACTAATACTTAACCCCAAATAATGGTTGATTTGAAATTTTCTAATAAAACAAGAAGCCTAATAGGACTTCCATTGGGCAGCAATTGATCAGGTCAACCCCTACGACCCCATCTAATCCCCAAATCACTCAAACCCCATCCCTTCAACCACTACATTTCCTCTTCTACATTTATTAAGGGGTCACCAACTTTCTGCCGGTTCAAAAGTAATTTCACTAGAATTTGAAGAAAAATCGAGCTAGCATAACTTAACAAGTCGAGATTTAACTCAAAAAAATAGATTTCTAGGCCTCGAGCCTAAATAAAATTATATAAAAAAATGTTTTTATCAATTTATTACATATTATGATTAAGTTTAATAATATATAAATATAAATTAATACATTATAATAATAATAATAAAACTTGATTCGTGTTCGATCTCGTTTTTCCCAAGGCATCGAGCTCAAAACTCGTGACTCAAGTTCGAGTCGAAATTTGTGATCAAATTCAAATCAAGTTCAACTTGTTTATACTCGGAATTATGTCACATATAAAGTAGATGAATTAACTCCAATAATTCCTTCAATCCGCGTTATATCACTCACTCAGAAAAGAAGGAAGTCTTTGAAATATCCAATCCCAACACTAACAAACTCTCCACTGACTCTCTTATTTCCAAGCTGACGAATCATAAAACGCGTCATTACGCAATAAAGAGTTAAAAGCCAAGCCAAGATTCATCATCAATCATCCCTTTCAGGAATAGTATTTGAATCATAATCAATCCCTGCCAATTTGCAGGTTTTCATCATTTCTCTATTCCATTACCCTCTCACTTATTTCAAAATTTCTGTCATTATTTGTTCATCTTTTTTCGAAATAGCCGCCATTTCGTACATGACTTCAACTTGCCCGTATAACCCACCAAATGCCCATTACTGTGTATACTTACTGATTGCCTTGTTGGGATCACCAAATTATTCTCCTTTATTTCCCCATCTGCATCAATTTCATTCTCAACTTTTTGCTCATATATAGAAAAAAGCTCAGTTCTATTTCTTGATTGACAACAATAACAAACCATTCTTCAGTAGCTCCAAATACATTCAATTTTGTAGATTTCAAATCCCAAAAAACAAATAATGGGGAAAACAGGAAGAGACTGGACACAGATCTACGCGATCTACGGCATAGACGATTGGCACACCCCACTATTCCTCCTCATAAACGCCATATCCTTCTCTATTCTCTCACTGCTATTCCTCATCTACTTCGAGCCCACCTGCTATTTCCTCCAACACTTCTTCCCCGGCCCGGCATCGGCCCGTTTTGCCGCCGGCTTTACCGGCTCCGTCACCGCCATCTCCGCCGTCTGCCTCTTCTTCGCCGCCACTAATTTCTTCTACTCAGCCGTGTCGCTCCACTGGGAAATGTCTCAGCGCATTGTCTCCTCCGTCTCCGATTGGTCCTCGGTTAAGCACGCACTTGACCTTGGATGTGGCCGCGGCATCCTTCTAAACGCCGTCGCTTTGCAACTCAAAAAGTCCGGGTCGTCGGGCCGGGTTGTTGGGCTCCACCCTGCCCGAACACAAGCACAAAACATGGACGTCAACCCGACCCGCACACTTAGAACCGCCGGCCTTGAAGGCGTTCAGAAGTATGTCACGTGCAGGTAGGAATTCGGGGAAATTTTAAAATTGGAGCTAGATTTGAACTCAATTAACTGCTTTACTCATTATTTTTTTTTTTGATCAATTACTTATTACTAATTTAAACATAGTACATGAGTTACTAGATTTCCATACATTTGTTAGAACTTAGAAAACAAAATTTGACACTTCAGCCTTCTGGGATAATGCAATAATAGTTTTGTATTATGGCATTATTTTTCTTGGTTTCATTATAAACAATTTTGCCAAATTAGTCATGTATTTTCAGTCTTAAGTATGAGACTTAGCAATTATCCGTTTATTTTATAAACTTACATGTTCAAATATTATTACTAAATAATTTGTGTGTATGTGTAAGCAGACCCGGCGACCCAAGGACACTGCCGTTCAGCGACGGGTACTTCGACGTGGTGGTGTCGGCGGCGTTCGTGCACACGGTGGGGAGAGAGTTCGGGGCGAAATCGGCGGCAGCGGCGGCGGAGCGGATGAGGGTGCTGGGAGAGGTGGTGAGGGTTCTGAAACACGGCGGCGCCGGAGTGATATGGGATCTGGTGCACGTGGCGGAGTACGTGCAGCGATTGAATGAGCTGAAGATGGAGGATATTATGGTGTCTGAGCGCGTGACGGCTTTCATGGTCAGCAGCCATGTCGTGTCATTTCGGAAGCCACGTCAGCATTATGTGGGGTCTGAGGAAGTCAGACTAGATTGGAGATTCAACAATCTCTGTTGACATTACTATTATATTGGGGGAGGAAGAGATCTTATCATATGAACTTCCATAAAAGATAACTTATTATATGTGTTTTTGTTTTTATTTTTTTTGAGATTTAGGTCTGGGGATACGAAGTGGAACCAGATGCATTGTATGAGCATTGAGCCATGAGATATGTATTTTTAGAACATACTATTTTTACATATATTGGGAATTGTAAATATTTTCAAGAAAAATAGATTATAAATATTCTGTTATTTAATTCCTATCAGAAGTTTTGGTCTCAATTAGTTGGTATATCATCTCATTAAGAGAAATCATAATAAAAATGGAAAAAAATGTTTTAGGCATAAAAAATTTTATTTTGAGAAATTTGTTTGAATGAGTTTTTTTTAAAGAGAAAATAGATAGTGATTATGATTAATGTGATGTATTTTTTTGTGAAAAAATTATTTGGGTTGAATATTTAGATATAAATTTTAATAACTATTTTTAGTCAAATTGATAGATTTAGACATCAAGTGCTCTTATTTTGTACATTGCATTATTTTTATATATTAATTTGATTTTCAGCGTTTAATGAATAGGGAAAAACTTTTTAATCGATGGTGTTAACAGTTAAAACATGAATTGCAAAAATTCAATTTTTTTCAATTTTTACTCTATTTTGGTTAGAATTTTATAAAAATGATTTTTTTATTGACATTCTAATTAAATTAGCTTTTAAAAAAAAAATTCACTCAAATACTGTTTTTATAAAGGTGGTTAACCAATTGAGACAGTAATTGTTGTGTTTTCTTCTCATATCTAATCTGTACCAATTTAGATTTGAAGACGGCCTCATGAAAAAAATTAGACCTACTATATTTTCGTCAAACCTAAAATATAAATAAAAACTAGTGTGTGCCCCGTGCTACGCACGAAATATTATTTAAGTATATTATTTTATTAGTTGTTAATGTAAGTTTTTCAATATAATTGTGTTAAATATCATCAAATAATGTCATAGAAGTATCAAAGAATAATAATAAATGAAAAAAACACTGAAACACATGTGTGAAACATGTCACATCTGTAATGATAGATAAAATGTAAAATAATTAACAAATATATACATTACATGAGTACTGAAAAATCTATTCTAGTTTATTAATAGTTTGCTCGGTAATTTATTATAGTATTAAGATAAGAATTTAAAACAAAGATAAGAATAATTTCCACCGTTTATGCACGTAGAAACCGTAATCCTTTTGGGAGATATTGACATTCGTTGGATTCGTAGAAGCACCGTTTATAGTTAACTCGATTCTTGTTTACATTAAATCATATAGTATTAAAAATTAATTATATGAAGCACATAAAAATATTATTATATGCTATCAAATTTGAATTTTTTTCAATAACATATTCTAATGTCTCAATTTAAATTAATTTTTCTATTAGATCAATGGTTATATATTAAAAATGATATAACGTTGAAATCTAATATTTTTAAAAAAAATATATAAGATGTCAGTTTTATTAATGTTCATAAGCTTTAAAACAAAACTCACTTTCTGATTGGGATATATCGTGAGTTTGAAAATTTAAAACCAAATTCATGGTTAGTCAAGAATCATAACGTATGAAATATAGTTAGAATAATGAATGAACCCTAAATTGATTGAATAATGAAAATTTTCGTACCGTCAGTTGGATGATGTTGTGTTGCACCAAAAAGTAAATAACACATAAGAATTCATGTAAAAATATAGTTAAAAATTCAAGTCATTACTAAATTATACCAAAAATTAGTACACATACGAATATGTGTAAAGATATATTAATAAATTTATATGGAATCACTAATCGAAATTGCATTTGAGATCATTTAATTAGATGTGGAAAATTACAGCTAAAAATAATATGTAGCCAAAATACAAAATAGTGAAATCGTCAATTGAATGCAAAATATGTCAATCTAGAGAAGCACAATTACAGTCAAATGTTTTAAAAAATTATACTACCTTTAAGCAACAAAAGTTTTAATAAAAGAAGAATAAATTAACAAAAGAAAATTCAGCAGAGTATACATCATCACTTATAATTTGATGATAACATTTAATGACATTCAAAAAGCACAATTAAAAATAATTACTAAAAGCATAAACTTAATTTAAATAGCTGAGAAAAAGTGATGCATTGTTGTATAAATTTTAATTATAATGTATAATTTAATTATTTTAACAAATATTCAAAATTTATTTTGTGAATTAATAATACAAAATAGAGAAAAGCAACATCATTTTCTTCGTACATCATAAATGCTTATAATATAACAAAAACAAAGGATAATTTACAGAAACGGCTAGAAAAAGTGCAAATGCTTGAGAAAACTTTAAGAAACTCAATATATTTTACAGACCCAAACTAAAAAACATCGTAAAGTCTTAGACAATAAAATAATAATTTTATTATTGTTAAGCCTTCAAAATGCAAAGAAAAATTATAACTAAATACATAAAACATGCAACTTATTAAATAATTTATTAATATTTCTAACAACTTGTTCAAAAAATTATAACAGTAAGTATAATTTAGTAATTAATGTTCCACACTACATGTAAGGATATGTTACAGGATATCACTGATTATAAAATTAATTACAACAACCACAATTACATAATTAATTAATCAATTCCCATGATCAATACACAAAGAAAACTGATTACCAACGAAATCCAGATCATAAAGCAACACTCACAGAGAGACTCAAAATTCATAGTATCCCCACTCCAATTACAACTAAACTACGATTACCAAACAATTAGCATAACAAAAAAAAGTGAGAAAACACTCACACGTGTGAAGGCATTCGATAATAGTGGTCGCGTCGCGAAATGGCTTGTGACAAAGAGCACATGTCATGCATGGTGCTACCGCCTCTCGACTCACTCTCACAACCTGATGCGACATCATATTTCCCAATTATACCTAAATCGACCAAAATAAAACACTATCGACCCACTGCAGGCTAGCGTCGCCCCATGAAGGATGGGATTTTCGTTCATTCCATCATTTCCATGTAGCTCTATCGTATTTACATTAGATCCATAAACCTATTCAGAAACAAAACAGCATTAAGATATAGTAATCATGAGTATAAGTAAGGGTAAGTATAATATACGCAGAGATGCGAGAAGATTAATTGCTATGGATATTCACATGTAAATCCGATTCAAATTCAGGTGTTTCGGATTTGGGGGAAATTAGAACCTCAAGAATTGATCTGCGTGCATCTGTTCGAGTGAGAAAGAGATTTTCTTGTTTGAAACTTAGATTTAGCATTAACCAACATTTATTCTTGGCAGTGGTAGTGGATAAAATTGACGTGAATAAGTTTGTGGAGTAGTGGACCTTTTAAATTTGCATTTGAAATGCTAAACCACTTGGTAACCACAAATAAAGTAAGTTTAAACAATAGTAAAGTGAACTCTTCAATAAACGCAACAATTTATGCTTAAAAAAAATCTATTTTATAACCTTCTCTTCTAAATGCACAATCCATAAGAAAAACTTATCAATATGTTGAGGCTCGAATGTTAAACAAATTGCTCGAAAACGTAATGCTTTAGTAACATTTAAGAAATTTAACAACCCATTAATCAGATTAGATCCTAGAAAAGAAAGTGCAAAACTGCAAGCATGAATCTGAAAATTAAAGAAATTAGATAAGCTTGTCTATATATTTCTGAAACCCATCCACCCAAAATCCCAATAACAATCCCCTGTTTTGGCTAAAGTTTTTTCAATCAGAATTCCATTATCCACCTAAGGCCCTCATTGCAATGCAGATATCAAATCATTATCATAATTGGCTTTAAAATGTTTTTAGACAAATCTATTGAAATAATGGGTTCTTTCAATGGATTCAACAGCACATCTCAATAAATCAAAATTTACGTTTGGATGTTGCCTTGGCAGATGATGATCCTTGAATCCATGTTAATTGTTTTCAGGCCAATTTATCAGAAATTGTCAAATTTCCCTTATGAAGGCCAAAAACAATTTGAAATCTGCAGAAGCCAAATCTCTCTTTGTTAGACACCGACACAACGTAATGCTCCATATCTTTTTCGAATCGCCGCAATTTGAAATGTTTTCAATATTTTCTTGACCCTAGATTTGAGAATAAGACGGCATGATAGAAGGAAGAGGGCAAAAACAATTACAATTCCAAGAACATACCTTGTTTTTCTTGTAATAGTTCCAAATTTATTCTTCTAAATGAAAATATTTGATGAAGGCTCAAAATTTTGGCTGCAAATTGGACTAATTATCCCGGATAGAGTGGTAACTGCCATAGTAGTGGGTTAAAAGTTGAAACTAACTTATTATTAAATAATTAATTGATTCAAAAAAAATTCAAATGGATATGGACTGAACTTTGGTACACGTTGGGTAGGGAGAATAAGATATGAATAAAGTGGATAATTTATGATAACTACTTTATGTATAATGATTAATTTTCTAATTAAATAAAATTATAAATTCTAGAAAATTAGGATTAAGGAAAAAAAAATGAAACCTTGTTATAATATAGTAGAAGATATGTAATTAATTAAAAATAAGGCATGTAATTAATCCCAATAGATATGTATAATCTTTTGTTGCTCTTTTATTGAAGGTGAGAGAAAAAGTGTATATAGAGTTTTGATATGGTGTATCTATATAATATATATTATTATTGTTTTAGGTAAGTTGAGATAATAGGAAAATGAGATAATAGGAAAATTGAGATAGTTGAGAATTAATTATGAACGAGAAAGAATAATTATGAATTACTAATTAAAAAAAATTCAAAATTTTGAGAAAATTCTATTTGGTGAATAGTAACCATAACCTTGTTTTAATATAGAGGAAGAAGAGAAAAGAATGTAATTGACTTGAGGGCCGGCCACACATCCACATTTGGTAACTCAAACTTGGTAGTTTTCCACACATAATTTCTTTCCAATTAATCTTATTTCAGTACATTATTAAAGTTAATTAACAAAAAAATTATCGTCTCTCACTATCTACAGTACTCCATAACCCAAGGCCAGATTTTTCTGTTATTTCTTTCTATTTTTGATTAATAATTTTACAGAAAATGGTGCCATACCATTTGATATTGGCAGGAATATATGATGATTGAATATTATAGGAGGCTCGATTGATGTGTATTCTAAATGGTACATAATTCTTCAAGATAAAATTCAGAAGTTTCTTGCTATTTTTATATTTGTTATTGTTTAGTGTTTTTACTGATTTTGCAGTGACAAGATGGAAATATTGCAAAACTTTATTAATGAAATTACATTAATATTATATATACACATGTCCATTAAGGGAGTATAAAACTTATTTAAACTCTCATATAGAGGATGGCTACACTTTTTAGAAAATTTGAGTGTAAAAATAAAAAATTACAATCATAACTAAAACTTTATGATCATTGATCGGGTTCTTATGTAGCCCCCAGCTGCAAACTTCAAAGTAGAATTTCAAACAAAAGAAAACTATATGGTTAGCCCCATTGTTCAATAAATATTTGATAGCATCATGGGTTACGTCATTTCTTTTATTTTTATCGGTCTGGAACTGCCCTTGTTTCTTTTTGTGTCATAATTACTTAAATCACCAAGTGCAAATTTAACAAATACAACAATCAAAAAGTGATTTTTATGTAATTTGAAGGATAAAATGAAAGAACGAATCAAAATATAAGATAATATCTCAAATATATTTATACACTATTATATACTCTATGTGGGTGTTGGGGGTTACATTAAATTGCAATAATAAAGATAGATACGTGTAAGAGAATTGCATGTTGCTGGTTGTTGAAAGGTCACTTCTCACCATCGTACGATATAGAAAAAGTAATCCAAGGGAATGAGAGGTAAATCCTTAGCCATGTACTTCGGGTCATAATTACAAATAAATTATTAAGTGTTTTGTGGGGGGCATCTTATCTTATTTAAAATTATATACTTTTGTGAAAGTTAAAAAAAGCACTCAATTTATGAAAATATCAAGTCAAATTTGGTGATCCCTATTCTTTTATCCCAACTTGTTCCCATGCAATTAATTATTTGTCTCCCAAAAATATTATTGTATTTCTATGATTGCTCCAGTCAGATTACGTGTAAAATAAATTATAAATATCACATTTTCATTTAAATATTTTGATTGAGTTGCCATCTTAAATAAAACCACGAAGTTGGCCTGGAGGCCCATGGAATTGGATTCTGGTGAGGATTTGTGAGCCACAATAAATATCTGGACCTAACTCACATGTAATGGCACCATGGGTGGGAGCAGTAGAGTGCCTAAAGCCGAATGGTTCTCTAGAAATTTGGCCTTGTTTGTTTATGTTTTTAAAACTCATTTTTAACTTTTTAAATCACAGAATTCAAAATAAACTTTTTTCAATTCTACTTTCCAATCTCCTATATAACCAACTATCAATCATATATACAATTTTTCACACATTTACCAATCAAATCAATCATTATTTCACTTTCTCTTTCATACTTTACACTTTTTTTTTTATCTATATTTCTTTATTTTTTATTTTCATAATCATTATATACACCACTAACACAATTATTATACACATCATCCATCAACATATCATTATTGATTTGACATGTCTTACAACTTTCAATCTATTTCTAAAAATATAAACAAACACCTACCATTTTCACACGAATTTCCATAGTACACAATTTTCGAGAAAATTTCAAAATTTTATCTAAAAAACATAAACAAACAGAGTGTTAGGAAACATAGAATTTATAAGATCATTCTAGTGAAAATACTCGTGAATAACGCGTATAGATGAGTTGTTGAATGATTGAGAAACATGAATTAGAGGGGTGAATGTGAATCCACTAAATCATCTTCAATGGTCCGTTTGAACCTTATATGCAAGATTTAAACAAATGAAATCTTTCATTTTAATGTATTCTATGAATAATATATGTAACTATTTAAGTTTTATTGAGTATGCGAAATGTGGTGTTATAGAAGATGCAGCGTGGCTCATATGGCTATTAGGAATATCTTGGATGCACAAACTTAATGGCCAAATAATAAATTTAAGATGGCATATCATGACCCAAAACTCTAGATATAAGGCAGTGTATCTCAGCATTTATCAATTTTAAAAAAACTAAAGATAATTATCGTAGAATTGTATCAAACAATAATTTGTGGTTATTTTTAATTACAAATTACAGTGTTCATAAACCGAGCTTAGCAAAAAATCTCGACGAGCTTGAGAAAATGAGTTCCACCGACCTCGATCTCAATTTTTTTGTTAATATATATATTAAATTTGTATTTATATATATATATATATATATATATATTTTACTAACATAATCATAATTAATATAAAATATATCATTATTATAAAATATTTTATCATATATAAACAAATATTTTACATAATTAATAAAACATATTTTTTATTAGGCTCTTGTGCTGTGAAAAATATTTTATTTCGCTTGAAAAGTACGATTCGAGCCAAGATAATGGGCTCATGAACGTACACCTTTCTCGGCTTGCTTGGAAGAACAGGGATAATCGCCTGTTGTCTCTTTCCTGACCTACTCATCGAAAGATGCCCACAATCGGATGCTAGTCTCTAAGTCCCTGCTTTGGCTGTGCCTTATCTTAGGCTTAGGGCTAGGGCATCAATCCAATTCTGAGCATCCATATAATACTGCTTATTTTATTCCCTTGCAAAGACAAAGACCAGATTTGTCCCACCCTCCTCTTCTGGCTGAGCTTAAATTTTTTTAAATTTGAATAAAGCTATTTTCGAGCCCAACTCGGGATCAGTCCCAAAATATACTAAAAATCTCAAGTAAAACAAATTTCTTATTTTGTCCAAATTTCATGTCATGAACAGGGACTACATTATCAGGGGGACAGAGGATTTAAACAGATAATTAGGGGGTTAAACAAGAAATATTTCAATGAAGAACACACAATATTCTCAGAAGATTTTACAATCTTTTCCATATACAACAAAAAATATACTACTCAGTGAGATTTATATGCCTGGAAAAAGGACAACATAAATGATGATTAAGCCGTAGACATATTGGCGAAACGGCTAGGCGTGGGCCTGAAATTCCGCCACCTCAAGCTCGGCCGCTGACACGGCGGCGTCAACGCCCTTCTCACAATCTCTTTGCTAGCCATCCTTCTCCTCAACCTATTTTCAATTGTTGCCACCTCATTCCGATGACCTCGTACGGATCGAGAAGAACTAGGTATTGTTGGACCTCTGTGAATGGAATTAGCCCTAGGCTGCGCCGGAGAGCTATTTCCGGGAGCCCAACTTCTGACCACGGCGGAAGACGGCGGAGGAAGCCTCTTTGTTCTATGATCCATAATATAGAAAGTACTGTCGAGCCTTGGTTTTGGTGATTATTTTCTGGGTGGTTTTATTTATTTTTGAGAATTCTCCTGTATTTATTTATATATATATGTAGTAAATGATTGAACGAATTAATAGGTTGTGTTCATGGAAATTTCTGTAAATTCAGAAAGGTTGAGAATATGGTTGACTATCTCAACGAGGAATGGAATATTTCCAGGATAGCTGAATATATTGACTGTCAAAAAGTATTTTGTACTAAATTCATAATAATATAATTTCACATATAATTTTGTGGTTCAACTAATTCACACCATATAGTGCATTAGTTATGTGTTGTTTGTGAAATGATATATATGTGTTAATTGATGTTCTAAGTGGAACAGTCAACTGTATAAGATTTGGGACTCAGATTTAATGATTCTTTATGACTTATATTATTAGAATACGAAAATGACGACTAATTGGTTGTCTATGTTTACCAATGGAATATGCGACCAACTATGATAAAATTAATCCTGCCTTTAATCGAATATGAATAAAGAGAGGGTGTGATCTCAAATAGAACATTTGCGTTTTTTAATAACTAAGAACTGAATACTGAATTTATATGATATGGGGATAGTGTTGTTTAATATAAATTGTATATTGCAACATTTTTCGGGACAATAGAAAAAGGAAAATCTTTTGGATATGGTACTCTATTAAACACGAATTATTGGGAAATTCTATGCTGGACCGGGATCAACCACATATTTTCTGAAATAGGGGGTGGTTTTTTCACCCACCCATGAATACTACCACACCCAAGGTGATTTTGTGGTAAAAATTGGACCGAGATTTCCCCCGAATTATTAGTATTTTTATTATATACTTTTTGGCTAGTTTGACTAATTGCTAAGACTGATAATCAATTTATTGTTTGTGGCTATAGATTAGATGGTGTATTTATTAATTATTGTTTGTAACAACGTGTCTTTTTACTGTTCAATGATTATATTCATGTTGATTATTTCTGAGTTTTTAATACTATGTTTGTCATGAAATACTCCTAACATAAAATTTTATTGTTGATTCAAAAAACCTTTCATGTGCTAACAATATGTGTAGTTATAAAATGTAGTTGATGTGAATGTCCATGTATGATTTATACCCTTGATGAATCGCATGAATTTTGAAGATTTGCGCATTTTGTAGATTCCTTTTAACAATTCTGTATCCCCATGTCTGTTTATGTAAATCAAAGATGACAAATGATGCTTACTGAAAATTTGGCACAATTAAATATAAGGCTATTTTTAGTTATACTTTGAAGTTGAGTTTTGGTAGTATTGTTTGGTCACAAATCCATTGAGAAGCGTCTAGGTTTATTGATAGTATATCTAATTTTATTATGAGAAATTAGTTTACATAACAAATTTGTATTATTGAAAATGTAAAAACACAACAATGACGCGGTACTACTTCAAGGCCCAAAGTTTTCTCTAACTATAAGAAAGAGAAAAAACTATGTTAAAGAAAGCCACAAAGATTTTGGATAAGATCAAAAAAAAAAAAAAAAAAAAAGACAGAAAACTTCTTTGCCATAATCAAATAATGATCGATCGCTTAGAGTATCATCATCAACAAGCTTTGGTGGATCCGGCTATTTCTTTTGTCTTTTCCAATGACGATCTGCTTCTTTTGTCTTTTCCAATGACGATCTGCTGTACTACTATCACTCTCTTCCAAGTGACATGCACTACTTCGTATGATGCACGAATACTCCGAAAAATTGTCCCGTGCAGTATCCGATACGTGTTGGATACGGATACTTGGTGGATACGTATTGGATATGTTTTTGAAGTATTCAAAAATAAAAAAATTAAGATACGGTATCGGATACGAAAAGTAGGAGTATCCGATACGTTTTGGATACGGCTGATTTTTTTTTAAAATATTTTTTCTATTATTTAAAAATATAGTTTAATAAGAAAAAATCATAATTAATTGGAAAAATATAGAAAATTAGAAGCGAGAAACCCTCATTCCACCTTTTGATATTTATTTGTTGCAATTTTTTCACTGCAAATATGATCAAAATCCATTTTTTTTTTCTGCAACTATGATCGAATTATCTCTTTCCACCTTAAGCTCTTCAAGTAAATTATTTAATAGTTGGAGATATTTTTACAAAAATTTTATACATTTTGTTGTTATACTGAACTAGCATGTGCCTTGTGCAATGCACAAAATATTTAATTAAAATAATTTAAAATATAAATCTTTTATATGAATATTTTTTGTCCTAAAATATATCTTCTAACAATACTTGGTCATATATTGTGAAAGAAGTTAGCTATCAATTGTTTTTGATTTTTTTTTTTTTGTAATAGATATATATTTAATTAATTTTTATAAAAGCTATTTTGAGCAATTAGCTATGAAAGAGAAAAAAGAAAAAGTGATTATATTATACCATTTGAGCTAACAATTTATATCTAAATATACAAATTTTGCACTATGTAATCTTTATTTAGAGTAAAATGCCAGTTGAACACTTATGAGAGGAGCATTACATCTCTCATATGAGTAATCATGTGTAGATATTAAAGCTAAACAAATACTTAAAAAATTATAAAGAGAAAATGTCAAAATACATACCATAGGATAGGCCTAATCCACTTTTGATACCACACTTTAGACCTGTAACACATTGGGTACCAAAAGACTTGTTTTTTAACACATTTGGTACCTCCGTTAGTTGACTAACGGTCAACCTTATGTGCATGTCACATGCCCGTTCAGCCCTAAAATCACAAAGATTTCTCCGCTCTCGTTCAGCCCTAATCGCTACCATTTCTCCCGCTCTCGTTCAGCCTTAAATCACAACCATTTCTCCCGCTCTCGTTCAGCCCTAAATCGCAACCATTTTGAACCCTAATTTCTCTTACAGCCCCAAATCGTTCAATCATTTTCAGCAATTTTCAGCCAAATCGTTCAACCCAAATTGTGCATACACAACCGGTAAAGATCGATTTTGTTCACAAAATGAGTCTACGCGATCCTGAATACAACAAATATCCCCACCCAATATACCGTAAGTTGTATTTGCAACTTTTTGAGTTTCATACCGTAGGATATTTCTTAGTAAGTTTGTAGATTAATTACTTACATCATTTTTTGTTTGTGTTTTATTGTTCTTTCAGATGATGATGAGCCACTTGTTACAATGATTATACATCATGGGGGTGAATTCATAACTAGAAGACCAGATATATTGGGGGCACAATTAGCATATTTGTTATCAAGGTTGTGCCTGCTGGAGTAGGAGGAGGAAGAAGAAGACATTGATATTTTGGAACAAGAAGAAGAGGAAGAAAGCAGAAGTGAAATCGTGTGTTGATGATAATCGTGTGAAGAAGAAGAAGTGAAGAGGAAGAAGAATGAAATCATATGTTTATGATAAAGAAGAATGAAATCCAATTTTCCTCCATTTACCTCCTTTTCCCTTACTTATTTCCCTCCAAAATAGACAAATCCGATTAGTTAGAGGGGGAAAATGGAAGAATTAACGGGCATGTGACATGCACATGAGGTTGACCATTAGTCAACTAACGGAGGTACCAAATGTGTTAAAAAACAAGTCTTTTGGTACCCAATGTGTTACAGGTCTAAAGCGTGGTATCAAAAGTGGATTGGGCCTATCCTATGGTATGTATTTTGATATTTTCTCAATTATAAATAAGAAAAGGTAAATAAATGGTGGAAAATGACAAATAAAAGTGATGTAAAATTCACACAAAAATATTTATCAAATAAGTTTTAAATATTTGATAAACCAATAGAAAGACAAAAACATACTACCATATAAAGTAAAATTATTCTCATTTGAATATGAAGAGGAAAAATATTTACAACAAAAAATATTATATTAAATAAAATAAACGAAAAAATATTAGAAAGAACTATATGAAAAAGATAAAAAAAAATCAAAAAATATTAAGTTTAAAAAGTATATTGAAGCAAGAATTATATGATAAAACCCAATAAGCTTGATCAAAAATCCAGTATATCCCACGTGTATAAAAAAACTAAGCCAATGAGCTTTGCATATGCATGATTGTAAATTCATAAAAATCTATAAAATGAGAAATTTTAGTACTCCTTTGATTTCAAAATTAATCATAACGGATAAAAACATGCTCAGTGAAATTTGGGGAATGGGGATGATAATCAAGATTTAGGCCACTGAATTCATAAAAAGTTTTTATCGCATAAGGTTAACGTTTCATAGGTGCCTTTTAAAATGGACAAATAAATATATTAAGAAATTTTGATTTTAAAAAGCGAATTGATTTGAGAACTGTAGTTTAAAAATTGTAAAAATGAATTGAGGTTTGAATTTTATTAATTCCTTCATCAATTCTCAATATTTATTAATGATCTAAATCAAGATTAATTAAAGATTTTATGATCAAAAACTATTATGAGATAGGATATCATTTAGTAAATGATGTTCAAAATGATTAATAATTATGAATTTCTAATGCATGAAACATCGAATATAAAATCTTAAAATAATTGATGCATTTTAACAAATATAGAGAATATGTTTAAAAAGTCTTATATATAGAATAATGAATAAGTCAATAAGAGTACTCACGATTTTAGCTACATTTTGATCACTGTTGAAAGAAAACTCATCGTGCGAATCAAAATTATATCCTTTCCGTAGTTGAAATTAGCTTCCTAAATAAAACTAATTTATTCAATTGCTCAAAAATTGAGTTCATCAAACACATAAAAAAAATATAGTGAAACACATAAATATTGCTCTCACATCGAGAATTTTTAGCCTATCATAAAAATAAATTACAAAATTAAAGAAAAGGAAATTATTTGTACAAATTATCTAACAATTTCAACATGAGAATATAAAATGATTAATAATTATGAATTTCTAATGCATGAAACATCGAATATAAAATCTTAAAATAATTGATGCGTTTTAACAAATATAGAGAATATGTTTAAAAAGTCTTATATATAGAATAATGAATAAGTCCATAAGAGTACTCACAATGTTAGCTACATTTTGATCATATGTTGAAAGAAAACGCATCTTCCGAATCAAAATTATATCATTTCTCAGTTGAAATTAGATTCCTAAATAAAATTAATTTATTGAATAGCTCAAAAAATTGAATTCATCAAACTATGTGAGTACATAAAATAACATGCCGATACTAATTATACATAAAAAATATATACATAGTGAAACACAGAAATGTTGCTCTCACATCGAGAATTTTTAGCCTATCATAAAAATAAATTACAAAATTAAAGAAAAGGAAATTATTTGTACAAATTATCTAACATTCAACATGGGAATATATACATCCTTAGCATAATGAGTATTCGGGGTCTGCATACCAATGTAATATCTTCTATTCGATTTCTTTGGCATTTTTTATGAACTAAACAAATCAAAATAGTTTCAAATGGACGCAAAATATTGATAATGATCGTAACCCCTACACAATATTTTGGCGTTGCTCGTAGATACAACTAAAAAGTCAAAATGTCATGGTCAATCTTTTTGGTCATAACAAAGGGTTTTTTCACCGCAGTTAATTGACATGAGCGAAAATCATGGTTACTTGGTTTAAGAGAACAATGAAACATAATCATGATACCACCACATATTTAAGAGAACAATGCAACAAATTTCATCAAAGTAGTAAACTACAATAAACAATAGACGAACAAAGGACAATGTAAATACATAAACAAAGAGAAAATAAAATAAAAAATAAAATGTGAAAATAAAAACAAACGAAGAATATAAACCAAAAGAGAAAATAATTAAGATAGATTTGAAGATTATTTATAAAATATTATGAAATAAAATATTAAAATAAAACAACGGACATGATCAATCATCGTAAAAAAGCACAATACTCTACCTTTCACCATCACTGGAAATGAAAAATTGACAGATAATTGACAAAAAATATGAGAAGTTTGAGAAAGAATAACATATTTATTTATTTTGATTTTGCTAATTATATAGAGTGGTAGGAATTTAAATTGTGTTACTATGGTGTGAGTCATTATTTAGGGGTGATTTTAGATAGATTTGAATTTCAAGTTATGGCTTTTGGAAAGTTTGATTGGTTGACATATTAAGTACTATTAAATTTATTAGAGGTTTCCTTATTTTCTATGCAAAACTTAGTGTAATTGATCATTTCCGATAATTAGATTTTTATATCGAAATAAATTGAATCAATCAATAGATATTTCTATATAATTAAAAAATCTAAATTCTAATTAAGATTCCTATAATTATGCTAATTGATTAGCACATTCATTTCTCACGGATCATGGCTAATTAAGAGATACGTTACGGTGAAAATTATATTTTCTGATGTAATCAAATAGTGAAAATTATATTTTCCATTGCACCTTCCTAATTTGATTGAGCTAGCCACTCAAAAAATTAGATTCATTATAGATTAGTTTTGGTACGTCAAAAAATTTCGCCTTCTTTCCATATCAAATATTATTTATATTAATAACAAAACAAGTAATTTCATTTTCAAATCATGGACATTACTCTATATGAATAAATTATATTTGGTAAGGTTTGATAATTTAGTTAAAAGAAAAGGTCCAAAATTTAAGATAACCAATTAATGATAAAATATTAATATATTTAAAAAATTCAAAATTATCAGAAAAAAGATAGAAGCAAAGTGAGCCCCACACGGTTTTGGTATAATATATATAATAGTTAATAGATTTCACTAATAATTAATAAATAATATTATGACCACCAACTAATGAAATTTTTTCTTGAAAATTAAAAACTTTTAAAGTTTTGATAAAATTTTATTTGGATCGGTCAACAAAAGTCAAACATGGATAATATATATAATGGATATAATATTAATAAATAATTAAAATCGGGAATTTTTTTTGCCAATTCATTATTAAGGTGACAGGAATTAAATCTGGGAGAAAATATCATAATCAATACTCTTCCCATTTTGGTTGTATACTATATTAGGAAAGTATCAATTATAATTAATTGATTGATTTAATAATAATAATAAATATTGAAAAATTTAAACCAACCAATAAGAATTTTCATTGTATTAAAATAATTCAAAATTCTAGAAAATTAGGATTTAAAGTCAAAATTAGCATTGTGGTCAACGGACCGCTTTGCTATAATATATATAATAGATATGAACATTAAATAGCAAACATATCGTGTAAGATAAAATTGAAATATTAGTACTTCTATTTTGAGTAATTGATCGAACTACTTGATCATTTTGTTGAATATATTTATGATTATTATTTTTAGAAGTTTTATATATTTAGTAATTATTATAGAGGATTGTAAAATAATTCAATTTTTTTTAATATATATCATCGTATCCTCATCGTATCGTATCCTACAATTTTAGAAATTTTTGTATTTCATATCCGTATCGTATCCGTATCCCCGTATTCGTATTCGTGCATCATAGACTACTTTTCTTTTTGTTCTTTTCAAGTACTTCAGCATTTGGAACATTGCTTTTAATAACAATAGATGGGAGACGAGCTTGAGGAATATCATCAATGTTGTTATCAAGATGACGACTTTCCTCAATATGCTTCTTGTTCTTACTTGAGGCACATTTTGGGTCACTCAAAAAGGAGACATTATCTTCTAGATATGTGCCATGCGTCATGGTCCACCATTCTTTATAATCCTTCGAAAATAGTTTTCTGGCATTCGAAGGTACAAAAACAAGAATCGCTCTGGAATTGGACTTGAAGAGAATACACAAGCACAAATAAGTAAGAGCCTCACTTAGATTGACTGTTCGAACATCGTGCTTGATGACTCCGGGAACTTCTTGGTGATATCCAAATTGACGTGCAAACCTATGAGGACTAGAAAGCTCGACCATAAAATCCTTATGTTAACGTGTATTTTGTACACATTTCTTATGTGATATAGTGCGTTTATTGTTACGTTTTTGGTTCATATCTCATAGGTTTGTGCTTCTATTATCATGTCTAGGTGTTTATATGAGAATGGAATGAAAAGATGGCAAAAATGGGTGAAAAACGAATAAGATTGACTTTGCAAATGGATGGAAGCAGAAAGGTTACCAGAATTAAGCGTGACCAGAAGTCACGCCCAAACCATGCGAGCTTTCTGTCCTGGGACGAAGAAAAATTCAAGATTTCGACTTTTCAGCTGGATTTGACTTTGGATGCACGTTTTTAGTTCCCTAATATGTTGGGATTTATTTTCTATTATGTTAGGAATTTTATTTCCTTGTTTTGAACAATCCTAGTTGGAATAGGATTCTTAAAATCCTATCTTTGATTTGTTTCCTTGTTTAGATAGGATTCCCCTAGGTTTAAATAAGTGGAATATTATTCCACAAAGACATTCTATCTTTTATTTACTATTCATGTTTTTATTTCTCTGGGGGATTTCGAATTCTTCACCTTTTGTAGACGATTCTTGATTATGTGTTGCTAAACACATAATTCTAGTCAAAGGATTTTAAGGTTTGATTTCTTTTAATTTCGTGAGATTGCTTGTGCTTTTATCTTCATTGTTCTTTGAGTATTTACTTTTTCTCCGAGCCTTGTTGATAATATGTTTCAATAGGTTAGATAACCTGATCAATTATTTAATCTTTGAAATCGTATTTAGCTAATTAGGACCCAAATCCGTAATTGTTTGGTAAACCCTAATATTCGTAGCAGTTAGCGACGTTGATTATGGACAAGTTTTCGATTAGTCATTATGGGAATTAGTGATCCGGTTTAAATAATCCGAGCTTGTGTGTTTATTGATCGGAATTAGTGTTTTTCTAGTGCTTGAATGCTATCGGTAGATTAAATCCTAAGAGCTTGTTTAGGGTTGTCTTATTGATAAGAGCAGTAATCAAAGAGCTTGTTTTGATTATCGAAGACGTAAGGAAAAACGAGGTCGTCAGAGCTTGTTGACGACTATAGCTAATTTATTTAAGAACATTGAACTATTTTATTTGCAATCGATGATCGAATTATATAATCAATACCGAAATATCCGAAGACTAGAATCTCATCTCTCATTGAATTCGAAATTTACCTTTTTGCTTGCGTTTTTAATTGCGTTTTAAATTATTTTAGTTAACTAAATCCAAAACCCCCTTTTTTTATCGATATTAGTAATATAGGAATTTAATCTACACCTTTCCCTGAGGAACGACTCTACTTATCGCTAATTACAAATTATTTTGAGTAGGTTTTTATTTTTGTTGGATTCGACACCCACCAAATTTTGGCGCCGTTGCCGGGGAACGGTGTTATAGATTTATTTCTTTTGTTACTAATATTTTTGTTTAGTTTTTTTTGTATTATTAGATCTCTTCATATAGGTGAATCTCAAATTGAGAAAGGAGCTCAACGTCTACAAAAAGAGATCTTGCAGCGTTCTTAGATGCCATGACTACAGTCGAGAGGACTTTAAAGGAGTTGTGGGCTATGCCAAACATTAATGAGCAATCTTCTTACTTTCAATACCCTACTTTTGAAGTTGATTTTGATTTAACAGATGAATGTATTCGCTCACTTCCTATTTTTCATGGTTTTGTAGGAGATGACCCTCACATCTAAATGAGTTCCATGCAGTATGTTCAGTAATGAAACCAAGGGATGTCACTGACGATCAAATCAAGTTTCGAGCCTTTCTTTTATCTTTAGCAGACAATGCCAGAGATTGGTACTATGATTTGTCTTTTGGTTCAATCAAGACATGGGCTCAACTGGAAGCAAAATTCATAGAGAAATTTTTCTCTGCCTTCCGTGTTCAAGATGAGTCGTACAGACAAGCTTATGATGGATTATGCGGTGTTCCACAGAGTAATTACAATCCTTATTCCAACATTTACAATCCGGGATGGAATTATCACTCCAATCTGAGCTACGCCCCACGACCACCTAGCTATTACGAGCAACAATGCCCATCGTTTCCTCAACAAAACCAACCGTCAGGTAATTCTCTAGAAGATATGATTAAAACATTGGTCGCTAATACACTACAATTTCAGCAGAGTAACGAGCAATTCCAACAACGCATGCAACAATTTCGAAACGAGAGCCAAAATGCCATAAAAAACTTCGAAAATCAGATGAGTCAAGTTGCTACTACCGTGAACGAGTTGGCATCTCAAAATTCGAGTAAACTGCCATCCCAGGTCATTGTGAACCCGAAAGAGAATACTTCGAAACACGAGGATGAGAAAGAGCTGAAAAAAGAAGAGGAACCTGTTACGAAGAAGAAACCGATGACATTTGTGATACCTCCTCCATTCCCTGGTCGTTTTGCTAACTGTAAACAAGTGGTGGATATAGAAGATGAATCTCCAACATATGAGAAGGAAGTTGGAAAATATAAGATTCTTACAGAATATGAGATTTTTGGGGAATATGAGCTTCTTAGAGAATATGAGATGTTTGAGGAAGATGAGATCAGTGACGATGAAGAGGTGAAAGGTGAGTCGAGAGAGAAAAATGTGGACCATCAACTCACAAAATCAACGGAAACACTTACCGAGCAATCTAAGGTTATTGAGATCACTCCTCCAAAATATGAGAATGAAGTCGCAAAATATGAGATTTTTGGGGAAGATGAGATTAGTGACGATGAAGAGGATGATATGGAAGGTGAATCTTCAACACTCGAAAAGGAATTAATTCCAAAATGCAAAGACCCCGGTAAGTATATTATCTCTTGTAAGATAGGTGATGTGCAATTCGAGAACACTATGTTAGACCTTGAACATTCTATAAATATCATGTCCCATTCTATTTATGAGTCTCTGAATATGAAAAAATTGATAAAAATGGACATGATAATACAATTAAATGATGGGTCTAATGCATCTTCTACTGGCATTCTTGAGAACATATTAGTCCATGTTAATGACTTAGTTTTTCTTGCTGATTTTTATATTGTTGATATGGATGAAGATCAATTTAGTAAGTTAGCCCCTCTCATTCTTGGAAAACCATTTCTGAAAACATCTCGGGCTAAAATTAATGTGCATGATAGAACTCTTACTATGGAATTTGAAGATGAATTTGTGATGTTTAATTTATATGATTCTATGAAGTGTTCTACTAATGATTGCTCTATGTTTGGTTTAGATGCTACTAACTTTGTGATGCAGCGAATTTGTGAATTTAATGATGATGATCCACTAAAGGTAGATTGGCATAGTGATGGCTTTGAACCTCCGACTTAAGCCACTTGAGGCATAACTACGTCTAGCCGACGACGTTAAAGAATGTCGCTTCTTGGGAGGCAACCCATGCTCGTTTTTAATTTTTCGCATTTTAATATTAAGTTTTTTTCATAAAAGCAGAAAGATCACCAAAATTAAGCGTGACCACTCTGGTCACGCCTAAAATTGGTGAGCTTTCTGCTTCGTCCCCTGTTTTTCCTTTTGTTTTTTTTTCAAAAATCCAAAAAAAAAAAAAAATCGAAAAATACATAAAATCCAAAAAAAAAATCGAAAAAAAAAATAAAAATTTAAGGAAATAAACATATTTATATATGTATTTTCTTATAACAAAAATATTTTTTCCTTAACCACTTTTAATTCCAAATCTTTCATAAACACAAAACCCCCAAATTTCTTTCCTAACCCTAATCTCACGCCACCACTCTAACCCATCTTCTCCATTCAAATTTCTTGCAGCAACACCTCTCGCCGCTCTTCACTGCCGCATCCACCATCTTCTCCGGCATCATGGATCGCACGAACAAGACCGAGTCGAGACCGACGTCGAAGAGGAACCCAAACTATCTTCCGACGACTCTTCGTCAGAGTCTTCAGCCGAAACCAATTCATCCTCCTCGCCATCGTCATAGCTCCACCTACACCTCGGCATCACGACCGAGTGATGCACCAGGGAAGTTACCCTTTCATCGTTTTTCACTTTTATGCATTGTCGATTTCTACATGCTTTACATTGAGGACAATGTCTACTTTAAGTGTGGGGGGATGATTTCCAATTGCTTTGCATGTTCTCTGGTTTTGTTTAATTTTGGCACATGTTCTTTGGTTTTTGTTTACTTTTGGCGCAATAAAATTTTTCAAAATTTCTTTCGCTTTGTGATTGTAGAGTATAATTTTTTCGTTAATTGGTTGACCGAGTCTAGTTTGTTTGATTTGACCGTGTGCATGTTGATGGATTATCATGTCGTATGAATTTCAATTGCTAGCATGACTTTGAATGAGAACGATAGAATTGCACGTTTTAGTTCGACCAACCCACCATGTGAGCTTTTTGAAGCCTTGATTTGATTGCATATCCATGTAAACTTTTCTTTTCTTGTGTGAATCTTGCATGATTAGTATGTGTTCTAGAACTTGCTTTAAACCATTTCAAGATTACATGATTGCGTGCACATTCGAAAGTGATAAAGGCATTAGGATTTAACCACTTAGCCATATGAGCCTACCTTTTTATTTTCCCCTAGTGAGCCCACTTGAGCCTATTAGCCTATTTGTTGTTTTGAAAACCCGAACTTTGAGCATTCACCATTTTTTTCGTACACCTCTTTGTTTTACCCGTCCACAAAATGAGTCGAACATCGAGAACATTATACTTGTTTGGGATTTAAGAACATTGTGTTTTGATTAAGTGTGGGGGATCTCGGAAGAAAAGAAAAAAAGAGGGTTTATCGAAAAGGAAAAACAGAAAAAAAAAAAAAAAAAACAGAAAAAAAAAGGGAGAAAAATTATTCGAACAAGTTCGAAAAAGTTAGAAGAAAAAAAAAATAGAAAAAAAAGAGCTTGAAAATAAAAAAGTGAAAATGAGGAAGCGAGTCGCGAGAAAGTATGAAAATAAAGGTATTTTGGGTCCTTATTGCTAGAATTACCCAATAGCGTCTTGATGTTTTTCGAATTTATGGACTTAGCTTTTCATTACTTTTTTTATCCTACCCCGAGCCCTAAGCCCCATTACAACCGTGAATAAAAGACCTTTGGATTTGTTTGTGCATACTTTCGACAGTAGTGGAGATTTCGGTGTATAAGCAAGCCTATGGGATCGTATTAACATGTTAAGAATTGAGCGATACACGAAATATTCTATACACGAGTGATTGGAGAGGATTGTGAGAATGGTCGTCTAATTTCGTGCATTTTTATTTTTCAAAGTGAGATTGTTGTGTTGGTTTTTGGTTTTCATTATGGCGTTGATTTCCTTGATATTTGCATGTGTCAACTTAACATTCTTGATTTTGTCCTTTGGTTCGTGTACCTCTACTTGATCAAGTGTTTGAAGTTTGTTGATTTTGCGTTGCCCAAATGTCAAACATTGCCCGAGACGTGCAATAGCTTAAGTGTGGGGGTGTTTGTTAACGTGTATTTTGTACACGTTTCTTATGTGATATAGTGCGTTTATTGTTACATTTTTGGTCCATATCTCATAGGTTTGTGCTTCTATTATCATGACTAGGTGTTTATATGAGAATGGAATGAAAAGATGGCAAAAATGGGTGAAAAACGAATAAGATTGACTTTGCAAATGGATGGAAGCAGAAAGGTTACCAGAATTAAGCGTGACCAGAAGTCACGCCCAAACCATGCGAGCTTTCTGTCCTGGGACGAAGAAAAATTCAAGATTTCGACTTTTCAGCTGGATTTGACTTTGGATGCACGTTTTTAGTTCCCTAATATGTTGGGATTTATTTTCTATTATGTTAGGAATTTTATTTCCTTGTTTTGAACAATCCTAGTTGGAATAGGATTCTTAAAATCCTATCTTTTATTTGTTTCCTTGTTTAGATAGGATTCCCCTAGGTTTAAATAAGTGGAATATTATTCCACAAAGACATTCTATCTTTTATTTACTATTCACGTTTTTATTTCTCTGGGGGATTTCGAATTCTTCAACTTTTGTAGACGATTCTTGATTATGTGTTGCTAAACACATAATTCTAGTCAAAGGATTTTAAGGTTTGATTTCTTTTAATTTCGTGAGATTGCTTGTGCTTTTATCTTCATTGTTCTTTGAGTATTTACTTTTTCTCCGAGCCTTGTTGATAATATGTTTCAATAGGTTAGATAACCTGATCAATTATTTAATCTTTGAAATCGTATTTAGCTAATTAGGACCCAAATCCGTAATTGTTTGGTAAACCCTAATATTCGTAGCAGTTAGCGACGTTGATTATGGACAAGTTTTCGATTAGTCGTTATGGGAATTAGTGATCCGGTTTAAATAATCCGAGCTTGTGTGTTTATTGATCGGAATTAGTGTTTTTCTAGTGCTTGAATGCTATCGGTAGATTAAATCCTAAGAGCTTGTTTAGGGTTGTCTTATTGATAAGAGCAGTAATCAAAGAGCTTGTTTTGATTATCGAAGACGTAAGGAAAAACGAGGTCGTCAGAGCTTGTTGACGACTATAGCTAATTTATTTAAGAACATTGAACTATTTTATTTGCAATCGATGATCGAATTATATAATCAATACCGAAATATCCGAAGACTAGAATCTCATCTCTCATTGAATTCGAAATTTACCTTTTTGCTTGCGTTTTTAATTGCGTTTTAAATTATTTTAGTTAACTAAATCCAAAACCCTCTTTTTTTATCGATATTAGTAATATAGGAATTTAATCTACACCTTTCCCTGAGGATCGACCCTACTTATCGCTAATTACAAATTATTTTGAGTAGGTTTTTATTTTTGTTGGATTCGACACCCACCACCTTACCATGTCGTAATGGAAGATAATTCGAGCGAATGGCAATGAATAAATTTTTTTTAGACAATTCGGCTCTTCCATCATCAACGAACCGAAAATCCTCGCACTCGATAGTCATCATATAAGTGCAACAAGCTAACTCGGCTTTGTGTATACGGCGACGGGCTTCTCTAGGATCGAAATATCTTGCTCCACCTTCGCCAGAGAATTTCACCATCTTGGGACCTCGTAACTCACGTCCGACTGGATAATACATCTTGAAATAATAAGCTAGCCATGTGTACATAAAGTGGCTTGGGAATGAAGAGCGCACGTAGGATGGCTTCAAAGAATTTAAAACTTCATTCAAGCCTTTGTAAATGCTTGCTAAGACCGGGACCGTCAAACCAACTTATCGACCACTTGCCATGATTGCCGCCATCTCGAAAGTGCTCGGACGTATAGTATGACCATCTCTTCCCGGGAGGACAAATGTGCGGAGCCAACATGCCAAGTAAGCCGCCAAATAGGTATCTTCTTTGCAAAACTCTCAAATTCCAAGCTTGGAAAATAATGCTTCCTCCGCATTTGACCATCTCTTGTGTACATCGAAATCTCCAAGAGGATTGTGAGTAGATATGGGACGAGCCGACTTCTTTTCTTTGTGCATTGGGGTTTGGCTATACTTCAATTTCTTCTTTGACCAAAATCCCACCCATTGATCGACAGTCACTTGGGAATACGGCTTTACCTTTGAACCTCGCGAAGTAAGTGGTAGGCACGGAATAGATACACGCATGAGCAATGAAGGAAAATAACGCCCTCTTTATCAACTCGATGAGCTCCAGAGCGGGAACGACCTCATCGTAAAAGGGACCATTCATAGGAAGATCCGAGAGGGTGTGTAAATCCCACAAGGACATCGATATTTCACCGGCGGAAGTAAGCAATGTGTTTGTGAGGGGGCACCAAGCCTCGAGAAAAGCTTTCATGATGTTTGTGCTTCGATCATAAGTACACATCGAGGCATGCACTGTGTTTTATATCTTGGCGGATAGTAGCTTGCTTTTACATCGGCTGAGGATATCTTCCGTCCACTCCCAATAGCCTTTAATGTAATGAAATTTGCCGAGAAACTTAAGATCATCACAAGTCCATCTCGCCTTGCCATCAATGATGTTGTGCCCCAGTGTTGGCAAGAACATTGGCTCCTTTGACGGTTGATGGTGAGTAGATATCAAACGCCACGCCTTGGTTGTCTTCGTGAGAGGAACTTCTTGCACCAGTCATTCATAGATGGAAAGTCCACCAACACTGGCCACGATTTTGCCTTACGACCGATGACAGGATCATGAAATTGTAAAATCATGCCTTCCTCCACAGATTGATTTCATCAAGCATCACTAAACTATCTATGCTAGATGAAAACGAAGTATTCTTGAAGACCACCATGATGTATCTACACACACAAAAAAAAGAGTCGGATTGTTAGAATTTCATAGTAAGAAAAATCAATGGTAAGAGGATTTTATACAAACGAGATAAAAAACAATGTTCGAAGTCTTGCAAACAAAAATGAGATGCGCTCAAAACCCACGAAGACTCACTGCAAAAAGAGAAAATTCGTCAAGGTTATATAAAAAAAGGAAGAAGAATTACCTACAGTATACATATATATATACATACAGGATAATGGCAATTGGATGCATATACACGATATATATATATATATATATATATACATATGTAACTGCATATATATAAACATATATGTATGGCTATTAAATGAGTTGGAACCACAGCCATTGAATGAATTAGAACCATTTTTCTTCCAGTTTATTGCAAAGAAAATATATGCTGCATATCTTGTATAAGAGGACGAATTTTGGTTCTAATATTAAAAGAAAAGAATACCTCACTACGACAAGCACGACAATTGATGGAAACTACAAATCTTCAAATTGCTCTCAAACTTTTCTCAGAGATGAGATTTCTCAAACTTTGTGGGCTACTGCTATGAAGAAAATAAGTTTCAAACTTGCTATAAAATTTTTCTCGCCTATTGTTGTGAAGAAAATGAATCACAGTTGAAGCCTTTATATAGACAGTCGAAAGGTCATTGATCAGAAGTGGATTTAGAGTTTCAGTCGGATTGGAAGTATGGAATCCTAGTTCTGTTCAACTTCAAGTTCCTGAGCGTGAATTATCAACTTTTATTTTCAATAAGGATTGGGTTTCTCTTTCAAGCTTCATTAAAAAAAATAAAGCCAAGTGTTCTAATTTAATTGGATGTTGAAAAGATTGTGTTAATCTGCCGCCATATATCAAGGGATTCTAAAGTTGAGAATAATCCTATTTATTGTGAAATTCATATGAAAGAAAGACGAGGAATGAAAATTGTCGTAGGTTACAGAAGTCTAAAGGAAGAAGATGAATTGGAGATTGATAACATGTGACTAGTTCATTACACCAAAAGTATGGTCCTGGGCTCTATTTTTTTGGCTAAATTTTATTTTGGTTAAATATTGTAAATGGGCCTTGGCATATTAGGAGCCAATTAAAATTGAAGGTTCAAGTTGGAGCAGATTCGATTTGGTGGTTATATCTTTTCATTGATTGGATTGTATTAAGTTGGAAACTCAATTTTGAGCATATCTTGGGCTATGGATTACTACACAAAAAAATATGGTCGCGTACAAGCCACAATTTGCTAACATTTGGGCTTTAAAAGACAAAATGGATGGATAAGGGAAAAAAGCTGGAATTTTGTTCTTTTGGGCCAAACCCATGTTGTTCCTTATGAAGTCCAAGAACATAAAATATAAATTGAGCCAACCTTGAGTTTACTTTCAAACACAATTGGCATGGGCCCGTATTAAATTCATTTGATCAAATTCTTCTCGGCAACTATACAACCTTTCAATTTGGACTACCCATGAAGCCCAACATTGGATTAAATCACATCCAAGTCGAGGAATAATGGCCTGGGATAATATATTTCTTCTTCAAATCTCAATAACTCAAATTCATATTATGGAGTTCGAATACTTATGAACGCTAAGAGAAAGATCGTGACTCATTCACTCAATCACGTTTTCAAGACAAAGCTTACGTAAATGAGTCAAATACTTCAAGCATCGCCTCTCCTGTGACTATTTGCTGCGATCTTCGCCGAGCCTTGAAGTGGGGGCATTTGTAGACAAAATAAATTTACGTCCAATCAAATGATGACAAGTGAAAAATGTGATATTAAATATTAATTTAAATTTTTTAATATATATTTTGGGATTTATCAAATTTAATTCCAAAATAAAATAATTGATTTAATTAATATTTTAATATTCATTTTATTGACGAATCAAATCACGACATGTGTCAAAGTGAGGTGTTCCATCCGATCAAATCATGTCTTGTAGTTAATAAATCCACAACCAATCAAATCATGCCACGTGGAAATATTGACCAATCAAAAGACGTCTACGATAAGTGATATTTATCTATTTAAATCAATCTATGATAATATCTAGAAGATTTATCTAGATCATCTATCAGCCAATCAAATGGCTCCAAAATTATGATAATTATTTATTAAATCAAATGGATAATTATCAAAGGAGTCCAAATTATTTATAACTCTTCCATCCTACACCTATAAATAGGGTCCTTTGGAGCTCATAATTAACACACAGAAGTTCAATGAAAGCTAGAGAAGACGAAGGAAGCTCTCCAAATTTTCTCTACGAAAGTTCTTCAAATACAAAGAAGATTCAAGGCGTTCTAGGAGATAATCAAGGCGTTCTTGAAGAAGTTCATCAAATTATAGCTTTTGATTCGTAATTACGGTGCTAAACCTACGAATTAACGTTATAGAAATTCAAATAAAGTTCAAGGAAGATCAAAGCTACAACTCGACCTTGAAAATTTCAAATTCCATACAACAAATTACACTAATCCGAGGTTAAGCTGTCAAGCCCTCGAATTAATGTTATATATATATTCAAGTCAACGTTGGAGAAGATCAAAGAAGCTAGGTCAACTCCAACATTCAAATTTATATTTTTGAAGGAAGAATCAGAGGATTAAAATAGAGATGATGGTGATGAATTCCAAGACGAGTCTAATTCTCCCGATGCAATCCCTTTAGCAAGAAAAATTCGAGAAGAGAAAGAAGAACCCGTTGGTGCACATAAGTCATCAACTTCTGAAGTTTCTGTTTTCGTGGGAAAGAAGTATGTACTTGAATTTGAACACTTCCACGTGCAAAGCTTATGGCATATTATTCAAGATAAAATTACACATGCCAAAGTTGATGATATTTCGTCTTTAAAAGACGAGATCTTGTTCGTTTACGAGTCAATGAAGGTATTTAAAGACATAGATGTCTCACATGTTGATGGGCCACTACAATCGTTGTTCCATAAGACAGCTGTTTATGATGATTCGAGATCTTCATCCATTGAAAGAATACCCAAAGAACTTATTGAGCAGCAACTTAGTGAGGCCAAAGACCGTTTAATTGAATCACAAACTACAGAAAGTAAAGGACTTGAACACATTAAGTCTGCAAAGGAGGAGCTTGAGACCTTGAAAAGACGTATGGAGGAAATATCATCAACCATAAAGTCTGAAGAAGAGCTAATCGAGAGTGCCAAGATGGATATTCATAAGATTGAGGAAGAAATCAATCTTCTTGAGAAGACGGCCCCATTGACTGATGGAAGCAACGGAGATTTTGAATACTTTCAAGAAACACCTAGTATCCAAGCAAGAGGAGTTCAAGAACTTAGATTTCTTGATTTTTTTAATGTTTTAGTCTAGGGATCTGCATTATATATTTTTTTGTTTATGCCCCCCATGTAATGAACAACTTGCTTTTCAAGTATTTTTGTTATTATTTTATCGCAATCTTTCGAGACTTCATGTATTCAGCCCGTCACGTGAAAAAGTCATAACTTATGTTTTACTTCGTATCTAGCCATGAAGAATATATATATGTATGGAAAGATAATTAAGCTGGCTTTCCAAAACTCCAAACCTTACGCAAATTAGAATTTGCTACAAGAAGTTATGATCAATTTAGTATGGATTGCCAGATTTTAGCGAATTTGCATTACATCATGATGCCCCTTCGACACTCGTTCACGGAAGTTTGGTTACTTCAAAGCATAGTCGTAGTGGATGAGTCGTGACTTCTCAACATAAAATTCATGCCATAATAGTTGCTTTGACTCGATCTTTGATATCACGAACATCTTTCATGAAGTTTATCGTTCATTCGCAGATACTTTATTGATTTCCATCGGCAAGCCATCAATGTCATGGAAAGATTTATATGCCCCCAAGTCATGAACATTAATTTTGGGATTAGCTAATAGAACTTTATTTCTATCTTGTAATCCTTGAGTGTATTCATGATCATGAACTTTTTCTTGGAAAATTCTTTTGAATGAGCAACGCCACTCCATCAGGAAAATGTGATTTGATTTGAAATTATGATTGAACTTAGAGAGAATCTAAGCTGCCTACGTATCCTAATAAAAGGAATCAAGTCATAACGTAGTTCAAAAAAACACAAAGATAATTTGGTTTTAGGGGAGGTGCCGTACACATTTAATACTCATGCGGCCCAGGAGTTTGATGTACACATTTTCTTTACTCATCCGGGCTAGGAGAATCTATAGCTTAGCCATCCTGGACGAGGTGAAATATTTCCACATTTTAGCCACATGAAATACCTTTAGTGGAGTAAGATAGCAATTTAACTACTTGCACTACTATTGGTGGGTACCATACACAGTTTATACTCATGTGGGCCAGGGGTAACATGCAGTTTAGGCTCATGCATCACATAGCTATCTTTTGATTTCATGCGCAAAATCGTTTTAAGAATTTGTCATTTATGGGGCTAATTCTTAAACTATCTCCAGCGATCAATTTATATGCGCCATTTATGTAGGCTTCTTTAACAACATAAGGACCATCCCATTTTGATGTAAACTTATTTCCCATTCGATGTGCAGTAATAATGGGCCTTCGTACTGTAAGTACTAAGTCACCAACTTGAAAAGAGCGCATGCAAACTTTCTTGTTGAAGACTTTGGAAATTCGAGCTTGATAACACTCAAGTCTTTGTTGTGCCTCTAATTTTTTCTCATCAAGAGCCTCCAACTCTTCAAAATGCAACCGAGCATTCTCTTCTTTAGTGAGCCCTTCTTGTATAGCTATTCTCAATGATGGGATTTGTTGTTCAAGAGGAAGGACTGCTTCCACTCCATACACCAGCGCATAAGGAGTTGCTTGCGTAAGAGTTCTAAAAGTAATTCTATATGCCCATAGAGCTTCTCCCATTCTTTCATGTCAATCTCTCTTTGATTTTGCAATCACTTTCTTCAACAAGTTACAAAGCGTCTTGTTAAATGCTTCAACAAGACCATTGGCAGCAGCATAGTACATGGAAGACTTTATTTATTTAAATCCAAACTTCTCACAGAGTTTGTCAATTACACTATTGCAGAAAGGTTTTCCATTGTCGGTGATTATATATCGAGGAATTCCATGATGGTAGATGATGTTGGTGCGAATGAAATAACCAACATTCTCTCTTTTTACTTCTTTAAGCGGGATCGCCTCAGCCCATTTAGAGAAATAATCAGTTCCAGCTAAGATGTATAAATGACCACCAGAAGACTTCGTCATTGGCCCAACAATATCTAGAACCCAAGCGTCGAAAGGCCATGAGGCAATAGTTGGATGTAATGGTTCAAGCGACTAATGAATCAATTTGGCATGAAATTGACATGCTTAACATCTTCGTGCATATTCCATGCAATCCTTAACCATCATGGGCCAGTAATAATCCATCCTCTTTATTCGGAAATGTAACTTGGGTCCGGGATTGGTGAGCACCACAAACTCCATAATGAGCCTCTCCATAGTTTGGATAGCTTCATTATCACCTAAACATCGTAAGAAGACTCCATCAAAGGAACGTCTATAGAGTGTGTTTTTAATGTAGATAAAGCGAGGGGCACGACGTCGTATATCAACTTTCCACGTGGATCATCTGGCAATTTCTCGTAATCCAAATATTCAACAAGCGATTGTCGCCAATCCTCCTTTTCAACTTCAAAAACCTCCATGACATGATTTTCTTCTTCTTGAGTTAGGTCCTCAATATCATCATCTTCTTTGTCATCGCTGAAGATTGGTGGTATGACTCAATTTTTGCACAATGGTACCTTAGTCTCCTTTTCAGGCAAAGAAAATGTAGAAGCGAGTTTAGCTAGCTCATCAGCTTGTTTATTTTCATTTCTTGGCACATGCTCAATCACCACATCACCAGGCTATCCTATTATTCTTCTTGCATAATTATAAGGGAAAATTACAAATACCTCCCCTAACTAATGTCGTAATTCCAAAAAACACCCAAAAATGACCATAATTACAAATACCTCCCCTATTTTGTATTTTGCCTCCCCTGCCCGTTTTTTCGGTCAGCTTTTTGCTGACGTCAGTGAATTTTTTTTGTGGTTTTCCTATTTTACCCCTGATGATGTCATCAATTGGTGACGTCATCCAATGTCATATATTTTTTGACGAAAATACCCTCAAGGGGTGTAAATGTAATATTGTTTTCTTGGCCATGATATGACCGTTATAGGGGGGTGTGTTTGTTATTGTTTGATCATTTGAGGGGGTCCAAACATAATTTTTTACAAAATATAAAATATGACTATTGCAAACTGACCGTTGGAATTATGCATATATATGTACCAAATTGGGATAATTTACTATGAATCTCAATTGAAAAAATATCTTCATCAAGTCAATCTTATTCTGATACACAAACATACTCATTGATTCATTCATACATATATAAATGTACAAAGTAGACAACAAAAAAAGCCAAAAAGCCCACACACAATCCAACCACCCTAATTTATTTGGCAACAACCCCAAACTCTCTGTAAAAATTAAGAAAATTAAGCAGCCCAGATTAAGAAAATTAAGCACTATCAGACAACTCCATTGATTTTCCATTTCCTAATCTGCAAACCCTAATCATATTCCCAAATTTCTAACCCCATCTGCCAATCTCTGAAATCCCACCTCAACAATGGCGAAACTTTATATGGCATTTTTCTCCAAACTTTTTCCCCAACAATCGCTGAAATATTAGGGCTCGAAGGCTACGATTTCGTCGTGGTGAAATATTGAGGTCCCGCTTGCTTTATAATCATGTCCACTTTTAGAAGCCTTCTTTGTAAGTTTCTTCAGGAACTGACGGACCTTTGATGAAGAATCATCAACTTTAATCGACTTATCTACTAATTCAGCATTCAAACCTGTGCTAGGTTTCAAAAATGAAGGGTATCCTGCATTAAGTGATGCCAGGTAATACTGAAACTTCACACTCAACTTGGAAAACCACATATTTTTGTCTTCATCATAATAGGAAGCACGACGAAGGGCTTTACACCAGGATTCCTTCTCCTAAGATGTCTCAAGATATATGTACAAAATTTTATATCCCTTATATATATGTACAAAACCACATGTTTGTTGACGACATGCTTGTGGAGGAAACAACGACGATGGTGCAGCCCCTGAGTAAAATCTCTACAGAGGAACCATCAGACTCTGATAGGATAAGGTAATTATCCTTAATTTTTGCATATTTTTGGACAGGTGTAATCTCCAAAATTTCTTTTCTCCTTCTTTGCTCCATGGGCATTTTGTCCTCATGCCCGTAAATTGGAACTTTATCGGGTTCTAGAACCCATAGAGCTCCCTGCTTGACCTCTAAATCTTGATTAAGATCCCCAGAACAAGAGACCGGCGTTGTGGCCTTGGCTCTGACTTCTTCACGCTCGACTTTCCGACTCAGTCGGCGAATCAAAATCCATAGCCCCACCGCCTCCAAAGCAACAACGGTCAGTGCTCCAACAATGAAGACTGAAATCAGAAGCAACAGCGCCATTGCTGCACCAACACTGGTAGAATCACGCTCCAACTATAACAAACTACAAATTATCGCCATTATTATCTGCAGAAAGCTCGATCTATCGATGAAGAAGAAGGTAGAGGAGAGTTAGAAGGTAGAGGAGAGTTAGGGTTTTGATTTGAGATAAATGGATTTGGATAGGAGGTGTTAAAGAAGATGGTAAAATTAGGGTTTTTTAAATTTAAAAATAAAAATATATTTATAAAATAAAAGTAAGGGTATTTATGTCCATATAAAAATTATAATTATCAATGTTTTTTTTTTTTTTTTCCTCAGAAATTGTAGGGACATTTTGGTATTTTCACCCTTTCGGGCAGGTAAAAAAACGGGCAGGGGAGGCAAAATACAAAATAGGGGAGGTATTTGTAATTATGGTCATTTTTGGGTGTTTTCTGAAATTACGACATTAGTTAGGGGAGGTATTTGTAATTTTCCCTAATTATAATATGGGAGCAACTCCAGCTTTCTCACTTCATAAACTCCAAGGATTTGATTAACCACCAACTTAGAATCTTCATACACTTTAAGGCGAAGTTGTTTTATATCAACTGCTATCTATAAATCCAATATAAGGGATTGGTATACGGCAACGTTATTAGAGCAGTTTTGAGTCAAAGTAAATGAATATGGCAGTACCTCTCCGTCAGTTGTTATAAAGACAACTCCTGCACCAGCTCATTCTCGGTGAGAAGCTCCATCAAAGTACATTTTCTATGGTTGGGTAACTTCGACTACAAGGACATCTTCATCAGGCAAGCATCAAATAGTTCCCATTCGGCAGGAATGGGGTGATCAGCAGGAAAGTCGGCCAACACTTGTCCATTCATAGCCTTTTGAGGCACGTAGGAAATCTCAAATTGATGTAGGTGCAAATACAACCTTGCGAGTCTATCTGATAGGACTGACATTGACATCATATATTTTAGTGAGTTCGCTTTGGAAACAAGACAAATACGATGGGCTTGAAAGTAATGTTTCAACTTCTGGATAGAAAAGATGAGAGCCAAACATAACTTCTCAATAGGTGAGTTCTTCAACTCGTGGGGTGTCATCATTCTACTTAAATAATATAAAGCACTTTCTTTTCCATCATCATTCTCTTGTGCTACTAGTGCTCCGACTGAACGCTCTTGAGCAGCGATATAAAGGATGAGTGGAAGCCCAGGTGTATGTTCAACTAACACAGGAGGCTTCATTAAATATAACTTGATATTTTTGAAGGCGTTTGAGCAGGCTTCATTCCATTCGAATGCAACTCCTTTTTTCATTATGCGACTAAATGGTTGGCACATTCCGGCTAAGTTCGAGATGAATCTTCGGATATATGTTAACTTTCCTTGTAGGCTTTGAGGTCGTGGATATTTCGTGGCTCAGGCATTTTTAAGATTGCACTGATTTTCGCTTGCTCAATTTCGATGTCTCTATGACGGACGATGAACCCAAGAAATTTCCCAAAGGAAACACCAAAAGCACATTTCAAAGGATTCATTCGGGGTTGATATCTTCTCAGACGTTCAAACACTTTTCTCAAGTTGGTGAGGTGATCTCGCGTCTTGGACTTCACAACCAAGTCATCAACATAGAATTCAATATTTTTGTGGAGTACGTCATCAAATATCTTTTGCATAGCTCTTTGATATGTAGCGCCAGCATTCTTAAGACCAAATGGCATTACTTTGTAGCATACTAGCAGTATATGCCTTTAGGAGTGCGAAATGCAGTTAACTCCTCATCTTTTGGTAACATCCGTATTTGGTTATACCCTGAAGATCCATCCATAAAGGTCAAAGTCTCGTGGCCCGTTGTGGCATCGATCATCAATTCAGCAATTAGTAATGGAAAATCATCCTTGGGGCATGCACCATTCAAGTCACTAAAGTCAACACAAACTTGAATTTGTCCATTCTTCTTTTTCACGGGAACAATGCTAGAGATCCATGTTCGATACTTCACTTCTCGAATAAATCCTGCTTCAATAAGCTTGTTAACTTCAGCTTCAAATAAGGGAATCAGTTTAGGTCGATATCTTCGTTGAGCTTGTTTTATTGGACGAGCTCCTTTTTTCACAGCTAGATGATGGATGGCAACCTTCGCATTCAAACTAGGCATTTATCTGTGTGACCATGCGAATATGTCTTTGAATTCATTCAGCAGTTGAATGTAGGACTCTTCCTCATTGAGAGATAATGACGCATTCAAGTAGGTTGGCCGTGGATCATCTTGGCTGCCTAAATTGACTTCTTTTAGTTCATCAATTGTGGCTTTAACTCCCTCTTCGAGTTCAGGAGGAGTGTCTTCAGCATCTTCTTCCTCGACTAAGTCGTCTTCATTTAGAGCAATGTGATAGACTTGGATGACATCATCTTCAATGACACAAGTGTAGTCGGAGGATGTAACACTTTCTCTATCATCTTCATCAAATGGGGTATGTTTGAAGATCTTGGTTTGTAGCCTAGCTTTCAAAACTTCGTCACATGATATGATCAATTTAGTACAGCGCCTCATGCTAGATGGAATCGAACTTCAAACTTTTTGTGCAAATTGTGGTTCATTAGTCTTTCTTGATTTTCTCAAGGTTTTGATAATATTGCACTTATAACCACGAGTCTTTTTATTCATCGCATTTTTATGTGGACCAAGTCTATCAAAGACAGAACGGGTGTTGAGCCTATCAAAGACAGACACTCGTGTCATCTCTGCTTCTTTCTCCTTGAGCATGTCATGAGCTGATAATACGTCTTCTTCAATTATGTAATTACTAATTAGTACTTGCTCTTCTTATGGCAATATGAATAGATTTTGGTGGTGTAAACCCAAGACCTATTCGAGAATTTTGAACTGAATGACCACTCTCTTTCAGCATCTTTTGAGTAGAATTGAGTCCATGAGGTCTTTTGTTCATAACCTCGGAAGGGAGCTCTCCCATTTTGATATTGGACTTATATCCAGCTTTTACGATAAACTCGTAAACTTTTGGGTCAAAGCATCCTTCATTTCTATTAGTTAATGTTTCTTCATGCTCTTTTTCAGGGCCTTGAGTTGGACGAGTGAACCTTTTAATTGGAGGACAAGAAGACTTTGTTATATCAAGTGGAGTTAATGGTAGTATCAACCCTTCCAATGATTTAGACTCGGTAAGTAATTCTTGTTCTTCTTTTCTTTCTCGACTGAGTGATATTTTATTCTCATCTCGTGACTTGACCTTTTCAGCGGATGAGCTCTCTTTGGATTTTTTGGTTCATCAAAATAATATTTTACATTAGCAAAATATAATTCAGCTTCAGTAAATGGTTTGCTATTACCAAACACTGTTTTCACCATTGCTTCACGACAGTATTTGAAGCATTGGTGCCACGTCGATGGGACTACGCCATTCTCATATAGCCATGATCGACCAAGGAGCATGTTGTAAGATGTTTTGGCGTCTATGACATGGAACAATGCTGTAGATATCATGTCGTCTATTATCAATTCCAACCTTATGATACCAATAGCTCTTTGCCCTCCTTGATTAAAACCTTAGATCATCAAGCGACTATTAGAAAGTTCGTTAATGGGAACCTCCAATTCTTTCAACGTGCGCAAGGACAAGATATTGACAGCTGAAGCCCCATCTATGAGTATTCAATTTATCTTACGGCCACGGGTATAGCAAATTATGAATAATGGGCGGTTGTGGGGCTTTGAACCAAGTACTAAGTCCTTATTAGTGAATGCAACAATGGACATGCAATGATCAATAGCGACGGATGCTTCTTTCTCAGCGAGACATGATTCAAGCATCTCATCTTCGCATATCGTATTAACCTCTTCGTTATGCAAAGTAATGAAGTTTGTTGTTTCGTTCTTTTCGTCCAAAGAAATTTTTTCTTGGCGAGCTAGTTGCATGACTTTGTCTTTAAATACTAAGCAATCATGAATTGGATGCCCTACTAGACGATGATATTTGCAATACTTTGGATCATTGATGCGACAAACTTCTTCGGGGCGTTCCATTTATGGCAACGCAATGAGATTAGCACTCATTAAATCATCAAATACACCCGAGACGTCAGAATCTAAAAATGAGTATTCTTTTGATTGCATCTCCTTAAGAGTTAATTTCCTTTGTCTTTTATCCATCAAGTTAACTTTCTTTTCGATACTAGGATCATCAGTTTTGCTTCATAATTTCATTAGTGTAACGCTCACTGCCATTGGAACTTTTGAATAAAGCTTGCCCTCTTTCTTCATGTCTTGCTTCTCTTTGACGTTTTGAAATTCTTGGATGGGTGGCCCATCACTTGCACTTGCAGCCATACTCAATTCCATGTCATGAGCTCGGGTGGCCAACTCTTCAAACGTTCTTGGTTGAATCCCTTGAAGTATGTATTTAAGTCTGCGATGCATCCCGTGAATGCACATTTCAATAGCAGACGACTCAGATAGTGTATCATTGCAGTTAAGGCTCAAATTTCTCCAACGATTGATATAGTCAATGACTGCTTAGTCCTTTCATTGACAGGAGTTGGTGAGTTCAATCATGCTCACCGTACGACAAGTGCTGTAAAAGCGATTGAGGAACTCTTACTGTAATTGGTTCCAATTGTCAATTGAGCCAGCTTCTAGGTTGGTTTACAAATCTAACGCGTTTCCCTTTAGTGATCGGACAAATTGTTTTTCCAAGTGATCTCCATAGGTTCGAGCATTGTTACATGTCTCGATGAAATGGGCTATCTGTTGCTTAGGATTGCTTTTTCCATCAAACTGCTGGAATTTTGGTGGTTGATAACCATTTGGCATTTTCAGATTATCAATCCTTTGAGCGTATGGCTTGGTATAAGTCGAGGGCGACTTGGAACTTCCATCAAACTTGTCTTTAATAGTTTCCATAATGAACTCCTTTAATTGATCGACCGGAATCATCCCATCATTTGAAAGTTGGAATTCCTTAGCAATTTCTTTCTCAGTTGGATTTTGTTTTGCAACTTCAACTTCATCATGGATTTTCACTTCCTTGCTCCTTATACAGCTAGCATCAGTGTTGGCCGCTTTGTCTAGCAGTTTAGCAGTTCTCGAGTCTTGCTCTTGGACATGTTTCGCGAGCCCCTTGATAGCTTTGGTTAGACTTGCAAGTTGCTGCTCCAAAGTCATGGCATTAGTCATCATGATAGGCGCCGCACCCAAATAACTCGACATGGAATGGGGAGAAGATGGTGTAGATTCTCCATCATTGTTTTTAGTGTTGCTCTCGAGTTGAAGAGAGTCCTTCTCGATGGCCTTTAGTAGAGGAGTTTTCTCGGAAGATGCTTGCAACTTCTTGGCCATATTTCTTATTACAACGCCGACACTCTCACTTGCAGAATTTGAAGAGCTTGAGGTAGTTGGCTTTAAAGTCATTGTTTTTGAAGCTTGACTTTCTTTTTGATGAAAGGAAGAGATGAGAGGTAGAGATGGTCCCACTGGGCGTGCCAAAAATTTGTACACAATAAATTTGTATTATTGAAAATCCAAAAACACAAAAATTGTGGTAAATGAAATTTATATTGATCAAAAATAAAATATTGGGGTACAATCTCTATTTCAATCCTCTGATTTTTCCTTCAAGAATATGACTTTGAATGTTGGAGATGACCTAGCTTCTTTGATCTTCTCCAATGTTGACTTGAATATATATAACGTTAATTCAAGGGCTTGACAGCTTAATCTCGGATCAAACGTGTAATTTGTTGTATGGAATTTGAAATCTTTAAGGTCGACTTGGAGCTTTGATCTTCCTTGAACTTGATTTGAACTTTAATAACGTTAATTCGTAGGTTTAGCTCCGTAATTACGAATCAAACGCTATAATTTGATGAATTTCTTCAAGATCACCTTGATTTTCACCTAGAACACCTTGAATCTTCTTTGTATTTGAAGAACTTTCGTAGAGAAAATTTGGAGAGCTTTGTTCGTCTTCTCAAGCTTTGATTGAACTTTTGTGTGTTAATTATGAGCTCCAAAGGACCCTATTTATAGGTGTAGGATGGAAGAGTAATAAATAATTTGGACTCCTTTATTAATTATCCATTTGATTTAATAAATAATTATCATAATTTTGGAGCCATTTGATTGGCTGATAGATGATCTAGATAAATCTTCTAGATATTATCATATATTAATTTAAATAGATAAATATCACTTGTCGTAGATGTCTTTTGATTGGTCAATTTTTTCACATGGCATGATTTGATTGGTTGTGGATTTATTAACTGCAAGACATGATTTGATTGGATGGAACACCTTAATTTGACACATGCCGTGATTTGATTCGTCAATAAATTGAATATTAAAATATCAATTAAATCAATTATTTTATTTTAGAATTAAATTTGATAAATTCCAAAATATATATTAAAAGATTTAAATTAATATTTAATATCACATTTTCCACTTGTCATCATTTGATTGGACATAAATTTGCTTTGTCTACAATTAGTACTATGTTCTATTATCATGAGAATGCGTTTTGGTTTTAATGATTTAATTAATATATATTTTTTGGAATATTTTCCATTGAGATAGTATTTAATTTAATTTACAGATGAAAATAAAAATAATTTTATCCATCAAATAATGAATTTTTTTAACCAGATATTCATTCAATTTTTCTGGAAATAAGAAAATCTTATCCTAACACTACTGTGCTCCATCCCAACTGTGTAAGCATTTCTTCAACGAGTTGTGTAGTTAATTAGCTCAACAGGCCTAGCCTGAGGCATCAGCCTGTAATGATTCAGGATCGGCCCGGTTGTAGGCCCAATGCGTGTATCTGGGGTTAATTTAGTAGACAATCCAATGATTGGAATATAAAATATATATATATATGACTTGACAATATTTAATTTCATTTATGAACTGTTCGAATTGTTGAAAATAATTGAGTTAATGGGGCAAAATCGATCTCCTAGCTAGTTCATGATTCATCATATCCAAACCCTCCCTTTGTTCCATCACTACTTGTCTTGAACAAATGAGAAATTCATTGACCCTTTTACACACATATACTCAAAAGATATAAAATAACCAGAGAAGATTGCAAATCTAACAATAGTACATATACATAAATACTGGCTGCTACAATCTCAATAGCTCAGGACATTTTAAAGTTTGTGTTTTGTCATATTAATTTTTACAAATTTATTTATAAGCTATCAGAATATAATTTTTTGTCATTTAACATGTGTAATACAACAATTATATATAAGTTGTCACCTAAAAAAGTTACTAATAAATGCCTACTTACTAACAATATTAGTGACAATATAACTGTGGTGAGTGGTGACTAATTGACTATCACTAACTGTAAACATAATAACTCAATTTTTTTTTTCATCATTAAGTTTGTACAATTATAATATAGAAAAATAAAAAATATTCTCTCTTGTATGCTTTTGCTAAACTTTTCATCACCCGCATTCTATTTCTTGTATTGACATGAGAATAAAGCATGCACCTAATAATAATTGTACCAAATATATCATTCTAAAGCAAAACTATATTGTATCATACTTTTAAGCCCTTTCAATTTATGTGACCAAAGATCTAATTTTTATGGAAATGGATGACACTATTTCAAAAATTATATATTCTTGCATTATATCTCTTCAAAAATTTCGAATGTCAAATATATGCGATGAATATATTAAGATATTTCTACCGACTTATGAAAGCGCCTTTCATAAGGTACTATAAATATTTAATGCATCAAAATCTCTATCATACCCATTATCTATTTTCCATATTAAGCACTTATGAAATGAAATAACGTATTAAAGTTGTTTTGTACTCTTTCCTTAAATAGGAATGAAATTAACGATAATAAATATGTGTGGTTAAAGATAATGATTCTCTTGATGACAGATGAGATGGTCCCTAAATTCATTTAAGTGAATGGAAATAAATAAAAAAGCAATATTTGTGAATTGTAGCCCCCCTCATGTTGTCAAAATTAAGACCTATTGGTGTGATAATAGAATATACTTTAGATAGGTCTTTTCAGACCATTAATTAAAGGAAAAATTGAAAGCTATGGGAGATTAAATCAAGGAAATTTTGACGATAATGGAAAAGATCAAGCTGGCATTAGGACATATTAAGATAAGTGTTAATTTGATTTTATATTTTATTTTTTATAATTTGGATGAATGCTTTCTGTTGATCAAAAGCTATTTTACCAAGTATGGATTATTTTTTAATTAAATATCCTGAAGAAGATAATCATGGCATGTAAATAATGTAGATTAATTAGGTTATTTGGAGTAGTTACTTTTCATGAGAGAGTGCATCATAATTAGTATTAGGTTCTTAGTATTTATCAGTTTGTAGTTGATAGGAAAATGATTTATGTTTTGAGATAAAATTTTAAGATGATGCTAATATTAATAGGGTGGAGTGGGAGAGGACAACCGTCTCACCCCCAGAAAAATTAAAAAAATTAATATATATATATATATTAAAATTTAATGTTTAAATATACTCAATTTTATAATAAATATATTTCTTTAAAATCATGCACATAAATAAAAACAAAAATAAATTATGGGGGTGAAATAATTCTTTTGTTCTTAATTCTTGGACAACTAAAGCTATATTTTATCATATAAAAAGTTTATAGATTCTTCTATTTGGATTGAAGATCATTATCCACTTTCTTCATACATCAAATCGAGCATTGAATCTTTTGTTTTTTAATAATATGAAACACCCTTTCAAGTGGATATTTCGATGTTACATTGAATAAAATTATAGTTTTCGTTCTCCTTTAAATCTTGAATTATAACATTCATCCTATTAATTTGAAGTACTATACTTCTAAAACTGAAAATTGTTACATATATATAGTGTGAACAAACACTATTTATGTGTTCATAAAATGTGAATTTAACCATTTTATAGAATAGAAGTAAAATTAAAAAAATAAAAAAAGAAATAAATAGAGCTAAAGTGAAATATTGTATGTTTGAATTAGGGTTTGCTGTTATGTAAAGAATCCCAAACCCATCCACGATCACTTTCATCACCATCATTTTAAATCATGGTCAATCCATTTCAGTTTTTATTCATGATGTTAATTAGTTGATAAAGAGAAAAATCATGAAAACTCCATATATGATGACACAATTTACTGTATCAATACCCTTAAAATAACAAGGGAAAAAAAAAACAATATTTGCATGTATTAAACCCCAAAACAATACAGTAATTTATTATTGCATCCCAGAAGAAAATAAATTAATTTCAACAACCTATTTCTTTTATATTCTACAACAATACCAGTACAAGATTTCTATAGTGTTCATCTACAATGATCCAAAACATATAGCATATAAATCATCGTATATGATCATAATATTCAAAACAAAAATAATAACAAGTTAAAAATATATATACCCCCCTCATCTATCCTAAAACCATAAAAATATATAAACTCCCAGGAATAAATCCTTCTTCCCTATCAACAAAATCTCAAAAATCCCATATCCAGTAATAATATTCACCATTAATCATATCCCTATATCTTCTTTCTTGTATAAACTGTAAATCTGCAATTTTTTTGAAATTGATTTAAGAGTACCAATTCATTCCAGACACCTGATACTGCTGCTGTCTGAAAACCCCATCTCCAATATTTCCCAGCATTGTCTCTTGCGTTTGAGGGAGATGGCTCAGAATATTTGCTATAGAATTCGTCGTATCATCGGTTCTTACAATATTCCCATCACAATTTTCAGCTATAAATCTCTTTGTGGCTTGAGAATTCGTGTTCGTTTCTTCGTTCCAGTACAAATTGGGCAGTGTTCTTTTGCCTGAAAGGATATTAGGATCATTAGCCATGAAAGGTAGTTGAGGAGCCTTTGATCCTGATGAGCCTAAATGGGAATTCAATGCATCATTTCCCATCATCCCTTCGTACAAATTATGATCGTTTTCCATTAACGTCCCATAATTCGAGGCCTTAAATCCTTGCAGCTTGGGTAATGATATGTTAGGCTGGATTGAACCGATCACATCGTTTATATCGTCTCTTTCTTGATCCATAGGCCTTTGCGCGTTGTTCTTCTTGTAAATCCGGCATAAAACCCAATCATCAAGCTGTATCAAAAAATAAAAACAATTAACAATCTTATGTTTGTGTGGATTGATTAAATAATTTAATCAGGGTCGTTGGATTACCCGTAAAGATCCCTTTTTGTTGCCAATATCACAACCCGGAGGTTTCGTGTTTGTTTTATTATCGACGAGTCTGTATTCATGCATGATCCAGTTAGTCTTGATTCCTTTAGGAGGCTTACCTCCATAGAAAACAAGTGCCTTTTTGACCCCTACTCTTTGAGTCCCTCCCCCCGTCAAAACGGGCTTGTCGGTCCCCGTTGCTTTCCAATAGCCCGAAGTGGCGGCCCGATTCGGCCTCGCCCCGTTTGGATACTTTCTGTCCCTAGGGCTGAAAAAGTACCACTCTTGCTCTCCAAATGTAGCTTTTGCTGAAATTATTTCATTTATTTAACAAAAAAAATCAAATTTTTCAATACTAAAAACATCGAAACTGATAAATTTACTTATAAAATGATAAAATAAAGTGTGTCATATTATAAATATATTGTTAACCTGGAAGTTCCCATGGATCAAATTTGTAAAGATCAACTTCGGCTATGATGGCCACCGGGAGAGGGGCTGACGCCGCCTTCTTCTTGAGGTAGTGCACCACCAGTTCTTCGTCGGTGGGATGAAACCGGAAGCCAGGTGGCAGCTGGGGCTGTTGAGATCCGGTTGATGAATCTGTACTTTCCATGTCTGATTTAGAAATCAATCAATTTTGTATACCTTTTATTATGCTCTTGGATTTTGGGAATTTATCAGAGAAGAAAAGCATGGTATAGCAGAGAGAAAAAATACCATAAAGCTATCTGAAATGTTTTGCTAGGACTTGGCTACCCAATCTTCTTATATACTGTATACACGAACATATGTGGCTTGGTATAAATTGCGTATTTATACTGATAAATTTTGTAATAATTCGGGGTTCAATAAAATTAATATATTATATATTGTATTGTCTCGTTGGGGACCAATGGGGATGTGCCATGTGTTAGGGTGAAGGGTGAAGTGGTCATTTAATCGATGGGGGTTTAATTGTAGATTAACACTTGATGATGGCGCAATTAGGAGGAATACAGCAACTGAAAATTAAGCGATTAAAAAATCGACACGAGCGTGACTATGGACCAATGGGAAGGAGGCACGTGGAGAGGGACTGTGTGTGGGGTCCACAGAGCAACATAGAAGGCAACAAAAAGGAATTAAGGATGGATTGATAAGCAAAGATAATTGTGGGTGGAAAGAAATGAGTGTTTACGGTTCCTATGTCACGCTTTTCTTATGCATATAATAACATCTACTTTACCCTTAATTGCTCCTAATATTTAATAATTCTTTGGGTTTTATAATTTTATTTTCTTTGATTTTTCATTGAATTTAAGATAAACACTAAATTATATATGTATAATTTATAAATAATTGTTGTTAGAGAAAAGAAAACGCAGAACCCGTTTGAAAAATGTCGTCTTAAGCTATTTTCACAATATCCTTCATTTCGTACTATTTTTAATTTTTTTTATTAACAATATATTATTTCTAATAAAAACCCAGAATTCATTTACATTACAAAGATTACAATTTAGTCTTGACGAGATAGTTTAGAAAAATAAAATTGACTTTATGAGATGAAATTTTATTTTATGTGTCTAGAAATGATAGGAGTATTTGAAAAGATGGATTATTTTGTCACCCACTAATGATCTTCCTCATTCTCTCTCTCTATTATATTTCCATAGACAGGGTAGATTAATTTTTCTAGGTTCTTCTTTATGAGACAAAAAGGGTAATAATTTTACGAGGATTAGTCCAATCCTTATAATACTGGTAGTTGGGTTTTCAATCTTTTAATATTTTCTTTTTGATTATTAGTAATTGAAATTTAATGTGATCACCAATTACTTGTCACATCTATAAGCAATATCTTCTTGTTTTGAGAAAATATTAGATGACTAAGCAAAGTTGATGGTTCATTTAAAAACAAGTTCAAATTTATTTTATATTTTGATTAACAAATTGTTCCCATTTTGATTTGACTGAATTATTATTACTAGCTCAGAAATATCATCTGCACTTTGGTATCGATTAAATTTTTGACGAATGTGAAATAACCAATATAGAATCTCTTTTCTCCTGAAAAATAACCAATATAGAAACGGGAAGTGACTGTAATTACAAATTTATGACCACACATAATAATGTGATCAATAATCTGAATTAATAGTTCATGTAGAACAGCTACTTTATATCCAATCAGGGGTCCCATAATGTCTATAATGAACACAAAAATGTTACCATCAATACCCGCAATTTTATTATTGGATCCAATAAAACCGATATACGAAAATGCATTTCTTTTTTCCCCAAATCACCCTAATCCCATAGTATTTAACATTCCAATTTTATTGAACCTGATTTATTGTAAAATTTTCTCTATCAATACGTGGTATCTCTTGATGTAATCCATGTTTAGTTTGTCATAAGTTCACACTTCCACTACAAGAAAACAGGGTATTCCGAAACAGCATTCTAGCAACTTCGTTTTCATCCAGCGTTCTCACCAACCAGTGAGCCGAGGAGAGGGCTGGAAGTTCATTCTGTGGAGTGAAGCCGCTCTTTAGCCCATGGGATTTCCCGGACTTGACTTGCCTGCGTTAGGAGAGGAGTGAACGGAAGACAGAAGGGAAGTCAACAGTAAAGTAAACAGTTTCGTGAGCGTAAGAGCAAACTCGAGTGTAGTTTTCAGTCCTCGGTTCCTTATTCCGGGCCTACGTATCTCTTTCGGGAAGCGCTTGGATTAGACTCGCCAGCTGTTACCATAGTAGCTGCATGAATCAAAGCGGATACTGGAGTGGGACCCTCCGAGAAAAGCCCTTTCTATCTTATTAGAAAAGCCTAAACGTCCTTATTGAAAACTAAAGCGCTAACGAGCAGCCCGAAATCAAGGCTTTTATTTGAAAGCATTTTCATTGCCCCTGAATTCAATTGCCGGACACTTCTTTTCCCAATATCGGAAATCAAAGTACGAATGTTGTTAAGGCAAAAAGGTATCAGAGACGGAATTTTAGAGACGGACGTAAATCCGTCTCTAATAATAGGGTATCTGAGACGGAATTTGTGACGGATATTCACTCTGTCTCTCTTTTGCGACGGATTACCGACGGCTATAATATCCCGTCGCATTTTTAAAAACACATATGACATTAGAGACGGATTTAGAGACGGATTTAGAGACGGACATAAATTCGGTCTCTAAATCCGTCACTAAACGGTAATTTCAGAGACAAAAATTAGAGACGGAAACAATCGGTCACTAAATTTTAAATTTGTGACGGATTTAGAGACGGATGTAGAGACGGAAGTAATTTCGGTCTCTAAATCCGTCACTAAACATTAATTTAAAATACAAAATTAGAGACGGAAAAAATCGGTCACTAAATTTTAAATTTGTGACGGATTTAGAGACGGATGTAGAGACGGAAGTAAATTCGGTCTCTAAATCCGTCACTAAATATTAATTTAAGATACAAACTTAGAGACGGAAAAAATCGGTCACTAAATTTTAATTTTGTGACGGATTTAGAGACGGATTTAGAGACGGATATAGAGACGGGAGTAATTTCGGTCTCTAAATCCATCACTAAACATTAATTTAAAATACAAAATTAGAGACGAAAAAAATCGGTCACTAAATTTTAAATTTGTGACGGATATAGAGACGGAAGTAAATTCGGTCTCTAAATCCGTCACTAAATATTAATTTGAGATACAAAATTAGAGACGGAAAAAATCGGTCACTAAATTTTAAATTTGTGACGGATTTAGAGACGGATATAGAGACGAAAATAAATTCGGTCTCTAAATCCGTCACTAAATATTAATTTGAGATTCAAAATTAGAGACGGAAAAAATCGGTCACTAAATTTTAAATTTAGAGACATTCAATTCACGATTTTTGAATTTGAAAATATACAAGATATCACTACAAAAAAATGCACTTCTCATGACAAAAACATTTGTAATGATGTAATACTTTGTCGCAAGAACTGCTTTCTCGTAACAAAACACGTTAATCCTTACCAGAAAGTAATCTTTTCGTAACAAATATACATTCTCGTCACAAAAAATGAAATCTTCTGCAAAAGATATAATCTTTAGTAACAACAGTTACTTTAAATAATTCGTTGTTACCTAAAGTAAAAGGTTCATTGCAATTACACTTTTTTTTGACAACTTTGTTTATTTTTCGTAACTATATTTGATTTGTTACAATAAGTTCATTTTGTAACAACAAAAGTTCCTTACAAGAAATTTAGATAGTTTGAAACCCTTTCTTCATATTCTTGGCAGTAAAATTGCCGCCTATAATGTTAACTTTCGAATTCTTTCTTACTTCTAAAAGAAAAAAAGAAAAACCTTGGATTTGTACATGTATCTTGAAATTACAAGTTCATTCTCCATTTGGGTCTCTTTAGTTTCTCATTGTGAACTTAAGATTGTAAAATATTTTTTTAAAGAATTAGAACCAATTTGCCATTAGCTAATTAGTACGATATACCTTTCTATTATTGAAATTCCGTTACAAATAAAATGTCGGCGCATTATAATGTTAACTCAACTAAATTATTCTTATCTCTAATTATTAGTAATATTTAGACATTAAAATATAATTTATTTTCGAATTAATCATATCTTTGAATTAAATTCAATTGCTATAGCTAAGTATTCAAGTAACAAGAATACTCTATGATGAGTTGTATTTAAGCCTAAAGCCCATACTCTAAACTCAATACCCTAAATGAACTGCAGTGTTGAGGATGATGTGTGTAGGGTGGCTATATTCTAGATATAGGAGTACATTTTGCTGCAGTGTTGAGGATGGTAAGATACTTTCCTTCATTTTTACTCTTTGATTGTCTCTTTTAAGATATACGTCGGTTTCTAAATGAACTGCTTAATCCCGACAGCTGAGAGATGTTGATTTTCTACTAACCCCATCACGATATTTTTGTCTTCAAATATCGTAGGAAGGACGAAGAGAGAGAGAAGGAGCTGGAAAAATATCGGAAGAAGGACGAAGAGAGAGACAAACAGATGGATGAAATAAAGGAGGAATCTCGACAGATGAAAGAACTTCTTTAGAAAATGATTCAAGAAGTGGGACTTCCAAACCACAAGTATCCCAGTGGATCTGGGCATGGGAAGTAGATTTGTTATCTGTTACTTTTTGTTGAATGTTAGATTTAGATTGAGATATTATTACTGATATTGTGTTAATTGTATTATTAGTGATGTGAATGACTTATTTTGTTATGTAGAAGTGATTATGATGTTGTGTTGAATATTTTTGGTTGATTTTATTAGATTAATTGTGATTTTGGATTTTATTAGATTAATTGTGACGAATTTAGAGACGGGATTATATATAAATTAGAGACGGGATTATACATAAATTAGAGACGGGATTATATAGAAATTAGAGACGGATTTAGAGACTGAATTATAGAAAAAAATTAGAGACGGATTTAGAGACGGGATAGAGACCAAAATTAGACACCGAATTTGAGACGGATATTGAGTCGGAATGGCCACAAAATATTTGTGACGGAATCAGAGACGGAAATAGCTTGATATTTAGTGACGAAATTGGTGTCGGATTAGAGACGGAAATAGGTTGATATTTAGTGACGGAATTGATGTCGGATTAGAGACGGAAATAAGTTGATATTTAGTGACGGAATTGGTGTCGGATTAGAGACGGATTTAGAGACGGAATATCAGTAAAAAATAGAGACACAATAGCGACCGAAATAGCGACGGATTGTGTCCGTCACAAAAATTAGCGACCGATATTCGTCCGTCTCTAATCAGCGTCCAAATGTTTAGCGACCGATCTTAGCGACGGGCTTTTCCGTCGCTAAAACCGTTTAGAGACGGAAAAATAGGGTATCAGAGACGGATTTGTCCGTCTCTGATACCCTGTTTTCTTGTAGTGTTCACAACCACCAGTCATGACCAATTTCGATTAATATGCGTATTTTGTGGTGCCAAAATTAAAATTTGTTTTGAGCATAAATTGATCACATGAGACCATTCTGCTTAAAAAATGACTATGTTTGCCATGCTCAAAATATTGGGATGTTTATTAAAGTTTATATAGCGTGAGATTAAAATTAAATTTATTATATCTTGTGAGACTAAAACAAACAAATAGACAAATTAATACTCTCATGTTAACAGTTAGGTGACTGTGAACTTATTAATTTAACGTATTTAAGGGTATACATAGCAATTATTGTGATAGGAGGGCGACTTTCTACTAAACCATACGTGTAATTGTGTACAAAAAAGTGAAAATGAAAATGAAATTTCAATTGTATCCAAATACGACGAAAATCTGTGTACATATATTTTAATTGGCCAGTACTATATTAGAAATAATGATAAATGAACAAACTTAATTAAAAAACTATTATGAAATTAACCAAAGACTCATATTTTACAGTGGACACTGGAATCAATACATAATAATAGTATATGTCGCAACAGAATTAATTTGTGGTAAGAATCCATGCATTTGAGACTTTCTATTTATAAGTTCTAATCCTGCTTTCATATGATCTATATATAACCCTACCAAAGATTATAGTTTAAAAAATATTTTATATATGCTCGTGCAAAATTGAATATTATTTTGCAGCAAATAATTCAAGATGAGAAAAATAGTAAATTATCATGAGAGAGTTTATAAATGTGGATGATGTAACATAGGTAGAATTCCATGTGGATTGCATAAGGTTTGAAGTCAAGATTCCATTTAATGAGCTATGAAAATAGGGTATCAATCGATTTCTTGTTTATGGAAAACCTAACTTTCCATTTGTATATATAATGAGTAATTAAGTAAGCATGTGCATGATATATGTACCCTTTAGTTTGTGACTTTATAAGTTCATCCACAATGGTTGGAAATTAAATAAAATCACTTGATATTTGATTCAATTTCAATTGATAGATCTCATTCAATTTGAATTTGATAATTTACCAAATCAATACACAACTTTTTATTGTTCGATAAATTTTGAAACTTGAATCTAGCTCGATTCGATTAGTAAAAAAAATTATAAATATGTATAAAATAATCAAATTACTCGAGCTTAACTCGTGTTCAGTTCGATTAATGGCGTTTGAGTTTGACTCGATTATGTATTATATTATGTATTATGTATTATGGATCATAATTCAAAAAGCAATCTCATTCACATCCCTGTCCACAAGTGCAAAATATTGTATTATGTATTATAGTTTGGCATTTATATATTTATATTAAGAGAGATTAATTAAGATTGGGTTTAGGTGTGATGATGGATACATAAAACAAGTTAAGGAATAGGAAGAAGGCATATATTACGGCACAAGAAAGGGGCAAATCTCATAACAAATTCAGGCAAAGTCACAATTGCATGACCCCTTTTACATGTGAATGTGATTCAACTTTCTCTATTCCGTTTCACATTATATTATTATTCTCCCATTTCTCTTACGGAATCATTTGTTTGCCATCAATATTGTCCAAAAGGTTGAATCCCCAACCCCAAGGGCCCCCCATGCCCCGGCCCGACAGAGCTATGGGAGGAATAAATCATAGTAACCCAGCCAATCACAGGGGCTAGACCAGTGCCCACTGCGCACAAGGAGCCCCCCTCACTTGAGAGGTTGCTCCCACACTGCCGCTGGTGGGACTCGATCCTTGGTCATTGTCCAAATTTCACCCTTCTGTGACCAACTGGGCTGCCCATGCGGGCATTGTTTGCCATCAATATCATTCAATTTTAATCAATTCTTCACATACTCATATATATATATATATTATATGTTAAAGAAGTATATAAATTTGTGTTAACAACACGACATATCGGGTTCGAGACTCACAATATGAGAATATACATTTGTGTACAACTTCAATAGTAGCTCTCGTTACGCATTTGTTGATAGTTGTTAGTTGATCGATTTTTTTATGATAGACTTATTATATATAACGATGTTATGTAATTACTTTTCCAAGAAAATCACAATTACTTATTATTCTGACATTATTCTATAGTATACATATATTAAGTAATTATATGCATTTTTTGTATTGGAAATATTATATACCGTCATTTAATATTATTAATTTTTCATTGACTCTTGATTTAAAAATTAATTATGAATGTAATAAATTCATTAAAATTAATTATTTATAAGTGATTTCTTCCCAAAAATAAAAACGAAAAGATAAAAATTTAATGGTATATAAAAAGTGTTATATAACACCACACTTTAATTTGTACTATCATATAGTAGACTCATCTAATCATCTAATTAATAGTTATTTTATATAAGTTGACACTGTCAATAATTAATTAATGATAGAAATGCAAAAAATGTCATCATTAACAAACAATAACACATTTATAGTATAGTGACAATAAATACAAATGCTGCACTGTCAATGCGACTACTAAGTTTTTTGTCAAAGCAGTGGAAAACTTCATTATCTTTATATTATGACTTAACATTTATCGATAATATTTTATTTTTTCAAAATAAGACAAACTCAGAATACCTCATCACTTCCTGATTCCACGTGCTGAAAAGCCTAATCCTAGTTTTTGTTGAGAAAAAAATGAAATGAACCGGACGGTATTTATGAAGACACGTAATGTAAACGTTAATATACAAGTTTCGCCAGAAATATTCCATTTTTGACAAATGGAAATCATTCAAAACTTTAGTAATATTGTGTTATATCAATAATTTACTCATTCAATTTTTCCAATAATTTTTACACTATAAATATATATATTTTAGTATAATTATTAGAGTTTAGACTGCTTCATAATTATCTCTTTGGAACAGTCATTGTCACTGCAGATAGAAATGGGGTACTAGTTAGGGTTACGTTTCTTTCTGCAACATTTGAATATAACAAAAATGGAAACAACAAATTTGTTTCTTAAGTCAGTACTTTTGCAGAAAATTATATTCCACGTTGAGTGATGTATCAAGACAATAAAATTATTTCGAAAGTAGATTAAAATTGATCACATGTTTATTGTTGTGGTTCTTATAGATTAATTAATCGCATCATCTATTGGTTTTCCGCTTTTCTTTTTCTCAAAAAATACTACATATAAATTTATGTTTTTTCGTAATATTTGTTGAATCAAATATTATTCATTTTCATGTAAACGCTATAACTATAAGTTTCTTTGTTTTTATTTACACTACAATTTACAGGTCAATGGTCAATGATCGACATGACTGAAGCAATATCCCATGTGGTTCAATTTTTAGACTAAAATGATGTACGTAAGTCAATATACAATGTATAATCACAATACATTTGAACTAAGATGTAATTCTAACCTAAATGTTGAAACTTGATTTCTTTCATGATTTATTTCCCATTTTTGTGGGACTAAGATGTATCATAGTTATTGCTAACTGAGAATCATATATACAGCTCTAGATCTTTTAATAAGTATTCAATTAGTTTTCTGAAATTAATTGTAAACCTAATTGCACTTTTACTCTCGTAAATAGCTATGTGAGTACTATTGGTCCTAAACTTTATGAGATCCACATATAAAAGTTTGTTTCGCATTGTTTCCTAACTATTACAAAGTTTACACAGTTTTGGGGATTTTATGCAATTTTCAGAAATTAGTTAATGGTTTCTGTCAATTTTTCAATGATAAAGATTGAATGTGCAATGGAATTTCATTTTGTAGGACTCAATGTGCAAGCCCAGTGAAATTTTGAACCAATAGTGCTCATGCAGCTATTCAAGAGACTAAAAATGCAAATTTCCTCAATTTTAAAGAATGAGATTTGTGTTAAATAGCTTAAAGAAACTTGGCCGTGTTTGTTTATATTTTTTAGATAAAATTTTAAAATTTTCTCGGGGATTGCGCATTATGAAAATTCGTGTGAAAATGGTAGGTGTTTGTTTATGTTTTTAAAAATAGGTTAAAAATTGTGAGACATGTCAAATTAATAGTGATAGGTTGATGGATGATGTGTAGAATAATTATGTTAGTGGTATATATAATGGTTATGTATATAAAAAAATATGGATAAAAAATTGTAAAGTATGAAAGATGTTAAAAACCAAAAACAAGATGAATTTATGGAGATTTATGGAGAAGAAAGAAGGATCAATAGGCTTTATTTCTTGAGAAATAATATTCATAGAGAGAAAGGGAAAGAATAAAGCGGAGGCGCTCTAAGGATATGAAATTTACATAATGAACAGAAACCCTAGAACTTAGGTTTATATACTATAACCCTAACTTATAAATTGCAAAACGGTCCTTCCGTATTCTCATATAACACTTTGGTCCTCCGAAGCTCCTGGAACTTGGGCTCAGACTGAAGATGGGCTTGGACTTTTAAAGTGGGCTTATCAACTATCAGTTATCTTGGCCCAATACTGGTTTGGGCTTTAATACCCTCCCACAAGCTGACAGTAAGAGAAAAAATATCGATCATTCCAAGTAATTTTGTAAGTTCCTCATGTTTGATGCGTCCAAGGGCTTTTGTGAATATATCAGCAACCTGTCCACCTGTACGTACAAACGAAGTCATAACAATTTTTTTCTTAATCACGTACTATATGACAATCTATCTCAATATGTTTGGTTTTTTCATGAAAAATGGGATTAGAAGAAATGTGAATAGCAGCCTGATTGTCACAATAGAGATCAACAGAGGTTAAATTTTCAACTCCCAAATCTTTAAAAATACCCAAAATCCAAATAATCTCATTTCACGTTAGAGCCATGGTTCTATATTCAGCTTTAGCTGAGGATTTAGACACCGTGGTTTGTTTTTTTACTTTTCCAAGATAGCAGAGTATCACCAATAAAAATGCAGAAACCAGACATAGGGCACGATGCCCAGTCAGAGTCACAATAAGCTTTTAATTTTAAGGTCGAATTCTTCGAAAAAAATAGGCCTTTTCCAGGTGTTGACTTTAAATAGCTCAACACACGAAAAGCAATTTTTAAATGCGAGTTTTTTGGTTGATGCATAAATTGGCTTAAAATGTGAACAGAAAAAGAAATATTCGGTCGACAGTTTGTTAGGTAAATGAGTTTTCAGATCAGCTTTTGGTAAAAAGTAATATCAGTTAGAGGCTGATCGTCATCTTTAGTTTCAATGGTTAATTTCAAATTCTCTTCCATTGGTACTAAGGATGGTTTCACACCTATCTTTCCAAAATTAGTAAGTCTAACGTATACTTCCGTTGACTCAAAAACATACCACGAGCAGATCTCGCAAATTCAATGCCTAAAAAATATTTTAATTCGCCAAAATCTTTCATATGAAACTAAGTATTTAAGAAATTTTTTACATTTTCAATATGTTCACATGAAATACCCGTTATAACAATGTCATCCACATATATCAGCAAAACAAGGAAAACAGACTTAAGATTTTTAACAAATAATGAATAGTCATGTAAACTTTGTTTAAACCCGATGGTATCTAAACATTGTGTGAATTTTTCATTCCATTGTCGGGGTGCTTATTTTAGCCCGTACAATGATTTTCGTAACTTACAAACCTTAGTTTCACTAGGATCAAAATATCCTTGAGGAGGTGTCATATAAACCTCATCGTTTAAGTCACCATTAAGAAAAGCATTGCTAACGTCTAAATAAAAAATAGGCCAATCACGAAAAACGTCTAACGAAATAAGCGATCTAATCGTAACTATTTTCACAATAGGAGAAAAAAATTCGAAGTAATCAATACCCTCCCGTTGACTATATCCTTTAGCAACTAAACGTGCTTTGTACCGTTCAATGGTACCATTTGAAGATATTTGACCTTATATACCCACTTACACCCTATTGGTTTTCGACCAGGGGGTAAGGTGGTAACAGTCCATGTTATATTTTGTTCAAAGGCAGCCATTTCAAGGTCCATGACCTGTTTCCAATTTTTGTCTTTAATGGCCTCATAAAATGAAACAGGTTCTTTGATTTTATCCAAATTTAGACAAAAACACCTTATAACTAGAGTTAATATAATCATAACTAATGCAATTTGCTAATGGATATAGATAATAGGAACTAGAATATGATATATCACTAGAATATGATATATCATAATCAGATAGCCAGACAGGCAGTTTATGAATACGACTAGATTTACGAAAAACTTCACCAGACGTGGGATCTGATGAAGTGTCCAAATCAGTTAAGGTCTGTTTTTCAACAGTCTCGGAGGGTAGCGGTGAAGGAGGGATATGTGATGGTTTAGTCTCAGTCCTCGGGCAGATGTTATGGGTCCCTAACATATCGGGAAAAATAGAAACAGTAACTTCATTAAAAGGGGAACCAACCCCAGTTCTGCTGTTAATGTCGGGGAGCCCTAACATATCCAGAAGGGTATTATCAGCTTCATAACCAGGGGAATTACCCCTCATTCGACTGTTAATACTCCCTATAGACTTAGCCATTTCATCATCGAGAACCTTACCTGTTTGTGTCCTGACCTCCAGCACCCTCCGGTCAAAGAATCCGTTTCTTTCTGCAGTATCACAAGTGTTAGTGGAAAGGAAAAACAGTCTCAAAAAATTTCAAATCACGAGATATAAGCACAGAGTGATCCTCAAGATCAAGTAATTTATATGCTTTACGATTTTCACAATAACCTAAGAGCATACACTTACGTGATCTAGATGCAAATTTATCCTTAGATGAGGAAATTGAAGCATAACATAAGCACCCAAACGTACGTAAAATCACAAAATTAGATAAAAAATCAAAAATGACCTGAAAGGGGGTTTTCCACCTAACACAGAACTAGGAGTTCTATTTATAAGAAATGCAGCAGTGAGGATACATTCAAACCAAAATTTAATGGGGCATTTACTTTGAAATAACAGAGATCATGCAACATTTAAAAGGTGATGATGTTTACGTTCTACAACCCCATTTTGTTGTGGGGTCTCAACACAGGTAAATTGATTTTTAACACCTAAGTGAGCAAGGTAAGAGCGTAAGTCATTATTCGTGAATTCAGTCCCATTATCCGATTGAACACATTTAATATTTTTGGAGAATTGATTTTTAACCATAACAAAGAATAATTTCAGAACACCTACAGTATCAGATTTATACTTATGTAAATAGACCCAAGTGGCCCGTGAGAAATCATCAACAATAGTCAAGAAAAATTTAAAACAATCATGACTTTCAACCATGTAAGGACCCCAAGATCAAGGTGAATCAAGTCAAAAATAGATTTACAAGTATGTGTATTTAAAGGAAATGATTCACGCGTTTGTTTAGCATGATGACAAATATCACATGGAATAGTTTTAATTTGTCCATCTAATTTTATATTAGGTTTTAGAACAGTAAAGACAGTATCAGAAGGATGCCCTAATCTATTATGCCATAAGTGACAAGAACCACTGAACAAATTAGAACATGTGGGTTGGTGAAAGAAGTACAAACCACTTTCTTGTTTACCAATCCTTAACAGTTTTCCACTTTGAGGGTCCTGAAGAATACAACAATCTTGAGAAAAGGTAACATGACAGTCATAGTCACGTATAAGCTTGGAAACAGAAATTAAGTTGTAATGGAAATCTGGAACAACAAGTACATCGCGAAGAATGATGTCCGAAAGTAGTTCCAGATTTCCAATGTGTGTGATTTTGGCACTAGTCCCATTTGGTAATTTAATGCTCATATTAGTGTTAACAGCTTTGGCAGAGGACACGGTACTCAAGAAAGAGACCATATGATCCGTAGCTCTGGAATCAATAATCCAGCCATTTAATTGTAACTGAACAGAGGATGAATTGGATGATATATTTGTCATATAGGCTTTAATATCATATAGTTCCTCTTGATTGTTTAGAAGTTGTAAAATTTTATCACACTATTCTGAGATAAAACCAGTATTTGAGGGATCAGTTTTCACACAATCATCTTTTTCAATAGTGGCCGCATTAGAAACCCGATTAGATTATTGGTTTTGACCAGGTTTTTTCTTTTTAAAGTTTTTAGAAAAACCAATTAATTGAAAACATCTATCAATAGTATGCCCCGTTTTTCCACAGTGATCACACAGTCGGGCAGGATTTTTATTAGTAGTTTTATTGTTAGATGAATCAATGGTTTGAGAAGAGAAAACAGAAGCATGCTTAACAATATTAGTATGAGCAGAAATAGATCTATGTGATTCTTCTTGAGAAACAATGTTAAAGGCACTCATAACATCAGGCATGGGGTCACGAAATAATATTGCTACGAACAACAAAAAATTGATCACTTAGTCCCATAAAGAATTGCATAAGTCTAAGATTTTTAGCATGCTGTGTGATTTTACTAGAAGCAGAGCAAGTGCAAGGAGGGACATCAATAAGGGCAACATATTCATCTCATAGAATTTTTAGTTTGCAGTAATACACAGATACATAGTCAGAACCCTAACGAATTTGAGAAATTTCTTGATGTAAAGAAAAAATTCTGGATCCATCAACTTTATTATATGTACAAATTAGTTGTGACCATACTTCACACACCTTAGATGCAAAGACAAGACCAGCATATAATTCTTTGCCAACAGAATTTAGCAGCCAAGATAAAACAACGGCATTGCACCTGTCCCACTGATTCGTGAGATTATGATCAGTGGGATATGACACTGTGCCTAAGGTAAAGTCAAGTTTATTCTTTCCAGTCAATGCAATAGTCGTAACTCTACTCCAAATGGCATAATTTTGACAACCAGTAAGCACATAAGAAATAATAGACAAATTGGTATATTCTGATGCATGCAGATGCAAGGGATCATTAGGATCAAGATTAGCAACAAAGGTCGTACTAACCCCAGTGCTAGATGGTGTAGTAGGAACCATACTATCAAAAGAGAAGATACCAAACAAAAAACAGATCTGCTGAACATAACACATTATCCAGAGTAGACAAGAAACCAGACAGATAACTCAGAAAAAAAAAACAGGAGAATAACCACAAAACACTGTTGATAATCACAGATCAACAGAAAAACAAGCACAGAACGTGCTAAGAAGGCTTAGCTAACAATACCCTGTATTTTTATTAATACAGAAAAATTTAGGGTTTCTAAGCAGCAGCGGAATAAATAACAGCAAATCCTGGAATCTGTAAACAAGGAAGAAAACCGTGTTACACACCGTATGATAAAAAGAACATATAGCAAACGAAACCAGAAAGTAAAAGAGGAACGATACAGTGATGGTGGATCTAACCAAGAAACCACCAATGATGCGTAAAATGATGGAAAACGTCCAAGCAGAGTGTAACAGGCCAAATGCATGTACAGTGGTAACCAGATCTGAGCGAGAACCGTTGAAGAAAAAACAACGGAGACAGCAGGAGCAACATATCTGACTCAACAGAAACTCAATATACCTTTCACAAAAAACAGAAGATAGATCGATTGAGAACAAAAAACACCCACTGATACACCACGGTCAAAAAACCCTAAGTCTGCTCAACGCCCAGACAAACGCACCCTCCGCAAACGGATTATAAAACCGTTAGAACGATTAACTACAACAATAAGTACTCAGGCGAGATATCAACTCCGGCGAGATGTCGAAGTAGAAACAAACAGTGTGTAACAACGAATCGAGGGAAGAAGCAGAAAACAACCAAGACCCAGGGGTTAGGCTCTTGATGCCATGTTAAAAACCAAGAACAAGATGAATTTCTGGAGATTTATGGAGAAGAAAGAAGGATCAATAAGCTTTATTTCTTGAGAAATAATATTCACAGAGAGAGGGAAAGAATATAGCGGAGGCGCTCTAAGGATATGAAATTTACATAATGAACAGAAACCCTAGAATTTAGGTTTATATATTGTAACCCTAACTCATAAATTGCAAAACGGTCCTTCCGTGTTCTCATATAACACTTTGGTCCTCCGAAGCTCCTGGAACTTGGGCTCAGACTGAAGATGGGCTTGGACTTTTAAAGTGGGCTTATCAGCTGTCAGTTGTCTTGGCCTAATACTGGTTTGGGCTTTAATAAAAGAGAAAGTGAAAAAAGTGATTATAATAAATGATTTGATTGGTAAGTGTGTGAAATGATGTATATATGATTGATAGGTAGTTATATAGAAGATTGAAAAAGTAGAGTTGAAAAAATGAGAATTTGGTGTGTTATGTTTATTTAGAATTTTGTGATTTAAAAATCTGAAAATAGAGTTTGAAAACATAAACAAACAAGTCCTTAAATTTCTGTATTTAATTATGCTTCTGGGCTATATTATCTGCATTTAAAGCAATGTGCTACAACTTATAAGTATATATTTGAATTATTCGATTTAAGCACGCTCATTCATTAACTTAGGACCTATCTAGGTTTATTTAAAGTTCATTTTTACATGCAGCAACTCCCAAGACTTCATAATTTAATGATATCAACTTCAACTTTCTAGTATGAAATGTTATTGATTTAATTTCTGACAGTTACTGATTATTCTCTCTCTGTTAGGAGTTTTCTCAATGATCTATGTAATCCATACTTACAAAAAATAGCGAACTAAATTTATCGAATTATGATATACTGTTTCTCTAGGATTAGAAAAGAAACCCTAACGTGTAATTGTAATAGACTAGCCAAGATTTGTTCGTAATAGTTGTACCCTAATCATATCCCTAGATTAAGTACAGGGCTTAAATAAAATAGGAATAAGAAATAATTAACAGGACTTACCTATCATCACTTCCAATAATCAAAAGTTTCTCAATGAAAATAGAAAATCACTTATTAATTTAAATTAAGGATTTAATACGAAGAGCTAAGATTTTACTAATTATAGGGGCCCAATAGCTCAGTCTTGTTTTTCCTAATCCAGGATTAAGATAGTATAATATTGCTTTCACTAATAGCTAGGTGTTGCTAATCAACTTCAAAATTAATCACTTCCATTTTTATATACCAAGACAAAACCCTAAATAGTTTTCCTTAATCCATGCAGTTAATCCGGATTAAGAATATAATTATATGATGCTAATTAATCTACCTCCAACCATTAGTTATCTTTTAATTATACGGTTTTGATTTTACATTATAGTATCTTTTCTTTAATTTTGTGAAATTCTTGATCCTGCTTTTTCAATGTGATTACTAATTATGATAATTAGAATTGATTACTATGCAAATAATAATTCAAGATCATATCTTATTGTATATCCAATTAAGGAAAAAAAGGAACATTGTTATTTAGATTGTTATCCCTTCATTTATATTTTGTTGAAATTTTGAAATGATGCTCCAATAATCTATGTATATGCTGATGCTAAAGTGATGTAACAAGTGGCTATTTTTCACAGTATCATTGGCTTTTTATCATTTTTTTTGACCCTTGTGTTTTATTTTCTCTAGATACTGTTGTACGTTATCTATGATTTCATTATTTAAGTAATATTGTTCGAAATATCGAAAGACAAAAAATAATGGAGAATGAATTTCAGTATTAGTACTTTTCTTTTCCTTAACAAGAACTAATAAATTTATTTCTCTTTTTTTGACATTTCTTTTTTGCTTTAGCCCAAGAACACAGTGGACCCAATTTGCAATAATAAATTCTCAATTGCCTTGTTCATGTGACAAAATTGAAAATTGGTTATGTTTGTTGATGTATTTACTTTAAAATTAAAATTTTGTTGTGAATTGTGTACTGAGTAAACTGAGTTTGATGCTATATGTAATGTACATATTTATATTTTCACAAATAGTTGACAAATTTAAAATGTATTAAAGTTATAATGATTGGTTCATATGTAATATATTAAAATAAGTATAAGATATAAAAGATGAAGTAGAAATATATTAGTGGAGTAAATTTATGACTGATTAATGGTTATGAATTAATAAATATAATAATTGATGAGTAGTTATATATCGAAATGAACAATAGAATTGAAAAAAATGTGAATTTGAATAAGAATAATTAAAATGAAAATATAAACAAATATAAGCCTAAACCTTTACTAGGAGTTAAGAAAGTTAGGTTCAAAACTGATTTCATTCTATTTCCAAATGGTTTGTTATGTTTCTACAAATGAGTAACTATTTTTTGCTAAAACAATAAAAAAGTACTGAAACCAGATATATTGTCAATTTCACAACAAGAAAGTGTAGATATGAAAAGAAATATACTACTAGTTACCATGTGATAATTTGAGTTAATTTATTTATTTGAGGATTAATTTTAGATGGGTTTCTGGAGCCCTTTAAAAGCCCGTAGAGGTATTTCTTGTTGGACTCGTTAAAAAGGAGTCTCATATTTGCCATTCAACAGCCCAAATTTAATGTTTCCTAATTCCTACCCACCATATGTCATATGGTTAACAATCTAATTTATGTCCAATTCTGTTTTTTCTGGTCCACTTATACAACATCAAAATAGAAGTTTCTTCAAGAAAAATATTACTAAGTTAACTAATAGAAAAGGAACTTAAAGTACATATCAAATAAGAGAAACTTTATAACAAGTAGAATCCAATTAAATCTACATGATATAGCTAGTTAAATGAAGTAAAACAACAATATTTGATGGGGCATAATTTAGCTACGAAGTGAGAAATACGAATCGAGTTGAATAAATTGTTTTAATGTCATTTTCCCATAGTGTCACCTCGATAGACCGGACGAGGTGACATAACTATCGGGTCATGGGTCGGCTACTCATAAGCCCGACCCTACTTTAGAATACACGTGGACCATTAGACAAATGACAGCTAAACATTGAACCAAATGTCACATCATAAATAGTAGAATCAGAAAACTATAAAGACCACATTAAAAGCTCAATGTGGGGACGGATGTCGAACCTACTTCTACGAGCTGCAATATTGAGATATACTATCAAAAATAGAACTACGTTAGACTTGATCTCATACGAGATACGTATACAACTTGTTATACAAGTCTGAAACATCTATATATTAGAATTTGACTAGATCAGTATTATTACTACTATTATATTTAAATATGTTATAATATCTATTGTGTTATAATAGACCAATTTACTTTAATACAATTTATTGTAGAATTTATGGACCAAATGCCACTTTGAAACAAACGTCGGCCGTTGATATTTGCTGGCAAATGGATGTTTTCCAAAGTGAATTGTAGAAATGTATTGGAATTCCACCGACGGTCGGCAAGAATTTGACTTATTGTGCACTGAATACTTTTCTTATACCAGCACCTTTTCCAGATGCCAACACTATTTTTGCGGCGCAGAAGATTTAAAACAGAAAATTACGCACCCACTCCTTTATTTATTGAGTGATTATTAAAATCTCCTATTATTTATTGATAATTACCATTACATTCCTTGCTTAAAGTCTTCAATTATATTAGGAGTAAAAAAAAACAATCATATTTTTTTGTTATGGAATAATTACAAACAAGTTTTATTTTACTTTAATTAAAAATAAAAAATAAGGTAGATTTGCATCCAGTCTAACATATTACGATGGCACCCGTTTAGGGTATTGTAGGATTTAGAGGGTGATATATTATTTCACCATTTCAGGCAGGTAAATTAACGACAACACATGAAATAGGAAATAATGTTTATCATCAATAAATGAAGGGAAATTTTAATATAATTAACCAATAAGAAGGGCTGTGTGAATAATTTTCCCTATTTTAAACTTCTTATCTAAGCAAATTTTTTGCACTCTGAATTTACAAATTAAATTCACGTGGGATTCTATTTTATTAAAAAAGAATACTTTATTTCCTATTCCAGCATAAATATTTACATCCGTTAATAAATTTTAGAATAAGAATTTTATAAATATGAGTTGAGAAACTATGTTAATCTCTAGTACATTGAATTTCATATTCCATATATTAATCATAGGAGTCTCTATTTGAGAATTTGCATGAAAACAAGTATATGTAAATTCCGATATCCCTTAAATGTAATTTGAAAGTAAATAAATTATACTGATCATGTAGTTAATTACAAATAAAATACATTACACCTAAATCCATGAGATGGGATATTATAATCTCCCCAGTTCTCAGTACAGAACAAAATTCTCTAAAAATTACAAAATAGCCCACAATGACTAATTTTGCTATTTTGCAAAAAATTGCAAGTTTCTTTCTTTTTTGTTGTTGATGATAAATTACATTACTACAGATGCAAATTCAGATTGGAGTACAAAATGGGGCAACCCAGGCTTTCTATTTTATTTTTTTCAGGTTTTGACCCCAAAACTTTACATCCATCCCTTGGAGGGTGGAGCTCTTCCTTCTCAGCCCAACAAATAAAGCCATCAAGTTAGCCCAAAGAATTCCATTTATTACACATTCGCCCCAACCAATCTTCCTCCAAATAATAAATTGACCCCTAATCTTTTCCCTTTCATTGCCCGAACCCCAACCCACCACTCTGGGTCGGTTATCGAACACCAAACGGGTCAACCGAGTTGGCAAAACTCAGAGCATATTCTACGTAAAGAATCCCGAGTTGTTAACTCGCTGAGTTCTGATTCCACTCTGGACTTCGTCATCCACAACATTGGTCCCGAGCTGTGGGAACGCAGGGGCAAACATGTCATTTAGACCATTCATGTTCTGGTGCTGAGTCTGACCGTGTAATTCGGGCAGCGGGTAAAGACCCGCCAGCGTGGCCCAATCGAAATTCCCGGATCCCAAGTGTTGAAGATTCAGCTTCTGATCTTCTTGCTGAAAATTCTTCACAGAATTCATTCTTGGCAAAGTGAAGAAACGATGATCAATCTCCGGCAAAGTCTCTAAAACGTCGTCGTATTGAGACGACGATGATGACGATGAGCCCAGACTGTAATCTTTGCTTTGAACACCAGAAATTGCGGGCTTTTGTTGTGCGCTTGAATTTTTCTTGTAAATTCGGCATAGTACCCAATCATCCAACTAAAACAAGATTAAAAAAAAGAAAGTCAAATTTAAGAAAACTTTAAAAGAGCATGTGCCACGTGTCTGAAGTTCATCAACAAATTTTCTTACCCTAGAGCTGTTGTTTTTTCGAGGAGATTCAGAAAGTCTGTATTCATGCATAATCCAATTTGTTTTGGTTCCTTTAGGAGCTTTACCAATATAAAAAACGAGGGCTTTTTTTATTCCAACTTTTCGTCCCTCAGTTGTAATAATCTTATCAGTTCCAGTGGCTTTCCAATACCCAGAACCTGCTACTCTATTAGGCCTCGATCCATTTGGATACTTTCTATCTCTTGGACTGAAAAAATACCATTCCTTTTCTCCAAACAAAGCTTTACCTTCACAAAAACAAACATATAAGAATACAATTACATAAAAATTAAGGTAGAATGAATAAAATAATCATAAAATCACATACTTGGTAGATCCCAGGGATCAAATTTATACAAATCAATATCACCAATAACTTGTAAAGAGAAATGTTGGCCTGCAACTTTTCTGCATAGATATTGCACTAATAACTCCTCATCTGTCGGGTAGAATCTAAACCCGGGTGGTAAACTCAATTGTGAAAGCGGGTCTGTTTCTCTAACACCCATTTTTTGATTTATCAAGTTTTCAGAAAAATATTTCTTTTTTCTTTTTCTAGAGAATATGGCGGCTATTTATAAAGGGAAGAACAGTGTAAGAAAAGAGATAAGTACGGTCGTCCTTTTCTGAGCGTCAAAGTGTGGGCCCATTGACTCACCGTTTAAAACGTGCCACGTAATGGGTTTTCGGCGCCATCCAATGGCCGACCTTATCCGATGGATGCCAAGTGCAATGAACATGGAATTGTAAGTCACGATAAATACAAGATTGTATACGTATGACTCACCAGGTTGCTATGCCACGTTTCGGTGTTTTAACTATCTTCTAGAATTTCTTACCAATGTTTCTCGTTGGCCCTGGTAGGGCCAATTTTTAAATAATATTCAATACGCAATACTTAGATATTTGTGAATTAACTAAAATGATATATTATATTATGGCCCGGATAAAGAATCATATGCTAACATTAATAAATGGGTTGTTGTCGTAGCAAATGCAGGTCCACGAGATTTGACATGTGTCACATTATCTACGGTATTAGTATTAAAAAATAAAGTTTGTTCAATCATATATATATATTATATAATATGAAAAGAATCAATAGGAGGTTCTCGATGTTAATTGTACAAAAGTAGCAAAAAATTAATAATTATTTATTCGGTTATAAATTACCAAGAAGGTGTGTGACGCCAAAATAATTGACAATATTTTTGACTTTATATAAAGCTCAATTGTTTCTCAAAAACCCTCATGAGAATTTTTAAAATAGGTTCATCCAACTAAAACATATTATTTAATTTCTTAATTTTTTAAATCAACCAAGTGGTCAAGTCCAAATTTTTTACTTAGTAGTTGTGAAAAAGAAATTACCACGTGATTATTTGGAAAATATCTTCCTCTCTATCCTTTCAACCTCTCAATTTGAATATTACTTCATCCATAACCTTTATTGAAAATTGTACATATTAATAAAATAATATGCATATAATATATATTTTGTTTTATTGATCGACATGAGTTAATGATAATCTATTGAGTTTTATAACGTGTAAGTTGTACTTATAAAATGTGACTATTTCATTATCAATTTGCAAAAAGAAAAAAAAGATAAATTAAAAAACTTGTTGGAAGACTATATATAAGAAAGTCGATTTTTGTGAGCTTTACTCCCGATCTAAACACAACATCAAAAAAAACTCCAGAACAATATTGCTTTCGTAATGAAAGATATGGAAAAAGAAAACAAGTTCTTGTCCCATATTATCCAATACTGATATTTTGTTCCTATCTTGAACTGATTTTTTATTCTTAATGAAACATTCTTTTCATACTTAATTAATTTAAATAGACATTTTATATTAGACCAATTTCAATGAAATCAACTTAATTTTAAATATTATATGATCCTCTTTTGGTAATACTCAAATATCCCAATTTAATGGTAAAAAATTGACTCCACTAAACCGACTTATTGTATAATTTTCTTTAACTCATCAACATATGTTTGAATTTCACAAATTGTAAAAGTACATTATTTGAATAGAAGGGGTGAGAGTAGAAAAGAGCAATTAAAAAGTAAACACGTCGGCAAGAAATGGAGAGTAGAGTGTAGGACACGTGCTGAACACGTGGACACAAGCAGGAGAGACGTTTGGAGTTAGGCGTAATTTCCAGAAAGACGCGCTAAAGCGAAAGGTTGTGTAAATAAGTCTTGGACACGTATCCATACCACTTTTGTTTTTTTAGCATCCTCTTTTGTTATTTTCTTTGCCTTTTTGGGGTTTCTTTCACTCTACAACTTCTGAACATACAGATTTTTTCTTTAATGTACCTGAGGTGCCAATGAAATTGGGTTTTTTAGCATCATATTTGGTGATTATGCGATTCAAAGCTTTTATAATGATTTATAGCACACCTGCATATAAATATATATATTATGCTTATACATTCTAATGAGATGTAGTAAATCTCCTGAAAATTACAATCTCGAGAGCTAATGTTATCATTTCTAATCGTTGTGATGCATTTACTAACTAAAAGGTCGGCACGTGCTGTATGTCAGTTGTTATGTTCATGATAATTCGACAGATCGCACAGACATGTCCAAATTTCTTAATGTTAACGTTAACGTTTATTACGCATTTCAGTTTAGGCCAAATGTTGGCCTGCTCGAGAGAGCGCATTTGTCTTTTCACACCATGGGGCGCGTTTGGAAAATTCTAAGGTGGTCCGGGACCAACAGTCCCGGACCCCTTAGAACCACAAATTTTTCATGTTTGGTGGGGTGGTTTTCATTTGTGGGGTGGGAAAAACCACCCCCACCCCACAAATGTGTGGTTGTAAAGGTCCGAGACCAACAGTCCCGGACCTTGAAAGAATCACCCGGGCGCGTTTTTCGCCTGAATTAATTGATACTTAATTACGTATGCATGACTTAATATTTGAGGGAAACATATGATTAGATGGCACACCTCTTGAAAGGTAATGTATGTGTTTAAAAATGAGCTCAATGAGAAGATAAATATATGTGAATATGTGGAGGATAAATTATGACCCAATTATTTAGGTCAAACTTTGAATTCATTCAATGTAGTTAAGTTTTGTCGTTTGATACACGTGGTAGCGTAAAAGCTCATACAAGAAAACGGCAGGCATCAATCATTTGGTGGGTCAAAGTGGCCTTTTCTAATTAATATTCAATTATTGTTTTGTGAGGTTCAGATTCTTACACCACTTTGCACTTGTTGTCACGAAAATAGGATAGGTGTTGAGAGGGAAATACCATCTCTTTTAATAATTTATAATATTATATAAGTATGTTATATATCATTTTTTAAATATTGTTGATTTTTTTTTTATTTTCTTTAACTTTAATAAGAAATTATTTGCAGTTAATTGGTGTAATGAATTTTTTATATTTAGATTTTTTTAATTAAGAGATGATGAAAAATTAGTGATACTAAAACGATATTTTATATCATTTTCATATTATAATGATCAACAGTAATTTTTGCTTGACACAAAAAGAATTTTTAATGACAATGTTTTGTAAAATTGTCTTTATCAATAATTAGTGACACGTGTTAATGATAAATTTAGCAAACACAAAAATAGAATTATTATTGCTAAAGGTGCGTCATTAAAGGTGGATCACTAAAGGAGTAAAGGTGCGCCACTAATAAGAATTACAATTATTAGATTAGATATTTTAGATAATATATTTCCTACTTGTAGTTGTACGTAGATGATCACATATCTTTCATCAATTGTCTAGTATTCGTTTAGGTTTTGTCTCGTTTATTTATTTATCTCTCGTACATATAGTAAAATTAATATAATTTGCTTTATTTATATTGTCACTAAATATGTCTCACTAATTATTATAATTGATAGCTTAATAATAATTATTTTATATAAAAAATTCATTTATGATAAAATAAAAATTATTATAACTCAATAGTCAATACATATATATATACACACAGTGACAACTTTAACAACCATTTTACATTTGTCTCTAATATTAAGTTTTAGTTTGTTTCGAGTGTGAATGCAATGCTATAGAGTATGTATGATTGTTCGCTTAGGAGAACAAAACCAGAATACAATGCATATGTTAAAAGTCAATATATTTTGAGTTGGGATGTTTGCGATTAAGACCTCAATATATACACATACGTACAAGATTGAAATGATTCTGAAGTATGATTTCCTACTGAAAACCTCGACCCTCATTGTCCTACTAATTTTCAGTCATGTGAATTGAAAGGTTGGTCACCTATTATGCATAAGGTATATTTTGAGTTTCATTTTAGTCCCTCAATTTTAAAATATTATTCAGCTTAGTCCCTCATATTTATCACTTTAATTCCTAAATTTTAAAACTTCTATCACTTTATTCCGCCTAATATATGAGTTATGTGTGACATGTGGCAAAGTTTTGGTCAAAATTGGTCCAAAGACCATATTCACTACTAGAAAACAGAGCAAACGCGACGGCCGAAACCGTCGCTAAACCGTCGCCAAAGCCGAAATTGCGACGGTTTAGCGACGGTTTCGGCCCGTCGCCATTTTGGCGTCGCAAAAATAAATCCCGTCGCTATCCCGTCGCCATCTACCTAAACACTTGACCCGGTTTTGGCCGGGTACTGACCGACGCAATACCGTCGCAAAACCGACGCCAACAAAAAATAATTATTTTTTGAAGTCCCGTCGCAAACCCGTCGCCAACAAAAAATAATTATTTTTTGAAGTCCCGTCGCAAACCCGTCGCCAACAAATAATAATTATTTTTTGAAGTCCCGTCGCAACCCCGTCGCCAACAAATAATAATTATTTTTTGAAGTCCCGTCGCAAACCCGTCGCCAACATATAATAATTATTTTTTGAAGCCCCGTCGCAAACCCGTCGCCAACAAATAATAATTATTTTTTGAAGTCCCGTCGCAACCCCGTCGCCAACAAATAATAATTATTTTTTGAATCCCGTCGCAAACCCGTCGCCAACAAATAATAATTATTTTTTGAAGTGCAACGCTTGATTATGGAAATCCACCTCTGGAAATATTGTTGCGATATTTGTGACTCGGACTTTAAACTAACCAACTGAGTTGTCATCGATAACTGTGTAAATTCAGTGCAACCATCCCACAACGGCTGATTTACAGCTCCCATTAAATCATAATATTTTCTCGCTGCTGTATTTGGGTCTTCTCTAATATTAGAACACCCCCCAAATTCAAATCTTGTCTCACCATGATGTAAGTTTAAACCATCTTCAACCAAATGCATATATTGATTGTCAGCAAATACTTCATTAGTAGAGGATGTGCTTATTTCATGATCACAAACATTATTTGAAGGAACATACGTCTCACCATGGTATTGCCATATATAGTATCCTTCAACAAAGCCACTAGAAATCAAATGCGCTTCAACAGTACTAATATCATGCACATTTCCATTTTCACACCTCCTACACGGACATCTTATCATTCCCACTATTCCTTTTGACAACGAATAAGTTTTAGCAACCTCAAGAAATTCAATCAAACCATTCAAATATTCATCCTGATATAGTCCATCTCGACGAAAACGATTATACATCCAAGAACGATGTTCTGACATTTTTTCTGGGTACATATATTAAAATTAAAGTAAGCTACACAATAATATAGTAACCTAATCAATTCAAGACAAATATAATTAAAATTAAAATAATCATAAAAATACCTTATCCCAAGATTTTGAATCTCCAATTAAGGGTTTGATTGTCACTTTATGGTTGAAATCTTCAATGAAGATGTGGAGAAAAGTGGAGAAAAGTGTATTTATTAAGAGTTTGATTGTCAATTTATGGTTCTAATATTCAATTTTGGGTTAAAGATGTGGAGAAAAGTGTTTTTTTGGAGTGTTTCGGCTGAGATATATTGTGGCATACGTTTTTTTTTTTGTGTTTCTCTTCTGTTAGGTTATTAAAATCGCATCTGTTTTTGGCGACGGGTTTGCGTCGGGTAAATACCGACGCCAAAATCCGATTCTACCCCGTCGCTAATCCATCGCCATATTGATAAAAATAAAATGAATTGTACCGTCGCTAACCCGTCGCCATATTAAACCCGTCGCTAACCCGTCGCTAACCGTCGGATATTCAATTTTTAAGGTGCCTTTACCATGGTATTGTTCTGGTATTTATCAACTTGGACATAGAAAAGAAGGGTCTTTTCTTCTTCTATTAGAGAAATAAAGTAATATAATAATTAAATTTCATATATACATGTTCAGTGATTAATAGGACTAAGAAATTATATTAAATGTAAATTAATTAACTCAATTTCCTTATATTTTTCTTTGGCCAACTAGGTATCATTAGAATTTGTTTTATGTAGTTGATTACTATACAAAAGTAAACGAGAAAAGTTAATAAATACATCTAATAAAATGTATGTACACGTTGTTATTTACTTAGTATTTTTTCTCAAAACAAAATGGAAGTGTTTTTGTTTTATAAAAAAAGTCTAAATTTATCAAATTTAAAATCATTTTAAAATATCAAAAAATATGCAATGTGGATATCATTTAATACAATGACTCACGATTTGGAATCAAAATATGTGATTGTTTTAATGCATATGTTGAGATTATTGCAACTAAACTTGCTATTGAGAATATTGCAACATCATCCACTCACTCACAACCCCTTAATGATTTGAGAGGCCAATTTAAATTAAAACAGCTAGCTAGCTATATTGATGCCTAATGACTGGAAAAAACAACAATGACAGTTTAATTATGTTTATATAAAAACAATCCACATTTTCAATTTACAAGATTTTTCCCACCAACGCACAGAGAAATGAGACAACAACTAATAATCACAACTAAATATCATTTGCCTATACAGTTATACTACTTTAACAATTAACATTACCCTGTCTCTGTCCTACCCTTCCATCCTTCTCCATCGCATTACAGTCCAGGGGAATTTCAAAAAACGACAACGAAAACTGCTTCGAAACCACACCAACATCAAAGTAAATCAAAATAATTCAACATAAAGTTTTAACTAGACAAACTATCAACTGTTACAAAGTATCAATAAATAAAGTCAAGGCTGGGATTCGGGAAACGAGGAGTGCGGGGGATCGGCCTGTGGAGTCGGGACCTGAGGCTCTGAAGGTGTGAATGGCTGCATCGATGCCAACAAACCTGTGGCGGTCGCTGTACTCCCTACAGACGGGATGCTGCACATACTACTCTGTCCCGCTGCGGCTGCACCTGCCATGTAGGCCTTCACCAAATTGGTCAAGTTAGCCAGATCTCCCTTGACGCTCACTACCTCTTCTTTGAGAGTCTTGTTCTGCATTTCCATCTCCAAGAGTTTATCTTCTAGCGCCTTGTTTCTAGCCTCCACGGTCTCGTACTTGCGCCTCAATTCCTCGTCTGTTGACCCAGGTGCTATATTTGATGGACAAGGTGACGATAGCATCTGCTCTGCAACTAAACTAGGACCGGCTCCAAGCACGCGTCCTTTGCCCAAGCCCGCCTTGACCGGCACAGTCTGATACCACAAACTCTTGTCCCACGGCTGCTCTAAGGGGTCTACGTCCTGCCCATATCGCTCGTGGAACATAGCATCGTACTGTGTCTGAAAATAAAAAACAAGTGTCATAAGAATAAAAACTAAACGTACAAAATACTTAAAAAGAACAGGCAACACCGTTAAGCTCACGTGTGACTAAACTAAACTTACAAATGCCATCTCCAAGTTCGGGTTATACACGTCACCAGTCGCTTCATTCGTCACCTTATCCTTCTTCTTGTTAAGCTCAAGAAGAATAGGCAACGCTGATGGCGTCTTACCAGTCTGACGCTCCTGAGATACAATTAAATGTAATGTTAATAGTGATTTGATAAAAAAAATTAATCACTAATATAAACTATAATACAATTTTTGATAAAATTACCTTCTCAAACATTCGCTCCTGAATGCTCTTACTCCCGAGGGCATGCACCGATAACATCCCATCTGGTCGTCCCGCTGAACTCCGACGATTGAGGCTGGCTTGTGCCGATATTGCCCTCTGGTCTTCCCGGCACCAATACCGGACATACTCCTCCCAAATCGCTGGGTCACTCAACCACTTCGGGCACGGCTTCCCAAGCAACAAAGCGACATCCTCGACCTTGTTATCCTTTAGCGCCTTCTTGCGAGTCTTATTCAACAAGTCACTAAACTTCTTCTGGTTTTCCGACTCCCATACCTGTCTGGCCAAAGCGACGGGCCCTCCAACCACATCATATATATCCTTAAAAAATACAAATTAAGTAAGTATAAATTTATTGATAAAAATTTAAATCAAATGTAATCACATACATACCAGAAAAGATGACCAGATTTTATCCTTCACGTCCTGCCCGATTTCACTGTAGTGTTTCCAAAATGCTTCCATGTTCCTTTTTATTTGTTTCCCAAAAAATCTGGGAACTCCATCACCAATAAGCCTAACATAAACGATCAAATTGATTAATTAAAGAGATGAAAAAACCAAAACAGTATAACATTATTAGATTAAGCTAGTATGTAACAGATTAGATGTCGATCATTTTTTGTTTAACTTACTTGCCCATGTATAATGTCGCAATAAGCTTCTTAGCACCGGGACGACGAGGGGAGATAGGACGGTCAGCTCCGCGCACCGGAACGCTCCCACTACTATCTGGGCCGATCGCGTCTGACCCGTCAACCTCATCAGCAACCGTATCCCCATCGTCATTATGAGAGGAGTCAGAATACTCGTCGGCAAGAGTGGTACTGCGGTGACGGACATCTGAGGACTGCTGACTACCTCCAGTGGGCGGCGATGATCGGGCAGCCGTTGACTGTGTAGGTGTCGATCCTCGGGGAAGGGAAGCTGTCGACTGATTTGTGGGCACCGGTGATGACTTGTCAGTGGCTGATGTAGATGGAGTCGGAGCCGGATCGACTACGGTCCGCTGACGATACTTCGGAGCGGGCCCAGTGACCGGCTCTATACTTATGCCCGGATGACAACCCTTCGGCCTCTTCGGCGGCCGGCCTGCAACTGCACACTTCTTCGACCTTACACTCTTCCCACCACGAGGAGCCATAAAAAACCTGTAAAATTTGACTTTGTTAAAACCACATTTAAGCATGTTATTCGACCTAATAGTGATGTAATTACAGTAAAATAAGCTATATATGCACTATATATCTACTAATTTGTCCCATTAAGAAGCAAAGACAATTTATAGAAAAGGTGATTCGAAATTGTGAAAACGAAAGATGAAGATTGTGGGATGAATATTATAGGGGTGGATGAAGAATCACTGTCAAAAAGTATTTGTCTTTTCACAAACAATGTCCTTTCTCCAAGATGATCTTTGTTACACACTAAAAAACACAAATAAATCAAATAATTTTCAAGCAACACCTTTTTTCTTATTGAAACACAAATAAGATGATAAATAAAAGTAGTTAATAATTTAAAGCAACACCTTTTTTCTTCTTTCAATCACAGCTCTTTTTTTTGAGCGATTTTCAGTTTTTGAAGATTCTTGATAAAGATAACCAAAAAGTATGGTGATTTTGGTGGGATTTATTGAATATACCTCATGTATATATATATATATATGTGTGTGTGTATTAACAAGAACAATTGCTCCAAGAATACTATGATTCATATGTTTGATGAAAATATTATATTTGTTTGTGTTTTACTCATAAAGTCCGGCAGATAAAGTCCGGCAGATAAAGTCCCTAATGCTCGATTAGAACCTTTGCTTAATGTAGCCCCTATATATACACCAATGGAATAAAGGATATTTGGTTATAAAAAACGTGTAATGAATGTTAAACGAGTCTTTGAGTAGCGTTTGGATGGAAGGATTTTAGATGACTTTGTAACAGGTGGAATTGAAGGCTATAACAAACTAGAAATTAGCTCAGATGAGAGTTCAAGAATATGAAATCGATTGAAAATATGAAATTATTATCAAGTTCGATGGAATTTGAAATACTTAACTCCAAATCCATCAATCCATGCACAGCCTCATATCACTCTGAAATGCATTTGAAAGTATAGAAATAGATTCACAACTTTTCACATGCTAAATTCAAACACAAACAGATCATAATACACAAACACCCCATCGATTTAGAACTCAATACCCTTAGCCTTAGGCTTTACTTGGATTAAAGATTTGGATACTGCTGAAAAAAAAAATCAAATGACTCAAAATTAGATGGATTTATTAAAAACTAACTCAAAATGATTGTTGAAGGTGTCAAATCCATTGCAACTTGAAATTATCCAAACAAGCTCAACGGATTTATTAATAAATTGAAATTCAAATCCTCAATCCAAACACAAACTTACAAACTAGATAACAAAAACCAAACCAGTGATCCAAACTAGATAGCAAAAACCAAATGAATGATCACAAAAGCACCCAATACAAACATTATGCAAAGAAGACAAAAAAGGAAACATCTTCAAGAACAATGAAACAAAATTACATACTACCTACACAAAAACAACAAAAAGAGTGGCAAATATATACCTTCTCTAGAGCAGCTAAGGTACATATATACTCATTTCACTATCCAAAATTTCATACTTACTAATAACATGACATTATAATGATTTTCTGTTTTACTTTGTGATGATGATTTACAGGAGGAATGGGTTGTGAGTAAAATTTTCCACAAGAACACAGGAATCAGAAGAGGGCCTGGTATTGAAATAGCAAGAATTGACTACTCATTTATGGATCATCTCTTAGATACCCCAACATTACCATCACTCACAGATTACTCCAATCAAAATACATCTTATGAACAACAATTGAGGAGAAAAATTACCTTTCTCGCTGATTTTCTTCGACCTACAGCCCGAGGGATCTTCTCAGTGGTACAATCTTCTAAAAAGAGCAAAGCCCGAAGTTGGAGAAGATGATGGAGCAGCCACAGTCGGCAATGGTTTCGACCTAGTGTTTAGATTTGTGATCGAATTCGGGCAAAATGCAAGGTCTCGTTTAGGGTTTTGATTTCTGATCAAATTTGGGGCAAGGCACGATGATTTGATTTGTGTTCTACAAACATTTTATCATTTTTATTAAATTATTATTAGTTTTTAAAATATATTTATATTAAATTAATAATTATATATATTTTATTACACACCGTCGCCATCCCGTCGCCAAACAATAATAATTAATTCTTGATGCCCGTCGCAAACCCGACGCCATATGTTAAAAAAATATATTTATATTTTTTTAATATTTGTATATATTTTATTATATCCCGTCGCCACATTTCTTAAAGCCCGTCGCAAACCCGACGCCATATTTTTAAAATATATTTATATTAAATTAATAATCCCGTCGCCAAATAATAATAATTATTTCTTAAAGCCCGTCGCAAACCCGACGCCATATTTTTAAAATATATTTATATTAAATTAATAATTGTTTAAAAATATTTTATTATATACCGTCGCCATCCCGTCGCCAAATAATAATAATTATTTCTTAAAGCCCGTCGCAAACCCGACGCCATATTTTTAAAATATATTTATATTAAATTAATAATTGTTTAAAAATATTTTATTATATACCGTCGCCATCCCGTCGCCAAATAATAATAATTATTTCTTGTAAAATATATTTATATTAAATTAATAATTGTTTAAAAATATTTTAGTATATACCGTCGCCATCCCGTCGCCAATGGTTTAAAAATAAAATTTTAAATTATTTATTTATCGTACCGTCGCCATCCCGTCGCCATACCGTCGCATTATTTTTAACCCATTTAAGAAAACGGGTTGGAATTTCACCGACGCCATACCGTCGCCATACCGTCGCAAAACTTAAAAAAAATGGCGACGGGCGAAACGCCCGTCGCATTTGCTCTGTTTTCTAGTGGTGATTAAAATAAATAATTGAGTTGAGGGAGTTAATCGATACAATTGGAAATAGAAAGATTATAATTATTCTTAATGCAAAACTGAGCCATGAAAAATTACATTATTCCTTAAAATGCTGATAACCCAAATTTATAATATAGTCAATTAAGTGTAATCGAATTTAATACAAACTAACATCACCTTCAAAAAAGGGAGAAAGGAAATCGCATCCATCATTCCATCCAGATGGTTCATTTTTCTTGACAATAGAAAATGAATAAAAAAAGCATAAATAATAAATCAGTTCAAAAAATAATTATTAAAATTTAGATTATAATATTTTAATTTCTAAATTTAAATTATTGTATAATTTTAATAATTATAAATAGTATTTAGAAAAAAACATTTGAATTTAAATAAATTTGAAAACAGGAAAAAGAAAAGGAAAGAAATCGTAAATATTTGAGTTATATTGCAAAACTTGACATTAAAGCTCCTAACCACTAGACCAGCTAGGTACCTGATACTATTCTTTGTAATTATATATAAAAGATCTATTTTTATTTTCATCACGTAGAAATAACAAATTATACAAAATTCATATGTCCCAACGTATTTTCATCTTGATAATTGGTGCTTCTATTGTTCTTAACCATATTGTTCGAGACAATACATTTGTGGGTTTTTTTATCTCAATAATATTATTTTAAAAAAATAATACCAAAATAACATATGTACAAAAAAGTTGTGAAAATAATACAAGACGTCAATGTGGTTGACGCCTTCTAATTAGAAGGCGTCAACCACATCGACGTCTTTATATTTTTATTTTTTTTTAATTAGAAGGTGCCACCACGGTTGGCACCTTCATATTTTAAATTATTTTTAATTAGAAGGTGCCATCAGTATTGAAACCTTCATATTTTTAATTATTTTTAATTAGAAGGTGCCAACCCGTTTGGCACCTTTAAATTTTAAATTATTTTTAATTAGAAGGTGCCATCAAGGTTGGCACCTTCATATATTAAATTATTTTTAATTAGAAGGTGCCAACAAGGTTGGCACCTTCATATTTTTAATTATTTTTAATTGTGAAAATACAAGACTTGACATTTTTACACTTTTATATTTCAACAAAGAAAGTTGTTCACGTGAATGAATGACTGATCACTGTATTTTGTCAGTTGTTACTATTGAAATAAAAATAATGAATGATCGGTCATTCACTCTCAATTTATTTTTGGAACTTTATATCTATAAAATGAAGTTGAAATATCCGTAAGCATTCACGTGAATGAATTTTTGGTATTTTGTCTGTTTTTGCACTTTTTATGTTTTATATCTATAAAATAAAGTTGAAGTTGAAATGTCCGTAAGCATTTCTTCTTTTCCAATTTTTGTCACCCAAATCTCTATTCTCTTTCCTTTATCACTTTCACTTCGATATTCTACTTCAAGTGCAAGAATTCAAGTGCAAGAACTACACAGGTAAACAAATATTTGAGATAAATATATAGATGTTGTTTTTAATTACTTATTATTTGAGAGTGAAAAATATTTGATAATATAAAATTTCTTATAAGACCATATTTAACATCGTTGTTTTTTAAACTACAAAATATGTTATTTTTTTTAGACTACATAATTTGATAATTTGATTGTCCTTTAAACTAATTTCTTTACTTTATTTATTTTTTCAAGATATGTCGAACCTCAACAAGATTGATGTTATGGTTTACTTGGGTGGCCAAATACTACAAGAATCAAATTCTGTAACATATAGCATTCCTCCGGTTCGGTATATCAGAATACGACGTTCGATAAAGTTTTCTCAATTACTAGCGAGATTGTATAAGGAAACACAAATAGATAGTAATATATTTTCGCTGAAAGTATTTGCTAAGTATTTGTGTCAGTATCGATCTGTGATAAGAGAATCAGTTTTGGAGATAATCAATGATGAAAATTTAGGATTTTTCACGGATCCTGATTCTGGGTTTACTAGTGTAGATCTATATATTATGAAAGAAGAAATTCATAACAATGTTGTTCCAGATATACCTTTGTCCCAAGAGTGGGGACAATATACTTCACTTTTAACACAAGATACACCAAACCAAGAACTAGATCAATTCATGTCGCTTTTAAGACAACCCACCAATGATCTGCCTGTGGTGACACATGGTCCAGAAAATTTTGGATTGTTTGATTACTGTACAGGTACTTCTACAGTACCAGATTTGCCAGTGGTGACACAAGGGTTTGGGAGTTTCGGAATTCATGACTTGAATGCAGGTGCATCTACATCATTTCAAGAAACGAGGACTAATTGGCAGCACAATATTGAATCTCAATATTATAATACAGAACCTGATAATGTTGAATTCTCCCTTGAGCCACATCAAGATTGTTTTGATGATTACGAATTGAGTGATTCAGAGCCCGATGAAATTGATTATCCTGTTCCACCTGATAATGAAGAAGATGTGGATATCAATGTAATGTTGGAGACATTGTCACAACCTGGCATTGAAACATCGTCACAACATGAAGTGGGTGACGAAGCAATACTCCCGATAGTAAACGAGGGCATGTTATATCCAGTCATACCATTTTACACAAAAACATATCCAGAGGTACAAGCAGACTCTTTTGATGTTGCATCGAAAGGCAAATTTTATGATTACAGAGAAGGAAAGCTCGATTTACACATGATCTTTAAAGATAAAAAACATCTTATATGTTCTGTTAAAGACTACTCTGTGCGACATGCAAAGCGTGAATATTACGTGGAGCTGAGTAATCCAACACTATGGAAATTGAAATGCAAACACAAAAATTCAACTGTAAAATGCATATGGTCGCTCCGAGCTATATACAAGGAAAAACTTCAATGTTTTAAGATCACGAAGTATTATGGGCCACATACATGTCTCTTGGATAAGGTGGCCGAAAACCACTGTAACTTAGACAAAAATTTGGTAGCGACGCTTTTAGTTGGGATTGTTCGGAATGATCCATCATACAAGATTGCAAATGTGATGACAATGGCGAAAGAACAATTTGGTTTTAAAATTTCGTATCCTAAGGCTTGGTATAGCTTGAAACGTGGTCGTGAGATTGTTTACGGGACTTGGGAGGAATCAGTTCGTAAGTTGCCTAAGTTTTTGGGAGCTATCCAAAAGTTCAACCCGAGCACTATTGTTGAATGGGATAACCATGATACAGTGTATGATGATCGAAAGGTGATCAAATATGTATTTTGGGCATTCAAGCCATGTATAGATGGATTCCGACATTGTCGTAAAGTCATATGCATAGATGGAACACATCTATACACAAAATATAAGCACAAGATGTTGATCGCAAAGATGCTAATCAGAACATACTTCCTCTTGCTTTTGCAGTCGTTGATGATGAAACAACTGCATCTTGGAAATGGTTTCTAGACAATTTAAGAAAATATTTTGTACAAGGGGTCGAAGGTATGTGTATTATTTCTGATCGTCATCCTGGAATTCTCTCAGCAGTTGCATGCATACCTGAGTTTTGCCCTCCTCTAGGAGTACACCAATATTGTCTGCGGCACGTGTGTTCAAATTTCAACACTCATTTCAAAAATAGGGTTTTAAAGGACCTATGTTGGACAGCTGGTTCATCGACTCAAGTAAGAAAGTTTGATGCTGCCATGGATCAGATTAAATTACATGATAAAGATGCTTATGAGTATTTGAATTCGATTGATAAGAAAAAATGGATTTTTGCTCATGATGGAGGATGGCGATGTGGCACTAAGACAACCAACATGGGCGAGAGCATAAATAACGTATTCAAAGGTGCTCGTCACCTCCCGATCACAGCTATTGTAGAGATCACAGATGCTTATGAGTATTTGAATTCGATTGATAAGAAAAAATGGACTTTTGCTCATGATGGAGGATGGCGATGTGGCACTAAGACAACCAACATGGGCGAGAGCATAAATAACGTATTCAAAGGTGCTCGTCACCTCCCGATCACAGCTATTGTAGAGATCACATTTCATCGTTCCATAGAGCATTTTCAAATGCGTGCTGCAGCAGGTCATGCGATACTACAAAAGGGTCTTCCTTGGACAACCTATGCATACAAGATGTACATGAATTGGTCTGACCATTCTGTTCATAATATTGTGAGGACGATTAATTATCATGAGCAATCTGCTAATGTATTCACGCGTTCGATAAAAGGACGACAAGGGAATACGTATGCCGTGAATCTTGAAAAAATGGAGTGTGACTGTGGAAAATGGACTGAATATGGAATACCTTGCTCACACGTGCAATCTGTAAGCAAGGCGTGGAATATTGAAGCAGCAAACTTTGTGAAGCCGTATTATGGAATTCATTCATATTTGGTAACATATAGAGGACTTTACTCGCCATTGCAAGGAGAACACTATTGGGATACTCCTCCTTATGGAAGAACCACCCCATACTCGCGTATTAGGTTTGTTAAATAATATGGGATTTTATGGTGTTTACAAGTGTGGTTGGTTAAATTATGATTTGGCTTTGATCACTGCGCTAGTCGAAAGATGGCGTAGTGAAACTCATACTTTTCATTTTCGATTCGGAGAAGCGACTGTCACTTTACAAGATGTCGCTATTATTTGGGGCCTCCCAGTCGATGGTGACGCTGTTATTGGTAAAGATAAAGAAAGACCATTAGAGGAATGGCAACAATTATGTTATAATTTTCTAGGCTTATGGATTGATAAAGCAGATTTAAATGGGTATCGTATTTATTCTAGAGTTTTGGTAAACCATTTACAATCTTACGAAATTGATGATGATAGCACAGATTATAAAGTAGAACAAGTTGCACGCACATGTGCATTATTGCTTGTGGGTGGAGTTATGTGTCCAGACACCACAGGGAATTGCATTCCGCTATTATGGATTGAAAAATTAGAAAATATTTCTGAAGTTCGCAGTTACAGTTGGGGTAGTGCTGTTTTAGCACACCTATACCGAGAATTATGCAGGGCATGTAAGAGAGGAGTACAAAATATTGGTGGTGCATTGCAGTTGTTGCAGGTGAATCAACACTAAAATAAGTTATTATAATTGATTGTTATTTTGTTTACCATAATAATTTATATATGTTAATATCTTTCAGATTTGGGCATGGTCAAGAATATCAGTTCTGAGACCCGGTATAAGGGCTAATAGAATTGACATGATTCCAATCACAGATGCCCATAATCAAATAATTCTTCCAATTCCTCCATACGGCGCGAGGTAATATACAATATTGATATTATATTATATGTCTTCAATAAATTTGGTGCCTTATATATATACCTTAAATTTTATATATTTTAGGTGGAATTGTCAATTTACCTATAAAGAAACAGTTCACAATATTTTAAAAGCAGCTAGAGAATCCCTTGACCTTATGGTGTCGAGTCAAGTAAGCAAGATAATTTTATGTTCATAATATATATATATATTATAAGATGTACATATTAGTATTATTTTTAATCATATTTTCTCTTGTTGTAGTTTGATTGGCAGCCATATAATATGGATAGCCCAGAAATTGAATCTTTGCCACATGATTGTCGCAGTCCAAAAGTATGGACGTCAATTTGTCCATTGATATTCTATGCCATCATTGAGGGGCACTACCCCGATCGAGTTTTACGCCAATTTGGACTACGACAAGGGATTACTCATGAGCCCGAATTTTTACATAATCACTTGCATAATATTGATCGTAGAGGGCGTGTAAATCGAGACTGAGAGGCATTCCACAAAGGATACATTTCAATGTGGAAAGCACGACATACAAAATGTGTCTGGGCTGAGCCTATTACCGACGAAAGGACTACCGAAGAAGGATATAACGTTTGGTATGATAAAATTACACGTCGTTATATATCATCTACTATGTTTGTCTTAGCGTCAGGGTGCCAAACCGGTGAAGCACTGTTATGGGAAATTGTGGTATGTTTGTTAAAATCTACTTATAATTTTCAAAGAAATTTTTAATTAATTAAAGTATATCACCTTATATATGATGCTCAATATTATTTCAGGCTCATCAAATGTCAGTTATTACAATTGGATGTAATAATAGGCCCCAAGACATAGAGGGATTAAATGCATTGATGGAACAACATGGATCTATAGCTAATAACGTCTATAGGATCGCCACACAGCGACAATCTGCAAACGTTATTGGTAATGATCAAAGAGCGACACATGTGGATAACCAACAAAGAACAAGAAGTAGAACTCGCACTAGGAGGTCTAGTTGTTCCGAAGATGAAGTAAGGCCATCAACATCCAGTCACGTTCCTGCATCCGCTGGTAATGCGCCAGCCTCTGTCCCTAATTTCAGTAGTCAAACTTCAGCACCATATTTTCATCAACCATTTATTGGAGGGGCTTCAACTTCTAACAACTTCCCGCTCCATTGGTCTTCTGGAGTAGATGTTGCAGGTCCATCTACATTAGTACCTCCTATACCGAGATATGAAAATTTGCAAGAAGATTGCTACATACCTCAACCACAACAGCCGATAAATCAATATATGTCAACTCCATTGGTGACACCGTATGGACAATTATTATCTGGACAAGGGGATATGTCCTTTCTGGACTTTGGGCTTGCACCGGGCTATGCACTTCCACAGTCAGAATTCAATGTCTCGCCAATCCCGTGCCCAATAATGAGGACAACATATCGTGATCATGGAGAGTCAAGTGGAACAAACGCATCATCAAATATGCATGATTTTGATTTAAACGATAATTCTTATAATGATGATGAAATCCAGCCTAATGAGCATCCCACTTATAGCTCTCGTGCTGATAGACGTAGAGTTAGAGAACGTAGAAACATACGGCCACGTGGTTGTGGTACTGGAGGACATTTTTAAATTATTATTTTAATCTTTTTCACCATTTGTAATATCCTCGGCTTTAGTTCTTTAATAATCATTTTAATCTTTTAATCTATTTCTATTAATAATACTTAAATTTGTACTTTTGAGAAGAATTTGTTTAATTAAAAATATAAAGGTGTTCACGCCCTAAACTCTAAACACGCTTTCTAATTAAAAAATAATTAAAAATTTGAAGACCTTGATGGCACCTTTTAATTAAAAATATGAAGTTGGCACCTTCTAATTAAAAATAATTTAATATATGAAGGTGCCAACCTTGATGGCACCTTCTAATTAAAAATAATTTAAAATTTAAAGGTGCCAACCTTCTAATTAAAAATAATTAAAAATATGAAGGTGCCAATACTGATGGCACCTTCTAATTAAAAATAATTTAAAATATGAAGGTGCCAACCGTGGTGACACCTTCTAATTAAAAAAAAATAAAAATATAAAGACGTCGATGTGGTTGACGCCTTCTAATTAGAAGGCGTCAACCACATTGACGTCTTGTATTATTTTCACAACCTTTTTATACTTATGTTATTTTGGTATTATTTTTTTAAAATAATATTATTGAGATAAAAAACCCATACATTTGTATTGTCGTTGACGTTGTAAACTTTTTATTAAATAAAGTAAAGACCACTTTTTCTTTAAAAAAAGTGAGAAACCAAATTAGCTAATTGGATGTGAATTAGTGAGACCAAAGTGAAACTAATAATGAATTATTTGACCAATTTAACATTTTGCCTTACATAAACGATAAAACAACAAATTGGTGAACACTTTCTTGAAGAAAAGAAACATAACAACAAAGGGTATAATAATAAATAATACAAGCCATTAATTTAACAAATATGATAAGCATATATATAATGACAACTTCATATGAATTTAGGCAGAGAAACATGAAATCCTATACGATGCAGACCCTCTTCCCAGAACCATTGAACATTATGTTTGTGTTAAAACATGTTTTGCGACGTGAACGGCTCCTAATTTTGGTCTTGAAAATGACAAAAGCCCCATGTTTCGTGATATTTTGCAATGACAAACAGCTGTGATTTGGTTAGATATTATCAATTGTTTGCTAATTATATGGGAATCATAGACCTAATCCTCTTTTATGTAATCGATCATATACCTATCTGCGAAACAATGTTGAGAAATTAGGCAAAATTGATGTTTTTAGGATACGTAAAATTTATATTTAATACCATACTTTTATAAAATAGCACTTTTAATATTAAATTAGTTTTTATTATTTATCAATTCCGATACAATCATAGACTAACGGTCAAAATTGAAAATAGTGTGATATAAAACTATATGGTTCAAGAAAATTGTAGGCATGGGACAACCATGTAAATAACTTCAATCGCTTCTTAATAGAAGAAAAGAAGAAACAAATCGCACTCACATTTATTGCTTACTAGTAAAATACACGTGCGTTGCATGTGGTTTATTATGATTTATGAGAGAATTAGAATTTTTTTTAGGAAAAATAATTTTGAGTGTAGTTTTTTTTATGTGAATACTCTCGATTGATGTTATGACTATTTTATCGATATTATAAGAATTTATTAATTTTAACTATTATTTATAGTTGATTTTTTTTAATGATATCATTGTTATTTATATTATTTTGTCTTAATATACTGTACAAATTACTTGTTGTTAAATATAGTAATAGACACTTTAATATCATTGTGGATGATTTCCCCCTTAAAATTTTGATAAGAGCATTTTCTTTATGTATGCATGTTTTTTAATGTAGGATATTGGAAGGAAGTAATAGAAAATAGTGAAATATATATTAAAAATTTAATACATTCTAGAAATAAAAAAGTAAAATTCTTTAATGACTTGAAACATAAATAAATAAATATCTAATACGATTAGAAGGTGTATTAATCCTTTGATTGTGTTAAGTCGTGTTTTGTGCATATTTTACATGTCTATAGTTGGGTTGTTTGCTATGTTTACTCCTCTTATTTGGTGATTTTAGGTTGACAATTGGATTTTAGAAGATTAAAAGGAGAAAGAACCAAATAAGACGAAAAAGAGGAAAAATGACGAAGAAAAGAGACTGGCATAAAAAGGGACAGCAGAAGACTTCGAAGAAGTAAGCGTGCCCACGCTTAAATCACCGAACGCTTCTGCCCAGAAACGGAATTCCTGGAATTTTGGGATATTTTCGGTTATTGACTTGGTTATGATCCGCAACTGCCAGATCTCGATTCCCTATTGAAAAAATTTGTTTAAGGACGATTTTGTTGGGATTTATTCCCTTTTATTTGTTAGGATTTTATTTCCTTATTTCTAGATTTTGCAAGATTTGATTTTGTTAAGTTTGTTAGGATCCTAATCTTGGTTAGTTACCTTTTAGATTAGGATTCTACTATTATAAGTATGTGGAATTTTATTCCACAAGACACCTTTGATTTTGCTTTTAATTTAGTACACGTTTTTTTCCCTTTCATTAAGGTTTCGAATTTTAATATTTTGTCTGCGTTTTTTATTATGAGTTGCTAAACTCATACTTCTAGTTGAGGATTCATCAAGGTTTGATTCTAAATATTTGTGAGATCGAACTGTACTTAATTTCTTCGTTCATCAGGTATTTACTTTTTCTCTGATCTTTGTTGACAATATATTTCAATTGATTATTTAGTCTGGCCAATTATTTAATCATTGGATTCGTATTTAGCTATTTAGGGCTAACTCCGTGACTGGCTAACCCTAATTTTGTAGCAGTTAACGACGTTGATTATTTAATCGTTTTCGATTAGTCGTTATGAGAATTAGTAATCTGGTCTAAATAAACCGAGCTTATGTGTTTGTTGGCTAGAATTGGTGTTTTTCTAATACGTGAATGCTATCGATAGGCTAAATCCTAAGAGCTTATTTAGGGTTGTCTACTTGGTAAGAGAAGTAATCAAAGAGCTTGTTTTGGTTATCGACGACTTAAGGAAAAACTAGGTTACTAGAGCTTGTTAGTAACTATAGCCAATTTATCTAATAACGTTGAATTATTATTGCATCAGTGATCAAATTGTAGAATCAACACCGAGATAATCCGAAGACTAGAACCTCTCATTATATTGAATTCGAAACCTATCTTTTTATTTGTGCTTTAATCTTGCGTTTTTTTATTTTTCGTCTTTTTATCTTATTTTAGTTAATCAAATCCAAAACCCCCCTTTTTATTTGATATTAGTAACTTAGGAATTATTTCTACACCATTCCCTGTGGATCGACCCTACTTGTCACTATTTACAAATCTTTTCGAGTAGGTAATTTATTTTTGTTGGATTCGACACCCACCAGATTGTTTGCTCTTGATGGTTCTTCCAAACTTTTTTGAATTTAGCATGGCATTTTTCTTTTTATATCGCTTACTGAAAGCGCTCAACGTTTCTTCATCATCACTTGATATGTTGATTCCTCTTTCAATATTGCTTGTTGTGATCTTCTCTTTGTGGTTTTCATCATTTTGTACATACTCTGATTTTGGTATCTTTTGAATTTCTTCTGATGTAGTAACTTTTTCAACAATTACACTTGCATTCTTCTCTTGACCATTCTTTGTTTTCTTTCTCTTTTTATCATTCTTACTTTCTGGAAGTACTCTTTGAAAGCATTCGATACCTTGAAAGTTGCAAAAATATTAGTATTTCTATCTCTAATCAATCACAAATTATTTGAAAATTATGTAATAGCATGATTAGCTTGGCGTGGTCTAAATATTAACTTCATCACATTTTGTATATTTTGCAAATTCTGTTTTGTTTGAAATTGCAGTACCACATCTCTTGCATGAATCATACCACAATGATGATTTGTTTTCAACTTTAGTAACTCTTCCCTTGAAATAATAATATGTATCCTATGAAATAAATCGTTTAAGTTGTTAACTATTATTAACAAAATCACTTGATTAAATATTATGTTGTTAATATACCTCAAAGAGTTGATCTCTGTTATGGATGATTTCCTTAAGTGTTACTTCCTTGGAGTTTTGTATTCTACGCTTCATTTGCAGGTCATTTATTTTGACCGGATCACTATTTTTCATTAACCTGTAATAATTTGAATGTTTAAACAAAGCATTAATGAAAAGTAAACTACTTTATTGAATAGCTTGTGATCTATTCATTACCATTTTGACAAAGCAGCAATCTCTTTAATATCTGGACCAATTTGTATTATTGACGCTGATGTTGATTGCAGCTGAAGTTGACCTTGATACAAATGAAAAGTAAATGGAGAAAGTTAACAAATGTATAAACATTTGAGCAAACCAAAATAATATTGTAATATATGTTTTTTTTTGTAGTTAGTTATAAGATTAAAAATAAAAATATGAATTACCTAGCTATATGTTTGTTGTCACATTTGATATTGTTATAATTGGCATTTCATCTGTCATTTGAGACATTGTTCACTTTTATTTGTTGTCAAATCTTCCCAAAGGCATACGACCAATGTACGAGCTCTGTAAAAAGGAAAGTAGAAACCAATGAATTACATAACATTAATTGCCATAATATTCACGTATAAATATTGAAAATATCTTTTGTTGATAATTGTTATTCCTCGTACATGCTTTTGTAGTCCTCTTGAAGTTGTAATGATTCTTGTTTCTCTGACTTTGGTAACGATTCCGTAAATATCTGTAAAATTGATATAGCATTTGGATATTATTAAAAAAGTTTTTATAATTACTTAATATTAAAGAAAAATGAAATTGTACCTATGCTTTTATTGTTGTTTGCCACTGGTTCAATGTCTTTGAAATTGACAGTTGTATTGGACGTTTTGGCAAATAGGATCGCATACGTCACTTACTACTATGTACTTTTGAAGAACCAACTCTTTTTCAGGGTGTGCATTATGATAGATTGAATCAACATCTTTAATCTCACCATTGGAGATAACATATGTGTTGTTCAGCTCAAATTTCGCACCGAAAAGATCTATCACGTCCCTAAACATAATAACTCCAATTCGTGATCCCTACACATAATATAATTTGTTTAGTTCTACATAAAGCAATTTTATCTTTAAAATTTCTTACTTGATCATCCATCATGATAAGTTTTTGTATTCTTGAAGAAAATTTTTTGCCCTAAGATGTTTCGACTCCAATTCTTAAAGCCCTTAAATGTAATGTGAATTTTATCTGATCTCTCTTAAGATTGCTTATGTAAGTTGGTGTTCCAGTCGCCATAATACAATTTATCCTGCAAAATATGCGATAATATCATTTAAAATATTTTACAGAAAAAAATACAAGTGAATAGTTAAAAGTGAAACAAAACGTAAAGAAATGAATACTTACTTTTATTTTGGTCGTTGTAGGAATTTTGGTATCGCACAATGAATCTGTATGAACAAAGTTAAATTTAATTAGTGCTTGATGATAACAATATTTTAGAATATAGTAATATTGTGTAGTTTTTTGAAAGAGAAAAAAATAGCACTTACAAAAATTAGGTGGAAAAGATTTGTGGAATTCATTTTTTGGAATGAGAGTTATTTATAGGCCACAAAATTTATTGTAGTTCATGAACCAAATTTATAATTCATAAAAGATTATATGAATTTATAATTATTAACATTAATTAAATTTGATATTCTATGAACTTGTTAAACATTATAAATACTTATGAATTATAATGTATTGTTAAGTGTTTTTTATTGATGAATGCACTTATTTGAAACTTGAAATTATGTATATAAATTTGTAATGTATGTACATGCAATTATTAATATTCTAAGGATAGGATCCATGAACTCTCACCCATTAATACATTAATTAAAAATTATTAAAGTAATAATTAGTATTCATTATTCTTTAATGTTGTTAATTTAATTTGACAAATTTGATTCTACAATATTTTTAATTACTTTAAGTTATTTCTATATTAGTGAAATTAATTTGTAATATGTCATGTTAAATATGTGAGTTGCATCTAAAACTTTTCTATAAATACAACTCTCCTGCCTTGACAAATTCCCAAACTAAAATTAAATAGTTTCGTGTATTATTAATAGTTTTTAATTGATCAATGCGCTTGATTGTAAATTTGACATTATATTCATGTATATATTTTTGTAATGTATTATATAGTTCATGAACATATTTATAATTCATAAAGATAATATGAATTTGTAATGATTAATACTAATTGAAATGTGGTATCCTATGAATTTGTTAAATAAAAATAATAATAATGAATTTTATAAATTGGTTCCATGTATTGTTAAGTGTTTTTTATTGATGAATGCACTTATTTGAAACTTGAAATTATGTATAAAATTTTGTAATGTATGTACATGCAATTATTAATATTCTAAGGATAGGATCCGTGAACTCTCACCCACTAATACATTAATTAAAAATTGTTAAAATAATAATTAGTATTCATTATTCTTTAATGTTGTTAATTTAATTTGACAAATCTGATTCTACAATATTTTTAATTACTATAAGTTATTTCAATATTAGTGAAATTAATTTGTAATATGTCATGTTGAATACGTGAGTACTCTTCTATAAATATAAATCTCCTGCCTTGACAAATTCCCAAACTAAAACTAAACTCTTTTTACACAAGTAATAGAGATTTTTCACTTCATTACACAGATCATCAATGGTATTTCATACAGGAGACTTGGTAGAAATATCCAGCAAAGAAGAGGGTTTTGTTGGCTCATACTATGAAGCAACTGTGGTGGGAAAAATCACAACAAGTAACAAATACATTGTCCAGTACAAAACTCTAATTAAAGATGATTTATCTAGGCCTCTTCGCGAGTTTGTTGTTGCATATGAGGTGCGGCCGAGGCCTCCACCTCATGAACAATCGACTGTTAATATTCATTCAGCGATGTGGTTGATGCTTTCGCATAATAATGGTTCGTGGGTTGGAAAAATTAGTGGGATTAATGTTGATGAAGATAACTATTATGTTTACTTCCCTTTGTATAGAGTTGGGGTTACTTATGACGCAAGTAAGGTCAGAGTTCATCACGATTGGGAGAATGGAAGATGGTACTTTGCTTCCAAATGCTGAGATTGTTTTTCCTGTTATTCAGTTTATTTTTTCGTGTATTTGTTTCAGATTATTCTTGTTAGTTTTGTTATAACTTCAGTTCATACATTTGGATTGAATAATATACTTTTTTGAATTGATTTCCTTATTTGTAGGTTATTTCTTTATTTGGGTAGTAGTTTAAAAGTGATGCGGGATCAAATAATAATGTCACATGAATAGCACGTGGGGATGCGATCCTACCTGACTCACGACAAACCAGGTTAGGTGTTTTTGGATGGTGGGCTGCACTTGATAGTATCAAGCTGCCTACATACCTACTTTGATAGGATCAAGCCTCTTCGTAGTTCAAGAATATCGTACTCCTCAATCTCGTGGATTTTGAGAGTATTTAGTAATTCTAATTTTTAGAGTGTAAACTAGATAATGATTAATTTAGCTGATTAAGATGGTATATATAGCGATCTTTGTTGGGCCATGGGATCGTTTTACTGGGCCGTCGGCTCGGGGCCCATGGGGTGGCCCGCGATAGCAACGTATTAATGTTGCTCTTATATTAATTATTTTATTAAATTACGGAAATACCCTTATTCATAATTGGGGACCCATCAAGAAGGTTGGTTCGCACTTGAGCCTATTCATAAATAAACAATTGTATAACAATTTATTGAAACCAATTAGAATCTTATTTAAATATTATATATTTATTATTCATAAACAAATGTTGATATTCAAATATTTATATGTATTTGTAATATCAAATTACAACCTAATAATATCTTTATTACTTATGTATTTATCCACTTCTTCAATTTAAATTATTCCAAGGATTATCAAACAAATAAATACATTAAGAAAAAGGAAAAGACTCACGCATAATTCGTTCCTTCCTCAATTCGTTAACGCGGCGAATATAATTTTTCTTCTGCTCCCTATTCAAGTTCTGGTAATGACTTTTCTTTGGTTGCTTATGCTCCGTCACTTCATCTATATCGACTTCTGAAGTTTGGTCATTGTGGTTATTCAAGGCTTCTTTTGATGATGATGCATGCATTTTTCGCTCTTTTCTCAATGCATTAACATGTTTACTATATTTTTTTCTCCTCTTCGTTTAAGTTCCGGTAACGACTTTTCTTTACGATGGTTGCTGGTATATTTGTGCTCTTTGTATTTTGGCGCTATGCAAGTACATCTATATATTCTTGTCTTTCGTTAGTATTTATGTTTGCATATTTTCTTTTTAGAAAATTCAATCTCCTTTGTTTTGAATCATCTACATCATTAGAATAAATAATATCAACAATTTGAAAATGAATCATTCATGCTATATAATAAGTAAAGATTTGAAGTGAGGTTTGTTGTAATAAAATGAGAAACAACATTACTTGAGGCGGAATTCAATAAACAAGATTGTTTATGCAAAACCATTTTAGAGAGCGTTGCTGCAATTCGACAATTAAACGTCATTGAGGGTCTATATAATTATTAATGAATGTGATTTTCTGTTGAATTTACTTGTAAAATTTAAGAAAGAAATCCATGCATAAAATTGAGAAAAATAAGTATAAAATGAATCAAAGACATATAATTTTTTTAAGTAGAAAGACGCAAAGAAAGTAAATTAATAAATTGAGACAAATTGAAGAGTTTATTTTTTATAGAAGAGATGGAATACATTTAATGAATTCAAAATGGAGTTCCCCAATTATTTTTTCTTAAACATCGTCAATTGTTTTCTCTGAGACCCACTTTTTTCATTTTAACATGTTTATTTGAAGATAGATTGACATGATTTTCATTGTCAACTGTAGAGGAGCTGAAATTTTATTCGTAACATTGCCTTATTCTGGGATTTAACAAATTACTTGTTTGCATATAGATGTGAGCATATATTGGGAGCTGAAATATGATTAGAATAATTTGTAGTTGTTCCATAACAGTGATGCTTACCTAAAAATTTCATTTGGTGGTAAGCTAAGATAAATACATACTTTTGCTATGTTTAATTTGGTAAATAATTTGACGGCTGAAGATGAATTGGGAAATAACAGTTGTCCTTTTAAAGTGATTTTATAGTAAACTTAATCCAAAAGTTGGTAGCCTCTAAAACCGTGAGTTAAAGACAGATTAATTCTTCAACAATAAGATAGAACGACTCTGATTAGCATAAAAAAGCTAGTTCGGCCATTCGACCTGTATTCACGTAAAATAATAGCTCATAATTTTCTTTTACTAATAATTTTTTTTCCAAATATTGTCTTTATGAAAATAATTATAATGAGACAACAGATCCCTATCTATAAAAATAATTATGAAAATCAACTCAACCATCTTCCCCCTAACTATCGTCGTAAAACAATTGAAATTTGAGAAAATAAAATGGGCAAAAAGAAAGGATCCTATGAACCTAATCTGCAAGTCTCGTATGACTAACCACTTGCAGTCCATACATTTCTTGAAAGTGGTAAATCAATAGAAACGTCTAATGTAAACTTGAGATAAAAAATAAGAAGGTCATGAAAAAAAGAATTATAATTTACCAGATCTTTTGTTTGCATCTTATCATAATAGAATTATCATGATTGCTTTACACAATTAACATCTAAATCAGACTGCTTTTGTTCAAGAAAAATTCAATCTATTTCTAATAACTATCGACCACATTAGAGAGTTAGTACATGGATAATGTTAAGTGAACAAGAATCATGGAACTATAGTGCACAACCTTACATAGTATCAAATATAGACAAAATCAACCATATCATATAATCATAAAACTTTACTAAAGCTTTGTTCGACTGATTGTCTTCAGAAGTTGGACCTCGACTTCAGCATAAAAAGGCTTATCAAGAATGACTAAAATAATTCATTGTGAGATCACAAACAAGTTAAAGCCCACGAAATTTCACTCCAATATTAGCACTTGTATTTGTAAGTTTAGCCTATGTCTATTACATGTACTATACGGGCCCTTATATCTTGTATTTATACTTGTACTAATCATTGTAATACACACTTTATACACAACACGCCAATAATGCAAGTGTTCGTTTCTGCGTTACAATCCTAGAACACTCAAGATAGATATTTCACATAAAATAAGGAAATTAAGAATTTACTTTACATTCAATCCGCAAACATATAATAACAAACAAAGTTGCAAACGCAATTGAGAAATATCATCAACAAATTCAACTACTGCAAGAACACTATTCTCCAGTAATCAAGTAAAAACCTCACCTTCTGCGATTGCACAACGACGCCTCTTGTTCCTTTCGCTTCCTCTTCGCCTGTGAACAATCGAAAAATCGACTGCGCCTACACTCTCGAGTAATGCCCGCCAGGTAAACCTCGCGACGAAATCTAGTAATCAGATTCTCTTCGGGTTTAGGGTTCCCTCCTAACCCGAAAGCTGGTAGTTAATTCCGTTAAATTTTTAAGTGAAAGCGCAGTTACAGGTTTCCTTTTGTCAACATTGGTGATTGATTCCTCCTTTTCATCCGGTCTGCCTGTTCGTTGATTATTCACAATTTTAATCTATATGTTTCATGCAGTCATAACTAAAATATGAACTCCAGATTATCTGCAGATCATGCCAACATAATGATCAACTCTTTAAACTCAGAATAGGCGGGAGCATCTTACAATGCTAACATTGAAAATGAATCAAAACAGAAATACGAAAAATAAAGCATAAAAAAATGATCCTGTTCGACAGATTATTTTAGTGTTATTGGCTACTAAGAACCAAACAAAAGCGCTGCAGATGAAATAATTGCATGTTTTAAACAAGACAAATTACTTCTCTTAATCATGAAATCTCAAAGTATAACATATGACTATGGTTCTAATTTCCCTCTTTTCCATCGAAAAGTTCGAAAAGTTTCAACTTTTCAACTAAGCGAAAATAAATTATGAAGCAATTTCGAAATTACAATGTTTCCAAGAAAACTCGTAATGTTTCCATTGTTTCCATGAAACATTCCGTGTTTCCATATTTTCCACGAAACACTGAGGACATGATTGGTATGAATGAATGGAATTAAGTGGGAATGGAATGGTATAAGGAATGGAATGGAGATGGGAATGGAATGATATTGATTTCATAAATCCTATGATTGGTATAGTGCAGGAATGAGAAAGGAAATGAATTCGAGATATGAGATTTTTTTTTAATTCTGTATATTTGTATATTTGAGTTATTTATTAAACTCGAATACAAATTTGAATCCAATTTAATTCTATGAAATTTAAATAATTTGAGATTTTGAATTTTTTATTTAAAGAAAAATAACTAGGGACATGATGAAAAAATGGAAAAAATTAAATGAAAAATGGGAAAAATATAGTTATTATATAATGATTGAAAGAGTTATATATGTAATATTGTCTATATAATAATTCACCTTTTCTAATACTTTTTTATTGATAAACTAGTTTAAGGATAAGATATTATTTATTAAACGCAATATTATTTTATATTTTTTCAATTCATTTTTGTATTTTTTTCTATTTTTGTTACATTTGAAATTATATTTATTATAATTAAGTAATTCTTATTGGCGAAAATATTTCGACTTAGTACGTACGAAAAATAATATGTATTTTTTAGTTATTTCAATGCATTTAAATAATTTTTTGAAATTTTCAATAATTTATATTATTTTAAAATAATTTGTGATTATTAATCATAAGTCCAAAAATATATATATATTGCATTCATCAAATTTTCAAAACTTTTATATTGGTGTGAAGAAAATAATATCATAAGAAAAAAAAATATGATTGATTCCTAATAGGCAAGGAATAGCCAAACCCAAGGGGTATGGAAGGAATCACCATTCCCATACTTTTGGGAATATGGATTCCAATAGGAATGAGCATTCCCAACAAAAAAACATACCAATCATTAGAATAGGAATGAACATAGGAATGCCCATTCCATTCCCACCTCATTCCAGTATACCAATCACGCCCTGAAAGTTTCTTAATTCTTTTCCAGAATGGTATAATAGTGAATAAAAAACAAAAAAAGAGAAAAACATAAAAGAGTTATAAATCTAACAATTTACTAAAATAAGTTCAAAATATAATCAAATAAGTTCTAAATAATGAATCAACAAAATCATAAACAATTTTGTTTATATTCAAATACGCACGTAAGAAAATACAAAAAAGTTAAGATTTTTTTTTCTTCTTATAACGATTTATGGGTTATAAGTATTAAATGATTATTAACAAACAACATAATACATACTTATATGAGCAATTTTTTCTTTTAATAATTAAAAATATATACTGTAACACTTTTACAATTTTGTATTTTATAGGTTAAGTTGCTTGAACTTTGTTGATTATATGTTGTAATAGCGCTAAATTTGAATCTAATATTATCATTTAGTTCGTTATTGAAATTTTATCAACTATTGGTATACTTGTATAAATTCTGAAACAAAATATTAATTTTTAAAAATGAATAAAGATGTTTAGAAAATTTCAAAAGATGTTTAGAATAGTCTTTTTAAATATCTAGATAGAAATGTTCTAGATAATTAATTACAATTGTTAAATCAAGTTGATCAACATCGTATATTGAGGAAGGGGAATTGAATAAATAGAAGATAAAAATTTATTTGTTGTAAGAGTACTAAATTTGAATCCAATATTATCATAATTCGTGAAATTTTTATCAACTATTGGTATACTTGTATAAGTTTTGGAAAAAAATATTGATTTTTTAAAAATGAAAAAAAGATAGTTGTTTATTTTCTTTCACATTGTTTTCGTCTTTTTCTCGTTTTTGTAAGTTTTCTTACTTTCCCTAAACGTTTCTAATATTTAACAACTCGAAACTTATGTTAGAAACGAAACTTTGAACCTTTCATATGACCTCCAGCATTTGGGTGGCAGTCAGAATCAGATTCTTCTAGTAGCAACAATAGCTATTAATGTGTGAAAGTTTTTTGAAATTGTTAATTACCGTTCTTATTGAGGATGACTTTCGCTATTTCCAGGATCTTGAAAGTATAGAGCGTAGATCAGCTGTCCATCCAAAGGCTCCCATCTATTCATTGTAAGTACACTTCAAGGAGTTAATGGCACGTGATAAGGAAAAATAACCAAATTAAGAAAAAATTGGTCTTATTGACTGCTATTGCTTAAGAATCTGAACACAGAAATCAATTATGTAGTACGTTCTTTTTACAAAAAAATTGGCATGACATGCAGCATAAAAAAGTAGGTAGGGAATCAAAATATTGGTGCGCGGCACTTAAAATTGGATTTTTTTTCAAAGGCGATACAAATTGTGCTTTCTGAGTTAAAGCAATTCATCTAAGAAATCCTCAAGATAACATCTACCAGACTTACAAAAGATTGATTCGTGAAGGGAGGGAAAAACTATCAAATTTGAATGAAGTGATACAATTCAGTTCCTTGATATCATCACTATCTTTACTTCACCGAAAGCCATAGATTGAAGCTAAATCAAATAACAGGTTCCAACTCTACGTCTGAATAGGGCGAAAGAAGAACCAAGTTATTCAATATGATTTGTGAAATGAACCGTTTAGCATTCACCTGATCACCTTCTTTTGCTTGATTAGTGTTATAGCTACTCAAAATCGGTAGAATAATAATTGAAAGGTCAAAATTAAATGGAAAGAGGAGACAATTTAATATACAATGAATAAGAAGTAATAATTACATACAATGAACAAGTAGTATACATTGCATAACCTAGTAAATATAATGTTCATGCATCCATAAGATTGATAATAATATTCATTGATTATTATATTATAATATGAGGGTATTTTGGGCATTAACAAAAAATTAAATGTGTAAATCATTTGTGGTGTAAATCATTGGTACTTTTAGAATAGATATAGATGAAAGTAAACTCTCTTTATCATTAACAATGAATGAAATTACAATACAAATGCAGCTTAATCAAATGAATGAAATTAAATAATAACTATATGAAGGTCTGCTACTTGTTTTCAAGTATACAACCTTTACCAACATTTTTATCACAATTTTCCTAATTATAATTGAAAACATCTTTCTATTTCTTAGTGACTCCAATTCTCATGAGGGCAAGATAAGCTATAAACCTATATCCCACTAGCATTACAGCCATGGCAATAACCGATACAAGTTGCCCATCAAGCCCAGCAGTTCTTATAGCAGGAAAATCTTCGATCAGACAAATGTCATTCGTGCCACAAGGATACGTTTCACCAGCCTCGTATTGTGTCCCTAATAAGAGCTTGAATGCATATTGATTAATAGAAATGTATTTGATCCATTCGATGAATTTTGGCACGTTTTGAACGTAATATCCACTGGCTAGTTGGAAAACTAAAACTATCACTGATCCCAAAACTGTGGCTGATTTCTGGTCCATAACTACTGCACCAATGGCAAGACCGAGCCCTTGAGAGCATAATACGTTGTATAGATTAACGAATAAGCCTGATATAAAAGCACCCATTGTGGCTTTCAGGCCTGCCATCCAATAGGTTATGATGAAATATATGGTGGGAAGGACGAGTACTGTTGGCAAATCACCTAGAATTAATGCCATGAAAAACGAGGAAAGACGGTACATTCCAGAAGATCTTTCTTTCGCAAGCATCATACGTTCTTGAGGGAAAGTGAATATAGCTTCGAAAAGTGGAAAGAAACCCCAGAATCCAGAGGTAAAGAAGAAAAAACCCACCTGCGTTATATTTCAATATACACCATCAAAACCTATTCCGATCTATGGGTTACGTTATAGAGAAAAAATAAAAATATAAGTAAAATTTATATTTCCTCTAGTATTTTTCTCACTAAAATCTATTATCCAACATGAGTAGAAGCGTTTAATTCAACGAATGTCCAGTTTGTACACTTTTACGCATGTCTAAATGTTTTGACGAAATTAGCTTTACATTCTACATTATATATATGACAATTCGAATCTTGTTCTCTGTTTCGTAGTTTAATACAACTATTAAAATGAAATTCAAATAAATAATCAAAGCATTCAACAAATCAACAGTGCGTTCTTAAAAACTAGTCAAATGTAATTGCTAATTATCAAACCTAACATAGAATGAGGACGAGAGTATTATGGCCCGCATGGGCAGCCCAGTTGGTCACAGAAGGGTGAAATTTGGACAATGACCAAGGATCGAGTCCCACCAGCGGCAGTGTAGGAGCAACCTCTCAAGTGAGGGGGGCTCCTTGTGCGCAGTGGGCACTGGTCTAGCCCCTGTGATTGGCTGGGTTACCATGATTTATTCCTCCCATAGCTCTGTCGGGCCGGGGCATGGGGGGCCCTTGGGGTTGGGGATTCAACCTTTTGGACAAGGACGAGAGTATTATAAAATTAAGCAACTTTATAAATTCATAATTTTTCTGACGTCTTCCAGTAATATGGAGTATGATTAATTAATGTAATGTATATAGTTGACTAGTATATATATTTTTGAGTAATGCTAAATAGTCATATATGAAAAAGAAGCAAAACTTATGTTACCTGGTCTTGTAAGTCTCTAATATTGGATTGCCACCATAGCAGCCCAGAGAGTATACCTACAATAAAAACCTGAGCAATCTTAAGGCCATCGAAAGTTTCGTGTTTTCTTTCCTTCAATCCTCTTCTAAACAACACGGAGAATTGTCCCCACCAAGTGTTTGACCATCTCACGAACTTTTTATCATCTGTTGAGTCAAAAACTTGGTTATCAATGGCGAGTTCTAACTTCACAATAGGCGACAAATTAGACTTGTAAGCGGACACCAAAGTTTGCTTGACGGCTATTTGATTTTCTCGAGAATCGTCATGGCTCAAAACTCCTACAAATTTAACAAGTCAAATATATTCTGAAATTAGTATTTTATTAAGTACAAGGAAAAAGAAAAAATTCAAGAAGAGTATGTGTAGAAGCAACAAGGAATATTGCTCTGTGTATTAGGCTAATTAATCTAGTCTTTTTTAATCAAAATTGACATCTAACAGAAATCAATAATCATTCAGAAATGGAAGGACCAAAAACAAAAGATAGGATAATGTGTATCAAATTCAAAATTTATCACTCATTTATTAAAAATCGTTTCGTGCAAGTAGACACTTCTTTAATAGTACATGCCATTAGATTAGTATATATTAGAATAAGATTATAGATGTAGCATGTATATGATAAATGGAATAGAGAAAGAAAAATCGATTAGAACACACATCTTCTGATATATTCTTCATATGTGTGTGTGAGGATGAACTTGTCCTATAATTTCATGTTAAGAAAACACATGAACAACTAGTTCCGCTTGTCTACTTCAATTCGGCATTTGCCTTAAAATCAAAAACCCAAAATTTAGATGATTTTTTTTCACAAATTAGCAAATTGATGATAACCAAATTGATGGAAATACTTGAACTCACCGTTGGCAATGTCTAACAGGAAATCAGCAGGATTCATAGGAACCGATGGAGCGAACCCAATACCGGAGAAATAATCCAACGCAAGAGAACACTCCCCAAAATACAAAGGATTTCCATCGGACAACAAAAGAACCTTATGAAACAAGTAAAACAGCCTGCTCGAGGGCTGATGAATAGTCATCACTACAGTTCTACCTCCATTAGCCAACTCCCTTATAGTGGACACAATCCTCTGAGCCGTAGTGGAATCGAGCCCTGATGTAGGCTCATCAAGAAACAACAAACTCGGATTTATCAGCATTTCTTGCCCAATACTGACCCTTTTCCTCTCACCCCCAGAAACCCCCCTAAGAAGGGCCCCACCTATAATACTGTCCCTACACTTGTACAGTCCAAGCTGAGTCATCACTGCTTCAGCATGTTGTACCTTTTGTTGAGTGGTTAATGTCTTTGGCAGGCGTAGAAGGGCTGTGTAAACTAGGGTTTCTGTGACAGTGAGGTGAGGATAAAGGACATCGTCTTGTGTGACGAAGCCTGTGTTTCGTTTCATTGTGTTGGAGAATGGTTTGCTGTTGTAAGCTATGGTGCCACCGAGATGGCCGCCCAAACGGCCACCGAGGGCCGTTAATAGTGTCGTTTTGCCGCTGCCTGATGGGCCCATCATGGCTAGCATTTCGCCGGGCCGCACCACGCCTGAGATCCCTTTCAAGATTCGTTTCTCTTGAGAAACTGCGTTGTTCTTCAGGAATCCTGTTTTCGCGGATTTGATGTGGTATACAACGTCCTCAAACTGCACGAGTTAATGTTGAAGTGTTATTCAAGCACTCAAATCATTGTGATTATTTAGTTGGGATGAATTCGAATGTATAGTTCTTAAATAAAGTATAAGTTCAAGTTTTTCTCATAAAGATAATCAAACTAATATCATGAGTGGAATATTTAACCAGCATATGTAGCTAATTTAACTGAATGTCTTCTCGATCGAACAATTTAAGAGATTTCAATCGTGTATTTTAATTAGAATTATAAAATGACTTGTAGATAGTTGTGAATTTGTGATAGCTAAAACTTTAATAAGCAACAATATTTTACAGTGAACTAACACTTTACATGCAAAAAGATATGTAGTCTTTGTCATTAAGAGTTATATCCACGGGAAAATAAAAAGGCATATTTCCTCTCCAGGTGAATAATTACACGATTAAGATTTCCAACATAAATAATGCTTGGAGTTTTATTTTATTTTAATCCATGGTATTGGACATGATTGTTCATGCATGATTCGGTTTGAGAAGTTAATGAAATCTTTCTTTGTAACCCTAAATAAACTCTTTTTAGGAAATGAAATAATTCGATATAAAGTCAAAAACATTTGAAAACCCTGAGATAAATACCCTTCTTATCCCAGATTCTCAGTCCATGGATCAAAAAATATTCTATAGTAAAAGTAAAATAAAATCATGCCTTCAATGTGACTGGACGATTGGCTTTCTTGAAGATGGCATGATTCTGTTGATGATCACCATTAACAACCTGAATTTGTGCCTCCATGTCAATCATCTCCGTACCCATATCCGATCTCAGCCGTCTATTTTCAAATGCTGAAACTGAATTAAGATGATTAAATGGCTCTAATATTTCAGTCACCTTGTTGTTTTCAGTTACGTTCTGCATGGCCAGGTATATATAGTCGCAGAAAACACACACATACACATACTGAAATGACTGTTTTTTCTCCAAGTCAATTAAGATGACTATAATAAATTATTATATTCGGGTTTGAACAATTCCTAGTAAACAATTGCGTATAAAATATGAAATGTAGAATTAATTGGAGGGCTTTCCGGGGCGGCTGTTATGGTGACATGGCATTCTTGGGTCCACTACATTTTCATCATTATATATATATATATTTATATATGTTCTCCAAACTTTGATTTTCGTCGTGTTTGTTCTTTCCCCGAAATCCATATTAAATTTATATTTTGTCTCTTTTTATTTGCATTTTTCTTGTTATATGTCGCTGATAATTTCCTTCTTCTAGCATATATAGAGAGTTTGTTTCTTTATGGAATCTAAATTTACTAAGTATATTTAGTTGCGTTTTTTGACGAGCGATGACATTTTTTAGCAAAATAATAATTTGGACATTTGCTTTTATCTCTTCTTTTGCAAAATAGTAATTTTGACTGAGTCTGATTTTACCAAATTAATATAATGGAGAAAGTCTAGCTTGAATTAGGCATTGGCGTACTCACATTAATTACATAATAGGTTAATACATAATGTGAGTAATTAATCATAAAATATATATTTTATTATTGCCCTATACTGAAAAATAATGTTAGTGATAAAATGTGAATAGACATTAAGAAAATTGTTATCAAATATCCATAGTGAGGTATAATAATTTTTGGTTTTTCACTTTATTTTTAATGTCTAGAATTCCTTTTAATTGACATAATTGTCAATTAGTCATCATGTTTTGTGACATCCCAAATGAAATAAAATTAATATTTGATGATAATTATTAATAGCGATAACTTATCTCCGATAGTTGTTATAACTTATAAGGCGACATCTATCACTGCTAATTTTTCCAAAATCATTTTTGTGGAACAAATGTTCTTTCTATCCAACATATTATATTGAGTAACACGTTGAGATTATAACTTGACATCTTTTCAGTAATGTATCTTATTTTAGTTTTAGACATGTGATTCATTGAGTTACACACAATCAGTCACATAATTGATAAAATGATATTTATAGTTTTGTAATTAATCACTCTCATCAAATTGTGTTGCGATCATGTACAGATGTAATATATTAACTTTTATTATAATAAGTTTTGGTTTCAATCAAATTTAATTTGTACTGTCTTTTCCATCTTTTTGCCTTTTACTTTCTCATTTACTTAGCACAAAACTTGCCTTTTTCCAATTGACTAGGGCTACTAAAATTCGGCTATATATGCAATATTTCCACCCTTTAATTAAACTGTTTTATCTTGAGGAAATATAAGAGTAAGGGACCATAAAATTGTGTCTATAATGCTTGAGTATATACTAAGAAATTAATGTTAGAAAAATATTCCTAGTTCGAGTCTAATTCGCTATTATCCAAACTAGTCACAGTTAAAAATTAAATTACACTTGTATTGTTATACTTTATGAACAGTGAATAAACAGAAGGCGAACAAATTAGTTATGATAAATTGGTTAGTTATGACTACATCGAATATTTTCAAGAACTTTCTTGGATGGTGTAGAAAAATAGTAAATTAAAATAACAGAATTTCGATATAATGTTGTTTAATTGACTCAAACAGATTGAAGTTGACATGTTTAATGTTGTTAATGTGGGATTAAAAACAAGTTTGATTACTTTTAATGATGTCATTGCTTCAGACTGGTCTTTCTCTATAGTACTTTTTTTGTTCTCTAATAAAATGAATTATTTGAATTTTTCCCGTCAAAAAATGCGAGCAAGACTAGAATAACAAAAAATGAAATATACTTTCCAAAATGAAGTATTTTGAACTCAAAATAAGTGCTTGACTTTCTTTGGGGTGAATTGAGCTATAATTTTATAATATATACTGAACTAAGGACGTTATCATAAGAATTTCACTAGTTGCAGATATCAAATAGTGTTCTTTAATATTCTTCCTAAATATGTTTTTTGAATATTATTAGAACATGTAATATAAGTACGAAAGGAAGGCGAAAACAATTTTACTTTGATATGGTAGCTATTATGAAATCATTTTCTAATATATATATATATATATATTATGTCCATTCATGAGTTTAACAATTTCTATTAAAATGTATATTCCATTTCTTAAACAGCTTTGTTGGTATAACGTAGTGATTAGTTATTTCTTATCAACACATTCTTATATGACGCCCGTATATTATAGATTAATTGGTTCTTTTATATTCACAGTTTCCCCCACAGCCCGTAGCCTGGTATTATTATAGTTAAAAACAAATTGTGATAAAATGTAAAATGATAATACTAAATTTGTCATTAGATATATTTATATATATTGAATGCTTATAATATTTGTGTTTTCAACATTATGATTTTTAGTGCATATTCGAATCAGTTTTTATGTTATGACTAAAAATAAATAGTACTATATGTAGGGACACCGTAAATATAATAACAGTTACATATTTGTTGCCAATATGTATCACTAGATATCTGTATATATATAATTAATTATTGAAAATTAAATTTTTATATCACTAATCGTTATGGGTAGTATGTTTATATACAATTCTTTTTACCATAAGTTTTTAAAAAACATATTTGTTAAAAAAATAAATTCTTGTCAGTCAATATTTTAATTATCACCGATACCTTGGACATAATCACTTGATGTCCAACAACATATTGATTTTTGCAGTAAGTAGTAATATAAGATATTAAGTGACGCCATTAGACTAGTAAAATTACTGTGGTGTATTTGGGAAAAAATTATTTTCTCTCCCATAAGTTCAGTCTTTATTTTAAATTTGATCATACATATTATGAAATTTATGATTTTTTGTATTGTATTTTTTAACTTTTTAAAATTCTAATTTTGGTTTTTTCATTAATGATTTCCGTTTGGGTTTTTTCATTATTAATTTCTGTTCAAAAGGTAATAAGTCAACTATGTTAGTCAATTTTCTGTGGGTAAAATTCATATTTGAATACGTGCAATCATGACTATACTGAACATCATGATTTTTTTTCTCAGTATTACATATCACTTATGCTCCAAATTCCTCCCAAAAGTTCGATCTGGCAAAACATTGACTATTGAAGCTGTTAATTTTTGGATATAAACCATCATTATGACCAAATGCTAGAAAAATTTAAAGTTATAAGAAATATGTAATACTTATATAATAAATGGAACCAAAATTAAAAGAGTATTAAAGTGCAATTTTTACACAATTTGTGTGATCTGGGGATATAGGTCATCAAATCCCAACAATTTGCCAATTACATTGTTTGAAAAAGTAATTGTACTTACGAAGAAATAATAAGTCACATTATTAACTTAAAGCTTGCCTTATCAAAATTTTTAAAGAAAAATATAGATGTTTTATATATGAAACTTTTTATTTTGCATAATATATTCCTTTATGATTTAAATTTTAATGATAAAACAATTAAATAACAAATAATCAAAGTAATTCAATTAAGACTCTACATAGAAGTACAAATAGATGTAGAAGTTCGTTAGTTGCTCCTCTTTATTGATTTATTTATAAATCAACTTGTTATATGTGCATTAGATTTATATAATTTAATTAGTTCTACAATTATAACTATTAATTTCAAAATGAAGTCTTGTCATATGCTATTGTGAACTCCCGCGGTCATTGATCTTGTACTTTTATATATATACATATTAAATTTTAATTGATAATCACATTTAGTTTTACAAACACCGATCAATATCTATATTCTTTGGTTTCAGTTTATTTCAATATGTTATCAATGAAAGAGAAGAAGAAAAGGAATACCAAGGAATAATTTGTTGAATGATAGAAATAATTAATTGAATATTCATGAATAGAAATGAAAATATCTTATAAAACAAAGTTAGAAGACAATATTACTAGTGATTGAAGTATAACGAAAGATATTATGCAAACTCAAAATAATTATAATTTATATATCAAGAATTTACTATTTTATTCAAAATTTTATAATATTTTAGATGTCCGTTTAACCAATTTGAGTTCTTAAAATTTTATTAGAAAGTTTATATGACTACCAAAAAATTTATTTGGAACAAAAAAAGGGTTTTATATATGAAAAAGTTATATCCAGTAATAGAATAACCTAACAGAAAGAATTTTTTTCAAAAAATGTAAAAGTTCAAAAAAGTTTCAATAATTAATTTCAATTTTTTTTCATCGTGTTGCCTTCATTTTCAAATTTAGCACATACATTCACATTTATTTACTTATTTTGTTAGTGAATATAAGGTGTAGGGGTCAAAGGAAGGCTACATCAAGTGCTAATTTTGTCCATATTGTTTGGATATCTATCTACTATATTATATCAAAGATTTGGTTACTTTTTCTTATAGCTAATTTTATAGAATTTTGAATTTTTTTAATTAGTTATTTATAATTTCATTTGAATTAAGTAGACATAAAAAAAAATTATTCACTTCCCTATACCAACGTGAACTACCCATTCTTATCCATAAAGTATTTACTTTTTATTTATAATTTCATTTCAATTTTGAATTAAGTTCACATAAAAGAAATTATTCACTTCCCTATACCAACATGAACTACCCATTTTTATCCATACAGTAGTTACTTTTTACTTAATGCTAATCTTATAGAATTTTGAATAATTAGTAATTTATAATTTTATTTTGAATTAATTTGTTCACTTCCCTACGTGAACTACCCATATCCCATAATATTCTCAATTACCCCAACAATACAGCCTTGAAAACTCTATACATCCGTGAACAAAACTCTACAATCAAAAGAATTCATTCAAAATCTGAATTTCAAACAATCTGAAATCTTTTTCAGTGAACAAAACTCTACAGCCAGAAGAATTCATCCGAAATATGAAATTCAGACAATCTAAAATATTCTCCGGTAAACAATTGTTATCTCTTTAGTTTTAGTTAGGCATTGTGTTTGATTAGCAATAGTTTGATTAATTCATATTATGTGTTTGATTAGTAATAGTTTGATTAATTCATATTATGTGTTTTTTGTGTTCTCTGTGATTTGTGTAGGATTTGAGAAATTGTGGGAGTTCACCTCTTCCTTATGCATTGGCATCTTCTTCCTTATGAGCCTCTAGGTTTTTCTCTTCTTCCTTTTTCTCCAATTCTTTATTCTCCTGTATTCCTTAGGTGGTTTTTTAGTGTTGTGAAATCTGTTATAGATTATTTTAAATCTCTCACTATGTATTCTTTATTCTATTTACACTAGATGCAAAATAATTGAACTACTATTAATTTATTTATTTGCAACTCTTTTTGAAAATTTTTGACATAGAGCAATTTCAAAGGTAAACTAAAAGTGTTCTGTCTTCCTCATCCTTCTGTGCTTAATTGCGACTAAATTTACTCTTTAATTTGTCTTTTATCATGTGTTCGCATCTATGAAGATATAGTTAATAGTTCTGATGATTGAGTTTCTGATATTTTTTCTCTGGACAGATTGTGTGATCTCAAGCAACTAGGTGAGTGCACCACTTCATTTTGTTTTTCAAAAATCATCTAACCAATAACAGTTTTTAGATTTTTGACATTAATCTGGAGTCCAAATAATAAAATATGTTGGTTGTCACTGAAGTAGTAGTCTCTGTATACTTAGATGAACGAGATGAGCATAATCATATATATAATTGTACCATCGACTACTTCTGTTCTTAATTATGAGGAAATTACAATCTCTATTTGCCTCAGTTTCATTATTTCCCATAAAAAAATTCAGCAAAAGTTTTTCAACTACGAATGTTAATGTAGATTCTAACTTATCGCTTTTCATAGTACTTGCTCTTATCGTTTTCTTACGTCCTCCCATCCCAAACATCTTCTTAAATTAGTTTCAGGAATTCAACAATCAAGATTAAAATTAATCTGATCGGTAACACAGATCGATGGCAATTTTGGTAGATTGGGAGGATTTTTAGGGATAGAGAGTAGCAAAGAGATGAGAGACACACTCAAAGAATGAGCACAAGAGGTGATGTATATAGGAATCTTTGACGACGTGGATTTCGAATGATGAAACGAAAACGATCTTCACCTTTGGAATGGAAATAGTGTAATTTCTATGTGAGGTTTGAAGAATCTTGAATTTTCTACCTCTTTCTTTGATTTTGTATTTGGCTAAGGCATAGGATGAATGGTGACCTGTGATCTGAAATGAATGGGTTTGGCTTCTAGATTGTTCTGCGTAAATAAGCGGGACGCTTTTAGTTCCTTTTCGTATATTGGATTTTACATTATATTGTATGATTTATTTGTTAGCTTTTGTATGATTTATTATAGTGAAAGACCTACGACAATGACCGAACGCCCCTATGGAATCATAGTCTATGTCTATATAAAATTATGATAGAAAGGTATCCATTAATCCTAGTCTAAAAATGATTAATGTTTTAGTTACAATATATATATATATATAATAAAGTAGAAAGATGGAAATTACAATAAGTGTTTATATATATATATATTATTTTAATCATTAAAACAATCAATAAAGGCATGATCCATTAATCAAGAAAGGAGGGCAATATGTATTGAAATGGGCCTTTTTTGACTACTAGCCTAAAAAATTATTCTATTTAATTTGGCTGAAATTATGTTTGGAGATTGGGCTATACTTGGAGAATTATTTTGGGCCGGAAAGGTAGTTAATATGATGGGCTATTATTTCTTGAGAAAGTGGGGTAATATTTATTGGAATGAGCCTTTTTTGATTTCTAGCCTAAAAAATTATTCTATTTATTTGTGCTGAAACTAGGTTTGTAGATTGGACTATATTTCGGGAATTATTTTGGGCCAAAAAGATAGTTAATATGATGGGTTATTGTTTCGTCGGTGGTGGAATTACATAAATTCACAAATGAAATGTAAATATGGCAAATTTGTAATAATTTGAGATGTAAATACTAAATATAAATTTTGGCAGAAGCTACAAATAACAAATTTGTAGTATTGGCTTTTTTTCTTATCCCACGTTGATCAATATTTCAATTGTTAATTAAATAGAGTTTATTCGAGTTTAAGCAAACTAAAATGTTAATCAAATAATTTGAGGAGTTTTATTATTTGCACACTCATAATTTTAAGATTTTGTTGAGTTAAAGTTGAATTCTGAAATTTATCAAATAATAGAAAGGTTTTTTATTACTTAGTTTTAACCTAAAGTCGAATATCTAATATTTTAAATCATATTATTAATAGTTTTCTATTGATAGAATATTGATTGAATGTACATTGATCAATTTAGTGTGTTTCCATATCATGTTTATTAGTAATAGTTTTCTGCATAAAATAAATAGTATACGGTTTTGGCTTTTGGCTTTTAATATTTAAACTTTAATTAAATTAAATTTTTTGATTGCGCAGTTCAATGAACACCTAATCGTATTCGATGTAAGCTCGCAAGGCTCAAAATAAGTATAAAATTATATGCTTGACGCCATAGAAGAGTTATTGATCACGCCATCACTCAAACATTAGCAAACATGGAAAGAGAATATCAAACAATAACTGAATTACACAGAACATCTTTGAGTGCTGGTGAAGGATCTCCTATTTATTTACCAGTACCACGTGTGCGGCGCACTAGAAGAACACATGTGACACGTTCGAACATTGGATCATCCTCCCATACAATAAATAGAGAACGAGGTACTAAATCAATAAACAATCCATTATATCAATCTTACAGTCTTCAAATTATACATATATTTGATATTTATTTTATTTTTTTAAAATAAATTATCTCATAATATTGATTATTATACAGGAGAAGAGCATTCAAATGATAATGCTGGAGACCAACAGATAGTGACGAGAGTAACAACTATGGAAGACACAACTGGTAATGCACTTGATTTTATTAATTTTGTATTTCATTAATGATACCTAAACAATGTACTTCTCATTTACAATATTAAAAAAATATTTAATTTTACAATTTAATCATAATTATAACAATTTTTTCGTTGAACCTCCTCCAGAAAACATATCACTCAGCCAAGACCCGTACAATGGATTGAGTGCATATCAACCTAATAGTAAATTTAAATTTCTTACGTAAGTTTGGAGTTTAAATTGATTGTATGTATATATAGATTTATTTTTTTAAAAGGAAGCAAACACAGTAACAGTTATTAATGTTGATCTTAAATGTTTAGGAGATCTTTTTGATTCTCCTTCTGATTCAGACGATGGGCTTTTAGCACCCAATACCATACTTGTTCAAGATGCTAATGAATCTGATATGAATCCTACATATGCACAGATGGTTGAAGGTATACTAATAGACATATTATAAACTTTATTAACATTTATAAATACATTTGTAAATTTAGAGTTTTAGTGATAGAAATCAGCCCATGCAAAACCCTACAAAGAAGATGGATCCTTTGATCATGAAAGATGGGCCAATTACAAGAGCACGTGCTAAGAAGATCAAAGAAGCCATGATGGTTCTTGTAAATGAAGTAAAAGATCAAGTCCAAGAGGCCTCTTCAATGGGCCAAATTATGAATATATTCAAGTTGGTGGGCTAGAGTTTTAATGAAGGAGTTGGGCTTATTTATTACAATCAAAGAGTTGGGCTTATTTAAAAGTTGGGCTTATTATTTCTTATCCAAAATTAAGGCCCAAGTTGAAGGATGAGTTGGGCTTATTTTCTTATCCAAATTAAGGCCCAAGTTGAAGGATTTTCGTCTATATTCCTTTAAGAATATAAAAGTATCTCTTCAAGATAATAAAATGTATTGTTTTAGTGCTTAAAGGGATCCTAGAACACAGTGTACCATAGTAGGCATCTTTTGACTAGTCTTTGAGTGAATAAATGTGGTAAAAGAAGTGTCATCAAGATGTTTAGGGTAAAAGTGGTTAAAGTGTAATCAAGATGTTTTTAAGCATCTTAAGAGTCTTTTGTAGACTATAAATAGGCCATGTAAACATTTGTAAATCATCAACATTTTAAGTATAAAAATTCCTTTTGATTTTACAATCTCTTGTGAGAGTAATTTCTTTTGAGAACTTATCAAGATTCTTGAGCAAGATCTTGTGGCGTTCAACATACCGAGGTTCTTGGCTCATTCTATAGCCAACGGGTCGAGGTTTTTAAGCTTAGTATAAGATCAAACCAGATTTCTGATTTTGGGAGATTCTTATCTTATACGTCGGGTTCTTAGATCATTATATCTAATGGGTCCTTCGTCGTATCCACATCAGTTTGGTATTAGAGCAATCTGGTATTGATCTGAATTTTATTTTTTCTTGTTATTTCGTTCAAGTAAAAAAAAAAAAAGAGAAAAAAAAAATCGAAAAAAAAAATTCGAGAAAAAAATCGAAAAAAAAAAATCGAGAAAAAAAAAAAGAAAATACGATTTGTTAACAATCAAGTTCAAGAATTCCTTGTTCCCTACATCTATCGGACTAAGGGGTTGTTGAAGGTTCTAGAAATTGTTCAAACTTATTTTGTTCTCAAAATTTGAGAGGTAAAAGGCTTGAGTGGTGAGTTCATTAGAGGGGAGGTAAAAGCCAAAGAGTGATACACGAGTGGATTGTAAGGTATCTTTTCGAGTGATACACGAGTGTTTTTGTGAGAAAAGTATATACCATGGATGAAACACACAATAACCCACAAGAAGCATTCACACTTCAAGCTATGCAACAACAATTTGCAAGATTGAGTGTAGTTCTTGAAGGCATCACGGATCGGTTAGAGAGATTAGAACAACGTGCTCCAAGGGAACGTACAAATCCTAATGCACCCCAACAACGAAGATATGAGGAGTGGAAAGAGGATGAAGAAGATGATGATATTGGGGCTGCTCATGAATTCCAAAGGTGAGGAGGTAGAAGAAGGAGAAATGATGAAGTGGATCGAGACTTGGGGAACATCAAAATAAACATCCCTACGTTCCATGGAAGAAGTAATCCCGAAGCCTATTTGGAGTGGGAAAAGAAGGTAGATTTAATTTTTGACTGTCATAATTACTCCGAGGAAAAGAAAGTAAGGCTTGCAGCTATCGAGTTCATCGACTATGCTATAGTATGGTGGGATCAGTTAGTTACAAATCGAAGGCGATATGGAGAAAGGCCGGTTGCTACATGGGCTGAAATGAAGTCAATCATGCGTAAGAGGTTTGTGCCATCTCATTACTTTCGAGAATTATATCAAAAACTTCAATCTTTGACTCAGGGCACAAAAAGCGTGGATGAATATTATAAAGAAATGGAGATTGCCATGATTAGAGCAAATGTTGAAGAAGATCGGGAGGCAACAATGGCTCGTTTCCTAAATGGGTTGAAAAGAGAGATTGCTAATATTGTGGAACTTCATCACTATGTGGAGCTTGAAGACATGGTACATACAGCCATGAAAGTGGAAAGACAACTGAAGAGGGAGGGTTCTTTGCAAAGGAGTTATCCGCAATGTTTCCAATCTTCAAACAAGATGAAGGAAGGAATACCGAAGGTTACTTTTGGAAATACATCAAAGGCACAAAATGAGACATCACGAGTCAAGCCTAACGAGGCTGAAAAAGAAAAAGGTAATATTACTTCATCTTCTCGAAGTCGTGATATTAAATGCTTTCGTTGTCAGGGACATGGGGATATTGCATCTGAGTGCCCAAACAAAAGAGTGATGATTCTTAGAGACAATGGAGATATTGAATCTGAAGTTGAAAGTGAAGAAGAGAGTGATGAGGAAGTGGAGAAAGTTAATGCTGAATCGGGAGAACTTTTGGTGGTACGAAGAGCCCTAAACATGCAAGTAAAGTTTGGAGAAGCGGAACAACAAAGAGAAAACATCTTCCATACAAGATGTTTGGTGCAAAAAAAGGTATGCATGTTGATTATTGATAGTGGGAGTTGTACCAATGTGGCTAGTATGGATATGGTGGAGAAATTAAATTTAACTACATCGAAACATCCTAATCCATATAAGCTTCAATGGCTTAATGAATGTGGAGAAATCCGAGTTACTAAGCAGGTTTTGGTGCCATTCTCTATTGGGAAATACGAGGATGAAGTTCTATGCGATGTGGTACCAATGCATGCAAGTCATATTCTTTTGGGAAGGCCATGGCAGTTCGATCGGCGAGTGGTATATGATGGGTACCTTAATCGTTTCACATTGAAACATAAAAATAAAATTATCATGCTTATATCCTTAACTCCACAACAGGTTCATGAAGATCAAATCAAAATGTCTCAAACAAAAAGAGAAAATGAGGTTGAGGGAAGAAAGAAAGAAAATGAGCAACAAAAAGTAAGCAAAAAAATGAGTGGAGAGAAAAATAAGAGAGCTGAATTGAGTGTTCCCGAGGGAGAAAAGAAATTGGAAGTTAGTGAGGCCACAAAAAGAGTGAATTTTTTTGCTAGAGGGAGTGAGCTAAAAAGAGCTTTTGTTGAAAACAAGAGTGTGTTGGTGTTGGTATATAAACAATCATATTTGAACACTAACGAACTAACATCTTCTTTGCCTAGTTCTTTTGTATCTTTTTTGCAGGAATATGAAGATGTTTTTCCGGATGAAGAACCGAATGGTTTACCACCATTGAGGGGCATTGAACATCAAATTGATTTCATTCCCGGTGCAACACTTCCAAACCGACCAGCTTATAGAGCTAATCCCGAGGAAACAAAAGAAATCCAAAGACAAGTGGAGGAGTTGATGACTAAAGGCAAAGTTCGAGAAAGCATGAGTCCATGCGCCGTACCGGTGATTATAGTCCCGAAAAAGGATGGAACATGGAGAATGTGCATAGATTGTCGCGCCGTCAACAAAATCACGGTGAAGTATCGCTACCCTATTCCTAGGTTAGATGATATGCTTGATGAATTGTATGGCGCTTTAATTTTCTCTAAAATTGATTTGAAAAGTGGATATCATCAAATACGAATCAAAGAAGGTGATAAATGGAAAACAGCTTTCAAAACAAAATATGGTTTATATGAGTGGTTGGTAATGCCGTTTGGCTTAACTAATGCACCGAGCACTTTCATGAGATTAATGAACCATGTTTTGCGTAACTTCATTGGAAAGTTTGTTGTTGTGTATTTTGACGATATCCTTATCTATAGCAAAAGTATAGAAGAACATCTTGAACATGTGCGTATAGTGTTAGACACCTTAAGAAAAGAATCTTTGTATGCCAATCTTAAGAAATGTTCTTTTTGCATGGAAAAAGTTGTTTTTCTTGGTTTTGTTGTAAGTGCTAATAGAATTGAAATGGAAAAGGATAAGGTTAATGCTATTCTAGATTGGCCAACTCCTAAAAACATTGCTGAAGTAAGAAGTTTTCATGGTCTCGCTAGTTTCTATCGAAGATTTGTTAGAGACTTTAGTACCATTGCTGCACCACTAAATGAAATTGTGAAAAAAAGATGTTGGATTTTATTGGGGAGAAAAGCAAGACCATGCATTTAATCTTTTGAAAGAAAAACTCACTACTGCTCCAATTCTTGCATTGCCTAACTTTAACAAAAGTTTTGAACTTGAATGTGATGCATCTGGAGTAGGTATAGGGGCTGTTTTATTGCAGGATCGAAAGCCAATTGCATACTTTAGTGAGAAGTTGAAGGGAGCTCAATTGAATAATTCAACTTATGATAAGGAATTGTACGCTTTGGTAAGAGCATTGGAGACGTGGCAGCATTACTTGTGGTCTCGAGAGTTTGTTATCCACACCGATCATGAATCTCTCAAGTACCTCAAAGGGCAATGTAAGCTTAGTAAGAGGCATGCTAAGTGGGTGGAATTTATTGAATCATTTCCCTATGTGATTAAGTATAAAAAAGGGAAAGAAAATATTTTTGCTGATGCATTATCAAGAAGGCATGCATTGATCACTACATTAAGTTCTAAACTTTTAGGTTTTGAGTCAATTAAGGGACTTTATGATAACGATTCTGATTTTGCTTCAATTTATTTGGCATGTGAAAATGGTGCATTCGAAAAGTTCTATAAGCATGAAGGATATTTATTTCGTGAACGTAAACTATGCATTCCTAAATGTTCTATGCGTGAATTGCTTGTTAGAGAAGCCCATGGGGGAGGGCTAATGGGGCATTTTGGAATACATAAAACTTTGAGTTTTTTGAGTGATCATTTCTTTTGGCCTAAAATGCGTATTGATGTTGAAAGAATTTGTGAAAGATGCATAACTTGCATGAAAGCTAAATCAAGAGCGCAACCACATGGATTGTACAAACCTTTACCTATACCAAATGAACCTTGGGTAGATATATCCATGGACTTTGTTTTGGGTTTACCAAGAACAAAGAATGGTAAAGACTCTGTGTTTGTGGTTGTTGATAGATTTTCCAAAATGGCACATTTCATTCCATGTAATAAGACCAATGATGCAACTCATATTGCTGATTTATTCTTTAAGGAAATTGTTCGTTTGCATGGAGTACCAAGGACTATAGTGAGTGATAGAGATGCAAAATTTTTGAGTCATTTTTGGCGTGTTTTGTGGGGTAAATTAGGAACTAAACTTCTATTTTCTACTACATGTCACCCCCAAACCGATGGACAAACTGAAGTTGTCAATAGAACATTGTCTCAATTGCTTAGAATTTTAATTCAAAAGAACTTGAAAAATTGGGAAGATTGTTTGTCCTTTGCTGAATTTGCATATAATAGAAGTGTCCATTCTGCTACTAATCACTCTCCATTTGAAGTGGTATATGGTTTTAATCCACTAAGTCCACTTGATCTTATTCCAATACCTATCGACGAACGTGCAAGCCTTGATGGAAAAGCGAAAGCTGAGATGATTAAGAAATTGCATGAAAAGGTGAGACTCAACATTGAAAAGAGAACTGAGCAGTACGTCAAGCAAGCTAACAAAGGTCGTAAACAAGTCATATTTGAGCCCGGAGATTGGGTTTGGTTACACTTGAGAAAAGAGAGATTTTCAGGCCAAAGAAAGTCAAAATTGCAACCACGAGGAGATGGACCATTTCAAGTGATTGCACGAATCAATGACAATGCCTATAAACTAGACCTTCCAGGTGAGTATAACGTAAGTGCAACTTTCAATGTTACTGATCTTTCTCCTTATTTTGGTGATATAGATTCGAGGACGAATCCTTTTGAAGAGGAAGGGAATGATAGAAATCAGCCCATGCAAAACCCTACAAAGAAGACAGATCCTTTGATCATGAAAGATGGGCCAATTACAAGAGCACGTGCTAAGAAGATCAAGGAAGCCATGATGGTTCTTGTAAATGAAGTAAAAGATCAAGTCCAAGAGGCCTCTTCAATGGGCCAAATTATGAATATTATTCAAGTTGGTGGGCTAGAGTTTTAATGAAGGAGTTGGGCTTATTTATTACAATCAAAGAGTTGGGCTTATTTAAAAGTTGGGCTTATTATTTCTTATCCAAAATTTAGGCCCAAGTTGAAGGATGAGTTGGGCTTATTTTCTTATCCAAATTAAGGCCCAAGTTGAAGGATTTTCGTCCATATTCCTTTAAGCATATAAAAGTATCTCTTCAAGATAATAAAATGTATTGTTTTAGTGCTTAAAGGGATCCTAGAACATAGTGTACCATAGTAGGCATCTTTTGACTAGTCTTTGAGTGAATAAATGTGGTAAAAGAAGTGTCATCAAGATGTTTAGGGTAAAAGTGGTTAAAGTGTAATCAAGATGTTTTTAAGCATCTTAAGAGTCTTTTGTAGCCTATAAATAGGCCATGTAAACATTTGTAAATCATCAACATTTTAAGTATAAAAATTCCTTTTGATTTTACAATCTCTTGTGAGAGTAATTTCTTTTGAGAACTTATCAAGATTCTTGAGCAAGATCTTGTGGCGTTCAACATACCGAGGTTCTTGGCTCATTCTATAGCCAACGAGTCGAGGTTTTTAAGCTTAGTATAAGATCAAACCAGATTTCCGATTTTGGGGAGATTCTTATCTTATACGTCGGGTTCTTAGATCATTATATCTAATGGGTCCTTCGTCGTATCCACATCATTTAGTTGATTGCAAATTGAAATTATATTTCCACTTCAAAAAATAAGGTATAATGTATGATCATAAATGTACAGGAGTACTTTCATTTCATCAGTTTGACTCGAACAATGAGATTTTTGTACCAAGCAGCCTACTTGTAGGAGATGAAAATACATGTGATGGAAATATTTTGTTTGCACCTGTGGTTTAAGGTAATAACATGGTATTTTTAAAAAATTCTGATATAAATATTTTTGAACTTTAGTAATAATTGTACATTTGTGATATTAGTAACAACTACTGTGTGTCCCGTGTTATGAAGGCAATATAATTACAATTGTTTTCATTAAATAAGAGTAATATATAGAAAATATAAAAAACTTTCATTTCTGCACGCCTAATACAAAATATAAAGTCTTTAGTTCAAAATTATTCCAAAAAGTGTAGCATGTTCCTGTCGGATTTATGGTATAAATTATGGTATAAATACACATGTGAATAGTTTAACTCAATCTTCCCTAATTCATCATACTATAGTCGGGTAAATTGCTTTTTTAGTCCCACAATTGACGTCATTATCAATTTTGGTACTGCGCTTGTTGGTTTTCTCACTCTCAGTCTCATATGTAGTCAAAACTCTCACTTTTGGTCCGTTGACCAAATTCCGTCAGCGAATTGACGGAGCCACGCACGTGAGACGTGCGTGGCCGTTAATTGGACGAAAATAAGCGAGAATTTTGACCTAATTTTGACTCTAGACCATTTGGAGGGAAAATTAACCTAATTTCTTCCAATTTCTTCCGCAATTCTTCCCCCATTTCTTACCCAATTCTTCCCATGTCTTATTCCTCTCATGACAAGGCTCGTTCTTCCATCAGATGACATCACAAGGTAAAAAACAAGGCTCTCGTTTGCTGAGGTGGCACCGGCGGTGAGTACTAGGTTGTTAGGATCAAAGGTGACTTTGTTTCCTCGGATTTACGACATGAATTGCACCATTGCCTGCATTAATTAGCATGATGATGATTAGTCAGATATTATGAACACATCAAATAATTAATATTTCTATTTTAATTAATTAGTGATTAATGAAATGAATATATTGCATTTGCATGCTTACATTCTTAAAAGCAGGAAGGCCATGGTAATCTTGGAAGAGAGCAAGGTCTCTGAAAATTGAGTCTCCATTAATTCTCTTGAACCCAGCTGCATCTGGGTTTTGTGCTAGCCATGATTCTAGTAGATCAAATGACAGCTGATTCTCAGCAAGACCCATTTGAATAATTCCTTTAGGATTAGTGACCTCATCGTATGGATTCTTCTCGCACTCCTCCCATCCCAGAAAGTAGGAAGAATCTTGGCCGTGAGAATTACAAGTGGCTTTTTTCGATAACAGCGTCATTTTCTACTGTAATCGAATTGAAAAGAAAAAAAATGAAGAATTGGGGAAGAAATTAGAAGAAATTAGGTTAATTTTCCCTCCAAATGGTTTATGGTCAAAATTAGGTCAAAATTCTCGCTTATTTTCGTCCAATTATACCAAGACCTACAACGTTATTTGTGTTAGAAGGACAACTTCCAAATATGGACAACTTCCAGATATACCAATTATATTTGTGTTAGAAGGACAACGTTATTTTCGTCCAAATATGGACAACTTCCAGATATACCAATTATACCAAGACCTACAACAAATCGGGTACTTGCAAGATTAGTGTTAAGTGAAAGGAACGTTATTTGTCCATTTTGTCATGAAATTGGTTAGAAGGGAAACTTGCACATAGAACAAATAACAACCCAAAGTTTTTTTTCCAAAGTGGAAAAGTTCATTTACCTCTGCTACCACATTCTTCCGAGTATTTTCAAGAGTTATTCAGAGATCGTTTTTTTAAAACATCAGATCATTTAACTCAATGTTCTGTTTCACATCTATGGGGTGGGGGGAAATCGATACATCTGTCCAAGACGGGAGATGACCTCCTTGCTTCAAGATCTCAGGTGAAAATTATCATCGAATTGGATCATTATTTCCAACACCTGGACGAATGAATCGCTTTGTGCAATTGTACATATGTGATGAAGATGTTGAGATTCGCAATCGATTAGATTTATTTGGAAGAAATGAGAATACTCAGAACTCACTTCTTCTACAACTCAAGGTTTGAAAAACATGTTGGATAATGTCAATCCATATGTTCAAATTTTTCGTAGGGCAAGAGATGCATTGCAACATGATAATGGAGCAAAACTAGATATATGCATTTTGCATTCAAGAAACAATAGACAATACATTCGACCAACTTCTAATGTGATTGTTGCTCTTATTGTTGGAGAAGACACAAATGATGGATGTCGTCACTTTATAGTCTGTAAGAATGCCGGCTACTTGAAACGAATTAGTGAAACACATCCATCATATACACCACTGCAATATCCATTGCTCTTTCCATATGGCACCGATGGATGGAGAATATGCATGCTTCTGAGCAATCCAGGAATGGAAACATCTCAATTAGAGAGTTTTGGGCTTTTCGCTTCCAGCAAAGAGTTGATGAGGGAACAACGTTATTTCAGGGGGGTCGTTTATTTAATCAACTTATTGTTGACTGTTACGCAGCTATCGAACAACTAAGATTAAATTATATAAAATCACACCAGGCTGAAGTACGTGCAAATTTATATCAAGGCCTTGAAGATGCAATTGTTATAGGACATACAAATGCAAGCGCAATTGGAAGGAGAATTGTCTTACCGTCTTCTTTTATTGGAGGTCCACGTAATATGGTGCAACATTATCAGGATGCTACAGCTACATAGGGTAATTGGAGCTCCAGACTTCTTCATTACTTTTATATGCAATCAATTTCTTTTCCTCTTTCTCGTCCATAGGTATATGATATTTCTTACCAATCCCTAAATCTTGTTCCTGAACAACATATTTTTTGGCTTTTATGGTCCACTGCTTCTTGATATAGAACTCTGGAATTCTTATGATATTTCTTAAAGAAAGCACTTTCAAGGTATGCGAACACAAAATTCCCGCAAACTCAGATTTTTCGCAACTACATGAAACTTTAATTTCAGATGAGTCATACATCACAATCTATTGATGATGCTTTCTAAAAAGAGTAATTTTGTACTAAAAAATTTCTCCAACTTCACTTGACAAGTTAATTTTTGCATGATATGCCTTACGCAACTCTTCATGAAATAACGCAAAAACTTCATGTGTATAGACCATAGCGGCGTGCTTCAGAATTTCAATAGGAAAAGAAACTACTGGTGTGCTTTGACTACTTCTCAAATCAGCTTGCAGCTCCTCATAGCAGCGATCAACAACCCATCTATCAAAGTGTTGAAAAAATTTGTAACATGTTGTTCTTTTAAGCACACCATTGATACTTTCACTCTGTTGAGTAGTTGTCAAGTCTGCATAAAAGTATTGTCGATCATAAACTAAAGCCCATTTCTCTTTTATTTTGAAGAGCCTCTCCAACCACTCGTTGTTTTCAAGTCCATATATTTTTAACATTTCTTTAAAGTCTTCTTCTTCATAATCGTAAATACACGAGGTGAACTCCTTAGAAAAATTCGTAAATCTTGCAAATACACTACTGAGATGCATTGCTATATTTTGATAGATGTGTCAAATACACAAACGATGACACGTGCCTGGCCAATTTATCGCTAAAGGTTTTGCCATTGCAGCATCTTAACTGAATGGTGAGTATGGTTATTGGCTTTTTTGCCGACATTGCTCTAGCGAATGTGTCGAACAACCACATAAATGTCGATGTAGTTTCATCATATAATAATGCTGCACCAAAAATGACAGTTTGTTTGTGGTGGTTTACACCAACAAACAACACAAATGGTCGACCATTTTTGTTTTTTTATAAGTCGTATCAAAGGAAACTACATCACCAAAATGACCATAATCAACCATCATTTGTGCGTCGACCCATAATATATTAGCTATCAGATCATCTTGATCCACTTGAATGGCATAAAAAAATTTGGATTGTCTAATTGTCTTTGTTGCAAGTACTTAAGTACCCCTCCGGTGTCACCCATCTTCATTTCCACTATTCTTTTTGTACGTATATAGTTCTTGTAGTCTTAAAAAAATAAATCCAATATTTTCACGCCCACCCATTTGATTAGCCATTAATGCAAATCCTGCTCTAGGCGTTATTCCTGAGCGATTTAAATCATCAGCTTGTAATTCTAGTGCAACGGTGATACTTCTATGAGACGTTAAGAAATGAGTTTTTGTTGGACTGACCAGACCATGGGTATTGTGATTAGAGGTGCCCAAACTAGAACCGGAACCGGGGAACCGGACCGGACCGGACCGAACCGTGGTCAACGGTTCTGGAATCGTTGACCACGGTTCCCGGAACCGAAACCGTACCCAGAACCTTGTTGGGCGAATCGGTTACGGTTCCTCTTCGTGAGGAACCGTAACCGGCGGTTAGAACCGGCGGTTCCTACCGTTGGAACCGGTAGTTCCATAATTTTTTTTTCCCATTGTCAAAAAAAATATTTCAAGAAAAAGAGGCCCACAAACATCTTTACTTTAATTATTGGGTAGTGGACCAAGCCTTGTCACCAAGGTATGAAAAGATTGGTTATTTTCAACACGGTATGCTTTAAACCCCACAGCCACAAGTGCTAATTACTCTTTTGCATTATTTTTGCTTTTTAGTTTTTTTTTTCTTTTTCTGGTCATTTTCTTAACAATGACAATATTATACGTAAATTATCATATATATATAATATTAAAATGTGATTTTATACTTACATTTGAAAATCCAAAATCTCCTCCTACAAATCAATTAACATCTTTTTACATAATTAAAAAATGAAAGCAAGATTTTGTAGGGCATGTTTGTTACCAGAAATTTTGGGGGTCTAAGCTAAATTTTTTTTGCTTATTTTCGATGGTTGAGATTAAGTGTCCGTTTTAAATCAATGGTTGAGATCAAGTGTCCATTAAACATTGTCCAAAAAAATTCAAAAAAAAAATTAATTTTCGGAACCGCCCGGAACCGTGGAACCGGACCGGGAACCGGAACCGGAAACGTGCTCAACCGGTTCGAATAAGGTTCCGGGGTTCCCAGAACCGGGAACCGGTGGTTCCGGAACCGGAACCGGGAACCGGCTGAACACGTCTAATTGTGATTGGGAACAAAGTTCACGATTTTATACTTACCATTATACCTACAATCAATTTTCATCATTGCACGACACCCATTCCTTATTTTGGGACGATGAGATTTAACACTCATGTCTCTTTTATCTTTTTGTCTATGACCTTGACATCCACAACAAAATATTCTATCAAGAATATTCCCTTTCGCATCCCTATGAACCGTATGCTTTCTAACACTGAATCCCGCTTATCTTGTGTATTCGTTACAAAATGTATGAGTTGCTTCTTCATTGTTGAATTCCATACCAAGTTTTGGAATCTTATCTTCTAAAATTATCGAGTGACGCTCAATTATAAGTCTTTCACTACTACCATTGTCAAGTTCTTCATTTTTCTAATCAAGTATGAAATTAAGCTTGCGGTGAGGAGTAAGATCATGAGTATGAGTAGATGCATTTCTATCCATTGCCAAAGTTGATATCTTCTAAAATAAGTTGGTGTAAAATTCTCAAAAAAAAGTTAAATGGATAAACTTTATGCTTTAGTTCATTTACTAAACTTCTCTATTTTGGCTCATAGATTTTTAAGATTTTAATAAGTTGAAAATTTCAACAAAATAGTTACTTTAATTCTAATTCTCAGACTATCAAATTCCTTGTTCATAGAATTCAATTCTAAAGAAAAAGCTTTGCCATTTTTATATTTCACTTGCTAATCAAAAGAAAAAAAAAACGGAAAAAGAATTCTATTCAAAGCCAAACAATAACAAATCATCAAACAGAACAAGGATGACATCCTCTATTGTTAGGAAGCTTAAAAATATTTTTCCTTCTTTGGTGATTAAGCTTGATAAGAAGTCTTGAGGATTTTTTTACAGTCTGGAGGAGAGAGTGACTTTCTGTCCTCCACACTCATTATTTCTAAATAATTGATACAGATAGAGGTCATTTAGACCAAGTGACAATAACATTTGTCTTCTTTTAGCATGATTCTAATTGTATTTCAATCTTTTCCTATGCAAATTAACACCCAGAAATATCATACTAAATCTAGATTTATAATGCCTGAAGATATCAAATACCTCAAATTGGATTTCCATTCTAGCAACGAAGAGCAAGAAACTTAGGCTATATTTGTTTATGTTTTTGAGTAAAAAATTTAAAATTTTCTCGGGAATTGCGTACTACCAAAATTCGTGTGAAAATGATAGTTTTTTGTTTATGTTTTTAAAAATAGGTTGAAAGTTGTGAAATGTGTCAAATCAATATTGATAGGTTGATGGATGATGTGTGGAATGATTATTTTAGTTGTGTATATAATAATTATGTGAATAAAAAATAATTAAATATAAATAAAAAATTATATAATAGGAAAGAGAAAGTGAAATAATGATTGATTTGATTGATAAATGTGTGAAATGTTGTATATATGATTGATGTGTAGTTATATTGGAGATTGAAAAAGTAGAGTTGAAAAGGAGTAAATTTGGATGAAAATTAGGTGTGTTAAGTTTATTTTGAATTTTGAAATTTAAAAACTTGAAAATGGGATTTGAAAACATAAACAAACATAGCCTTATATTTTGGAATTGACACTCAAACAAACAAACACATTATCAACAGACATGAAAGGTAAAGCAGTCCGATCAGCAAATACTCTTCTACTCAAACTCAACCGCTCTTGGATCAGTTTTAAGGTAGATCGATATAAAATTAAATTTACCGTATAAGTTGCGGAAGAAATGTAAACGTCGACGATGATTTGAGGAAGAAATGTAAACGTCGACGACGATTTGAGTCGACGGGCTTTCAACTTTTTGTGCGTTTTCTTCGTTTTGCATCAATGAGGATGAGAGAGTTTCTTCGATGGAATTGTTTCCTTCCATGTATTGTTTTTTTTTGGTGAAGCAATTGCCCCAATTTTGGGAGTTTCCTTTCTGCGTAGGTTGAAAGAAGGAAATGAGTATATTTTGTTCTCAATTTCCAAATGGGTTTGCAGCTAACAGAAAATTTCTTCCCGTTAATGACTTTCGTCAAATATGACAGATGTCGCCCATCCGTGATTTGAAACAGGAGATGGAATAGCGAGCAGAGGATCCCTTTCATTTTGATAGGGCTACTATAGTGAGTGAAAACAATGTCGATAACGATCAAAACAATGAACATCGAAGATATAGACATGTGGATGAAATCAAACAATATGTGTATTGTCATTATGTATCAGCTATTGAAGCATGCTGGAAAATATATGAGTTTGAGTTGCAAGACAATAATCCAACTGTGCAACGATTACAATACCATTTGCCAAATCAACAGTTTGTCATATTCGGTGAGGATGACAACTTGAATGATATCATCCATCGTGAAAGTTTTCGAGATACAATGTGTACAAAGTGGTTCGAAGCAAATAAAAAATATGTAGACGCAAGAACATTGACTTACGCTCAATTTCCAACTGCATGGGTATGGAAACGAGATAGGAAGGAATGGGTCAAGCGTAAACAGGAAAAATGTATTGGTCGGTTACCTTTCGCACATGCAAACTCTGGGGGAAAGATACTACTTGCAGATGTTGCTTTACAAAATTTGTGGAGCTCAACGTTTTGATGATTTAAAATCTTTTAATGGGATAGTGTACCCAACTTTTAAGCAGACATGACTTCACTGGTTTGCTAAATGATGATAATGAATGGCATGAAGAACTATTGGAAGCATCAAATTGGGCAACCCCCATAAAACTTCAAAATTTATTTAGAACGATGCTTATGTTTTCACAGATAACGACCCTGTCAATTTATGGGAAGAACATTGGAGGTCTATGGTACATGATTTCCAATACAGAATTCAAAGAGACTTGCATGATAGAAATATACATCCAAGTGATGAGGATATTGAGAGAATGGGGACTTCAGGAACTTGAATATATTCTTAATAAAAATGGAAAGACACTTGCAAACTTTCCTCCTATGCTCCCCCCATCTTTTTGGTTATTTGGACACATAACAGATAAGCTGATTCGTGAAGAGATTGATTATGACTCTATTTTTGAAGAAGAATTATTTCAGTCATATTATAACGATTTGAGCAGTGATCAACTGAGAGTTTATAATGAAATAATTCTGCCTATGAGAAAAATATCGGTGGGCTATTCTTTGTCAATGGTAGTGGTGGGACTGGTAAAACGTACTTATGGAGAACGTTAATTGCGAAATTTAGATTATAAAAGAATATAGTCTTATCAGTTGCCTCATCAGGCATTGCTGCATTGTTGTTACCTGGGTGTCGAACAACGCACTCACGATTCAAAATCTTATTTGAACTTTTTGAATCATCGCGTTGTTCGATTAATATGAATAGTGATTTAGCACAACTAATTCAAGAAGCGTCAATGATAATTTGGGATGAGGCACCAATGATGTACCGCTATGGATTTGAAGCTGTTAGTACAACTCTGAAAGACTTACTAAAAGTAACTCCTAATTTTTTCACTGATAAACCATTTGGTAAAATGTTATGCGTCTTAGGTGGAGATTTTAAGAAAATATTACCTATGGTAACCAAAGGAAGACGTGAATCTATTGTTACAGCATCACTTCAGAAATCAGAAATCTGGAATCAATACCAAGTTATGCATCCAAAGATAAACATGCGACTCATTGGACATGATGGTTCAATACAATCACTCAGTGACTTGCAAAGTTTTGCTGATTGGTTAAATAATTTGGGAGAAGGAAAAGTAAGATGCGTAAATGTGGATCAGAGTTATGACTCAGATTGGATTGAAATACCACAACAGTTTCTAATAGAAAAGTCTGATGATTCTTTAATGAAATTAATAAGTGAAACTTATCCTGAACTAAATAATAGGTAAAAGGATTCCATTTATTTGAAGGAGGGAGCTATTTTGGCTCTAAAGAATAGTGATGTTGATGAAATCAATTCTATGATGTTATTCATGCTTCCCGGTGAAGTTCGACAATTTCATAGCGCTGACACATTGTGCCAGTCTGAAATAAGTGATCGTTAATAAACAATGAATCCTCCTGAATTATTACATTCTATGAAAGTCTCTAGTATTCCTAATCATTGTCTGGAGCTCAATGAAGGTGCGCCAATAACGCTTCTCAGAAATCTTAATCAATCTTTGGGTATGTGCAACGGAACTCAACTTATAATATTGAAGATGGGTGAAAAGGTTCTCGAGGCACGTATAATCACCGGATCTCATATAGGTGAAGAAGTTCTTATTCCACGTATTATTTTGACAAATACCGCTTCTCAAACATTTGTGCAAATGAAAAGTAGACAGTTCCCTGTTAAATTGGCATTTGCAATGACTATTAACAAGAGCCAAGGACATACACTCGATAGAGTAGAATTATATACGCCGAATCCTATATTCACTCATGGACAGCTATATGTTGCATTATCGCGTGTAACGAATCCATTAGGTTTGAATATTCTCATTTTTAAATTTTAATAGGCCAGAAATACCTCGAAATTGTACCAAAAATATTGTAGAGCGTGAAGTAGTTGACGCTGTTCATTAATAAAGTTTTTATAGATTTAAAGATATCTCTGTAATTTTATTTTTTACAATAGAATTTACTATTGTTACATGATTTAATTTTCATTACTTTATTATAATGTTTATACATAAATAATTGAATCGCATGTTGAAATTTCAAATTCACTTCCAATATAACGTTTATACATAAATAATTTTTAAGTGCAGGTGAGAGACATATATTACATACTTCTCTGGAGTTGTTGAATCCACACCCACACGATCTTTGATTCAATATTCAAGTTCGTGTAGTCAGATTAATAGATGTATGCACACAACAACATAAATAATTTTTAAGTGCGGGTGAGAGATATATATTATATACTTCTCTGGAGTTGTTGAATCCACACGACCTTCGATTCTATATTCAAGTTCGTGTAGTCAGATTGGTAGATGTATGCACACAACAACATAAGATACAAATAATGAAGATAGTATTTGTAGATTGTAAAGTAAAAAATGCATATTAACATAATATTTTTAGATATATTTAATTATATTGTTATAATTAATTTTAATGCCTCAATAATAATTTCTGATTTCAATTTTATCGTATATCAAAATTATCAGGGTTTTTCCATGCAAGGTGTTGTATATGGTCCTAATGTCAATTATTTCACTTTGCGTCTTACCGAGGGAAACATTTACAATCTACATGATGTTCAAGTGATAATGGCAGATAAAAAATATAAAATAGTCCCACATAATTATGAAGTACTATTAGGACAAGATATAAAAATCGAAAACCCATTCAGTCTTACCGATGTATTCTTCAATAATTATCAATCTACATGATGTTCAAGTGATAATCGCAGATAAAAAATATAAAATAGTCCCACATAATTATCAAGTACTATTAGGACAAGATATAAAAATCGAAAACCCATTCAATCTTACCAATGTATTCTTCAATAATTATCATCAAATTGTGATGCTGTAAGATATTAGAGATCATGTGGATGTTGAAGATCAATTAATTGGTAAGTAAACTATAATTGTTGGTAAGATATGTTTGGTTTGTATATGTGACGAATTTAAATTATCACATATATTTTTGGGTTGGTTGTTTTTGCTACACATTCACGATTAAGGCATAATGGTTCATCCATTCAAGAAATTATAATTCTTGACACAACGTAAACAATCTACATGATGTTCAAGTGATAATGGCAGATAAAAAAATATAAAATAGTCCCACATAATTATCAAGTACTATTAGGACAAGATATAAAAATCGAAAACCCATTCAATCTTACCGATCTATTCTTCAATAATTATCATCAAATTGTGAGGCTGCAAGATATTGGAGATCATGTGGATGTTGAAGATCAATTAATTGGTAAGTAAATTATAATTGTTGGTAAGATATGTTTGGTTTGTATATGTGACAAATTTAAATTATCACAGATATTTTTGGGTTGGTTGTTTGTGCTACACATTCACGATTAAGGCATAATGGTTCATCCATTCAAGAAATTATAATTCTTGACACAAAATAAGTTTAGTTTTTCTATTATATTTGTATTCACATTAATTATTAAGGGTGGTTAAATTAATTATTTCTATGCATGAGGATGGCATTTGTTAGAATGATTTTGCATTACAATTTGCAAATGAAGAAGGTGAACTATTATTAAAAATAGTTGAGAAAAACAACACAATATTAGCATGTGGAGTTGTCATAAAAACATTTGAAGGCAAATAAATAATTATTATTTTATATCACTCAAATTTTATAAACTGTGTTGTAATATGCATTATTATTTTCAGGCCCTTGCATATACACACACGATTTCAGCAAATTATATATCAATCATAATACAAGGTTTACGGACCGCTTAAATAACTGGTAAGAATAAACTTTAATAAATTATTTAATTGTATTTCTATTACTTTAATTTATCAACGATCTATATTGCATTTCAATAGGTTTTCCATAGAAAAAAGGCCCCAAAAATTAGTCTCACTATTACGTGCAAGTGGCTTTACAATATCCAGGGCTTTGAAAATTTCAAATGCTAAGAGGATCTTGATACATGAATATGGCCATCAAAATGATGTAAGTTTTTTTGGTTATTATTGTGATTTTTCATTAAATTATATGTCATATTAAATAATTATATATCTTATTTATAGGTTAAATTTTTTCGGATCATGGCGAGAATTGAGAATATTGATCTTGACAATTTATGGTTTGTGACATGCAACCGATGCCAAAATAGTTGCAGATCATATAATGAAAAATGACTTGTATGAATTGCAATGATGTTGTAAACGCAACTTTAGGTAATATTATCTTCATTGTCATTGCACTTATATCTTATTATTTCATGCACAAATTAATTTACTCTTTCGGTTCAGGTTCTGCATACATCTTACTGTAAGAGACTATAGTGAGACTATTGACTTGAAATTACTAAACAAACAGGGTGAATTTATGTTTCACCAGCCAGCTGCTTTTTTCAAGCGTTTCGATGAAAAGGTACAATTTTACTTTCATTTGGGACTCAATAATATTTCTAAAATATTTAATATTCTGAGATAATAAATAACACTTTTAGTAAAATGGTAAACAGCTATTAAAAAACAGCGTCAACCTATTCAACAATTTAGCATTTACATTTATCGTTCCTATACCACAAAACTTTGCTAGGCCAAATGCGCGAAGAATTGTCAATTTTATTTTACCTGTGGACTAGTCTGAATAATGTCTATATCTCCCTGAAAGATTATGGTTTCTACGTTCATAAATAGTAGAAATTGTTATTATCTTTGTTTTAAGTTCTTATCTTAATACTATGATATTTTACCGAGCAAACTATTAATAAACAATTTATATATTTGTTAATTATATTGCATTTTATCTATCATTACAAATGTGACATATTGCACACATGTGTTTTGGTGTTTGTTCATTTACTATACTTATTTATATATTTTTGTGATATTATTTGATGATATTCAGCATAATTATATTGAAAACTTACACTAATAACTAATAAAATACCATACTCAAATAACATATCATGCATAGCACGGGCACACAAGTTGTATATGACAACATCTTGATGCCGGCCAATACTAGTCTAAGTTGTGTTGGATATAATTAAATAATTAATCACATGATGAATATTTATATTTCAATAATAATTAACACAGACAAGTGCTATAGTATCTTTAAAATTAATTAAGGCGTGGCCAAATTATTGTGCGTCAGATTTTGCTTAATTCCACTAAAAAAAATAATAAATGAAAAATTAGTTTGATAGAATTTAGTTTGATTGAGATTAACAGGTTGAAAGTTGATATGCTTTCCTGTCTAGTTTTGTTAATTTGTGGTTGAAAACAAGTTTGGTTGCTTTGCTTGGGACGTATCTAATTTTAGTGCCTCACTTAATTCTTTGTTATGTGGGAAAATACAATTATTTGAATTTTCTTGTCAAAAGATGCGAGCGAGACTATAATAGAAAAGAAGGAAAGAAATTAATTCATCTTTCATAAGGACGAATTTTGGATTTATGAATTGGCAGGATTTTTTCAGAATTTATATTTCACGCACAATTATCCAATGAAATTCATCTTTTATAAATATTATCAAACTATGTTTTCTTTCAAAAATTCTTAATGTGTTTTTGGAAGTATTTGATGGCACAATTAGTGCTGTGTTTATAATATTTATTCACAACAATTTGCACCTGATTGGAGCCCGCAGTAAACTGATGAATAAAATAAATCATATAAATGGTTAAATTCATTTATAAATTAGAGTAGAATAGTTTCACGTCTATATAATAAATAATGGATTATAATTTTTATTAATTCATTTTCTACACTTCAAAATGCAAAATTGTTAGCTAGGAAAGTCAGCACCCAAATCACTTATTTTTACTAATCTCGTACCTGATCATCACAATTTCAAAATAGATTAGCTGGAGTCAAAGTTGTGAGTCTTCAATTAATCAAAGAAATTAACATTATTATATTATTGCATTGGCAAAATTGGATTTTACATCACATGTAATATGATGCGATCATTTGAGTCACATGTATTTCCCCATTTTTGAATCAAATTAACTTCTTATATATAAAAAAATATTGATATACTAATGCATAATCTTATTAATCCAGATTAGAAATTAGAATTGCAATGAATAATGTCAGCAGTGTCAAAAATATTAAATTTTACCTCAAACTGAGATTAGAAAATCAGAAACATTTCATTCCAAAAACAAAAATATTAAGAGCAAGATGGTGATTGTCTGAGTGTGATTCAACGTGTTCAAGCTTCTTCATCGGATTTCTCGAATCTTGGTATTTTAAATTCTAATTTAAAACGTTTTGTTAGTCTTTTTTTCTCTATGTTGAATTTCTTCATAATAGGGTGTGTTTGTTTCTATAGACGGTTTGACTAATAGTTCTTTCCGGATTGATGTACTGATTCTAAGGGTTGCACTAGGCCAATTCGATTTTATTTTCTGATTTGATAAGTTTTGTTAGTTAGTCTTTTTCCTCCGTGTTGAATTTCTTTAATTACACGATCAGGTAATATAATTGTGCATATTCTTAATAGGGTGTTTTTATTTCTATTGAGGGTTTGACTGATATTCCCTCTCAATCAAAGTACTGATTTTAGCGGATTGTAATTAAATATAATCACTATCATTTCCTAAATAAAAGAACTAAAATGGTGTTTGTTGATTTTTTGTGTTTCACAAAATGGAAATATATACTCTACTCTATGCAGATACGTTTTAAACTTTTATTCTCATTTCACATTATAATACTCTTTATCTTTGGTTATCATCACTAATGCTAAATCATTAACTTCAATACTTGTGAAAATTAGTTACATAAAATAGAATAAATTATTTAATTTCACATTTTGACTTATATAATATATTTCAAAACTTTATACATAACATAGGGATTTATGTTTTTGAGTTATAGTAATCTTTTGCAATGAAAATTGTAGGGGGGTTAAAAGTTATATTTTGTCTGCTTCTAAACAGAAAAGGTTACCAATTTTACAAAAAAACCTTGTGAGTGAAAAGACAATTAATCCCAACAGGCCATTATTAGGACCTAATCGGAATGAAATCGTATTCCTAATGGACATCAAATACCCTAGTTTGGAATTTATGAGAAATAACTCAGAGGAAAATAATTTTCTAGCTTCATATTGTTATAAGGTTGTATTTTATTTTTTTGACATTATTCTTTTTCTCGCTAAAATCCAATGCCCAATCGTAGCTGGTGATAACGAGTCGATTACAGAAGAAGATTCAAAGAGAATGTGCTTGTGCTTGTATTTTTATTTTCTTTAACAGAATTTTCAGGGTGAAGTTGAATGTAGTGCATAATATGATGCCCTACTTCACTTTAGATCTTTTATTCAGATGCTACTAATTTTTATACAGCTTTATGGGTTCAATTAAAAAAAATATCCTCCACACTTTATTTTGTATGAACATTTATCCTTTGTGGAGCAATGCATGAGGAAATCAGATATACACAAACACTTAGGATACCATCAAAATCAAATATTCAATTTATATAATAAAACAGAATCTAATACAATTAGCCTTTTATTGCGACGTATAGAAATTTAATTTAAGTTACAAGAGAAAATAATGACCAAGTAAAGAACAAATTAAACATCATTCTTGTGTACATTTTAATTACCACCTGTGACTTCTCTATAAGAATGATTAATTGTAGGTTATTTTGGAAATAATAAAAAGAATTTAAATATCGAAAACCCTAGAATACCGAACTAGAATTTCCTCTTAAATATAAAAAAGAATTGAATAATTTATTACACAACCAATTGAAAAAACATTACTACAAAAAGAATATTTGAAATGTGTGGGTTATCTTCAATAGAATTTGTGTATGGTGTAGTGTTACTGTTTACTGGATCGGGTTGTGGGAAAAGAGAAATGTTTATTATGATGAAGCATTCTCTCTTCTTCTTCTTCTTCCTCGACCTCTATCAAGCTCTCTATTACAATGTCTGCTGCGTTTTTTAAGACATCTGACCAATTTCTGTTCACAAATTTAATCGAGAAATAAGCATAACTAATGCATCAAATGGCAACATAATTGTAAAAGCTTGATAGAGTAAACACCATTATAGTAAAAGCATAAAAAATTAAATTATATGGTATTACAGAATTTTAATTACTATTGATAAAATAGATACAGAATACGAAGTTTGCTTTCGATCTAAGACATCCTAAAACCTTACTATAGTACAAAATAAATATGTAAACGTTTTAATCATAATCACGGACCTTCTACTTAATGTAAAGTTTAAAACTTTAAAACTTATCCTGACAAATAATTTATCAACTATTAGCAAGTATCTATACTAAGTAAAGTAGAAGAGACACAAGTAGAGAGTGTAATATGGGTATACGTATACGCTATAAGTTATAGTTGATATCATATGGAATTTTATTTTCTTATTTATTTTCTTATTTATTTTCTTATTTATTTAGGTGATGGTTGTTGAGGGTGAAATGGATCGGGCGATTAGTCCTTGTGTTAGGAATAGATAGGCATCAAAAAAACGAAGAAATAATCATAAATCATAAATTAAATTAGAAGTATAAAAGATGAGTGAACAAAGGATTTGACGAAATTTGACATGCTTATTGCCATTGAAATCCGAGTTTCGAGTTTCTTAGCTTGAGTTGAGCTTTTTTGATGAGCCAAGCTCAAGCCCTAAACTCATGTTCGAAGGCTCGCCCGTTTAAATAAGAAAAAATATATTTCTATTAATATACAGAAAATTTAAATGAATTTATTTATCATATATAATAAAATATCTTATCATATGATTTAATTTTTTTCATAAAATATCTTTGAAAATATATATTAATAAAATAATTTATTTTTTATTTTTTCAGGAGCTCAATTTCGACATGCAAACATAGAAATTTCAGTAACTTATATAGTATATTCATGCAACAATATCAGAAAACAAATCAATGAAACTTCAATATTAATTCTCACCCCTTTTGGGAGTCAAAGGCAAGCCCCACAGTATACTTAGCCTCTTCCAAAGCCAAATTGAACCTCTCGATCTCTTCAGGCATTAAACTCCCATTTTCCACGACGTGAAGTTCTGAGGGCTTAATGTCGCAAAATATTGGGATCATCTTCTTCTTCGTCTCCATCATCAATGCCAATTCGTGAAGGCAAAAATACGACTCACAATAACGTGGCGAGAAGACTGCCACACCAATCTTGCACCCCTTTATTGCATTATCGATTTTTTCGAATAATTTGTCCCCCGGTTTCATAGTCTTGTTGTCCAAAAACGAACGAATTTTAAGCCTCTGAAGATGATCATACAATAAAGAAGCCATGTTTCGTTTCGTGTCTGTGCCCCTGTGGTTGATGAAAACATCATAGGATGGACGTCTAATGATTTTTTGAAATATTTGGTTTTTGTTCCTATGAGTTAGGACTTGACGTTGCAATAAGTTCATGGCTATTGAACGTTGCATGGTGATATATATTTTGCGTACTATCTTTCTTACCCACAAAAGTTTTTTTTTTTTTTTTTTCACTGCTTTTGATTGAAAGCTACAGATTCTGATTGATGTTGTTACGTTTTTTCTTGTTGTTCTGTTGGTATTATATAGGTCGAAGGGGTTGAACATGAGAATATGTGAATTTAGAATTCGTTGTAAATTCACCACCAATTTTAACGTTTGACGTTGATTTTTGGAATAATAGTGTAAAACTTGTGTTGAACAAATGAAATATTTTGAACTTACTGAGTTGAATTCAACACGAAGGTTGTAATGAGACACATGGGATCCACACTAGTCAAAATAAAATAGATCTCATGTTAGCAACAAAAGTTGTGGTGAATTACATCGGAATTGGATTACATATCTATTTTAGGAAAATAAATCATGAAAAAGTATTTGTACGCGTTGTGAGACTGTGCTTGGTTGGATTTTTTAGGGGGAAAAATTGTAATGATTATGGTTGATGTAATTTATTTTATATTGTAAAATGTTTTGGGTTGATGTTTATATATAATTTTTATTAAATATTTTTTAAAATAATCGATTTTAGACGTTAAAAATAGTTATAATAGATTTTATTTCAATATTGTATTATTTGACGTTGAAATATGTGATTAATTTAATTTTTAATCCTAATTTATAGCCCAGAAAATCGATGGTGTTAATTTTCAGATCACAAATAGTAAGAACCATTTTTTTCTCTTTTTTAAGAATTTATTCAAAATTATTTAAAATCGTGAGAAGAGATTTTTTTCAAGAAATTTTTAAGGATATCAAACAAATGAACATTTCCAAGAATTTTCAACTCAAATTTGTTTTTTATAGAGTAGAGTATCCAATCAATTGAGGCGTTCGCTTTTCAAATCCAGAATTAAATGGTTTATTACATTTTCTGTTACGCGCCTAAATTTACAAAATATATATATATATATATTCTGATTAGATATTAAAAAGAGAATTTTAAATTTATGTTCTCTTCAAATTATAATTGCCCTGCAAACAATTTATGACGCATTTATACGTATAACCTCATTGGATGCAAAGAGAATTTTCATTTAATATATTTAAAAACAAGTTTATTTGAATGTTGGAGTTCCCACTCTACATTCACATGAGAGTAGAATAGAGAATGACAGGCCTTTGAATTTTATGACTTGTTTGGCTTGATATATAGAAGTGGAACTGTCTTGTCTTGACCCTTCCAATACGTAATAAATTGTCCCCTATGTATAATTGCATACTATATAAAAAAAAGACAAATTAAATAATGAAACATTGGGAGACAAATATTGCATTTATTCAACAGTTAATGTCCAAGTAGGGTGAACTTGTTGAATGTTTGTTGAACCAAAAGAAGCTGAATTTTTAAATAAATTAAAAGAGCCTTCTTGCCAAGAAGTCCGAAGACTATAAGTAAAGAATTATTTCAGCTGAATCTAATAGTTGAACTAATTAGAAAGTTATTTTATTTACATTTGATTAATAATAAGATGTAGAGACTAAAAAGGGAATCAAGGGAAAGAAACTCTAAGTCGTCATCCCAATGTAATTAAATAGGTGATTTTATATGTTGATGAAAAATAAAAACAAATTATGGTGAATAAGAAAAGTTATTTATGTAATTAAATATTTGAAATAATAGTTCCCTTCTTAGTTTAGGAGAAAAGATTAATGCAAATGCAAATGTGATAATCTGATAGATATGAATTATGATCATGATAATTATCTTATGTAAGGAAAACTAATAAAAAAGAAAATGTTGTCATATTTGAATTTGAATCAGAAAATGAAAAACTTTTTTTTTTTTTTTGAATCCCAAATAAAATTTATTTAACATTTTTTATATAAAAAACAAGATGGCATCTGATATAAATTTAAGAAAAATAAATACATCTTAGTTTATACCTAATAAAATTGATCTATTGTCCAAAGTTCAAACTATGTGTGCATGTTGCACGTTGTTAGTGCTTAATAGTTAATATCTTTGTTGTATCCATGTTTGCTAATCTTGTGTTTTCCTATGAATTGTTAGACATGTTAAATGTATTTCACAAAATAGTAGAATTATATAATATATATAATTAGTCCTTCTAGAATGCGTATTTTCAATACGTATTTCACAAAAAAAAATATAATATATATTATATATATATAAATATATTTTGCGTATTTCACAAAATAGTAGAATTTTTCCCATTTTTGGAATGCGTATGTAACCCCAGGTGTTGGCTTCACTCGTGGGCTAGGGCTAGATATTTATATATAATATATATATTATATATATTATTTATTGAACAATATACCTGAGTATGTATTGTATATTATATAATATATATATATATATAGACACGTCATCTTTATGCATGCAGCTCAGGGACGGAGCCGGGGAATTGATGAGGTATTCGCTCACGTTCAACTTTGAGAAAAATGCCGTATAATATTTGGATTTTTGACATTTTGCTAAAAAAAGGTACGAAGTATTAATTGAATTAATTATTTTTTTGCATTTTCACCTAAATTCAAAGATCAAACTTTTCTACACATTTATATAGTAATAATGGAATGGTCTTAAAACTTATTGACCATTTGGTTTGGCCCTTCCGATATTTGTAAGGGTATTATTTAAATTCTTTTGGGTGAGTAAAAGTCCTGAATAAATGTCCATTACGAGTATACATGTGAATTACGAGTATTCATGTGACGTTGGATTTGATTATAATTAATATTTTCAGAAATTTATTTGAATTGATAAAATTTCTCATATCAAATGTAATTTTGTATGTATGACATGCTGAATAATTAGATTGATTATCTTGGTACTATCATATATTGTGATTAAATTAATATCAATATATATAAGAAAGACAAGACAAGACAAGACAAGAGATTTGTCCTAGATAATTATTGACAAATAATTGTTAAATCATAAATTTGTCGAATGAAATTATAGTTAAATGAGTAAAGTAAGAGTGGATTTGAAAAAGGTATCCTCATTGAAAATAAAATGTAATTACAATTTTAAAAAAATATAATTCATAAAAAATAGAAATAATTTTTAAAGACATAAATAAATACGTCCTAAGCTCTTGCCAGAGATCAAATATTAAAAACATGAATAAAAGACTTGCACCAACTTTTAAGAACTTTCTACTTCACCATGCGTCATCCTTTATAATTATCAACTATATTTATATATAACCAAAAAAATTTATATATTCTTATGTAAATATTTTGTACTAGTGTGTGCCATGTTTTACACATGGTATATTATTCGGGTATGATATTTTATTATTTAGTGTAAGTCTTTCAATATAATTGTGTTGAATATCATTAAATAATATCACAAAAGTATACACAGATGAATAATAAATGAAAAAATACCAAAACACATCTGTGAAACATGTGACATCTGTAATGATAGATAAAATGCAATATAATTAACAAATGTATAAATTATATGAGTACTGGAAAATCTTTTCTAGTTTATTAATAGTTTGCTCAGTAATTTGTTATAATATTAAGATAAGAACTTAAAACAAAAATAATAACAGTTTCCAACGTTTATGCACGTAGAAACCGTAATTATACTGGGAGAAGACATTCTTCACACTAGTCCACGGGTAAAATAAAACTGACGGCGCTTCGAGCATTTGGCCTGATAAAGTTTGGTGGTACAGAAATGATAAATGTAAATACTCGATTGTTGAATAAGTTTACGTGATCTTTTAATAGATGTTTACCATTTTCCTGGAAGTGTTATTTATTATGTCAGAATATTAAACAGTTTTGATATATTATTGAGTCACAAATAAAAGTAAAATTGTATCTTTTCTTTGAAACGCATTGAAAAAAGCAACGTGAAACAGAAATTCACCTTATTTGTTTAATAACTTCAAGTCAATAATCCCACTACAGTCTCTTACAGTAAGATATATGCAGATGTTGAACTGAAAGAGTAACTTAATATGTGTTTAAAATAATAAGATATAAGTGCAATGACAATGAAGATAATATTACATAAAAGCTGCGATTACAATATCATTGCAATTGATACAAATAATTTTTTCATAATATGATCTGTAACTACGGTCGCGTGTCGAAAACTATAAATTGTCAAGATCAATTTTCTCAATTCTTGCCATAATTGGGAAAAATTTAACCTATAAATAAGATATATAATTCTTTAATATGACATATAATTAAATAAAAAATCACAAAAATAACCTAAAAACTTACATCATTTTTAAGACCATATTCATGTATCAATATTCTCTTAGCATTTGAAATTTTCAAAGCTCTGGATATTGTAAATCCACTTGCACATAACAGTGAGACTAATTTTTGGAGCCTTTTTTCTATAGCAGACCTATTGAAATGCAATATTCAAATTGTTGGTGAATTAAAGTAGAAATACAATGAAATAATTTATTAAAGTTTATTCACAACAGTTATTTAAACAGTCTTACAATTTATATATAATTTGTTGAAATCGTGTGTATATATGCAAGGGCCTGAAAATAATAATGCAGATTACAACACGATTTATAAAATCTGAGTGATGTAACATAATAATTATTTATTTACCTTCAAATGTTTGTATGACAACTCCACGTGCTAATATTGTGTTGTTTTTCTTAATTTTTAATTTCTTAATTTTTAATAACATTTCACCTTCATTTGCAAATTTGTCATGCAAAACCATTCGAACAAATGTCATCTTGATGCATAGAAATAATTAATCTAACCCCATTAGTAATTAAAGTGAATACATATATAATAGAAAAACTAAAACTTATATTATGTCAAGAATTACAATTACTCGATGAACCATTATGCGTTAATCGCGAATGCATGGCACAAACAACCAACCCAAAAATATCTGTGACAAGTTAAATTCATTACATATACAAACCAAACATATCTTACAAACAAATATAGGTTTACTTACCAATCAATTGATCTTCAACATCCACATGATTTCCAATATCTTGCAGCCTCACAATTTCATGATAATTATTGAAGAAAACATCGGTAAAATTGAATGGATTTTCGACTTTTGTATATTGTCCTAATAGTACTTGATAATGATGTGGGACTATTTTATATTTTTTATCTATCAGTATCACTTGCATGTAGATTGTAATTGTTTCCCTCGTAAGACGCATAGTGGAATAATTGACATTAGGACCATATACAGCACCTTGCATGAAAAAACCCTGACAATTTTGATAATACGATAAAATTGAAATCAAAATTCATCACTGAGGCATTAAAATTAATTATAACAATATAATTCAATATCTAAAAATGTTATGTTAATATGCATTCTTATTTTACAATCTACAAATACTATCTTCAGTATTTGTATGTTATGTTGTCATATGCATACAACTATCAATCTGACTACACAAACTTGAATATTGAATTTAAGATTGTGTGGATTCAACAAGTTTAGAGAAGTATATAATATATGTCTATCACCTGCATTCAAAAATAATTTATGTATAAATGTTATATTGGAAGTCAATTTGAAATATATGCATGTGATTCATTTATGTAAAGCATTACAATAAAGTAATGATAATTAGATCTCTTAACAACAGTAAATTCTATTGTAGAAAATAAAATTATAGAGATTCCTTTAAAACTATAAAAACTTTATCAACGAACAACATCAAGTACTTCACGGTATACAATACTTTTGGTACAATTTGGAGGTATTTCTGGCCTATTAAAAATGAGAATCTTCAAACTTAGTGGATTCATTGCACACGATAATGCAACATATAGCCATCCATGACTGAATATAGGATTCGGCATATATAATCCTACTATACTGAGTGTTTGGCCTTGGCTCTTGTTAACAGTCATTGCAAATGCCACAATTTAACTGGGAACTTTCTTCTTTTCATTTGCACAAATGTTTGAGAAACAATAGTTGTCAAAATAATACGTGGAATAAGAACTTCTTCACCTATATGAGATCCAGTGATTATACGTGCCTCAAGAACCTTTTCATCCATCTTCAATATTATAAGTCTAGTTCCGTTGCACATACCCAAATATTGATTAAGATTTCTGAGAAGCATTATTGGCGCACTTTCTTTGAGCTCCAGACAATGATTAGAAATACCAGAGACTTTTATAGAATGTAATAATTCAGGAGGATTCGTTGTTTGTTCACTACACTTATTTCACACGGATGCAATGTGCACTATGAAATTGTCGAATTTCACCGGAAAGCATGGATAACATCATAGAATTGATTTTCATCAACATCATTATTCTTTGGAGCCAAAATACCTCTCTTTCAAATAAGTAGAGTCCTTGTACCTATTACTTAATTTTGGATAAGTTTCACATGTTAATTTCATTGAAGAATCATCACACTTTTCCATTAGAAACTATTGTGGTATTTCAATCCAATCAGAGTCGTAACCATGATCACATTTACGCATTTTATTTTTCCTTCTCCCAAATTATTTAGCCAATCAGCAAAAATTTGCAAGTGAGTGATTGTGTTGAATCATCGTGTGATTTCTGATTTTCTGAAGTGATGCTGCAACAATAGATTCACGTCTTCCTTTGGTTACCACAGGTAATATTTTCTTAAAATCTCCACCTAAGACGCATAACTTTCCACCAAATGGTTTATCGATAGAAAATTTTAGAGTTACTTTTAGTAAGTCTTTCAGAGTTTTACTAACGGCTTCAAATCCACAGCGATGCATCGGTACCTCATTCCAAATTATTGTTGGGATCACACTAGATCCACGAGTGAGACCTCGCAGTGGAAGTTGTAATTTTAAATTTTTAACGAGTCTCACTCTTTAGCTAGTATATGCTCAAAATGAAATAAAGATCAAAAGCAACAAAAACGATCATACCTTTTTTGCTTTCCTTTAATACCGGTTGGAATTCTACAACGTTCTCGTATTCCCTCGATCAATAAAATCGCCGGTTTGAATCCTACAACTCTTCTAAGTCTGTGTAATCAACCAAGGTCTTGAGCACCACAAATGTTGTGCCTCTAAACGCAATATCCACACCTTGAACGTTTCTCGTGCTAGCAATTAGATACTACGACTATATAGGATTATATGTAAGTGATGGAATATAAAATTCTTCCAACTTGAATAATACGAGAGTTACAACACTAAAAAACCCTAAGGATTTTGGGAGATATAATTTCTCACTCGAATCACATATCAAATAGAATGAATCGTATAATTCTTTGTATTGCCTCTCACCCAAGAAGAGATGAAGACTCACATTAATACATATAGAGGCTCGAAAATTAGGTCTAGAAAACCCTATTTCGTCCATACCATGTAGGCCCCCTAAAAGTGGATTCTTTCATTTAGAATCCTACTTCATGTATGTCTCTACTCTTCCATATGTGAATTCATATCAACTCCCACTACATTAGGAACTAATTCCATATATCTGAGATTCTATAACGTAATAAATCTCCACCAAAATCGAAAGGTTACTTTCCTAATTAAATTGTCTTCCACAAATTTTATTTCAACCCCTAAATTAATTATATTAATCTCAAAGACAAATTAAATTAATTAACTCTCAAGATTTATTAATTAGGCTTTCATTAATAAATCTCTTGGGCCTAGCCCATTAATTAATCAATCCAACAATCAATTAAAAAGTCCAATTAATTAATTCAAGCCAAAGACTTAATTAATTAATTAATTAATTCCATCATGAATCAATATCCAATATTAATCCATATCTAGCCCAATTCGAAATTGGCATCATCGTACATATAATCGGAAAACTTATTCAAGTTCGTGTGTGACCCCTTAGGTTCATTCGAAAACTAGCAGTGAGACCATTTCCAGAACGGCTCAGTAAGAATTAAACAATCATTACCTCGATTGATCATTATGCCAAATAATTAATCTTGGTCATGAATTAACCACCAATTAATACATGACTCTCATAGATTGAGTTCGATGTCTAGCAACGTTGACTCAACACCTAGAATCAAATAATTATAACAGATATTTCCTGATCACGATCGTAGCATGTGTCTCATCCTTCTTTCAGATCTCCCGATTAAATCTAGGATTTGGTTAACAGTCGAAATCCAACTAATTCAATCATATGTCTATGTCCATTGGTGAATGACGACTTATGTCAACTAAGAAAGGATCACACACCTCCTTATTGACTTGCTATGGCCAAAGACTTCTAGTCAAGTCATTCTCAAGACAGCATATGAGGATCATCACAAGCCTACGTAACCGTGGAATTTCATATTCGACACGTCCACCAATATGAATTTCCACTGGGATTGCTCAATTCACCATCCCCAATGTGAACCCTCATATGTGCATAGGTTCTCGACCAATACCCATGGAACAAGGTACATTCCTAAAAAGAAATACAATATATAAGCAAGTCTTGACGAGTCATTGACATCCCTATTTCAATGACTCTATGAGTTGGAACGCTTTTAGTATTACAGCCGTTGGAGTACATCCCATAATCATCATCCAATGTTTGACCGTACCCGTAGCTCTATGTAACCCAAGGGACTTTATTACATATATGTAAAGAAAGAAGATATATAATAAAGAAGATGTCATATCATATTGTATCAAAAGTGTTATACAAAACTTGGCAACCAAAATACTTGTCGGGCACTAACACTAACAATTATCATTGACGTTTCTTGGATAAGTTGTGCTAAATTACTATTCATATTAATCACACAACGCGATGATTCATGTAGTTCAGATGGGATTTTGAATCGTGAGTGCGCTATTCGGCTCCAGATAACAACAATGCAGCAATGCCTGTTGAGGCAACTGATAAGACTAATTTTTTTTTGTAATCTAAAATTCACAATTAACGTTCTCCATAAGTACGTCTTTCCAGTCCAACCACTACCATTGACAAAGAATAACCTACCAATATTTTCCTCATAAGCATGAATTATTCCATTATAAACTCTCAGTTTATCACTGTTCAAACTGTTAAAATATGACTGAAATAATTCTTCTTCAACAGTAGTGTCATAATCAATCTCTTCTCATATCAACCTATTTGTTATGTGTCCAAATGACCGAAAATATTGGAGGGACATAGGAGGTAAGTCTGCAAGTGTCTTTCCATTTTTATTAAGAATATGTTCACTTTCCTGAAGGTCCCATTATCTCAAATCCTCTTCAGTTAGATGTATATTTTTATCATGCAAGTCTCTTTGAACTCTGCATTGGAAATCATCGAGTTCTTAGTCCACGACGCCGAATCAATGGCGGTCAAAGAGCCTCCTCCAGTGCTGGAACCGGAGAAGAACAATGCTCCGGTTCCACCTCCGGTTAAGGAAAAGCCGCTTGATAAAAAGGAAGAAGAGGAGAAGAAACCACCTGAGGCAACAAATGAGAAGAAAGAAGAGAAGTAAAAGGAGGAAGAGAAAAACCTGAACCAGAGGAGGCTAAGAAAGAAGAAGCACCGGCGACGCCAAAATCGACGGAGGTGAAAACTCCCCCAATTTCTCAAACCTTAAAAAATCGATATTCACGGAGAACACAAAAAACATGAAAATTGAATCAAACTATTTATTATATGCGAAAAACCATTACTAATAAACAATATGAAACACATAATATGAATCAATCATGCCTAAAATGCCCATGTTCAACAAACAAAAACTATGCCTAAAACTACAAAAAAATAACAATTGCTTACTGGACAAAGATTTCATTCTTTGAATTTGGATTATAAAAATAATAAAAAGAGTCTTTCATGAAATTATGAATTTCCTTCAAATCCTTCAATGGATCAGTTTCAGAAATCAAAGTTGGCAATCCTGTCAACAGAGCTAGGGGTGTTCACGAGTAGGGGTGTAAGTCGAGCCAAGCCGGCTCGATCCCAATCAAACGAGCTCGGCTCGAGCTCGAGTTTTTCGAGCTTGAGCCGAGCTTCACGACCGCGAACTCTTAATTGAGCTCGAGCTCGAGCCCACTCACTTCTAAAAAAAGCTCGCGAGCCCAGCTCACGAGCTTTTTTATTTTTTAATATATTATTATTTTTATTATTATATTAATAAATATATATTAAATAATTGATAAATATATATTAAATAATTAATAAAAATTCAAAAATTAAAATTCAAAAATTAAAATTCACGCCAAAAATTCAAATTTTCAAACGGGCTCGAGCTCGAAAATTATCAGAAGTTGCCAAGCTCGGCTCGTTTACACCCCTATTCACAAATCGAGTCGGCTCGAAAAAAGCTCGACTTTAGCTTGAGTTTTCTCAAACTCGAGGCGAGCCTAACAAGCTCGAGCCTGTTTTATGTTGTTTGGGAGCTCGCGAGATATTTTATATATATATATTATAAATAAATTAATATCTCCCCAGCCCAACCCTAGAATCGATCTCTTCCTCTCATTTCCCACACCTTAAATTTCTCTCTACCACCAATGCTGCCCACCACCACCACTATTGTCACCGGCGGTCACCACCACCTTGAAGACCCGAAACCCTAACGACCTAACCCCTCATTTTCCCATTGATCAATCGTTGATCTGGTCCGACTCCGAAGAAATGAGCAACTAAAACCTGGAACGAGAGGTAATGTTTTAGTCTATCATTATCAGGTTAAGCTGTGTTGTTAAACATGGAAACTATTGCAGATAGCATAAGCTAGGGGTGAGCGTCCTGTGGGTAATTCAGGTTCGAGTAGTTTGGGTTAGGGTAATTATGGTTTAGGTTACCTGAAAAATTCGGGTATCTAAACTGCTGAAACTTCATAGCAAATAGTTTTTGCATCCCTGGTACATTGTAAGAAGCAGAGCCAATTTTGCCCCTGTTTTCTTACTATTTCCAAACATCTTAAGCTTTTTTTAAAAAAAATTATTTTAAGTCTTTTCTATATTTTAATTGGAAGAATTTAGTTGGGTATGAAGAATTGTAAAAAATTAATATGAGTGTGAGAAGATGAGAAAGTTCATTTCTTTGAATTTTTGTTTCTTAGTTTTGCTGTGAGTGTCTTTTCAATCTTATTTTCTCTCTCTTTTTTAATTCAATTCAGGTAACCAGTGTGTAATTTTGGGTGGGAAAATTTACCCCTGGCGGGTAATACCCAATATGCGAAAATTTGAGAAAAACACTCCCGAATGACACAAATCCAGCCGGGTAGGCACACAACTTTTATAAAGACAGTGTGTTATTGCCTTGGAATGAGTCACAATACATGAGGCATCTCTATTTAGTTTATGCTTTGATTGTGGAAACTGATATAAGCTGCAAGTTTTTTTTTCTTATAAGAACTATTGGTGATTATTCTTCGGTGTGAACTTAAATATATTTGAAGCTAAATATAACAATATTTTGCAGTTATGGACCCGGATAACATTTTTTCAGTTGGAGAATCAGCATGTCCATTCGTTTTCAATCCTAATGAAACAATCGACCCAATGATGAATGAAATAAACCCAATGGATAAAGAAGCAACTATGGTGGCAAATTGTGACACAGATAGCCATGACAATCTTTTGAAGCCTAAAAGGCAAAAGAAATCACCAGTGTGGGAAGAAATTGAAGAATTCAAAGATATAGACGGTGTGATGAAACTGCATTGTAAACATTGCACCAAATTGTACACAAAATCCGCCACTGTTGCAACAACTCAATTGATTAGACACTTGAATGTTTGTCAGCCCTATTGTCGGTCAAAAAATTGAAGGAAAAGGGTTCATATACACATACACACATTAATTTTGGGTCATCTAGCTTGGATTCGACAATTCTTCTAGCAATCCATGACGGAAAGTTCGACATGGAAAAATAAAATAGTCAACAGCTCATTGGATTATGATGGAAGAACATCATTTTTCCATTGTTGAATAGGTGGGATTTCTTTAGAAAAGAGGAATGCTGGAGTGGAGGCCAATTTGAAGGCCAACAATCACACGGTATTGTGTTAGTATCTTTGAACCAGAAAAAAAAATTAAAAATGCATTGAAAAGTGTGAACAAAATAAGCCTAACTACCGATTGTTGGAAATTGAAGAATCAAATGATTGAGTATATGATTTTAACTAGACATTGGATTGATCATAATTGACGATTACATAAATGAGTACTTAATTTTGTTCATCTTCCTCCGCCTCGATGAGGTCTTGATATAGCCAATGTTGTTTGGAGGTGCTTGGAAGATTGGGGAATTGAAGGTAAATTTATGTTGACAATGCATCTGCAAATGATTATGCAATTGATAGCTTGAAGGTTTTCATTAGAAATAAGAAAAAATTGCTTTGTGGCGGGATACTGTTCCACGTTAGATGTTGTGCCGATATTCTAAACTTAATAGCACAAGATGAGCTTTCTTCAATTGAAGACATCATTGATATTATTCGAAAAATTATGGATTATGTTCGACGATCTCATGCAAGACTTAAGATATTTTTCGAGATTGTGAAGCAACTAAATTTGCCAGAGAAAATGTTAGTTGATGATTGTCGGACGAGGTGGAACTCTACATATGAGATGTTAGCTGCAGCAATTAAATTCAAGGATGTCTTTCCGATATTTGTACAACGAGAACCAAATTGTGATTGTTGCCCAAGTAAAGAAGATTGGGTAAAAGTGGGAAAATATGCTCGGTTATAGAAGTGTTTTGGACTGCTACACATATAATTTCTGGTAGCGGTTATCCTATCTCAAATTTGTTTCTAAACAAGGTTAATAGAGTAAAATTTATCTTGGATAGTAAGTCATTGGATGACGATTACTTTATTCAAGACATGGTTCAGACGATGAAACTTAAGTTTGATAAGTATTAGGGGGACTCCAATTTATTGACATCCATAGCAACGGTTTTAGATCCGAGGTGCAAGATGGCTGCAATTAATTTCTTCTTTCCGGAGCTGTACGCTGAAGAAAAAGTGAACATTGAAATTGAATTAATTCAGAAGACGTTGGGTGACTTGTATTTGGAATATGTAGAAATTCATAATGCTAAATGTGAGTCAAGTGGGAATACTTCAGGGACAAGCTTTTCAAGTCAAATTACTAAAGTACTTCCTCCAACTAAATCAGGTTGATCTCGATACATGAACTATGTTAAGTCGGTTTCCACCATTCAACCTCAAAAGTCTGAACTTGATTTGTATCTTGAGGAACGTTGTTATGAGGAGGATGGTGAAATGGAAGATGAGGGGTTTGATGTGCTTGATTGGTGGGAAACTCATGCATTGAAGTTCAAGATTTTATCAACAATGGCAAAAAAAATTTTAGCTATTCTGATTACTACGGTTGCTTCTAAGGCTACATTTGGTGCCGGAACTCGAGTCTTTGACAAATATCGTTCTTCATTGACTACAGAGACGTTCAAGCATTGATATGCATAGGAGATTGGTTGAGAAAATGCTTTGGAGTGAGAAAAAAATGAAGGTTAGATTATTTTAGTCTAATTTGATTATTATAAGTGTTAAATATAATCTTTCACTATTGTTGTACACTTTACATAATACTTGTATTCATTTCAGCATAACAAGAAAGCAATACATGTGGAGCTCCCTATTGATGATGATAGCACTAAAGGATGATTTTCTGTGGTAAGAATTATAAAGTAGTCATATATAAATGAATAATATTTATCCATTAGTTAATTTAATTATGTAAATAATCTTTACATTTTTTGTTTTTTTAGTGTGTGTTCGTGGTGGAAGAATGCATTGATGGTTGTGGAAGATTATATGCATATCAATCTATGTTTAGATTAAACTTTATGTTTTTCGTATCTATTATTAGTTAAAGACATTATTTTAGTAACTCTATGTTTATCAATCTATGTTGGATGAAACTTTTGATGGATGTGTTTGAGACTTTGATTTATTGTGGTGTATTGAATCTATTGATCTATGTTATTATGTTATATTGTGACCTTGAACTATCGATTAGTTTATTTTGACGAATGTGTTGTGAATGAATTATTGATACATGTGTTCGTGGGTGAATTTGTGTTGATTTTCTTTTCTGGCTCCACTGGTGGATTCGTAACGATTTGCATCAATAATGACATTGTTGTTGCTGAAATTTGATAACTTGACAGAAAAAATCGAGTAATATTCAGTCAACAGAAAACAATTAGTAATAAAGCGTACTAAGTTGTGACAGTACCATCAAAATTCAGTGTTTTTACAATTATTTCTGATGAATTCTTCTGAACACCACATAACAAAACAATTAATATTTGATCAACAGAAAAACAAAACATAACAAAAAGCACTAAATTGCTTTACATTAATAGTTTTAAAAGGAAGAGGTTTAGAGACGGGACAACTATAGAAGAGGTTCAGAGACGGGACGGCTGAAGAGTTTTATTCATAGATAATGAGGAAGCTAATGGGGTAAGTGAGAATATTTTGGGATAAGATTAGTGGGTAGTTCACCTAGATAGAGAAGTTAATAAATTTTTTATATTAAATTAATTCCAAATTCAAAATGAAATTATTAATTACTAATAAAAAAAATTTAAAAATCTGTAAAAATAGTATTGAAGTAAAAATGACCACGTCCTTGCTATAATAGAGTTGTTGAAATAGAGTAGAAAGATTATTAATTTATTATACATATCCTCAGCACAACCTTTTGTAGCCTCGGGTCTCTTATATATATATATATATATATATATATATATATATATATATACTAGTGTGTAACTCATGCTACGCACGGCCTGAGTTTAATAAAAAAATTGATTACAAAATTTTTTTGAATTTTAAATGCCTTGATGTGGTTGTATTTTTTTTTAATAATTAAAGATTTTGATTGTAATGGAAAAATGATAGAATATCTTTGTTAATATTCGACACCATAAATATTCATAGACACATAAAATTAAGTAAATTCATTACATTTGTTATAAACTTTGTATAGTAAATCAAAAATATCTCTTCAAATTTCTAACAACTAATATTATATACAACATAGTAACATACATGTGAAGTTATATAGACCACCATCCTCATTTTCGAAGCTTATCCTGCGAATTATAGAGAATAAATTATGATGTAATATATGAATTCTATACGTTTAAATAATTCAAGATAAACTGAAATTATTTAAATATGTATTAAATTATAAAAACTGTAGTAAGATAAACCCCCAAAAAGATTTGTTTACTTACAAATTTTGCATGTAGTGAACGCAACTTATCAGGGAGATGTAAACACTCTTCAGACCAATCCACAGGCAAAATAAAATTGACTGCGCAACGAACATTTGGCCTTGCAAATTGTGGTGGAACGGGAATAATAAATGTAAATGCCTGATTCGTCAATGACTGGATGTGGTGTTGCAACAATTTCTTGCCATTCTCCTAATAATACCATATGTTATGTATGAAGTTATATCAAATAGAAGTTTATATCTAATTTTTCAATAATAATGTATGTTATTATTAATCCTCTATTTAATTTTCCAATATAAGTTTATATCTACCTTTTCTGTCAATAATTTGAAGTTATCAGCTGGATGTCAAAACATAAACTCAGCTTGTTTGTTAAGCAACTTTAAGTTCATAGAACCAATTTTATCTTTCACAGTGAGATGTACGCGAAATCTGCAATTTTAAAAAAATTAGTAGCCTACTAAAGTCTAAAACAATGGAATTATAGCCACATAAATTTAAAAAAAAAATACCTGATAGTTGCATTAACAACATCATTGCATTTGATGCATACCATTTTCCCACAATAAGATTCACAATTAGTTTCACAATTATTGCATGTCGCATCCCATATATTATCATCGTCAATCTTTTCAATACGTGCCATAATCCAAAAAAAATTTACCTAGAAATAAAATTAATTTTTAATCAATATATTATATTGATAAAACATAAATTATTATTCCATTTTTTTTTTACCATTTTTTGATGTCCATAATCACATATGTAAATTCTCCTTGCATTGGCAATCTTCAAAGATCTGGATATGGTAAATCTACTTCCACGTAATAGTGATACCAATTTTTGGGGTATCCGTTCTTTAGAAAACCTATGAATATTGGAAATGTAGATTGTTAAAAGTTTGTGCGAATACTTATTATTTTATATATCTTAACATGATTTATACTTACCAAGTATTTAGATGATCTGTAAACCTTGTTTTGCAATTGAGATATAATTTTGTGAAAGCATGTGTGACTATGCAAGGGCCTGCAAATTATAAAAATATAATTATTACAATAGAAAAAATAAATTTGTTTAAAATATGTGTAATATTTAATATTTACCTTCAACATTCTGTATGAGAACTCCACATGCTTTAATAGAACCATGCGGACAAATGACATGCTAATTTGCACAAAAGAAAAAAAATATTATTTCATATTTTTGAATAATTAGAAACACAAAATAATAATTAATCATCACTTACGTGTTGTCAAGAAGGATGATCTGATAATCCATTAGTTGCACCTCGACAGTAGTTGACAGAAACCACCAAATCAAAACTATCTTTAATAATGTGTGGTTGTAATATATACGAATAGTAGTTAATTTCAAAACCCATTTTTCTATGACTTACCAAGTAGTCGATCACTCAAATTCATATGCATCTATATGAATTTGATCTAAAACCTTTTCAATACTTGTATCTTGACATAATAGTACTTGGTAACGATGTGATATTATCTTATATTTCTTATCCGCCATAATAACTTGCACACCATGAAGATTGTAAATGCTTCCTTCAATGAGATGTACATTGAATTTATCTACATTAACACCATATGCCACACCTTGTATGAAGTCACCCTAATTTTTTTAAACATAATAAGAACAACATGATAAATATTAGTGTAACTTACTATCTATTTTAAACTATAAGGGAAAGAATTGTTGTAGACACAAAATATTAAATAAATAGTGTACTTACTTTACAATCAACAAACACCATCTTTAATGTTTTTATTTTATACGAATGTGTGCATACATCAACCAGCCTAACCAAACGAACTTGAATATTGAATCTGCGATTTTGTGGATTCAATAAATGCAGAGGTGTATAGATGTTATGTATATCACCTGCATGAACAATGATATTTTTGTAGAAGGAAATATACGTATAATAAAATGTTTCTTAGTAATAATTGATATAAAAATTTAAATTTCAAACATAAAACCGTGCAAAATTGATTATTAGAAATTTGTGGCACTTAAGTAACTTATATGTTTTAATTTTAAATGTTGAGGATAATTTATTTCTTAGAATTTTCTTTATGTATAAAATAGGTTTGACACTATATGTAATATATATTTTTTATTAATGTTGGTAAATGTCTATAGTTCTATTTTTTAAATGTTTCGAAATATAATCATAATGATTATCAATATTGGTATTTGTCTATAATACTTGGATTTTTTACTTACATCATATTGATTATCAATATAAAAAATTGTTAATAAGTTTTTATTTAAGATCTATATTTTTAATACGTAATTGGTGGAGTGTATTTTTTAAAAACAAAATTTGGAATCGATTATTTGAATATGTAACGTCTAGAGTCATGTGAATTTTTGTACTTTTTTTTATTGTTTGAATTAGATTTACATTTGAGGAAATAAAAAACATTAGACTAAATTGCTTTGCAAGTTTGTGGATCTTTAAATATGAACTAATAATAATTGCATTTGGTTGGTGATTTTTGATTAGGGAACACCAGCAGGTGCTAGACACGTTCCTCTGGCAGTTATCTTCTCTCCTATTTTCTTATTGCTAGGAGCTGGGTTGTTGTTGGCTACATCCAGAGTGATAGAGAAAATTGTCCTTTTACTACGAAGTGAAGCTGGCGGAGGTATATATTTTATATACTCTTCAAGAGTTCGTGACTGCTTTGGTTTCCTGCACCATAGCTCCAGGTAATTATACATGCTATTATATTTTAGGATCTGATGAGTAATAACAAGTTTTGACTACAAATCTTCCTGGTCGGTCAGGTTGCTTGGGTGGTGGTCCATAGATGAAACAAGCAGAGAAGAACAGGCGCACCTGTTCCATGATGGAGCATCAGGGTAAAACTTCTTTGTGTATGTTTATCGCATTAAAAAGTCATTGAATGAGTATACACGCATCTACTGTGGCTAGGATCACTTGTTTAGGTATCCTTTTAAGTTTTGGTTTAACTAAGAGTTCTTTGTGTGTTTTGTGAATAATTTTCCAGGGTATGGAAATTAGGACTTTGTTAGTAGTACAATCTAGAATAACAAAAAGACTGAAGAAAATACAAATAGGTTACTCATTTTTTCAGATGTTCTAATGGACATATTAATTTGAAATTACTTTGGTGGTTCTTCCATTCCTCTTGTCTGGTACAAAAATTTAGGCTTTTTGTTTTACATTTATATTATACATTGTATGTAGAAGGTAGTTTAAGAAGGATTGTATGAGATGATTGACATATTACTGTCACAAATGAATCAGTTATAACACTTTCTGTGGTTATCCACCTGAGATAGTGAAGAAATTGCCGAAGAAGGATCTCGCCGAGGAGGTATATAAGATCCCTTGAACTTTTTAAACACCACAGCCACAGGCTTTGTGATTGACTTGTTTATAGGTTTGGAGACTTCAAGCAGCACTTGGTGAGCAAACATAAATTACAAAATTTAGCCAGCAGGAGTATGAGAGACTTCAACATGTAAAATCATCTACTTGTTCTTAATCCAATAATGATTAGTAAAGAACATTAAAAATCATGAATGAACCCACTCACAAAATGTGCACATAAATTGGTAATGATTTTATTCATGAATAGCATTAAGTACTTCAGGATATACAATATTTTGAGTACAATTTCGAGGTACATTTTGTTTATTAAAAATGAGCATCTTCAAACCAGCAGGATTCTTTACACGTGACAATGCAACATATAATTGTCCATGTGTAAATATTAGATTTGGCAAATATAATCCTGTGTTTGTCCTTGACTCTTGTTAATAGTCATTGCAAATGCCAATTTCACGGGAAACTGTCTTCTTTTAATTGGAACAAAGGTTTGAGATGCTGTTTTTGTCAAAATTATACGTGGAATCAGGACTTCCTTACCCATATGAGGCCCTGTGACAATTCGAGCCTCGAGCACCTTTTCACCCATTTTCAATATTATAAGTCGAGTTTCATTGCACATACATAAAGATTGATTTAGATTTCGAAGAAGCATTATTGGAGCGCCTTCCTTAAGTTCTAAACAATGGTTAGGAATACCAGACACGTTTATGGAGTGCAATAATTCTGGAGGATTCATAGTTTGTTCTCGTTCACTTGCTTCAACAGGACACAATGTGTCTGCACTATAGAATTGTCGAGCTTCACCAGGCAGCATAGATAACATCATAAAATTGATTTCATCAACATCACTATTTTTAGGTGCCAAAATTGATCTTTCTTTCAGATAAGTAGCATCTTTGTACCTATAGCTCAACTCTGGGTAAGTTGCGTTTATCAATTGTTGTAAAGAATTATCTCTTATTTCTATCAAAAACTTTTTGGGTACTTCAATCCAATCAGTCTCTATACCATCATCAAAACGCATGCGTGTTGCAGTTCCTTCTCCAACCTCATTTATCCACTTAGCAAAACTACGCAATTCACTTAATGATTTGGTCGAACTATCTTGTGCAGCAAGTCGCATATTTATATTTAGATGCATAACTCTACATTGATCCCAAAGTTGAGATTTGTGGAGTGAGGCTGCGACAATAGATTCACGCCTGCCCTTAGTCACCACCGGTAGAATTTGCTTAAAATCTCCTCCTAAGAGTACCAACTTTCCACCGAATGGCTTATTAGCCAAAAAATTAGGTGTTCCCTTTAGTAAATCTTTAAAAGTTGCACTTACTGCCTCAAAGCCATAGCGATGCATCATTGGCACCTCATCCCAAATTATCAATGCCGCCTATTGAATTAGTTCTGCCAAATCAATGTTCATATTAATTGGACAACGTGCCGATTCATGTTGCTCAAGTGGAACTTTGAGCCGTTAATGTGCAGTTCTCCCGCCTGGTAATAACAACGCAGTAATTCCAGATGATGCAACTGGTAAGAGAATTTTTTTATTCAATATAAACTTTGCAATTAATGTTCTCCACAAATATGTCTTTCCGATCCCGCCGCTACCATTCACAAAGAAAAAACCACCGCATTTACTCTCGTAAGCTTGTAAAATTTCATTATATACTCTTAGTTGATCATTATTTAGACCTTGAAAATGTGTTTCAAATAATTGTTGTTCAGCAACATTGTCATAATCAAGCTCTTCTCGCATAAGTCTATTTGTTATTCTTCCCAAAGATCTAAAAACTGGCCGTGGCATAGGTGGAAAGTCTTCAAGCGTCTTTCAATTTTTGTTAAGTATATGCTCAATTTGTTGAAGTGCCCATTTTTTCAAATCTTCATCACTTAAATGCAAATTGTTATCTCTATTGTCTCTTTGAACTTGATATTCCAAATCATCCACCATAGTTCTCCAATGTGTTTCCCATAAGTTTACAAGATTTGCTATCTCTGAAAACATAAGCATTATGCAAAACATATTTCGAAGTTTTAGTGATGATGATGCTTCAGATAATGCCTCATGCCATTCATTATCATCATCCAACAAACCACGTGCCTGACATGCCTGCTTAAATGTTGGGTACAATATGCTATTAAAGGTTCTTAAATCTTCAAAACATTGTGCTCCACGAACTTTATAAAGCATCATTCTCAAATAATATTTTTCTCCAGAATTTGCATGTGCACAAGGCATTCTACCAATACAGTTTTCATGTTTTTGTTTTACCCACTTATCGCGTTTCCATACGCATGTTGTTGGAAACTCAGCATAAGTCAATGTTCTTGCCTCGGCGTACTTTTGATTTGCATCAAACCACTTGGTTAACATAGTTTCCTTAACACCTCCGCGTTGAACAATGTCGGACAACTGATCATCTTCATTGAAAAGAATGAACTGTTGATTTGGCAAATGGTATTGTAACTTTTCAACTGATGGATTATGATTTTGCAACTCAAATTCATAAATTCTCCAACATGCCTCAATAACTAAGACATAATGACAATCCAAATATCGTTTGATTTCATCAATAGGCTTATATCTTCGCCCTCCATCATTTTCGGAATTGTCTACATTATTTTCAATTACAATTGTAGCCATGTCAACACCCTTACACAGATATTTGTACAGGTACTTCATAAGTTTTGGAGATCCAACTTTATCCACGTTTATATGAGCATCAAACAACACAATGAGATCCCTGTTGTATGGAACAATCCATCTATTATCTATCTCTACCCCATTTATTACAACTATATTATTGGGATTATTTCTACACCGATATGATACAAAGCCATTTTCATTGATGGTAGTTTGGTCACAAAATTTCTTAGGATAATGTTTAGAACATTTTCCTCTACCATGCATGAAGCATTTGGGTTATGTGGGCTGCATGGTCCATGAATCATACTTGTAACCACTGTCATAAGCTAAAGGATCCTTAGTTCTATCAGGAATTTCTGCACAAATGAATCTATCTATGTCCTCTGCGGTGATAGGTTTATCATGTTCGGCTATAGTAATAGTTATATGAGAATGAGGCAGCCTTCGTTTTTTGAACTCTGTCACATTAATATCTGTTTTGCACATAAAAATTATTGCAATTTTAGATCAAGTATTCATGTAGTAGATTGTCTAAAAGAATAAATATGATTGACATACCTGATAATACATTGCCAAAGAATTTCTTTTCCTTCAAAAGTTTCATCAGTTGTTTATGCTTCATCTTAAAAATTCTTGTCATGATGTCCGATCTGTCTTCATTGCGTTGACCATGAATTTAATGGAGTTCAGTACAAATTTCTGGCCAGTTTGAATTGCACGTAAAAGTAATAAAAAAATCAGGAGCTCCAATGGTTTTGCATATGGCCAAAGCATTTTGATAGTGTTGCATCATATTACGTGGACCTCCTGTAAAAGAAGATGGTAATACAATTCTTCTTCCAACTACGCTGGCATCATTATCTCCAGTATCAATTGCATCTTCGAAACCTTGATACAAATCTGCACGCATCTCAGCTTGATGTGTTTTGACATAATTTAATCTTTGTTGTTCAATTGCTGCATAACAATCAACTGCAAGTTGGTTGAATAGACGTCCCCCTCTTAATTGTGTTGAAGTTGAATTATGAAGAATACCTATTCTCCATCCATCTGTACCATATGGGAAAAGTATTGGGTATTGAAGTGGTGTATAAGATGGATGTGTTTCACTGATCCGTTTCAAATAACCATCATTTTTACAAACAATTATGTCACGACATCTGATAGCATTTGTGTCTTCTCGAACAATTAATGTTGCAATCTCATTGGAAGTGTGTCTAACATATTGCTTGTTGCCCCTTGAGTACAAAATACGAATATGTATTTGTCCCACGATCATGTTGCAATACCTCTCTTGCATTACGAAAAATTTTAACATATGGATTCATATTATCCAACAGATTTTTCAATCCCTCAACGATAGAAGAATGAACCCCTGAGTTATTTTCACCATGTCTGAATATATTCAATTGATTCTGTATTTCAACTTCTGTTTCACATATGTACAATTGTTCAAAGCTGTTCATCTGTCCAGGTGGTGGAAGTAAGGATCCAATTCGATGATAATTTTTACCAGAGATTTTAAAGCATGGTGGACCTCTCCCGTTCTGGATAGATGTGTCGACTTTTCCCCCATAGATGTAAAACAAAACATAGATTTATATGATCTTATGTTTTCCATGAAGACATGATCTTTAAGCAATTGATGAAGATAATCGGGTGATTGTGGCATGGAAGGAAGATTATCTTTCCTTTTTGGCAACATAGCCCAAATTTAGGATTAATATTTGAGCTATGTGTAAGTTTTTCTTCCATCATTGCATTGCAATATAGACAAACAACATTTCTTTCACCTAACATTGATCTTCCAAACACGGTTTATTATCGATCGTTGTATAATTGATGCATCTGTAATGTGTCGATTAAATGAGAATTATATAATTCAAATAGTGTAAGAATCACCTAAATATTGAATATCCAAATATTGTTTTGTATATTATATTTTGAATATCACCTAAATATGTTTAGTGTGCATTTTAGAAATTTTCTATCATCATTCCCGAAAAATACCATTTTTTCTTGTATTAGGTATCATCGAATTGTATGAGGGATCATCGAGGGTTTTATTTTTTTCATTTTATAGTTATTTATTTAATTTATTTTTCTTCATTTGCATTTTCACTATTACGCTATTACATTGTGAAAAATTATTTTCCTTGTATTACAAATGATTTATTTGTAATCTTTTTGGTATATTTTTTATTGGATATATATTTCAAATTTCCGACTAAGCTTATTTTCTTAAATTTTATTATTTATTTTTCTTTTATGTTTATATTAATGCTTACCCTATTTGCTATGAATCATGAAATCTTGAATTTTTATTAAATGTCGAATAGGGTTTTGACACGTTGTAGTCTAATGAATTATATTTTTATCTTTTTTCTTTTATAAATTTTAAAAATTAGGATGTTATGTTTGTGTCAAAAACTTTTTTACGTTTAAAAGTGGATGAAGAATGGAAACAAGTGTCAATGTTTTTATTTGAATAGTACCAAAAGTGATAATAAAATATAGGACAAAAGATATAATAAAAGAAAAGCATACGTAACCAAAAGTGATATGTATATTTTTTTTTTTTGGTATTGTAATGATTAAGTTTGTAATTATCACATTACAATCAAATGTTTGGTTGTATTTATCAGCATTCATTTCTTATGTTCTTTGCATAAGCAAAATGTAGTATTACTCCTACATAATATTTCCCTTGAAATCTTTTCTGTAGTATTCACAAACTTGCTAAATTAATATCACGGTGTGATTCTTCCAAGAAACATTGGTTAATAAAGTATTAAACGATTGTTTTTCTTATTGGAGTTTCCATTATAATGTTTAACTAATGCATACATAATCCATGAATTTTATGTTAAAGTATATTAATTATTTATTTCAATTTAGCAGTGTTTTGTATTGTAGGAAAAATAAAATAACATGTGATAGTCTTGAAAAGGTCCCATAAATTGACATTGTAATATGTAAAGGAAATAGTTTTCATATAATTACCTTGATAATTTTCTACCGGTATGCTACTGCGTATGAAAAACTCATCATCCGAATCAATAGGATCATGTGGTTGATCTCCTGAAATATTGAAAACATATGTAAAACTTAATTTTGATCTATTTTCGTTTTTATATTTAAATGTAGTTATATACTTACGTTGTAGAATGTTAGAATCTTGTAATATATTGTTGTTCACTTCTTGAGCGCGACTTGTGCTTTCTTGATGGTAGTTTGATGAACCTCGTCCAATGAAAGAATTGAAGTTAACAGGACCATGATGAAATGTTTCTGCACAATTGTTTTTGCACCGTTTGAATAAAAGTTATTTGTTGAAAGATTGTTTCCGGAATCAAAATTGAAGCTTTGAATTGGGAGAAGTTATGTAAAAATTTGAAAACAAAAGAGTGGTAAATGAGTGGATAATGGGATGGGGTAGTTGAGGTCATGATAATGGGTTAAAACTACCTTATTTTTATAATTAATTAATTCTAAATTTTTATAATAAATTAATTCTAAATTATCTAAAAATTACAATCTAAGTTTTGGAATGTTTTGGAGGGTCAAAAAATAACCGACAGCCCTCCTATATATATATTAATAGATTTCATGGCCTTCAAGCATTCTACTACCGCCATGGCAGTATACACAATATATATGTATATATATATATATATATATATATCATGGAAAGAAAATTTATCACTTACCAGAAAATGCTAGAAAATTCAAAGTTGGTGTTTTTCCACATCGCACTTGACAAACGATATTAATTAACTGCAAGATACTTAAAAAATAAAGTTAAAATAAATAATAATTGAATCATAGCAAACAATCTGGAAATACTTACGGAGTTAATCTGCAATTGTTTGGGACAAATAAAAGTTATTTGTTGAAAGATTGTTTCCGGAATCAAAATTGAAGCTTTGATTAATTAATTCTAAATTTTTATAATAAATTAATTCTAAATTATATAAAAATTAGAATCTAAGTTTTGGAATGTTTTGGAGGGTCAAAAAAATAACCGACTGCCCTCCTATACATAGATTAATAGATTTTTTTTATGTACTCTTGTATTGTACCAATAGTACACAATAGCCAAATACATAAATAAAACACTACACAAACAATACTGTATATATGCATATATATATTATATCTAATACATATATATATATTATATTTAAAATAATATGTAGGGTCATTCTATAATTTGAAATCAAAACTCTCAGTTGTTATTGGGCCATTCCAATGCTACCGTCAAGAAATTTTTGTATAACCATCAAATTATTATTAAACGGCCCATAGAAATCAAATTCAAACTAAAATAATAAAAATTAGGAGTTAATTCATTTAAAATTTAATTTGGTTGGATTTAATCTATGAATTTGGCCACAAGTTGCCACTTATAACGTACCTCATGATTAAAAATTATCGGCATTCAGTCAGAATACTCTCTTTTATTTAAATCAAAAATAAATAATAATAATTACTCAACAAAAGCAGTAATATTTGCTTTGTAGTTAGTCACTTTGCTCAAGACTTTTCAAAATGGCTTCGCTAGTTTGTTATGATTTTAAAAAAGAGTGATGTTATATCTTACTTTTTATATATCATCGATTTTTCACATTTTCTAGTCTTGATAAGAAATCACTTGCAATTAATTAATTTTTATAAATTTATTATATCTAAGCTTTCTAAATCAAGAAGTGACGAAAAATTAGTGATGTTAAAACAGTGATATATAGCATTTTTCTTAAAAATTAAATAACACTTTTGGTATTCTTTCTTTATATAATGGAAAGCAATTTAATTCCTAAAAAATAAAAATTGACCTCTAAAAATTGGTAATCACCAAAAGTTTACACGGTTTTACTGCTATAATAAATTTTGTTTTCTCTCAAAATAAAAACAAACACTATGTCACCAAAAAAGTCATCTCAAAAACCAACTTTCAAAATACTATCTCATCAAATTTTTTCAAAAACAATTCACCAATAACTTTTACCAAAATATCCAATTAAAATAAAACGTAATATAGCCTGTAATACCTAATAAGGGTCTATTGAGGTATTATAATTGTCATATCACGGTAATTATAAATAAAATACTTTAGTAGCCTCGCAACTTTGTTACCAAATCAGTTTTCTAAATCGAATTATGTTTTGATTTTTTTTTTTTTTTTTTTTTGGAAATTATATGTATGTGTATATTCGATTTTTTATATTGAATATTGGCAACTAAGAATCTTGAACGCAACTAAGAAACAAGATGAGATAGTGATTTTATGGTGACTAATCCTTTTCAATTCACTCTGTTTAATCTCTACACCATTACTACATCCACATGATTATTTCTTGTTGAAAAGTGAAATATTATTCATTGATTTCATTTTATTTTTTTTTTTTGACAAACAGACGAAGGCCATACTAGGTATATAACTTGGTGTGGCCAATATTTAATTTAAATTAGAATTTTATAGCATTCATGTACAGGCAATAATGAAAAATTCCTAATTCCAAAAATTCAATAAAAATAATAATAGTAGTGCATTCAATGTACGTACTGTTACAGGAAAGCTTGAGCCAGACTCTCATTTAGTTTATGATTTACAAATATGTAGGGCTGTTATGTTCATGTCCAATAACAATTAATGTTGCACGCTTTTAAAAATTATCATGAAATTGTCACTGATGACATATATATACAATACAACAAAATATTATCAAAGACAATTAGTTGCTACATTTTTATATGTTATTAACTGTCAACAATAATATTTAGATATGACTGTTGTTATTATTGAACTAGTGAAAAATATTATTGTGACAAAATAAAAGTTCTTACTCTAACTAGTTGGGTCAATTAATATATTCTATTTCTCTTTGCTTTTTAGTGATCAAAAAAAAATATATTAATTTTCCGTCCACTAAAATAAAAAAGTCGATTCACCTAAGTAGCCACTAAATATAAATAACTATATAGATCGCTTGTTAACTTTATAGAATAGACAAGTTGAATTAATGTCTAATGTAGTACAACCAGCACATATGTACATTAATCATTAGTTAAATAATTAGGTATAATAATGATGTTGATATAATTATGGTTCTTCTAACATGATAATTATTAAATGTCACCTCTGTATTATTCTTCAAATTGGTACATCTTGTTGTCACGTCTTTACTTTATTTCTTAATATATGGTACGTGGCACATGAATTTTATGAATTCTTTTTTGCCGAAAATCAAATGTAAATATCTCAACAGGTAACGTTAGAGGATTTTTATGCGTTGTTAACCGAAAGCACAATATATTAAAACAAATTTAAAATCTTTATATGTTTTCATTTTGCTGTTATGGTTTGATAATGTGGGATTTGATTTAAGCAAACAGGCTGTTAGGGAATAAAGCCACGTGGCCTGTCTGTGGCCAATTAGATCATTATCACGTTATACATTATCATTAGTACTCATATTACTACTAAATATTCTAGAATTGAATGAATTTAATGGAGTGGTTTATAGTTTTATATAAGAAAAATTCTATAACATGTCGAATATAATAAATTCAGTGTATGTATATTGAATTAGTTGGATCCAGTGTATCATAAAATTTCTCGGCTCAGGCAAACTTGGAAAATATAGTTCGATGCAGACTCTTTCATCAATATCATGGATACTGGCATCAACAATCTCTAAATTTCACTTGAATGTAATGAGTTTTAACTCAAAAAGTAAATTTCGTCATCTTATATATGAACCCATTATAGGCTTGTAGGGATCGGTTCAAAATGCATATTAACCTAATAAGAAGATAACAATTAACAACTATAATTTATTTATTTTGATTCATTAATATAACCGCCCTAATCAAATTAAATTATATATTTTAAAGTCATCTGCAAAAGAATATTTTTTTTAAGGTCAAAGTTTACTTTATTGGAATGGCCACTATAAACTTCATCCATACCTCACAATTTCTAAATATATATAAAAAAAGAAAAAGAGAAAAGATAACAAGGAAAATACATAAACGGTGAATAAATTAATCGAAATTATCAGGCTGGCAGAATGTGATATAGCTAACAAGGTCAAGTCAATGTTCGGATCGGGCCGGGTCGATATTATGTCATCTACTACGCAACTAGTTCAGCATTTCCACGTTGCTGGTATATGAATTGTGATCTGGTGTTTGGGCCGGGTCGGGCCGAGCCGGGCCGATTTTATGTCATTTGCTACGTAAGCAATTTAGTATCTCCACGTTGTCATGTTGATAAAATAATAATTTTCAGGAGTTCCGAATTATGATCATCATAAATGTATATAACATTAGCCATCCCATCTATTTGGCTACATTTTAGTAAAATGATATTAAATGAAATATTATATATTAGAAAAAAACGACAAGATTTCAAATGTTTGTGGGTAAATGATGAAGCAGAAAATATATATTTTTACAAGATTGAAAATCAAGTTTTCTATAATCTCAGATAAATTTAAAAAAACTCGAATATAAAAAAATTCAAAACATGTGAAAGTCCTTGAGAACCCATTTAAGTACATAATTATGGAAATATGAGATTTTTTAAGGAAAATTCTATGTAATATTATTTTGGGATATCATTAAGAGATGTCAAATAATGTGGCAATTAATTGTGGCGAAGTATCTTTGTTTTGGTAAATGTGATTTTCAATCGATTGAATTACGTTAACAAAAGAGAATTTGTTCGATTGAAGTTTTAAAATTTGTGTAATATTACAGAGAGTATTGCTAAAAGTTGTAATGGTCTGAACATTAGATGTAATTTTTTTTTATTATGAGATGTTTATAATTTTGTATTTTTAGCAACAGACACAAAAATAAAGAGAAAATAAAGAAGGTTGATTATTAAAAAAAATGAAAGTATTAATACTTGAAATAATTACACACATGTGAGATATATTCTTAGGACCCATTTGTAGTGTGTATGTGTGATATTGGAGACATGATTAGCAATTTTTATCTCCTTGATAAGATAGTACATTAATTTAAACCACATATTTATTAACTTTTTTTCCACAGTAAATAGGAAAAGGCAAAGAAGTGGCTGATTTCTTGAGGCGGGTGATTGAATAAATATTTATTGTAGCATATAGATTCTAAAAATATTACATACCATCATTTATTCCCACCATATTTTCATTGATATCTAATATGGTTAAATATTTAACTATCATAATAAATATAAAATAATAAAAATCAACTAAATTTATAATCTACTATTAACAACTAAATTGCCATTTATACATTTTAAAGTCTAAATATATTTACATATTTACAATCATCATTTTTCGTAGTAGTTTGTAAATTTGTCATCCAGTAGAAGGAGCCATTCAATTGGAATCTTGATAATTTTCTGTTCATGAATTTATTATTTGACCACTGTTGATAATTGACTTTATAATCATATCTTAAAAGATTTATAAATTTACTTAATTCTCCAATACACCTTTTAAAAAAATGGGCACTTATATAAACTTTTGGATTAGTTTAATTATAAAGACAAACCTGACTTAAGTACAGCTATATCATGTGTGTCATTAACAATTTAACGTTATAGTATATGCAATAAATATTAATTAATAGTTAGATACCACCGTCCTTCCTCTTTCTAAGTTTGCTTTCGGTCTAAAAACCCTTTAATTTAGAGTTGAAAACCAGCTTTACTGAAATTTAATTATTTTGACTTTATGCCCAAAGTCAAAACAAGACGACCAAAGGTCAATGTTCTTTATCTACTTTTAACTTTTTATTTTTAACTTATATGAAAAACAATGAATTAAAGCACATTCTTATATTTTACTACTATTATTATATTACGTTACATGTATAAAAATTGTATACACCATGTATATTATTTGGTTTACATTTTAAGTTGATCATTAAATAATATGACAGAGAATCGTGTCATGAACTTTTTATTTTAATTGAAGGATTTAAGATTTATCAATAACTCACTATACAAAACTGTTGAACCTATTTTTATCCTTTTAAGTTCAAAGATTTCAAATCCATTATCTCTGATTTTTCTATATCATTTGAAATTCATCCTCAAAATTCATTCATTCAAATATAATCCAAGAGCTCATCTCTCTAGTTAAATAATAACTTGCATCACATAGTTGTATTGTTACACAATCTCTACTATATATGAAGCAAGCTAGCTAGCTAGCTAGGATCGATGAAACAAATATGGGAATATTTAGCCAATAAAGCAAAGGCTTATTTTTAATGCAATAATTTCTCATTCAATTATTTATTTCATTTTTCATTTTGACTATAAATTAAATAGATAAATTGTAAATCCTCCGTAGAAAATTGTAGTATTAGTTGTAATAAGAGACAAGATGCGAAGAGATGGTGATATGTTTGCCCTATTAAAGTAAATGAGGACAAGACATAAGAACGATTGGAGTTGGGAAAATATAGTAAATTCAATGCACTCCACCTCAATTATTATTCTTGGTATTTCGAACTAGTTTGTTCGTGAATCGGATAATCGATTAAAATCAAACATAAACTGCTTCAATTTATTATTCCTTTTTCCAAAAAATTGATTTGGGTTTCAGTTTTATGGTCGGTTAATCGAACCGAACTAAAAACGAAAAAAAAATTAGAGTTCATAATCTAATGTGATCTAGGTCAAAATCCTCCAACCCAATCAGGCCGAGCCTGGCTCGGTAGTAGAGAGGGTAACGTCCTAACCAAATCTCCCTTTTCCAATGAATCTCCCTGGTATTTATAGAGAAGAGGAGGTCTTGTAGTGTAATGCAATTAATCGGTTCGTAAGGACCCGGTGTGTAAATAAAAACCCCATCAGATTTATTATCATAATTATCGTGGGTTGTAGTCCATATGGGTCGTAAGTCATATGGGTCGCCAGTCATATGGATCGTATTCCATATGGGTTATATTCCATATGGGTCGTATTACATATGGGTTGTATTCCATATGGGTCGTTCATGATATTAGAACCATAAGGGTCGTTCATGATATTAGAACCATAAGGGTCGTTCATGATATTAGAACCATAAGGGTCGTTCATGATATTAGAACCATAGGGGTCGTTCATGATATTAGAACCATTATATTATTATCCATATCATCTACTCCCCCAGTTTATAATTATAAGTTCGTAGATTGTATAATTATAAAATCAATAGTAAGTAGCTTTAATGGTCTTGGAATTTGTACCATCATGGGATTATGACAGGGTCGTAGTTCATGACCCGGATGTCTTGTGGGTCCCTTTCAATCCCTGTACGGGTCGTTGATAAAGGGTTTATCGTATTTATCTTTCCTTTTATAGGGGAGCTTCGTATTTTTCCTCCCTTTTATAAGGGGCTTCGTATTTTTCCTCCCTTTTATAGGGGGCTTCGTATTTTCCCTCCCTTTTATAGGGGAGCTTCGTGTTTTTCCTCCCTTTTATAGGGGGCTTCGTATTTTCTCTCCCTTTTATAGGGGGCTTCGTATTTTCTCTCCCTTTTATAGGGGGCTTCGTATTTTCTCTCCCTTTTATAGGGGGCTTCGTATTTTCTCTCCCTTTTATAGGGGGCTTCGTATTTTCTCTCCCTTTTATAGGGGGCTTCGTATTTTCTCTCCCTTTTATAGGGGGCTTCGTATTTTCTCTCCCTGAAATACGATCTAAAAACAGATCCAAGTGACTTCAATATCTTGTCAGCAATATACGAGATAAACTAAAACAGAAATTAGTATGGCTACGCTCATTCATCCAAACATTTAAGCAAATAAAATTTGACTTTAGGATGCAAAAATTGGCATTCGGGTTTCTTGAACACTTCACATTTCAACAGAATATGAGGTCCCATAAAAATATTCATATATATATATATATACAGAAAATTGTAAATAAATAGGTACCATGGATGAAATGCACCAAAAACCAAATTATACGATCAATCCAAAGTTAGTGGGTATAATATATTTCAGTTGTGACAAAATTTATTGAGCCATTCGATCGAACACAAATAGGCAGCTAGAAATGAGCAAAATTTATGTGAAAATGATTAAATCTCCCCCGCTTCAAGTTATCATTAGAGTAAAAACCACAGGCACCTAACAGTAATCTTAATAGCATAATAAAAATATAATTAATTTGTAAACCAGTCCATAACAGTACTAATATCAATTAGTATAGAAAATCTTGCGAACATATGTTAATTAAAACGAAGAAATATCCAATGTTCCCATATCAAATGAATCAACTTCGGATGATATATACTGTTGTGCATTCTGCGAAAAGTGACTGCAATTAGTGTTATTAGACTTATCCAAGTGATTAATATAATCGGGTCACTCTATTTCAGTTTCGCCGTCTAAGAACCAGATTAGTTATTGTTTGGAAAACCAGTGTTAAGATTGTGATCCATAACACATGAAAATAGCTATAGATATGCTCTCAGGTTAATGCTTAGGAGTTATAATGTCAAACTCTAAATCCTAATCTCCTCAGCTTAAACCGTATCATCTAGATATCTCGACTAGAGACTCAAAGTAAGTTCACAGTATACAAATTGCACTACTCAGTATCATAGGCTGATAGGCATACAAAAATCATGTGTCACACAAAATACCTCAATTGACATAACTTGATCTAAAAATTGACCTAAATCATTTGTATCAGTTCTTCGATTGAATATTTTTCCTATCATAACAAATTTAGAACACCAAGATCAATTGCACTTCCCCTATGTCACTTCCATCAACCATATACAAAAATATAATCTGGATCTTCACTAATAATGCTAGAAAAAACAAAGCTCAACCGACTAAAAACATTGAATTGATTAAAAATAAATTACCTTTTTGTCAATGAAATCAGCCCAAAACCTAGCTTGAGCTCTCTTGTAAGGATCAGAAGGCAACAATGGAGATTTATCATTCCAAATCTCATCAATATACTGAACTATTATAAGAGATTCACAAATTACATTACCAAAGCCTAAAAACACCATAATCTTCCTTTCGCCTTCATTAATGAATACCTGAAATTTCGCATTACCCTACCACCAACAATTTCACCGCAAAGAATCGATTCAGCTGGCCATCAATCAAATAGCAATAGATTGCAAGTATCTCTTTGCTATATTTGACAACTAATTAATGTAAGCATAATTTTTCAGCCCTCAAATTACACTAACCAAAATTTTTCCAAAGGGATTTTTCTAATTACTGGTTGCAGCTGTTTAAAACTTCAGATTTCTATTTCAACACGAATGCTTATACACATTAGTGACATTTGATGCGTACATATAGGTAACACAAACTCAAACTCTTATTTTCAGAACAAATTCAATTTACTGTTAAAATCAGTGAAACTAATAACCCAACAAAGAAACAAAAATACTTACGGACAGTATGACTTGGAGAAGATGGCGATCTTATTAGAGTAAATCACGTTTTCCACAAACGCCGATGGCGAATTTGAAGCTAGGGCTTTTTGTGGACCATTTCCGAGCAGCAAGATACTCGCTACAGCTTTGGAGAAATTGGAGCGCCGAAAGAATAGAGATGATGAATGGAATTTATAGAGAAGAACTAGAGAAAACAGCATCTAAATCTGAGGGATTTCTTTATCAAGACCCATTTGATTCTCCTCCATAGATACACAAAATCAAAACCCGCAGGTATAGGGAAATTGCTTATAATAATACAAATCGACAAAAAGAAACGTGGTATTTGCTTTTGTTCTGCAGATTTGCGTTCGTCTTCTTCATCAGGTTATGGGTTTTGCTTGTTTTGTACGTGCTTAAAAGCCACGCGCTCTACCAGCTGAGCTAAGACGGCGCCACCTGATCTAGGTCAAAATCCTCCAACCCAATCAGGCCGAGCCTGGCTCGGTAGTAGAGAGGGTAACGTCCTAACCAAATCTCCCTTTTCCAATGAATCTCCCTGGTATTTATAGAGAAGAGGGGGTTTGTAGTGTAATGCAATTAATCGGTTCGTAAGGACCCGGTGTGTAAATAAAAACCCCATCAGATTTATTATCATAATTATCGTGGGTTGTAGTCCATATGGGTCGTAAGTCATATGGGTCGCCAGTCATATGGATCGTATTCCATATGGGTTATATTCCATATGGGTCGTATTACATATGGGTTGTATTCCATATGGGTTGTATTCCATATGGGTCGTTCATGATATTAGAACCATAAGGGTCGTTCATGATATTAGAACCATAAGGGTCGTTCATGATATTAGAACCATAGGGGTCGTTCATGATATTAGAACCATTATATTATTATCCATATCATAATGTATATACATATAATACTAGATATTATAATATATGGGTTATTATGCAATATTTTAGTAATAACTAAGTTATAATGAGTTTTTTTGGATTATAAAATAGGTTTAGAGCATCTCCAATGGAGATCACTAAAATAGTGTAAGTTTTTCACCATTTTAGTGTCTGCTACAGTAATGCTGCTCCAATGTATAACACTAAATCTCACTCTAAAAGTATATTCCACATAATATTCTTTTTTAACCCCATTTACTATTATTTCTAAATCCTATATAATATTTGCAATTTTTCTGTTAGAATTTTAGTTAATCATTCGATTAATCAAAACTAACTCAATCACTTCTGTTATAGTTGAACGAACAGTTGTCCAAACGATTTGATTGCAAGTATAAATTTTGCTGATCTAAAATTTTTTACTAACCAAAAAAATGAAGTCGATTCTATTAAACCGAAATGAATACACCTAATTTTACACTTCTTTATTGCTCTGTTTTTGCTTAAGAGTAATAAAGGTAAAAGTAGTAGACATGTCTATTGCCTACAAAGAACCCCGAGATCCACTGCAAGACACGGACCACAAAAGTATTTATATTCACTGAGGTGTGGGCAGGACAAGTAAAGATAATATGAAAGTTAATGTTGAGCTTTTGATGGGTCGTTTGTAATAAATATTAAATAGTTATGAGATGGATGCAAAATTTGCTCTTATATCTATTGAAAATGATATATATCATTCATTACATAAGATGTTTAATAAATATAATTTACGAAATTTAAATTATATGTATTTATTAAGTGTAATATTTTATCATATTTTACAGAAATAAAAAAAATGTGATGATATATAAAATCAATCTTTTTTATTTGAAAGTAACGGGTATTAAGGACCAAATAATTATAATGCATAAAGCTCAACTACTTTTTGTATCTAAAGTCTAATTAATAAGCTAAAAATAAATAGCCATAAAACCCCTCCCTCCCCACAGCTCTCTCTTTCTCTCTCTACACTGTCTGAATTCATCATCATCATCATCATCATCGTATCATCTGACCACTGAGCTCCCCAAAGTTGAACTTAAAACCCTCTTCCCCTAACCTTGTCCGATCTTTCCATTTCCCCATACACAATCAATTATACTACAGTAGTCTTATTGAACCGGGCTTCAATGGATCGGGCAATGTGAACCGGGGTTCGATGGGATACATCAAACGATGAGCAGAGCTGGGGAACAAGAAGAAGAAGATGATAATGACAACTTTCATGACTCACTTGACCGGCTTCTATCTTCCACAAACTCTTCTTGCACCACTTCCGACTCCGACGATGACCCGTTGCCCAAATTCCCCTTGCCCGTCTCTCACAACTACGACGTTTGGACCTCTCAACCGTCGTCGGTGGAGGAGCGCCGCCTCCGCCTTCTCCGCTACATGGGACTCATCTCATCCCATCACTTAAACAACCCATCCGGTCAGAAATCTAATTACACCACCTCTACTCATAATGATTCTTCCGAAATTGTGTATAATGATAATAGTGGTCACGTTCGTTCTGATGATAATGGTAATAGCTCATTGAGGATCGTTGGATCGAATTTGAAAGTAGATTCGAACGAGTCTGTAACTAATGCAATTGATACAAATGTAGATGGTGATAATGAATGTAATATTGAAAGCCACGAATCATTAGTGAGTAGTAGTACCGTTTCTCCAAATAAACCACCCATATCAAAGAGTAGAGTCGATTGTACGCGTAACACGAGCTTTTGTGAGTCTGATGGATTGGAGTGTAATGGCGATGATGATGTTAACGCGGTGTGTGTAATAAAGAATCTGGACAATGGCAAAGAGTTTTTGGTGAATGAGGTGAGAGAGGATGGGATGTGGGAAAAGATCAAGGAAGTTGGGACCGGTCGTCAGTTGACGATGGAGGAATTCTCGTTCGAGATGTGTGTTGGGACTTCACCAATCGTTCAAGAGCTGATGAGGAGACAAAACATAGAGGATGGTAATGATGAACGTTTGGATTCAAATGGTGATGCAAACTCTGTGAATGGATCTAAGTTGAAGAAGAGAGGAAGTTGGTTGAAGAGAATAAGAAAAGTGGCAAATTCAGTTAGAGGCCATAAAGATATACGTAGCAGTGATGAAAGAGATACATCGTCCGAGAAGGGTGGGACGAGATCAAGCTCAGCCACTGATGACAGTCAAGATTCGTTTCACGGGCCTGAAAGGGTTCGAGTTAGGCAGTATGGGAAATCAGTTAAAGATCTTACAGCAATGTACAAAAGCCAGGAGATACAGGCTCATAACGGTTCGATTTGGACAGTAAAGTTTAGTTTGGATGGGAAGTATCTGGCTAGCGCTGGCGAGGACTGCATGATTCATGCATGGCAGGTTGTGGAAACAGAAAAGAAGGGAGATTTGTTTTTCGATAAATTGGAAGATGGGAATTTTAATCTTTTGTTCCCGGTGAATGGATCGCCAGAACCATTTTCTGTATCACCAAAACTAGATGGTGGTTACTTGGAGAAGAAGAGAAGGTCGAGGTCTTCTATAAGTCGAAAATCTGTGAGTCTTGATTATGTTTTGGTTCCTGAGAGTGTGTTTGCCCTTTCGGAGAAACCTGTTTGTTCATTTCAAGGACATTTGGATGATGTGCTGGATCTCTCGTGGTCCAAGTCTCAGGTATGTTACCGTTTTTCCTTTATTTTTCTCGTTGCTTTTCCATAATGGTAAATAAGTGAATATTTCCTAGTCATGTGCTATTAAGATGGCCTGTGATGTGTGTTTCAAATTCTGTAAAAATCTTCTACCTGAGTGAAAGAAAGAATTTTTTAAAGCAAGAATGAAATACTTGTTTGAGGGTTCTTGTATGTTTGAATGAAAGAGCAGAAATATTTTGGCTCGTCTTTTAGTTTAAGGCTTAAGGTGTTTCCAATGAGCATCTAGTTTTCTTAAGGATTAAGTTGGCTCGTAATCGTTAAATCTTATAACTGGTGAGTCTAGGGGTGGCAAAATGGATCCGGAACCACGGTTCCAACCCAATTTGGGTTGAATTGGTTCCTGAGAAAATTTTATTTGGTTCCTAATTGGTTCTAACTTGGTTCCAAGTTGCCAAAGGAGCCCGTATCAACTTATAAATCCTTTGTCATTTCCTCCCACGACCAATGTGGGATGTCACAGAAATACTAGCAGCTATCAGTTTCAAAAAGTTAATTGGTCATCTTAAAGAAATCTTATGTTTATCTTTGTACTTGATTTATGTTTTCTTTTGTTTCTGTTTAATTTTTGTCAAGAACTTGGGAATCCCTTATAGTTTTCTCTCTTTTTTTTTTTTCCAGCAACTGCTATCATCTTCAATGGACAAAACAGTGCGTCTGTGGGACTTGTCTAGTGAGGCTTGTTTAAAGATCTTTTCACACAGTGACTATGGTAATTATTAGTATTCAACATCCTTTCCCTTATAACAATGTAATTGCATTTCATGGTTCGTATGTAGATTTAACTTTTCTTAATTTACCATGAAACAGTAACTTGCATCCAGTTTAATCCTGTCGATGATAGATTCTTCATCAGTGGATCTCTTGATGGTAAGGTGAGAATATGGAGCATTCCAGATCACCAAGTTGTTGACTGGAATGATTTACATGAAATGGTCACTGCAGCTTGCTATACACCAGATGGACAGGTTAGGCATTGCTCTGTTATTCTCAACATACAATAGGGAAAAATCCATCTCAGAAATATGTTTGTGTTATTTTTGGCAGGGGGCACTAGTCGGTTCTTACAAGGGTAGTTGTCGTGTATATAAGACATCAGGTATGTTTGAAAGTGTGAAATTTGGTTGAGAACGATAAATTTCTGTTTTTGGGTTATTCATTTTTTATCGGTATGGTGTGTTATCCAGATAATAAACTGCAGCAGAAAGGCCAAATCAATCTGCAGAATAAGAAGAAGAAATCTCATCAGAAGAAAATAACTGGTTTCCAGGTAAACGTTATCATATTTTCTTTTTTGGCTCTTACGTGGGTTCTTATTTTTCAGAATCACGATTCATATTTTTAAAGCAAGTAAATTTTATTTATTATTGCAGTTTGCACCTGGAAGTACATCAGAAGTACTTGTCACATCTGCAGATTCCCGAATTCGAGTCATAGATGGCGTTGATCTTGCTCACAAGTTCAAAGGTACGGATATTCAGCATGCCTACTTGGCTTTTAGTATTTGAAGTAATACATGTTATTCTAAGATTTGGATTTGAAGGAAAGATCTCAAGTTTTATGTTTCAACATTGTGCATATAGATATTTCCTTGGAAAAATTTACTCAAACCTAGCGGTAAATCTGTGATTTAATATTTGACAGGGTTTCGTAACACAAACAGCCAAATATCAGCCTCTTTGACCTCAAACGGAAAACACGTAGTCTCCGCCAGTGAAGACTCTTATGTCTACATATGGAGACACGAAGGTGAATCCCGGCCAAACCGAAGCAAAGGTGTAACCGTGACTCAGTCTTACGAGTTTTTCCACTGTCAAGACGTATCCATGGCAATCCCGTGGCCTGGTTTGTCCGATTCTTGTTCGACAGCACAAAACGGTGTTATTGACATCTCGACTGCCAATCATCCAATTGAAGAAACGAACGGCAGTGAGAGCTCAACGGTAGCCACTAACAGCCCACTTAACGGGACTCTATCGAGTGCAACAAACAGCTACCTTTTTGATAGAATTTCGGGTACATGGCCCGAGGAGAAGATGATAAAAAATCGAAGCCCTCGTGTTAGTGTTGATTTCTCGAACGGGTTATATCAGAATCGATCGGCGTGGGGTATGGTTATAGTTACTGCTGGACTTAGAGGAGAAATCAGGACTTTTCAGAATTTTGGACTGCCAAGTGCCTGAAGGACTCAGTTGAAGTTCCATAAATTTGTATAGATTTTTGGTAAGATTGTAAACTTAGCAAGTTCGATTTCGTGCCAGTCGGCTCGGGGGCTCGGCGTTGATAAAAAAAAGTACAGGTGGCAAAGTATAGAAATCGATTTATTTTTCGTGATCTGCAAATGTATAGTTGAGCATCATAATGTAAGCAAAAATTCTTTTATCACTCTATTCAAATCAATTGTATGTTGGGGTTGTATAGTGTATAAATCTGAAAATTTGGCCTTATTTGTTTATGTTTTCAAATTCTATTTTCAAGTTTTTAACTCACAAAATTCAAAATAAATTTAACACACCAAATTTTTATCCAAATTTACCTTTTTTCAACTCTACTTTTTCAATCTCCTATATAACTACCTATCAATCATGTATACATCATTTCACACATTTATCAATCAAAATCAACTATTATTTCACTTTCTCTTTCATACTTTACAATTTTTTATCTATATTTTTTTATTTTTTATTCATATAATCATTACATACACAACTAACACAATTATTTTACATAGCATCCATCAACCTATCACTAGTGATTTGACATATTTTACAACTTTCAATCTATTTTTAAAAACATAAACAAACAACTATCATTTTCACACAAAATTTCATAGTACACAATTCCCGAGAAAAATTCAAAATTTCATCTCAAAAACATAAACAAACAGATCCAAAACTTCAAAATTCAAAATTTCATCTCAAAAACATAAACAAAATTCAAAATTTCATCTCAAAAGGATTGCCAAAACTTCAAAGTATTTTTTTCTGGGCTAATTTATCCTCCGGTGAATAAGGTGTTAGAGACATAAGAGAAAAGGTAGTACAGGATCTTCAATGAAAATGGTAGATCCTTTTGAATTCAATTTAATAATTTGAGCTCAAATTGAATTTGAAAATAAAATAATGATTAAATTTGTCCCATTTGCAATCAAAAGTATTATTCCCTATTATTCTAAATGAACTAATTTAAATCATCATTATTAAAGGTAATTAATACAGGTAAAAAAATTGTGAGGCCATCTCCAACCCAAAAATCCATTTTGCACCAATTTGGTGCAGCTACGGTAAATTCACTCCAACCCAAAACATTATTCACTGCACTAAAAATGAATCTTACATAATATTCCCTTTTTTCCATCTTTTTTATAATATTACAATCTTTCACAAATAAAGACTAAAACTTTTACGTATTGTATATTTTCACTCAAAATATATAATTTGTGAATAAAATTCACAAAAATAAAAATATTTTATTATTAAATAATTAAAAATTATATTAATTGCATTTCAATATTCAATTATTTATGTATTAATGCTTTTAGTTTATAAAAATATGCATTTTTAGACAGGTTTTAGTATATTTTTTATTTAAAATTAAATTATAAAATTTGTATTTTATTCTAGTTGAATTAAATATAACTTATATGATTTATTTATAACAAATTAAATTTTTATCGACGAATTTAAAAATAATTCAAACTAATTAATAATAAAATAGAATTTTATATAAATTAGAGTATAAAATATTTATTTATAATTTAGTAATAAACTTAAATTAATGTATAATTGAATGAAATATAATGAATATGATATAATTATAACTAATTAAACTTATAAGGAGCTAAATTAAAAATAATTCAAACTTTATATATTTAAAAGAGGCTAAAATGAAAACAAACATAAAACCAAGGGACTAAAGTGAAAATCTTAAAAAAATTAAAAAAAATAAAAGAGTTGCGCCTGTTGCTACGCCAGAAATGGCGCAGCACTATAGCTACGCCATTTCTGGCGCAACTTTTGGCTTTGGGTTGGAGACAACTCAGCACCATTTCCAAGCGGGTTGAAGATGTTCTGAAAATTGACTTGTGAATATCTTACTATCCAAAAAATTTAAAAAGAACTTTATAGGCAATTTTAATGCAAAATGATGGAACCCTTTTATATAGTCATTTTTGGCATTATTATATTTTGACTTACAACTATTCCACAATAATGTGTTTGAAACACTTTACTGTATATATATATAAAATTTTAGATCATAAAGTCAAGGATTAAATGCTAGTTTCCAAATTAAGTTTAGAGTTTTAAATATAAAAAGCATATCGAAAATGTTTTGAAAATTAGGGGGGGGGGGGAACTTGAAATACAATAAACATGGCCACTAATGCTGCATCTATTCATGTTTAAAAAAATTATGTTTTGTATCAAAATTTAACAGGCACACTAATAATTGATAAATTTTCAATAATGAAATTCAAACTTAACGGTCATATGATCGAGAAGCTCTAGCAACTTAACTTGTATAAAATTGTAAAACTAATATAATTTCAAACATGTCAAACAAATTAGTAGAAGAAAAAATATGATTTAATATTATGATCGGCGGTTTCTAAGAATTGCATGATACAGAATTACTGCTCCATAAAATAAATATCTAATTAACTAGTTATAAATAACATGATTTTTTTATGTTTATCCAAGTATCTTTACTAAAGCGACCCACTTTATTAAAAGGAATTTGGAATTCAACAAAACATATATATATATATATACTACAGCTTGAGATAGATTTTGTAGGCAAATCAAAAAAATAGTATCACTTTATCAAATAAATTCAAATATATCAATCTATCAAAGAACTATTTAAATGCTCATTAGTTTCTAGAATTGAGTAGTAAACTTGGCAAGAATTTAGTAGTAAACTACTAAACTTGATCAAGTCTTATCAACTAACCAAGAGTATCAGTTCTTATTGATTTTCAAAATAGTTGATTTGTTCATTATTTATGTAGTGTGACAAAGATACAAGGTTTTGAATTGAAATCCAACCAAGGGTGTGACTTCTTGTCGATTTTCACAATAGTTGATTCGTACACTGTTCTTAGAGGGCGTTTGGCTAAGCTTATAAGCTCTTTTAAACATCTTATATAAGATGTTTGAGAGCTTATAAACTCTACGAAAGTGTTTGGATAATTTTTTTTAATAAGATCTTATAAGACCCAAAAATAAGATGTTTGGGTCTTATAAGCAAATAAGAAATAAGTTAGCAAATCCCAACTTATTTCAAAATCTTAGATTTGAGATGTTGTTTATATTCTTAAAAGACATATAACAACTTTAGTTAATTTTTTCCTTTCTAACAATATCATTCTTCGAATTTTTTTTATTTTTATTGTTGCATAAATTCTCTCTTATAATATTTGAAAACATCTTATAAGTCAAATGGACTTATTTTATCCAAACACTTGAGAGCTTATTTTTGAAATAAGACCAAACATCTTATAATCTCTTAAAATATCTTATAAGTTGTAAGAACTTATAAGATGTTTTAAATAAGCTTAGCCAAACACCCTCTTAATTACTAATAGATTAATTATGATATATCAATATTAAAACCTTTTTCCAAGCATCTCTTCTATTTTCAGAAAATTAATCAAAATTATTCCAAAACTCAAAATCAGTCCCCTCCATTGCCAAATTCCTTCTGTCAATTCTGGAAGAATAATACAATTCTCCCTGGAATGCTCACGTTATCCTTTTACAATTTCTCCATACTACAAGCCCATAACTTCATTGGGGGAATGAACCTAAATAATAAAATATAATTTAACCTTTTTCAACCCAATCCCAAATCTAGTTTTTTCATTATTACAAAAGATATTTAAAATATCAGAGAAATCCCAACCACAAAATCCCATTGGTTCTCCAAGTCTATGTGGCATATACTTCCACAAAAAATTATCTTATCCTTTCTACAAATAATATCCAATTTTGTCATGAATCAAGCCAACATTCATACTATATATATTTGGACAAAAAACATTAAAAATGTCAATAGCAAAGAAATATCTCATTAAATATTTTACCAACTTTTAGGTCTCTTTCCTTAAGAAATTGAACTTCAATGGCTGCTGCTCTTCTCCCCTCAGCTTTCTCCATTCACAAAGAGGTTTTTACCTTTTGAGCCTATAATTACCAAAATGTACATAAATTTTTACCCTGTAAATGTGTTCTATTTCTGCAGGTGAAATGTGGATCATCTTTGAAAGAGTCCAGCCTCTTTGGAGTTTCACTCTCTGACCATGCCAAATCTGACTTCATCTCTGCTTCTCTTAAAACCAAGGTACATTTACATTCAACTCAAGTATAAAACTCTAATTACTAAAAACAGCCCATCTTGTAATTACCATGATTTTTTCTGTTCGTAAAAGCATATTATAATTGTAGTTTGTACCCCTAATGGTAAAACCAGGTTATAATTTAACATCTAGCTAGAGCAGATTATAATTAGTTACTTTGTTGCAGAGAGAAATCAGCTCAAGAAAGTTTTCGACCCTGAGAGTCGAAGCAGTGGCAACCAGTCCAACGTTCACCCAAGCCACAGCCCAAGGCAAGAAGACCTTAAGAAAAGGCAGTGTGATCATCACCGGAGCCTCCTCCGGGCTAGGCCTAGCAACAGCCAAAGCCCTTGCAGAAAGCGGCAAATGGCACGTGATCATGGCGTGCAGGGACTTTCTCAAGGCCGAGAAGGCTGCAAAATCTGTTGGGATGGCCAAAGAAAACTACACAATCATGCATTTGGACCTTGCCTCTCTCGACAGTGTGAGACAGTTTGTGGACAACTTCAAGCGATCTGGAAGGCCTCTTGATGTCCTGGTTTGCAATGCAGCTGTGTACCAACCGACAGCAAAAGAGCCTTCGTTTACAGCCGAAGGGTTCGAGCTTAGTGTTGGGACTAACCATTTGGGACATTTTCTTCTGTCTAGATTGCTGCTTGATGATATGCAGAAGTCTGATTACCCCTCAAAGAGACTCATAATCGTCGGCTCAATCACAGGTATAATGACTAAGTACTATATTTTCAGGGATGAAACTTAAAGACACGATATAAAATGGTTATATATATATAAATTGCAGGGAATACAAATACATTGGCTGGAAATGTACCTCCAAAGGCTAATTTAGGTGACCTGAGGGGGATGCAAGGAGGGCTAAACGGGCTGAACACATCTGCCATGATCGACGGTGGAGATTTTGATGGGGCCAAGGCGTATAAGGATAGCAAAGTATGTAACATGCTGACAATGCAAGAATTCCACAGGCGTTATCACGAGGACACGGGCATCACATTCGCGTCCTTATACCCGGGATGCATTGCCACAACGGGCCTGTTCAGGGAGCATATCCCACTTTTCAGGCTTCTTTTTCCTCCATTCCAGAAGTACATCACAAAGGGATATGTCTCAGAGGAAGAATCTGGAAAAAGACTTGCACAGGTCAAATAATTGAAATGGAATATATGAACATGAACAAGATTAATGCATGTATATATAGATATATTGATATTGATTATATATGTGTGAATTAATTGTAGGTTGTGAGTGATCCAAGCTTGACGAAATCAGGGGTGTATTGGAGCTGGAACAAGGATTCGGCTTCGTTTGAGAATCAGTTGTCTGAAGAAGCAAGTGATGTTGAGAAAGCACGTAAAGTATGGGAAGTTAGTGAGAAGCTTGTTGGCTTGTCTGATTAAATCTTTGTACCATTTTTGAATTGAATAAATTGTAGCTTTGCTCAAATTTAATGAAAAAAAAAAAAAAAAGAATGTTAGGAGCAATGAATAAAATAACTCGATTCAGTTTTTATTTAAAAGAAGACGAAATTCTCTCTTTTTTCGTTTTTAATGCATTACAATTGTGAAGTGAAAAAAGAAATTTGATGATCATCAAATGTACGTAATACCATAATAGTTTACATCGAGCATTCATATCAAATTGTGTTATCTCGTGCGAAAAAAATAGCGGCCGAAAAATATAAATTTGTTATTAATTTACAAACTTAAGAACTTTTGAAGAATTGTGAAATTTATAGGTTTGGATTTCATGAATGTTTGTCAATATAGTAGGTTTACTCACAAATTTTTATTCATTTAAATATCAGCTTGATTTCGTTTTACAAAAATAATAATTATTTTTTTTTAAAATGTGCATCATTAATCTATGTATAGTTTCTAATTTCACACTTTCGTAAATACAACTTTCGCTCGTTCACTCTTTTTCGCAACATAGAAAATACAACGCTTCACACTTTTATATATACTAGCAAAATGCACGTGCATTCGCACGTGAAATTTGGTTTTAAAATATTAAATAATTAAAAATATTTAAAAATAATTTTGAAATAATATAAAACCTATAAATAGCTTATTTATTCAAATATTACCAATTTTTTGAAGTACAAATTTTAATTTTTAATTTTATCAATAAAGTTTATGTCAATATATACGTCTTTTAGATTTGTCTCATATTAAATAAATAATGAATATGTACACTTCTCATTTCAATTATATATATATATATATATATATATATATATAAAAGTGTATGTATTGTTGGTTAGAAGTGGAGAGAGGAAAAGTTGTAAAGTCGAAAAATCTGAAAATTCTCTATCCACATTCTAGTTATTTAGTATCCAAGCATAAGAATATGCAGAACGAAAAAGAAAGTAAATATTAGCATTCAAACTTGCAATAACTTTGTGATTTCTGAATAAAGTCTAATTTGAAGCTGATAATATCTTTGAATTTTGTAAAGGTTGATATCGATGTAGTTAAAGATATGGTCCAAATGGGGTTTGATATTTGTGAAGTTATTGGATCACTTCAGAACCATTTGCAAAATGAGATGCTCAAGCTATCTTACAATGCAGTTTCACCTTTTATTTTATTTCAATGATTTCAATTTTGTTTCGGTAGGCTACCGTTACATACTCTATATTGCTCCAAAAATATATGTAGACAAGATGTTTAATAATATTTAACCTTGATTGCCATGTTTGTTCATCTTTGTTGAAAGGTCAACACATCTATCAAACAATAATCTGCTTAAAAAAATGTCAATTCATTAGTGCAAATTAACAGTCTATATCTATAATAATTTTTGTGACAGAAGACTATTATTTGATAATGTAATATCTATTAAACAAAAATAAATGACATACCTTTTGGTAGAGAAAGTTGGTTTTCTAACCATGGTGGAATTAACTTAATATAAATAATCTATGTTTTGATGGAAGATTCTGGATTTTCATGAACAAATTTATTAAGATGGGTTGGCAATAGGTAATTTTACCTAAAAATGGATTCATATAGATATTGATATTTCCCACATGAAGTAGAAAGGTAATGGGTAGCATGAAACAAAATAGTATGAATTGATTTGGCCAATTAAACATGAAACATGAATTTTAATACTATGAGAATGCATGAAACAAAATAGTTATTATTGTAATTAAAAAGAAAATGATGAATGTTAAAATATTGGATGTGTTTGGAAACACTTTTCAAATGGGCTTTTGGAGATGGAAGTCCATTTGTACAAATTTTAGTTGTTTGGTGAAAAAATTCAAATGGACTTTTGGAAAAGTGACTTATTTTAAAAGTCAATTTTGAATAAGTGAATATTAGTGACTTTTGAATTTTTTATTCGAGCACTTCTCTGAAAAGTTATACAAGAAGTTAATTTTACCAAACACTTTTCATTTGTAAAAGCACTTATTTAAAATGTTCATTTGAAAAAAATCAATTACACAAATGAACTTATAATTGAAAAGTGTTTCCAAACAAATCCATTAAATGGTTGATAGCAAGTTAAGAGACAATATATATGTATATAGTAGTAATAAAAACAATATCATTTATTAGAAAAATGGATATTACAAAATTAAATAGTGAATATATAATTTTTTTTTTCATTACATGGCGAAAAGTAACTCATGTGCAATTCATGAATTATCAAATTTTATGGCCTCATTCTTCCAATTTAATGACTAATGAATGCCACTTTCTAACAAATTATTGAATATAAAGGCCACTTTCTACCACATAAATGAGTAGTAATGAATCATTTATATTTATTAAAGAAAAAAATGATAACCTTCCCACGCTAAATCACCTCATTTATATCTATTAAGGCCACTTTCACACATATTTTTTTGGAATGCTTAATATAATAATATATATTATTAATATATATTACTTAAAATATATTATTATATATTATATTTTTGCCCACATATATATATTTTATTAGTAACTAATCACTTTTTCAACATTTCCACATATTTTTTAAAATGCTTCATGTAATAATATATATTATTTAAAATATATTATTATATATTAGTTTTTTGTTATATTTTTTACCACATATATATATTTTGTTCGTAACTAATCACTTTTTCAACCTCCTATAGATTTTTTAGAATCCTTAATATAATAATATATATTATTAATATATATTATTTAAAATATATTATTATTAGATTAGTTTTTTGGCCACATATATATTTTTTGTTAGCTTCCAACTTAATGACTAATGAAGACCACTTTCTAACAAATTAATGAATATAAAGGTCACTTTTTACTACATCAATGAGTAGTAATGAATTATTGATATTTATTAAAGAAAAAAAATGATAAGCTTTCAACCTTCCTACATATTTTTTAGATAATAATATATATTAGTTAAAATATATTATTATATATTATTTTTTAATGCTTAATATAATAACATATATTATTAATATATATTACTTAGAATATATTATTATATATTATTTTTTTGACCACATATATATATTTTGTTAGTAACTAATCCAATACGAGAATATATATAATAATATCATTTATTATTGGTCACATATATATATTTTGTTAGCTTCCAACTTAATGAATAATAAAGGCCACTTTCTACCACATGAAGACCACTTTCTAACAAATTAATGAATATAAAGGTCACTTTTTACTACATCAATGAGTAGTAATGAATTATTCATATTTATTAAAGAAAAAAAATGATAACCTTTCAACCTTCCCACATATGTTTTAGATAATAATATATATTACTTAAAATATATTATTATATATTATTTTTTAATGCTTAATATAATAATATATATTATTAATATATATTACTTAGAATATATTATTATATATTATTTTTTTGACCACATATATATATTTTGTTAGTAACTAATCCAATACGAGAATATATATAATAATATCATTTATTAATGGTCACATATATATATTTTGTTAGCTTCCAACTTAATGAATAATAAAGGCCACTTTCTACCACATGAAGACCACTTTCTAACAAATTAATGAATATAAAGGTCACTTTTTACTACATCAATGAGTAGTAATGAATTATTGATATTTATTAAAGAAAAAAATGATAACCTTTCAACCTTCCCACATATTTTTTAGATAATAATATATATTACTTAAAATATATTATTATATATTATTTTTTAATACTTAATATAATAATATATATTATTAATATATATTACTTAGAATATATTATTATATATTATTTTTTTGACCACATATATATATTTTGTTAGTAACTAATCCAATACGAGAATATATATAATTGATGTGCCTAAACCGCAAGCACACGGCTTCGGTGCAGTACAAAAGATATCGTTCCCACGAGGACCGAACAATCAAGCACCAGCCTATCAATTATCAGTAATCTAAGCCTAATAAAAAATACGAGATACGTTGTAAAGAAAACTAAACAGAACGCAAGAAAACTGATTTGAGTTATATATGATTGGAAATTCCGGAATTAGGGTTTACCACGATATATATTATCGACTCAATTATATTACCGATTAAATTACGATCGCTACTGACGAAGAACATTATCCAATTGTAATCACTATCTTCTGTCGAAGCATAACAATATACCCAAACTAATTAATCAACTACTTTCGTGATGATTAAACTAAACTCAAATTCATTAATCTCTATGATAGTGTATCGATTCCTCAAAAGACCTAAAACTACTTTCGTGATTTAGGATCCTAGGTTTGAATACTAGGTTTCCAATATAGACGTCACCTTTCAGAATTTTCACCTAATATCTATGAACATGCAAATATGTGGCCAGCAAATTCACAAGCATTAATAAACAAGAATTCAAATCATAAGCATACGCGATGTAACTTCACCGGTTCTATAATCTATATTGATAACATGCTATCGGGCTATTCCCGATTCCAGAATAAGATAGATTACTCCATAGATACGAAAGCACAATAAACAATTAATAATGTAAACATGATTAAACGACAAGAATTAAAAGAGATTAAAGAAAATAATTTCGATTAAACCCGTTGTCGAATAAAATTGTTTACAAAAATCTTGAATCTCGTCTCTCAATCTCCAATCTTTACAACTCAATTCAAGAAAATAAAAGTCGAACCCTAAAACAATGTTGGGAAGGGGTATTTATACCTAATCTAAACATAAACTCCGAATGCGGGCCGAAAGTATTTGGGCCTCGTATAAAGCGGCGTGCGTACGCAGTACAAACCGGCGGACGTACGCCGTACAAAGGGGCGTACATACGCCGTACAAAACTGCGTACGTACGCGAGATGGCCCAACTCTCTGCCTCCGTTGTCTGAACGCCAATTAACAAGGCGTACGTACGCCGTGTAATTCATTGTCTGAACGCCGATATACAAGGCGTCTGAACGCCATGTTCCAGTCCGAATTTGGCTTTGGGATCTTCTACAACGTTGTAGCTCTATGTCTTGGCTGTGCAACCCAACCAATGTGGATCAAATCCAAGTTGTAAAACTCGAGTTATGATCGTTTTACCAGGACTGCGCCATTTGGTTCTAAACAAAGCGTATTTATAACTTTTGAGTCTTCAAACGTTTGAACCGGATCTTGTCCTCTTCATAAGACTTTTAGGTAATTGTCTTAAATTTCTAACCATATAAGGCTCATTAACATTGGAGGTTTGTAGTCCAAGATATGATTGTATTTCCAAACAGCGCCCATGTATCTCCTTTCATACGTTTTTCGTTACTTTCTCGAAATTAATGATTTTTCCCTACAAACATGTAACAAAACTATTAAACGCATATGAGGTATAAATCATAACATAAAATGATATGGAAATGAATAATCTTAGGCTAGAAAATACGTATAATCGAGGTTTATCAACCCCCCAAACTTGCTTTTGTTCGTCCTCGAACAAACGGTAAAACAAAGAAAATAAAAACAAAAACATAAACTAAAGATAAACTCATTTTCGTAGAGTACACGATTGCACTTAGCATGTGCAACAAGCCTTTAAACCTTTTTGTTCCCCAAAAAGGACGAGTTATAGTCTCGTGAGGGTTTGCAGAAGATGTACCCACAAAATCTATGAAATTTGAGCTATGTCCAGATAATACAACTTATAAAAATTAACAAAAGACTAATGACATAACATCATTAACAATTAAGCTCAAAAGTATGTACATATCTCTCAATTTTGCCACATATTAACACTAAGAGTCGAATTAACTTCCAAAGTGGTGCATTCAATCATAGGCATTATAGTCGAGTGGCATCCTTACCAAATTTTGGATATAATCCCCATTTTTATTAACTTTCAAATTCAAAGGCACTAAGTTTAATAGGCAAAAATACACTTCAAAACTAAAGCTTTTAAGAATTTTTGACTTTCTACACAGTACGTGTGGATTTCTGTTTAGCTCAATAGACCATGTGCAATGCTTGTTCCCTTAGGCTTTCTATGACACCCATGTAACGAGTTTTGGGTCAACGACTCCGAATCTAGATAGCTTTAGGGCGTTGAGTGTTGAGACACTCCTTTTGGACTTAATCACTCGAGTGTCAAAGGCCACGAAACAAGCTAGGTCTTTATTTGAGTTAGCTTCACATTGTCATAATAATCCAACACATCAATATTTTCAAATTTTAAGCATTCATTATGAAGCGTAACTATGGAACTCTATACCTTATGAAAATTTTAGTTAATATCTTTGGGAATTACTCCTTAAGTGTCTCAAGATGTAACATCCACTCAACTCCTCTCCCATAGATTCTGTGTAAATATCTAAAGAAGCAAATCCTAATCTTAGATCGACATGAGCAAAAATCGAGATATGCTTGTTCCATTAGTCCAGATTATATATTGAAGTCATGCCATCTATCTTAAGTTAATTCTAGCAAATTGTACAATTTGACAAGCTAAAACTCATAACAGAAAAAAAAAAAAAAAATAAAGCATGCCATATGAATAGCTCAAACGCCCCCAAACTTAAACGAAACTAACTCGTACAATATAAATATGCAAAGTCAAATTCCACCCCCAAATTTAAACTCTAACATTGTCCTCAATGTTATCACACATAAGTAGTGGGAAAGGAAAACTTAACCTAACGGGATGTTGACAAACATGTCCGAATACCAAAAGAGAATTTTCGTTCCAAGTGAAGGTGGTGTAACATCTTTATCCATCCAACGAGAGCTACTCATGTACCTTGTACGACAAAACAAAAATAAAGCATGCAAATATATATATATATATATATATATATATATATATATATATATTTTATGTGTTAAAGAAAAAAAAAAAAAAAAGAACAAAAACAAAAACAAAAAAAAAAGGAAAACACTTGGATTGCCTCCCAAGAAGCGCTTGTTTATAGTCATTAGCTTGACTTTACCATGTTAACTTAGCTTTTCAACTCTCGAATTGGACCCGACAACTTAGCAACTCTCCAATCGACTTTAGAGTCTTGATTTCTAAGTAAAGAAACCTTATGTGCTTGTCGAATAGAAGACTTAAATATCCCCTTTTTGAGTTTTCGTCGAGGGATCTTTTTATCGTGCAAAACTTTAATACCTTCCTTATTGATCCTTGCACTCTCATGCGCATCAAACTTTAACTTATCTGATTCACGACGTCGAAACTTTCTTTCCTCTTTAGCGATGTTTGGTGTCAACGACAGATTTTCCTCGAACATTCGAGCAATATCAGCGATAATGGTATCTTCCTCCTCGATCGAGCCATCACTCACCAGTCGTACCTTGAATGTATCCTTATAGTGGTGCCTAGCAAGCTTTTCCGTAGTTATAGCCTCGTCAATCCTGTAACAAGAGTTCTCGATAGAGCAGTTAGCAACAGATTTATATAGACTAAATTCAACTCTCTCATCCCCAATATTCAAGGAAAGCATTCCATTTCTAACATCAATAATAGCTCCTGCTGTAGCTAGGAATGGTCTACCAAGAATAATGGGGATTTGAGAATCCTCATCCATATCGAGAACAATGAAATATGTAGGAATAAAGAACTTACCAACCTTGATGGGTACATCCTCTAACACACCTATCGTATACTTAACAGATCGATCAGCTAATTGCAAAATTAATGTCGTAGGCTTTAAATCATTCATCTCTAACTTCTTCGCCATAGACAATGGCATGAGACTAACACTAGCTCCAAGATCACATAAAGCATTATTAAAACTCATATTACCAATTACACAAGGAATTGAGAAACTACCGGGATCTTTAAGTTTTGGAGGTAATTTATTTTGAATTACAGCGCTACACTCCTCAGTTAAAGCGATAGTCTCATATTCCTCTAGCTTTCGTTTGTTAGAAAGAACTTCCTTAAAAAATTTAGCATACGAAGGCATTTGTGCAAGTGCATCAGTGAATGGAATATTAATGTAAAGTTTTTTCAAAACTTCTAAAAACTTTCCAAACTGTTTATCTAATTTCGCCTTAGCTAATCTTTGAGGAAAAGGCACGGGTGGTTCATATGGCGGTGGAGGTACATATGCTGGCTCTTTCTCACTTACTTCATTCGTTTTATCTTTTGAGCTATCGAGATTAGACGTTTTTTCCTTTTCAACTTTATCAATTAACTCTGTTTCACTAATCCTAGTAGGCATTTTTGGACTTTCATAATCGGTTCCACTCCTTAAAGTAATCACATTACAGTGTTCCTTCGGATTTGTCTCAGGTTGTCCGGGAAAAGAACCAGAAGTCCTATTCGAGTTGCTAGCCTGTTGTGCAATTTGATTTTCTAGCATTTTATTATGAGTTGCTAAAGAGTCGACCTTAGTTGCTAGTTGTTTAATTGCATCATTCACTATCTCATTTTGTTTAGTCTGGGCAACTACAAAACTCTCAAGAAGGGACTCTAGGTTCGATTTCTGTTGTGGAACAGGATTGTAAGGCTTCTGTTGGAATCCAGGTGGTGGCCTAAAGTTAGTATGTGGAGCTGCGTTTTGGCTTGGGTTATACGAAAAATTAAGGTGATTTCTCCAACCAGGATTAAAAGTATTTGAAAACGGGTCGTTCTTTTGGTTGAAGTTATTCACAAAGTTGGCTTGTTCAATAGAGGGATTGTTAGGTACACTAGCTAGTTGACACTCTAATGCAACATGACCAACCATACCACATATTTCGCACATAGGGGGTGGGGTAGTGACAGAGTTGACATGCATGTTCATGGAATCCAACTTCTTAGACATAGCCTCTTTGAGCAGAAAGTAAAGTAATAGCGTCAAGATCGTACTTACCTGGTGTCTTCTGTGGAATCGCTCTTTCGCTTGACCACTAGTAGTGGTTCAGTGCCATATCTTCAATCAAATCATATGCTTCATCAACGCTCTTATTCATCAGAGCCCCTCCAGCTGCTGCATCGACTGACATTCTCGTGTTGTAAACCAGCCTATTGTAGAACGTATGGACTATAAGCCACTTCTCCAGCCCATGGTGCGGGCACAGTCGGAGAAGATCCTTGAATCGTTCCCAAGCCTCATATAACGATTCACCCTCTCGTTGAGCATAAGTCGTGATTTGGTTTCGCAGATGTGCAGTCTTGCTCTGGGGAAAGTACCTTGCTAGGAAACATTGCATAAGCTGATCCCATGTTCTGATGGAACCCGATGGTAAAGAATGTAGCCAAGCTCTCGCCTTGTCTCTAAGTGAAAACGGGAATAACCTCAGCCTGATAGCATCCTGGGAAACTCCGTTCATCTTCAGAGTGTCGCAGTACTCTTAAAACATGGACAAGTGGAGATTCGGCTCTTCAGTAAGTCCACCCCCGAACTGATTCTGCTGAACCATTTGCAGAAGGGATGGCTTGAGCTCGAAGTTGTTCGCATCTACAGTAGGTCTGTTGATGCTCGAGTGAAGGGTCTGCGCATTCGGTGCAGCAAAATCTTTTAGAGACCTCACATTTACGTTCACATTCCCATTTGCTTCTGCGTTTATGTTCGCATTTGCGTGCTCTTCAGCCATTGATGCACTTCTCAGTTGAGCTTGTTTCAGTCTCTGTAGTTTTCTCCTTGCACGAAAAGTTTTCTCGATTTTCGGATATAGTTCGAAATCGATCTTGCTTCGCATACAAGGGAAAAACCGAAATCCTGAAATAAAACAGAAAAATAAAAATTAAAAACTAAAAATAAAATAAAAATGGCTTAGTCTCACTAAAATCTGATAAAAACTAATATTGACTATTCAAGTCCCCGGCAACGGCGCCAAAAACTTGATGTGCCTAAACCGCAAGCGCACGGCTTCGGTGCAGTACAAAAGATATCGTTTCCACGAGGACCGAACAATCAAGCACCAGCCTATCAATTATCAGTAATCTAAGCCTAATAAAAAATACGAGATACGTTGTAAAGAAAACTAAACAGAACGCAAGAAAACTGATTTGAGTTATATATGATTGAAAATTCCGGAATTAGGGTTTACCACGATATATATTATCGACTCAATTATATTACCGATTAAATTACAATCGCTACTTACGAAGGACACTATCCAATTGTAATCACTATCTTCTGTCGAAGCATAACAATATACCCAAGCTAATTAATCAACTACTTTCGTGATGATTAAACTAAACTCAGATTCATTAATCTCTATGATAGTGTATCGATTCCTCAAAAGACCTAAAACTACTTTCGTGATTTAGGATCCTAGGTTTGAATACTAGGGTTCCGATATAGACGTCACCATTCAGAATTTTCACCTAATATCTATGAACATGCAAATATGTGGCCAGCAAATTCACAAGCAGTAATAAACAAGAATTCAAATCATAAGCATACGCGATGTAACTTCACCGGTTCTATAATCTATATCGATAACATGCTATCGGGCTATTCCCGATTCCAGAATAAGATAGATTACTCCATAGATACGAAAGCACAATAAACAATTAATAATGTAAACATGATTAAACGACAAGAATTAAAAGAGATTAAAGAAAATAATTTCGATTAAACCCGTTGTCGAATAAAATTGTTTACAAAAATCTTGAATCTCGTCTCTCGATCTCCAATCTTTACAACTCAATTCAAGAAAATAAAAGTCGAACCCTAAAACAATGTTGGGAAGGGGTATTTATACCTAATCTAAACATAAACTCCGAATGTGGGCCGAAAGTATTTGGGCCTCGTATAAAGCGGCGTACGTACGCAGTACAAACCGGCGTACGTACGCCATACAAAGGGGCGTACATACGCCGTACAAAACTGCGTACATACGCGAGATGGCCCAACTCTCTGCCTCCGTTGTCTGAACGCCAATTAACAAGGCGTACGTACGCCGTGTAATTCATTGTCTGAACGCCGATATACAAAGCGTCTGAACGCCATGTTCCAGTCCGAATTTGGCTTTGGGGTCTTCTACAAAGTTGTATCTCTATGTCTTGGCTGTGCAACCCAACCAATGTGGATCAAATCCAAGTTGTAAAACTCGAGTTATGATCGTTTTACCAGGATTGCGCCATTTGGTTCTGAACAAAGCGTATTTATAACTTTTGAGTCTACAAACGTTTGAACCGGATCTTGTCCTCTTCATAAGACTTTTAGGTAATTGTCTTAGCTTTCTAACCATATATGGCTCATTAACATTGGAGGTTTGGAGTCCAAGATATGATTGTATTTCCAAAAAGCGCCCATGTATCTCCTTTCATACGTTTTTCGTTACTTTCTCGAAATTAATGATTTTTCCCTACAAACATGTAACAAAACTATTAAACGCATATGAGGTATAAATCATAACATAAAATGATATGGAAATGAATAATCTTAGGCTAAAAAATACGTATAATCGAGGTTTATCAATAATATATTAATAATATCATTTATTATTGGTCACATATATATATATTTTGTTAGCTTCCAACTTAATGAATAATAAAGGCCACTTTCTACCACATGAAGACCACTGTCTAACAAATTAATGAATATAAAGGTCACTTTTTACTACATCAATGAGTAGTAATGAATTATTGATATTTATTAAAGAAAAAATATGATAACCTTTCAACCTTCCCACATATTTTTTAGATAATTATATATATTACTTAAAATATTATTATATATTATTTTTTAATGCTTAATATAATAATATATATTATTAATATATATTACTTAGAATATATTATTATATATTATTTTTTTGACCACATATATATATATTTTGTTAGTAACTAATCCAATACGAGAATATATATAATAATATCATTTATTAATGGTCACATATATATATTTTGTTAGCTTCCAACTTAATGAATAATAAAGGCCACTTTCTACCACATGAAGACCACTTTCTAACAAATTAATGAATATAAAGGTCACTTTTTACTACATCAATGAGTAGTAATGAATTATTGATATTTATTAAAGAAAAAAATGATAACCTTTCAACCTTCCCACATATTTTTTAGATAATAATATATATTACTTAAAATATATTATTATATATTATTTTTTAATGCTTAATATAATAATATATATTATTAATATATATTACTTAGAATATATTATTATATATTATTTTTTTGACCACATATATATATTTTGTTAGTAACTAATCCAATACGAGAATATATATAATAATATCATTTATTATTGGTCACATATATATATTTTGTTAGCTTCCAACTTAATGAATAATAAAGGCCACTTTCTACCACATGAAGACCACTTTCTAACAAATTAATGAATATAAAGGTCACTTTTTACTACATCAATGAGTAGTAATGAATTATTGATATTTATTAAAGAAAAAAATGATAACCTTTCAACCTTCCCACATATTTTTTTGATAATAATATATATTACTTAAAATATATTATTATATATTATTTTTTAATGCTTAATATAATAATATATATTATTAATATATATTACTTAGAATATATTATTGTATATTATTTTTTTGACCACATATATATATTTTGTTAGTAACTAATCCAATACGAGAAAAAATATATATAATAATATCATTTATTAGCATTGAATTGAATAAGTGTCATGGACATGATGATTTTTAATAGTTATAATATAAGATAATAATTATGTTATTATTATAATTAGATAGCAATTAAGTGAGGAAAAAATGTCATTTCCCAATGGGAAGAAATAACAAAATTGATGTTGTTGATGTTATGCAAAATGTATGGAGCTTGGGGAAATTCTCAGTCCATGGAGCATATGAACATGGATTGGAGCACCAAGACGAGGTGGGATGGAAGAAAGTGGTCTGGGGAAGGGGTCCTATAGCGCGACACAGATTCAATGTCTGGCTTGCAGCCCATAACAAGCTGAAAACAAATGATAGATTGTGTAGCTGGATGACAAACATTGTGGGGGCATGCCTGTTGCAGATGAAATTGAAACGAGGAATCATCTTTTCTTTCAATGCTCGTTTTCAACAAAAGTCATGAGCATTGGTTGGGGTGAATTGGGACTGAAATGTATAAAGAGGAAGTGGGATGAGGTTCTTAAATGGGTGAGGAAGGTTACGGTTGGGAGATCTCTTCTCAGCGCAGCTATAAAAGGGCAATGTTCCATTGCATTATCTATAATATTTGGAGGGAAAGGAATGGCCGGCTGTTTGGGCAGAAAAGGAAAACAGAAGCTGAAATTAGTGAACATAGTTGGATAGTTATCAAATGTAAATTTGGTAGTTTAAACCTGTAGATCTTGTGGTGGAAGTTTTAATAGCCTTGTATAGTTTTGTAGACAAATGAAATACAATACGCTTATGGTTCCAAAAATAAAAAATTATCTATTAGATTTATAGGAGTATAGATTATTATTATTATTACTACTGTTATTATTATTTTTTTTTAATTTACAATGGGAAGAAATAACAAAATTTATCCATAGATTTATAGGAGTATAGATTATTATTATTATTATTACTATTATTATTCTTTTTTGAAATAGCATGCAATATAATAAGATTATTTGAATTAGTATGCAATATAATAAGGATAAATTAAGAGAACGATAATTGTGTCTTTTCACAATGAGAAGAAACAATTCAAACTTTTATAGTAGTATAGACTAATATATAAAGTAAATATTTTTCTTTTATGAGATTGTTTGAAAAGGTTTACATAAAACATACTCATGTACATAGATCTCTTAAAAGATACAGATACCTAGGTTTTCCATATTCATTACTAATTCTAATAAATTCATCAACTTTTTATATAAGAAATGGATTCATAGTAATATATGCTTGTGTCTTTGTAAAATAAAATACTTTCATATATCAAGTAGTTATTGTTTCTTCTGTCTTTTTCAAAATGTGCCAAAATTAACCAAAAGTATATTCCTTCAAGTTTTTGACAAATTTGATGTGAATGTTTTCGTGTGTTCTATTATTCACAAAGATCAAATATATATATAAAGAGTACAAAATCCTCTAGAATCCTTTTCCTAATTAGATGATACACTTAACTAATATACAAAGCTTAAATTAGGGGGAAAATATCTCAAAAGATATTCACAAGATTCAAAATCCCGTAGGTACCGTCAAAATCCCGTAAGTGGCGTTATACCCCCCATCAAGTTGGAGCGTGAAGATCGCGAACGCCCAACTTGCAAAGAATAGATTCAAATTGCATTTTTCCCAACGCCTTCGTAAAAATGTCTGCCAATTGAACATGAGTGGAAACATAAGATGGACAAAGTATCCCTTCAGTCACTGCATCTCTAACAAAACGACAGTTAGCTTCGATATGCTTTGTGCGTTCGTGAAAAACCGAGTTTTGAGCAATGTACAACGTTGATTGGCTATCACAGTATAACTTGATACCCTCTGAATGGTGTACGCCCAAGTCACCTAAGAGATTTTTAAGCCACTTCAACTCACATACTGTTTCCGCCATTGATATGTACTTAGCTTCCGCAGAGGAACGAGACACTGTTTGTTGTTTCTTGGTCTTCCACGAAATAGGAGAACTACCGAGTGAGACAAACCAACCTGTTAAGGAACGTCTTATAAGAGGACAGCTATCCCAGTCGGAGTCACACCAACCTTCTAGACGAAGGTCACTATCAGCACGAAGGAGAATCCCTTGTCTCGGACTTTTCTTTAAATAGCGGACGACCCTCAGAGCCGCCTCCTAATGATCCGCACGAGGTTGCTGCATAAATTGAGATAAGATATGAACCGAGTAGGCAAGATCAGGCCTAGTCACAGACAAATAAATCAAGCGCCCAACAAGTCGCCGATAAGGCGATGGATCCATGAGAAAATCACTCGTAGCAAGTGCCAAATTGTGATTTTGCTCCATAGGAAATGTTGCTGGCTTAGCTCCGAGCAACCCAGCTTCAGATATTATCTCCAGCGCATATTTGCGTTGACAAAGAGAAAACCCGTCAGAGTTACGTGCAACCTCGAGTCCTAAAAAATATTTCACAATTCCCAAATCCTTCATATGAAAACACCTGCCAAGATAATCTTTAAAAATGGCCAATGCAACTTTATTATTTCCCGCAACAATCAAGTCATCAACATACACTAAGACATGTAGTCGGGTTTTTCCCTTGCAGAAACTAAACAACGAATAATCGGAGTAGGATTGTACAAATCCATAATTCAGCAAAGCGGTCGATAGTCTGGCAAACCAACACCGGGGAGCCTGTTTTAGACCATACAACGACTTTTTCAACCTGCATACCATGTTAGGATGTGTATTCTTTGTAACACCCGTACCCGTTACATAATGATAATAAGCACATTGCTTTTCAAAATCATCAAACACATACTTTACATATATATACTCGTTTAATCACAATATTACACGGAAGCGTTTAACTATATTAGTTTTATAACCTTCACACAATGGCATAAGGATACAAAAATATACGTCTTGAAAATTTTTCATTTCTCAAGCGAACAAAAAGAAATCCTATATGATATGCAAATGACGAGCCGAGGGTGAAGGACTTGAAACCAGCCAACCGACCTTTGATCCATGCTTCAGACTTTATGTACGACTTCAGAATCAACTTTATCTACAACAACTAAAAGAAAAATATTGCGTTTGGTGAGTCGCAAACTCAGCAAGTATAATAAAGTAACGAGTCATTTAACATCATATAAGCACACAGAAATCGTCAGATAATCAATCTATGAAGTCATATAATAATATCAGTCAAAACCATCTCATATTGAATTCATATCATTCACAAATATAAAATGCACGTGATTGTCATTTTTTTTACTGTTAATGGCTTGCTATAACCAAGAGTAGTCGTGATCACGAAAATGGCCATGGCACTCTGTAATACATATATCACATGGGAGTTCAGTGAACTCGAGTGGACGTACGGTACTCTGTGGTCCAATCATTTGGACAATCTGTAACACATGACTCAAGGTCTATAACAGCCATAACAGAATCCTCTTATCTCTAATGAATGCATTTGCAAATCACATATGTCATTTTTATCATCAATTCGTCCACAACATTTCACCATCATAAAGATCATACCATTCGCATTACCAAATAAGCTATACTCGCCACATTCATTTTCATCGCTCAAACATCACATAGTCCACATTATAGCACCATAAGCTATTCCATCAACACAATTAGTCAAATAAAGAATTCATTTAGGACCATAAATTGAGCAAATATCAGTCAAATAACAGTCACTAAATTATACTCACAAGTAGTGGATTCCCGATACGTCTTCGCCTAGTTGACGTTTTCAACTCCTCTATTGGGATCCCGCCCTATTAATCATATTGCAAATCATAACTATACTTAATACAACACATAAAATGCAAATGGATGCATGAATATTTCCTTGATGATATGTCCTGAACTTACTTACAACTAACAAGTCATCCGTAATTTACATTCGAGCGGTTTTACTACCTAAATTATAATGAATTCTAAACACATGAATTTTATCTCAAATTATTGAACAATATTGTTAACACATTGAATAACATGACATAAAAGTTCTATATCAAATTAACATGTCTGTCATGTTCATTTCATCCTCCAAGTACACTGCACCTGAAAAACAGTTTCAGCACGGTCAAGGTCGTTTCAAACAATTTTATAAAATTCCCCTGTTTCTCTATAAATTCCCAAAATTTCAGTAAACCTTCCTAACATGTTTATACATATTTAGAAAATATTTCAAATCAAATAAAACGTCCTGGATTGGTGAAATAATTCCAGAACATTAGCTGTTTGTAATCCTACCGAACAAACTGGCAGTTCTACGCTATTATTTTTAGAAAATTTTACGTAACTCCAAACTTTACCAAATTTTGCAGTAGTATTTATAACACCATAAAGTTAACACATAAAATTCATCACCATTAAGTTCGAAGGTTTAACTACACAATTACAAACTTAAACTCGGAACACCGATTCTGAATTTTAACAAACTAAGTCTTATTCCCCTTAAGCTATGTAACACACATGTTTGTATGTTAAAACACTTTCATTTTCAAATTCATAAGTTCTAAACTTCAAAAATCCTCAAACTACACATCAATTACAAACTCATAATTAAAACAAATGAAACAATCGGTAAAACACTTATTACGAAAACATCGATTTTCTTATTTTTCCCGAATTTTTCCTTCTCTTTTTTCTTCTTTTTTCTTCTTTCTTTCTCTTAATTTTTCTTTCTGTTCACTCTCTTATGTTTCTATCATTTTACTAAGAAATATCATATATATATATATATATAAAAACTTTAAAAAGTAAATCGGCAAGAGAAGACTTATAATTGAAGCTTTGGTGACCTCTTTTTATATATATTGTTATTTTATTCTTAGATTATTTGCAGCTGCTAGCTTATTACGTGTTATACATTTGTACGTTATATTTTCTACGCGTCATGTATTTAAACTAATCGGGACATATAGGTAACACGTAAGTGACGCGCAGTATGCAAAATATATTTACCCGATAATTAACGGGGATATCTAATGTACCGTATTTAATCAAAACTCTAAAGTTAAGCGTGCTCATACATAAGCAATTAGAAGATGGGTGACGTCCTGGAAAGCACGTCCATTATTTGTTAATTAATTAACTGGAAATAAATTCTAGACGTCATGCTTGCTTAATCGAAAAGTCATGCTTGCTTAGATGTCATGCTTATATCATTAGTGTGAAATGCTAGGAAAATAAATGTATGTGCTTATGAGAATGTATGTTTTAGTGAAATGTGCGGTTTTGGGTTGTGACATTCTTGAAACCTGGAGGAACCTTCATATAAACTTCCTCACTCAAATCGCCATGAAGGAAAGCATTATGTACATCATTTGATGTACTTCCCAATTTTTAATGGCAGCAACTGCAAGAAAAGTACGAACTGTCACCATTTTCGCGACAGGAGCAAATGTCTCGTTGTAGTCAAGTCCTTCCACCTAGTGATTGCCATAGACCACAAGTCGTGCCTTGAGTCGCTCTATGCTCCCATCAGACTTATACTTAATTTTGTATATCCATTGGCTTCCCAGTGCTTTCTTTCTGGGTGGAAGCGGCTCCATTACCCAAGTCCCATTGTTTTCAAGGGCTCGTATCTCTTTATCCATCGCGTCCCGCCAACCCTCGTCTTTCACAGCTTCTTTAAAATTCTTTGGTTCACATCCCATTGTTATGGCTACAAGAAAATGCCGATGGTGCATAGAAAAACGATCAAAATTCACAAAATGTGTTATAGGATAGGGTGTACCTGAGGATGGTGAGGGATGAGATGAACGATTAAATGGACTTATTTTCCATACAGTATGAGTGACAAAATCATGATACCGACTTGAGGGAATTTTCACTCGCTTTCTACGTCCGAGCTCACTATTATCATGGACGATTGGCTCCACTACCGGACTCACCAACCCAACATCACACACGTCATCCTAAACGCAATGTGTAGGTAGATTGTATCGTATCGATACCCTCATCCTCACTCCAAGCATCATCATCATTCAGCACCACCACGGGAGACACCTCGTGCCGTGGGCGGGTGGATTCAAAAGGAAACTCGGCCTCAAAAAACTTCACATCCCGAGAAACAAAGTACTCATGTGTATCTAAGTCATACAATTTCCAACCTTTCTTTCCAAACGGATAGCCTACAAAAACCCACTTACGGCTCCGACTTGCAAACTTATCACCTTTGCGATGGTGATTACAAGCGTAACAAAGACATCCAAAAATACGAAGAGCATCATATGAAGGCATTTTTCCAAACAAAATTTCATACGGGGACTTCGTCTCAAGTAAAGGAGAAGGTGTCCTATTAATTAAGTGACATGCCGTCAATATGCATTCTCCCCAAAACGTGATTGATAAATTTTCTTGAAATCGTAAAGCCCGAGCTACATTTAAAATATGTTGGTGTTTTCTCTCAACCCTCCCATTTTATTGAGGAGTTCCAACACAAGAAGTTTCAAAAACAATACCATTACATTGGAAATATTCATGCAAGCAATTAAATTCGGTCCCATTATCACTTCTTACACGTTTGATTACTTGTTCAAATTATTGTGCAACCATAGCAACAAAATTAAGAAACATAGATTAAACTTCCATTTTATTGCATATTAAGTATATCCAAACACTTCTAGAGAAATTATCCACGATTGTTAAAAAATACGTAGCCCCACATGAAGAACGAGTCTTGTAGGGCCCCACAAATCCAAATGAACAAGTTCGAAAATCCTACTCGCTTTAGCCGTACTAACATGAAATTTAGTCCTAGGTTGCTTGGCACGTGGGCACACATCACAAGCAATATTACTTTTCCTAAAAGAACTACTCACAATTGGAAGCATCTTCATAATTTTCTCTGACGTATGTCCCATTCGTTGATGCCACAACTCGAAAGACAAGCCACCATTCACTGTCAAGGCCATCACTTGAGGAACACCGTGAAAAAAATAAAGTCCATCCAATCTTTTACCCGCTTCAATCACCTTCCTCATTCGTTGGTCCTATATAACATAAATATTATTAGTGAATTGTACAGTGCACTTCAAGGCATCAATTAATTGATTCACGGAAATGAAATTGCATGTCAATTGTGGGACATAAAGAACATTGTCAAGTCGAAGTCCTCCTTCCAACACGACACTCCTCTCATGGAGTGTTTCGGCCGTGGTACCATTCGGCAATCCCACCGGACAGTGTTGCACATGTCGGACATGTCCCAAAAGAGAAAAATCACAAGTCACATGGTTCGATGCTCCAGTGTCAATAATCCAACTAAGGGTATTGGTCGTACCGTATAGGCGATCTTTTGTTTTGGTTAAGTTCAAAAAATCCAAGAGTTGTTGTAACTGTGTGGCAGAAACACCCGTAAGACATGTGGTGTCAATTGGCCCAACCAACTCGTTCGCGTTCCCTCTTGGATGTCCAAACGAAGAGCTGGTTCCACCGATTTTATTCGCGCGGACAGGTGGCGCACCAGACCCTCGGCCACGGCCCGACCCACCATGGCCTGTTCGATCTCCACTACGCCCAGGTCCCTTTCCTCTGCGAGGTCTCTCTCTCCACCAATCAGGAAAACCATGCAGTTGAAAGCAAGAAGATTCATCGTGGCCATCTCTATTACAATGAGTACAAAACTTGTCAGAATTATCCACAGCACGGGACTTACCACGAGAATCAGGTAGGATTTTAAATGCTACAATATTCTCTCATTCGTCTTTAGAGGAGTACAGATCACTTCCACGAAGTCTTTCCGCTTGAGTCACTTGTTGATAGGCGCAATCAAGTGTCGGGAGAGGTACCATGCTAAGTAGATTTGTCCGAATCGAAGCATAAGCTCCATCGAGGCCAATCAAGAAGTGATGGAGAAGATCATCGTCTCGTAATTTTTGGACTTGTTCGATGATGTTACACGAACAGCCACCACACTTACAAGTCGAGACCTTCACGTAAGTCATTAGTTCATCCCAAATTTTGGACAAGCGACCAAAATAAAGTGCCACAAATTTAGCATGTCCTTGCTTGCACTCCCCCAAGGATATTTTTAATTGACATATACGTGTACTATTCACCATACAAAACCTGTTTTTGAGATTGATCCACAGAAGTTGGGCATCCTTGTATTCTCCAAGAGTCGACCTAACGGAAGGCTCAATAGTATTGGTTAACCATGATACCAACATCGAATGCACAACAATCCAATCCTCGAGTTTCTCCTCGATTTTTGGCTTTGGGACCGTCCCTTCCACAAAGCCAAATTTCCGCTTCGCCTTTAGCGAGGTGCGAACAACCCTCGCCCATTCATCATAATTCTCGCCCCGTAGTTGAACCGGGGTAATGATGTTACCCAGTCCATCACTTAAACCAAGATAATACAACATATCTATTTTCTTGTCAACATCTTTGCCAGCCATGATTTATTTGAAGTCAGCACATTGAATTTTCCTGATTTTTCTTCATGAGTTGGGACATAAGGAACAGTCGGAGCCACAAAGTGACAACAACAATAGGTGGTGGTGGCATTGTTGGTGGCACACCATTTGTGGTGGTAGAGTAGAACCTCATCCTATAGACATATTTTCAGTTATTGCATTAAGATTGTTGGAAAAAATATGTAGAATCAGTAGGTAAATCGAAGCACGAGTTTTGATTAAGGAGAGCTCCTTAACACAATATTGACCCGCTCTTGGTGGTGACGAGATATATCAATTTGTGTCCCAAGATACAATGACTTCGGGACGAGAATAGAACCACTTAAGTAGAAGAGAGAAGACAATGTATTTTGGGATGAGGAAAAAGAATTATGAGTGATGATATTTATAGAAAAGGAAAAGTTATTGGCTATCAACACAACGCTTCATTTTAGCCCCTAAAGGTGTCTTTTTGGCCAAAACAACACCTTTTCGGTTGAGAAAGTGTACACGAACCAGTGCACCATTTTGCTTACGATTGTGGCTAATAATTGTGCGGTCAATGGTCAACAGTCACATTTTTCTGCCATCAAAACCATCAAACGATAAGAAAATAAAATCTGAAAGGAAAAAATTATGGAGGCTAGAATGCTGAAAAAAAAAAAACTTGTGTTTGCCCTAAGATCTTCCTAAGAGCTCTGATGCCATGACAAATTTGATGTGAATGTTTTTGTGTGTTCTATTATTCACAAAGATCAAATATATATACAAAGAGTACAAAATCATCTAGAATCCTTTTCCTAATTAGATGATACACCTAACTAATATACAAAACTTAAATTAGGGGAAAAATATCTCAAAGGATATTCACAAGATTCAAAATCCCGTAGGTACCGTCAAAATCCAGTAAGTGGCGTAATAGTTTTTAATATTTTATTATTGAGTCGATTATATGATACATTTCATGAATGTCGAATTACTACAAAATATAACCAACTACTGTCATAATAAGCTCAATAACTACAAATTTGTCAGTAAAATCAGGTTTCATCGGCCAATTTTGAAATTATTCTCAATTTGAGTGAAATATACGATATAGTAAATGTAAAACACATTGTTTTTTTGATGTCAATATCTACTCAATCATATCAACTGAATTTTCTTCATATCTTACACCAATTTTGGAACCTTACAATATTCGTCCAAATTCTTTTTCCAATAAGTCCACCCGAATAAACAATTTAGTTTATGTATATAGATTTATTCTCTTGTAATAGGCTTCCTTGTTGTTCCAGTGTCAGCTAAATCAAAATCCATGCAGCACAATCCATTATTTTTTATTTAAGCTCCTAAGTGCCGGCATCTACTATATTATAGCACAGTTTTTCTTTAATCCTAATTTTCTAGAATTTTGAATTTTTTTAATAAAATAAAAAATTCTTATTGGTTGGTTTAAATTTTTTAAGATTGATTACTATTCTTAATTTAGATAATCAAATTAAATTACTTTCCTATTACATTCACTTGCAACCAAAATGGGAAGAGTTCCAATGTTTTGATTGTGATTTGTGATCATTAATGCAAATGAAAAGACCAAAATTTATTACCATGTAAAATTCTTAGCATATCTAAATAAAGAATGGCCTAAATTAAGTACGTTCACATTAGGCTTAAATTTAAATTTTAAACTTTATTTTAAAATTGACTTACCAAATCAAAATCCTTAATTAGGAGGAATATTTAATTTACATTAGCTAAATTTACGTATTAATTCATTCCACAATTGATGGAATTATGCAGTTAATAAGGAAACTGATACATCTATAAATTATTTTCATTTAATCTAAAATCTTATAAATTATGCCATACTTTTTCTGCTTCACAAATCAATTTTACGTTTCTCCATGTTCACTAATTTTTTCATCTACAAAAGTGAATTTGATTTGATGTGAGGTATTTTATTTTATTAGTTCTTTATTTTTCATCTTTCAATAGTTTTGAATTTTACGCTTTCAATTTTATTCGATTTTCTTCATTTAATTTAGTCTTAAACATTAATGACATTATGAGAATTTCTTAGTCGATCGAAATTATTAGTCCATATTTTATTTGGCGATGAGTGGTTATGAATGGAGCAATGGAATACGTATACATATATGCTTGAGGTAATCATTTCACTCCATTAATTTTTATTTTTTGTAGTTAATATCATTGTGTACTATTTTTCTGTTTATTGTATTCTTTTTGTTGTTAAATAATTTATTGTATATTAACAATTGTTTTTAATATATATGTGCAAAGGAGTGTGATAATAATTTTTTTTAATATATATATATATATTTAATAAAATTGGGAAAAACTTTAGATTATGAATGTGGCAAATAGCGTTCAATATTGAATTTTGAAGGTTGAAGACAAATCTCCGATTTTTATTTTCTATTCCCTTCTTCCTTTTCTTATTAGATTAAATTTTGAATTTAAATTTAGTTTCTTTATGAGAATTAGAAAGAAAATTTAATTTAATAATATAATTATAATTATAATTTTAGTTATTGGAAATAATTTTTCATTTTTTACAAGTTATAAATAAAAAACAACTTAATTGATTTATTGTTTTAATATTATAGAAATTATCTTCTGGTTGAATTTATATTTTAATTTTCCAAAATTATGAAAATTTAGCACCTCAAGTCTATATGTGAACCTGTATAGATAGGCTTCACGTACTAAATTTTACTACATTACTTTTTAATGTTATTTTTTATTGATTAAAATAATTGAGAACTAATATCATTATCTTTATATATATTATAGCAAAACGGTGTGAGACCCACTTTACTCTCTATCTTTTTTTTTCGGTAATTTTAATTTTTTTTATTGTTGAGAAAATTTTTATTAATTGATTTGATTGAGTGTGTAATTTGAAAGTTTGAATTTAAACATATTAATTAGGAATATAAAAACACTTATTTGGTAACTAACACAATATTTGGATAATGTATTTTGCATTCATGATTGATAGCGGTTATAACAAGTTTTATGATAAGTTCCTGTTAGTAAGCCAACAATTAAATGAGATTATAATATGTTGACTAAAGTTTAATTTTTTAAGATTTGTTAGATGTAAATAGACTTATTGTATTAATTAAGAAATGAAATTCCACAATAAAAAATTATAGTTAATAGTATTTGAACAATATTTGGGATAATCGTATTTATTTGTTCCTTACATCTTGACTTCTAAAAATAGTAAAGAAAAGATTTTACAGACAATTAGGGCAAACAATAAGCTTCCATAATTGATGCTAATTAAATGAGTAATTGACTCTTTTGGAATGACAAAATGAGTAATTGATTTTTTAAATGAGTAATTCACTATTATTGTAAATATTGACGTCCATAATTGATGTTAATTAAATGAGTAATTGACTATAGTTATAATTTTTAATGTCCACAATTTAAGCTTATAAAATGAGCAATTAATTCTTTTAAAAATTAAATGCTACTTTTCTCAATTCTCTATAAATTGGCATTTCATTGTAATATCATAATTGTGCATGTTCATAGTCTAACATCCGATTTACAAGATCATAAAGTTTTGATTTCTTTCTTATTTTTATGTTATTACTCTAAATTTTTTATTCATTTTTTTATTTGTTTTTTATTTTAATTTTCTATTAGTGTTAATCTATGGCAGACATAAATCAGATGACTTCCATGGACACAAAGCTGGCAAATGTGGAAGCAGACTACTATATTTTATTTATTTATTTATTTATTTATTTATCTTTATTTGGTTTGATTGGATATTAAGTGTAATTAGTAAATTTTTTAAATAATTTTTTCCATTAATATTCTTTTTATAATTTATTGGTTTAATTAGTTGTGTGGAATTGAAATAGTCAATATTGATGTAAAAAAAATATTTTTATATATCTCTACATATTTTCTTATGTTTATAATTTATTATGGCATTCAGTTTTCTTCAATGGAAATGAATAATAACTATTATGATTATATTGATGACTTTTTTATTTGATAAAGACTAATGAGCCAGCCGAAATAAGCTTGAAGTTTGTAAAAGTCTGAAAATAAGAGAATTTGTAAGCTACAATAAGCTTGAGTAGAGTTAGAATAAGAGAATTTGTATGTTGGCCTTAAACTTATTGTATTCCAACTCAATGAGTTTGAGTCATTTCATTTTTAGCTCATAATATTTGATTTACAAGCCTAACTTTTGTATGATAAATGAAACATATTACAATTAAGTATAATCATATTCTATTTATAAGTGACATTTGTTTATTATTATTATTATTATTATTATTATTATTATTATTATTATTATATAATTTAGTCCCTTAATATATTTACTTTGATAGATAGATATCCATGACTTTACATAATTAGTCACTAAATATATTGATGTGATTGGTCATATTTAATGTTTTTTTATCTACGAAGTTATGGATTTCACCAAATCTTTTTTATAAGTTTGTTTCATCTTCTACATTAAAGTTAAAGAAAAAATTGCTCGATTAAAATTCAAATATATCACCTAAAAATCTTAAAAATATATATTTGGACAATTTATTTAGAAAAGAATATGTTCAAAAAAAATTACATTTCAATTTTAGTTTAATAAACCACTTTAATATTCTTCATAATAATAGTAGGATTATAATAGTCTTTAAAGAAAAATAAATTGGAAATAAATTTTTAGAAGGAATGAGCTCTATTGTTTTGTGGTACTCTTTTTGACAACAAATTGTTTATTTATTTATTTTCTTAAAGAATGTTCTCAACTTCTTCCACCAAACAAATTTGTTTATTTATGATTTTTTAATATTACTAAAATTTGATCTATTTCTTTGTGTTGTGCATATACGGCCACTATATAATATAAAGTTAAGAGCGTACAAGCAAGTTAGGATAGTATATATATTTGGCCTATGGAAGGCCATGTAGATTAAGATCAATGTTTAATGTTCTTTTTAATTTTCATATAGTCACCATATATTTGAGGAGCTTCAAGATAATATTCGAAACAAGTTCAATAACTCCCAATTATGCATATTTACTACCGTATCGAAAAAATATCACTAAACAACTTTATAAATGAATAAGCATTTTAATTCTTCACACACATCAATTGGACGATTTGCAATTGGTTATAAGTTTTTTATTCAGTAAAGGACCGTTTTGTACCTTAGCTAACAAAGTTGGATCATATTACTTTATCAGTTGTCATTAAGTAACTATATTTTAAAATTCTTCATTGTTTTATTGAATGATTTTTTGTATTGAGTTAATGGATATAAATATGATAATTATGAGTTTTCAAAAGAGATATTTTAAATTATACTCCGTGCATAGCACGGGGTACACGCTAGTCAAATATAATCTCATGGTTTTAATATGTCTCATTATATTTTACTTATCTAGGGGCACAATTAATGCAATCATATTACTCGAAGAACTTTAAAATCCTTTATTAGAATTAACATAATCATATTCTGGATCTGGTTTTGTCAGGATTGAGAGAGCTCATACAGGGGATTTCTTGCATTTGAAGTGAGAGTGACAGTGCACTAGACTTAGTTCCCACCTCATTTTCCCTTAATTTATACGAAGCTCAATTAATCCATTTCATATTATCTTCACAATTTAATACTTTATAAATAAAGAATGATAAGAAATCAATTACATGGTATTTTTCGAGGTTCCAAAAATATAAGTTCCAATTGGATGGCTGGCTACTCCGAGGGCGTTTGGCTAAGCTTATAAGTTCTTTTAAACATCTTATAAGATGTTTGAGAGCTTATAAGCTCCATGAAAGTGTTTGGATAATTTCTTTTAAAAAGAGCTTATAAGACCAAAAAATAAGATGTTTGGGTCTTATAAGCAAATAAAAAATAAGTTGGCCTAACCCACCTTATTTCAAAATTTTAAATTTTAGATGTTGTTTATATTTTTAAATGTACAAATAACTCTAGTTAACCTTCTCCTTTCCAACAATATTTATTCCGAAAAATATTTATTTTTATTCTTGTACAAATTATCTCGTATAACATTTGAAAACATCTTATAAGTCAAATAGACTTATTTTATCCAAACACTTAAGAGCTTATTTTTTAAATAAGACCAAACATCTTATAAGCTCTTAAAACCTGTTATAAGACGTAAGAACTTATAAGATGTTTTAAATAAGCTTAGCCAAACGGCCTCTCCATCTATGGAAAAACTTATTTTAAAGATTTTTTAATTGTTTGTTTGGTACTTTAGCGAATTAGTTTGAGAAGAAATATCACAAAGTTTTAGCTAATGTAAAATATATTCTTTAAAAAAAAGAGAAAAATACTTTGACAGTTTACACAATTGAATAAAGATTTTTTCCGACTATTTTTCATGCCTAAATATATGAGTTTGACCATAATACATTTAACAAAAATTATCCCTAAAAATCAGGACAAACAAAATTTTTCATTAGAAAAACACCAGGATCGTCTATTCCAAAATGGTATTCCATCTTCTATTCCAACCATTAGATGATTGACATTTGTAATTTAAATTACTCCTTATTTGGCTTATATTTTTTAATTTACTTAACCAAAATTAAAAAAGAGATAAATTAGGAAACACAATAAGATATTTTTGGGAAAATCTATAATAAATGGATCTTAATCAAATATTATATCTCGATTAAGGAAAACAAGGGAATCATGGATGTGATTACAAATTTGTTGTCTATAGCTTCTTTTTACAATTGCAAATTTAAATCTATCTAATTTTCTTATCATTTAATCACTTTTTAACCAAAAAACATGGAGATTCATATTTGTTTCTTATCATAAGAATTATAATATCCCACTGCATATTTAAAAACTTCGATTATCACTTAAAAGCAAAGGCAATTCATGCAAGAAATAGAAGATTATATCTGATTATAGTTTTAATTAATGCCATTCTCGAGAGTATGTTTCATAAAACAAGAAAATGAGAGAAATTCCATGATAAACTTACAATTAAATTCGTGTATATTATAAACTAAAACAATGAAAAATAGAAAAAACTTTAAAATTAATGAAAAAATTACTAATTAGCTAATTTCTTTATCAGCTTTGCAAGCTTGAGTCATTGACAATATATATATTCTTCATCATCAGGCACGGATCAAGGAATTAATAAAGATAGTAGATTTGCAAAACAATGAATTTTAAGCAAAAAATACAAGGAAGACATGTTATGTTTAATTAATATATGTGTAAAATTTGTTTCCAAAAATATCTTATTGTGTTTTCTAATTTATTTCTTCTTTAATTTTAGTTAAGTAAATAAAAAACATACAAGCCAAACAAGGATTAATTTAAATTACAAATGTCAAACATCTAACGGTTGGAATAGAAGATGGAATATCATTTTGGAATAGACGATCCTGAATGGAAAAACACATCTCATCAATCATAATTACATATTACATATTTTCTCTAAAAAAAATTATCAAAATATATTCATTATTATCATAAAAAGAATTTGAGACGACGAATGTACCGCAGAATTGAGGCATAAGAGAAACTTTAGTTGGACTCAAATTCGATTGGGCCGTCGTCAATATGTTTCACCACCCATCGTATTTCCAATCATTCATACTTGGCCCCGTATTCTTACATTTTTGCTATTTTTTTTCCTTGTAAAGAACAAATTAAAAGGCCGAAAAGAACCCTTTCTAAATCTGTGACGGACCACATATGGTTCCGGAATCACCAGTTACTGATTATCATCAGACTTCAATTACTTAAAATCGAGGGAATATTTGGTCCAAATCCAATAAATAGTATTTTAAGCATAAGCTAACCTCTAATAGTATTTACTCATAATCTTTCCAGTGAAAGTTCATGCACACTTAAGCTAGGAAGCCTTGATAATTGTTTGAATTCAACAAATACAGCCTAGACATTTCGACTCAGGAGAGACCTGAACTGAGTAATATATTTTGAAGATTAAACCAGCACAGGACCAACAACAAAAAGGCGATTTGATTCAACAAATATGGACATCACTATCCATGCATAGTTTATTTATTTCGTGGAATCCAAATCGGATGTATATATACATTACAAGACCAATTAGGAGTGGTCATGTGCATTCCAATCGACCCAATTAGTTTGGCTGCTTCCAACACGAGGAATGCTGTTAACTCTGGAATAAAGATCCACTTTGAAATTAGCCCCACACATAACCCCTTCACTATCCACCCTCGGCATTGCCCTTAGCCTATTCATTGGATGCTCGAAGCTCATCAGTCCTGCCTCGCTATGGAATATGCACCCTATATAACACAAACCCCATTCAATCATATCACATCATTATAATTATAACAACAAGAGGCCGGGATGTCATTATATTCCGATAATAGTATACCTGCCGGAAAAGGTGCAAATGATTTAGCACATCCTGCTTTTATAACTTCCAATTCATCAGAAATCACCACAGAACCATCAGCAGCAATGCCCCAATACAGCTTAACCCCACCATCAGAACCCTGAAAATTAACACCACAAAATGCAATCAAACTAAGTAATCTTATGTTGTCAACAACTTTATAGCCTAGGTTAAGAGGAAATAGAGTACTTACCAGTGCAGTAAAAACAGTTCCAACTTTGCTATCATAGACAACAAATGCAAAACTGCCATCAAGATCCTTAATAACTTGATCCGCCGGGTATGGACCCCTGTCCCTGAGAGTCCTGTAAGCCTCAATCACAAGCATGGCCTCATTTGCATTTCTTGATAACCCATACTGCTTTATTTGTGAACAAAGATTGTTCAAACTCCCCATAAATAGACAGTATATGTCATCATACCCACAAAATAACCTGTAAAATCATTTCAAACATCTAAGCTAAGCACAAACAACCTTGTATCAAACAATACATAAATATATATATATATATGTACCTCTGGGTGTGATGAAGAAATGAAGAGTGATGAGGGCTGACGTAAGCAAGAACAGCAGCATCTCCAAAGGTCATTGAGGAAGTGTTAGAAGGGTGTGAAGATAGGAGGAAATCATTGAGAGTTTCATTAGGGAGTTTAGGCTTCTTAGAACACTTGTGGGAAGCAGGGCTGTTTAGCTCTTCTGGTGGATGAGCAAACGCCTTGTGAAATATTGCCAACATTTTTTATCTACTTCTTTTTTCTTCGTTGAGTTAATAGTGATTTTCTGAAACGGTGCGTGCTATATGAATTTATACAGAGACGAGGGAATAGTAGAATAAAGATGTTTTGGATTGACACGAGGTTTCATGGTGTTGGATAAGGATTATTTCTCGTACTTCAATGTCTTTATCCATTCTGCAGACTTTTTTTGTATTAATTTGCATTTTTGCACCCTGAAAATATTCTTTTTGTACTTCGACCCCTTAAAAATTATTTTTCAGTCAAATTCACGCTGGAATATGATTTATTGAGACTTACATCCCATATTCAGAAAGAACATTAAAAGATCGCGAAACTTATTGAGTGGATCAGGATCAGTATTATAAGTACTTAACTAAAAGAAATTTATCCGCGTAATTTACTAATGTTTGATAGGCAATTGCCTATTAATATTTTTTTTTTAAATAATTGTAACAGAAATCTAATTGAGTGGATTCGTGTCATAAGTACTTAACAAATTTTTTTGTCAACATTATCAGTTTATCACCAGGATCTCACCGTTGTCATTCCAAGTTGTAGATACACTTAGTTAACTATAAATTAATGTCAAGTGAAAAGGTATATTATACAAGAATTTTTCTAATTAAGTAGCACAAGCTTTAATAAATTCTTTTGACAACATTATTACCAATTTCCTTTTGTGATCATTCCAAGTTCATGTGTGAGACAAATGACCAGAAAATGAATTGACAAGTGGAAAGTGTCAAAAACAAGTACCCTAAGTCCTAAGATGGAACCCGTCACATGATTTATGTATTCAGTATTCAGGATGCATTTTAAGCAAAAATAAAATCTAAAGGGCAAAATTGCAAATGACATTACTTCAAAGGCGTAAAACGCAATTATCAAGACATTTCAGTTTTTTTGGTTTTTGTTTTTTTCCTCCGCCTTGTTCAAGTTAGAAAGGCGTTCCCTAATTACATGACGTCATTATTATCACTATTTGGCCTACAATATCCTGAAAATATCATTAGATGAATAATATTGTCTATTCTCATGAGTTATCCCAAAATAAAAAAGGAAAAGCAAAAACAGGTTTGAATGGTCAGTATTTCCCGTCTTTTTTATTGGTTTGAAAAGAAAAAAATTAAAAGTTATACTCTTATTTTAAAAAATATAGACAATCTTGAAAATATTATTGAAAATTGGTTCTAATGATTTCACGTCATTAAATAGTGAAAAATTAAGGGACTCTATTTAAACAAGTTTAACATAGAAAGGCTCTTATATTTTTTTTACATAATATGTAAATATTATTTATCCAAACGTGTTTAGCACTTAAATTTTTTGAGTAATATAATATGTCCTATAAGTTGAGTGATTTGAAGCTTGGTCCATGAAAGAAATATCATAAAGCTAGAAAAATTTAATTAAGGCTTATACGTGCAATAGATTAAATTTTTTTAAGAAAGCGTAACGTAGCATTTCCAAATTGGGTGTCAGTAGTGTAGGGTAGGGTTTGGTAGAAACAGTAAATAATATCTTATCCTAATGTCCTATATTAAAAACTATAGAAAATTTATATCTTATCCAGAAGTAGTAAGTATATTGTGACAGTGATATGAATAATCCGACAACAGTTTTGAGTAGTCTGTGGGCAATGTTGTGAAACCAGCTTTTTACTCTTTGCATGAAAAAGAAAAAGAAAAAAAGAAAAAGGATATTGGAAGCTTAAAATTAGACTTGTTCCCGTATGATTTGTGATGCACGGACACTTCAAAAAATCACAACATGTTGTGTCGGACATCTGATCGGACACGATAATCGTTCGACACTCTCCGACACTGTGTCCAATATGAAAATAAATTTGTCGCTTAAATAAAATGAAAAAAATAAAGTATGAACACCGTAATTGACGCAATTATAGGATATGTCTACTATGTATGCATCATTTGTGACACTTGATGTTATTTCACTTATTTTTTGTGATTTTGAAAATTGAAGTATTTATTTTTCTTTCAAACATATATTACTTTATAAATCAAATACAAATTTATAATTTACAATAGTCATTTTTATAGTTTATTTCTCTAGTTAGTTACATTTAAATTTGAATGAAAAAGATTAATTTGTATATTTTAATATAAATTAATAGACATATGTATATATATACATATTTTATTAGCAGTATCGAAGCCGTGTCGTGTCCAAGGTTTTTTGAAAAATATTGTATCCTGTATCCGTGTTGTATCGTGCGCCGTGTCCCGTGTCCGTGCATCATAGCATTTGGGTTCAAATCGAAATTGAGCCATAGCATTTTATTCAGTTTCATTTGTCTTTTTTCCTAATTTTCAATTTTTGACTCAATTTCAATTTTTATAATTGATTAGTGGAATCGAATTGAAAATCAATATGGATCTAAATAAAATATAATACATAATAAAATTGGGCATGCAATAATAGAAAAGGATATATATACTAGATAGAGAAAAAATAAACTAAAAAAATATATACCCAATCAGTCAAAGCTTATTATCCACCCGAGGCACATAATCACCGCACCCCGCTGCAGTAGTCCTCCTCTCAAGTCCCAACTGCAAACCAGAGATTATACGTAATTTGACTACTTTCTAAGAAGTTGGTTTTCTAAAATATGTAATTACAACTAAAAATTAAAAGTCTTATTAGTTTATGTAATTTCACTATTTTGAAATGCTTTTTGGTCCTCTGAAATTATACACAAAAAAAAAATGAATTGAATTTTGGTTAAGCGCTCAGTTAATCCAAAATAATTGAATAGGTTCGATTATAATTATAACCGGGTTCGATTGAACCGAAATGCAAATCCCTATTTAAAACTATGAAGATTGAGACTTATATTTGATTTCGTTGTAAGACCACCCATCATGTTATATGTACAACTGGACTAGTGAAGCCCAGCCCAATATGTTGAGGACAAAAATGAAGCATTGTACTACAAACCCAGTAATTATAAAAAATTCTAAACTTTTTTGTTTGCCAATGAAGGCCTCAAATATCGAAAGGTTACGTCTTGTTGGGCCAGAGATGAGCTCTTGTTATTATTGTGTGTATGTATTTGAGGACAAATATTATATTGGACTTGAATATAATAATCCATATATGGTCTGAAATATATTTGTCATAAGTTGAATGTCCTTAATTCAAAATGCTTGGACATTATGTAAAAATATGACAAGTATGTTGTATATGATTAGATGATAAAATATTCACGACTGCCAACAAATGTGTATGAAGTACGCCGTATAAGGGTGGATATTGATGTTATCAAGATGTGAAATTTAGGAAATGGCAGGGGGTAATTAATAAATAGTAGATAAGCTAATGTACGTCTCATCAAAAAATGATTTGTTTGAATGGACCCCACTTACATATTATTTTGATTTGTGTACTTATTATCTGTCACATGTGAGAGGTACGGCATTTTAGACAGACAGCTCATGATCCATTACTACTTTTCCCAATATGTTTCTTTTTGGAAATTCAACTTTTCTTGTCTCATTATCCTTTCCCGTTTATATATATGACGTTTGATTCAACAAATTTAATGTAACTTACATCAAATAATTGGTAGTAATGGAGAGTTGATGGCTGTTGAACTCGGTATATTATATACCCTCCATTTGATTTGGGAAAATTATATATACTGATTGGAATATTGGGTTTAATTAGTATCACAATGGTGATGATGATAGTGACATTCATACGCAGCAACGACAAGCAATTGCATTAGTTGAAAACTTGCTATCAAGAGAATTCATCATTATGACCTTAAGAAATAGTAAGAAATATTTTAGATGTTGAGAGTCAGTTCTTACTTATTGTTGGATGCTTTTAATTGAGTTTATAAATTTATCGTATTTTGCATAGAAAATGTTTTCAATCCAACTCGGATTGATCAACTAAACCAAAAAAAAAATAAAATTAATTGGTCATTAAACATGCGAGCGATAGTGTAAAATTAAAATGAGTCGTTGTAAAAAACCACACTAAACTCGTGCAATTCGGTGGTAAGAGTGTCAAACCGTTTGATTTGATGTTAGGTCAAAAACTTCAAATTAATTATCGGCCTTGTTTGTTTATGTTTTCAAAATTCATTTTCATGATTTTAAATCACAAAATTTAAAATAAACTTAACCCACCAAATTTTCATCTCAATTCCCCTTTTTTTAACTCTACTTTTTCAATCTCCTATATAACTAACTATCACTCATATACACATCGCTTCACACATTTACCAATCAAATCATTTATTATAAATCATTTTTTCACTTTCTCTTTCATATTTTATAATTTTTTATCCATATTTTTTTTATTTTTAATTTACATAATCATTATATACACCACTAACATAATTATTCTACACATCATCCATCAACCTATCACTATTGATTTGACATCTCTTACAACTTTCAACCTAATTTTAAAAATATAAACAAACACATGCAATTTTCACACTAATTTCTATAATACACCATTCCCGAAAAAAATTTAAAATTTCATCCCAAAAACATATTTCGCACATTTTATTCACTGTCTTTAGCCTAAAAAATTTCAAAACTGATGTTGCTTTTGATTCTCTACTCTATGGCGCATATATAATATTATTTATATTACTGGCATAAATATATATTAATATAGATTTGATACAATGAGATAATTTTATAATATTTATAATACATACTTTACATATTTACATTTTATAATATTTATTCATATGTTAAGTATTATTTATTATATAACTATGATTGTCATTGATTAAATCGTGATAATTGACCTTTGTACCAGTGACCCACTGTAAGCATAAAATCGTGATTGCCAAGATCTTCAACAATATGATTTTCACGTGTAAGCATAGATCGAAGAAACTTACCTTGATCCATAACAAGATTCGTAGTAGCGGAAACGATGAAACGATTTATCTCCGGAATTGTATTTCTCTCTCTTGACCCCTTTGGACTTGAATGACTTTCTTGATGGAGAGAAATATCGTAATGGGTTGAGAGAGGATCAATTCCTAGGGTTTTCTTTATATAGACCCACCATCAGGGTATTTTAGGAATTTACCTTTTTTCTAATCCTTAACCAATTAGAATTATCCTTATATTATTAAACTACCTAATGTATATAAATCGTGGGCCACATAATAACAAAATACCCACTTCTAATAGAAATAGGAATAAGTGGGTTTACATTCTCCCACTTGGCCCATGTGCCATTATACATACCATAAGGTTTAATAATAAACGTAATTGCGCATAGTATAGGATAATTCATCATTATATTGGTTAAATCATAAAGTCACCATTAAGCATGATAACCAATAAGGATCATAGCGGTTGTACATCAATTTGTCGACATAGTCCCTTCTATGTATCACAATACTAGTTTCATACTCAACATGACACGTAATAAGGTATTCAATAATGATCCAGCATAATGTCTTTGTCAGAGACAATATCTTGTTTCACATAATGCATTAATGTATATACTAATCATAAGAAACAAGATCCATAAATCCATAACAGAAACAAAATAAACGAGCTCAGAGTGTCAATCACATGATAACATAAAACATAAACAACATTAACGATGACATTCAATAATCCCCATTCTTTCGACATGTTCAGTAAATGTCTTAGGGGGTAATCCTTTTGTCAACGGATCTGCAACCATAAGATTTGTGCTAATGTGTTCGATTGACACTCTTTGTTTCTGAACTTCTTCTTTAACGGCAAAGTATTTCAATTCCATATGTTTAGCACCTTTCGAATACTTGTCGTTTTTAGAAAAGAAGACTGCTGCGGAGTTATCACAATAAATTTTCAGCGGCTTGGCAATAGTGTCAACTATTCCAAGTCCCGAAATAAAGTTCCGCAGCCATAAACCATGAACTGTAGCCTCGAAGCATGCTACAAACTCAGCTTCCATAGTGGATGCAGCAATAACAGTCTGCTTCGCACTTTTCCATGAAATTGCTCCTTCAGCCAAGAGGAACAAATAGCCGAATGTGGATTTTCTTGAGTCCACACATCCGGCAAAGTCTGAATCTGAATATCCAATCACCTCGAGGTGATCAGATCTCCTATAAGTAAGCATATGGTCTTTCGTTCCTTGCAGATATCTCAAAACTTTCTTTGCAGCTTTCCAGTGATCTATTCCCGGATTACTTTGATACCTACCCAACATTCCGACAGCAAAACTGATGTCTGGTCTGGTACAGGTCTGTGCATACATCAAGCTTCCAACAATGGATGCATAAGGAATTTGTTCCATCTGATTACGTTCCAATTCATTCTTTGGACATTGATTGAGACTAAATTTATCTCCCTTCTGAATTGGAACGACACTTTTAGAGCATGTGTTCATTTTAAACCTCTCTAGAACTTTAGTAATATATGCTTTCTGAGACAATCCCAACAATCCTTGTGACCTATCACGAAATATTTCTATTCCTATCACATAGGATGCCTCACCCATATCCTTCATCTCAAAGTTCTTAGAGAGAAATTCCTTAGTTTGACGTAATAAACCAAGATCATTAGTAGCTAGCAAGATGTCGTCAACATACAAAACCAAAATTATAAACTTACTCCCACTGATCTTCAGATATATACATCGGTCAACGATGTTTTCATTAAATCCAAAAGATGTAATGGTATCATTGAACTTAAGATACCATTGTCTGGAAGCTTGTTTAAGCCCGTATATTGACTTCTTAAGTTTACACACCATATGTTCTTTTCCATCAACCACAAAACCTTCAGGTTGATCCATAAAAACTTCCTCATCTAAATTCCCATTCAGAAAAGCAGTTTTCACATCCATCTGATGGAGCTCTAAATCATAATGAGCAACCATTGCCATAATAATCCTTAAAGAGTCCTTTTTAGAGACAGGTGAAAAGGTCTCTTTGTAGTCGATACCGTCTTTCTGAGTAAAACCTTTGGCAACGAGTCTAGCCTTGTGTCGTTCGATATTGCCATTTGAGTCGCGTTTGGTCTTGAAGACCCACTTACAACCAACTCTTTTACAACCTTCAGGCAATTCAACAAGGTCCCAGACTCTATTATAATCCATTGATTTTAGCTCTTCTTTCATGGCATCTAACCATTTAACGGAACTCTCACTTTCTATGGCTTGTGAAAACGAAACTGGTTCATTATCGATTCCTAAGTCGGATTCCGACTCTTGTAGATAGACCACATAATCACCAGAAATTGCAGGTCTCCGTTGTCTTGCAGACCTTCTTAATTCAATTTCTTGTGGTTGATCTATCATTGGTTCATTGATAATAACTTCATTATGTGGTGTTTGGTCGTTAATTTGTTGTTCTTGCAAATCATTAGCATGATCAACATGTACAGGAACAACAACTTGAGAAGAAGGCAAATGCAAAGGAATTTGCACTCTAACTTCTTGAATTTCCACCTTTTGTGTCTCTAAACTCCCACTAACTTCACCATTCTCAATGAACCTAGCATTTCCAGTTTCAACAATTCTCGTACTATGATTAGGACAATAAAATCTATACCCTTTAGATTTTTCTGGATAACCAATGAAGAAACCACTGATTGTTCTTGAGTCCAGTTTCTTTTCATGTGGATTATATATTCTTACTTCCGCTGGGCAACCCCAAACATGCAGGTGCCTTAAACTGGGTTTTCTTCCCGTCCACAGTTCAAAAGGTGTCTTAGGAACTGCCTTACTAGGAACCCTGTTTAATAAATATACAGCGGTCTTTAAAGCATGCATCCACAATGATTTGGGTAAAGATGAATAACTTAACATACTCCTAACCATTTCCATCAAAGTACGATTACGCCTTTCTGCAACACCATTTTGTTGCGGTGTTCCTGGCATTGTGTATTGAGCACAAATACCACGACTTTCTAGAAATTTAGCAAATGGACCAGGGCACTGTCCACTTTCATCATATCTACTATAATATTCACCACCTCTATCAGATCTAACAATTTTCACCTTTCTGTCTAATTGTCTTTCAACTTCATTGATAAATATCTCTAAGGTATGTACCGATTGAGATTTATCATGCAACAAATAGACATATCCATAACGTGAAAAATCATCAATAAAGGTGATAAAATACTTTTCTCCACCAAAAGATGGAATATCAAAAGGCCCACAAATATCGATGTGTATTATTTCAAGGAGTTGTGAGCTTCTTGTGGCTGTTTTCTTAAGTGTGTGTTTTGTGTGCTTACCCTTAATGCACTCAACACAAACTCCGAGATCAGTAAAATCTAAATTGGGAAGGATTTCATTCTTTACCAATATCTCAATTCTTTCTTTGGATATATGACCCAAACGTTTATGCCACAAGTAAGCCGACGATTCATTACATAATCCACGTTTAGTTCCAACATTATGATGCAAGGTCAAAAGAGACTCAGCGAAAAGGGGATCAAGTTTTAGTTTATATAAACCATCACAAAGAAAACCAGAACCGATAAAAAGATTTTGTTTGAACAAACTAAAACATCCATTACCAAATTTAAAAGAGTATCCAGCTGAATCGAGTTTCGACAACGAAATTAAGTTGCGAGAAACAGAAGGAACATAAAAAGTTTGAAAAAGATCTAAATGATGCCCAGTATCTAAAGTTAAACGGTAAGTCCCAATGGCTTTAACTGGGGCTTTGACTCGATTCCCCATGAAAATAAATTTTTCGTTTTGGCTTATGGTTTGGGTCGTAAGAAATCCTTGCATCGTATTTGAAACATGAGTGGTACAACCAGAATCAATCCACCAAGTATTATAAGGAACTTCAGCTAAATTTGATTCGAAACATACTAAAGCACTAGGCTTACCTTGCTTTTCGAACCATGCCTTACATTTCAAGCAATCTTTCTGATAGTGTCCGGTCGTTTTACAGAATCGACACGTATCACTGCTTAGTTCCTTCTTCAGTCTTGCTGCAATATTCGTCATTTCATGCATTGTACGAGAACCATCGAACTTCATGGTGGTTAACGTACCCATTAGTGTCCCAGCAAGCGACTTATCAGCCGACTCAGACTGGGAGCTTTCTTCCACAGACTTCATAAATTCCTTAGCACTTTCAGTTTTCTTAATTGTGGACTTGATGTTGTTTGCTACAGTCATTCGCATAAACATAAGGCTCAATCTGTTAGATCTTTCCCAAGCTTTATGAAAAGATCGATCCTCAGTGCTGCTAGAATCAGTAAGAGCAGCGGGTTTCTCACTTAAGAGTGCTAAATCAAGATCCAGAACACCGAGGTGAAACTGAACTTGTTCACACCATTCAGAGAAATTAAGCCCATTAAACTTAATAACAGATGCAGCTTGCGAATGAAGAGAAACAGGGGCAGATGCTGCAAAACATAATATATGCTTACACTTTAATGCTTCGAGTAATAAACTTAATCTGTATTACAGATTCAGAAACATAATTGTACATGAGCGTATATTGTAGAACACCTTTGGGTGAAACGACAACATACGATAATCAAGCGTAATTGTAGTTCACCTTTGGGTGAAACAACATAATAAAATTAATCTTTAATACAGATTTATAAACATGAATGTATATTGTAGATCACCTTTGGGTGAAACAACAACATACAATAATCAAACGTAATTGTAATTCACCTTTGGGTGAAACAACAATGTTCGGTAACTTAAACATAACATAATTGATGCTCAAATAGTTTCACATAATTGGTAATTAACATTCACAAATTAGATATATTCGCAATCTTTGGATATACTAAAATATCTAACCGATCACATCAATTCACCACGATAATGTTCATGAATTATAAAACGAGTAATCAACCTTTGGGCGATCCAATAATATTTTATAACCATGAACTTTATTGAATATCATGAAGACATTCACTTGATAAGCATCACATAAGTCGAATCAAGAAATTTATTCAATTCATATAACATAATCAAATTTCTTGCTTTCGATTAGTAAAACACAAGTAGATCATAATTAGGGTTTCACTTGATGAAACTCTATTTTGTGTGCAAGTTGTAAAACATACTAAGAATTCACATCTCACTGCCATCACATAAATCCATACATAAACCCATACATAAACATATATACATATAATATATATATATATATATATATATATCTAATCATGCAACAGATAACGAAAACCATTAACTCATACAATCACCATAATCTGAAAATTTCAGCATGAATTATATCATCTTTATATATTACTTAATCATGCAAAGTCATGCAATTTGTTTATAGAAAACCGAAACAATATTATGCGATTAAATTTAATTCAAAAACATGATCATAAAATAAAACATTCATGAATAATATTTAATCGATATTCACATAATAATATTCGAAAATCAAATCGATTAATTAAAGGAAAATCATATGTTTTCAATCAAGGCTCTGATACCACATGTAAGCATAAAATCGTGATTGCCAAGATCTTCAACAATATGATTTTCACGTGTAAGCATAGATCGAAGAAACTTACCTTGATCCATAACAAGATTCGTAGTAGCGGAAACGATGAAACGATTTATCTCCGAAATTGTATTTCTCTCTCTTGACCCCTTTGGACTTGAATGACTTTCTTGATGGAGTGAAATATCGTAATGGGTTGAGAGAGGATCAATTTCTAGGGTTTTCTTTATATAGACCCACCATCAGGGTATTTTAGGAATTTACCTTTTTCTAATCCTTAACCAATTAGAATTATCCTTATATTATTAAACTACCTAATGTATATAAATCGTGGGCCACATAATAACAAAATACCCACTTCTAATAGAAATAGGAATAAGTGGGTTTACACCCACTAGATTTTTGAATTTAATGTCCAGAGTTGAAGACATTGGTTGAGTGTGAATACATGAGTTTCTCAACAAACTAAAGAAAATAAGTAATAGAAAAACACAATGGATTTGGAATAATTCCATTTTGAATCCAATTGAAACAATTCATTGAATTTAATGATTATATGTCTCGTATGTGATAGGGGCCATTAGCTATATGTGTGAATTTGTTGATATTATATGTGTACTTTTTCCGTATACTTAGTTGTTTTATAGTAAGATTAGTCAAACAAATCGTTTTTATTATTAAATTAAAGCTACTACTCACCGCCACCACAAGTTGCATGTGTATGTTCCAACGACGAATATGGAACAGCCAGGCCAGGACAAAGATTTTGCATCAAAATATTTATACAATAAGAAATATAAATATTTTAGAAACAATATTAGCATGATCAAGTGGTTATTATTGATCTATCACAATATGCTGAAAATTTGACGAATCATTAATAAAATGTGCTGAAATATTGAATTCAACATCCAAATAATGCCTTGGACATTACTTCTATGCTTTTGAGGTTGTAATTTGTAAGTATACGCGCGAGTATTCCTTATTTTCTTTTTTTCATTGCAATTTCTGGTGGTAATAAATTACTTGTGTAAGTCGATCATGATCAATTTACTTGTATATATATAGGGTACTTAAACAATATTTGTTTTAATTGTGATCTTTTTACATTCTCATTCAATTTGATTATCGTGGCTAATTTCAACCATATCAACTTACCCAAAAAAAGAAATTAAACCATATCATCAGATCCATACATATTCGAAAACATAATTCATTGTTGTGGAGTGGCCTGTTTGGTGGTTGATAACTCATATTCGCACCTATAAATATATACACTTATGTACAAGATTCGGTCATTTTAATAAAAAGATATACTTCAATGAATAGCCCATATCGCAAAACTCGAAGGAAATTGCATAAAATTTGTTACCTGCATGGGCCATGCATGAAGATAAGAAAAATTGATTTTTTTTTATATTTATTTTCTTTACGTACGTCAGAATGGCATATTGTTAGCTATAGCTAGGTATTATCATTTATCAGTCCCAAGAAAAAAGAAATTAAAAGACAATATTAAGAATCTTCAATATATATTTTGTGGGGTTATATAAATGGAAATAATTAAAATAATCAGTTAAATGCAAGTGTGCTGGTTATATGTTTTGTCTAAAAATAGATATGGTATGTTATGTAAGCTGATAATGGTGCTAATGATAAAGGAATCTTATACTGTTTTTCCATTTAGTGAATTTATATTAAGTATTAATACAAAATGAAAAATATATGAACATTTCGAACTATATATGTCTGCATATCATAAACCAACTGAAAAAAAAAAAAATTTGACAACAAAATTAAAGATAAAAAAAAAAAGTCATAAATTTTTGATGCAATAAGTTCACGAGCTTAATGCTGTTGGTGTAGAACGTGTACCCATGGAATATTAGGTCCAATGGCACATGGAAGACCTGGAAAAGGAAAAATCGAATACGTCTATAAATAATTATTGTTCTAATTTTGTAGGCATGTTCTACTGCTGATTGGAAAAATAAATATAGTGAAACTTTTCCCATTTGTTTTGATGGACTCTCTCTATATATTATTATAACATGATTTTTGTCAGAAAGTATTTTCGTTTTTAATTAAGACATACTGCAACGAATTAGGTTCATTTAGTTTGTGTGTGAATTATAAAAAAGAAAGATATGTTCGACAAATAGTGATGTTATGTAGTTTTGATAAGAAATCATATGTAATTAATCGATTTTAATGAATTTATTATATTTTTAGTTTTTATATTAAAAAATGGTGAAAATACATAATATTAAGATTGTGATATATAATATTGTTAAGAAAAATAGTTCAATCCATTTATAGAAAATTGGATTTGGATCCGATTCAATAATTTAACACATTATTTAGAGGTGGGGCTTCTTCTTATTTGGGAACATTAATAAGGATCTCTTATCAACAAACAAATCCAAATTAAATGATCGTTAATGATTTTCTAAAGATAGCCAAGTGATATCTGATTGAGCACTTGGCTGAGATTACAAGTATTTTTTTTTTTAATCCTAACTAGGTTATTAAGGATTTTTTAGCCAAATAATCCTTTAATTAATATATCCGTTAAGTTTCTTGATGCAATTTGGTCCACTAAAAATGTTAACAAATACCAAATCAAGATTAATGGCATTCAATCAACAATTCAATGGCTTATTGTTTTACTTTTCCAATAACGTTCATGCTATGAGGTGGACTCTTTTTTACGTTTGAGATTTTAAATTTTGATATAATTACAATAATTTATTATTTTAAATCACAAGTAAATCTATCGATCTTATTGTGTAAATGTTTTTAAATAATTGTATAAATCTCTCTGTAGTTTATATTGTATACACAATTTTATCATAATGATATTTATCATATATATAAAGTAAAGTTAATTATAACTTTAACATTATAACATGATATCTTAGTAGTAATAATTGTTTTCTTTGTTGGTATAGAAAATAATATATTTTCTGCGAAAAGCGTGAACATCTTAACAACAAGCAATTAGCATTTAGCACGGATTAAATGGGGATTTAACTCTATATTGCTCTATTTTTGATCAAGTAAAATAAATATTTTCAGGTACGTATAAAACTATTTCAAGGGAGTATAAAAAAAATGTTTTAAGGATAAACTTGGTATTACATTCTTAAATGTGAAATCACACAAATATATGAATCCGATCCTTCTATTTTGTGACCCTCCTAAATTAGTAAATTGGACCATCAATAAATCCTTAATTTATTGAATTGGTTACAACAATTTGGTACTAGAAGGACAAACATTAGCCACGGGTCCACTTTCTCGCTTTTCAAGCTGTAGACCCGACCCGACCCGCCATCTCGTACTTTTCCTCAAAATTGTCAAATACACAATACTTGTTTTCTAGTTGCAATCAATTGTAAACGTATTAGGTAAACTATCCTAATTTAGCATCAATCACATATGCGAACCTTTTTTATATATTATATATAATACTGTTTTATACTAATCGATTTTTTATAGCTCATTGATGTGAAAAAAAATATGAAATCTATTAAATAATTAATTAATTCCAAGTGATATTTTAATAAAATTAGAAAATAAAAAAATTGATAATATCTAAAGATAGTATGTAAGTTTAGATGTTCTATCCTCAAACAATGGTGAAATTTTTAAGTGATTATGGAAATGTTTTAAAGTTCAAATTGAATTTTTTTACCTTTGATGATGAAATTGATAGATTGGCTTGCCACATGAACAAAAGATTAGAACTATGTTTGATTATATTTTTAAATTCAATTTTTTAAGATTTTGAATAAAAAATTTAAATTCATTTTACGTAAATTATTTTTATTTAAATTCATTTTTTTACAAATATAACTGAAATGATAAAATAACTTTTTTACCATTCTTTTATTCATGACAAAAAAGAAATAAAATATGAAAAATGATAGATATTGATTTTTCATTTTCTTCTAACTCTCCATCCTAAAATTTTAATGATCGGATTTGAATTGTATACCGATTAATTTAATTTGTTGTTCAACCATATTCCCAAACTAGTTATCAACAAATACCATAAAATGGAATCAAGCTAATGAACATAAAACATATAAAAAAAAATTATCCCAAGACCCGTACTCTACGCGGTCTGTATCACTGTCATCTACAGTCTAAACTAACCCCATACCCCCTTACATACATATATATATATATATATATATATACAGACAACACCTACATAAACACTTCACTTCACTCCCCCTCAAAACACTTTCTGCGATCTCTCCGTTTAAAGATTCTCCGAAATCCCACAATCTTCATTTCTTATTTGCATGGCAGTTCGTTTGTTGGCATATGAGGTGGCAGACCTCTGCCTAGGCAAGCCGCCGCTCCGCTCCCTCTCCACCTCCGCCACCGTCGCCGCCGCCCTCGCCGCCCTCAAATCCTCCGAAGAGAACTACATCAGCGTGTGGAGCTGTGACCACCACACGTTGTCAAAGAGAAAAAATCAGCTGGATTGCTGCTTGTGTGTGGGGAAAGTGTGCATGGTGGACATTATTTGCTACCTTTGCAGAGAGGAGAATTTAACCTCACCAGCTTTGGCTTTGAATTCTCCAGTCTCTGTTTTGCTGTCGAAAGTTAAGGGGCTGGTGAGGCACGTGGAACCCTCTTCCAGGTACTATTCTTTTCTTTTTTTGGATAATCACAACTCTCTCTCTCTCTCTTGTTTGTTTGTATCTGTAAGTGTTGTGTACAATTTAATTCTGCATTTTGAAGATTTGTGCAAGTTTCATTAATGGGCATCTTCCAAAATCATCTTTTGATGGATTTTAGATTCAATCTTAGGTGAACTTGAATTTTAACAGAGGATCTGATTTACTTAATTTCCTAGTGTTAATAAATTTACTAGATTTTTACTTTATGCAAGAGAGTTTAGTTTTTAAAAGAACAGAGAGACTTCAGAATCTTTGCGCTGTTTCTGCTCTGTTTTATCTTTCAATATTTGCTCTGTTTCAGTATGATAATTTAGTTTGATAAGCCTTTATTTCCCCAAATGGATTGAAAATTTAATGATCTCAAGCTCACTATTTCCTTATTCATTTGCAGCTTACTTGAGGCCATTGATCTGATCCTCCAAGGAGCACAAAATCTGGTAGTCCCCATAAAGACCAACACCAAGAGAAACAAACTCCAAAAATCATCATCATCATCAATAACTCCAACCGTTCACAACGGCCAAGAATTCTGCTGGCTAACACAAGAAGATGTAATCAGATTCCTCCTCAGCTCCATTGGCCTATTCTCCCCCATTCCAACTCTCTCCATCGACGCCCTCGGCATAATCAGCCACGACTTCCCATTCATCCACCACCATTCCCCTGCCTCGTCAGCAATCGGCCTCATTTCCCGGGCCCACCTGTCCCAAACCTCCGTAGCCGTAGTCGACGAAGGAGGAACCCTCATAGGCGAGATTTCGCCCGCCACCCTTGCCTGCTGCGACGAGACTGTGGGGCCCGCGATAATGACCCTCTCGGCTGGTGACCTGATGGTGTACATCGACTGTGGGGGCCCGCCGGAGGATATGGTTAGGGTCGTGGAGGAGAGGTTGAAGGAGAGAAATATGGAGGGAATGATGGAAGAGTTATACAATTTGAACTCGGACGAGGAATTGTTGTGGGCCACCACGCCATTGGGACGTCTCGGTAGGTGTAATAGCAGCTCGGCTAGAATGGTGAGACGGGCCGAGGCGATTGTGTGCCATCCGTGGAGTTCGTTGGTGGCGGTGATGATACAGGCTATTGCGCATCGTTTGAATTATGTATGGGTGATAGAAGAGGATGGCAGTGTGGTTGGGATCGTGACGTTTGCTAATATGTTGGAAGTTTTTCGCGAGACTTTGGAGTCTATGATCTGATGAGTTTTAAGTCATGAGATATGGTATGTTTAGTAAATTGGAAGATAGGAAAGGAGGGAATATATTGTATATATGAGCCTTTGCTTTGTTAGTTTTTCTGTAGCATTTGTACCAAAGAGGTTTGTAACCGGCTGCTTTGCTATTTGTTAAGTCTTTTGGTGATGATGCATGGACTGATTTGATGATCAATCGACAAGACCCTTTCTGCGTCGAGATTAATGAAGTCGGTTTATTAGAAAATGACCATTGGATGGGAAATGTTTTCGTAAAGCTCTCTATGTTGTAACATTTAGTAATATTATGTGATTAACGTATTCTCTAAAATTGCATACAAAAATATATTCTTAAAAAACAATGAACTAAATCAGATATTATTAGTTTTGGACGAATATAATTTTCTCGGTATGTATCACAATTCTCTGAAAAGTGTTAAATTTCAGTTGCTAATAATATTTTTCAGTTAACACCATATTTTTACTATGGTGTGTCGCATTTATTTAAATAGATTTATTCTAGGCTAAGCTGGACTCCTCAACATAAATTTCTTGTTTCGGCATTGCTAGTTATATGTTGCATGTACGATTTTTTCAATTATACGCTCGTTTTCCATTCCAAACTCAATGAGACGTTAAAAAAACACGATTCCATATGGAGAGTGTTATTAGCATATTAGAACAACATTCCGTATCTTATCAGTTGGTTTTGCTATGTAATTAATAAATAAGAATCAAATTATTGTTCGAATTCTTTGTTCCAAATGATATTTCTAATCGCACTTCATTGTTTAGCATGTATTGTGTATATAAATTCATGTATATAAAAATAGAATGAAGATGAAATACCATTGTAAAATAAAGAATCTGGTGTGTGACCAAATCAAAGCTTTTTCAGATTTCACATCAAGTTTCTTTCTTATGTCAAATTTGGAACATAACAAAAGACAGAACACAACAATTGATTGTTGATGGATCCCTCTATTCTAACTGTAACCAGGAGTTCACTTGTGTGGTCAGCAAACTCTACTTGAACAAGAAGAGCTCGGGTTATGCCTTTAAAACATCATTAACAAAAAGATTATGTCTGAAAACAGAAAACTGTGTCACTATATTATAAAATTCTAGTTTTCTCAGGTTACAATAATGCACAAGAACGGGATTACCAAGAGCACGTATAAACAAACAACCGATTAGCCTCCCATAAGTTCAACAAAAACGAAAAAGAAGAAGAAACGTATCCACATACTCGTTTATCCTTGAGTATTGTTTGCTGTTCCTTCAATGAAGATTTCAGTTGGTTCAAGGCAACCTCTAAGCGTGTCATGCCCCAGTTGTGCTCTTTCATTGTCTCCGAACCCCAAAACTTGTCCCTGGTTAGTAACCACAACGGTATGGTACAACCCTGTGCTAACTTGAGAAATGTGATGGTGTCTCAAGCTGTCTAGGATCTCAGGCCTCACTATTTTGTCTGAAGCACCCCTATCTACAAAGCCAAGGCTCCCAAAACCCATCCAACCAAACCCATACACAGATCCATCATCAATCAAAACAAAAGTTTTCCTCTTACTAGCACATACCTACAACATATACAAAAGATATCTAATAATGCCTAAGCATGAATCAGCTATTTTCCATGCAAAATATGGTTTCAATTGATTTTTCATAATTTTTCCTATCAAAAGAAAACAATGACCATGTACTGCATTTAACTTTGACCAATTACCTGCACAGCAAGGTAGAACTTGAGGCTGGTAAGGTGTTGAGGGACCGTCCTATCGATTTCATCGCCATGGCCTAATGCACCACAATAACCTTTGCCCCAAGTATATACCTATAATCACCAAACAATGACATATAACAATGATTTATGTACTTTAAGTGAATAGTACTTCTAAATTTTAGATAAGAATATCGTATATTTTTCTTCCCAATTTAAGTAGATACATACATAACCATTGGAATCAAGAGCCACCACATGCTCATCACCGGCAGAAACACGAACAATGTGAATACTGTTCCTCTTGAAAAACTGAAGTACTCGAGGCTGCAGCTCATTGCGCTGATCTGCGTGGCCAAGGCAGAAATTGGTGCCAGACCCAAAAGAGAAAAGTGATCCATCATCTGCCACAGCGAGGCCATAACCCGGGCCTGCAGCGATTTGGACGATAGATTTGAGCAGTTCAACCTTTTCGGGGACAGGTCTATCCTGTGTATCATTGTGACCAAGCTGACCATGCGTGTTGGTCCCACAAGTATAGACATCGCCTTGTGTTGTCAGAAACATAGTGAAGCTAAGCCCTGCTGCTACCTAAAGAAACCACTTTTATCAGAACAGGTACATGTAGAAGCTGAGATAATGCCAGATATTTGGAATTTGCCTCAGCAAGTGAAGAGTTGGAAGGCTTTATGATCCAATCACAAATGTCTCATGAAATGTTTTCCTTTTCTGTTTCTGAAAATTTAGTAATAAGGACATCTTTCTTGTTCATGCCAATAAAGGTTTGGGGCATTACCTCCTGCTTCAGGTTGTAAAGGAGTTGAAGGATGAAACACAGATGAATTGAAATTATAAACCTGTTATTTTGAGTTTTTCTTTACTACAATTTCAGTAAAAAATTTAGCTGAAAACAGTTTCAAAGTAGCAGCTTCAGCCACCATTCTAGATACAGGATAAAAGGAAAGAGGAAATCAAGAGTTCAGTTGTTTGCATTATTCAGTTAGCAGGTCCTTTCTGCGACTATTATTACAACAAAAGATAATCTTATTATCTTTATCCTTTCGAAACATACAGACTGTATTTATTCAGTTCTGTGTATATTTAGTACATAGCTTTGTGCATCTACTACTACATCATAACATTGTTATAACAAATGTCATCTTATAATTTTTATCCTTTGAAAAATATATTGGTGATGAAAATAAAATATACAAAAGTTGAGTGCGGGCACATAATCATCTTTTCACTTGTCAATATTGACCAATTTCCAAGTTTGCGTTTTAGATTCTACGGAGAAGGCAATTCATAATATGTGAGTTCACTTGGAAAAAATTAGAATCACCAAACTTCAAAAGTTTGAAGACAACTGAACATACAAATAAATGAGAAGAAAACAATTATAGAAAAAAAAAAAACCCTGAGTAACGAAGTTAGGATTCAAATATTATAAGCTGTACCTGAATACGAGACACAGCAAGCCACATCGTAAAAACTGTTCCCTGACTTGATGCATAAACACCGTTCAATGGGCTGATTTTAACGAGTCTCTTGGCTTAACTTTTCATTCTTTTGTCCTAATACTGAGCCTAATTTTGTCGTATTAATAGTTCAATTTAATCAATATCCTTTTTTGTTTCAACAATTAATGTAAAAGCGCCTTGATAATTTTAGGACGATATATGCTTACTCGAAAAACAATAACTTCGAAAAATAGCAATTTGGAAGTGAAGCATATATGATCCTTAACTCCTGATCTCAGCAATTAAAAAGAAGAAAATGAACTAGTTTTAACTGTTTTCACCATTGCAGATCATAATAGAAGCATACCTGCTTGCATGGAATATTCTTTAGTGCTTCAACAAGCTTTGGCCTGAATATTGGACGACCTGTATCTCTATGACCACAACAAAATGAAGAATTATCTCCACATGTGAAAACCTGCACAGCCGAACTCCAGATTATACAACAATCATGAAGTACTGATATAAAAAAATGAAAATTTAAGATTAAAATCATAATTAATACCAGTTATCAATTTAAAGTTCTAAATAAATAAATTTCTTACAAAAATGAACACAATTAATTCTTAATCTAGAAGATTAAGGGCAATTAAGTCCATAAATTTAGTAGCACTAAATTTTGGGAGTTATGGAATGAAAAGGTGGTAAAATGGGCTTTTCGATTGAAAATCATTTCATGGTTTATTTTTAAACATAAAATCATTTTGTGGGGGGGGGGGGGCTTTGTAATTTTCCCAAAATTTCATTTTCAGTGTATTTTAGCAGCTAAGAGACATTAATGGGAATGAACTGGAGAAGGTAAACTAGCAACTCATTATGTCAACTACCAATCTAATAAAAGTGAGAGGGCAAACATATGTTCCATGCAAACTTCATAAATGGCAAGTTTCCCAAAATATATATTGGTTCATTGAACAAATCAGAATAGGCTCGCCTCAAATAGTACATATTAACGGGTAGTTCTACTCTCTAGAAAATATAACATTAAATGATGGAGCATGAGGACAAACCTCTCCAGACTCTGTAACAAAGGCAGCATGGTTGTGGGATGCTGAGACTTGAATAACTTGAGCTCTACATGGAAAACTGACTGGCGTAAATGCTACACATTGCGTTGTTTCAGGACCATGACCAAGGACACCACATAAGCTGGAGCCACAAGAGTATACCCCCATGTCATTCACTAGTAAAGTGTGGTATCTTCCGCTCTTGATTTGCATCTGCCGGAACTTGTTGGGATTAGCGACAAAAATAAACAAAGCTACAGCAGCTATTACCTCAAGAAAGAAGATATTACTTTCATTTTGATGCATATCTAGGAAAGAAAAGGATGATGATGCCTAAACCTGAGTGATCCCAAGAAATTCTACAATCTAATGTAGAGTTAAAGCTAAACAAGTTCCGAAAACAGAGATAATAATAAAAACAAGGTAGATATGTAACTCTGATGTATCAATCAGTATGTGATCAACAAACACCGGAGATAAACACAATGCATTACCATGACTTCAAACTGTTATTCTCAAGTAATTACTTCCCTGACAAAAATGTATCAAACATCACAATAATCAAAAAGTGATAGATAAATCAAACCATCCACTATCTCACATCTACTAAATCAGCCAAATTATATCAAATGTTCAGACATATAAATGAATATAAAATGCTATAAAAAAACAAAAAAGACCCAAGAAACAATACATTGCCAGCAGAGGTTTGAACCATGTGAGAAGACTGTTCAACAGACTGCAAAAACCTCAAGAGTCGCTTCCAATTCTCTTTACATCGTTTGAAAAGCTCATTCCGGGCATTATCCCTAAGCGAAGCATAAATGGGATGCGACCCACAAAGCCTAGCAGCTACAAAATCCACTAAAGACCTAAACTTTTGAGGAAATAATTCATGAGTTGTGCTAAAAGTTCTGGAAGTCAGCTCTAAACATACCAAATCTACGGCGCTCAAACGACCGGAGGTCAAGATTTCGAGAATTAAGTGGAGTGGTAAGTCATCCATTGAACTCGACTTCACCCTATCCCCCATTTTTCGTGAAATTTAAAACCGATTTACAAGAAAAAGATCGTTTTTCAAAAGATTAAATTTTGAGACGCAGACGGTGACAATACAAGCAGTAGATGAAGGAAATAATACCAAAGTGGTAGAAATTCGATGAAATTGAGTAAAGAAATTGGGGTTTGGATGATAAATTGGCAATGAATGATTTGTGGGTTGAATTAAAATAAATCATCAAGAACGAAGAAAACCGAAGCTATTTATAATCAGTGACTTAGCAAAGCAAGGCAAGAAAGGAAAAATCAAAATTACAGGGAGAAGAAAAGGGGAGCTGAGAACACGTCATTCACGAATTATATATACACAAAGAAAAGGAAAGTAAAGGAAAGGAAAGTAAAGAGAGAACAATTTCGGTGCAAACAAAAGACAGATTGTAATTCGTGAGTGGCATAGTGACGAATGTTCAAAATGACACAGGGGATTCAAGAATAAATTAAACAGGGAATTGCACTTCACACGGTGTCGTTTAATTGACTTTTTTGGGGGCAATTGATTTTTATAATTTTATTTAACGGAATTGCATAAGTTTCATTCTATCACAATAGGTACGCAGGCAATTTGAAGTGACCAAGTTCAGCCTGAATTTTTTCAAAAAATAAGCCACTTTTTGATGTTAATTTCAAAAATAGACCACTTTTAAAACTAATTCAAGAAACAGAACACTTTTCCCTTTGAAAAGTCAAATAGCCTATATTTAGCCCTTATTTTGAAAATGTGCAAAACACAAAATACCAAAATACCCTTGTGAATAACAAAAGAGAAAAAATTGCACAAATGGTCCCGTAACTCAGTAAATGTTGCAAATTAGTCCATCAATATTTTTATCAGGCCCAACATGCTTCCGTACAGAAATTAAATAATCCCTTAAAACACCATACCTTGTTTTGACCGAAAACAGCACCGGGTGAGATGGTTCGCAACACCACCAGTCCAAAAAATCAGTGACCCAAGATCGTTTTACGAATAACTCCTCACCATCCAACTTCACACCTTTAGGAAGTTGATCTTCAAGTTATCCGACTCCTTCAGCAACTGCTCAGCACAGCCTTTGTTCGTTTCCTACTCCAGGCGTGAAAAGTAGAGTATTCTAACATATTGAAGCAAAAAACCTTCTTTTTATTATGAACTTAGATAAATATTTCTTACATTAGTAATCTTCTTTTGGGAGGAGAAAACCTGTTTAACTTCTCATAGGGATGACTCTCACACTATACATGCACTCACTAAAATTACAAACTGAATATTCAAAACTTAAATATTACAACGTTTATTGAATGAGAAAACTGAAGAGAATGTTCGATGTCTTCTGCTTCCTCCAACTCTTGTTTATATAGAGGCTAGGTTGCTATATTATTGTTTGAATTATTGCCTCCATTTTACTTGTGAATTATTGGTTCCACTTGCAAGTGTGGAACCCTTCATTATTACTCCCACATTGAATAAAGTCGTGGGAATTCCTTTCAATCACATGCCTTGGTCCTACTTTTGTCTGGCATCCAAGGTAAGTGATAAGGATGCTAACTCACATTCTTCGTCCTTTTGTTTTAGTGGGCGGTCTTATTTAAATTACCCACTTAGCCTTGTCGGGGCATCCTTTTCTTTTGGTGTCCCCGTGACTTTGGTGGTCCCTGACCATCATATCTTGTCTTGGCCCCTTTGTCCTTTGTTGATTTGGACTTGGTACCAAATTCTGGCTCCTTCTGGTTTTGGCAGTCCGGGCAGACCCGTTCTGACCATCGCCAAACATGGGCTATGTTGCACAGTTTTCGACGAGTTTCTTTGCTCCCCGGCAGCTTGTTTAACCATAGCAGAGTCCTTTTCTGTTGGAATAAGTTTTCCGCAAAGCTTGTAGTGGTTCTTGTCATTGTATTAAGCAGGAACGATCCATTCACCGTATTCTAATAATACTTGAATGAAAACTTGACTTTGTCCATATCTGTAAGACAGACCCAAATTCCCCATGCCCTTCTGGTGGAGATATCATCCTCAGTGAAGGTTGAAACAAGTTGAATAGTTTCTAAGGATGGTGCTTTAATCATTTTCAAAGCCTCTGTGTCTGGCCTTCTTAGCTTGATGTAGTGGAATGCTTCATGCATCCCTTTTCCTATTAGTTCTGGTGCTGCACTGATGAAGTATAGCTCCAGTACATCTCCTCGTGCAAGATGAGGGTTGTTCGCCCAAGTTTCATGCACTGAATCTTATATCCATTTCGGAAGTTGACAGATCTCCAAAAAGCTGGGTGATTTGGTAGAAATCGAAGCAAGTGCTCCAAAGTCATACCAGTACTTTGCATCCTTAGGATTGGATTCTGGGAGCATCCATATCCTTGGATATTTGCCTGAAACATCAATCAAGCATTTAGCTGGATTGATTCCCATTCTTGTGTTAAGCTTCTCCCACTTCTATTGGTATTCCTGAAAAGGAGAAGAATTTAAATTTTGGTTAATATCAACCTTAGATTTGTTGGTCTGTGGCCTATGGTCGATCTCTCCCTCTTTGACACCAGAGGTGGTGGGTTGACTCGATGACTCGGGATGTGACTCCGGAGTATCGATTTTTGCTTGAGGCAGATCATCATAAGATGAAACCATCTCAGCACTTGTGCTAAGGGTACTTGAATTCCCTGCTCCAGGTATAGAGCCATATACTCGAAGTCGCTCATTATCTGTGTTACAAGATATTGCCCTGAGCAAAGGCCTTTGTAACACCGACCACATTTGTTCGTCGGCCATTATACATCCTCGAATCGATCAGACACTTTGGTCCGATCAACTTGTTGTAGCCTTCCTGCTACTTCTGCATTAAGTACTAATGCATCGAACTCTTTTAGAAGCATCTCTAGATGATCCCCTATATGCCTCGACAGCTTGATGAGAGAATCAATTTCACTTCCCTCCATCTCTTGTTAGAAAATTTGCAAGAACATTTTCATGAGACTTGATTAGGACAATATCATAAATATAATATTGATACTCAACCTGCCACCTAAGTAGTCTGGCTTTCTCTGGCTTAGACTCTATCTTATTTATAAGAAAAACCTTAACAATTGAATTATCTATTTTTAAGATAAATTTCTTTGCGAGTAAGAATAAAGGCCAATTTTTAAACACCTTGCGGACTTCAAAGAATTCTTTTTTGTTTATGTGCCACCGATTTGCTTCGGCTTCTGAAAAGAGGCCGCTGCAGTATCTGGATGGAACTTCCCCTGTAGGAGTGATTTTTGTAAGCACTGCTGCCCACCAATAATCACTAGCATCTGTATAGAGGACTAGATTATCCTTGTCATTAGGAATTTCTAACTTTGGAAGCCTTTTACAGACTTCCTTTAGCTGTTTTATTCTTGCTTGATGTTCTTCTGTCCATATGAATGCTGCATCCTTTTTTAGTAGTGGACTGAAAACATTCCTGTGAAATGAAAGGTTGTTAATTAACATCCCTGCGAAATTAACAACTCCAAGAAAACTTTGAAGCTGCTTCTTGTCTTGTAGGACATCTGGAAATCCTGTAATCTTTTCTACAATATGGTTTTGTAGGATGATTCCAGATTCATCGATCTCAATTCCAAGGAATTCAATCTTTCTTGTGGTGATTACTGCTTTCTTTTCTGATAGCACTAATCCTTCTTTGTGACACACATCTGAAAAGATTTCTAGGTGCTTCAAGTGTTCTTTCATATTCTTTGATGCAACCAGAATATCGTCGATGTACACGAACATGAAAGAGAAATAATCTTTGAAAAGATTATCCATTTTTCTTTGGAATATCTGGGGTGCATTTGCCAAACCCATTGGCATAACATTCCAGACATAATGTCCTTGTGGAGTGGAGAAAGCTGTGTACTTCTTGCTTTCTTCTTCCATCTTGATCTGGTAGAATCCGGACTTGCAGTCGAACTTTGAGAATATTTTGGCTCCTCTAATACAATTTACCAGATGTTCTCTACTTAGGATGTAGTATCCGTCGAACTCCAAAATGTTATTAATCCCTTTATAATTAATAACAAGTCTTGGCTTTCCTCTCTTGATCTCATTATGATTTCGGACCAGAAATCCTGGACTGCTGTATGGTGAGACTCCTGGAGATATAGTGTTCCTTAAGTATCTTCCTCATATCCTTATAATCTTCCATGTTCAAAAAGATTGGCTTGTACCTCGCAAACTCGTGTTCCTATCCAGCTTTCACCTTTAAGGAAGCTTTGAGTTCATTCTTGTTCCACCAGGCTAGAGGATCTTCGTTGTAGTTCTTCTGAATCATTTTCTTGACGTCCTCAAGCGAGATGTGTTCTTCAAAAGTAACATCAACCTAAGGGGTGTCCATGAGGCTCATAACAAGATTGTGTATAATCTCTGGTGGTACTATTTCTTCTCCATTCACTTTGAAGGAGTAATCTTAATCTTCCCATCTGCAGTTCCATTTTCTATTGAATTTAGAACTATGTTGTCGATAGGATAACAAAGCATTGCCAAATCTTCTTTGATCCTTCATTTTTGGATGTCGAAGTTTAGCATCATCACCACGCTTGCTGCGAAAAAGCAATGACATTTTACGGTGAAATGCTTGGCGTAGCCTCTGAACAATAATCTTATGATTACAATGGGTTGTGAAAATAAGACGTTGTGTTTCATTTTCCTGTGTGAATCGCTTGAAGCTCTGAAGGAAATTATTTCCTAGCAGAATATCAGCACCTGTATCATGAAAATAGATGGGTGGAGTCTTTACTTTGTACCACTGGGTACCGCCTGCTCCGCCGATCATTATTTCCGCCTGCTTGATTCCTCTTTTAAGGATAAGAATCCTTTTTTGAGAAATCTCGTCCAGCAATTGGTGGTAAGTCTTCTCCAATGTCTGTAGGAAAGACTTCTTGTTTTGCTGTGCGAATTCCCGCGCCTGAATCAATATAGGCTGCAAAGTACTCTGCACGATATTTCGCATATAACATTCCAATTGAAATGTATATTGAAAATGGGCTAGTAGTCATCGGATTCGATAACGTTTCTCTCCTACCGTGAATTTCATTCCATCTGGTAGTCTTTCTCAAGGCTTATGTGCCTCAAGAAATTCAAGTAGTAAAACCACTTGTTCTGCGGTTCTTCCTGCTTTACCCGTAATCATCGTCTCAATTTCTCATATTTTAAGGAGTCCTTGATATCTGCCTGTAGGCTGCTGTAAATAATATAGGACATCACATGGAAATAGATTTTCCGTTTGAATGATATCGAATATTATTTTGACTTCTCGCCATCCTTCTGGGCACTTGAGTTCTCCTTGTGTAATAATCACATTAAGAACTTGAGTTTGTTGTATATCCCTCGGTTCTTCCCAACGATGGCTACTCATCATCCTTTCTTGTAGAAAGGACATTCTTCTTGGTTCGATCATGAGACTCTTGCTCCTGTTTAACACTGGAAGATTCTGAATTCTCATGTCGATGTATTGTATTGTCGGAAGTTCAATAATGTCCGGCAATACTGCTTTTGCGAAGTCTTCGAAGATCTTGGAACTTCAATAAAAAATTTTCTGAGAAACACTTCCGAATGGTGTGTATTCGAGAGTGCATAAGTCCATACAGATGTATGGGGTCGAGCTGAGACTTTCCATACAGCGTGTTGTATAATTCTGACCATCTAGAACGATGTCTGGTACCTACAATATCTTGTAGTTGCTCTTCTTTTATCACAAAATCTCCAGCATGTGGCATCGGCCTATCTTGTGTTACTCCTGAGGTTTCCGCCATCATTGGAGGTGGTTGTGTTGGTTGTGCACCGTATAAAGTGGAGGTGTTCCGCTTCTGGGTACTAATGCTGAGGATTCATCTCCAGCATTCATCTTCAGGTCTACAAGTCCCAATCCTGAAAAGGATTCGGCAAGATCTTGTAGGTCTTGTAGGTTGATTTTATCCATTATTTGGTAATGGATTTTCCTCTGATTAGAGCACTAAGCTTTTTATTGTCGGTCAACTTTCTTGTAACTTTGGTTGGTTTTCCGTCTTGGTATAAATATGGCACCCTTCCGAAATCGATCTATCTTCTACCACTGGTTGAAGTTTTCAAGGTAGTTACTCTTTTTTGAACATCTATAATGACGTTGTGAATATCCTTTTGATGTTTGAATATTTCGTCCAACTTGTTTTGTATCTGCTGGACTTTCATCGCAACTATGTATTGGTGTTCTCCATAGTTCTGAACCGTCTTTTGGACCTCTCGAATATCATGAGACGTCTTAGTTAAGTCTGGAATTATTTCATTCCAGCTAATCCTTCATTCTCTGTTCATCACAATATTGTGGATATTGTTTCTGAACTCTTCTGGTCACCAGGCTTCATCAATGATTATGATGAGCTAATTCCTGATGATATAAAACTCTGGTTTTTCTCATCTTAATCTCTTCAAGAGACATCAGATGATTCGTCTTTTGATCTAAGCAGTATTGTAGGGTTATTCTACTAACTCCTGCCAGAACTTGTTCGACATAGCGGTTCTCCAATATGTTACCATCTCTTGATGTTCTTATTCACGTGTCTTCAAGGTTTGAAGACAATTCCTGTAGTACAAACATCTTGAACATTCGTCCAGATCCATGTTTGGAGATAATTTCTCCTCCACAAAAGTTAACTTACCCAATATAATAAATATTTTATCAAGTTCATAATAAACCTAGGCTCTGATACCATTTTTAGGATCCCGATTTGCATCCATTTTGATTACAGATTTCAATTAGCAATTTTCCACATCTTTAAAGTTTCAAAACAAATATTGGTCATAAAGGGTATTTTTGGTAAAACAAAGTTATGCTATAAAGGCTTTTATGTGAAAAATCAAAATTGTACTATTTTTTGAATTAAAATGTAGTTGGGTACATTTTTGCAATCAATTTCACAAAATAATTTATTTTTTGAAATCTTTCGTTCAGCCTTCAATCTACTAAATACTGAGTCAAATCAATCATCCCACATGTGATAAATTTGATCCCGCATCAAAGATAAGTATGTTCCATTTCTAAATAAATATTGTAATTGGCGCTTGATTAAACATGTCTATCTACTTGGAATTTTTTCAAGAAATAGGCCATTTTTCGATTTTAATTTCAAAAATGTACCACGTTCGATTTTAATTCAAGAAATAGGTTAATGGCCCTATGGCTAAGAGCCAAATGTCCAGTCGCAGCGCTACAGTCAGCGCTGACTGCAGCGCTGCAGCGCAAATTTGGCCCTTATGGTAACGGCCAAATCATTCGGCCCTTTCCTTAAGGGCCATGTCTTTCTATATATTGGTGTTGGCCCTCATTGAAATGGCACATTCCTCTCTTTTTTTTCCTTTCATTCACTCTCAAATAGGGCAATCCAAATCGGGTCTATTAATTTACATCTTCATTCTCCTTTTGATTAGGTAAGATTTAATTTATCAGTCTAAATAATTTATTTTATCGTAATTTTATTTTATGTTATTTATTATTTTAGAAATTATTTGAATTAATTATATATTATTGTTATGATTTAGGTTTACCGTTTAATTTTTAATTAGTATGCTTTTACTAATTATTATGATATTTTGCACATGTTAAATAATTTGTCATATCGTGTTTATTGTTATGTTAGTGTTTATTTAAATTATATATTATTGTTATGATTTAGGTTTACGTTTAATTATTAATTTGTATTCTTGTAAACTAATTGTTATGATATTTGCACTTGTTAAATAATTCCTCATATTGTGTTTATTGTTATGTTAGTGTTTATTTGAATTATATATTATTGTTATGATTTAGGTTTACGTTTAATTTTTAATTTGTATGCTTTTAGACTAATTGTTATGATATTTTGCACTTCTTAAATAATTCCTCGTATCGTGTTTATTGTTATGCTAGTGTTTATTTGAATTATATATTATTGTTATGATTTAGGTTTACGTTTAATTTTTAATTTGTATGCTTTTAGACTAATTGTTATGATATTTTGCACTTGTTAAATAATTCCTCGTATCGTGTTTATTATTATGCTAGTGGCAGTAGATCTGCGATTTACGGCTCTGTCGATCCGAGTGTCTTGCATGACCAGGACAATCATAGGTGTGAGGATGTCATGGTCCATCCAGATGATTATTTATTACTACGTTCGCGACGGGCAGATTCTCACACGTTCAAAACCGAATATCGCAGACCTCCACATCACCGAGTCCTACAGATGCTCAATGATATGGGCTTTTATCGCATTTACAAGTTGAGTAAATTGGACAATGACTTGGGGTTGATTAGTGCGCTTGTAGAGAGATGGTGCCCGAAAACCAACACATTTTATTTCCGAGTTGGAGAGGCTACTATCACTCTCCAAGATGTAGCGATCTTGGGGGTTTACCGGTTGATCTCGACATTTCTGCAAAAAAATCATAATTTAATTTATACAACTATCAAATAAATTGTATTTCAAAAATAAAATTTATAGTAGAAATTAAACTATGAATTAGCATAAATTATACAACATGTAAGTAAATTAATTATATAAATTTAATAAAATAATATTAAATTAAATAATAAAAAAATAGTAAAATACCTGTAATAGTAGAGATTGGTAGAAAGATAATTTTTGTAGGTAATTTTTGTAGGTAAAATTGAAAAAATGGAGTAATGAGAGAAAAAACGTGTATGAGAAAACATTTGGCCCTTAACATAACGGCCAAATCTATAACAATCATGACAGATTTGACCCTTAAGCTAAGGACCAAATCTGTCACAATCATTTGGACAGATTTGGCCATGTGGTTAAGGACCAAATTATTTGGCCTTAGCCATAGGGCCATTAACCTATTTCTGAAATTAATTTTAAAAATAGTACATTTATGTAATTAAAATCGAAAAATGGCCTATTTATTGAAAAAATTCATCTCCTTGTTGAAGTAATGTATATTCTTTTTTGGTAATCAAAATCATGTTGTTTTTTTTTTAAATACAACCACTCCCCAAATGTAGGAGGGTAGTGAAACAAGGAAAAACAGTGGGAAAGTCTTTAGAAAGAATTACATGATCCTAATTTTCTTTAGGAGCCCATTTGGCAAGGTCATTTGCAACTACATTAGCATCTCTATGAATTTTTGAGAGTTTCCATCTTGGCCATTTTTTGCAAAAGCGAAGGGTTTTTTCAACATCTATTTTAGATTGCCATTCAATGTCCTCTTGGCATCTTAAAATCTAGCTCACAGCAAGGAGCGAGTCACTCTCAAAGTGAATATTCTCAAGCGCCTTGGAATCTATGAACTCCATAGCTTGTCGAATTGCAAATGTTTCTGCCGAGATTGTGATCCCATGATACCCAAGATTTTGCAAACACAATTTCACCTTATGGTTTCGCACCACTAAGGACCCAGCTGATTTTCCATTAGCAAATGCAATGTCAATATTAACTTTGAGAATTCCGCGATGAGGTTGTTTCCAAGTTGCATCTTGGTTAGAACGTTGAGTGCTGCATCTTTTGATGGCTTGAGCTTCTTTATATTCATGCAAATTCCTTGATGCTTCTCACAGGAGTGTTTCATCATTTACACCACTTTCACCATGTAGAAGAGCATTCCTATTCCTCCAAATCAATGAATTGAAATAATCAAGTACAATAAGAACTCTTCTTTCAATTCCTCATCCAGAAATAAATTATTCTTGTTGTTGTAGATCAACAAGAGCCATTGAGGGAGGGAAAGGTGATGGAATATTTCCAGTTTTAAGTTGCACCGGGACATGAACCAGAGGCGGGTTGAATATGGACATTGGATGAACAAGTGATTCCGGGATTCGACCTGAAAAGAACAAAAGAGACAGTGAGTATTCTACGAGCTAGTTTACCTCTTGTTGGTAGGATGTCGTGGACTGCTTTCCAAATAAAGAATTTGTGTCGTTCACGCACTTTCTGTAAGGAATATAATGCCAATGATGAAAATAACTCGAAAGAAAAATAATAAAAGAACACACGAATTGTTGACCCAGTTCGTCAAAGAATTTGACTACATTTGGGAGTGCTGCCAAGCCAGGATATTCACTATATTTTTCGTAAGTACAAGAGTATGAGTTACAATGAGATTTGGGTTATTTATAATACAAGATACATAACCTAATAGTTGGATCGGCGAAAGTTGTTGTCCTATCTACAGTCCTTCAGACTCCATAACTCAACAATTTCAATTTCCAGATCACTTTATCCACTAAGGACTGAGATTCGATTAAGGTAATCGAGATTGAACCTCGTTCGTGCCAACTTTTCATCATCATTTTTCGGAACCCAATTGATTAATCTCCATATGTTTTTGCACTTAACATGCTTCTCACAGATGCTGACATGCCTGTCTTTTGATTAACGAACATTTGGATAGAATGAAATGAACCACATCTTCACCATTGTCTTTTCGAGCCGAGCAGTTTGGGAAGGTGGGGTTTCGTTCCTGGTTTGGTAGATTTGAATTATACTATTTATTTTACAACTCTAAGTACTTACAGTTACAAGAGTAAATACATAAACAACTTCTTTTATGGTTGCGGTTGATATATATAAATACTAATATGAAAATTAAATCGGATAGCCGAGAAGGAGAAAAGGCTATTTAAACCCTACTTCTGGAAAATGCATATATAACATTTAACCATATAATCTATAGATAAAGCACTAAGAGGGCTTTTTTCCCTCTATTATTTATTCAGAGGCCCGAAGAGTACGTACCTGGAACAAATATTGTCTTGTATTTTCTCTTTTAGCAACCATGTCTTATATGTTTCTTGACTAGACAAAATGATTTAGATGAAAAAGTGCTTCTTGTATAATAACAGTATATATATACATATATATATATATTCAGTTCCTTTATTGTAGGCTGCATTAATAAAGTAGTCAAAGTTAGTTCCTGAAGTTCAGAATATTAGTTGCCGTAGTGCCATGTAATTAGGCTTCTCTTTTCAGCTTCTGTTGTGATATTGTTGTATATATACAAAATGTATACTGTACTTCAAAGATATGAATGAATATATTTGAATCTGTTTGTTCTCACATGGTATCCAGAGCCAAAAATTAATATATTTTTTTCCCATATCTGATTCAATCTACCTCTCATGGCTAACACAACCCCTCATCTACTCACTCTCGCTAATACCACTGCCTCCACCCTTAACTTTCAAATTCCAACCATCAGTATTAAGCTTGAACGGGAGAACTACTCTCTATGGCGAACTACCATTGTTTCAGCCCTTGAAACCTTTGATCTTGAGGCTTTCATTTTGGATCCCAATCCACCACCGGAGAGCCGTTTCATTCCAGCCACCGATGGTGATGCGGCCACCACCGAACCTAATCCCGATTTCGCAACCTGGAAAAAGCGAGATCGATTTGTCCTTCTGTGGCTCAAATCCACCTTATCTGAACGAGCACTTGCCCTCGTCGCAAGAGCAACCTCTTCTCACATGACATGGCAAACCATTGAGAAAACTTTTCAGGCCCAAACTCGGGCTCGCCGGATGACTATGAAAGTCCAACTCCAATCACTTTCTAAAGGATCCATGTCCATGATGGAATATATCGAGCGCAAACGCTCCATTGCGGATTCTCTTGCGGAGAATCTTCATCCCATCTCCGAGGAGGATCTCGTAGGCCATCTTCTAAATGGTCTTGATTCCTCATATGGTGCATTCACTACAGCATTCATGATGAAGACCGACTCAGTTTCCGTTGATGATCTCGCCGGTCTACTACTTCAGGAAGAGGCTCGCCTTGAACAGGAGCTTGTTCGCCAAGCTGCGGTTCAGCCACCAATTTTCAGCCCTCCTACCCAACAAATTTCTGGCTCCTCCGCACTCACTGTTCACCGCAACAACAACAAATCTGTACGTTCACCCAACAGCCACGAATCTGGTTCTTTCTCTGCCTCTCGCAATTCTGATCCTCGTCGCCGTCGACCTATGTGTCAGCTATGCAGCAAATCGGGCCACGAGGCAATTGATTGTTGGCAACGGTCGAACCAGACTGATTTTCCATCCCGTCGTCCAAATCCGAAGAATCAAACAAGACAAGCTAATGTGGTTCAACACGTTAGTCCGTCCACAGTGGTAGATCCATCATGGTATTTCGACACTGGTGCCACCGATCATGTCTCTCCTGACATTCGCAAACTTAACATTGCAGAGGATTACAATGGCGATGACAAACTTCAAGTTGGAAACGGTAACCATTTGAATATTTCTCATGTTGGTTCATGTTGTTTGCCTAATCTTAAATTACCTAGTGTGCTTATTGTACCCAAACTCACCAAAAATCTTCTCAGTGTGTCAAAATTAACCCACGATAACAATGTATTCATGGAATTTTGGCCTACTCACTGTTGTGTTAAGAATTTTCAGGGCAAAACAATTCTAAGAGGGGATGTTAACCATGGTTTGTATCGTCTGCCTTCCACCACAAATAAACCATCTTCCACAATGGCATTCACCGGTGTTCGCACGTCACTACACGGATGGCATCAGCGACTTGCTCATCCTCATGAACCACTCTTGAGACGTTTAGTTTCTTCATTTCAGCTTCCTATTTCTTCAAATAAATTTCCAACTGTTTGTGATTCTTGTCAACTTGGAAAAAGTCATCGTTTTTTCTCTTGCTACATCTCATATTGCTTCTACTAAACCTTTTGAATTGGTGTATTCGGATGTTTGGGGACCTTCTCCTTTATTTTCTATTAATGGAAATCGTTATTTTGTTTTGTTTGTTGATGATTGCACTAAATTTGTATGGATCTACTTCTTGTCACAAAAATCCCAAGTGTATTCTACATTTATACAATTTCGTACAATGATCAAAACTCAATTTGCATGTGATATCAAAAGCCTTCAAACGGATTGGGGAAGAGAATTTCGAAATGTTTCCACCTTTCTTAAAAGTCATGGAATTGTGCATCGTATTTCTTGCCCTTACACTCAAGAACAAAACGGTGCGGTTGAGTGTCGAAATCGTATCATCGTTGAAAAGGGCCTCACTCTTTTGGCTCAATCATCACTACCACAAGTGTTTTGGGAACACGCCTTCAAAACAGCCACTTATCTTCACAATAGAACCATTACTCCATTGCTTCATTTTCACTCTCCCTACCAAAAACTCTACAACAAAAATCCGGATTACGTTTTTCTCAAAACATTTGGTTGCCTTTGTTACCCATTCTTTCGGCCTTACACTACTCACAAGATTGATTTTAGATCTCTCCCTTGTGTGTTTATAGGCTATAGTGCATCTCATAAAGGTTACCTTTGTTTTCATAAACCCACATCTCGCATATATATTTCCCGTCATGTTGTTTTTAATGAAGACGTCTTTCCATATGCTACTCCACCACCCACTCAAATTGTTCCTCTAACTGACACCACTCCGCCTATCATTTACCCAACACTTCTTGAGCATGCTGCTGCCACTTCGTCACCATGTCCACCAACGCCGTCTAGTGCCGTTACTACACCACCTGATCCACAGTCACCACCTCAAATTACTCCTCTACAATCCACTAGCCCACACTACCAAGCCAAACACACTGCCCCAAGACCATCCATTTATCGACCTGCTGAAAACAATCAGCATTCCATGATTACTCGTGCAAGTACGAACTCACTCAAACCGAAAACCTTCACAATTACACTCTCCACAGATCCTAACATTGAACCTCACTCATTTGTCCAAGCCTTTAAGCATACATGTTGGAAAAATGCGATGAAAGTGGAATATGATGCCCTCATGAGAAATAACACTTGGTCTCTTGTTTCGTGTCCCGCTAATGTTAATCTTGTTGGTTGTAAGTGGATTTTCAGAATAAAACGACGCTCCGATGGCTCAATCGAACGTCACAAAGCTAGATTGGTGGCCCAAGGATTCAGCCAAGAAGCGGGTGTTGATTTCTTTGAGACTTTCAGCCCCGTCATCAAACCGACAACCATTCGGTTAGTTCTTTCCATTGCTCTCTCCAAGGGTTGGTGTATCAGGCAACTTGATATCAATAATGCTTTCCTCAACGGTGATTTGTCGGAGGAAGTTTACATGAAACAACCAAGAGGCTTTGAGGATCCTACTAGACCTACTCATGTGTGTCGATTGCACAAAGCTATTTATGGTCTCAAACAGGCACCGAGGGCTTGGTTTACCAAGCTCAAAAATTATTTGGTTACTCAAGGATTCCGTGCTTGCCAGTCCGACACATCTTTGTTCGTTCACATCTCTTCCTCTGCTATCATCTATATTCTTGTGTATGTGGATGATTTAATAATTACAGGAACAAATGAGACCCTTATTCAGCAGTTCATCACACAATTGAATCAAGTCTTTGCACTCAAAGATCTAGGTACTTTGCATTTTTTCCTCGGATTGCAAATCCAAAGAAATACAACATCTCTTACTTTGTCACAGCAAGGCTACATTCAAGAAATTCTTGCCCGCAGCAACATGTCCATGTCTACCTCCATTTCCACTCCAGCCGACCCACAATCTCGGCTCGATCGTCATGGTGAACCATTTTCTGATCCAAAGCTTTATCGACAGATTGTCGGCTCTCTTCAATACGCAACAATCACCCGCCCAGATATCGCTTATTCGGTAAATCGAGTTTGTCAATTTATGCACTCACCAACAAATCGTCATTGGCAAGCTGTCAAAAGAATCCTCCGGTACTTGAAAGGGACGATAAATCACTGTCTGCATTTCAAACCGACGACATCCACGTCTCTTCTTGCATTTTCAGATGCCGGATGGAACTCGGATAGTGATGATAGTCGTTCTCAATATGGCTTTGCTATTTTTCATGGATCGAATCTCATAAGTTGGACCTCTCGTAAGCAGAGGGTTGTTGCTCGCTCAAGCACTGAAGCAGAGTATCGTTCGTTGGCATACACTGCCGCTGAATTATTATGGCTCAAGCAGCTAGTTCATGACCTTCAAGCTCCTATTAAGAATCCTCCGATACTGTTATGTGATAATGTTGGGGCCATTTTCATGAGTAAAAATCCAGTCATCAGCACAAGATCTAAACACATTGCGCTGGATTTTCATTTCGTACGAGAACAGGTTGAGTCCGGGCAACTGCAAATCTGTCATGTTTCCTCTGTTGATCAGTTGGCTGATATATTCACTAAACCGCTCGGAAAAGATCGTGTCACACTTCTTCGCACCAAGCTGCAAGTCCGTCCCGTCCTTGAGCTTGTGGGGGGGTAATAACAATATATATACATATATATATATATATTCAGTTCCTTTATTGTAGGCTGCATTAATAAAGTAGTCAAAGTTAGTTCCTGAAGTTCAGAATATTAGTTGCCGTAGTGCCATGTAATTAGGCTTCTCTTTTCAGCTTCTGTTGTGATACTGCTGTATATATACAAAATGTATACTGTACTTCAAAGATATGAATGAATATATTTGAATCTGTTTGTTCTCACATTGTAGGAGATTATATACAAAATGAATTATTGGTGAAAAAAATCATGAAATATTAAAAAATGAGAAATTTAATGCAATCTAATTGGGAGCTTTTAACTTCTTAATTTTAAAGGAGGATGAAATGATTTCTTTCTTCAGCTTTGCAGGTCAACTGGGAAGCTTCTTAACGTTATATGTTTGAGTGAACTTATAAGCTTCCTAAAATCAACTTAGGGAAACTTCCTACAATTAAAGTTATATATATATATATTTCTTAGCTTCGATATTACTGTTCAGATTTTTCTTCATTATCCATAAATTATATTAGATTTCGGCAATTGATCAAACTTTGTTTTCCAGAGAACTTAATTAGTAGTTGAGAGTTGGGATTAATGCTCTTACATGTGCACTTAATAAATGCTAGTAAAGCAACAAGTGCTAGTGGGTTTAACTCAACCAACAGGCTTCATTTTTACGGTTAATTGCAGCTGCCATTATTATTAAGTAGATTTAAATCGAATTAATGCATCTAATCTTGAAAATTTCGCTTTTTTCCAAAAAAGAAAAAAAATAGTGATCATGTTTCCTGGTTTCTCTTTATCTCCTAGTGAATCATACTTTGGAGATTCGGGACCCACGATCTTGAGATTATCTCTTTATTGAGGGTAGAGATTATTCGAAACCTTTGTTTTTGGGAGCCTACACGAATCACTCTCTTTTAGCTCCATGTATATCGTTTATTGACAATGTTGTTGAAAATATAATTTGGAATTCTATAAGTTTCCTTCCGTACATGAATTGTTCTGTACATGAATTGTGAAGAGGTGAATGAATGTGACTCTTCAAACTACAAAAGTCAAAAAATCTATCCATGGAAATATGTAAATGATGGTCCATTAACTTGACCACATTAATTATTATTTAATAGTTGTATCCCTATATATAGTGGCTTGAAATCATTTTGTTAATTACAAGAAATCAAGGGAAAAAATATAATATAAAGCTTAGTGCAAAGTTTCTCATATTGCTATAGCAAATCAATTCCCTCTTATCAATATACTCCAAATATATTTTATCTTATCGAAATCCCAACATATTTGTGATATCAGAGCCACCCTTGGTTTTGATTAATCCTCCAATATTTATTCATGACATCGACAAGCAATCAAGAGCTTGCATTCAAATATTCTCAATAAGGTGTTCCAATTTTTGTTGGACAAGACTACGAACTATGGAGTGTTCTCATGAAGACCACGTTCGTATCTCATGAACTATGGGAAATTATTGAAGATGGGTTTAATTACCACACAACGGAGGAAGTAGCTGCACTTACGAATACACAAAAAAAGGAGCATAAGGAGAACAAGACAAAAGATGCAAAAGCCTTGTCTTTTATGCACCAAGGGGTGAGCCGATCTATATTTCTACGTATTACGAGTGCCAAGACCGCAAAGGAGGCATGGCAAACTCTAAAAAATCAATTTGGAGGACACTAGAAAGGGATCACAATCAAGCTACAAAACCTATGGCGAGATTTTGCCAATATTGCCATGAAAGATTCATAGAATGTGCAAGAGTTTCTCTCTAGAGTTTCTTCCGTGGTAAATCAAATCAGAGGATACGGAGATACTTTAGAAGAGAAGAAAATTATAGAGAAAGTCCTACGATGTTTGCCGGCAAAGTTCGAGCATATTGTTGCAACGATCGAAGAATCTAAAAATTTATCAAAATTGACTTTGGATGAACTTATGGGCTCTCTTGAAGCTCATGAAAAGAGGATGAGCCGATTCTCGACTCTTGGAACAAGTTTTCCAAGGAAAATGGACATTTCACAATCAAAGAAAGAAAACTCACAAGACGAGAAGAATATGTCGACACAATCACGAGGAAGAGGTCGTGGGAGATTTCAAAATTCCGGTGGTTGTGGTCATGTCGAGGTCGAGGAGGAAGAGGTGCTTCTAATCCGAGACCATTTAATCAAAATTCAAATTCTTATTATTGTATATGCCGAAAAAATGGCCATGACATTGAAACCTATTGGAGTAAATGCAAAAGGTGTCGAAATGCAAATCACGCACAGAGCAATTGTTGGTACACAGATGATCGTGAAGAAAAGGAGGCAAATTACGCTGAAAATGATGAAGGAGATCAAGTGTTCTATTCATGCTAGAATTCTGAACAACAACTTGAGAATATTTGGTACGTGGACAGTGGGTGTAGCAACCACATGTCCGAAAACAAAATTATGTTCAGAATCTAGACGAGTCTTATTCGTCCGAAGTGAAACTTGGAAATGGCAAGTCCCTCAAAATCAGTAGCAAAGGAGCGATATCGGTCCAGACAAAGAAAGGCGAGACCAATATCATCAAAGACGTTTTCTATGTACCCGATTTGACACAAAATCTATTGAGTGTCGGTCAATTGCTGAAGAAAGGTTACAAGGTGGAATTTAATAATGATCTTTGCATCATTATTGACAAACAAAATAAGCGGACGATTGCAAAAGTGAAGATGAGTACAAATAAAGTGTTTCCACTCAATTTGCCATTATCACAGAAAGTTGCACTGAACACGACGGATGAAGATCATAAGCATTTGAGGTATGGACATTTAAGTTACAAAGGCTTAAATTCACTGAAAAAAGCCAATTCAGATGCAGATTTTAAGGAGATGACAAACTTATTGCCAACAAAGTGGAAGACAATAACAGTAGAAGAAAAGAAGCCTTATGAAGAGAAATACCAGCTAAGAAGGAAGGCTATTTGAAGATTATCGGAAATGAGAAACAAAAAGCACCTTATGAAAAGACAGATATGAAAGAAATGGAACTGTACAAGCAGAAAAAAGATGAAGAAGCTGTCGAATTAAATAAAGAAGAAGAAGAGATGATGAAGCTTCATAAGCAAGAAGCTATGCAGTTGCTTAAAAAGAAAGAAAAAACTGAAAATTTGATTAAGAGAACAAAATAGAGCTGCCAAAAGCAAAAGAAGGAGAAGAAAATTGTTGATCCAAACAAACCAAAGAAGCTTGGGATCAACAACTCTAACATTTATGCTCTCATCTCTGTGAAATGGAAGGAGTTAAGTGATGAAGAGAAGAAAGTTTGGAATGATAAAGCTGCTGAATCAATGGAAGAATACAAGAAGGAATTGAAAACATATAAAAAGAAAATAGTAGTTGAAGAAAAGGCCCAAAAGAGCGACTATGAAACAAAGTTGGAATTACAAATTAAGAGGGGGTGTTGAAAATATAATTTGGAATTCCATAAGTTCCTTTCCGTACACGAATTGTTCCGTACATGAATTGTGAAGAGGTGAATGAATGTGACTCTTCAAACTACACAAGTCAAAGAATCTATCCATAGGAATATGTAAATGATGGTTCATTAACTTGACCACATTAATTATTATTTAATACTTGTATCCATCATTTTGTCAATTACAAGAAATCAAGGAAAAAAATATAATATAAAGCTTAGTGCAAAGCTTCTCATATTGCTATGGCAAATCAATTCTTTCTTGTCAATATACTCCAAATATATTTTATCTTATCGAAATCCCAACAAATGTTGTCTTATTCAAATTATGTTAGTCCAAGATCTTTTGAAATAGAGGGATTATGGAGTATGTATAAATTAACGCATAATTTAACGAGGCATAATTAAATATTATTTGCAATCTAATTTCTTAAAATAAAAATAATGTGTTGAAGTGTGTCAAATAGAAAAAAATAATATTTTGTTAAGGTTTTGTTTGGTCTACGAAACAACACTAGAATTAGAAATAGAGTAGTGCTAGGTTGACAGACGGTAATTTAGTTCTAAACCAACAACTTCCTTTTATTGCCAATTATTTAGGGGTGTTCAAAAATACCCGAACCGAACCGAAAACCGAAAATTCAGTTCGGTTTTTAACCGAACCGAAAAATTCGGTTCGGTTTTCGGTTTTGATTTTTTGAACAATTCGGTCTTCGGTTCGGTTTCAGTGTGTGGTGTCGGTTAACCGGACCGAACCGAAAACCGAAATTTTTTTAATTTTATTAAATTAAAATATATTATATTATTTGTAATTGATAAGAAACAAACAAAAATACATTGTAGTCTAGTTGGTTAAGGTGCTTGGCTTTCACCTGAGGACACGGGTTCAAGTCCCAGACCCAGCAGACGTTATTTTTCCTTTTTGTTTTTGGTAATCCAAAAAACAAATCAGAACATTCAAACATCCTTTTGATTAAAACAATTAAATAAAAACCAAGAATCTATTGTAGTCTAGTTGGTTAAGGCCCTTGGCTTTCACCTAAGGGTTGTGGGTTCAAATCCCACAAAATGAATTTTTCCTTTTTTTTTCGGTTATTTCGGTTTTTAACCGACCCTGAACCGGTTCGGTTAAAAACCGAACCGAACCGAAATAGTTCGGTTCGTTTTCGGTTCTAAAAATATCCGAACCGAAATTTCGGCACAATTGTCTGGTTATTTTGAAACAGCTTTTACCGCAAGTCTGCAATATCTCCTAAAATTTTGATTTTAACAAAAGTTAACATCAATTTTCCTGGATTTTTAAAGAAATCATATATCTAATAAGTAATTATTTCTTATAATCTTATTACTAGTATACATTCCATCTTAAACCTGAGATCGAGTAAATATAATTTGAGTTATGCTCCATCCAAGAACACGAACTTATCGTAAAAGAAATAACAAAAGAAGATGAAATAAATCTGATTTGCCTTCTCCTTTGGAAATTGTAGTTTGTTTATCTTGTATTTTCATATTTCTTATACATAGTATTATGATATTAATTATATGAATTTCGCAATATGACCATTACTCATCGGAACCTTGGGGTTTTACATTTTCTTTTAGTATATTTTCTTTTATACTTTTTTATCTCCTCTATGGGGTTTATATTTTCTTATATACAAGCATATTTGAACGGAATATTTTACAAAAAATTCAACTCATGCCGTGGTGGTAAGATGAAAATTGCAATTTGAAATTTTTTTAATAAAAGTGCAAACAATAATTTGTTTAAACTCCAAAATTATATAAAAAAAGTTTGCTTAATCTCCTTTTATAGTTTGGGATTGTTCTAACTTCATTCTACAATTCTTGGTAGAATGAGTTGATTTAAAAAATAATCAGGGGTAATTAAATTAGACGTGGGCTTAATCATAATAATATATAAATTAGTAATTAATTTTGTAATAAAAATCTGGCAACCTGCTAAGTAAGTTGCCAGTTCTCAGCCACAAATAACCATAATTTGTGGCTGAGAGTTGTCAGTTAGAAAACCATAATTAGTAGAGTTGTCACTCTACTAGCAATTGCTTGTCATTCTTTCTCATTTTATAAATTATAACATGATCAAAAAAGACTTAAAACCAATCACAAGATAAATTGATTATTATTGTTGTAAATTATACCCTATGTCACCAACCTAAGCTTTGATAATGAATTGAGTCTTTTGTCAATTCATTATTTATTCTCCCTAAAATTCCTCCTTGACAAACGCGATTTCTACCCACCTTTCTTTGAATTCATTCATGTTCAACGCGGTATGTAATTTTCTCTACCACTTTCAATCTATTAAACTAGAGGCTTTTTTTGAAGTTATATATTCTCCACTGGTCGTTATTAGAAATATTTAGGATTTTGAGTTAGCTTTGTGATAATTATAAACATTCATTTTGGAATTAGTGTAGAATTACCATATAAATATAATTTTCATTGTAAAATTTTAAACTTTCTAGGTTTCTAAGAGTCACTCATCCCAAAAACGGCATGTTTCTTGAACTAGCTAATTCTTTGGCACATCCATTAATCTTTTTATAAAAAATACTAATTAAGAGATAATTTGTGACACATTGAAAGAAATTGGGTTAAACGTATATCAAAGTAGTCTTTACATTTATGTGTAAATTGATGGACGAATATTGATCCCGCGTTTATGGAAATTTATTGCGCTGGTTTCATTAATAAACCCATGAGGTAAAATAAACAAATAAATGAAAATTAAATTTTGCAGGTGGGTTTTAATTAGCGAGTCTCCTTATCAAGTGGTACTTGCTACAAGTTTTGGTTATATACGTGGAAATTTCATTTTTCATCCAAATAATTTAGTCTCTATTTTAATCAGATTATTTTGAAAAATTAGACACGTGATAGTTAGTAGAAATATTGTAATATAAAATAAATATATGTGATAATGTCACGCATGCATGAACTTGTCCAAGAAAAATCGATCAAAATGTTTGACTAATTAATTTATTAGATTTTAAATAACATAATTAAATGCCAGACACTTTGAAAAATTTATAATAATTTTATAATGGATTAAATTAAAATTGAATTAGGGCATAACTAGACAAATAAAAGGACAGCTAGCAGAGCATTAATGTGCATAAAGATTGATTGATTTTTGGTAATTAATTATTAAAAGTGCTCTTGTTTTGTGGATCCACTTTCTAAGCAAAACAGACAAAGCAGCTAGTCCCCATGCATGCAGTAACCAAATATGTATTGGGATTTATTTATTGTTTACCACGTGCATGTCAGTTAAAAATAAGCTTTTTCCTCTTCTTTTCATATAAATTTATCGTTAAAAAAAATCTAATCAGGCAAACAACACACGTAATAACTTACTAATGATTTGAGATTTTGGACAAGTTTTTTCTCTCAGATTTATGATTTTAGTCGTGCTCAAAAGAATGTCAAGTTTATGTTTTCAATTTTCAGAATTTTTTTGGAGAATATATAAAGAAGTAAAAGGATTTTTATTTATGTTATTACCCAAAAAAAAAAAAAAAACTGTACATTAAACAATAGATAAACTTGCAGTATATTATTATTTTCATTTTTTATGACATATCATGAATTCATGATGTCCGAATGACTTACTACTATTTTTCTAGTTACCCTAGAAAATCTCAATTAATAATAATTATACTAGCTACATAAACATTCAACAATTTTCTTTATTAATTTTATGCAATGTAAGAGATATTTAAACTTATATATCTCAAGGGCTTTGGGCAAGAGCAATTGAGTCGAGATAGTTTATATTAACAATCAATTAATACTAAATAAGCTTTGTTTTAATTTAAATCTGGACTCATTTTGAATCGGCTTGAATTTGAAAATTTAATATTTTAATTTATTTAGTACAAATGAAAAAAATTAACCTAACAATGACAACTCATGATAACGAAATAATATTTGTACTAAATTCCTTCACATGACTTCAAAAGGTCAAAATGCAATTTTTTTCTATATTATTTTCCCATTGAAGAATATTAAGAATTAAAATATTGTTGACTAGCTATTTGTTTATTTTCCAATTTGAACTATCTTTAGATCCTTGAAGATCTATATTTTTCTTATAAATTATGAGTGATTTTCATATAATCTTACATGTTAGTATGCTATTTCTATTACCTGCATATACAATATATCAATTACTTATATTTTGAGATAATTTGTACATGAATTCAAGTTTAACCTCTTATTCTGACTTGAAAATTTTAACTAATTTTGCGAATATTGAACGGGTTGGGCTCCTCGTTATTATTATTATTCCTAAAAAAACACATTATCAAATCCGTCATTGATTTGAGAGAAATATAAACATGACTTTAGTATTAAATATCAAATGAATTACATCTATAAAAAATTATTCACTGTAGTAATATGGTACCCATTCAAATTACAAATACCCGTGATTGGTGGTGTAGATATGTAATTATACATGGCATATAATTTATATAATTAGTTTTTTGAGAGTATAAAAATGAAAAATAAATAAATATTTAAGCCTGGAAAATCGAAAAATTGACTTGGGAAACACCTGCTCCAGCTCATTACACTTCGTTCTCACTTAGATTTACATAATACACGCACAGCAAAATTCTCACATACTAAAACAGGGCACATTTTTAGGCTTTTCTCATTTATCTCGTATAATTTTCCAAGGCCATAGATGCTCGCTCGGCTTTCTTTCTCAGTTTAATTGAACCCTTGGCCTATAAATTCAGGGTTTTTGTTTCTTTTTGTGTTTTTTTCTTGCTCTATTGATTGTTTTTTATTCTTTTGGTTTACGAATCAATTTCCCGAGAAACCCATTTTGGTCCTGCACTCCTTTGTTTAAGAGAAGAAAAATTAGATTATGTTTTCCATTTGGGGTTAAAGCCAGAACTTGAAGCAGTAGTTGTAATGTAATTGAATACTACGCGTGGAATAGTTACAGAATTAGAAAAAGTTGTAGTCTTTAAATTCTACCCCCTTTTCTAGTGTAGGAATCTAAAAGGGCAAGTGATGGATTATATAAAATTCTGACTGTTAGGACCATCTTCTCAAAGTAGTGTGAACTATGAGAGTTCTCACTTCGCAATATTGAGATTTTCACCAAAATTGGTTCTTTTGGTTGTTTGGAGTGATATATACCATCTTTATAGGAGAGGAGTGAAAGGGTGAGATTGAATTGAATTGAAGTTTTACTCTTTAGAGCTTTCGATTATATTGAGGATGTCTGAATCCAAATCGGATGAAGCGTCGGAAAATTCACAGGAGCTGAGGTCACTGGCATTGACACCAACATGGTCTGTTGCTACTGTGTTAACCATATTTGTTGTCGTTTCACTGCTCGTGGAGCGCTCGATTCACCGGTTGGGTATTGTGAGTGATTTTCTGTTTTTATCTTCTCCTTTGTGCTTGTTGTTGGGATTTATGGATATAAAAAATAACAGTAACTAGACCATTTTTATATTTGGATATGTGATCAGATTTTCAGTAATTGCTGTTTAGGATCAAAATTCTATGTAACTTTCGATACAATTTTAGCTGCTGAAGCTTGAAGTATTGTTTGAACATTCTACAAGGTTGACTTTTTTGTGGGATTGTCTGATAAGTTTTGTTGGATGCAAATAGGCTTATGCTCGACAGCTTTGATATTTCGAGTTTCGTCCAGGGCTTAAATTGTAACATGGATATTTGGTGCTAAGTTTGTTACTTGAATTCACTTTCTTTTATGGTATAATCTTTTGAATCAGTCAGCATTAAGTTAAACTATAGCCATTGCTTTCTTATCATTTCAGTGGTTGAAGAAAACTGATAGAAAACCCTTACTCGCAGCAGTGGAGAAGATGAAAGAAGGTAATAGCAACTTATCATTCGAGTTCTTGCTGGAGTTACCATTATAAATTTTGATTCTTTGTTTCCCATTCTTTCGCTCACATTTTAACGTGGAGCTTTGTTTGAAACTTTTCTGCAGAATTGATGCTTCTTGGCTTTATATCTCTCCTCCTCACAGCAACTTCAAGCATTATTTCTAATATATGCATACCTTCAAGGTTTTATGACAGTGCATTTGCCCCGTGCACCAAGCATGATGTCGATGAGGAAATAGAAAATCATAATTTAAACAGGGAGCGTAGACTTTTGGAGGCCTTGATTGATCCTCACACATATAGAAGAATACTAACTGGTCTAAATCGGAATACATGCCCAAAGGCAAGTCAATTCTTAAACGGAATGTTAGAGAAATGCAAAAAAATAAATAAATTGGCGTATCTAATTTTAGTTTCTAATTGTCGTAAATCTTATATTTCTTAGTTTATATGTCTCCCCGAGTGTTCCATCTAAAAATGGTTCCAACTATTTAGTCAATTTTCTTAAGTTGTTACTTTTTCTTACTATTTTATGCAATTATAATGAAAGGTTTCCTAAGTTTGGTTCTCCTTGCAGGATTATGAACCATTTGTGTCATATGAAGGTCTTGAGCAGCTCCACCGATTCATTTTCGTTATGGCAGTTACACATGTATCTTACAGCTGTTTAACAATGTTGCTCGCAATTGTAAAGGTACTATTTAGATGTTTCAGTTACTCACCGAAGTACTACACATAGCGGTGTTTAGTATTGCAAACCTAATATTTGTAACAGTGCCATTACAGTTCAAATTTATTTTCATGTGCTCTTCTTATCATTCTATTCTCAAATGTGAATTTCTTTGCATATTAGTGATTTGTTATTGATGCTCATTTTTTAAAAATGATTCATAAAACTTTGTTCTGAGAATATGTATGTTGAGATGAACACTTACGGGTCTTTTTTGTCGTCGTCTTTTCTTATTTTTATGAACTGTTTCACATACTATCTGTTTTAGTTGTATGATTAGAAAGTTGTTCCTTTTTTCCCCTTATTTGTACATTGTACTTACTACTTAGTTACTTCTTAAATATCTGTGGCAGATACACAGCTGGAGAGTATGGGAGGAAGAGGCTCACATGGACAGACATAATTCTTTAACTGGTAATGTCAAAATAGTTTCTCGTGTGATGTTGAGCTTGTAAAATATGCACCTCAAGATCCACCCCTGTTATTTTGCTTTCTGGATATTGTCAGATGACTTCAATTGTGCAAGGGTCCTTTCAATAACTACACCTTAACTGCTGGAGGCTTATGAAAATGATACAGTTGCCAAAATTCAATTTTCAAAATATTACTAGTACTTGAGGATAGAGTTCCGATAATGAAATGCCTTGACGAAATAAACTGGCTCATTTTAAGAAAAATTAATTGATTTGATGCAATAACTTGTGAGTACAATAGTTCCTTTGAAATGGCATCTTAACCGACAAGATTGCTTTTCTCTTGTAGAAATCACCCGAGCATTGACGCTTCGAAGACAATCAACCTTTGTCAGAGTTCATACATCGAATCCAATGGACAGGAACAGCTTTCTTGTTTGGGTGGTGGGTTCACTTCCTGCTCGAGTTAATTTATCCAGATCTGTTTGTGCTATGTACCAGTTCAAGTTACTCCAAATCTAGCTAACCGAATACACCTCATGGTTGTTCAATTGGTTAAATATCTAAGATGAATGCTTGATAAAAGCAGATTACAACTTACACGCTGATTGAGACCACTATGTTTTGGATATGCAGACTTGTTTCTTCAGACAATTTGGGCGTTCAGTGGTCCGAGCCGATTACCTTACACTCCGCCAGGGATTCATTGCAGTACGTTAACATAATAATATTATATGATTTCTTGAAGGGAAATACGTTTACCGATTCAGTTTTGACATTTACGTCATTATTCTTATTGAGAAATCCACATCTATGTCCATGACTTAAAGCAACAAATCTGAACTTTTAGTTGTAACCAATCTTACTTTTTATGTATTGACAGTTTCCCAGTTGGTAGCTATTAGAAATTCAAAATGTATAACATATTAACATTAATTATTCTGAATATTGAAGTATCCATTTGCAGATTTGACTAAATCCAATCACTGGGCAGTTAGTACTTTCTATATGAACTTGGAAATGATCTTGAGTGTATGAGATTTGGCATTGGAATTATAAAGAATGTTTCTTTGAAAATATGATCGTACTTGTTTTGTTCTGTTTTATATGTCATTTCCAGAGAGTTGTCGTATTTTATCACTTTGTTAATTGTTAAAAAACAAAGTCCATTTTTTTAAGTTTTTGTCATATTAAAATCAAATTCAAAATTTCATGAATGGCAAATGTTTCCGTTTTCTTATAACAACCTGTCTACACTAAAATCTCTGTTTACACCTTGTGTTTCTTGTTTATGGCAGAACCACAACCTTACACCAACATATGATTTTCACAGCTATATGGTTCGCTCCATGGAAGAAGAGTTTCAACGGATAGTTGGTGTTAGGTAAGGCTCAATATCATTCAGTATAGCCAATTATTTTCAAGTTCTTATTGTTGTATATATTTTCATTATTCTGATTACTCAGGTTCTGAAGGTCATATTTTTTAAAAGAAGCGTATAAATTCATCCATATTTCACTTTCTTGTCAGATGTGGTATATCTTAATAGTCATCATAATAACCGTGTTACTTGCTAGATCTTCTTATATATTTCATGCGTATTTCACAATACGCATCTGTATGTGAAACCAGTTTTTCTTGATTACTTGTTTGCTTCTCTTCATGGTTTTCTTTGCTGAGATTTCCTTTCTATTCAATATTTGTAGTGCTCCGCTCTGGGGATTTGTTGTAGCTTTTATGCTGTTCAATGTGAAAGGTATGAACATGTTTTTTGCTCTCAAGTTATTTTGGGAATATGTGAATTGCACTTTCTGATCTTACTTTTTCCATTCTTTGCATGCTCTGCCGTTAAATGAGATGTATCAACTAGCTAAGCTAAGTGTGTTTTGTTACTTGCAGGATCTAATCTCTATTTCTGGATTGCAGTAATTCCTGTCGCTGTAAGTTCATTCGACATAAAATTTCTCTTGTTCGCTTAGGACTAGGATTTAATGATTAGTAGTTTTTATGTGGAAAAGTGAGAGTGAGGACAAACAAATATGTTTCTTTACTTTATCTTTTTGGATTTTGGAAGAAATAAATTTTAAAGATGATTTACTTTAAGAGTTAACCACTCAACACCCTCACAAAAAGGAAAAGTACAAAAAGCTGTGAGATTAATCCTCAAGGTATACCTTGTAGATTTCAATCCCATGTCCAATAATTAGACGAGATACCACCTCGAAAGCATAGAGAAATGAAAAGCAAGCATCTTTTCTTCTGCCTTTACATATTCTTTGAACTGAAAGTGAAACAGATATTTGCCGACTTTTTAATTGATCTGTGGAGAAAGTGCCATTTCATGTAATGCATTGTGTTTATTTGCAGATTGTTCTTTTTGTGGGCACAAAACTGCAACATGTTATAGCAACCCTGGCACTGGAGAGTGCGGGAATACGTGGAAGTTTTTCTAGACCTCATTTTAAACTCAGGGATGAACTTTTTTGGTTTAAAAAGCCAGAACTGTTGTTGTCCATGATTCATTTTATCCTTTTCCAGGTTGCCCAGTTTCCATTGGACTTAAAAAAAAAAAAAAATAGATTTTTAATTTGAGCTAATCTTTCTGTGTTTACACTTGTCCGTGATGTAACACTAATCTTTCTGTGTTTACACTTGCAGAATGCATTTGAGCTAGCTTCTTTCTTTTGGTTCTGGGTATTTTCTCATCCCTACTGTTACAACTCCACAATGTTTTCATCGAGGGCCGTTTATAAGATAATGAGAAACTGAACCACATAAGTTTGTGGTTTAGTTGGGAATGTCGTGTGAATTGGAATATAAAACATGCATATGGAAATTCTGACTAATTTTTTCATTTAATTACAGTGGCAGTTTGGATATAATTCATGCTTCATAAGGAACCATTACCTTGTGTATATACGACTCATCTTGGGGTACGACATAAAATTTTGAATTACAGTATGTACCTTATTTTTTAATTTGGTTTAGACTTGAGAGTTCAGATAAATTATTCTGGGCTCAATAATTTGATAAACTAAATCTGTAGCTATGTTTTCCTAGGTTTGTAGGGCAATTTTTATGCAGCTACAGCACCTTGCCACTCTACGCACTTGTTACTCAGGTACAATGGACTTACCGGAAAATTTGTAGTTGGGGATAATGCCAATATCGGTAGTAATAGATAGACCGACAGGCATTATCCTCATGGTTCACCTAAAACTTACATATAAAAGGGTTGGATGGGGTAATTACATGTATGCCCCTTACTTATTGGGTAATTTACCACGAGCCACATGATGTTTTGCCCTGAAAACTCGAAAAATGGTAGTACATACAGGGGAAGTTATAATAATTTCTCAAACTTTGGGTATATTTCATAATTAGTAGTGTCTATGTAATGAATTCAGTATAATGTTATCAATCACAAGCTCCATGATTTGTAGATGGGAACAAACTACAAGGCGGCCCTAATCCCACAAAGAATACGAGAAACGATCCATGGATGGAAAAAGGCAGCTAGGAGGAGGAGAAAATTAGGGAATTACCCAGATGATTCTACTACGGTACGAACAGACACAAGCACAGTGGTCTCACTCGAGGAATATGATGATGATGATGATGTTTCAGAAATCGAGCTGCAACCACCTTCTATAATTATTAGTGATGGCTCAGTAGTTAATGAAAGTTCGAGTCGGGTGGGTACGCCTCTCCTTCGACCCTCTTATTCTATTTCTTCCCCAAATTCTCTTAGAATTATGCCAGAAATGATACAAAGATCTTCGTCATTACCACGTTAAATGAAACCAAGTTTGTCTATACTTTTACAGGTATTAGTTGTAAGTTGTAACATAATTGATAGGGGCATTACATGTGAAATGTTTCTTGTGTTGAAACTTAAATGATGGAATATATAGTCAAGAGTATAAACTATAAAGATTTGTAGAAGCAATTTATTTTTATTTGATCTTGTGAGGAGGTGGTTCAACAATTGGGTTTCTCAGAATATGGGCTTGGATCAGCTTTTACTCTCTTGTCAATCCAATTGAATTTCTTTTCCAATTTCATGGTCCATTTCAGTAGTGGGCTTGGGATCAGCATCTCTGCGGGCCCACTGTCTTTCTTGCTTCTCGTGGTTATTCTTGAATGTTTTGTGGGCTAAATTTTTCACCTTCCGCACCGCATGATTTGTCTGCTCAACAGAGGACCCGAACCGGTAACCCGGACCCAAACTAAAATTGCCCCGAACAATCCATAGACCGTCGGGGCAATTGCAACAGCCCCACTCTGTTTCCGCAGCAGCCATTGTAGTTGTATCGATTGGACAACATGATTCTTCATCTGGGTCGAGGGGACCCGGATCCGGTAAGCTTACTGGACCTGGGCCAGGCCCACATTGTTGACAACAACAACTACCTGTCGGAAAATTCATGTAGTTACCAAGTCCACCAGCACACTCCAGTGGTGAAGGATTTGCGTAATCATCATAGTCATCACCGCCACTAGAACCACCACTGCCAACAAGTAGCTTCTTTTGTCCTGCTGCTCCGTTTCGAGAGTCAATGAGGACGCTATCAACATAGCAAAGGCTCACGCAAACCAAAACCATCACGTACAAGGTTACACATTTTGCTAGACCCATATAGTGTTTAGTGTATATGATCTGCACTATTGCATGCACTTAAAAGAATGCAGTATTTGGACATATAAAACATAGCATAATTTTCGCAGGTTTGGCTAACACAATCTTGGAACACTGTCAGCTTCTTATAGCATGATCTTTGTGTGACACCAAAGGATAAATAAAATAAATAAATGATAAGCAATTACCCAGGAAAATAATGAATATTTGATCTTCACTGCATAGATGAAGCCAGAAAGAGCACAGCCATCGAAATGTTTTATAAATTAGATAAAGACAAATAAAGCAAGTTGACATGCATGTTATTAACCCATAGATAAAAGTTATGATGAAGGATTTTCAGAACTCGAACAGCTTGTAATTAGACATCAGGCGTGGAAACAGAAAAATTGAAGGAAAAGTATTACATTTTATATTAATTGATATTTAGGCTAATGGATTCAGGTTTACTCCCCACCCTGTGCACCTGCTTCTTCAGCCCTTAATGCTGCAGCCATGGCCTTTTGTCTATTCTGCATTTGCCTTTCAACAACCACCATATAAAGACCTGAAAAAGTAGATGGCTAAAAGCTGTAAGATGAAAATGAAGGCATATACTTTGTATAAAAGTGAGAAATCATGTAAGACTCAAGACAAAAGTTGAGTGGAATTTAATCAGGAATCTCTCACACTAACATGCTAAGAATTCAACATACAACAATGAAAGTCTACAGGCATATTTATGTAACAAAACTAACATTTTACATTAAATTCATGCAGTTAATCAAGAATGATTAATTGTTATGAAAATATGAGAAAGATTTTGGGATAAAAAATTTCTTACAGTGTATGCCTGATGCATCTAACTAAAGCTAAGAGTTATGTATGTTTCGTCCAAATTGCTATAAGTAAGAGTACCTCCACGACGTAATTTACAGATAAATCCTCCTCCAACATGAAAGGGTTTATCTGGATTTTAGATGGATCATCAAAATAACAATGTCTTAAGAATGCATTTTAACCGACTCTTTTTCCAAAATATCACCATAAGTTTCACGTTAAGTACACAACTTCCATGTGCTGGCACACTGACAGGCAGCTGATCTTACTAAAGGTGGAAAATCCTTAATATATAGACATCATCACCCCCAAATAAGGTCTCAAACTCTCAATGATGAAAAGAAATTTCGTGTTAAATGGCTAGTAATATTATCATTTTTAGCCGTAAGGTCAAAGTACGTATATGAGGATTGCCTCTCCATGACAGATGAATGAACGTATCTGGATTCGAGTCTTCTCATACTGATAACAGAGCGAAAATGTATAATGTATATTACAAGCCAATTTTCTGAAAGTCATACTAATTATTGGGAAAACCTCTTTGTTACAAACATTCGAATCGAATATTAACATTGTAAACACATTCAATACATGATAATTTGTTTCATTTTTCATAATCGTATAGAAAAACACAACCCTTTTAAAAAAATGCATCTTTGTCCACTCCAGAGGCAAAACTCGATTTCAAAAACATGTGTTGCACTTCAAAATGACAATCATTAAAAATACAACACCAAAATAGATTCAAACTTTGGCAGAAAAATAAAAATTTCCAATAGAAAAGACTGACAAGAATTAAAGAGGTGCGTACCAACAGCACTTCCGAATGCACAGAGCCAAAGCATCCTTGAGGACCACCTATCACTAATTCTTCCCCGATCTGTAAATCCCATGTTCTAAGGTAACCGGAGGGCAACGGTGTTGATCGAGTAGCTTGAAAACGACGCCGTCGACTGTTGACAGGAGAGGGTTTTGTTCTGAATTGGGTTTTAGCCTTTTAGGAGAACAGCACTGTAGCAATGTTGAACTAGAGTCGTTTAATACTTGTAACACGATTTTGTCAAGGAAAAGTAAAAAGCGTTTTGTTTTCCCTCAAACTCAAATTCATTCAAATTAATTACTTCTAATAGTAATTAACTTGGAAAAAATAATAGATTTATATAATAAGTTACAGGGTTATTGAAGTTCCATAATTCAACTTCCATTCCGTAATGCGGTATTGGACATATTTTCTTACTGTGTCGCTAATTGTTTGAAGAAAACAATATGTAGTCAATTTACTTTCATTTATGCCTTTTAATGCATAGTTAAAAAAAATAAAATTGGTGCTTGAATACCAAAAGCTATGACAAGTATATCCCAATATTACGAGGTTTAAACACAAATTCAAAATATATTCATTTATTAATTTTTAATATTAAAAAGTTTGACAAAAGGTTTAAACTAATTTTTAATATTAGATTTTTTATTTGAATAGTAATAAATTAAATTATTTTATCATATTACTCTCTTGGCAATTTTATACTACTGAAACGCTATAACTATACTTATCGTATTGAAAATTTTGACAATGTTAATGATATCGACATCTATTGTTAAATTTTGACGAATCTCACAGGTAAGAAGTAGGGGCAAACTAAAAACAAGCTGACTCTTTTTTTTTTTTCCTCATTTTTTTTCACTTCTCTTAATCTGAGTAAAGATGAACCGTATTAAGAAATTTGTAATTTACAGCATAAAGAGGTGAAATTTTTTCTTTTAAAATGTGTAATTTATTTTACTGACAAAAACATTGCTAAATCGAACAATTTTAATTAGGTCCTTAATGCTAAATTAGGGAAATTATGTATTGTTTGTTTATATTTTTTAGTTCAATATCCAAATTTTCAAATCATAAAATCCTAAATAAAGTAATAAACTTAACATAAACTATTCTTATTCAAATTCACATTTTTCTAACTTTAATTTTTCAATCCTCTATATAAATTATCTATCAATCATATATATCATTTCAAACATTCACCAATTAAAATTATTTATTATACTTGTTATTTCATTTTCATTTTCCCTTTTACAATTTATAATTAATTTTTTTATTTTTTATTCACATAATCATTATATACATACCTAATACAATTATTTAATACATCATGTATCAACTGATTTGACATATTTTACAATTTTCAACCAATTTGTAAGAACATATAACAAACATTATATCATTCTCACTCGAATTTACATAATACGCATTTTTTGAGATATTTTTATTAAAATAAAAGGTTGAAGCAGTTGAAGAAGTTGCAAAGAATGATGGAACAACTGAAGCATAAACCTTCAGGAAATACATTAAACAAAAAATTCTTCCAAACTCAACTCTTATATATACAGCGCTACAGCTATTGATATTATATCTGATATTCCATTCCAGGTTTAGGACCAAAACCAAGCAAGCCAAAAGAATACTCTTACTTGTATCAGACAAATCAAGTTTTCATTAAAACTAATGTTTTAAAACACACAAAAACACTCATTGTGTGAGGCGTTGCATCTCGTTGTTCTGGTCGTTGAGAGTCTCTATCAGCAGAGGCGGAGCATACTGTGCGGTTCCTTGGTGTTCATCAGAATCTTGGCAGAAAGAAAGGATAATTGTATCTATAGACATCTCCACCACCCCAAAGAATAGACTAGCAACTATATACCCAAATCCCCAGCATACCTGTGTACAAAATAATAGCCTCATAAATTGGTAACTTGAAAATAATGGTGAATATAACCTATTTTTACTGGTATGGGAAGTCAATTTCTCAAACTTCAAGGTATTTTTCGTAATTAGAATCTGAGGTGCCAATGTAATTTACCTGATAATGTGGCGCCACTAATCTCAATGACTTTTTTAAGGGCAAGAATGTAAAAGTTTACAATTTTTTTTTTCAACCCTCGTCTTAAACCTCGAACTACTACTGACTCAGATTTAGACTGGTCAGTGGACTAATGTCTTGCAAAAATTTGGAAGCGTTTTTTCGAATTCACAATAAACGAAGACAAAAATGTCGTACCAGCACAGGAAACAGCGGGGAAGAGATTTTGTTGTGTGCAGATTTATATCTGTGCGTATCCAACATCAGAAAGGCAAAGAGTGCACTCATAAGGCTGACACAAAGCTTCCCGAGAAAGAGAATCACATCTCCTATCACATTCACCTTCCCAATTCGAAGAATATTACTCATGATCAATTCCGTTGCAATCTCAGAAGCTTTAAAGAACCCTTTTCCTGTTATTGCAATCTAGATGCAAACAAGACAATTATACGCAATTACAAATTATCATGCAAATGCAACGTCTAATTCAACATTAAACTCACCATAATGTAAGCATTACGGTTCACAGATTTAATGATCCATCCAATACACTTGAGCAAACACTGTGAAGTTTGATAAAATACTTTTCCAATCCAGCTTCCAGGCATAGAATTAGCAAGTTTAAGCCTCCGGCGAAGTGCTTCTAATATAAATCTAATTGATTCAACGAATGACACAATTAGAGAGCCAATAGCAATAGATCCCAGACTGTATCTTGCCAGCCGCTTCATCGAAGAAAATACAGGAAGGAACGGGATCTCTGTCTGCAATTTTAAAAGGAGAATAAAATTCGTTTATTAAGACAGATACCTTTAGTTATATGTTTTTAACTTAGATAAATTTCAACCAGTGTTTGCAGTTACTATAGTGATTTGTTTCAGAGAAAGCTGAAAAATTGATAAACAGCAGTGAGAAGTGGAAAAAATCGTAAAAAACACAAATTTTCTAAAATATTCAAATACTTATTACGATAAATGTCCAAAACAACTTCAAGCATTGAAATAAAGGACCTGAAACGAGTAGAAACAGCCCTCTATCATCTTTTCGATTCTGGCCCTCTACCAGCTTTGCAAAAATTTATACTTGTAAAAAAGAGCTAAATCTGAAAAAAAAATTCTGAAAAGTCCCAAAAGCTAAAGTGGGCTTATTTGCAAAACCTGCTAAAAGAAGAAATTGAAAAGGTTGATTGAAGCACTTTAGACATGCTTTTACTTTTTATTTATTTTCATTGAAAAAACAGAATCACAACAAGCCAACCCAAACAACTTAACTTTAGCAAAACTTCAAAGTAATTTTTTCTTAGCTTTCACGAACAAAGTTTTGGAGGCATAAGCAGCACTTCAAGTTCAAACACGCAAAAACTGCTTAATCTTTTCAATAGAAATTGTAAATACTGCTTTAGAGAACTTTGAATGATTTTAAAAAAACTATTATTGTTCAGTTTCTTACAGATGTTTCTCCTCGAGCCCAATAATATGAAGCAACAGAACCGGCAATAACTGTTGACGAGCATGCTTTGAAAAATTGAGTAGCCCAATAGCCACCAAACAAGTGAAAAAGTATAGCAGCAGCAATATGAGAAGTGTAGTGAATGCTATATCCACAGCAACTATTACATCTCAGTCCTTGTGCTTTTAGATCGTAAGCACAACAATTAGCTTGACAATCATTTTGAACCACACTTCCAGAGCTAAAAAGATGAAGACCAGCAGATAACCACAACATATAAAATATTGCTAACATGGCGTATGGTATAACTGGGAAAATTATTAGCGCATGGACTTCTCCGATGACCTTGGCAGCAACCTAAATGAACCCGAAATAATTAATTTATTTTAATTCTTGTAGTCGTTTGGGAAATTTTATTACGTTTCTAATTCGTGAAGAGAAATAGTACTTGCCTTAAGGACAGATGTCGCCATAAGGATACGACGGATTATAGCTATAGAAGATAGGAAGGCAATAATCATCAGAGCAGTCATGAAAACGGCAGCTGCATGGAGATGATTTAACTCCTGGAAAATGTATGATTTGGATGAGAATATTGATAATGATTATCGGTATTAAAGATTCTTCCATTGAAGTTTTGAGTAGATGTTCCAGATTTATGATTCTAAGGCTATGTTTTCTTGGATTTTGGCGAGAAAATGGAATGAAAATGAGATTGATAATAAAAGAAGGCACAAAGCACTGTAATTTGAAGCATCAAGAACATTTTTCTTTTCCTTTTCCTCGAAAAAATTCAAGAACCAAACATAGCCTAAAGGTACAACTTAGAGCATGCAGAGGCATCATGAAACTTGTACGAGAATTAATTCCTACCCTTGAGGATACATGATAATATGGGTCATGTTCACCAATGATTGGAGAGATGGCATCATTTCCGATCCATCCAGCTGAAATGCATGGAGAAAAGAATTTCAATTAAATTGTTTCATACATAGAACTATCAAAACAAAGTTCATCTATGACAATATAAAGAATTATCTTTCATGAGGGTTTAACATAAGCAGATTTACACTTTGATTTCCAAGAAGCCTCTAAAGAAATGTCGAGAGAAATATGCTAACCTTTCAAATAGTAAAACATTGTCACGGATATTATGAGAATATTGAAAAGAATGACTGTAATCCATGGCATCCCGGCAACAAAATGCCGAATCATCAAAAGCCATATGATTGATAGGAACAGTGGCAAAAATCCACCACAAACGAGCAATACAGGCCAAGATTTTCCAACATCAGCCACATATCTCTGCAGATAGACAGAAAGGGCAGATTTTTAAACTACCAAATGATATGCCCATGGATAATCATCAATTGCATAAAACAAATTAATATAAAGTATTTTAATGATGCCCATAAATTCTCAAATGCATGAAAATCCATCTAACCTTTAATACTGATGACCGAGAGTTAATTTCTCTGTGGATGGCTTTATCAATTGCAATGTCCTCTATCACTTTCACCCCACCCATCTGCTCCCAGTGTGTCAAAGATACATTTGATGCACGGGCAATATACTGGCATGTCCAATAAACTGAACAGGGATAAAGTAATACTGTTTCAACACTAACTCTCTAGAAAAATCTTCCTTGTTACAAATCAAGAGATATAATCAAATAAAACTATAATCATAATACCATAAAATTAGAATTACCATTGACACTTGGAAATATAACCGGATAGCAAGGTCCCTGAAGCTGAAGAGAAGTGTTCCTAAGTCCAGGTGTAAGGTCTGCAAAATAATCATAATTTCTGTCGATCCAATCATCAGTTGAGAGATGAACTTCTCCTTCTGGGTAGTCACAAACCCAATTAAGTGAATCTTCAGAAGGGATAGGACAATCCATCAAGCAAATGCTACGAGCATTAGAGAGCTCAAATTTGCTGTCCTTCAAACCGGACTGGTAAACCTGGTTAGGGTTTAACCAATATCTGAGTTTCAATTCACGGAGATCTCGATCAGCATGTCTATTACCACACACATTCCCTTTATAGTCCAGCCCATAATTTAGCCTGTCACACCACAAAATACATAAAGTAACTTTATCAAATGAGGAACAGAGCAATATCAATGTAAAATTAAATAGAGAATAATTAAATACTACATTGAAAGTAAATAGAGCTAGTCTTGAAAAGATAAAAACACTGTTCTAATCCAAACAACTTGGTTTTTCCTGTCCCTTCTAAAACTTAACAATTTTAGTTGGAACGAGCAATTGGATGAAAAATCCAAATATAGCAAAATCATATATCCGGTTAAACTCAAATTTTGGCAAGATTCACTCAATTAAGATACAAAAAAATGTAGAAAAACTAAACCGCTACCAAAGCAAAGAATTTCTGTCTCTAGCACAAGTCAACAATATCTTATTACCCACAAAAAGAGTGTTCAAACTTTCACAGAAAAAAGGGCAGTAGAAAAAGAAAAACCCAAAGCCAGCAAACTTCCCAAATGATAAGATTCAATTTTTACTCATATATGCACAAAAAAAAGACAGCATTTTGCTAACAATAACAAATAAATAGATCAGGCCTGCAAAAGGGCACAGAGCACGCCCATCTGCAGTATCAAGTTAAAATGACAATAAGGAAAAGCAGCTTTTTAGTTCATTTACCTCAATGGATTCCCTTGGTTGAAACCAAAGCTGGAATTAACAATCATTGCAATCCAGAAGGCAATAAATATCACAAGAAATACCACATCTCGGCATTTCCTGTTGTGTTTTATGATATCATTGTTCCCATTCCCCATCCCACCATTCAAATCACTAGATGATGGGTATTTACCTATGACCGGCCCTAATGGCCCTCTCATTTTAGTTTATCTCACTGTAAATGAGTAAATCTGCTGCAAGTTTTAGAGAGAGAAAGAATGGTGTCTTTAATGTTTGTATATGTTGAGGAGAAAGGGGAAAGCAAAGTGAAGGAGACAGTGGGGAAGAAAGTAGCCTGAGAGAGAGTGTGAAAAGGACAACAGTCTAAATGGGATTTATGGGAATAATTTTTTGTTAATTATTATAATTAGTGATGGCAGCTTTATGTGCAAGTGTTAAGACTAGGGGTGTACGCGGTCGGGTTCGGACGGTTTTACAAGAGAAAAATAACCCGACCCACCATGAGCGGGTGAACAAAATATCAACCCGAAATTACATATTTATTTTTCCAAACCGAGCGGTTCGGTTCGGTTGGTTTAGTAAATTTAGCGGGCGGGTTGGCGGTTTTTAGCTTTTTTTATTTTTTTTCATTTTTTGGTGGTGTTAACTAGTTTGCAATATACTAATAAAATATATTACATTTTTGTACATTTAATTACAAAAATTAGTTGGTAGATTGTTGATAAACAAGTAATTTTTTTTAACAAAAATCATATGATCATAATTTATAATATCATAAATTTCATAACTTCAATATTATTAAAAATATATATATATACCATAAATTTCAATCATAAATTTATCGAACATATTTCATTGGTTGTAAAAATAAAACTTTATTCAAATAAAATAAGTGTTCAAATAAAGTTTTAAATTCTCTTAAATAAAAGTAAAGTGTGTTATATAAATATGAATAAAATTATTATTCTTAGAGAGCATATACCTATATATTATTTTAAAGCTTGTTATTAATCTCTATAATATACATTTGTGTGTATTTTATATAATTAACGGTCGGGTTGCGGTTTAGGCGGGTTACAAATTTTAAACCCACCACCCGACCCGAAAGTGGCGGGTGACAAGAATATCAAACCGCGACTATTATTTAAAAGTTTAAAACCAACGGTTTGCGGGCGGATCGGTTCAGTTTGAGCGGTTCGGGCGGGTTGAGCGGGTTTATGTACACCCCTAGTTAAGACAAAGATCTTGTTTGAATATTTTCACTAATTTTTTTTAAGTAAAGGAAATGAAAAGAATCCTATTTATTGATGGAGCGTAAACAATAATAATGAATAAAATAAAAATGAAAAGGATAAAACAATTTCCCTTTATGAGAAAGATTATCATAAGTCATAAAAGAATTACTCTAGTAGGGACAGATTTTTGACTTTCATTAGTGAGTGGGGAATTTAGTGTATTTTCAAAAAAAGGAAATGTATTTGGGAAAATGAGTTGTTTTGAAAACTAATTATTGAATTTCTATTAGAAGTTTTAAATATTGAACAATGTGTTATTTTCACAATCAAGCATAAATGTCATTATTTGACTTCTATATCTGTTGAAAGATGAGATTTTTTTTTCTATTAATTGTGTTGAGGATGAGATAAGCATGTAATAAATGTTTCACTTAATCAATTTCGCAATCCAATGTTGGATGCTGTATTTTAAGTGTAATAATGACCTTTTTTGGTTATAAGTGTAATAATTACGATAGTAAAAGACTCTATAGTAACAAATATTATTTTAACTTTCAAATTTCTATTAACAGATAACTTCTGTTAAATTTAAATTATTATTCATTAGTATTTATGACATTAACATAGGGATACTCAAATTATGAGTATTATTCATTAAAATAGGGATGTATACGAAAAACAAAGATATATTTGATTTTCATATTCTAAATGAGTGTATTATGTATTATATAAAATGATGCAAGTAATTACAAAGACAAATCATAGAAAAGAGGGCCGAGCTTATAAGACAATGGGCCATACATATAAGAGAGTCCTAGGCCTAGGGCTTCTAAGAAGGAAGACGAATTCATGCATACGCCATTGATTACCCCTAGTTTTAACGTAAGCTCAATTGTGTAAGATTCTTGTTCAAAGGAACAAAATCAAGCCTGTTTTCAGCTGTTCTTGAGAACCCAGTTCGTGATTTCGCCGTTTGAATTATTCTGGCATAAGTGTCAAAAACCACATAATATAAGTCAGTTAAAGAATATATCTAGTAATTATTCAATAGTTTATTTTGAATGAAATGATACTGTTTTACATGATTAATTAGCAATTCTTTTTAATAAATTGAGGCAAAGTAGGGATAAACTAATCAAGTATCCTTAGGATCATGATAATGAGGATATGATTATTGTTAGGGTAGATACACTTAATTCACCCCCTTTCTAATTCCACTTTATAACTTTAAATCCCCAATTTTTTTTTTTTCAAAAATAGACAAACGTCACTTAAAATTTTATACGTGTAGCATTCTGTCTCAAAATCGTATCCAATGATACTTATACTGAAATATGAATCACACGTTTGAAACTATCATATTTATTATTCGGTTAGAAAACCATCTTATGTTTTACACGTCTATAGCTTTCTTTTCCTCAAAAATTAATAATTATCTCATCGATAACTCATGAGGTTAATGATAAGAAAACAGAAATGTATTGAGCCCGATTTTAGAATTCACCTTATCACATAATTACTTGTTTATAGAACAGTTTACTCTGTCACATTCTCTGAATATTTAATGAGGTTCAAGTCAATACATACCAATGCTGGATATCAATACTCCTGCACTAAGAAATCTCCTTTTACAAGATCTTATACCGGAGCGTATTGTAAGAATATTTCCATTGATATATGTAATAATATTTCCATCAATTATGTTATCAATGGAAATCATTTTTCCATTAATGTGGTCCATGTCAAATAATGGGATATTTGCCCACTATTGATGGTTAGTGCTCACTATTGATGGTTAGTGGCCACTATTGATGGTTAGTGGGATTATGATTAGTGTCCATAATGATGGTTAATGGGGCTATAAATACAACACCATTTTGGGGTCCCTAAGCTCATACTTACATTCATAAACCAACACCATCTAAGGGTGAGTTTGAGAGCTTAGAAGAACCTCGAAATATTCGCCGGAGTTGAAGTTCGAATTCAACGGAAAACGTAACAATGGCCGGAGGTAACTCGATCTTTATACGCTTCCGCTTTAACGTGTTCATACTTGTTTAGAACACCTTTATGTGTATAGCTTTGATTATATGCTAACATTTGGTATCAGAGCGAGTAATCGCCTCTGCCTTGCTTACGAAATTCGTTATCGTTTTTGAATTGTGTTGAATGAATTGAATCATGACTATTGCACAATATGTCGAAAACAGCAGAGGGATATATGTGCATAAATATTTCTCATGTATTGATGACTCTGGTTATTAATCCTAAATTCATTCATGTATGGCAGTAATGCTAGTGATTATGAATTTGTGAAAGTTGAATTCGTATGTATGTATATATGGTACTATTGCATAGCGTACATTATATATATATGCAGTGATGTTTTTTCTTGCATGAATGAGATGATTATTAATTGTTGCCTAATCATGCTTTTCATGCTAATTAAGCAACAGTTAAATTTGTTTATTTTGTAATGAGGCACCTGTTACTGTTTTGAGTGGCTTAATGGAGGATAATTTTATTCATTCATATAAAATGATTCATGAGTCCACTTACCTTATTATCGTATGATAATCAATGTTTAATCATTATTCGGAGTATTTGATTTGATATTCTGCTGGAGAAAGAAAGGTGAATGGAATACTACTTGAAATTTACAGTAGTGATAACCAGAGCAATTTTGTGTATAACATGAATTCTTTTAAAATGAGTTATACACTTTATATACATAAAGTTAAGTATATAAAATAAAGTGAAATGTCAAGTGATTAAATTTTATTAATTAGGGATTAGCCACATCATCTCTAATTATTTGAAATTTGATATTGAAATCACATGTGGATACTAGACATTAATTGTAATTAATCATGTGTAATATAATGAGATATGCCCACAGGAAATTTTATTGTATTTGCATGATTAATTAGGTTGAAGTGTTAGATTATGTTTCTTAATCTACCTACAGGAGTTAAGAAATAATGGTTTAACAGTTTCACTGTAAGGTTGTATTGAATCTAATGGAATTAGAACTTTAGCCCACATGTAAGTTTTATGTCTCTAGATTCATTTAATAAAAACATGTTTGTACATTGGTAAAACATTATATAGTTATAACCTTCAAAACAATATTTAATAAGCATGTTCAATTTAATTGCAGCTAGTCAACTTGTTAGTTACTCTGATGTAAAATGTGACATTCCTGAATTAAGTGGTGATAACTACAAGGTGTGGAAAGAGAGGGTGTTACTGCATTTAGGATGGATGGATATTGACTATGCTATTCGGAAAGACGAATCGCCTAGCATAACGGAGACTAGTACTCCTGATGCAGTTGATCTTTATAAAAAGTGGGAGCGATCTAATCGTCTCTCAGTTATGTTCATAAAGACCAAAATTTGTGCTAGTATTCGGGGTTCTGTCGAACAGCATGATAAGGTCAAGGATCTCCTTGAAGCCATCAATCAGCAGTTTGCATCCTCTGATAAGGCTCTTGCCAGCACCTTGATTATGAAGTTTCATCAATGAGGCACACTTAGGTTAAAGGAGAGCGTGATTATATCATGCGCATGAGGGATATAGCGGCACAACTAAAAGCTTTAGAAGTTACCATGTCGGAATCTTTCCTAGTCCATTTCATTTTGTGTACTCTACCTCAACAATATCTACCCTGATCTCTTACAACACACATAAGGATAAATGGTCAATTAACGAGCTTATGACCATGTGTGTTCAAGAGGAGGGTAGATTGTCGATGGAAGAGGGCGAAAAGGTGAACCTTGCTACAACTTCTTTTTCAAAGAAGAAAAGGGATCACAATAAGGAAAAGGAAAAGAGAAAAATTCGTGTGAACCAAGTCATAAAGAAGGAGTCAAAGTGTTACTTCTGTAAAAAGAAGGGACATATAAAGAAAGACTGTATTAAGTTCAAGACTTGGCTTGAGAAGAAAGGTAATTTTTTAGCATTCGTTTGTTATGAATCTAATATGATCAATGTTAATCATAATATATGGTGGATTGATACTGGGACTACAATCCATGTTTCGAATACCTTACAGGATATGACAAACCTAAGAAAACCAGTGGACAGTGAAAGATCTATCTATTCGGGCAACAAGATAGCTTCACATGTGGAAGCCATTGGGACATGCAGTTTAGTTTTAAGTAGTGGTTTTACTTTACGTTTAGAAAAAAACGTTTTATGTTCCGAACTTTGCAAGAAATTTGATTTCAGTATCTAGACTTTTACCATTTGGATTTTCCTTTAACTTTTCAGACTCTGGTTTTAATGTTATTAAAAATTCTGAAGTTATTGGATATGGTACATTGTCTGATAATTTATTTCATCTGAATTTGCAAAGTGATACCACTCATTCTATGCATGTTAGTGTTGGTTTAAAAAGATGTATTATGAATGAGGATTCCTCTATGTTGTGGCACCGGAGATTGAGACACATCTCCATTGAGAGAGTTAAGAGATTGATGAAGGAAGGGGTACTTGGTACTCTAGACTTTACCGATTTCGATACTTTTGTTAGTTGCATTAAAGGAAAGCAAACTAACAAACACAAAATTGGTGCTAAGAGGAGTTCTAACTTATTAGAAATCATACATACGGTCATTTGTTGTCCGGACATGAATGCTGAAGATCCGAAATACTTTATCACTTTCATAGATGATTATTCACGATATATGTATCTCTACTTACTTCGTTCCACAGACGAAGCTTTAGATGCCTTTAAATTGTTTAAGGCTGAAATAGAGAATCAATGTGGTAAGCACATTAAAATAGTGAGATCAGATAGAGGTGGCGAGTATTATGGTAGATACACTGAAAATGGACAAGCACCTGGGCCATTTGCAAAGTTTTTTCAAGAACATGGGATTGTTGCCCAATACACTATGCCTGGTACTCCGGACCAGAATGGTGTATCAGAAAGAAGAAACCGAACTTTAATGGACATGGTGAGAAGTATGAGGAGTAACCGAAAACTTCCTCAATTCTTGTGGACTGAAGCACTAAAGACGGCTGTGTATATATTAAACCGAGTTCCAACCAAGGCTGTCTTAAAGACACCTTTTGAGTTATTCAAAGGTTGGAAACTCAGTTTGCGACATATACGCGTTTGGGGATGCCCGTCCGAAGTGAGAATTTATAATCCACAAGAAAAGAAACTAGATCCTAGGACTATCAGTGGGTATTTCATTGGATATGCCAAAAAGTCTAAGGGTTATAGATTCTATTGTCCATCTCACAGTACTAGGATTGTGGAATCAAGAAATACGAAATTTCTTGAGAATGACTTGATTAGTGGGAGTGACTAGGCCTGTCAACGAGTAGGCAATGCCCATACCCGTCCTAGACCCGCACAATACCCACAGAAATATTTTCTACCCGGATCCGGACCCGACCCAATTATTTACCCGGTGGGTATATTGATCGGGTATGCCCGACCAAAAGCGAGGGATCGGGTCGGGTCGGGTACGGGTCGGGTCTTACCCGACCCGATCATTTTTTTTTTCATTTTTTCGTTGTTTTTTCATATACTTATCAAATTCCGATTTTATAAAATTATAGTAAACCAAATTATTTTAATTCGAACACTTAGAAATGAATAACTTTATTAGTGTTGGACAATAAGTTTAAAATTTAATTCCAACTTACACTTAACTCCATATTGATCGTAAATCCATAATGCATGGTACTTTACATTTAGAACAATATAATATGGGCACTAAAAAAACTCAATAATAATATAGACTATAGTTTTGAGAGAAAATCATTCATTTTCACATAGAGACTATGATATTAATTTATTTACTAATCAAACCAAACTTGGACGAACTTTATTTGAAACAAATAAAATTATGAATAAAATCTTATTTATAGACACCAAACATAAAAAATATCCGAATACTCAATTGTTATCAAAACTAAAACAAATTCAAATATTCGATACAAATTCGAATATTCAATACAAATATTCGATTTTCAATGCTAAGAAGGATTGAAGAAGTTTGGGGGAATTGGGAGAGAAGAATTGGGGAAAAGTAAAGAGTCTAATTCTTGCGGGTAAAGTTCAGGTATTTTACCCGCGGGTAAATTCCGGGTATATTACCCGCGGGTAAAATTCGGGTATGTTACCCGCGGGTAAAATCCAGGTACATACCCGACCCAGACCCGAATATTAAAAATAATCGGGTTTGGGTCCGGGTTTGGGTATAAATTTATATAGGTCGGGTCTGGGCAAGGTCTTAGAGTGTTTTATTGGGTATGGGCCTGGGTATTGCCCGCCCGTTGACAGGCCTAGGAGTGACCAACTGCATGACTCAGTCTCTGCGTTGGATCACAAGGAAGCTCAACCTTCTACTTCAAGTGATAGACTGATTATCATACACACTCCTCAGGCTCAAACGTGTGTAAGACAACTAGTCGTTGAAATTTTAGAAATTAATGATGATCCATTAGATCAAGTTGTTAATCAAGACAATGTTGATCAACCAATTGAGCAACCAGTCGGACAAAAGTCGCTCAAGAAAATGATGAAACAACATTAAGAAGGTCTACCAAAGCAAGAAGATCGGCAATACCTAGCTATTATGAAGTGTATTTGCAAGAAACGGACTACAATATTGGAGCCGAGAATGATCCTGAAACGTTTTCACAAGCTGTAAGTTCTAAAGAATCTAACTTATGGCACAAGACCATGATTGAGAAAATGAACTCTATGTCAATTAATAAAGTCTGGGATCTCGTCGAGTTGCCTGATGGTGTAAAAGCCATTTGATGCAAATGGGTCTTTAAAACGAAGAAAGACTCACAAGGCAATATCGAGAGACATAAAGCAAGACTTGTGGCAAAAGGGTATACTCAAAGAGAAGGAATCGATTACACATATACATTTTCTCATGTGTCAAAGAAAGATTCTCTTCGCACAATTATGACTTTAGTAGTTCACTTTGATTTTGAGTTACATCAAATGGATGTGAAAACAACAATCCTCAGTGGTGACTTAGAGAAAGAGGTTTATATGAAACAACTTGAAGGATTCTCCTCTAAGGATGGTGAACATTTGGTTTGTAAGTTGAACAAATCCATATACGGGTTAAAACAAGCCTCCCGCCAGTGTAGGCCTGTCAACGGGCGGATATTACCCGTACCCGTACCCGTTCAAAATTTCATTTACCCGACCTGCACCCGGTCCGTGGATGTTACACCCGGACCCGGTCCCGGTCCGGATCCGGTAATTTTTAAACTTTCAGGTCCGGACCGGGTATTCACCCGTAGAAAATCCGCGGGTTTTCCGTCCGCTCAATACCCGGTCAATACCCGCCTGGTCAATAATACCCAAAATCCAAATCCAATTAAATGATTTATTTTGAATTTTTGAAATTTATTTTCACTTCTCTCCTCTCTTCTGAAAAATCCCTAAACCCCATGAATCACGATCGATACTGCGATTTCTCTGGAACAGAACTTCACTCTCGCTTCTTCAGCAGCCAAATACATTTCTCCGTTCATTCTCACACTTCTCCGTTTATTCTATCGTCGTCGGTTCTTTCTAATCCATTTACTGTTCACAAATCACAACTCACAAGCCAAGACCCAAGTTAAGGTTTGTAAATTTTTAATGAGCTTTTTATATTTTCTGATTTTTGTGCTTTTTATATAGAGTTACGATGAATATGTGTGAATGAGGATGGATTTTTATATTAGGGCTTTGATTTGTTCAGCAGGATTATTTGGTGTAGCTTAGGTAAATTGAATTTGTTTGGATTTGGGCATTTTTTTAGTGTTAAAGTTGCTGCAGCATATTCATATTCATATCAAATATATTCTTGGTTCCATCAAATTAGACTAGAAATTCTACTATCAAAACTTGTGTTGTTTAGTATTATGAGGTTTGATTCACAAGTGAGCTTCATTCAACTTTCAATATTCTCACAAAAATAAAATGTTTCTAATTGTGTTGTTTTGTATTATGAGGTTTGATTAGTGTTCCATTTAAGAAATTACAGAAAGATTGTTCCTTTGTATCTCATTTTTCTTGATAGGTTATCTGTAAATTTGCTTTTTTCTGTTGAGATTCTATTAAATTACTGAGATTTTATTAAATTGTTAAAGGGGTTTGTCGAGAATCATGATTAGTGGAATTTGGAATATGAGTTTTAAAATATGACTTCATAAATTTGAGTAATTACAGTATATATGTTCTTAACATACTCTTGCATAATCATTTCCTAACTTCTCAAATTTCTAGCAAGTATATAAGTTTATATTTTATGATTGGCAGGTAAATTTCGACCACGCATATAGGTCTTGGCATGTCGACGTCGGAATCGAGTCAACCTAATCATGTTCGTGGCAATCAGGAGGTTACCAATCAAACTCAAAGTAGAAAAAGAAAGGTTTCGTTTGTTTGGAGCCATTTTACGAAGATAAAAAGTGTAAATAACTTTATGCAAGCCACATGCAACTATTGTAGTAAGGTAATGTTTGCTAAACCTTCGGATGGGACTACACACTTGAAAAATCATTTGGTCAACTCTTGCCCTAGTAAACCGAATCTTGGATTAGAAGGGAGTCCTGTAGTTCAGTTTGTATTTGACCAATCAAAAAGTAGGACACAATTGGCAATAGCATGTATTAAACATAAGTATCCGTTCAACATGGCAGAGCATAAATTTTTTGAGGCTTTTCTAAAAGGGTTGAATCCCAATTTGGATCTTCCTAGTAGAAACACAATACGGGCTGATGTGATAAGTGTTTATAAGGAAGAAAAGATCAAAATGTATAGGTTGTTGGGTGGGATTCATTCTAAATTGTCTTTAACTACTGATATTTGGTCATCTGAGCATTCACATATTTCATATTGTTGTGTGACTATTCATTTTATTGATGAGGATTGGGAGCTTCAGAAGAGAATTATATCTTTTAAGAAAATTCCATATCCTCATGGAGGTGAGAATTTATTTGATTTTATACGGGAATCCATTATGGAGTGGAATCTAGATAAGAAGTTGTTTTCAGTTGTTCTAAACAATGCTACATCTAATGATTCGATGATTAGTAAACTAAAAGAATGGCTTCTTTCTAAAAATTTGATTGATTTAAAGGGTGATTTGTTGCATGTGATATGTAGAGCACACATACTTAATTTAGTTGTGCAAGATGGCTTGAGTCAGATTAGGGGACTTATAGAAAAGATTCGTGAAACATCTAGATATTTAAAAAGGTCCCCTAAAGCAGCTCAAACGTTTGAAACCGCGTTATTCGAATGTAATTTGAAAGATAAGAGGCAAGTTACGATGGATGTGCCTAATAGGTGGAACTCCACATATGATTTGCTTGAGACGGCCTTGCCTCTTAGAGAAACCTTTTGTCGTCTTGAAAGGATGGACAAAAATTATTTGTCTAACACATCTGAGTTGGAATGGGATAGGGCTATAGCTATACATGGGTGTCTAGTTATTTTTTATGAAGTTACTAAGCGTTTTAGTGGAAGCAAGTACCCCACTTCAAATGTGTTCTTTCCAGACATATGTAAGATTCAGTTGAAGATAAATGAGTGGGAACAAAGTGAGAATGATTTCATTAAGAGCATGGCTTATCTGATGAAGCAAAAGTTTGTTAAGTATTGGGACGAGTGTTGTTTGGTTTTAGTTGTTGCTGTGGTATTTGATCCTAGGTACAAAATGAGTTTGGTAGAGTATTACTATACTAGGATATATGATTCAGATGCCGACCGCTATATCAAAAGGGTTCTCGATACTTTGAAAGATTTGTTCCTCACATACGGGGGTGGTGTCGTAGCTCCATCTACGAATGATACGACGGTTGGAAGTAGCCCCATCCCCCGCACATGCAATGAGTATGAAGACTATGAGAGATGGTTTGATGAGAGAAGTGGCTTAGCCAATCAAAAAATCGGAGTGGGAAAGCTATTTAGAGGAGACAAGGTATCCTAAAGTTGAGAATTTTAGTATTTTGAATTGGTGGAAGATGAATAGCCCTAGATTTCCCATATTGGCAAAGATAGCGCGTGATGTATTAGCCGTACCAGCTACTACGGTTGCATCTGAGGCAGCTTTTAGTGTGGGAGGACGTGTCATTGATGAATCGCGTGCTTCTTTAAGTTCAGATGTGGTTGAAGCACTTATAGTAGCCAATGATTGGATTAGAATGGAAACAGATCCAAATACGAGTAAGTTGATTTTATTTATTCTTATAATTATCTATAAATTGTGAACTATATCTTATTCTCATTGTAATATAATTCTTTTAACAGTTTCGAGTTCTACTCAATCATTTGGATCCGAAGCGGAGAGCATCCAAAGGTTATGTGAAGAAACATTAAAGTGGAGATCAATTCCTCATAGCAAAAATGCATTTCTTTTTATGATATTGTTTACCTCACGTAGTTACTTTTGTAAGTAAACGTATTGTATATTTGTGATTGCGAATGGTAGAAAACTCTTGTACTTTCAGAAGTTAGAAGATATATTTTGTTGAAGTTTTTGGTTATTGAGAATTAATTAGGAAGTGAAATACCAAATAGCGTTCTGCTGATTTATTGTTTGATTAATTTACATATATGATGATGTTAGTCATGTTAAGAAAGCAAGCATTGTGCTGTCCAAGCTCAACTGAATCAAAAGTGCAAATTGAATGTGAATTGCTAATTTTCACTAATCTATTTGTATATGCAGAAATGTAAAATGATATGAAATTTTAGTGTGGCCCATTCTTACATATATTTTTCGTGATTTGAGAAGAAAAAATAGTATCTTTTGGGATGAATCCCACATTGTCAAGGTCTTCGTGACACTGCTTCTATCGATTTCAAAAGTTTTCAAATGGTATTAACAAGTGGAGAAACACATTATAATACGACATAAACACAAATATCACATATGAAATCATTCTGATGAATTTAAAATAATTTGGTAATGTAATTAAAATCATTTAGATCGAATTTAAGTGGTGTAAGGATATTGATCCAAATTCACAATATTATAATGTATCAAAAGCAAAAAAAAAAAAAAGGGCCGACCCGATCCGGACCCGACCCGGTATACACTTTCACCCGGTCAGTATACCCATCGGGTAAACGACCGGGTCGGGTCCGGGTCGGGCGAAATAAAAAAGTTAACGGGTATTGGGCGGGTACGGGTAATGCCCGTCCGTTGACAGGCCCAGTGGTATAAGAAGTTCCATGAAATAATTACTTCATTTAGTTTCGAAGAAAATATCATGGATCAATGTATATATCTTAAGGTCAGAGTAAAGTTTGTTTTCTTGTGTTGTATGTGGATGATATTTTGCTTGCAACCAATGATAAAGGGTTTCTACGTGAAATGAAACAATTTCTTTCAAGTAACTTTGATATAAAAGATATGGGAGAGGCATCTTATATCATTGGCATTAAGATCCATAGAGATAGATCTACAGGCATTTTGGGATTGTCTCAAGAGACTTATATCAACAAAGTACTTGAAAGATTTATAATGAAAGATTGTTCACCAAGTGTAGCACCAATTGTGAAGGGTGATCGGTTCTGTTTGGACCAATGCCCCAGGAATGATATTGAAAGGGAACAAATGAAAAATATTCCATATGCTTCAGCTGTTGGTAGCATTATGTATGCTCAGGTCTGCACCAGACCCGATATTGCATATGCGGTTGGAGTATTAGGGAGATATCAGAGTAACCCAGTCATTGACCACTGGAAAGATGCAAAGAAGGTTATGAGATACCTTCAAGGAACAAAGGACTACATGCTTATGTTTAGACGAACCAGTGAATTAGATGTGGTTGGCTACTCTGACGCTGACTTCGCTGGTTGCATAGATTCAAGAAAATCCACTTCAGGATATGTTTTCATGCTAGCTGGTGGAGCCGTGTCTTGGAGAAGCACTAAGCAGACATTGACTGCTACTTCTACTATGGAGGCTGAGTTTGTATCGTGTTTTGAAGCTACATCTCATGGTGTTTGGTTGAAGAGTTTTATATTTGGGCTTAAAGTTGTCGACTTTATTTCTAAGCCACTTAAGTTGTATTGTGACAATTCAGCTGCTGTTTTTAAGGCTAAGAATAACAAAAGTGGAAGTCGAAGCAAACACATCGACATTAAGTATCTAGCCATAAGAGAACGTGTTAAAGATCCAACACATTAGCACTGATTTGATGATTGCCGATCCTTTGACTAAATGCATACCACTAAAGAAATTTAAGGATCATGTAGAAAGCATAGGACTTGGTTCCATGATGTAATCTTTCGATGAAAGATACATTATTTTCAATAAACTCTTATTCAGTTGATGTTCTCTCATATAGTGTGCACATTCATTTAATGAGAGATATCATTTGTGTGGACCTACAATAAGCATATAGCTTAAAGATTAAGGGCTGTTAGTAGAGAGACTTAATATATTGTAATACATGGAAGATAATACTCGCTCACAGAGAACCTATCGCCATGATTCATATATTTTGTTTTCTTATAATTGAGTACTTCGTTACATGGACCAAGTGGGAGAATGTAAGAATATTTCCATTGATATATGTAATAATATTTCCATCAATTATGATATCAATGGAAATCATCTTTCCATTAATGTGTTCCATGTCAAATAATGAGATATTTGCCCACTATTGATGGTTAGTGCTCACTATTGATGGTTAGTGCCCACTATTGATGGTTAGTGCCCACTATTGATGGTTAGTGGGATTGTGGTTTGCCCACTATTGATGGTTAGTGGGATTATGATTAGTGCCCATAATGATGGTTAATGGGGCTATAAATACAACACCATTTTGGGGTCCCTAAGCTGATACTTACATTCATAAACCAACACCATCTAAGGGTGAGTTTGAGAGCTTAGAAGAACCTCGAAATATTCGCCGGAGTTGAAGTTCGAATTCACCGGAAAACGTAACAATGGCCGGAGGTAACTCGATCTTTATACGCTTCCGCTTTAACGTGTTCATACTTGTTTAGAACACCTTTATGTGTATAGCTTTGATTATATGCTAACACGTATCTCAATGAAACCACTGAACTCCTTAGTTGACAATTATGCGGTGAAACATGATGTTCTTTATTCTCATTCTGTGTTAGAATTTATTGAGACTAAGCCCTCATTTTTTCAGTGTGAAAAGCAAATATCTTTTGCAGTTTTGGGATTCAACATTCATTGCTGCAACTTCAAGGTTCCAAAACTTGACCAAAATTGAGTTGGCCGCCGATTGGCATTTTCTGATGAAATTCCTCGGAAGCGCCAATAATCTTGAAACGCTTATCATCAGAGGATGTAAGTAAATGACATGATGTCAATGAAAAAGTTGATTTTAATTCTTTCAAGAATCATTTTCTTCTCGAATTATAAATGAGTTTGGGGGAATATTATGACAGGTTGATGATAAAGTAAAGCGCTGGATGAAGCCCCACGAAGTCCCTATATGTTTATCTTCTCATCTAAGACAAGTAACAGTGAATCCATTTGTTTTTTTTTTTTTTTAAATGAGTTTAAACTGGTAAGCTATATTCTGAAGAATGCTCAAGTGTTGAACATGATGAACATATATGCTAAAGTGAAGAATCGGCGAAATGCAACACACATCGGAGAATTTCACTGATTAAAATAGCATCTGAAAAGTGTAAGGATGCATTCTTTTGATGGTGGAATTGAATTCAACGTGATGTCTGTATTCAGCAGCTTCAGTATTCAGAAAGTAAGCTGCTTTCAAGTCTGCAGTGTTTAGAAAATTAGTTATTAAAGATCCCAACTAATAGTAAACATGGCTCATTTCTGTATACAACTCTTTCTGTAATGCAATGTTTTTTTTTTACTGATTTCAAAAATGACTTGCTTTATTTGACCTTTTTGTTCTTGTGAAATAAACCAGCTAATATTACACATCTGTTTAAGCTTCTCTTTGATCACATTCAAGTGATTTGCAATCCACTATTTTTCCCTTCAATGATTTGTTCCTGTTGTGGGATGATATAGCATTGCATTTAAATGGCCATCAGGAAATTCGCATATTCTATAGCTCGAAATCAGAACAAAAATGAAGTAAACAATACAATTATACAAACCCTCAAGAAAGAAAGAACCATCTCAGTAGATAAACTGAACAAGCAAGGTTCCGGTTCCTTTTCCCTTTCTACTAGTCGAAAAGTGGATTGCATTCAGCAATTCATAATCCATGTAAGCATGGGCGCTGATTTTCTTACGTAGGAACATCTGGATCCAGCCTTCTCTGAATAGCAGCTGCCGCCTATGAGTTGAATAAAACACCACCTCTGTTAGCATAAAAATGCAAATATGTACAAGTTCTATTTAGTATTTACTACCAAGGTTATATATTTTTTTACCTCAAAGTTACCAAGCTTGTATTGGTAAGCCATCTCTTCTCTCAGTTGAGCCTGCTCTTTCATTGCTTGAGCCTGAAACCCCAACAAATGGAATTACAAATAATGCCTTCAAAATTGACGTAACAAAAAAAAAAATGATTATCATGAACAACATACCATTCCACTCTGCATTTCACGCTTCAAAGCTTCAACCTGTTCTTCCTTGTGTCTTTCACGCTCTCGCTGCAGTTCTAGCCTGTAAAAATGGACACGATAATGAAATTATATACTGCTTTCAGCTGGTAAACTCAGCAGGATACTCAAACTACTATCAAAGGATCTTTGATATATGAACGTTTACCACAGGAAAGGAAAAAAACAATTTAAAACAAAAACACAAAAACGATTTAAAACAGGACAGTGTCCATAAACCAGTCAAGTCCTGAGTTTGTTTTGGAAACAATTTGGAGATTACTTGATTATGCCACTCAACCATGGTAGGTTATAAATGCAGCAATGAGTTGATAATAACTAAAACAAATCAAAATTCACTGGAATGAAAAGTTTACCTTCGTTGTTCTTCATCATTAAATACAGTACGTTCTGAATCCACGCGTTTAGTAATTCCCTTTTTCATTTCCTTCTCCATTTGACGTTGGTAATAAGCATCAAGGTTATAATATCTGCAACAGTAAGAAAGAAAGTAACCATTCTGTCAATAATGGAGTTGCAAAGCAAACAACCATACTCTTCAGCCCTCATATACAGGGACATCTTGAAACAGCAAAATATGTTGCTAATATGAATGCAGTATACTTACTGAGTTAGGATAATCAAAATATAGCAAACCCCATATAGACAAACAAATTTAAAAAAAAGACAGAAAATCATATTATAAATTACAGGAACCAACAGAGATTTTGCCAAATCCCATTATCAAACAGCCATCTCATAAACCAAAGTAACGTAGAAAGGAAAATCCAGAGAAACCTATGAAGTATGAACTCACAAATCATCATGATATAAATATTAGGAAAGAGGACTAACTTTTTAGATGGGAAGGTAGCTGTGTTATGATCTTCCATGAAGCTGCATTTGATAAAACCATTAGCAGATGTTAATATGAATTAAATCTTGTCGCTTAAAAAAAGAGCAAAAAGGCAGGCCAACTTCATACTAAAACCGTCTCTTAAGCACATTTCCAGGTATTGCATTTCTACATGAAATAAAGACAACATAACATAAAGTTAATTACTCTTTGAATAGCTGCTTCTCTTCCCAATTAGGGAGACTTTCCAGGTTCACCTGTTCAAGAGAAAATTCAAATTGTTCAGTCAGAGCTACATTCTACAAACTAAGTGAAGTGATGAAGAAATCCAGTTTAGCTAAATGATATTTAAGGCATGTACCTAAGTGAAAGGCACCATGAACTAAAAAGAAGTGAAAAGAGAAGATGCAGCATTGGTAGAGTAACATGTCCACATCAATGCCCAAAGGTAAAACACAGAGGAGAAATGTAAAAGGGATTTGTAACCCCGCATGTACAGAAAAAATGCTAATTGAAGTGTCACGGGCACATGATAAGACAGTTTCTTAAAGAATAAGGTGAAGAAATCCAACCAAATTCGTCAAAGAATACCTTTTTAACTTCTAATAACCATGCAGTAAACTCTGGTCTTTTATTCCTGGACAAACCCAAAGAAATAGCGTCAACATGTGCTGGAAAAGTATAAATGGGAAACCATCAATTTAGGATTGTTATCTTCAACATTCATCAAGTAGAGCGTTCAAGAAAGTTCTAGCAAATTTTTAGCCATTGGCTATATACTATTATTTAAGTTTCTTTTTAATTTGCTTTCAATGAGCATTAGACCTCTTCATACCTTTACAAAGGCCAACCTTACATACCCATTTAAAGATATGATTTTAGCTATAAAGTAAATAGCAATTATCTAGCTTGAAAGTGCCAAATAGTTGACCATCGCAGAATTATTAGATATTGATGACCTTCCCTCCAAGAAACTTTACATTACCTTATATATACCCCCTTCCCCCCAAACAATAAATATTCCTTCAAAATGTGTCTTCTATCATGTAGTACGATCCAGATCAACAGAAAATGAGACTTGCAGGAACTCACTTGACAAGAGGCTCTAAGCAGTTTTCGATCATCGCATACATCAACTACATATTTCATTAAATCACCACAGTAAGCTAGTTGTTCCAAAGACCAACAAATGTATCACACTTCTTCGATCTTAACCAATATGTCCCCCCAATCTCCCTGATAGACATTCACTCGGAAAACACATGTCAAAACCTTTAATAAAAATTATAAGCCATAGGAAAATACCATTTCACAGATTGTTAAGAGAGAAAATTTGGGCTTAAGTATCAAATAAAGTTACGATTCACCTTTGCAACACCGATTTAGACTTGATTGCTCTAAAAGGGATAAAAAGGCACGCTCTAAAAAACAACTTTTCATATCCGGAACCGGAAAAACAGAACAGGTATGTGATATCCATCAAAGTGCCTCGACTTTTTGTTATTATACACAAGTCAGTAACTAAACAATCGCACCAGGCACAGAACCAGAGGTAGACTGATTGAGGCAGTGGGTTTAGTGTTTAGTTCATCTAATTTTAATTTCTTTAAAGAATAGCAAGAATAAAGCACTATTAATTTTGGTTGGCTACTCCATTCTCTGGAGACTCAAGCATAGATTGTCGAATTTAAGCTGAATAATGCGATTACTTTTTCAATCATATAAGCAGGGTCCTTGAATGGAAAAACTTATAATGATAAACCTTTATTTCAAGATGAATGCTTCAACTATATCCATATGCAGTACAAGATGACAGCTTTAGAAATCCTACGTTTCTTATAAATCTATGCTGGAACACCTAAAGTTGCTCAGATTCGCAGTAAAGGTTTTTTGGTCTTACTATAGATTTATCAAAACTTAGGTTTCACAAGTCTCAATTTAGAAATTACTATACAAACTCAAAAAATAAATGAGAAATCTCAAATCTCAGAAAAGGGCTCATGCGCTGATATACCTTGGTTACTCAGCTAAATACCACAGCCAACGACAAAAATGTTCGCTCTGGTGACAGTGACGAACAGTTTTGTAAAATAGAAAGACAAACGGCAAAACAAAATGAAAACCTTGGACATATATAGATCAAAGTCAAACTTTTGAAGGTTATGGAAGGAACTATGAGTTCCAAGGGGCCACCTAATATAAGCCAGTGAGCTGCAACAGTTCCTAAAAATTCAGTGATTACAGTATTCACATTCAAACCATATATCTTTCTTACTACAGGCTCTAAACATTAAAATGTCAATCCTACTAAATCATATTCTTTTCTACATTTGTACTTCTGGAACTTCACGTAAGAACACATTTCAATGTAAGGTGAACCAATGCTGCAATGGAAGGAAAAAATAAGTCACATGACCAAGCTATTTCACACAGAGACGTAAATCTCTTTGCTTTTCCCCGTTAAAATCGAAAAAAAAATAGTCTACTTTAGGGGTGTGCACGGATAGACTAACCGACCGAACCGAACCGAAACCGACTAAATCGGTTCAAACCGTAACCGAACCGAAATCATTTTAGTTCGGTTTCGGTTAACCATTTTCAGAAAAATCGGTTTCGGTTACGGTTCGGTTATTTGGGGTCGGTTAGTCTAACCGAACCGTAACCGATATATTTGGGCCATAATATAATATTTCATAATATATGGGGTCAGTTTGGAATATATAATAACCATAGTTGTTAATGGCGAATGGCGCGGCGTGGCGACAAGGGTCCCATAGCGCGGCGTGGCGATGGCGCGGCGTGGCGCACGCCTTTTCGAAGATTTTTTTTTAAAATAAATTAATTATGTATAGTACAATCAATAATATAATACTTTTTTTTTCAATAATATACAAAATATTAAATAAATTATAAATAACAACTTTCAATAATTAACTATGCATTAGTACATAAATTTTTAGCAATATATAAATTCAATATATATATTATATATAATTAAAATTTATAATTATAAACATCATGTTGTAAATTGCAAGGGTAAATTGAGTCAATTAGTAAATTGGGGTTAAATAGTAAGGGTAAATTAGGTAAATTCTAGCAAACCCTAGTAAATATTCTCCTATTCTGTCTTACCCGCAGCAGCCGTTTCATTCTCCCTCTTTCTCCCACAAACCCTAGTTTCTTTCTCCCTCTCTCACCTCACTACGCAGCCCCTCTCTTTCTCTGGAGTTATGCCAAAACTTCAACAATGGACGCAATAAGGTACGCAGCCCTCTCTTTGTTATGCCCAAACTTCAACAATGGACGCAATAGGTACGCAGCCCTTCTCTTTCTCTAGATTTATGCCCAAACTTCAACAAGGCGCGCTATTGCGCGCCATGAAGGCGCGCGCCATGGCTCAGCTGGCGCGCGCCATTGTGAAGCTCGGCGCCACGCCACGGTTCGTGGCGCCGAGCTAGCGCCAGGAGCGCCTCGCGCCAGGAGCGCCTCGCGCCATGGCGAACGCCATGGCGCGCCTTTTACAACTATGATAATAACTTAACTCATATTAACCCTAATTTTTATATTTCAAGTCGTAACTTATAATCTTTGTGTATTTTAAGTTGTAATGATTTGTGTGTATTCAAATAGGTCAAATAGCCTAAAATTCAAATTAATTCTCGGAAAAAAAAAATTGCCCGGAATTCGGTTAATCGGTCGGTTAACCGAAAATAACCGAACCTATTCGGTTATAACCGTAACCGAACCGTTCTCGAATCGGTTCGGTTATGGTTACGATTTTCTCCTAACCGAATTTTCGGTTAACCGAACATTCGGTTCGGTTCGGTTATAACCGTTTGAACACCCCTAGTCTACTTTAAGCGAAGCATCGTCATAACTTCAGCAACTTTTGGAACCTCCGAAAACTTATGTCGACTACCCATTCTCACTTCTCAGTGTCGTCGCAAAACCATGTTGTTTCAGGGATATACATAAAGCTAACTTCTATCAACCTATTAGAATTGCTACTAACATTCTTGAATTACGATTTAATACTACTAACGTTCAGTCGTTAATCTAATACTATAAGACAAGCTTACACTCATTACTCTAAATAGCTAAATAATTTCAGCAAAGACAAGAACCAAGACCCCCCAAAATAAAATTTCATCCAAATAGCAACAGAAAAACAAACAAACAAGTAAAGCTTAGTATACTCTAAAGTCTATAACTGAACACAAAATACTACAACAAGCAAAAAATTCTTCAAAAAATCATAATAAAAAAGAATCAGAAACAGCAAAACATACCACATATCAGTTTCTCTGATGGTCCCATACTTCCCCCAAGAATTAGTAACAGCCCCTTTCTTCTTCCCCTTGTCTTTCTTCTTATCTTCTTTATGTTTTTTCCTCTTTTTATCTTTCTCTCTCCTCCGTTTTTCCTTCTTCTCCTCTCTCCTCTTCCTCTCTTTTCTCCGCCGCCTTCTCTCCTCCTCCGAATCGGAATCGTAAGAGTCGTCATCGTAGTCAGAAGAAGATGAATAAGAGTCGCTTTCTTCTCTCGAACGCTTCCTCTTGGTCCTGCTCTTCCTCCTTTTACCTTTGTCGGTTTCGGAGTCAGAATCAGGGTCGGGTTCTGATTCGGATTTGGATTTACGGTGGTGGCGCTTAGGTGGGTTGTCGTCTTCGAGATGTTTCGATTTGTGCTTCCCCATTTTGTTCTATATTTGAGTGTGTGTCGAAACAGAGATCGAGTAAGGGTATGCGGCTTCTTTATATTGAAACCCAGCTGAAGAAAAAACAAGCTAAAAAACGTGTTACAGTTGAGTTCCATGTTTGCGATTTAAGACTTCATTTTTTTGTGTAGCACGATTTCTTCTCCACCTAAGTTGTTTGTTAGTTTTATTTATTTAATTTGTATATAACACTTTGTAATATTGCGTTGCCCATTTTATTTTGCCCATGTTGCAAAAATTGTGCTTTTAAAAAAATATTAGATTTTAAAAAAGTGCTAAAAAGCAAAATAAATAGAAGAAACTGATAGAATTACCTTAACACATGCTTTTATTTTATGTCTTTTTTTCTAAACAAATAGAAGAGGTGGAGCAAACAACAACAAAAAAAAAAAAGCTTAAGTTCATCAAAATATTGAAAACTATTTTTTATTATTTGCAAATAGAGCGATCTTATTAGAAGTTAGTACTACTAACTATATATAATTTGTCAATTCTAACATAAGATTCACATCTTCTGTCATTGGATCTATGTGGTTCAAATATTGTTTATTATCTTTTTTATATGATGGTAATCCCGCTCATTTTGATTTGACGTGCCATAAAACCACAACAAAAATACTTGATAAAATGTTTTAAATAAAAAAAAATGGTCAAGACTCAAAATGTCTCATTTTTATATTAAAAATTTACTAAAAAGCTTGTAAGAGTAATTTTTGATATTCTTTATTTATTTTTCCTTTTATTAGCACTTTATATTATATTTTCATTATCAAAATTTTCTTTTGTAGATGTTCATCATCCATTTGTTGAAATTCCTAAGCCAAATAAAAAATATTTTTGACTAAATTTATACTTTAAATTAACACATGAATTATGAAATATATAACAAATGGGGCTATGTAGCACACTGAGTCAATTACTGCACTCTGTAGGTTTGGATCAGCTTGTGAGCAAGGAAATGCAGATTTATATATATTCCTTAAACTTAGAAAGTAAAAAAAAAAAAAAAAGAGGGGGAAGGCTCCCCCTCCCCATTATACACATCCATTTATGCATTATGGGATTTGTGAAAATGTGGTTGAATTATGTTTTGATTTTTTATTTATTGATTTGAAAAACTATTTTTTTTATATGACATTTCATATTGCTTGCAAAATATTGAGTGAATAACATGCCAAAAAAAATTAATTCAACAATTACTTGTTTAAACACAATAAAACATGTCATTTGCCCAATACCCACAATGGGAAATAGTTTAGATGTGGTAAATGGGTTGATCAGGTCGAGTCGAGTCCTACCGAATTGGTTACATGTTGTGTTGGTTTTGAGTTGATTCAGCTCAACCTTTTCTTATACAGAGGTCGAAAGTGAACTCAAGGTGGATCCAAAAAAACCAATGATGAGACTAAATTTTGCAGAACTAAATTCAAGACTCAGAGAGTCTAAAAGTTACAAACTTAGATGTTATATAGAAAGAGCAAATATACATACATATAGTATTCTTTTCACAAAATAGATGTTTAACATGTCTTCAATTTATACCCAAGTTAAAATCGAATCAACCCAAATTAGATCCAAGTAAACCTGAAAAAAATTCCTAGGATGCGACCAAAACCAATCAGGTTGGAACGAACATGAGTTTCTATAACCATTTTGCCACATCCAGGAAATACAATAAGGATTACAATATGAGACCCGATCTCCATTGAATCGAATGGTTATTAGTAAACCAGCACTACTAACCCCGGACCACCATATTGACTAGAGAATGACGTGAAAATAGTTGACTGTAATAAACCATCACAAACACAAAGGCATTTTGTAGATTAAGCATGATTTGCCACAACTCAATCAGCTAAGGACATCTTAATGAAGAAGGAGACATCTATATCAAGAAAAGAAAGATGACAAAAACATGACCAAATGATGGACAAATCTCCAATACATTAAACATTTAAACTTCCATCCCGCGCATGAAAAGTTTTTCCAGTATACAAAACAATTTCATGTACATCAGGAAAAGCTCATCTCAAAGGAATCCGTTTTTCGTAAACAAAGACACTCTAACAGAAAAAGCTACATATATCCACTCTATTATAGCAGACTGCTTTTCAGCATAGTCTCACATTCTAACTTATATACATGTCTATATAACAGTAAGAATGAAAAACTAAAACAGGATAAGGCACAACACAATGCAGCAGAAAAGAAAGATCGATAATCTGTTAAGTGACTTATCCAACTGCATTTCTTGCCTTCTCAACCTCATGCTATCGTTTCTAAGAAACGGGTATGAATTTGTATAAGGGTAAGCAAACATACTCGGATCAGAGCTCCCAAACATTGTGGCAAATACCATTTCACCAACCATATTAATTGTTGGGCTGAAGAAACTTGTTGGCGTAGAATAGTTGTTGAATGGATGGGAAATATATTGTTGTTGCTGCTGAAACGTGTTTTGATGATTTGGTTCAGAAGTAATTGGTGTTGTACCAGATACTAAAGCGTTCATATTAAGTGCCTTTGGTCTGTGGGGTATGGCTAAATCCAATTGTGTTCCTTTGGCTTCAGACTCGGAAGTTGATATACCTCGACCATAGAGGGGAACCAATGAAGAAGCTGAGATGTAAGATTTACAAACGGGGCATTTAGGTCGCTCGTCTGAATCAAATGAGGAATTATGAACTTGGAGCCATTTGTAAATACATGGCCAACAATAAAGGTGACCACATAAGGTGACCACGGGGTCTCGGGATGAGTCGAGACAAATATTGCAATCAAAGCATCCGCTTGAATTTTCTGACAATGTGGATGGCTGAGATGCTGAATTCGATTGTTGTTTAAGCGAGACATCTCCATCGGACCCGAAATGCATGGTGGGGCTACCAAAGTTTTGCTGAAAAGCCATGATAATTGATAACTGCATAAAGAGAGCCAAGATAGAGAAATACTGGGTTTAGACTTTAGAACAAAGGGAATAAATTGTTTGTGTAAGCTAGCTGAAAATTATTCTAAAGCAAGCAGCACTGAAATAGATGACAATTTGTTGTTACTATAAAGCATGGTATGTCTGAGATGTAGGTTACAAAAAGACCAGTGGGATACTTGTATCTCCACCAAAGATCTTATAAGAACAAAAGGCCAATGACACAATCAAGCACCACTTTAAAGTTTATAATAAAACAAGAAAAGATACACATGATTACAGTGGATATTATCTTATCAGATAATTAGACAGGGTCAATGGTCAATATAAAAAGAAAAGGTTAGAGAATTCAATTTGACAGGCTGGATTGTTTAATGAAAATAAGGCAAGTGTTCTCTTTCATCCGGAAAAGAAATAATGACGGTGGACATGTTATGTCTTTCTATTGTCCACCTCAAATACAGTTGAAGATGACCAATCAACCCTCACTCTTTCTCTGTTCATTTTAAATTAATAGGTCAATTCTATAACATACCATATCAATGTCATACAACATACAATTTGGATTAAAGTTGATTGTTTTTCACCATCCAATATTATACAAATATATAATGGATAACACAATAGGTTTATTGAACCCAATTATGTATTAAAAGTTTTTATCCAAACAAATGGCTTGGAATGTCAGATAAATGTCACAATCTGAGAGAAGTCTGATGCTTTCTGCCTTTAAATTAAGAGTTCAAGCCTTGATCATAATACTTAGACCACCTATTGACACTTGTTAAGATGACAAATCCACAGTGATTAGTTTATTAGCATCAGCCAAAATTTCCTTCTAGGAAACTGCATGATTCATTTGATTAAAAGACAAGCACCTCAACTACCGGTATCATTTTTTAATATGATCTAAAAAAAATATTTTTTGATGCTTTATATTATATATTAAAATAATTTTATAGTACAATGAGTTGAAACTTTTGAAAGACCCAATCCTAGTCACCCACTTGTAAGAAAACAATCAGTTTGAAGATAATATCATGAGTTGATAAGGGGCCCAAAAATACTAATGGAGCTCCACTACTCATTAATCAATAAGAGGAATTTGCATTGAATAATGGAGCTCCATTAAAGTATTTGAAGTTCTAGTGTCAATTACTGGTAATATCTAAATCCAAATTCCAATATGCAGCAAAACCTCTGCCAACAATAGAAAAGGATAAAGAAAATATGAAACAAAAGAGAAAAAAGTAACTATGGGGTGAAAACTTGACTTCCATTTGGCATTTGCAACTTAAAACTAATTCATCCCCAATGACCTCTCTGTTACTTAATTCCCAAAACAAAAATACAGGAAAACAACACCACCAGCAATTTTACCAATTTTATAAAACAATCAACAAAATTTAGTGTTGTTCACCGAAGAACAGAAGGCAGCAGTTCATGCCTTTTGGATTACAGACAAATTCAATATTCAACCACTGAAAAAGAATTGAAAACCTTGTTCAATTGACTTCTAAGATGCATCAATCAATGATATCAATAACTATGTTCTAGATAGATAGTTCCAATAAAACTTTGTTTGGTATAAAACCAAGTGCGCAAACGATAACAGTAAATCGTCACAGGAAAATCACATCATATAGCTTATTGAAAAAAGAACAAAAAATGAGAAAAAGAACTTGAGGTTGCGTGTAACAACAAGCTCGGTAATTATGGATCCAAGATCACTAAAAGCCTTAGGATCTAAGAACACACTTACAATATTACCATAACTCTGAATTAAAACGTACATATACCTAAAATTTTCAGAAAAAAAGAAAAACACCAAATGTGACAATGTCTTTCACAATTAAAAATTAAAACCTCAAAAGAGTATCGTATCAGACAATCGAATTTTTCCCTGAACATTAGCAGGCAGGATATTTGTTAGGAATAAAAAAACAAAATGCAAGAAAAGCATATATGGAAAAACTCTATTTCTCATCAATTTCACAACATTACTTACACAAAAAATTCCTTGACAATAGATAAACAACACGAAAATGAAATCCCTGAGATCAGAAACACGGTAATCTAGTCATACACCACGACATATCAATTAATCAACAGAAAAAGTTTAAAACCACAAGTAAATCGTACACAAATGCATAATGATTTCATAAAGGACACAGATTACGTACCGTTGCTAAATCAACGAAGAAGCAAGAAGCAATGGAGAGAAAATAAAATTGAATGTGAAAGTTTTTAGAGAGAGAAAAGGAGAAAAATGGTAGGATGGGTCCGTGCGATATAGATATATATATATATATATGTATGTATGTGCGTGTATGTATGTAACGAGTGATACAAGTTAAGATTTGGGTGCGTTTGGATCGATGGATTTCAAATCCATCGATAAATCCGTTTAAGTTCGTTTGGATGATGATGGATTTCAAATTCCTCGCAATTCATATTGAGCTCTTTTCTCCAGAACTACGGTGGATTTCAAATGACACTATTTTAGGTGTCATTTGAAATCCTTCCTCCAAATCCACTCCTCAAATCCAAATCCATCGATCCAAACGCACCGTCAATACAAAAGCTGAAATTTTTGATTAAAAAATTTTTGTTGGTTAATTCCTAATCTAGAAGGTTGAATGACGATTAAGTCTACAGTCCAAACGTATTTATTAACTTTAAATATCGAATTTTCTTGAAAGAAAAACTGGTAAATGGGTTTTTTGGTTAATAAATACTATCATAAATTAAATAAGTTTCTAGTATTTTCTCGAGAATTTATTACTGTGGTTTTCTTTTTTTCCTTTCTTTTGGTTGTAAAAATAAAAAGGACGGTAAAAATAAGCCAAGAGTTATGGAGCCTATGAGATATCAAATCGAAACTTTTTTCAAAATGAACTAGACGGTCTTCTAAGGGCTGAATTTCGGCTAACTTAGCTACTTTAAAAGCGTTTTTTCATGCCTTTGTTGGGACCGTTCAACTAATTATTCTATTTTTTAGCGTTTTTAGTTTTTATTGTTTCTAGTCGTCAAATTGGGCCAAATTTTGGCACGTGTTATCTTGTGTGATGAGATATTTAGCCAAATTTGATTGTTTTTAAGTTTTTAAGGTTTTGGGAGTTGGATTTTGGTACAAATTAGTCTAATTTTGTTTAATTAAGTTCAACATTTTTTTAGATAAAAGTTTCTTAAGTTCTTAATTTACTTTCGAAGTTTTGCAAATTTTTCAAAATTTAAAAACGTGTTATTTAAATATATCATATTCACTTGTTTAGACTACTTTACTAAATTTAAAAACATTACATACTCCATATGGAAAAAAAAAATCTTTGATTATAAGCACATTGGGGGGTGATTCTATCCTGGACCGAGATCGTTGGTCCCGGTCCAATTTTAATCACAAGTTTTCACTTTTGGGTGGGGTGGTGGATAAAACCACCCACCCACTGTAAAATTTGTGGCCTATCTTGGCCGGGACCAACGGTCCCGGACCAAGATAGATTTTTCCCACATTGGGTTGGATTGGATTTATCCTTGCCTAATCATTCACCTGTAGTGGACTAGTATTGAGTGCTAGGTAAGAGATGAAAAGAAAATGGAAAATAGAAGAAAAACGCATGGTTCTATTATTAGAGAATTTAATTCATATTACATAATTTATCAATCCTGCGACAAAATCTGATAGATTATTATTTTGTTGCAATAATAATAAGTTATGTAAACAAATTAAATTACAAAAGTTTGAAAACGATCAAAATTCCTAAAGTAACCAACGAATTTAGACTATTTAGTAAGTGCAAAAATATTTCTCCATTTAAACTAAAATACAAAAAATTATCCATTTAAACCAAAAAAAGGAAAAACTTTCTACATGACTAAGGCGAATTGACGTTTATTTCTCATTTTTCTTTTAAAGAAACTTATTAAAAATATGATGTTGATAGTGCGTATGAATGATTTATTTCTCATTTATTTTGTACATTACATTGTTATTAATCAAAATATGTAATTTTTTCATGTTACGATATTCAGTATACATGCATTTTAGTTATGAATAAATAATTTAATCATGAACAATTAAAAAATAAATTATATTAGAAGTTGAGTTTATTTTCAAGAAAAATCGAGATTCTTTCGCAAATAATTTGTGTAATATTCTCTTAATCTTTTTAAGTAAATTCTAAATCTATTTACTCTATTGTAGCAAGGAATTGGTTATTTTTACTTAAATACTATTTGAGTAAATGTGAATATTCATACCGTAGGATAGACGAAATCCATTTTTCATACCACGATTTACACATGTTATAACACTTTTGATGCCAAATAAGTTTTTTTTAACACTTTTCATAATGTCGTTAGTTGACTAACGGTCAAAGCAACTGATACGTTAGTTTTGCCATTTTGTGAGCCTAACCAATAAGATATAAACATTTTGGAGGGAAATTGACCGGTCAAATTGGAGGTAAATGTGAATTTAGTTACTTTTATAGCCAAATTTGGGTGAATTAACTCATTTGAGTCTGCATCTTCAAAATTTACAACTTTTTTTTTTGGCCGGTAAAAAAATAATATATAAGCACAAAGTAACTATACAATATATCCTAGGGCATACCCCAAGTAGACCAAAGAAGTCATCAACATGATGCCTCGTGTCTCAAAAGATAAAGCAAATAAAGCCTATCATACAAAGCTAGAAAACCAAAAAGTCCTAGTCCCCAATAACAAGGAAGTCCAAAACATTAGGGTACAAAGCATGAAGAACCGTGTACACATGTGTTTTGATCTTGTACACAATACAATCCGGATGGGGACGGGTACTCTAAAAAATATAAGCATTCCTTGCGGACCAAATATGGTAGACGGTGGTGGCAAATGTAATCCTCGCCGCCCTCGATCTCCATGAGGTTCCCCTAGCCTCCTTCTTCAACCATTTCAATGCGCTCGGTAGAGTAGACATAAGGCGTGGGAAGGAGAGCCAATCGCGAATACTTTGCCAAATATTGGCATAAGTAGAACACTTAAAGAAGAGGTGCTTGAGTGTCTCGTCACAAGCATTGCAAAAGATGCAATCCTTAGATATATCCAAGTAGTCAAATCGATCCTTCGTTTGCAACCTATTCAGAAGAACCAACCACAAGACAAACGAGTGCTTTGGAGTTATATGTGAACTCCAAACAACCGAGGCTCAAGGTCGCGGTGGAGCCCTTGGTCTAAAATAATCATAAGCAAGTCCCGCCGGCGAGGTAGTCAAACCCACTCTATTCCATTTCCGAAGCAAACTAGTAGCATTAGCAATGGAGCCCGACTTTTGAACCAACAAGTCTCAAATGCCAAAAATGTATTTCAAGAGGGGAGAGTCTCTCTTTCCAATCGACCACTCCCAAATGGATGAATCCTTAAGATAAACATGGTTGATCCAACAATTCCAAAGCGTATCCTTCTTATCATGGATGTTCCATAGAGATTTGGATAGAAGTGCCAAATTCCAAGCTTCCATGTCTCGAAAATCTACGCCCCCTTCCTCTTTTGGTAAGCACGATGTGTTCCAAGCCACGAGTGCTTTCTTGGATCCCCAAGAATAATTGCGACATAGCTGAATGATTTGTTCTCTAACCGAGTGAGGTATAGAAAAGATAGAGAGCCAAAAACATTCAACTCCTTGAAGAACCGCCCTAACAAGCTCCGCCCGCCCGGCATATGAAAGTGTCTTTGAATTCCAACCATTAATATAAGCCCGAATCTTGTTAATAAGTGGTTGGAAATGAGTCACTCTCAAACGTACGGAAGCCAAAGGGATACCCAAATATCGGAATGGCATAGTACCGGCAATGAGAGAAGTAGAAGATAAAATGTCCAAAGCCACTTGCTCGGAAATCCCCGCATAATAGATGTTGGACTTGGTGACATTCATCTTCAATCCCGAGACCGCATCAAAATCCCTAAGGCAATCCATGAGGATTTGGATTGACATAGGGTTAGATAGGAGCATCAAATCATCCGCGAAGGCCAAGTGAGTGATGTGAAGAGGTGCGCATTGCGGATGGTAATTAAAGTCCGATTCCGTGGTCTTAACCTTAAGAAGGCGTGACAAATATTCAAGACAAACGACAAAGAGATAAGGAAAAATGGGTTCACCTTGTCGTAGTTTCTTTTGCCCTTTGAAGAAACCATGAAGCCATTGATGGAGATGGAGTATGTCGGTGAGGTGACACATTCCATAATCCAATCAACAAAAAGCCCCGGAAATCCAAGCCCAATAAGCATAGTCTTCAAAAAATCCCACGAAACCGAGTCGAAAGCTTTCATAAGATCGATCTTAATCGTACACCTTGGAGAGATCCTTTTCCTAGCATACCCCTTATGAGCTCTTGCATGAGATGGATATTTTCGATCATAGATCGTCCCTTAACAAATGACGCTTGTGCCGGGTCAATGATGCCATCAAGAACCGGGGAGATACGAGATGCAAGAATCTTGGTGATGACTTTATAGAAAATATTGCAACATGTAATAGACCAAAAATCCTTTACCGTCATGGAATGGGAGGATTTTGGAAAAAGTGCAATGATTGTATGGTTGAATTGTTTAAGAAGCTTACCCGACTTAAAAAATTCCAAAATAGCCATAGTAAAGTCATCTCCAACGGTGTCCCACGCCTTTTTGAAGAAACATGAAGAGAACCCATCTGGACCCGGGACCTTCTCGTCACCAATCTAAAAAAGTGCATCCTTAACTTCCTTAGGCGTAACATCCCGAATGAGGGATTGCCTTTAAAAATCATCGAGAGCGGGTCCATGAAACCACCTCCTCGTCAAGCCGATCCACATGCCCCCTCGTACCCAATAATATTCGAAAGTAGTCCACAAAAGCCGAATGAACTTGCTCAGAAGATGTGGTGGGGGATCCATTGTCAAGGGTGAGAGAGGTGATGAAATTTTTCCTTCTATTTCGTTTGACTATAGAATGAAAAAATTTCGTTCCTCGGTCTCTCTTCATCAAAAACATCCTCTTTGCCCGTTGTTGGTAGAATTGTTTTTCAGCATTACCCAAAAAGTAAGCTTATTTCCTCAATTCCGGAATAAGCCTTTGCAATTCTAAGTCGTCGGGGTGCAAATAAAGGTTCTCCCTTACCTCATCCAAATCCCCCTTAGCCTTCTTGAAACGAGAGGAAATATGAGCAAAATGTTTGGAGTTTAACTCCCTTAGGTGCCCCTTCATTCCCATCAATTTCAGTGAAAGCATGAATTGGCTAGTACCCCAAACATCCGTGCTCCAATGCGATGAGAGCAAAGACCAAAAATCCTCATGATTGGTCCACATGTTAAAGAACTTGAATGGTGTCTTTCCATGTCTATCCGATTTGAAGATGGTCACAACACATGGTGAATGATCGGAAAGTCCCGATGGAAAAAAGTTTGTGCACCCCACAAAATCCTCAAAATCCCAATAGTCATTGATCATAGCCCGATCGAGTTTTGACCATACTTTTCCATTGGACCATGTATGGGCGAGCCCTTGGGCTAGCGTATCATGTAACCCCAAGGTCGAGACACATTCCGAAAAAATCCTTCATCTCATATGTGGTCACCCCAGACCCATTAATCCGCTCATTCGGATCAAGAATGGAGTTGAAATCTCCCAAAATCAACCACGGAGAGCTCAAGTTCATACCAAAGTTGCACAAATCACCCCATAATGATCTACGTGCAACCAATGAATTGAAAGCATAAATGAAAGAAACATGAAAAATACGCATGCTAACCCGACAAGAGATGTGGCAATGAATAGCTTGAGGAGAAATGCTAAGTGTAGAGAAATCCACTTTAGCCATGTCCCAAAGCACAATGATACGCCCACTCGTCGCCGTATCAAAATTATCCACGCACTCCCATCCCGCTAGCATAGTATTCATCCACCTCTTGATCTTTCTAAGAGATGACTTTGTTTCCAAAATCCCCAAAACATAAAGCCCATTTCTACGGCTGAGGTTGGCGGCCTCATCGTGCTTTAGAGGTTTGTTAAACCCCCTAATATTCCAAGATGCAATAATCATCGGGGTGAAGGAGGTGATTCGTCCCTCCGCGGCTCAATGATGGGATTAATCTTCTTTTTCCGTTTCAAAGCCATTTTCCCACACTCAACGGTGAGAGACGGTGAGGCGCTTTCATCCTCGCTCTCCTCAAAGCGAATATGTGTGTTTTTTGACCCCGAGCTTTTTTGTCTAGTTTCCCATAAGGTGTTCCCGAGCTTGTTTCGTCTTGATTTTTATCAAGAGGTGTTCTCGAGCTTTTTTCGTCATGATTCACTAGAGGTGATCTCGGGCTTTTTTCGTCTTGAATTTTTTCTTCAAGAGGTGTTCTCGAGCTTTTTTCGTCTCGCTTGTCAAAAGGTGTTTCCGAGCATTTTTCAGCTCTCGGGTTTGTTTCATCTTGACAAACGAGAGGTGTTCTCGAGGCCTTTTCCACACATTTTTCATCATTCAAATCACATCCGGCCTCATCATCACAAACCAGGGCAAGAACCTCAAAGGAGTTAGATATGGATGGTCCCGGTGGATTTTGAGGCTGTTTTTCAGCCCCTGTTTTCGGCAGGAGACGCACAGGAGCAGGTGCGCGCGCAGGGCCGAACTGTCGAGCGGGCGCGCGCAGGGGGCAGATGCGCGCTGGTGGCAAAGCTGTGTGGCTGCACAACAGATTTGTTTTTTTTTTTTTCAAAATTTTCTTTCCATCTATTTTTTCGTCGATTTTTTTTCCCCGAAAGCACTCCGAGTCCATGTGACCAAATCTATGGCAAATTTTACAAAATTTGGGGTCTGTTTCATAAACCACCCCCACATCCAAGGTCAAACCATTATTCGGGTTAATGATGGGAAGGGTTTTGAGAGGTGTTTTGGATGCATCCACCTCAACAAGTATACGGGCATAGTTGAATTGATCCATATTTTTGCTCATCTTGTCCGAGAAGAGCGGGAGTCCGATATATGAAGCAAGCTTGTTGAGTATACCATCAGTATAGAATTCTTGAGGTAAGTTAAGCAACTTAATCCATACGGGCATTGAAGTAGCCTCCCCTTTGCCATATTGGAACAACGTTGGCCTAATTTTCAATAGTAGAGGCTTACCAAAGACGGAGTAAGGGCCCCCAAGAGAACTTTCTCCCTATCTTCTCTTGTCTCAAATTTGAAGACGATCCAATCATTAACATTAGGGAAGAGTTGGTACTTGACATTCCAAGAATTGCATAAGGAAATCAAGGTTTGTCTCCCCGGGAAAGAGCCAACAAAGTATCCCACGAGGGCGAATCCCCAAGTCTCTTCCACATTACGGTACTCTTCATCGAAAATTTGGATCCTCCCATCCTCAATCGGGACGTCCACTTTTTTCAAGGTCATTCCCTTATCCGGGCGCCTATTGTCGGCAAATTTAGGATGCGAAACGGAAGACTTCAACATCGATTCATTTTTCATTTTTAGGCAAATTTGAAATGAGAACCGCCTCCATTTCAACCTCAACTTCATCCTCCATTTCCGTATCATTAACCCCAAGAGTGCATGAGGAATCATGAGATTCGTGAAGGGGAGGGAAAGTATCAATGCAATCGGTCTCGACAAGAGCACCACCAACAACAATTTCCGAATCAATGACAATTTCACTAGTCCCGGCAAGGGAGCTAGGCCCGGCGAGGGCAACGGAGGGAAGAAACGATGTACCTAAATCGAGAGGACGAAATTTCTTCTTTCTCATGATGAATTTCAGCTCCCAAAAGCTCCAAAAGCTAAAAGTTGTCAAAACCCGAAAAAAATCTGCTCGTTTGAGAAAACTGCGCGCCCGAACGAGAATTTCAATAACTCATTGTATACTCAACGGAATCGGGAGTTCAAGGTATCAAAACGATCGTAACAAAGAGTAGAACAAAACCCTGGGTTCAAATTTCAGTGGAGAAACCTGAAATATGAGAAAACGGGCAAAAATAGCTACTGGTTCAAATATGGGCGGCAAATCTGTTTTTTGAAATTTTCAAAAACCAAAATCAAGACAAGGGATGGTAGTGCCCGAAATTGGTACCAAAATGATCCTTGAGATATCTCCAACAAAACCCAAGAGATATCCGGTCGAAACCAAAACAGAAACGAAGCCAAAAACTGAAAGAATCCCTCTGCTACAGTCAAAAATTTTCTGATCAAGTTCACGATTTCCTTCACTGCAATGGCTGTGGTGCAAATAATTGAATGAGGCTTGTACGGTTAGAAAGCTGGTTTCAAGGCGGTTCCAACGGTACCAAGAAATCTCCGGGAGGTGGCCGGAGCAGGGAGAAATCCGGCCATGAAACAACGATTGCGCGGATGACGCGAAACTACGCAGGTTGCAATTTTGGTTGTAACTCAGGCTACAGGGCTGTGTTTGAAGAGCGGTTTGTACGGTTGGAAATCTTGTTCAAAGGCGGTTCTAATGATACCAATCTTGGCCTGAGAGGTGGTTGGAAAAGCTCGGTACAAGGCGATGAGTAGAAAGCCACACACTAAAGTGTGAAATCACCCATAGAAGAAATTCTTCTTAACCTTTGACCCTTCACTCCAAATCTTCTTGACCCTTCACTCCAAATCTTCTTCTTCTTCTCACCCATAGAAGAAATTCTTCTTAACCTTTGACCCTTCACTCCAAATCTTCTTGACCCTTCTTCTTCTCCTTCTCCTTCTCCTTCTTCTTCTTCTTCTCCTTCTCCTTCTCCTCCTCCTTCTCCTCCTTCTTCTCCTTCTTCTCCTTCTCCTCCTTCTCCTTCTCCTCCTTCTTCTCCTCCTCCTCCTTCTCCTCCTCCTTCTTCTCCTCCTCCTTCTCCTTCTCCTCCTTCTTCTCCTCCTCCTTCTTCTTCTTCTCCTTCTTCTCCTTCTTCTTCTTCTCCTCCTTCTCCTTCTCCTTCTTCTTCTCCTTCTCCTTCTCCTTCTCCTTCTCCTTCTTCTCCTTCTCCTACTCCTCCTTCTCCTTCTTCTCCTTCTCCTACTCCTCCTTCTCCTCCTTCTCCTTCTCCTCCTCCTACTCCTCCTTCTTCTCCTTCTCCTCCTTCTCCTCCTCCTCCTTCTCCTCCTTCTCCTCCTTCTCCTCCTCCTCCTTCTCCTTCTCCTTCTCCTCCTTCTTCTCCTCCTCCTTCTCCTCCTTCTTCTCCTTCTTCTTCTCCTCCTCCTTCTCCTCCTTCTGCTCCTCCTTCTCCTCCTTCTTCTGCTTCTCCTTCTGCTCCTTCTTCTTCTCCTTCTTCTCCTTCTGCTCCTCCTGCTCCTTCTGCTTCTCCTTCTTCTCCTTCTTCTTCTCCTTCTGCTTCTCCTTCTCCTCCTCCTTCTCATCCTCCTTCTCCTCCTCCTTCTTCTTCTCCTTCTCCTCCTTCTCCTTCTCCTCCTCCTTCTTCTCCTCCTCCTCCTCCTTCTTCTCCTCCTCCTTCTTCTCCTTCTTCTTCTCCTTCTTCTTCTTCTCCTTCCTCCTTCCTCCTTCTCCTCCTCCTCCTCCTCCTCCTCCTCCTTCTCCTCCTCCTTCTCCTTCTCCTCCTCCTCCTCCTCCTCCTCCTTCTCCTCCTCCTTCTCCTCCTCCTTCTTATTCGAGCAAGCACAACTTTGAAAACAAATGCATTTGTGGAAAGAAAGTTAAAATGATTTTCTAGTTCTTAGTTTACCCCCATGATGTATAACCATTGTAACAAGTGCCTCATCATCATCTGAAAGAACAAAAAAATGTATAATCATTGTAAAAAGTGGCTCAGTATCACTTGAAAGAACAAAAAAACATAAAAGAAAATAAATAACAGAAACCAAAAATGATGTAAGTAATTTATAAAATTACCCAGAAATTTGTTGTATGTAAGAAAATACAAAAAGTTAAGATATTACAATTTTTTTTATACATACTTATATAAGGAATTTTTTCTTTTAATAATTTAAAATTATATACCATAACATTTTTATAATTTTGTATTTTATAGGTTAAGTTGCTTGAACTTTGTCGATTATATGTTGTAAGAGCGCTAAAGTTGAATCCAATATTATCATATAGTTCGTTATTGAAATTTTATCAACTATGGTATAGTTGTATAAATTCTGAAACAAAATATTGATTCTTAAAAATGAATAAAGATGTTTAGAAAATTTTCAAAAGATGTTTAGAATAGTCTTTGTGAATATCTAGATAGAAATGCTCTAGATAATTAAGTACAATTGTTAAATCAAGTTGATCACCATCGTACATTGAGGAAGGGGAGTTGAATAAATAGAAGATAAAAATTCATTTATTGTAAGAGAGCTAAGTTTGAATTCAATATTATCACTTAATTCTTGAAATTTTCATCAACTATTAGTATACTTGTATAAATTTTGAAACAAAATATTGATTTTTAAAAATGAATAAATTGTTTACTTTCTTTCACATTGTTTTCGTCTTTTTCTCGTTTTTGCAAGTTTTCTCTTATTTTTCCGAAACGTTTTCGAAACGATTCTAATATTGAAGAACCTGAAATTTATGTTAGAAACGAAACTTTAAACCTTGATTTATTAGGAAATATAAATAAGCTAAAATATTAGTATTTCTAAATGCACATTATAGATAGACTCGAATTTATTAAAAAATATTCTTTATTTTCTAAAACCAATCGAAAAAATATACAACAAAAGACAAGTAACACTTCTATTTACTTTCAAAATGCCACGTATCCCTTTGATGCACAGTACATCTCTGCTCATATCGGTCAAACAAATCTCCATACTTAGAATGTAAAATATTATATCAAGAATATCAAAACATACTTGAATCTTTAATTTTATGTCGATGATTATCTCTCAATTTTATGCAAACCAAGAGACTTACATACTCGATTATGTTTCAACTAACTTTATATTATCCCATTCACTACTACAAACTGGGTAGGAAACTGATATTGATTCCTTGTCTTTTTACAAGACCAGTTGTTTTTTTAGCTTATGTCGTATTTTGACGCGAATAAAAACATTGGAAATGAAAGCACCCGGTTACTCAATAACTTAGCATTTTATGTCGTCTTTTGACGTGAATACAAACATTAGTAATAAGTGCACCCGGTTACTCAACAACTTTGCTTCTCATGTGGTCTTTTGACGCGAATACAAACATTGGTAATGAATGCACTCAGTGACTCAACACCTTTTGATTTATGAATCAACATGATCACTTAAGCCACATTTAGGCTTAGTTGAAGAGGGATTTATCAAAAGAAAGCATCACAATCCCTACTCGTCACGAAGACATCCCAATTTTCTTTAGGTTTAGTTCATTGACACGGTTGGATGATTCACTTAATAAAGCCCGAATATCCGACTTTGGCTCAATATTTACCCATCTATTCTCGACCCAATCTTTGGATGCTCTCATGTCCTTCCTTTCTACAGGCAAAAACTTCTTCTCACCTGCCATTCAATAATAGCACAATTTCATTATATATCCACAACAGTGTGCCCAATGGATGAATAAAACCGTCTTTTTATTTTTTTTTTTGCAAAATTTAACATGTATCTGGAAAATAGACTCGATAAATACTCGTTTTGGCTGTGTCACAACCAACTACAACACCTTCCCACCAACCGTCGCTCAACCATGCATCAACGGCTGATCCAATATCATACCTTAAGCCAGTTGAGTCCCAACTAGGCCATGGCCTCACCGTCAGGCGTCCAGCACATTTCCAGCCTATATTATCGGGAGCCGCAATTCTCAATGCTGGAACCCATTCCTACACAAATCAATAGATACATGTATATAAATTCAGTTATTTATCGATATCAGTATGTGAAACAAATATTTTTTGTCTTTTAATTGGACTTTCACTTAAAAACGGAAGGAAAAAAAAGAATTAGAAATTTGACGTGTACTATTTGTTTCCTCTGTTACAATACAGCTATCAAGCTATCAACGATAAGTTTGAATAAGGGAAGTTTGGTCACTTTACAGCTGTCAAGTTGTTAGTTAGTTACGTTATTAGTTAGGCAGCTATCTTGGGGAACAAGTTATGATTTCAGATTGTATAAATAGTCCATTCACTTCATGTATTGAGTTTTGAGTTTGAATATCAAGAAATACATTCTGCATTTATCTTCTTTGCTTGTTATTGCTTGCTGCATAGAATTCATGGCTCCATTCATGGCTATATCCATGGCTTCAGTATACCATTCTACATGGTATCAGAGCATGTAGTTAAAATTTTTTGTTTTTGTTTTTGTGAGTGATTCGATCTTTCCAATGGCGAATCAGAATCAGGCTGCGGTTGTTGCAGCTGCTTTGAAGCTACAGGCTTCAGATACACCTGGAATGTTGCTCGTAAATCAAAACCTTGAAGGTGCTTGCAACTACATCCAATGGCGTAGATCGATGGAGATAGCCTTGTCTTGTAAAAACAAGTTAGGTTTTATCAATGGATCAATCACAAAACCACCAATTGGTGATCCTGCAGTACAATAGTGGGAACAAGTCAACAATATGGTGATTTCTTGGATTATTAACTCCGTGTCCAAAGAGATCGGCAAATCGATATTACACAGCAACACTGCTGCTGTCATGTGGTCAAATTTACATAGAAGATTCTCTAGTAACACTGGTTCTAGGGTTTATAATTTGAGAAAACAAATTTCAATCTGCGTTCAAGAGTCGATGAGGGTTGAGACGTATTTTACGAAATTGAAACAGCTATGGGACGAGCTGGATGCAATGATTAACATGCCAGCATGCCGAGGCAATACACATTGATTAACATGCCAGCATGCCGAGGCAATACACATTGCGAAGTCCTCAAGGCATGGGAGGAGCAACAAGACGAGCAAAAACTAATGCAATTTCTCATGGGGCTAAATGACATATTCAAAGCTGTTAGAGGCCAAATTTTGTTGATGAGGCCCCTACCTAGTATTGACGATGCTTATTCGATGATACAACAAGAAGAAGCGCAAATGGATGTTTCACATAGTGTGAGCATACATGACAACTCCTCTGCAATGATGAGTGGAAAGATGAATATGCAGCAAAAGAATTGGAACACTTCAAATTCAATTGCAAAGAAAGATATGTACTATCAATATTGTCACAAAGTTGGTCACCTGCAGGAGAAGTGCTTCAAATTGCATGGTTTTCCACCTAATTACAAACCGAGAGGGAAATTCAATGTGAACAACAACAATAGACACAACAGTTTGAGAGTGCTCCTAACATCAGTGGGCATAGTAGAGCACAACAAGTGACATCCAACAATCCTAATTTCAGCAGCTATACTGAGTCCTATGCTAGTAATGATCGATCACCTGTGCCTCAAATCAACAATGCCAACGCTTCTCCATCTCTTAATCCACAGTTTACCCAAGATCAAATCGCTCAAATCCTTAGCATTCTGAACAAACCTTCTTCTTCCACACCTGATCAATCTTACACACTTGCAGGTATAAGCTATTGTCTTTCTGTTGCACTCTCACCTCACACATAGATAATCGATAGCGGGGCTATAGATCATATCACCTATAACATTTCATTATTAGAATATCCTGAAAAATTATCACATGCCAAATCCGTTCTTCTGCCGAATGGTTCCGAAGTATATGTTACACATATTGGAAAAGCCACACTTAATTCTCACATAACTCTTCACAATGTCTTATTGGTTCCATCCTTTAAACATAACCTTTTATCAGTTAGCAAGCTATGTCATGATTCGAATTCCTCTATATCTTTCACTTCAACCTCTTGCATACTGCAGGACCTTTTGCTGAAGACTAAAGTGGAACTTGGTAAATATGTCTCTGGTTTGTACTGTCTTGATTCCACTTCCCTTGTTTGTCAATCCTCTTTGTCTACTTCTGAAAATAAAAGTGTACTATGGCACTATAGATTAGGCCATACATCTTTTGATAAATTGAAGTGTCTTTCAAACTTTATCCCTGATTTGTTCAATGTTAAACATTCGGATTGTACTATCTGCCCTATGGCAAAACAGTCGAGATTACCTTTCCATAAACGAGAGACTTTCACTTTACATGCCTTTGATCTCATTCATTGTGACGTATGGGGCCCCTATAAATCCCCAACTCATCATGGATACAAATATTTCTTAACCATAGTCGACGATTTCACAAGAAACACCTGGTGCTATTTGATGACCTACAAAAGTGAAGTCTCCAGCACAATTCAATCATTCTTCTCCCTTGTTTCCAATCAATTCCACAAGTCTATAAAAATTCTCCGGTCCGACAATGGCACTGAATTCTTCAATCATTCCCTCACTTCTTTCCTTGAAAACCACGGTGTAATTCATCAAAGTAGTTTCACGTATACCCCCCAACAAAATGGGATAGCCAAACGAAAGCATAGACACCTGCTTGACATAGCTCGGGCCCTGAGGTTTCATGCATCACTCCCTATCCAATTTTGGGGTGAATGTGTTCTTACCGCCACATATTTGATCAACCGATTACCATCCACCATTTTGAACAACAAATCTCCTTATGAAATGTTGTATGATTCTCCTCCTCGCTATGCTCACATGAAAATATTTGGTTGCTTGTGTTTTGCTACCGTCACAAACCCACATTCAGATAAATTCGAGTCCCGAGCCAATAAATGCGTCTTCCTAGGATACCCGTATGGTCAAAAGGGATACAAATTATACGACCTCCAACATAGAAAATTGTTTGTTAGTCGAGATGTACGATTCTTTGAGTCAATATTTCCTTTTTCCACAATGTCTTCAGCTCCTGATCCAGTTTTACCATTTCCCTCTTCTGAGTTTGAGCCCCCTATTGTCGCTACTTATCCTCCACATGAGCCCCCAGCTGTTCGGGTGTCGTCAAGACAATGACTTCCCCCAGTTTGGCAAAAGGACTATGTTTGCTCTACTAACTCCATTCAGCTACCACAGTCCAATTGTCTTTACCCTATTACTCAATACATTTCATTACACTCTTGTCCTCCTTCATATCAGTCATTTGCCTTGAACTCCACCATTCACACCGAGCCATCTTCTTATTCCCAAGCCTGCAAGAATCCTTTATGGAAAGAAGCAATGGCATTAGAGATTAAGGCATTAGAAGATAATCATACCTGGTATATCACTGAGTTACCTCTGGAAAGCACTGTTGGATGTAAATCGGTCTACAAAGTTAAATACAAGGCTGATGGATCAGTGGAGCGATACAAAGCTCGGCTCGTCACAAAGAGCTATACTCAAATCGAAGGGATCGACTACCATGACACCTTTGCTCCGGTTGCCAAAATGACCACTGTCCGTACCCTTTTGGCCGTGGCTTCTTCCAAAAATTGGACTCTCTCACAATTGGATGTTAACAATGCCTTCTTGCATGGTGACTTAACCGAGAAAGTCTACATGGACCTTTCCCCGGGGTTTGTCATGCAGGGAGGATGTCTTAAACCCATATGTCGATTGGTGAAATCTTTGTATGGTCTCAAACAAGCTTCTCGGCAGTGGTTTGCCAAATTTTCTTCCACTTTAATTAGTCTTGGGTTTGAGCAATCGAAATGTGATCATTCGCTTTTCACAAGGAAGGATAAAACTGGTTTCACCGCCTTACTATTTTATGTAGATGACGTTGTGCTTGCAGGAACTAGTAAAAGGATTATTGACGACCTAAAGGAGATCTTGGATCAAAAGTTTAAAATCAAAGACCTTGGTGAGCTAAGGTATTTTTTGGGTTTTGAGATCATCAGGACTACGGCTGGAGTGTACCTAAATCAACGTAAGTATGCCCAAGACATCATAAATGATGCTGGACTAGCTGGTTCAAAGCCGAGTAGCATACCGATGGATCAAAATCACAAGCTTAACAACACGGATGGAAGTGAATTGGAGGACCCCTCTCAATATCGAAGATTGGTTGGAAGGTTAATCTATTTGACCATTTCGAGGCCTGATTTATCATACCCTATCCACATCCTTAGTCAGTTCATGGCACACCCCAGAACTACCCATTTGGACATGGCTCATAAGGTGCTTCGTTATGTTAAAGGCACATTGGGTCAGGGATTATTATTTTCGGCAAATTAAAACTTGAAGCTTACGGCCTTTTGTGATGCCGATTGGGCATCGTGTCCGATGACTCGAAGGTCTATCACCGGATTTTGTATTAAGTTGGGAGATGCGCTTATCTCTTGGAAAACAAAGAAACAAAATACTGTCTCACGCTCGTCCGCTGAATCGGAATATCGATCGATGGCAGCAGTGTGCTGCGAACTCACTTGGCTACTTAACTTGTTGCATGAGTTGGAAATATCCGACTTAACTCCGGTACCGTTACCATGTGATAGTCAGGCTGCCTTACACATTGTGTCATACCCGGTCTTTCATGAGCGAACGAAACATATTGAATTAGACTGTCACCTAGTTCGAGAGAAGCTGCAAATTGGAATGATCAAACCTAGCTACATTCCCACCAAGTTTCAGATTGCGGACATATTCACTAAGTCACTTAGCAGCACTCATATGAAGCAGTTTCTTGGCAAGTGAGGAGTTTGTAATCTCCTACAACCTCCAACTTGAGGGAGGATGTTACAGTACAGCTATCAGGCTATCAACGATAAGTTTGAATAAGGGTAGTTTGGTCACTTTACAGCTGTCAAGTTGTTAGTTAGTTACGTTATTAGTTAGGCAGCTATCTTGGGGAACAAGTTATGATTTCAAATTGTATAAATAGTCCATTCACTTCATGTATTGAGTTTTGAGTTTGAATATCAAGAAATACATTCTGCATTTATCTTCTTTGCTTGTTATTGCTTGCTGCATAGAATTCATGGCTCCATTCATGGCTATATTCATGGCTTCAGTATACCATTCTACAACCTCCAATTTTCCAGGTCCTTCAACGTCGTCCATATCATAATATTGAACCCTTAGACGATTTTGTTTTAAATGCACGATTTTACACCTCAACCAACACCCTCTCATCCCGCTATCTTGAGAAAGAAGTTCAATATTCTCATTGACTCTCAGCAAACTTTCACTCGGGGGCAGCTCAGTTGACTTATTCTCCGATGGCTTCTTGGTTGACTTTTAGTCCTTATTTTCTGACAACTCGATTCGCCTTTTACCTTTTCAGATGTTTTTTTGCCTCTACCGTTTTGTTTTCGGTTTATTTCGCATTTCAGAGTGTACAAAATGGGCTGCACAAAATAGCCTCGTAATCTACTTAAAGAGCGACTTAACTTCATCGTTCTTACACTCTCTGTGGCATACGAAAATTTTGAACGACAAAATCTGAGGAAGTAAGTCATAACATTCTTTGAAATGAGGGCGAGTTAGAATGGCAGCTATACCGTCTATACAATCCGCATTAATTTCCTGCTCCAAAGGTGTGATGAAAACTTCCAGGGATTCGGGGCATAAATTACGAAACTGACCCTCAATCTCGTTGTGATGAACAAACTCACTAACTTTGACCATTTTGTTCCCATGGTGATCCTCGTAGATATCCTCTAAATACCCAAGGTAGTCCTTTTTCTCTTCAGTCGTAACCCATATATGTAATGAAGTCCCTTGGGTTACATAGAGCTATGGGTACAGTCACGCATTGGATGGTGATCATGGGATGTACTCGAACGGCTGTAATCCTAAAAGCATTCCAAGTCATAGAGTCATTAAGATAGGGATATCAATGACTCGTCAAGACTTGCTTGTACGTTGCATTTCCTTGGAGGAATGTACCTTGTTCCATGGGTATTGGTTGAGAACCTATGCAACGTATGAGGCCCCTCGCGAATGGTGAATTGAGCAACCCCAGTGGAAATTCATATTGGTAGACGTGTCGAATATGAAATTCCACGGTCACGTAGGCTTGTGATGATCCTCACTACTTGAGGGATCGCGGCTGTTCAAATGCATGACCCACTGCACTTTGATTTAGTTCATGATTACAGGATAATCACAAATGGGCTATTTTGGGTGTAGTCTGGTTGTGTGATTTGACAGGCGATTCCAAGATGGGATCTGTCTCTAATCGTGTGATTAGTGAATCTCCTATGCTGTCTTGGAAATGACTTGACTGGAAATCTTTGACCAAAGTAAGTCAATAAGAAGGTGTGTAATCCTTTCTTAGTTGACATAAGTCGTTATTTGCCAATTGACATAGTCATATGATTAAATTAGTAGGATTTCGACTGGTAACCAAATCCTAGATTTAATCGGGTGATCTGACAGAAGGATGAGACACATGCTACGATCGTGATCAGGAGAGGTCTGTTATAATCATTTGAATCTAGGGGTTGAGTCGACGTTGCTAGACATCGAAATCAATCTGTGAGAGTCGTGAATTAATTGGTGGTTAATTCATGACCAAGATTAATCATTTGGCGCAATGATTAATTAAGGTAATGATTGGTTAATTGTTACCGAGCCGTTTGGGAAATGGTCTCACTGCTAGCTTTCGAATGAACCTAAGGGGTCACACACTAAGTTGAATAAGTTTTCCGGTTGTATGTACAAGATGGCCAATTTTCGAATTGGACCTTATATGAATTAATATTGGATATTGATTCATGATGGAATAAATTAATTAAGTCTTGGGCTTAAATTAATTAATTGGACTTTTAATTGATCGAGGATTGATTAATTAATGGGCTAGGCCCAAGGGATTTATTAATGAACGCCCAATTAATAAATCTTGAGAGTTAATTAATTTAATTAGTCTTGGAGTTTAATATAATTAATTAATGGGTTGAAATAAAATTGTTGGAAGACAATTTAATTAGGAAAGTGACTTTTGGATTTTGGTGGAGATTTAATGCATAATAGAATCCTAAATATGGGATGGGATCTTCAATTACAAAATGGTGTTTCAATCACCTATTGCATCGACGGATGGAAGCCACGTGTAAAATTAATATGTTCTTATAATAGAGAATAAGATCCTATTAAACTATTATGGAAAGAGATCAATTTTTACTGAAATTGATATTGGATTAAGGAAAGTTAAAAAATCATAAGAAAAATTCAAAAATGGAAAGAAAAAACAAAAATATCAAACCTCTCTAAATATATTTAATTTCTTTAAATATATTATTTAATATATTTAATTTCTTTAAATATATTATTTTAAATATCAAACCCCCTCAAATTAACTTTATTAATAATCATTATAATGTTTATATAAATGATACAAACAAATGATGAAGCAAAGATAAAATCGAAATTTTAATTAATAAAAACACTATAAACATAAATCAATAAATATAAACTAACACTTTTTAAAAGTATCAGCAACATATGGAGAGAGAAAGAGGGAACATGCAAAATATTTATTTCAATATGATTAACATGTTCACTCACAAATAATATATTATTAAAAATAATATATTTAAAGAAATTAAATACATTTAGAGAGATTTGATATTTTTGTTTTTCCTTTCCATTTATCAATTTTTTTTAATGATATTTTGACTTTCCTTAATTCAATATCAATTTCAGTAAATATTGATCTATTTCCATACTAGTCTAATAGGATCTTATTCTCTATTATAAGAACATATTAATTTTACACGTGGCTTCCATCCGTCGCTGCAATAGGAGATTGAAACACCATTTTGTAATAGAAGATCCCATCCCCCTAAATATAAGGAATTAGTTCCTAATATTGTGGAATTTGATATGTATTAACATATGGAAGAGTAGAGACATACATGTAGTAGGATTCTAGTTGAAAGAGTCCACTTTTTTGAGGGATACATGGTATGGACGAAAATAGGGTTTTATAAACCTTATTTTCGAGTCTCTACGTGATAATTCGATAATGGTTCTTCATCTCTTCTTGTGAGAAAGGCAAGAAACAATGAGAAAAATATATCTCCCAAATTCATTAGGTTTTTCCTAAGTTTGTAACTCTCATATTCTTCAAGAACGAAGAGTGATATATTCCATCACACTATATACGATCCTATACGTAGTCGTAATTACGAATCGCTAGCACGATTGTTATTAGCGAGGGAAGCGTTCAAGGTGCGGATACAACGCTTAGAGGCACGACACTTGGAGTGCTTTAAGACCTTCGGTGATCACGTAATATTTGTATTCGTCATCAAGAAGAAATCAAGATGGTTGATTGAATTACGAGATTTAATCAAAACGGTACGTTTAGCTTTTTATTTAATTGTGCATAAATGCTAGGCATTAATGTGGTGAAACGTCTCTAATAAAATTTTTTGAACTCTATTTCCGCTACGAGGTTTCACCCGAGGGTCTAGGCGATCCCAACAGTGGTATCAGAGCTATGGTTTATGCACGATTGAAACCGGTATGTGTTTAAATTTCGAGTTTATGCACATGTAAACGTATTATTAATTTGATTGTTCGTTGTTTGGGATTTTGAGAAAAACCAAAAATCTGTTTTTTGAACAAAACAAAACAAAAATTGGTACGAACGTCGCAGTCGCGGTGTCGCTGCGCTCAGCAGCGCGCTTCGCAAGCACACACGCTGTGCGCAGGGGCTGCGCTCAGCAGCCCGCTGCGCACAACAGCGCGGGCTGTGCAGCAGCAGCTCGCTGCGCGGGCTGCACGCAGCAGCGTGTGCCGCGAGCATGCGCTGCGCGGCAGCGCACGCTGCGCGCGCAGCAGTTGCCTGGCAACAGCGGCGTGTTCCTTTTGTCATATTTTTGGTCGTTGTCGTTTCTTTAGATTCGTTTCTTATTGAACGACAATGTTATGCATGAGCATAAATTAATTTTGTTATTTTTCTTGTGAATTCGAGATTCGATAATGGGTATAAAACCATTTAATTTTTTGTCAAAGGAATATTTGATCGAAAAGGGGGCCTTAATTAAATTTAAGGGAATCATGAATTGCTAAAGAAAATTAGAACGAAATTAAACAAAGTTTTGAATGTTGGATTTCAAAGATATTAAAATCCCATTAACTTACAAATCGGATTAATTTTATGGCTCGGTAAATTTATGATGTTTTATATCTCATATGTTAGCATGCGTATGTGATATTATGATTTACCGTTTTATGGAGCATGCTAGTATTAGGCGTTAGGTTCTTGTTTTATTATGTGATATGTTATTGCATGATCACCTTAAACAAGATAAATGCTAAAATTGATGAGACCTTGCATGTTGAATTCTCTCGTTTAAATATTAAATCTAGAATGGGAATAGCAAAGACCGAAAGTTTTGCTATACCTTGCCTTCCACCACTAGTAGAACATGTGAAATGCCGCGAAGACTATATTCGTCGACTGCGAGTCGTAGGGGCGGGTATGGTGCCTAGAAGGCTGTGGTCTACTAAGCCTTTTTACAGGCCCGTAGTAATACGCTAGTCCAAGTGTTGGCTATGAGTCGTGGGACACTTGGATGGGTTTATTAGTTACGATAATTTGGTGGGTTAGACTTAACACTGATTAGTATATGGGCTCGTGTGCTCGGGGTGTATATGAAAGGTGAGGCAAAACCATCTTGAGAACCACAAAAGAGTTGTGGAAGGGCGGACGAGTCTACTAGTTGTAAACATCATATGGGCTCGTGTGCTCGGGGTGTATGATGGTTATGATTAGATCTCAAGCCCACTAAGAAGATAGACCTCGTTTTCCTTCATGGGGGTGATGGAATTCAATTAAAATAGTGGGAGAACACATATTACTAAAGATCCATGATATATGTGTATAACGTATTAAAACTGAATGCTATTTATCTGTTCGCCTATTTCTTAATAGTTAAGAAACCACGCGCATGTATCTTTTAGAACAAACTAGCTTATTGGTCCTAATTCTGCCGACTAGTGTTAAGTTCTTAGAGAACGAAAACTAGTGGAGAATGTTACAACTATGGTTCCAAAGGACACTTAAAGGAGGAACTATGCAAAGCCTGTGAAGGCTAGTGCTAATATGTTATTTGTTGAATTTAATCTTTTGATTAACGCTATTTCTTGGATATTAGACACCAGTTGTGGTGCGCATCTTTGTAATGGTTTATAAGTGATGACAAGAAGTAAATCTCTAAGTATAGTAGAGATGACCCTAAGGTTGGGGAATGGAGCAAGGGTAGGTGCCATAGCCATTGGGACATCTACTTAGAGATAGATAGTAGAAAATAGTATTAAAATAATTGTTATTTTGTTTTGGATTTAATAAAGAACATTATCTCTGTACTTGTTTTGGATAGATAGGGATATTATTTATCAATTAAAGACAAAGGGTTGTCTATGTTCTTTGGTTAATTCTGGAAAACAGTTTAACATATGATTTATATACTAGATCCCCAAGTGTTTCTACTATGTGTATTCAACAAAGTAACAATGTGAGCAAACGTAAGTCTAGTAGTCTACCTGACACATACATGTGACACGCAAGATTAGGACACGCTTTCAAGAAAAATAGAATTAGAAAGTTAGCTAATCTACTAGATCTTGGAGATTTAGATGATATGCGAACTTGTGAATTCTGTCTTAAATGGAAGATGAACAAATCACCATTTGGAGGCTAAATGGAACATGCCACCGGCGCCTTGGACTCGGTCCATTTGGATATATGTGGTCTAATGAGTGAACTGTTCTTATTTCATAACTTACCAATGGTTCTTGGCGTGGTTATTTGTATCTGATGAGATACAAGTCTGAATCTTTTGAGAAGAGTTTAGACATGAAGTAGAGAAGCAAACTGGAGGAAGTATTAAAGCTCTTTGATTTGATCGAGGAGTGTAATATTTATCTAGTGAGTTCACAGACTATCTAAAAGAATTTGGAATTCTCTCACAATGGATTCCGCTTGGAACGCCGCATCAGCCGGTGTGTCTGAGCATGGAAATCGAACACTGATGAATATGGTTCGATCCATAATGAGTTTTATAGATTTACTTACATTCTTCTAGGGTTATACCTTGGAAGCTGCTGCACATACATGTTTAAAGTTCTGTCTTAAAGTGTGTCTGAAACCTCATATGAGATGTGGTTTGAGGTGCTCTGCTGTCAAGCAGTTAGTGGGAGATAAGTTGGATTCGAGATCCACTTTATGTATATTTGTGGGGTATCCAAAAGAGTTGTATGGATACCATTTCTATAGCTTGGAGGAACAAATTGTGTTTGTTTCTCATGATGCCACCTTTTGGAAAGGATACTCTTTGTTATAAAAGGCACAAGCATAGAACTTGAGGAAACTCATGAACCACAAGTTCTCACAAACACCATGGTTGAGGACTAGACGATGATACTTACTTTAAGTACACAAACTCCCTTGGATGTTGATCCAAAGTGTTATGGGGAGACGATGTTGGACATCGATTCGGGAATTTGGCAAGAAGCTGTGAGATCCGAGATGGACTTCATTTACTCAAACAAGGTATGAGCCTTGGTAGACCCAACTGAAGGCTTTAGGTCTATCGGCTGCAATTGGGTTTATAAGCGAAAGCTTGGGGTAGATGGAGAGGTGGTAACCTATAAGGGTCGCCTCGTGGGGAAGAGTTATTCTCAAAAGCAAGATATTAATTATGAGAAACTTTTTCGCCAGTAGCGATGCCGAAATCCATTCGGACACTTATTTCCACTGCTGCATATCTCTATTAGGAGATTTGGCAGATAGATGTAAAACTACTTTTCTTAATGGAAACATTGAGGGAGAGTAGCGCAGCCGAAAGCCTTTACATCTAGTGGGAGCGAACACAAAGTGTGTAAGCTAAAAGGTTCAATTTTAGACTTCAAGTAATTTCCCGAAGCTCGAATATACTTTTTGATGAAACTAAAAGTTGTATGGATTCGTCAAAGTACGTATAGACCATATATGTGTACAAGAAGGATAGTGGGAGCTAGGTTGCGTTTTCTTATCTTTTATATTGATGGTATCCTACTCATTGGAAACAACGTAAGGATGTTGCAATCAATCAAAGGATAGTAGTCGACACAATTCTCTAAGAAAGACTTATGAGAGACATCTTATGTGCTAGGTATATAGTTATACCAAAATAAAAGCAATGAGATGTTGGGTCTCTCTTAGTCGTTGTACATAGATAGTGTGCTGAATCCTAGGAATCCAAGTGGGGATTCTTGCTAGTGAGACATGTTTTCCGCCTTTCTAAGATGGTGTCACCTAAGGCATCTGAAGAAAGAGAGAAACTGTTTCACATACATTATGTATTTGCTATTAGGAGCGAAGATGTATGCTATGCTATGTACTAGGTCTGATGTGACTTATGCACTGAATGTGAAAAGTCGATATCATGCCAATCCAAGGGTTGACCTTTGGATTGCCATGAAAACGATCCTTAAGTTTTCTTAGGAAGACTAAAATGATGTTTTCTTGATATATGGCAATGGGAGAATTCGAACTGGAGTGCTTTATAGACTCTGATTCTTCAGTCAGTCATAGATGACTTGATGTCGATATCTGGATACATATTCGTACTCGTTGGTGGAGCTCTAAGTTAGAAAATTTCTAAGTGGGAGACTATGACTAAAGCTCACCATAGAGAGTGAGTACATAGCAATGGAAATTGCTAAGATGGTTGTTTGGATAGGAAATACGCCCAAGAGTTGGGGTAATTTCATTCATTGTTGATCATGTATGGCAATACAGTGATAACGATGAGGCTATTGCGAAAGCAAAGGAGCCAAGGTCTCATCAAAGATCCAAACATAAGAGTCGATATCAATGGATCCGAGTGATCATTGGTAGAGGTGACATTCGAGTGGAACGTATAGACTCGATAGATAATATAGCAAACCCTTTCACCAAACCCTTGAGCCAAAGGTATTTGAAGGACATCTAGGATGAGCCTTAGATACATGGGCAACTGGCTTTAGGGCAAGTGGGAGATTGTTAGTGTTGGGTGCCCGGCAAGCCAATTGGTTGCCAAATACTTAGCAACACTACGAGAACAGTCTTGTTTAAATCGTTATTTATTATATGGCATCTTCTTTATTATATATCTATGTCTTTACATATATGTAATGAAGTCCCTTGGGTTACATAGAGCTATGGGTACGGTCACGCATTCGATGGTGATCATGGGATGTACTCGAACGGCTGTAATCCTAAAAGTGTTCCAAGTCATAGAGTCATTGAGATAGGGATATCAATGACTTGTCAAGACTTGCTTGTACGTTGCATTTCCTTGGAGGAATGTACCTTGTTCCATGAGTATTGGTTGGGAACCTATGCAACGTATGAGGGTTCACAACGGGGATGGTGAATTGAGCAACCCCAGTAGAAATTCATATTGGTAGACGTGTCGAATATGAAATTCCATGGTCACGTAGGCTTGTGATGATCCTCACGACTTGAGGGATCGCGGCTGTTCAAATGCATGACCCACTGCACTTTGATTTAGTTCATGATTACCAGATAGTCACAAATGGGCTATTTTGGGTGTAGTCTGGTTGTGTGATTTGGCAGGCGATTTCAAGATGGGATCTGTCTCTAATCGTGTGATTAGTGAATCTCCTATGCTGTCTTGGAAATGACTTGACTGGAAATCTTTGACCAAAGTAAGTCAATAAGAAGGTGTGTAATCCTTGCTTAGTTGACATAAGTCGTCATTTGCCAATTGACATAGTCATATGATTAAATTAGTAGGATTTCGACTGGTAACCAAATCCTAGATTTAATCGGGAGATCTGACAGAAGGATGAGACACATGCTACGATCGTGATCAGGAGAGGTATGTTATAATCATTTGAATCTAGGAGTTGAGTCGACGTTGCTAGACATCGAACTCAATCTGTGAGAGTCGTGCATTAATTGGTGGTTAATTCATAACCAAGATTAATCATTTGGCGCAATGATTAATTAAGGTAATGATTGGTTAATTGTTACCGAGCCGTTTGGGAAATGGTCTCACTGCTAGCTTTCGAATGAACCTAAGGGGTCACACACTAACTTGAATAAGTTTTCCGGTTGTATGTACGAGATGGCCAATTTTCGAATTGGACCTTATATGAATTAATATTGGATATTGATTCATGATGGAATAAATTAATTAAGTCTTGGGCTTAAATTAATTAATTGGACTTTTAATTGATCGATGATTGATTAATTAATGGGCTAGGCCGAAGGGATTTATTAATGAACGCCCAATTAATAAATCTTGAGAGTTAATTAATTTAATTAGTCTTGGAGATTAATATAATTAATTAATGGGTTGAAATAAAATTGTTGGAAGACAATTTAATTAGGAAAGTGACTTTTGGATTTTGGTGGAGATTTAATGCATAATAGAATCCTAAATATGAGATGGGATCTTCTATTACAAAATGGTGTTTCAATCACCTATTGCATTGACGGATGGAAGCCACGTGTAAAATTAATATGTTCTTATAATAGAGAATAAGATCCTATTAAACTAGTATGGAAAGAGATCAATATTTACTGAAATTAATATTGGATTAAGGAAAGTTAAAAAATCATAAGTAAAATTGAAAAATGGAAAGATCCAACAAAAATAAAAATCTACTTTGAAAAGATTTGCAATCAGCGATAAGTAGGGTCGATCCACAGGGAATGGTGTAAAATTCAATTCCTAAATTACTAATATCGATAAAAAAAAGTGGGGTTTGAGATTTTTAACTAAAATCGTAAATAAAAGACGTGAAATTAAAAACGCAAGAATTAAAAACACAATTTCGAAAGAATGCAAATAAAGTAAAATTCGGATTTTAATATGATGAAAAATTCTAGTCTTCGGATTTTCTCGGTATGGATTTAATTAATTCGATCACTGATGCAATGATAATTCAATGTTTAATAGATTAATCGGCTATAGTTATTAACAAGCTCTAATAACATAGTCTTTCCTTAAGTCGTCGATAACCAAAATAAGCTCTTTGATTACTTCTCTTACCAAACAGACAACCCTAAACAAGCTCTTAGGATTTAGCCTATCGATAGCATGCACGTATTAGAAAGACACCGATTCTAGCCAACAAACGCATAAGCTCGGTTTATTTAGACCAGATTACTAATTCTCATAACGACTAATCAAAAACGTTTCCATAATCAACGTCGCTAACTGCTACAAAATTAGGGTTCACCAGGTTTCAGTGATTCAGTTAAGAAAGCCAGAACGTCCATTCGCTCAAGGCTTAGCCATTCATTGCCGACCCAATCTTTCGACACTCTCATGTTGTTCCTGAACGCAGTAATGAACTCCATCTCGCCTGCCATTAAACAGTAGCATTGTTTAAGTATACATCAATAAGTGTGTAGTTTAATCAAATTTGGTCAGTATTAATATATACCGGGGAGGAAAACTTGATAGCCACTTTCTGTATCCATGTCTCGGCCAAGTACAACACATTCCCACCAGCCATCGTGGCGCCATGCATCAACTGCCATTCCAATCTGATACCTGAAGTCAGTTGAATCCCAATCAGGACATGGCCTTACTGTTAACCGGCCAGCACATCGCATGCCTGAACCTTCTGGAGCCACCACTCGAGATGTTGGGACCCATTCCTACATAAATCAATTCATAAATGTGTGTGTATATATATATCAGCTATAAATTTTAGTGCATATTTATTTTCCTCTGGAAATTCACCAAGTACCTCTAGCTTATTTCCACCAAGTACCTCTAGCTTCCCTGGTCCATCAACCTCATCCATATCCAAGTATTGGACCTTCATAAGATTCTTACGCGATAGACGAAGAATCTTGCACCTTAACCAACAACCTCGCATGCCACTGTCCTGCGAAAGAAGTTCTATGTTTTCACCTACTCTTGGCAACCATTGATTTTGTGCAATTGGCTGCTCAGCCGGCGAACCAGACTTATTCTCAGTAGGCTTCTCGCCAGGAAGTTTGACTTTTGTGCTCTCACAACTTGGTCCCTCTTTAGCCGTGGAGATTTTAGGACCAGCACGCCCATCCTGGAGGCTCTTAAGCTTGGAAAAGCGAGTCATCATTGCCATAAGAACTTTCAAATGTGGGGTTATCTCAAGAATCTGTGACGAAATTTAGCAGATTATTCAGACAATTAAATTGGCCAGTATTAAACCAATCAGTCTCAAAAGGAAGTCATCACAGATTAACAGCCATTAATGGAATGATATGTATTTTTAAAATTAGAGGGAAAAGAGACTTAAGGCAACTCTAAACAAGGACTGCGAAAATTATTTTTGGAACAAAACAACCTTCAATAGCATAAAAATAAACAAAGTGAGAAAGTGAAGATTAGATTTAGATTGACAAATTTGGCTTAACAACTTAGAGAGAATAGGCAAGATACATATCCAACTTTATGCGGTATTAAATCAAGTAATTGAAAAAGAACAACCGGAGAAAAGTTAGAATATATATCCTTTTAAATTTAGAAAAGTAAACATCATCAAAACTCATCTTGAGAGGGAAGATGTGACATTTAGTAATTTATCTACAGAAAGGATTCGACCTTTAATTTACGAATTTTTTATTTGGATTGCTTTCAGCATAACCATAAAAGACCAGTCTTTGTATGGGTGCCAATAAACTATAAAATTAATTATTCCGGTGAGACTGAAGATTGGTTTAAACAACATAAATTGAAAAGCCTATTAATCATACTCTGAGACAGTGACCAATTGACTCAGATGACAATAGAATACAGCGTCATGAAACCACAACATTTATCACCATTTTTAGCATAAAGACGCTGAATTTATCAGTCCCTAACAAGTAAGAAGTATTACAAAATAAGTATAACTACAAAGAGGTGAATGTATTATACTTGAATGAATTTACAAGAGATTAGTCTTTGAAAATAATTAGAATAATAAAAAACTCTGCATCTATGTTACCTTGAACGGAATATGGAATAAGGCGGAGACTCCAAAGCAAGAGAGGTAATATGTTTGTAAGAAAATGAGTTGGTTTATAAAGGGAGGAGCGTATGTTGTCGTTAAGCAACATTTATTCACTGCTACCTAACGCTGACGTGATGGCATACACGTGCACAACCTTAATTGGTTTCAAGCTTATCCGCCTTAAGGTTTTTGTTATTTTTCACCAACTTAGAAAATCTCATTACAAATTTCCTATATCATACATTTGTTTTCCAATCTGGACATTGAATACCTTAAACCACATTCATACGGAGGTCAAAGTTCCACAATTGTGGAAATAAATGAGTGCACTTATAAGTGTGAAATATATAAAAACAATTTAATTGAAGTAAGAATTGCAATATGTAGAGTGATCCTATTCAAGTACTTCTTTTCCATCTTACCTTTTTATTAATTTCTATAAAATAATATATCATCATCCTCAAAATCACCATATAGTTTTAATTGTAACATATAATCTGCAAATCATTGTATATTAATAATTTCCTCGTAACAAGAATTTTTCTTACAAATATCTGATGCTAATAATATTTTTATAATATCAAACATTATAATTAATGCCAGAAATACATAAATAAATTATTTTTTTTAAGAAGCAACTAATGTTTGCCCAGACTAAAATCGAAAGCTAACCTTATTAATTTCCTATAATGTAATACTTTGCTCCACTGATTTTCTTTTCGCTCTTTCTTTTTCTCTTAGTACAACACCATTACATAAATTTAGGGCTACAAAAGTTAGAGCGCCAATATAAAATCCTAGGAACCTAAATGCGACGCTCTTTTTCTAGTAGCTTTGTTCTTCGCAGCATTACTCGCCTCGTCATTATCTCGGATAACGAGCAGTTTCTTTAGGTTTAGTTCATTGACAGGGTTGGATGATTCACTTAATAAAGCCCGAATATCCGACTTTAGCTCAATATTTACCCATCTATTCTCAACCCAGTCTTTCGATACTCTCATGTCCTTCCTTTCTACAGGCAGAAACTTCTTCTCACCTGCCATTCAATAATAGCACAATTTCATTATATATATATATATAATAAAAACCATTTTTTCGCAAATTTTATTTAACATGTACCAGGAAAATAGACTCGATAAATACTCGTTTTGGTTGTGTCACGACCAACTACAACACCTTCCCACCAACCGTCGCTCAACCATGCATCAACTGCTGATCCAATGTCATACCTTAAGCCAGTTGAGTCCCGACTAGGCCATGGCCTCACCGTCATGCGTCCAGCATATCTCCAGCCTATATTATCATGAGCCGCTACTCTCAATGCTGGAACCCATTCCTACATAAATCAATAGATACATGCATGTATATATATTCAGTTATTTATCGATATCTGTATGTGAAACAAATAATTTTTGTTCTTTTAATTGGACTTTCACTTAAAAACGAAAAAAAAAAAAAAGAAGACTAGTAATTTAACATGTACTATTTAGTTCCATGATGCAATGTTTGTTACCACGAGTTTTCCCGATCCATCTTGTTTGTCAACGTCACAATACTGAACAGACAGGAGATTTCGAGATGAGCGCAGGATTTTGCACCTGAACCAACATCCTCTCTTCCCGCTATCTTGAGAAAGGAGCTCAACATTTTCATCGACTTTCGGCAACCCTTCATTCTCTGGCTGCTGAGCTGGCACATTCTCAGCCGTTGTATCAGCATGCCCACCAACTCGTTCACTTGATTCTCCTCTGTTGTTGCGTTGTGCACATCTCAGAGTAGAGAGAATAGGATGAGTAGCGTAACCCTGTAATGTACTCAAAGAGAATGGTTTGACTTCATTGTCAATGTATTCTCTGTGGCACATAAAAATTTCAGTTGAGAAACTTTCAGGAAGAAGGCGTTCAGATTCCTCGAAATGAGTGGGAGTCAGAACTGCAACTACGCCATCAATGCAGTCTGCACTCGTCTCTATAACAGAGGATGTGATGAACACTTCTCCATACTCGACGTGTAAATCAGACAAATGTAAAATATCATCACGATAGTAAAACCATCGTAATGACACCATTTTCTCGACCTTGTCGTTCTCGTACATATCTTCAACATAACCTGGAGAAAATTCATCATTTTGACAGAGAACCCACACAAAGGAATGTACCTGCAAGTTGTAAAAGGATTGTGAGAACTCTTTATCTTTTTTTTTTTTTTTTTTTTTACATTGTGGGATCTCTTATAAAGGGACTTACAGGAACTTCCGTTTCCTCTTTGACAAAAGCTGGATAATGCTTTAGTTGTCTGTTGCACGTCCAGGCTTCTCCTGACCAGATAATTTGTGAATCATGTTGTCTGGAGGACTCTGCGATCTGAAATTGCATTGTTTTTATGAGTAATAATCAAATGCTAAGCCTATATCATTATGAAAAAAAATTCAGATAATATAGGGAATTATTGAGAATTACCTCCTCGTTGATCTGGGTGGTCTTACGGCTAGAGGAACATGTATTCATGGCCATTGGAACTTGCAGATGTGGAGTTGCCTTGAGTACTGAGATGAAATTTTGTGTAAGAAATGTTGAGTATTGAAGTTCACTTTACAGATCAAGGCTTATTGGCAATGAGAAATCAAAGTCCTTGTCCTATCTCATCATTCGTAGTTATGATTTCTTCTTACCAGAGCTCGAATGGATTCACATTACAGAACAAATTCCCAATAATTTCAAGTTGCTATAACGAATGGATTCACATTACAGAACAAATTCCCAATAATTTCAAGTTACTTATAGCAGGAAACAACAATGATGCAATTCAGAAATATATCCCAATTTCTACCCATTTTGTGACAAAAATAGTATGTATTTGTATGATAATAATAATAATAAGTCACGGCAAACACATTCAAATCGGAAGGAGAAGAGACTTAGAGCAACTCGACATTGACTGAGATATACCAAAATGAAATCACATAAACAGTTTGCAGACATTAAAAGAAACAACATCCAACACCATCATAAAATAGGATGATTTTTGACAATTATTTTGTAATAACTTAATGGAAATGCAGCAACATTAAATCATAACTCTTCTTTTGGTTTAATCTCCGTATAACCATAAAAGGCCAACATTTATGCAGGGAAACATCGAAACTAATTATTCCACCAACATTCAAGTCAGAATTTGCTTCAACTGTTAATCAATCATAAACCAAATTCAAGAGGGAAAAAAAAAACAACAACAGCACATCACAATTTTCAAATCAAAGAGGCTGAATTCATCGTTCCCTGATGAAGAAAAGAATATTTACAAAATCGGCACAATCACAAGGAGGTGAAGAGAAAGTTTAACTAGAATGACTTGACAAAAAACAATTCTAAAATACTAATTTCGATAACAAAAAACTCCATTAATCAAAATGTACCTTCGATGGAGAGAAGGAAGAGGGCGGAGATACCAAAGCAAGGAGGAGATGTGTGATTTAGAAAATAGTGTAAACAGTATTTAAAGAAAAGAAAAGCTTCTTCGTTGGTAAGTGAATTAATCAGTTCACCTAACGCTGACGCTAAAGGTACACGTGTACAACCTTGACTGGATGTACGATAAGCTCTTCTCGAGTTTCTTATCTCTTCCACCAACTTTCCGAATATTATTATAAATTTCATGTTTGGCAAATGCCTTTTACCCATCATGCCATTAAACAGCTTACGCCACGTCCATGCTGAGGCTAATAAAGCCACGGTTGTGCTATAACGACAATTAAAAGGTAAGTTTGAAAGATTTACAATATTAACACTAATCCTATGCACATCTTTGTATGAGGATATTATGGCCACAGTTTGTATCTTTTATCTGCACTACATTGCCTAATGTTCGCCTTATATCATAATGTTTTCAAGCTTGGTGTTTTAGAGACTTCAGGATGATTGATTTCCAAACTTTTAATTATAACCAACTTAGGTTTACCATCCTAGAAGTATGAAGTGATTAGTTTTCAATTGTCTAAGTGTCTAAGAAACGGCATTAATTAAGGTTCTTAAGGCCACATTTGATTTATATTCACTAAACACAAATAATGTTTCCTCATTTGCCCCAACAAATAATTGATCTCTTTCACGATAAATACAATTATAGATCGCCTTACTCCAACACAAATCGAACAATTTAAAAGATTCGATGTTCAGTGGATATCAGTGATCAGTGTGAAAGTGTCTAGTGCTCCTACAAAGAGCTTCAATAAAAGTTATATTCACAGAAGATACCATATAAGATTATAAAAATATCATTAGTTACATTCGTACACATCCTAGTCGTAACAATTCTCGGGCATGAGACTCAGCTCTTATTCTCGGGTATAAAAAGTAAACATTGTGTTGCATTTTCATTAACATAAGTTCTTGTTTATCAAAAGTTTCTTTTGTAATAACTTTATTATATTAAGTAACCAAGCTTGTTATTTGTCCCACATACTTTCACCGAAAGACATCAAGTTTCATATATTGCTTTTCACGCATAAAGGGCCTTAAGCTCATAGTCAAGAGGCCGTAACTAAAAAAATTAAATCCATGATTATTCATTTGCAGCGTTAAATTAACTTTAATTGAGTACATAACAATTTGTTTTTCCAAATGAGTTCATGGGCTGAGTTTTAGATATCTTTACATTTTCCCGAAGAAGGCTAAATCAAGGAAAGTCTTCATACTTAATTTTCAACCCTTCCCACGTCTATAACCTTGAAAAGAAATGGTTAAAATCTTAGTTTAATTATTGAGCTTGATGAAAAAAATGATGGTACGCTAAACCTCCTAAAAATGAGTGATGGTTAATAAGTACCATAAGGGGTTATTAATATAAAATGGTCATATCAAAGTAAGGAAGGAGATAAATAGATAGTCAATGGGGTAAAATAAGAATGATCATGATGGAAATGTATATTGAGGTAATCGGACGCCATCAATAACTTGAACTGGGATAATAGAGAAATTTGAAGCACTTCAGTTTTTGACCACCAAGTCGCTAAAATGCTTGTATAAAGATGTTTAACGACATAGATGAAATCATAACCAATGATTCAATTATAGCACAATTTCAAATGTCCAACAAGGAGAAGAAAACTATTACATTAACCAAATGAAGAAACAGCAATGAGAAAATTAAGCAATATAATAGCAACTTACATGTCACAGATACAACTATAACTAGATATCATAACAGAAGCTATAAATATTGAATTATCGTATTGATTTAGTACATGCAAGATCATATGTTCATCAATCAACCATTATTCGTGCAGACTATAACAAATCACAAGGATACAATTACAACAAAGAATGAAAAAAGGCTTACTAACTTGTGACATTCAATAGCATCTTTACTTGTTTTCATGTTGTTCCATCATGGAATGTGCTCGTCGATCCAAAGACACATAAGAAAAGAATTAGCATTAGTGTCTTTAATGAGATAGTGAACAATGCAGCTGCTTTTTCGCCATGAAATCACACGCTCTTCCCACGCCCTTTGCACCTTAGTATCAGGCATCCTATTCAACAAGTAAACTCAAGTTCTTCACAACTGCAGCTTTAATGAGATAAGCAAATCATGTTACAATCATTCAGATACAAAAGAGACCCTATAAAATCTACACTGAATTTATCAAAAGCAAAATTCTACAAGTTCGACGAAATTTCTTCAACAGATGCAAGGCATAACATTAAAAACGAGTAACCCAAAACACATATGGATAAACTATCAGAGCGGCTAAAAAAGATTAAAAAATAGAAAAAGACTAATGAATAGAACAACAACCTTCAGATTTATTATGATCTAAACTAAAAGATTGTATATTTGCACAAAATTAAAAATGGGGTTCTCTAAATTATGTCGAGTTGATTGAACAATTCCATGAAATAAAGCAGCATTTAAAAAACCCATAACCATTGATCAAACAAAATAATTTTCTACCAACCTTAAAAACAAATTATGGGTGCCAATGCTACAGAAACTCGAATAATGACGATAAAGAGAACCCAAAGTAGAGTGCAGACAGACATAATTAATTGTAGACTGACCTTAAAACAGTGACGATGTGGGGATTGAGAGTTCGATTCAGATAGTTACGAGCCAAAAAGATTAAGATATATGTTTGGTAGGGTTTAATGAAAATTAATGGAGATAATAATAATTACTATCATTCTTTCAATTTCTTCATTATTTATTTATTACTTAATTATTAAAAATAAAAAGTACGCATAAAAGAATAAATTGATGACTTCAAAAATTATGGATTATTTAATCCAAAATTGACTTTTGCATATTGTGGAAGGAAAAGTTTGTAAAATGGGTTTCGACTATTGAAATTGGCATGACTTACGTTTATTAAGAGAGTTTTAGTAATTTTTCTTTTTTTATAAGTTGTTCTACATCTTCTCATAGTTATTATTTTTACTTGATTTATGTTTTATATTATTGACCTTAAAATAATGAAGAAAATATTTATAACATGATAATGGATTTTTTGATTGGATAAAAGTTATTTGAACATCTAAGGGTATTTATTTATGTCATATTTAAATATTAAAAACAAAATTGAAGTTTAATAATTTATGGAGTGTTAATATTTCATTCCATTTAAAATATTTATGCAATAAAATTGAAGTCGATGAGATAGGATCTTGTACTAATTAGTTAAATAACACGTATTTGAAAACCTAAGTGATACAAATCTAAAATTTCCAGTACTATTAGTATCATTTAACCTATAAATTTCATTAACTTCATATATATCAACATCTATGTGGTTTTTCATCTATGGCTACAACCGTTATAAAGACAACATTATCCATTTTGGTGTACCAATACTATTACTCTATTCGTGCTTCGTAATTTTAGTATCATCCTTATCAGCATTACTCTTCTAAAATGCCTCCTTATTATCTCTAATAATACGCCATTTCTTTATGTAAAGTTCATAAGTAGCTTTCTTGTTATGAATTTGATGACTTGGCAATGAAGAAATGGACGTTGATCGGGTTAAATGATTCACTGAAGAAAGCCTGAATATTTGACTTTGGTTTCAGGCTCACTCACCACAGTCAAAAACTTCTTCGCACCTGCCAAATGAACAATAGTTTAATTTAATTATTATATACCCTTAGTATAATTTAATCAAATTTGGCAAAGCTTAATACGAACCGGAGAAGTAAACTTGAAAAACAACTTGTTGTCGCAATGTCATAGCTCTGTCTCAACATGATCTTGGACCATTTTCTTCCTTGTACACAATGTTTTCAGCTGATTGTTGCATATCCAAGTTTTTTCCTAACCAGATAATATCTGAAATCGCATCATTTTTATAAGTAATAATCAAATAATAAACCTTTATATGACGAAAAGAAATAGAATTAGCCGGTTTTAACCAAGTTTTTCAAACAATAATAGATATATAACCATTGATATAATAAACACAAAGACTCCAACCAACCTTATGGGCTAATGCTCTCTTGAAGAATTTTGAACTAGCCTTAAAAGACAAGGTGAGGATTGAGATTATTACATTACAAAGAAACAAAAATATGAGTAGGATGTTTGGTGAAAGCTTTTGGAGGGTATGGCTTAAATAAAAATTAAATGGAGAGAATAATTATTACTAAGGGAAGAGAGTGAGTAAGTTGAATATGAATACACCAACACATTGTTTGGTGGGTTTATATAGAAAAATTCTCAAAGTCCTGAGGGCATAAAAGGAAAGAAAAGAGAGAATAATTCAACGAATAATATGACAGTTGTATATATCAAGCAGTAGCCGTGCTTCTCTTAACTTCCCTGATTCTCTCAACTAGGGGTGTAAGTCGAGCCGAGCCGGCTCGAGCTCGAACAAACGAGCTCGGCTCGAGCTCGAGTTTTTCGAGCTCGAGCCGAGCTTCACGAGCTCGAACTTTTAACCGAGCTCGAGCTCGAGCCCAATCATTTCTAAAAAAAGCTCGCGAGCCCGACTCGCGAGCTTTTTATTATTTAATATATTATTATTTTTTTAATTATATTAATAAATATATATTAAATAATTAATAAAAAATAAATAAATATTCAAAATTTAAATTTCCCGCCTTTTTATTATTTAATATATTATTATTTTTTTAAATTTTATTAATAAATATATATTAAATAATTAATAAAAAAATAAATAAAAATTCAAAATTTAAATTTCCCGCCGAAAATTTGAAATTTTAAGCGGGCTCGGCTCGAGTTCGGGCTCGAGCTCGAACTTAAGCTCGCGAGCTCGAGCCCGAGCTCGAAAATTATGAGCTCGACGAGCTCGAGCCCGAGCTCGAGCTCGCCTGAATGGGCTCGAGCTCGAGCTCGAGCTTGGCAAAATTCCCAAGCTCGGTTCGAGCTCGGCTCGTTTACACCCCTACTCTCAACCATATTAGATCATACCATATCTTTTGTATCTATATTTATTTGTTTTACTCTTAGTCATTTATTCCACTTAGGATTGTATTCTATATAAACACTGTAGACGTCTGCAACTGTTATGCAATGAAATATATTATATAATTCCAAGCATCAATATGGCATCAGAGCCAGTTTCTCCCAACGTGGAAACGGCTTCCGGTTCTCTTTCCCCTCCCCCAACGCCGGCTGCGGCACCACCCGCTACCTCCTCTAATCCTTTGAGTCAAATACATCACTTTCTCTCTATCAAACTAACACCTAAAAACTACCTACTATGGCGTACACAAATAATGCCTCTTATCAAAGGCCTTAACCTACTCGGCTTCATTGATGGCTCGTCATCCCCGAATTCATCCCTACCCCTTTACGAACAACAAGACATCCTCCTAATGAGTGCTCTCATCAATTCATTAACTGAGGATGTAGTCCGTCTCGTCGTCGGCGCAACCTCCTCTCGCGAAATTTGGCTCATACTTGAACGAGCGTTTGCTTCGCCATCTCATGCTCGGATCATGCAACTTCGTCTCCAATTACAAAACCTCAAACAAGGCGACTTATCTATTCAATCGTTTCTCCAACAAGCCAAGACCGTTAGCGACGAACTTGCCGCAGCAGGCCACCCCATTGATTCCACCGATTTCAATCTCTATATCTTCAAAGGACTTCGTCCACAATTTAAAGATGCCGTTACAACTCTTACGGCCAGGTCCGAACCAATCAGCTATCCCGATCTACTATCCTTCCTTCTCACTCAAGAATTTCTCCATGAGGATGATCTCGCCACATTAACCATCTCAACTCCGAATCCCACCACAAACCCCGCACCTTCGGCTAACCTTTCCCAACGAGAACAACAAACTAACAATAGCGGTGGTTTTTCTCATTCTCGTGGACGTACCCGAGGCCGTGGTTATCGAGGACGTGGTCGATATGGTGGACGGTTCTATCAAAACTCCTATAATCAACCTTATCCATACTACCCCTCGCCCGTACCTTACCATCACGTACCACCTCATCCATATCCTTCACCCACACCTCACTACAACCAGCATCCGCATCACACACAACCACCCACAAATCCTTCGGCCAATATGGTTTATCCGGCAGCCCCTCAAACTTTCGATTGGTTTCCTGATACAGGTGCTTCACATCATGTTTCTCCTGATACACGCTCGTTCACTACTACTGAACCGTATAATGGGTCTGACCAACTTCACATAGGTAACGGTAATGGTCTTGCTCTACATAACACTGGTACGTCTTTTGTTTCCACTTCACAGCGTGCCCTTAAACTTTCTGACATATTACATGTTCCCTTTATCTCCAAACACTTATTGTCTGTACAAAAAAATTGCACGGATAATGATGTCTTTTTTGAATTTCACCATGACTTCTTTGTCGTGAAGGATCGGACCAGTCGGCGCACTCTTCTTACCGGACCGAGCAATAATGGCCTCTATTCGTTCAAATCGTCCATCCTAACCTCGAAGTCAGTTTCTCTCGTCACTCGCGCTCCTGCTAATACTTGGCATCAACGACTTGGGCACCCGCATGATCGTGTTTTAAATAAAATTATCTTGCAAACTAATTTATCATGCTCGACTACTTTAAAAAATTTTGTTTGTCGAGCATGTCCTTTAGGAAAATCTAGCAAATTGTCTCTCCCTCTTTCTAAGTCTAGGAGTCGTAGTATTTTAGATCTTGTTTTTACGGATGTTTGGGGTCCGTCCCCTTTATTATCTTCTGATGGACAAAAATTCTTTGTGATTTTTGTGGATGATTTCTCTAAATATATTTGGTTTTTCCCTTTAATGTGCAAATCTGATGTTTTTACTATTTTTCAGAACTTTCACAAATTGGTTGAAAATCAATTTAATACAAAAATTAAAGCAGTTCAAACTGATGGTGGTGGTGAATTTCATCGCCTTAAACCATATTTTGCTTCTCATGGCATTCAACACCGTATAACTTGTCCGCATACTCATGAACAAAATGGGAGTGTCGAACGCCAGCATCGACATATCATTGAAACGGGGCTTACGCTCCTTGCCACCTCTGCCGTCCCCCATCGATTTTGGCATTTTGCCTTCTACACGGCAGTTTTCTTGATTAACCGTATGCCGTCTTCCGTTAGTAACAATTTAAGTCCTCATGAACTTGTTTTTCAACAAAAACCAGATTTTAATTTCCTCAAAGTTTTTGGTTGCCTATGCTTTCCACACTTACGTCCGTACAATCATCACAAAGTTGATTTTCGCTCCACACCTTGTGTTTTCCTAGGCTACAGCCCGTCTCATCTTGGTTATCGATGTCTGGATTTCCAAACGAATCGTCTCTATGTTGCTCGACATGTCCGGTTTGATGAATGCTCCTTCCCATTTCGAGAAAACTCGATCCTCGGGCCCATCCCAACTAAGACTACATCCACCCCTGGATCTTGGGTTAGCTTTCCTCTCTCGTCTTCCTTTATCCCTACTACACTAACAACTTCCCCACCAATTACCCCTGCTCCATGCCCCATCCCCTCAACCCAATGCACGACCAGCACGACCCTTTCGTCCCACGAAACGCCTGTCTCACCCACGCCTCCATCGCCACCACGAACTACCTCCGTCCACCCTATGCGGCTACGATCTCGACCACCACGTCCTCCAACTCTCTTTGCCGCTTTAGCCCTTACCTCCAGTGATAATCAGCCTCTCGATTCCCATGAACCCACTTGTTTCTCTTCTGCCAACAAAGACCCCCGGTGGCGCCGTGCCATGGCTGAAGAAATTGATGCACTGATACGTAATGATACTTGGACTTTAGTTCCTTCACGACCCTCTATGAATGTCATTGGTTGCAAATGGGTATTTAAAATTAAACAAAATTTTGATGGTACCGTTGAACGCTTTAAGGCCCGGTTGGTTGCTAAGGGTTTCCACCAACAGGAAGGTATCGATTTCAATGAAACCTTTAGCCCGGTCATTAAGCCCACTACAATTCGAATTATTCTATCCATTGCCATCTCTCGGGGATGGATGCTCCGCCAATTGGATGTTCGCAATGCCTTTTTGAATGGACGCCTCGATGAAACTGTTTTCATGTCTCAACCGCCCGGCTTTATCGACCCTGATCACCCATATCATGTTTGTCAACTCAAGAAATCGCTCAACGGATTAAAACAGGCACCCCGCGCATGGTTTCACAGACTTAAAGTTTTCTTGCTACAATTTGGCTTTATTGCATCTCAGAATGACTCCTCTCTCTTCATATACCATTCGACTGATTTCGTTATTTATGTTCTTGTTTATGTTGACGATATACTTGTTACTGGTAACAACCCTACTTTGGTTGCAGATTGCATTTCATCTCTAGGTCGCGAATTTGCTCTACGTGACCTTGGTGGGATAAATTATTTTCTCGGTCTTGAGGTAGTCCCGACTCACGATGGTGTTCTTCTCTCCCAAAAATCGTACATTCGCAAGCTCCTTACTCGTGCTACAATGTCTGATTCCAAAGGTGTGCGCACTCCCATCTGCCCCAGCTCCAAGCTCTCTCGTTCCGACGAAGAACCGTTCGCTGACCCGTCCAAGTACCGTGAAATCGTTGGGGCACTCCAGTATCTTACCTTGACTAGGCCGGATATTGCCTTTGCTGTTAATAAGGTTTGCCAGTTCATGCACTCTCCATCAGAAATCCATTGGATGGCTGTCAAACGTATCCTTCGATATCTTAATCACAGTTCCTCTCTCGGTCTTCTCATCCGCAAGTCCTCCACTATCAGCCTAACTGCTTACTCCGATGCTGACTGGGCTGGCGACCTTGATGATCGTAAGTCTACCGGTGGTTATGCTATCTTCCTTGGTCCGAACTTCGTTTCATGGTCTTCGCGCAAACAACGTACAGTTGCTCGTTCCTCCACTGAATCTGAATACAAATCTCTCGCAGACACAGCTGCTGAGTTGTCCTGGATCAATTCCCTATTACGTGAACTTCATATTGACCTCCCAGCACCTCCGACTCTTTGGTGTGACAATGTCGGTGCTGCCTATCTATCCAAAAACCCTGTCTTCCACGCACGTACCAAGCATGTTGAGATTGACTTCCATTTTGTCCGAGATATGGTTGCTAATCATGAGATTCTGGTTCGCTTCATTCCTACTGACGATCAAACTGCTGATATCTTCACCAAGGCCCTTCCTATTTCACGCTTCGAGCTATTACGGGACAAGCTCAATGTTTCTTCTCGGCCACCTTGAGCTTGCGGGGGCATATCAAGCAGTAGCCGTGCTTCTCTCAACTTCCCTGATTCTCTCAACCATATTAGATCATACCATATCTTTTGTATCTATCTTTATTTGTTTTACTCTTAGTCATTTATTCCACTTAGGATTGTATTCTATATAAACAATGTAGACGTCTGCAACTGTTATGCAATGAAATATATTATATAATTCCAAGCATCAATAGTATACACTCTTGTGGTAAATTACATTTGAATTTTGCCAAAAGGGTCTGAGCTGGAATTTTCCAATTACGCAAGACTACAAAAGGAAAATATTGAAGAGGAGCCTTTGCCTTACATCTCTTCTTTACTGATTATTATTTTTATTAATATTATGTTGGAGTATATATAATATAACTAATTAAGTATTTTTCAGATATTCTTGTAATAAAACTCTATGTAAAATTATATATAACATAACTAATTTTGTATTTTAGATATTCATGTAATAAAACTCTAATTAAAATGGATGAGGCTAATATAAATTATTGGAACTAAGAGTAATTAATTTAAGAAATGATGAGAATTAACGAATTTGATGTCTCAATTACGAGGACAGCTAATTGCCAGTCAAACTTTCTTCTACTTCCCATAAAATTTTAGATTGTCTAGTTATTATTCTCATTCAATTAGTAATATAATATTGATTTCATTATTTTATTCTTATCTATTGTTTAAATCTTTGAATTGACTCCAATTTTCAAACATAATTTGTTTACTCAACGAGTTGGATATTCCCAATGTAATCGTAAGGGTGTGTGATTTTTTTACATATAAAACAAACAAATTTCTTATACACACATTTATAGAGGGATTAGATAGTCGACGTTCAAATTCCGCCATCTTTATCTTGAAACAACTCGAACATATATCTAATATTTTTAAGTTCGACTTTACTTAAATTCTTCACTAGCAATGATTTTTTTATCTATTGTTTGTTTTCTTGATTAAATGGAGTATTGCAGTTAACTCAAGTGATGACCAGACTTATCGAAAATGTACATTTTATTTAGTGATTACATTTGCAACATGCTTAAATACACTGAACTCATATAGTTCATAACTATAGATAGAGAACTAGTGACATAACTACAAAGACCAAAACCATTATTAGTAAAATTTATTAGTGACAAAATGTTAAAACTTTTGTGAAAATATATTATTATGATTTATGTGCATGTAAATCGTGTAATTTGCAATCTTACAAACGAGTCACAAATTTTGCCAAAAGAATTTAATAGCCACAAGTGCTCTATGTTTGACATATATTGTTTGCAGATTGAAAAAAAAATTGCAGGGTTGTAACAAATTTAATTTGTTTCCATTTCCTAGAAAAGAAATACAGAACATAAGAAGAAAAAAAATAACAAGACCAACATTATATGAATCCCATGTATTCTGATTAAATTAAAATATAGAGCGAAATTTGATCATCGTCGTGGTTGTACCGGTAAGGCTATAATGTATGTCGGTGCAACACCACTACTATCACGCTTTACAGTTTTACCCTTTCGACGAATACCTTTGCCAACATCATTGGTACTCTTCCTCGACGAGTCTCCATCTTCTCTGATGATGGGTTGTTTCTTCATATTAAGTTCACCGGCAGCTTTCTGGTTCGCTAAATTTGATAAACTTGGCGATTTTCCTTTATCATCTCGAGGTACTGAAGAACTCGGAACTTCCGTATTTGTTGAAGGGATAGAGTTATTGGCGTGATTATTTGCAACCGAGAGAGGCGTTCTTGTGATAACAGGTTTCAATGATTCAGTTAAGAAAGCCAGAATGTCCATTCGCTCAAGGCTTAGCCATTCGTTGCCGACCCAATCTTTCGAAATTCTCATGTTGTTCCCGAACGCAGTAATGAACTCCTTCTCGCCTGCCATTAAACATTAGCATTGTTTAAGTATAAATCAGTAACTGTGTAATTTAATCAAATTTGGCCAGTATTAATATATACCGGGGAGGAAAACTTGATAGCCGCTTTCTGTATCCATGTCTCGGCCAAGTACAACACATTCCCACCAGCCATCGTGGCGCCATGCATCAACTGCCATTCCAATCTGATACCTGAAGTCAGTTGAATCCCAATCAGGACATGGCCTTACTGTTAACTGGCCAGCACATCGCATGCCTGAACCGTCTGGAGCCGCCACTCGAGATGTTGGGACCCATTCCTACATAAACCAATTCATAAATGTGTGTGTATATATATATCAGTTATAAATTTTAGTGCATATTTATTTTCCTCTGGAAATTCACCAAGTACCTCTAGCTTCCCTGGTTCATCAACCTCATCCATATCCAAGTATTGGACCTTCATAAGATTCTTACGCGATAGACGAAGAATCATGCACCTTAACCAACAACCTCGCATGCCACTGTCCTGCGAAAGAAGTTCTATGTTTTCACCTACTCTTGGCAACCATTGATTTTGTGCATGTGGCTGCTCAGCTGGCGAACCAGACTTATTCTCAGTAGGCTTCGAACCAGGAAGTTTGACTTTTGTGCTCTCACAACTTGGTCCCTCTTTAGCCGTGGAGATTTTAGGACCAGTGTGCCCATCCTGGAGGCTCTTAAGCTTGGAAAAGCGAGTCATCATTGCCATAAGAACTTTCAAATGTGGGGTTATCTCAAGAATCTGTGAGGAAATTTAGCAGATTATTCAGACAATTAAATTGGCCAGTATTAAACCAATCAGTCTCAAAAGGAAGTCATCACAGATTAACAGCCATTAATGGAATGATATGTATTTTTAAAATTAGAGGGAAAAGAGACTTAAGGCAACTCTAAACAAGGACTGCGAAAATTATTTTTGGAACAAAACAACCTTCAATAACATAAAAATAAACAAAGTGAGAAAGTGGAGATTAGATTTAGATCGACAAATTTGGCTTAAGACTTAGAGAGAATAGGCAAGATACATATCCAACTTTATGCGGTATTAAATCAAGTAAATGAAAAAGAACAAACGGAGAAAAGTTAGAATATATATCCTTTTAAATTTAGAAAAGTAAACATCATCAAAACTCATCTTGAGAGGGAAGATGTGGCATTTAGTAATTTATCTACAGAAAGGATTCGACCTTTAATTTACGAATCTTTTATTTGGATTGCTTTCACCATATCCATAAAAGACCAGTCTTTGTATAAGTGCCAATAAACTATAAAATTAATTATTCCGGTGAGACTGAAGATTGGTTTAAACAACATAAATTGAAAAGCCTATTAATCATACTCTGAGACAGTGACCAATTGACTCAGATGACAACAGAATACAGCGTCATGAAACCACAACATTTATCACCATTTTCAGCATAAAGACACTGAATTTATCAGTCCCTAACATGTAAGAAGTATTACAAAATAAGCACAACTACAAAGAGGTGAATGTATTATACTTGAATGAATTTACAAGAGATTAGTCTTTGAAAATAATTAGAATAATAAAAAACTCTGCATCTATGTTACCTTGAACGGAATATGGAATAAGGCGGAGACTCCAAAGCAAGAGAGGTAATATGTTTGTAAGAAAATGAGTTGGTTTATAAAGGGAGGAGCGTATGTTGTCGTTAAGCAACATTTATTCACTGCTACCTAACGCTGACGTGATGGCATACACGTGCACAACCTTAATTGGTTTCAAGCTTATCCGCCTTAAGGTTTTTGTTATTTTTCACCAACTTAGAAAATCTCATTACAAATTTCCTATATCATACATTTGTTTTCCAATCTGGACATTGAATACCTTAAACCACATTCATACGGAGGTCAAAGTTCCACAATTGTGGAGATAAATGAGTGCAATTATAAGTGTGAAATAGATAAAAACAATTTAATTGAAGTAAGAATTGCAATATGTAGAGTGATCCTATTCAAGTACTTCTTTTCCATCTTACCTTTTTATTAATTTCTATAGAATAATATATCATCATCCTCAAAATCGCCATACAGTTTTAATTGTAACATATTATCTGCAAATCATTGTATATCAATAATTTCCTCATAACAAGAATTTTTCTTACAAATATCTGATGCTAATAATATTTTTATAATATCAAACATTATAATTAATGCCAGAAATACATAAATAATTTTTTTTTAAGAAGCAACTAATGTTTGCCCAGACTAAAATCGAAAGCTAACCTTATTAATTTCCTATAATGTAATACTTTGCTCCACTGATTTTCTTTTCGCTGTGTCTTTTTCTCTTAGTACAACACCATTACATAAATTTAGGGCTACAAAAGTTAGAGCGCTAATATAAAATCCTAGGAACCTAAATGCGATGCTCTTTTTCTAGTAGCTTTGTTCTTCGCAGCATTACTCGCCTCGTCATTATCTCGGATAACGAGCAGTTTTTTTAGGTTTAGTTCATTGACAGGGTTGGATGATTCACTTAATAAAGCCCGAATATCCGACTTTGGCTCAATATTTACCCATCTATTCTCAACCCAGTCTTTCGACACTCTCTGTCCTTCCTTTCTACAGGCAAAAACTTCTTCTCACCTGCCATTCAATAATAGCACAATTTCATTATATATATATATATAATAAAAACCGTTTTTTCGCAAATTTTATTTAACATGTACCTGGAAAATAGACTCGATAAATACTCGTTTTGGCTGTGTCACAACCAACTACAACACCTTCCCACCAGCCGTCGCTCAACCATGCATCAACTGCTGATCCAATGTCATACCTTAAGCCAGTTGAGTCCCAAGTAGGCCATGGCCTCACCGTCAGCCGTCCAGCACATCTCCAGCCTATATTATCGGGAGCCGCAATTCTCAATGCTGGAACCCATTCCTACACAAATCAATAGATACATGTATATAAATTCAGTTATTCATCGATATCAGCATGTGAAACAAATAATTTCTGTCTTTTCATTGGACTTTCACTTAAAAACGGAAAAAAAAAACTAGAAATTTGACGTGTACTATTTGTTACCTCCAGTTTCCCTGGTCCTTCAGCGTCGTCTATATCATAATATTGAACCCTTAGACGATTTTGTTTTAAATTCACAATTTTACACCTCAACCAACACCCTCTCATCCCGCTGTCTTGAGAAAGAAGTTCAATATTCTCATTGACTCTCAGCAAACTTTCACTCGGGGGCAGCTCAGTTGACTTATTCTCCGATGGCTTCTTGGTTGACAATTTAGTCCTTATTTTCTGACAACTCGATTCGCCTTTGACCTTTTCATGATTTTCCTCTATCATTGTGTTGTCGGTTTATTTCGCATTTCAGAGTGTACAAAACGGGCTGCGCAAAATAGCCTCGTAATCTACTTAAAGAGAACGACTTAACTTCATTGTTCTTAAACTCTCTGTGGCATACAAAAATTTTGAACGACAAAATCTTAGGAAGTAAGTCATCACATTCTTTGAAATGAGGGCGAGTTAGAATGGCAGCTACACCGTCAATACATTCCGCATTAATATCCCGCTCCAAAGGTGTGATGAAAACTTCCCGGGATTCGGGGCATAAATTACGAATTTGACCGTCAATCTCGTTGTGATGAACAAACTCTCTAACTTTGACCATTTTGTTCCCATGGTGATCCTCGTATATATCCTCTAAATACCCAAGGTAGTCCTTTTTCTCTTCAGTTATGACCCACACAAATGAGTATACCTGCAAAAATGTTAATGGATATTGAGAATTCTTATAAATACCAGTTCAGAAATGAAAGGTTAGAGATTTGAGATTTACTGGAATTTTAGTTCCATATCGGACAAAGCCTGAATAATGCTTGAGATGTTTTTGGCATATGCATGGTTTTCCAGACCATGTGATATTTGAATCATGTTGTGTGGAGGACCCTGGTAACTGAGATTGAAAAGTTTAAGAGTAATTAAATACTAAAACCTCTATTATGGTGAAAAAAATCACAGAATATATGGAGTGGATTGGTATAAATAAAAACTACCTGCTGAGTTTGGAGGCTTTTACGCCTGGAAAATCTGGTCATAATGGCCATAGGAACTTGCAGATGTGGAGTTGTACTGAGAACTGCAACGAGATTTTGTTATATAAATGGTAAACGAGAATATAAAATATGTTGATTTGAGGCGTGATCCCACTTTCCTTAAAGTGATAATTGCCCCCACTATAAGCTTGCTACCGGGTAAATGGCAATTCACTTCTAGGATACAACAAACCACTCGAAGTCTGCGAATAGCAATTTCGAAGACTTCCCTCACGAACTAAGGAGAGAACTGAAATATGTTATGTAAAATATGGATGATTTCGAATAAATGATTATCTTGGCTTTCAACTTATTTATAGACACTTCGCAACCATTCGAATCATTGCATAGATTGATCAATAGGTTTATCTCCAAACAATGCAATGTTTAAATCTGAAAACATACAAGTTTTCACTGCGAAAAGTCACAACTTTTCAGAATTAATTATTTAATTAAATTAAATAATTAATTTCGAAAATAAATAAAATAATTATATTATTTATTCGAATTAAAATAATAAATAATTATTTTATTTTCCACGTGCGCGTGCCACGTGTCCAAGTGCCAAGTGCCATATTTGATATTTAAATATATATATATAAATATATATAATATTTGAATATTTTGGCTTCCCTCCAACATTCCCTCCAAGCTTCCATTTAAACTTTATGTTGGATTTATCCTTATAAAGTATATCAAGCTTGTTTATTCTTCCTATGTGGGATAGGAGAATTATATATTACAAGCTATTTCCAACAATCCCCCACTTAGCTTGTAATATTATATTCGTTACATAACTTTTATCATATTCATGCATAATAGAAAGTGTCTTTCGAATTAAACTTTCTATTAGTGTAGATATCTCAAAATTAAAACGAAATCAAAGGTGGCCGTAGCTTAAACCAAGATTCCATATGTTTTAATCGGAAATATCACACACATGAATACCTAGCTCTCTAATAGTTCACCGAAAGCTTAAGCACATATATGGCCTTGCGCTCCATCCTAGAATCATGAACACTTATAAAAGCTATTTAAATCTTTTATTAGAAGCGGCACCACTTCTTGTGTTCACTTAGGTGAAGTCCGTCCATGTATCTATGTAGATAGACAATGACATTTTCCTTCATTAAGATTAACTCATCCTCCTTTATATTCAACACTTAAGAATATCAAATTCTTAGTGTCAACATGATCACTTTACAGTAGCTTGTTATTACCCTTTAAACCTTCAATCTAGTGTTAGTTCTAGAAAGAATGGTTGGGTTACCACTACTAGTGATTCTTTTCAAATGGTTTTAGTCCCATTGCTTTTGTGGTACTCTCGACCAAATCTCTTGAGAGTCCTTTTGTTAGCGGATCCGCTAAATTTTTCTGTGATCTAACAAAAATTATAGCAATAACACCCTCAGAGATTAATTCCCGTACATATGCATGTCTTAGACTGATATGTCTAGACTTTCCATTGTATATTTTACTAAATGCTCTTGACATCGTTGCTTCGCTGTCACAATGTAAAGATATAGCTGGCATTGATTGTGGCCACAATTTAATATCTAATAATAAATTTCTTAACCATTCTGCCTCTTTTCCAGCAGCGCCTAATGCAACGAATTCAGCTTCCATGGTGGAATGAGTAATACATGTTTGTTTCTTCGAAGCCCATGAAACGGCTCCCCCACCAATAGAAAAGATCCATCCTGTCGTAGATTTGTTATCATTCATGCTCGTTATCCAACTAGCATCAGTATAACCCTCTAATACCGCAGGAAATCGACTATAAAATAGTCCTAATTTTTGTGTATTTTTAAGATATCCAAAAACTCTTGCAATCCCTTTCCAATGCTCCATGTTAGGACTATGAGTAAATCTGGAAAGATTACATACTGCATATGAAATATCCGGCCTAGTGCAATGCATAGCGTACATAAGACTGCCGATTGCACTAGCATACTCAAGTTGAGCTATAGCTCTTCCTTCATTTTTTGTTAACTTATGCGCAGTATCATATGGAGTTCTTGCTTCCTTAATTTTCAAATGTTTGAATTTATTCAATATTTTTTCAACTTTTGTTTCAGCCACTTGAATCTTTGGCGTCTCTTCTTTCTTCTGTCTCTTCCTGTTACGACAGTCTTTCTTGATGTGCCCTTTTTTACCACAATAATAACAAGTGACATTTTTAAACTTGTTAGTATTATTGCTAGTGCTAGTACCCGGAAATTTTCTTTTCTTTCCTCCATTATTATTATTTTCTGAAACATAATTCACTTTAGCACTAGGATGCACATTTTGGGTCTTATCACGGATACGAGTTTCTTCCTCAATACGCAAGTGTTTAAGCAATAAATCTACAGAGTAATCTTCTGCAGAATGCAAAAGTTTCTTTCTGTAGTTATTCCAACTTGCCGGGAGTTTAGAAATTATCGCACCGACTTGTACTGCTTCTGGAATTTCAACTTTCACATCTTTCAGTTTAGATACATAAACTTGCAACTCATGTACTTGATCCATGATAGATGAATTATCACGCATCACAAATTCAAAATACTTTAAAAGAAGAAACTTATCTGTGCCTTGTTTTTCGCTGTTGTATTTATTCTCGAGAGCATTCCAAATTTCCAGCGGTGACTTTATTGAAGAATATAAGTCAAATAGACGATCTGACAGTGAATTCAGAATGTGTCCACGGCACAGCACCTCATCGTCTCCTCGTTTTGCATTTGCTGCCTTTACCGCATCCGAATCATTATCACTTGGTTGTGCAGCGGGCTGATTTGCGTCTAGCACATAGGCAATTTTCAGGAAAGTGAGCAGGAACATCATCTTGTCCTTCCAGCGGGGATAGTTAGTCCCATCAAAGCAGTTCAGTTTCACGACCTCTTGATTCATCATTTTCGAAGCAGAATTATCACTTTAAGATTGTTATATAAATGGTAAACGAGAATATAAAGTATGTTGATTTGAGGCGTGATCCCACTTTCCTTAAAGTGATAATTGCCCCCACTATAAGCTTGCTACCGGGTAAATGGCAATTCACTTCTAGGATACAACAAACCACTCGAAGTCTGCGAATAGCAATTTCGAAGACTTCCCTCACGAACTAAGGAGAGAACTGAAATATGTTATGTAAAATATGGATGATTTCGAATAAATGATTATCTTGGCTTTCAACTTATTTATAGACACTTCGCAACCATTCGAATCATTGCATAGATTGATCAATAGGTTTATCTCCAAACAATGCAATGTTTAAATCTGAAAACATACAAGTTTTCACTGCGAAAAGTCACAACTTTTCAGAATTAATTATTTAATTAAATTAAATAATTAATTTCGAAAATAAATAAAATAATTATATTATTTATTCGAATTAAAATAATAAATAATTATTTTATTTTCCACGTGCGCGTGCCACGTGTCCAAGTGCCAAGTGCCATATTTGATATTTAAATATATATATATAAATATATATAATATTTGAATATTTTGGCTTCCCTCCAACATTCCCTCCAAGCTTCCATTTAAACTTTATGTTGGATTTATCCTTATAAAGTATATCAAGCTTGTTTATTCTTCCTATGTGGGATAGGAGAATTATATATTACAAGCTATTTCCAACAATCCCCCACTTAGCTTGTAATATTATATTCGTTACATAACTTTTATCATATTCATGCATAATAGAAAGTGTCTTTCGAATTAAACTTTCTATTAGTGTAGATATCTCAAAATTAAAACGAAATCAAAGGTGGCCGTAGCTTAAACCAAGATTCCATATGTTTTAATCGGAAATATCACACACATGAATACCTAGCTCTCTAATAGTTCACCGAAAGCTTAAGCACATATATGGCCTTGCGCTCCATCCTAGAATCATGAACACTTATAAAAGCTATTTAAATCTTTTATTAGAAGCGGCACCACTTCTTGTGTTCACTTAGGTGAAGTCCGTCCATGTATCTATGTAGATAGACAATGACATTTTCCTTCATTAAGATTAACTCATCCTCCTTTATATTCAACACTTAAGAATATCAAATTCTTAGTGTCAACATGATCACTTTACAGTAGCTTGTTATTACCCTTTAAACCTTCAATCTAGTGTTAGTTCTAGAAAGAATGGTTGGGTTACCACTACTAGTGATTCTTTTCAAATGGTTTTAGTCCCATTGCTTTTGTGGTACTCTCGACCAAATCTCTTGAGAGTCCTTTTGTTAGCGGATCCGCTAAATTTTTCTGTGATCTAACAAAAATTATAGCAATAACACCCTCAGAGATTAATTCCCGTACATATGCATGTCTTAGACTGATATGTCTAGACTTTCCATTGTATATTTTACTAAATGCTCTTGACATCGTTGCTTCGCTGTCACAATGTAAAGATATAGCTGGCATTGATTGTGGCCACAATTTAATATCTAATAATAAATTTCTTAACCATTCTGCCTCTTTTCCAGCAGCGCCTAATGCAACGAATTCAGCTTCCATGGTGGAATGAGTAATACATGTTTGTTTCTTCGAAGCCCATGAAACGGCTCCCCCACCAATAGAAAAGATCCATCCTGTCGTAGATTTGTTATCATTCATGCTCGTTATCCAACTAGCATCAGTATAACCCTCTAATACCGCAGGAAATCGACTATAAAATAGTCCTAATTTTTGTGTATTTTTAAGATATCCAAAAACTCTTGCAATCCCTTTCCAATGCTCCATGTTAGGACTATGAGTAAATCTGGAAAGATTACATACTGCATATGAAATATCCGGCCTAGTGCAATGCATAGCGTACATAAGACTGCCGATTGCACTAGCATACTCAAGTTGAGCTATAGCTCTTCCTTCATTTTTTGTTAACTTATGCGCAGTATCATATGGAGTTCTTGCTTCCTTAATTTTCAAATGTTTGAATTTATTCAATATTTTTTCAACTTTTGTTTCAGCCACTTGAATCTTTGGCGTCTCTTCTTTCTTCTGTCTCTTCCTGTTACGACAGTCTTTCTTGATGTGCCCTTTTTTACCACAATAATAACAAGTGACATTTTTAAACTTGTTAGTATTATTGCTAGTGCTAGTACCCGGAAATTTTCTTTTCTTTCCTCCATTATTATTATTTTCTGAAACATAATTCACTTTAGCACTAGGATGCACATTTTGGGTCTTATCACGGATACGAGTTTCTTCCTCAATACGCAAGTGTTTAAGCAATAAATCTACAGAGTAATCTTCTGCAGAATGCAAAAGTTTCTTTCTGTAGTTATTCCAACTTGCCGGGAGTTTAGAAATTATCGCACCGACTTGTACTGCTTCTGGAATTTCAACTTTCACATCTTTCAGTTTAGATACATAAACTTGCAACTCATGTACTTGATCCATGATAGATGAATTATCACGCATCACAAATTCAAAATACTTTAAAAGAAGAAACTTATCTGTGCCTTGTTTTTCGCTGTTGTATTTATTCTCGAGAGCATTCCAAATTTCCAGCGGTGACTTTATTGAAGAATATAAGTCAAATAGACGATCTGACAGTGAATTCAGAATGTGTCCACGGCACAGCACCTCATCGTCTCCTCGTTTTGCATTTGCTGCCTTTACCGCATCCGAATCATTATCACTTGGTTGTGCAGCGGGCTGATTTGCGTCTAGCACATAGGCAATTTTCAGGAAAGTGAGCAGGAACATCATCTTGTCCTTCCAGCGGGGATAGTTAGTCCCATCAAAGCAGTTCAGTTTCACGACCTCTTGATTCATCATTTTCGAAGCAGAATTATCACTTTAAGATTGTTATATAAATGGTAAACGAGAATATAAAGTATGTTGATTTGAGGCGTGATCCCACTTTCCTTAAAGTGATAATTGCCCCCACTATAAGCTTGCTACCGGGTAAATGGCAATTCACTTCTAGGATACAACAAACCACTCGAAGTCTGCGAATAGCAATTTCGAAGACTTCCCTCACGAACTAAGGAGAGAACTGAAATATGTTATGTAAAATATGGATGATTTCGAATAAATGATTATCTTGGCTTTCAACTTATTTATAGACACTTCGCAACCATTCGAATCATTGCATAGATTGATCAATAGGTTTATCTCCAAACAATGCAATGTTTAAATCTGAAAACATACAAGTTTTCACTGCGAAAAGTCACAACTTTTCAGAATTAATTATTTAATTAAATTAAATAATTAATTTCGAAAATAAATAAAATAATTATATTATTTATTCGAATTAAAATAATAAATAATTATTTTATTTTCCACGTGCGCGTGCCACGTGTCCAAGTGCCAAGTGCCATATTTGATATTTAAATATATATATATAAATATATATAATATTTGAATATTTTGGCTTCCCTCCAACATTCCCTCCAAGCTTCCATTTAAACTTTATGTTGGATTTATCCTTATAAAGTATATCAAGCTTGTTTATTCTTCCTATGTGGGATAGGAGAATTATATATGACAAGCTATTTCCAACAATCCCCCACTTAGCTTGTAATATTATATTCGTTACATAACTTTTATCATATTCATGCATAATAGAAAGTGTCTTTCGAATTAAACTTTCTATTAGTGTAGATATCTCAAAATTAAAACGAAATCAAAGGTGGCCGTAGCTTAAACCAAGATTCCATATGTTTTAATCGGAAATATCACACACATGAATACCTAGCTCTCTAATAGTTCACCGAAAGCTTAAGCACATATATGGCCTTGCGCTCCATCCTAGAATCATGAACACTTATAAAAGCTATTTAAATCTTTTATTAGAAGCGGCACCACTTCTTGTGTTCACTTAGGTGAAGTCCGTCCATGTATCTATGTAGATAGACAATGACATTTTCCTTCATTAAGATTAACTCATCCTCCTTTATATTCAACACTTAAGAATATCAAATTCTTAGTGTCAACATGATCACTTTACAGTAGCTTGTTATTACCCTTTAAACCTTCAATCTAGTGTTAGTTCTAGAAAGAATGGTTGGGTTACCACTACTAGTGATTCTTTTCAAATGGTTTTAGTCCCATTGCTTTTGTGGTACTCTCGACCAAATCTCTTGAGAGTCCTTTTGTTAGCGGATCCGCTAAATTTTTCTGTGATCTAACAAAAATTATAGCAATAACACCCTCAGAGATTAATTCCCGTACATATGCATGTCTTAGACTGATATGTCTAGACTTTCCATTGTATATTTTACTAAATGCTCTTGACATCGTTGCTTCGCTGTCACAATGTAAAGATATAGCTGGCATTGATTGTGGCCACAATTTAATATCTAATAATAAATTTCTTAACCATTCTGCCTCTTTTCCAGCAGCGCCTAATGCAACGAATTCAGCTTCCATGGTGGAATGAGTAATACATGTTTGTTTCTTCGAAGCCCATGAAACGGCTCCCCCACCAATAGAAAAGATCCATCCTGTCGTAGATTTGTTATCATTCATGCTCGTTATCCAACTAGCATCAGTATAACCCTCTAATACCGCAGGAAATCGACTATAAAATAGTCCTAATTTTTGTGTATTTTTAAGATATCCAAAAACTCTTGCAATCCCTTTCCAATGCTCCATGTTAGGACTATGAGTAAATCTGGAAAGATTACATACTGCATATGAAATATCCGGCCTAGTGCAATGCATAGCGTACATAAGACTGCCGATTGCACTAGCATACTCAAGTTGAGCTATAGCTCTTCCTTCATTTTTTGTTAACTTATGCGCAGTATCATATGGAGTTCTTGCTTCCTTAATTTTCAAATGTTTGAATTTATTCAATATTTTTTCAACTTTTGTTTCAGCCACTTGAATCTTTGGCGTCTCTTCTTTCTTCTGTCTCTTCCTGTTACGACAGTCTTTCTTGATGTGCCCTTTTTTACCACAATAATAACAAGTGACATTTTTAAACTTGTTAGTATTATTGCTAGTGCTAGTACCCGGAAATTTTCTTTTCTTTCCTCCATTATTATTATTTTCTGAAACATAATTCACTTTAGCACTAGGATGCACATTTTGGGTCTTATCACGGATACGAGTTTCTTCCTCAATACGCAAGTGTTTAAGCAATAAATCTACAGAGTAATCTTCTGCAGAATGCAAAAGTTTCTTTCTGTAGTTATTCCAACTTGCCGGGAGTTTAGAAATTATCGCACCGACTTGTACTGCTTCTGGAATTTCAACTTTCACATCTTTCAGTTTAGATACATAAACTTGCAACTCATGTACTTGATCCATGATAGATGAATTATCACGCATCACAAATTCAAAATACTTTAAAAGAAGAAACTTATCTGTGCCTTGTTTTTCGCTGTTGTATTTATTCTCGAGAGCATTCCAAATTTCCAGCGGTGACTTTATTGAAGAATATAAGTCAAATAGACGATCTGACAGTGAATTCAGAATGTGTCCACGGCACAGCACCTCATCGTCTCCTCGTTTTGCATTTGCTGCCTTTACCGCATCCGAATCATTATCACTTGGTTGTGCAGCGGGCTGATTTGCGTCTAGCACATAGGCAATTTTCAGGAAAGTGAGCAGGAACATCATCTTGTCCTTCCAGCGGGGATAGTTAGTCCCATCAAAGCAGTTCAGTTTCACGACCTCTTGATTCATCATTTTCGAAGCAGAATTATCACTTTAAGATTGTTATATAAATGGTAAACGAGAATATAAAGTATGTTGATTTGAGGCGTGATCCCACTTTCCTTAAAGTGATAATTGCCCCCACTATAAGCTTGCTACCGGGTAAATGGCAATTCACTTCTAGGATACAACAAACCACTCGAAGTCTGCGAATAGCAATTTCGAAGACTTCCCTCACGAACTAAGGAGAGAACTGAAATATGTTATGTAAAATATGGATGATTTCGAATAAATGATTATCTTGGCTTTCAACTTATTTATAGACACTTCGCAACCATTCGAATCATTGCATAGATTGATCAATAGGTTTATCTCCAAACAATGCAATGTTTAAATCTGAAAACATACAAGTTTTCACTGCGAAAAGTCACAACTTTTCAGAATTAATTATTTAATTAAATTAAATAATTAATTTCGAAAATAAATAAAATAATTATATTATTTATTCGAATTAAAATAATAAATAATTATTTTATTTTCCACGTGCGCGTGCCACGTGTCCAAGTGCCAAGTGCCATATTTGATATTTAAATATATATATATAAATATATATAATATTTGAATATTTTGGCTTCCCTCCAACATTCCCTCCAAGCTTCCATTTAAACTTTATGTTGGATTTATCCTTATAAAGTATATCAAGCTTGTTTATTCTTCCTATGTGGGATAGGAGAATTATATATTACAAGCTATTTCCAACAATCCCCCACTTAGCTTGTAATATTATATTCGTTACATAACTTTTATCATATTCATGCATAATAGAAAGTGTCTTTCGAATTAAACTTTCTATTAGTGTAGATATCTCAAAATTAAAACGAAATCAAAGGTGGCCGTAGCTTAAACCAAGATTCCATATGTTTTAATCGGAAATATCACACACATGAATACCTAGCTCTCTAATAGTTCACCGAAAGCTTAAGCACATATATGGCCTTGCGCTCCATCCTAGAATCATGAACACTTATAAAAGCTATTTAAATCTTTTATTAGAAGCGGCACCACTTCTTGTGTTCACTTAGGTGAAGTCCGTCCATGTATCTATGTAGATAGACAATGACATTTTCCTTCATTAAGATTAACTCATCCTCCTTTATATTCAACACTTAAGAATATCAAATTCTTAGTGTCAACATGATCACTTTACAGTAGCTTGTTATTACCCTTTAAACCTTCAATCTAGTGTTAGTTCTAGAAAGAATGGTTGGGTTACCACTACTAGTGATTCTTTTCAAATGGTTTTAGTCCCATTGCTTTTGTGGTACTCTCGACCAAATCTCTTGAGAGTCCTTTTGTTAGCGGATCCGCTAAATTTTTCTGTGATCTAACAAAAATTATAGCAATAACACCCTCAGAGATTAATTCCCGTACATATGCATGTCTTAGACTGATATGTCTAGACTTTCCATTGTATATTTTACTAAATGCTCTTGACATCGTTGCTTCGCTGTCACAATGTAAAGATATAGCTGGCATTGATTGTGGCCACAATTTAATATCTAATAATAAATTTCTTAACCATTCTGCCTCTTTTCCAGCAGCGCCTAATGCAACGAATTCAGCTTCCATGGTGGAATGAGTAATACATGTTTGTTTCTTCGAAGCCCATGAAACGGCTCCCCCACCAATAGAAAAGATCCATCCTGTCGTAGATTTGTTATCATTCATGCTCGTTATCCAACTAGCATCAGTATAACCCTCTAATACCGCAGGAAATCGACTATAAAATAGTCCTAATTTTTGTGTATTTTTAAGATATCCAAAAACTCTTGCAATCCCTTTCCAATGCTCCATGTTAGGACTATGAGTAAATCTGGAAAGATTACATACTGCATATGAAATATCCGGCCTAGTGCAATGCATAGCGTACATAAGACTGCCGATTGCACTAGCATACTCAAGTTGAGCTATAGCTCTTCCTTCATTTTTTGTTAACTTATGCGCAGTATCATATGGAGTTCTTGCTTCCTTAATTTTCAAATGTTTGAATTTATTCAATATTTTTTCAACTTTTGTTTCAGCCACTTGAATCTTTGGCGTCTCTTCTTTCTTCTGTCTCTTCCTGTTACGACAGTCTTTCTTGATGTGCCCTTTTTTACCACAATAATAACAAGTGACATTTTTAAACTTGTTAGTATTATTGCTAGTGCTAGTACCCGGAAATTTTCTTTTCTTTCCTCCATTATTATTATTTTCTGAAACATAATTCACTTTAGCACTAGGATGCACATTTTGGGTCTTATCACGGATACGAGTTTCTTCCTCAATACGCAAGTGTTTAAGCAATAAATCTACAGAGTAATCTTCTGCAGAATGCAAAAGTTTCTTTCTGTAGTTATTCCAACTTGCCGGGAGTTTAGAAATTATCGCACCGACTTGTACTGCTTCTGGAATTTCAACTTTCACATCTTTCAGTTTAGATACATAAACTTGCAACTCATGTACTTGATCCATGATAGATGAATTATCACGCATCACAAATTCAAAATACTTTAAAAGAAGAAACTTATCTGTGCCTTGTTTTTCGCTGTTGTATTTATTCTCGAGAGCATTCCAAATTTCCAGCGGTGACTTTATTGAAGAATATAAGTCAAATAGACGATCTGACAGTGAATTCAGAATGTGTCCACGGCACAGCACCTCATCGTCTCCTCGTTTTGCATTTGCTGCCTTTACCGCATCCGAATCATTATCACTTGGTTGTGCAGCGGGCTGATTTGCGTCTAGCACATAGGCAATTTTCAGGAAAGTGAGCAGGAACATCATCTTGTCCTTCCAGCGGGGATAGTTAGTCCCATCAAAGCAGTTCAGTTTCACGACCTCTTGATTCATCATTTTCGAAGCAGAATTATCACTTTAAGATTGTTATATAAATGGTAAACGAGAATATAAAGTATGTTGATTTGAGGCGTGATCCCACTTTCCTTAAAGTGATAATTGCCCCCACTATAAGCTTGCTACCGGGTAAATGGCAATTCACTTCTAGGATACAACAAACCACTCGAAGTCTGCGAATAGCAATTTCGAAGACTTCCCTCACGAACTAAGGAGAGAACTGAAATATGTTATGTAAAATATGGATGATTTCGAATAAATGATTATCTTGGCTTTCAACTTATTTATAGACACTTCGCAACCATTCGAATCATTGCATAGATTGATCAATAGGTTTATCTCCAAACAATGCAATGTTTAAATCTGAAAACATACAAGTTTTCACTGCGAAAAGTCACAACTTTTCAGAATTAATTATTTAATTAAATTAAATAATTAATTTCGAAAATAAATAAAATAATTATATTATTTATTAGAATTAAAATAATAAATAATTATTTTATTTTCCACGTGCGCGTGCCACGTGTCCAAGTGCCAAGTGCCATATTTGATATTTAAATATATATATATAAATATATATAATATTTGAATATTTTGGCTTCCCTCCAACATTCCCTCCAAGCTTCCATTTAAACTTTATGTTGGATTTATCCTTATAAAGTATATCAAGCTTGTTTATTCTTCCTATGTGGGATAGGAGAATTATATATTACAAGCTATTTCCAACAATCCCCCACTTAGCTTGTAATATTATATTCGTTACATAACTTTTATCATATTCATGCATAATAGAAAGTGTCTTTCGAATTAAACTTTCTATTAGTGTAGATATCTCAAAATTAAAACGAAATCAAAGGTGGCCGTAGCTTAAACCAAGATTCCATATGTTTTAATCGGAAATATCACACACATGAATACCTAGCTCTCTAATAGTTCACCAAAAGCTTAAGCACATATATGGCCTTGCGCTCCATCCTAGAATCATGAACACTTATAAAAGCTATTTAAATCTTTTATTAGAAGCGGCACCACTTCTTGTGTTCACTTAGGTGAAGTCCGTCCATGTATCTATGTAGATAGACAATGACATTTTCCTTCATTAAGATTAACTCATCCTCCTTTATATTCAACACTTAAGAATATCAAATTCTTAGTGTCAACATGATCACTTTACAGTAGCTTGTTATTACCCTTTAAACCTTCAATCTAGTGTTAGTTCTAGAAAGAATGGTTGGGTTACCACTACTAGTGATTCTTTTCAAATGGTTTTAGTCCCATTGCTTTTGTGGTACTCTCGACCAAATCTCTTGAGAGTCCTTTTGTTAGCGGATCCGCTAAATTTTTCTGTGATCTAACAAAAATTATAGCAATAACACCCTCAGAGATTAATTCCCGTACATATGCATGTCTTAGACTGATATGTCTAGACTTTCCATTGTATATTTTACTAAATGCTCTTGACATCGTTGCTTCGCTGTCACAATGTAAAGATATAGCTGGCATTGGTTGTGGCCACAATTTAATATCTAATAATAAATTTCTTAACCATTCTGCCTCTTTTCCAGCAGCGCCTAATGCAACGAATTCAGCTTCCATGGTGGAATGAGTAATACATGTTTGTTTCTTCGAAGCCCATGAAACGGCTCCCCCACCAAGAGAAAAGATCCATCCTGTCGTAGATTTGTTATCATTCATGCTCGTTATCCAACTAGGATCAGTATAACCCTCTAATACCGCAGGAAATCGACTATAAAATAGTCCTAATTTTTGTGTATTTTTAAGATATCCAAAAACTCTTGCAATCCCTTTCCAATGCTCCATGTTAGGACTATGAGTAAATCTGGAAAGATTACATACTGCATATGAAATATCCGGCCTAGTGCAATGCATAGCGTACATAAGACTGCCGATTGCACTAGCATACTCAAGTTGAGCTATAGCTCTTCCTTCATTTTTTGTTAACTTATGCGCAGTATCATATGGAGTTCTTGCTTCCTTAATTTTCAAATGTTTGAATTTATTCAATATTTTTTCAACTTTTGTTTCAGCCACTTGAATCTTTGGCGTCTCTTCTTTCTTCTGTCTCTTCCTGTTACGACAGTCTTTCTTGATGTGCCCTTTTTTACCACAATAATAACAAGTGACATTTTTAAACTTGTTAGTATTATTGCTAGTGCTAGTACCCGGAAATTTTCTTTTCTTTCCTCCATTATTATTATTTTCTGAAACATAATTCACTTTAGCACTAGGATGCACATTTTGGGTCTTATCACGGATACGAGTTTCTTCCTCAATACGCAAGTGTTTAAGCAATAAATCTACAGAGTAATCTTCTGCAGAATGCAAAAGTTTCTTTCTGTAGTTATTCCAACTTGCCGGGAGTTTAGAAATTATCGCACCGACTTGTACTGCTTCTGGAATTTCAACTTTCACATCTTTCAGTTTAGATACATAAACTTGCAACTCATGTACTTGATCCATGATAGATGAATTATCACGCATCACAAATTCAAAATACTTTAAAAGAAGAAACTTATCTGTGCCTTGTTTTTCGCTGTTGTATTTATTCTCGAGAGCATTCCAAATTTCCAGCGGTGACTTTATTGAAGAATATAAGTCAAATAGACGATCTGACAGTGAATTCAGAATGTGTCCACGGCACAGCACCTCATCGTCTCCTCGTTTTGCATTTGCTGCCTTTACCGCATCCGAATCATTATCACTTGGTTGTGCAGCGGGCTGATTTGCGTCTAGCACATAGGCAATTTTCAGGAAAGTGAGCAGGAACATCATCTTGTCCTTCCAGCGGGGATAGTTAGTCCCATCAAAGCAGTTCAGTTTCACGACCTCTTGATTCATCATTTTCGAAGCAGAATTATCACTTTAAGATTGTTATATAAATGGTAAACGAGAATATAAAGTATGTTGATTTGAGGCGTGATCCCACTTTCCTTAAAGTGATAATTGCCCCCACTATAAGCTTGCTACCGGGTAAATGGCAATTCACTTCTAGGATACAACAAACCACTCGAAGTCTGCGAATAGCAATTTCGAAGACTTCCCTCACGAACTAAGGAGAGAACTGAAATATGTTATGTAAAATATGGATGATTTCGAATAAATGATTATCTTGGCTTTCAACTTATTTATAGACACTTCGCAACCATTCGAATCATTGCATAGATTGATCAATAGGTTTATCTCCAAACAATGCAATGTTTAAATCTGAAAACATACAAGTTTTCACTGCGAAAAGTCACAACTTTTCAGAATTAATTATTTAATTAAATTAAATAATTAATTTCGAAAATAAATAAAATAATTATATTATTTATTCGAATTAAAATAATAAATAATTATTTTATTTTCCACGTGCGCGTGCCACGTGTCCAAGTGCCAAGTGCCATATTTGATATTTAAATATATATATATAAATATATATAATATTTGAATATTTTGGCTTCCCTCCAACATTCCCTCCAAGCTTCCATTTAAACTTTATGTTGGATTTATCCTTATAAAGTATATCAAGCTTGTTTATTCTTCCTATGTGGGATAGGAGAATTATATATTACAAGCTATTTCCAACAATCCCCCACTTAGCTTGTAATATTATATTCGTTACATAACTTTTATCATATTCATGCATAATAGAAAGTGTCTTTCGAATTAAACTTTCTATTAGTGTAGATATCTCAAAATTAAAACGAAATCAAAGGTGGCCGTAGCTTAAACCAAGATTCCATATGTTTTAATCGGAAATATCACACACATGAATACCTAGCTCTCTAATAGTTCACCAAAAGCTTAAGCACATATATGGCCTTGCGCTCCATCCTAGAATCATGAACACTTATAAAAGCTATTTAAATCTTTTATTAGAAGCGGCACCACTTCTTGTGTTCACTTAGGTGAAGTCCGTCCATGTATCTATGTAGATAGACAATGACATTTTCCTTCATTAAGATTAACTCATCCTCCTTTATATTCAACACTTAAGAATATCAAATTCTTAGTGTCAACATGATCACTTTACAGTAGCTTGTTATTACCCTTTAAACCTTCAATCTAGTGTTAGTTCTAGAAAGAATGGTTGGGTTACCACTACTAGTGATTCTTTTCAAATGGTTTTAGTCCCATTGCTTTTGTGGTACTCTCGACCAAATCTCTTGAGAGTCCTTTTGTTAGCGGATCCGCTAAATTTTTCTGTGATCTAACAAAAATTATAGCAATAACACCCTCAGAGATTAATTCCCGTACATATGCATGTCTTAGACTGATATGTCTAGACTTTCCATTGTATATTTTACTAAATGCTCTTGACATCGTTGCTTCGCTGTCACAATGTAAAGATATAGCTGGCATTGGTTGTGGCCACAATTTAATATCTAATAATAAATTTCTTAACCATTCTGCCTCTTTTCCAGCAGCGCCTAATGCAACGAATTCAGCTTCCATGGTGGAATGAGTAATACATGTTTGTTTCTTCGAAGCCCATGAAACGGCTCCCCCACCAAGAGAAAAGATCCATCCTGTCGTAGATTTGTTATCATTCATGCTCGTTATCCAACTAGCATCAGTATAACCCTCTAATACCGCAGGAAATCGACTATAAAATAGTCCTAATTTTTGTGTATTTTTAAGATATCCAAAAACTCTTGCAATCCCTTTCCAATGCTCCATGTTAGGACTATGAGTAAATCTGGAAAGATTACATACTGCATATGAAATATCCGGCCTAGTGCAATGCATAGCGTACATAAGACTGCCGATTGCACTAGCATACTCAAGTTGAGCTATAGCTCTTCCTTCATTTTTTGTTAACTTATGCGCAATATCATATGGAGTTCTTGCTTCCTTAATTTTCAAATGTTTGAATTTATTCAATATTTTTTCAACTTTTGTTTCAGCCACTTGAATCTTTGGCGTCTCTTCTTTCTTCTGTTTCTTCCTGTTACGACAGTCTTTCTTGATGTGCCCTTTTTTACCACAATAATAACAAGTGACATTTTTAAACTTGTTAGTATTATTGCTAGTGCTAGTACCCGGAAATTTTCTTTTCTTTCCTCCATTATTATTATTTTCTGAAACATAATTCACTTTAGCACTAGGATGCACATTTTGGGTCTTATCACGGATACGAGTTTCTTCCTCAATACGCAAGTGTTTAGCTTTCATCAGTTTGTTACTAAAATTTGATTAGAAATGAACAGGAAACAGTATGATTAAGACATTTGAAACAAAAAATCACCATTGATTTACAGTCATTAATGAATTAAATGTAAATTAAAAATCACAGGGAGAAGAGATTCAATGTGTTGAAACAAATTGAAGAGAATACATGGTTATCAAGAGTAATCTTTCGAAAATCTTTGTCTGAGGATATTAATACTACATTTTGTATCTTCAAAGATACTAGAGGAGTTTGAGAAATTTTCATTATTTCCTCGAAATCTATTTACAAATTACAATGTACACGTTTCTAGATCATATTATTGTTGATCACATTTAAATTAGTAAACGATCCGTCAATGACACTTGGAGAATATAGCCTTAAAGAGCGGCTTTTTTAACAAATACTGAATCTGATCAAATAAAACTAGACGGTTTGCTGCTTTTAAATTTCCGACAAGTTGCCAGCTTATTAATTGTAAAGCCAAAAAAATATCTATAACTAGACATCATGAGAAAAGGTCCAAATATTCCATTGTCGTATATATTTAGTACGTGTAAGATCATATATTAACCAATAAACCATCGTTCATGCAGACTAATATACCACAAAAACATAATTATAGCAAAGAATGGTCAAATGGATCTCATTGAAACCATAATCTGAATATCCTGAAATTTCCCTGTCAAGATCTATCACAAGGGTAATCCAAAATATGAATTTTTATACACAGCATATAATAAATTAATTTTCTGAGAATTAAATAGAAAATTCTACAAGAACATTTACATACTTGAGTCATCGAAGATCGGCCCGCCTCCCGTGACTACTGATGTGAGAAACTCGACAATAGTTTTTTTCGAATGCCATCTTGTGCCAGCATGGACTGTGCTTGTTGAACCGAAAACACGTAAAAAATCATTTGTCACAGAATAGGTCATATGATTTATGCTCCTCTCAATCCCCACCACAGCGAGAAAAGAATTGGCATTTGTGTCCCTTATGACATAGTGAACTATGCGGTTCCCTTTTTCCTGTGAAATCACCTTTACTTCCCACGCCATTCGCACCCGATTATCCGACATCCTGATAAAAGCACAACAACCTTAAAATTCAGTGTGAAATAAGCCCAAAGATGGTATCTTTTCACAGAATAAAAAATGGGATTATCTAGATTTAACCAAGATTATACAAATAAAGCAGCATTGACGAATAAAGGCTTGATCAAACAAAAACACAATGAGATCACAAACCTTATGGGTTAATACTCCAAAAACTCGAAGAATTATGAAAAAAAAAAGAACAGAAAGATGAATGAACAGACCTTAAATGAGAAGAGATTTTGAGTTCAACGAAGAGAAAAGATTACTGAAAGGTGAGTAGGATGTTTGGCAGTAAAGGGTTAAATGAAAATGGAGAGTAAATAAGAGTGAGAAATGAGAGAATTGGCTTGCAAAGACAGTTCAACACACTGTTTCGTGGTTTTATAGAGGAACTTTGGTGCGTCAGGAATAAAATGGAGAAATTTGAAGAGGCGCCTTTTGCCTCTCTTTTCTTTCATTTTTTTTATTATGGGTAACATATATTTTTTTATTCCAATTATTTTTTTTTTTGTATTTATATTTGTAAATTGTTAAACAATGAACCCTAAAATTGATTCTTTATGGTTTCTCACTCGAGCCTTAATTTAAATTGAGGGATCATTTTTATTCAATATTTTTATAAGTCTTTATAATTTTTGAATTTTCTATTTTTTAGTTTTGTTTGATACTTTTAAGTATATAATTTGAACATTTTTTTATTTTATTTTTATTTTTTTTGACACTTGACTATCTTATTTAAAATATTAACAAGATTAATTGTTAGGGCAATCTAGTCAATCACCAGAAATTTAGTGTAACTTTATAGTAAACATTTGCAAATTACATGGAGTGCGAGTAATATTTAAAAAATGGGGATATATTTGTAATAAAAAACTTCTAGAAAGGGTGTGGGCGGAATTTATATTTATTAAAATTTTAATTATTTTTTTTGATGTCATAAAATTACAAAAAGATACTCATGTAATAAGAATTCCAACTGTAATGGATGGACTAATATTAATTTTAGGAACTTATAATAAGTAATTAATTGGTAATGAGATTGTGAGTATTAAATTGGCCAATTCAGCATTGAAGAGGAAGGGATTGATATAAATTTCAGAATTTTGTAGTAATTAATTAAACGAGAATATGATAATGGGATTATTCAAATAAAAGCAGTATTAACCAAATTTATGTCTCAATTATGAGGACACCTAATTGCCCGTCAAACTTTATCCCTAATTGACAGTCAAACTTTACCTCATTAAATTATAGATTGTCTGAAGTAGTGAGTTTTATATTCAAGTAATATATTTTTAATTTTTCCATTTCATTATAATATATTGCTCAAATCTTTGAATTGATTCAAAATTTCAAACTTAAATTGTTAACTTAATAAGTCTGAGTATTTCAGTTAATTTTTTTCAAGTTGTGGATGTTCAAACGCCATCAGGTTTATCTTGAAATAAAATTGAATCATTACGTAGTGTTATCTTGAAAATTTAATTAAATTATTCGGTAGCAATTTTATTTATTTAATGACAATTTTTTTGAATGAGCAGCTAGAACTTAGGTGATGGCTAAATTTATCATTAATCTGGTGTCTATTTAGTGACACAATCCGAGCTGTCACAATACATCATAGTTATGATTTGCTTAGGTGATGACTAAATTTATCATTAATATGGTGTCTATTTAGTGACACAATTCGAGTTGTCATAATACATCATAGTCATGATTATGATTATAGTACTTTTGTAATATTGGTGAAAATAAAATAATATTAATAAATCATGTAAATTTTATTTGCAACAGGAGGTCTAATGTACCCTAATCAAATATCACAATTAGTAAATCACAAATATAATATTTCATATTATTCATTATATATTAGAAAATGAAAATTTTAACAAATTTAGACGTGTTTGCAATTTCCTTGCATTGAACTAGAAAAATTAAAATAGTAGCATTTGCTCAAAATTGGCGGCAAACGGCATAGTCGTCATTTATTACATCTGTAAAAAGCATTACTATAATATATCTCACGTTTATAAGTGTTCGTTTTGAATTAGCCTTGTAACTAAATTGTTCATATTCATCAAAAGCAAACCAACTGATATGGAGTAAAATGACCAACACTATATATAATTATAAAAAATTCTATTAATTTAGAAAAATTCAAGATCACTTTGGTTTCTAATTTTTGTGCAACAACAAGATATAAAACTTAAGATTACAGGAGTTGATACAGCGAACATCATATTTGCCAATGATCACATCACCTCAACTCTTCAGAGGACGCGTCTTCGTGATCTCTGATAACAAGTATCTTCTTTTACATGCCAAAAAATTGAGACTTGAGTAAATGTCGCAGTTACAGAGCTTCACTAATTAAAACCAGAATATCCGATTTTGGCTCGATGTTCACCCATCTATTCTCAACCCAATCTTTGGATACTCTCAAGTTTGTCCTGTAGAGGCAAAACCTTCTTCTCGCCTACCATTCAATAATAGCACAAATTTCATTATTATATATCCACATTACTATAAATTAATCAGATTTTGGAAGATTTCAATATATACCAGGGAAATAAATTCGAAAAGGTTTTCCCGGATCACGACACCTTCCCACCAGCCATCACCCTTCCATGCATCCACTGCTGTTCCAACTCCATATCTGGACCCAGTTGAATCCCAATCAGGACGAGGCCTCACTGTTAGGCGTCCAGTACATCTCATGTCTAAACTGTCAGGACCCGCTACTCTCGTTGACGGGACCCACTCCTACAAAACTTGATCGATAAATATATATATATATGTCAATTATTCCCTATTAATACACCAGGAGCATCGTAGAAAGCAACATTTGTATAGACATAATATTTCTACTTTGGGATTGTTTTTTTAGAGTTTATAATTTGTCTTTTTATTGGACTTTCACTTGAAAATAGAACTAAAGAAAAGAAGTCATGTGATCTCTTTTACCTTCAATTTCGCCGGTCCATCAACATCATCCACATCATAGCATTGAACTCTTAGATGATTGTGTGGTGAACGGAGGATTTTACACCTAAACCAGCAACCTCTCATCCCACTGTCTTGGGAAAGAATCTCAATATCTTCACCAACATTTGGCGACCATTGACTTTGTGGCTGGTCAACTGGCTCACCAATTGTATTCACAATCATTTGTCTACTTGGTTCGTTTTTCGCTTCTTGATTCTCAGATATTACAAGCCCACCAAAACCCTGTACTTGCTCCGTTGATTTTCCTCTGTTGATTTCGCACTTCAAAGTGTACAAAATGGGTTGAGTAGTGTAGCCCTGTAATCTACTTACAGAAAATGGTTCAATTTCATTGTTCTTGTATTCACTTTGGCATATAAAATTTTGAAACGACAAGATTTGCGGAAGGATTTCATCACATTCCTTGAAGTGAATCGGTGTTAAAATAGAAGCTAGGCCATCAATACATTCTATGTTAATTTCCATCTCTAAGGGTGTTATGAAGACTTCTCTTGGCTCGGGGTACAAATTACGAATCTGGTCCCACCCGATTTCATTGCCATAGACAAACCATCGGACTATGGCCATTTTCTTTCCCTGTTGATCCTCATAGATATCTTGTAAGTAACCAAGGGAACCCTTTATATCTTCACTCATAACCCATACGAATGAGTATACCTGCAAGTTGTATAGGGATTGTGAGAATTGTTAAACATGCCATTAGAAAACCAATGATTGACAGTATAGCATTTTGGGACTAATTACCGGAATTTTTGTGGCATTTCTGACGAAAGATGAATAGTGCTTAAGTTGATGGCTGCATGTCCATGCCTTTCCAGACTAGACAAGATCTAAATCATGTCGTGTGGAAGACCCTGGTGTTGAAATGTTAGGCCCACCTTTGTGTGGCCAATTTTTCATTTGGTTCTCCCCACATTAATCCAAGCCCACCACCCTTTGGCAACCCCTTTGTATTCCCATGTGACTCTTCATCTTCTAATGTGTCTCTTTGGTCTCTTCACTTGTGACCTTTGGGTTTCCTTTCTACCACTATAAAAGGATGTTCTCCCCACTCCTTTAGACACACCAACAACACCAATAAACACTAGAGTAATAGAAAGCTTTTCTCTCTTACGAAATAGTCTTTGTGACTTGTCTTAGTGACGCCTAATTTTGGGTTCGAGTGTGAGAGTTCTTGTGAGGGTGTTACCAGCTTGGGTGTTTGATTCTTTGTGAATGCAAACTGAGTGTCCTACATGCTACACTGTGTGTGATCGAATATAGAAACGAGCTCGGGATTTCTGAGCCAACTCAAATCGACGGCAGCCGATACCCAACACCTGGACCTGAATTTGAAGTCTTTTTATAAGTAATCAAAACCATAAACCTCTTTTTTGGTGAAAAAAATATCAGTAAATAATATGACCATTGAGAACTACCTGCTCGTCTGCAAGGTTACGTCTGGAAAACCGAGTCATCATGGCCATAGGAACTTGTAGATGTGGAATTGTCTTGAGAACTGCAACAAAAGTAGGTAGTGCTAAGATATTAAACAGCTGTTGAATGAATGAAATGTATTGTAAAATTTTCTCCTAGAAATATATTTTAACGGACACATTTCTACGTCATATTTTGATCAATCGTCATAAAAAGAAGAATTTAAATTAGTGCCGAATAAGGATGTAGCTTTAAATACAACTTATTTAACAAGTAACGAATCTAGTCCGATAAAACTAGAAGCGTGTTTGACAAGCTCTAACTATCACTTTTGTCGTTTTCGTTTGGTACATCTAAGACCATACATTAATCAACCAATCATCATTCATGCAGACTTAAATAGATCACAAAGACATGAGTATATCAAAGAATAATCAAAAGCTTCTGATTTGGTGATCTAAAATCTGAACTCATATACATTTGCCCCTGCACATAATTAATCAAGTTTCAGAGCATTAAACAATAAGAAAATATACAGGAGCAAAAAATACATACTTGAATTGTCAAAGATTGGGCCGCCTCCATTGATTACTGATTTGAGAAACTTAACAACATTTTTTCTTGATTTCCATTTTTTTCCTGTGTGAACTTTGCTCATGGATCCAAAGGCACGTAAGATATCCGTTGTTACTGTATATGTCATGTGCCTTCTACTCCTTTCGATCCCCACCACAGCAACAAATGAATTAGCGTTTGTGTCTCGAATGAGAAAATGAACTATGCGTTTGCTTTCATTCATACTTTTTTATTTAGTATGATGGGAAAACATAATTATTTATCAATGAATTAAAGCAATGTTGATGAAAAAATAAATTTGAAAGATGAGTGGTGAGTTATGTATACAATAAATTCACAAAGGTGATTTGTAATTTACTACAAGCATATTGTACATTTTGCGGTATACATAAATATTAAATATATTTATTTTATAGTAAAATGCACATGCAATTACATATGATCTTATTTTAGTATTAAATTTTGTATAATTTGAAAAAATATTTTAACTAAATAAAAAATTATACAAAACACTTTCAAATGGGTTCATGATGCTTCGATTGCCTTCTTCATCTTCTTTCTTGATATTCAATTAACAATGTTATCCTTTTTTGCATACAGAAACGATGGGAGAATAATAGATCAATGATATCGAAATCAAGTTAATAGCATTCTTAGGATATTTTTGTTTTGTTAGAGATACTTACGAATAAGAAACAAATCGAACGTGAGCTAAATGATACGACAAAAAGTACAATTTTTAACTTAATCTAATATATAAAATCATGTATTTATATGAAACTTCTAATCTCAATCAAAAATATTAAGTGAACATTTCGTGTTATTTGAAATAAAGTGTGAAAATTATTTGAGCTACAACTATATATATATTCATGAAACAGCATAATTCATATTCATAAGAATCATTTTAAATATAGTTTTAAACTCCACTTAATACACACAATGAACAAACTTGATGTGAATAACTTTTAAGTTCATCCACATTTATTTTATCATATTAATAATAATTTTTATTATTTTATTAGTAAATAATATTTATTTTTTATTATAATAATATTATAGTCTTGCTCAAAAGGCGGATACCCTATCGATCAGATGGGTGCATGCGTACTACCTAAGGGGTTGTAGTATCTGGAGTGTTCAGAGTAGAGGATGTGATTCCTGGTTCTGGAAGCGATTATTAGGAATTCGCACAAAATTCCTAGATGCTATCGACGCTGTGCAAAATCAGTGGGTAAGCGGCAAGTTCTCAGTCCGGACTGCTTATGAACATATAACTGAGCATCATGACAAAGTGGAATGGAGAAAAGTGGTGTGGGGGAAGGGGCCGATTGCAAGGCATAGAGTAGTGGTATGGCTTGCAATCCATAACAGGCTTAAGACGAAGGATAGACTGAGAAAATGGAATGAAGAATTGGATGAGAAGTGTGTCTTGTGCAATAGAGAGCAGGAAACGCGTGATCATCTTTTCTTTCAATGTATTTTCTCAAAGGAAGTGATTAAAGACTGTTGGCACCAATTTCAGATTAACTGTAAGCATGAGAAATGGGAGGATGCCCTTCAATGGATTGGAAAAATTAGTGTGGGGAAAACCAGGGAGAGTCAAATCCGACGAAGTTTGTTTGCCAATTTGGTGTATGCGATATGGCGTGAACATAATCTGCGAATTTTTGAGCAAGTGCACCATAAACCGAAAGATATAGTGGATAGTATAGTTGCAATGATTCGTTGTAAATTTGGTAGCATGAGTTAGTTGTGAGTTTGACGTTACTTGTATATGGTTGAAAGATGAATGAAATTACCGCTTATTACTTCAAAAAAAAAATATATATTATAGTCTTAAAAATATTATTAGATATAAATCTGCATGAATTTCTTTAGTTTAAAACAAGAAATAAACTTATTATCTTTAAGGTCGGGGTTTATGTTTGCCAGTATTTTGAATGAATGTTAACTTTTATGCTAAATGTTAATTTTTACGCCCATCACCCACCTACAATGTAATTTTATATTATCAATTTAATATAGAATTATAAGAACATACATTGAACAAGTTTGATAACTATTAGGTTCCGTTTGTTTGACAGTGAATGCAATCTAAAACGGGAATCAGATTTTTGGTAATTGGATTATCAGAAATCTAATAGTATTTGGTTGTCTACAAAAAAATTGGGTAAGGATATATATTTTTCCTTTTTTATGTTTGGTTCAAACATATATAATAAAGAATGTAATCTAAAATTACAAACTTTGACTTAAATAGCCTTATTTTAAACTATATTTGTATATTCTAGTTAAAAATTTTCAACCATAGTAGAATATTTGATATTATATATATTATACAGAAGTGCATATACACATATATTTACTTGGGTTAAATAAAAAATAAATAAAATATCAATTTGGTTCAATTGCATTATCCTCTTTTAGAAAAATGATAATTAAACTGAACATGCTTATTTTTTATTTACACATTGTTTGACTTTTAAAAAAAATTGATACATATATGAATTTTTCATATACCAATGCATTGATAATTATTTTAAGTCAGAAACATATTATTGTTAATAAATAAAATATATTAATCATATGTGACCAACGACCATTTCAAAAGTACTATCACAAAAATAACATAACAATTTTTCAATTTCATTCAATAAATAAATATCAAATAAAATGTAAATCACGATCTATTTTGATAATTATAATATTCTAAAAATAAATTAAAAAATACGAAACTATTTTTATTGATTTTGTATTATATTTGATATAAGGGTATTAAGGGCATTAAATAATTGTATTTATGATTACTTTGATATGGTAATCACATTACCTCAATAAATAAGGTATTGTGATTCCCTTATTTTAGATGATAATTCCCATATTTTGGGAATTAGATTGTATTACATAATATCAAATAAAAAAATACCAAACAAGGTTATTTGATTTTTGGGAATCATATTCCCTATTTTGATTCCATTCTCATTCCCTTGACAAACAAACGAAGCCTTAGTATTATGAGTTCATGAAATATTAAATTTATAAAATAAAATATGTAATTTTATTTTAGGTAACACTTTTATACTACTAATATTATATTATGAATATAGGTTATTTTGGTCTTAACAAAAAATTAAGAAATGTAAGTTAACTAAAAATATTCACATTCATTTAAAAGCACTTACATTTTGGAATAATTATAGATATAGATTACTATTTTATTAAACTTAATCTAAATATATATTGAACAATTTTAAATATTAATTTCAAGTTTCCATCTAATTATACATCGAACAAAGTTATTAAGTTCATGCACATTCATTTAATAATAATTAAAAAAAATATTTAATTTGAAAATAAGATTAATTTATTGCTTTAAGGATATTTTAGTCTAAACAAAAAAGTTAAGTGATGTAAATCATTTTAAAGTGTAAATTATATAAATCAATCACACTTTTAAAATAGATGATAATAATAATAGATAGAATAGAATAAAATATAGATGATGACTTCGCGGTTTGCCGCCAAATGCATTTTAATTTTTCAAGTTCAGTGGAAGGAATTGCAAACAAATTAAATTTTCGTTACAATCTCCATATTATAATATACAATAAAAAAAAATTAAGAAACAGTATATTTGTGATTTATTAATTGTGATATTTGATTAGCTAGGGCACATTAGACCTCCTATTGTAAATTAGATTAATTACATGATTATTAATAATATTTATTTTCAACAATATTATGAAAGTCCTATTATGATGACTATACTGTAACAACTTGAATTCTGTCACTAAATAGACACCACATTATGACAAATTTAGTCATCACCTAAATTCTTGCCGCTCATTAAAAAAAAAAAAATTGTCATTAAATATATAAAAATTGCTACTAAATAATTTAATTGTAATTTCATCCTAGCATAGATCTTCACCGAAATGTCAGGTAACACCACATAATAATTCAAATTTATATGAAGATAAACTTGGTGGCGTTTGAACATTCACCGCTTGAAAAAAATTAACTAAAATGCTCACACTTATCTTATCAACAATTTAAGTTTGAAAATTTAAATCAAATAATTTTTTTTTAACAATATATAATAATAAAATATATAATAATAAAATGGAAAAATTAAAATTATATTACTTGAATATATGATTCACTATTTCAGACATAAATTTGGTTAATACCACTTCTATTTTGATAATCTCATTCTCATATTCTATTTTGATAATTACTATAAAATTCTGAAATTTATATCAAATCTCTTCCTCTTCAATACTGAATTGGCCAATTCAATTCTCACAATCTCATTACTAATTAGTTACTTATTATAAGTTCCTAAAATTAATATTAATCCACCCATTACACTTGGAATTCGTATTACATGAGAATCGTTTTTGTAATAAGTGTATTATATCTGAAGAAGTAAATAATATTTTAACATAGTAATAAGTGTATTCCGTCCACACTCTTTCTAGAACGTTTTGATTACAAATATAACCCCCATTATATTTAAAAATTACTCAAACACCATTTAATTTGCAACTGTTTACGATAAGGGTACACTAGGTTCCTGTTATTAAGATATGTGATTGACTAGAAGGCCCTAACAATTAATCTCGTTAATTTTTAAAATAAGACATTCATGTGTGAAAAAAAATGTTCAACTTACATAGAAATACTTAAAAGTATCGAACAATATAAAAAAATTAGAAAATTCAAAATCAAATGAATTTTTTCCACGCTTTGGTGGGGATTGAGAGGAGCATAAATCATATGGTCTGTTCCGTGACAAATGACTTTTTACATGTTTTCGGTTCAACAAGCACAGTCCATGCTGGCACAAGACGGCAACCGAAAAAAGGATTCTGGAGTTTCTGGGAATATTATTTAATTATATGCAGGGTGAAATGTGTATAAAATTTCATATTTTAGATTACCCTTATGAGATCTTGACAGGGAATTTTCAGGATATTCAGATTATGATTTCAAATAAGGCCTCACTTGGATAATCGACTCCAAGGAGAAAGTGCATGAGCTTTTGACCATTCTTTGCTAGAATTATGTTTTTGTCATATATAGTCTGCAAAAATGATGGTTTATTGGTTAACATATGATCTTACACGTACTAAATTATACGACAGTGCAATATTTGGACCTTTTCTCGTGATGTCTAGTTATAGCTATATCTTTGGCTTTACTATTAATAAGCTGGCAACTAGTCGGAAATCAGCAAACCTTCTAGTTTTATTTGATCAGATTCAGTAGTTATTAAATAAGCCGGACTTAAGAGTATATACTCAAAATGTCATTGACGGATCGTTTACTAATATAAATGTGATCGACAATAATATGATCTGGAAACGTGTCCATTGTAAGTAGATTTCGAGGAGATAATGAAATTTCTCAAACTCCTCTAGTATCTTTGAAGATCTGTAATGTAGTATTAATATCCTCATACAAAGATTTTCAAAAGATTACTCTTGATAATGTAAAATCTTACATCAAGTGTTTCTCGTATCCGCATAACAATGGCTTTATTTACCTCAGCTTGGACGTGGCATTAGCTGTTTAATGATCAGATAGGAAAACATGCATTTGGTATGTGGTGATGGATTAATCGAACAATCAAAGAAGGAACTGAAAACGTAACTTTATTTACCTCAGCTTGGACGTGACATTAGCTGTTTAATGATCAGATAGGAAAACATGCATTTGGTATGTGGTGATGGATTAATCGAACAATCAAAGAAGGAACTGAAAACGTAAATAAGAGACACAGAATTTACGTGGTTCACCAACGTTGTGTTGGCTACGTCCACGGGCAGAGGGAGAACGAGTTTTATTAGAGGCTAGGTTTTCAGATTACAGAGTTACAGAATAACCTACGAACAGGTCAATTTATAATACTAACAGACTAATCTAACTTGGGCTCAGCCCATCACATATCTGCAGGCCCAAATCCGAGTTCCATTTGTAATCCATGCATACCATCAGCGAGACCCCCGACTAACTCTGCGAAGCGCACTATAGTCGATTCAAGGCACTTCTTTAACAAATCTCCACCTTGACTTGAATCCTCCAAACAGACGCACCATTTCGATTGCCAGACTTCTTCCTCCACCTCGGAATTGCCCCAAAGGGTAACTTAACAGCTTGTGACATTTAGCAAGTTCAAACAATGTTGAAACTTGCTATGAGGAACCGGCTTGGTAAACATGTCAGCGGGATTATCAGCAGTACCAACTTTCACCACCTTGATCCTCTTCTCACTTCTCAGGAAATGATACCTCACATCAATATGCTTTGTCCTCTCATGATGAACTTGATCCTTGGCTAAACAGGTTGCACTTAAACTGTCACAATAAACGACAGTTTGATCATGATGTAGACCAAGGTCAGTAACTAGCCCTTTCAGCCATATTCCTTCTTTTGCAGCTTCTGTCAACGCTACATACTCTGCCTCAGTTGTAGACAAAGTAACTGCAGCTTGCAATGTTGCTTTCCAACTAACAACAGAACCACCAAGAGTGAACACATAACCAGTCATCGACCTCCTGCTGTCAACATCTCCAGCATAATCAGAATCAGAATAGCCAGCCACAGAACACTGTGAATCTCCACCAATGCTCCTTTCCAGGTTGCCCCATGAACCTACTAACAACACTGACAGCATGTGCAATATCAGGCCTAGTGCAGACCATAGCATACATCAAGCTTCTAACTGCACTAGAATATGGGACTCGAGACATGTACTCCTTCTCAGTTTCAGATTGCGGCGCATAAGCAGAAGACAAATGAATATTTGCAGCACTCGGAGTATCAATAGGCTTTGCTGTTGACATGCCAAATCTTGACAGCACCTTCTGAATATAACCTTTCTGTGACAAAAAAAGTTTTTTCTGATTTCTATCTCGATAGATCTCCATCCCCAATATTTTCTGAGCAGCACCCAAATCCTTCATTTCAAATTCTGCACTGAGAAGATCTTTCAACTTCTGAATATCAGACTTAGACTTAGCAGCAATGAGCATATCATCAACGTACAGAACAAGATATATCATGAAACCATCATCTGTTTTATTGTGATAAACACAATAATCATATGGACTCTTGTTGTATCCCAGATGAACCATATAACTGTCGAACCTCTTATACCACTGTCTAGGAGATTGCTTCAGCCCATATAACGACCTCTTTAACTTGCAAACGTACTCTTCTTTTCCTGGAACTTGAAAACCATCTGGCTGGGTCATGTAAATTTCTTTGTCCAGCTCACCATGTAAAAACGCTGTTTTCACATCAAGTTGCTCAAGTTCTAGATCCTGATGTGCAACTATTGCTAGTAACACTCTGATGGAAGTATGTCTGACCACTGGTGAAAAGATCTCATCATAGTCTACTCCCTCTATCTGTGTGAACCCTCTTGCAACAAGTCGAGCTTTATATTTAACACCTTCAGCTGGTGTTATTCCTTCCTTTTTCTTGAAAACCCACTTACAAGTAACAATCTTCCTCTCTTTAGGCCGTTTGACCAACTCCCAAGTCTGATTTTTCTCAAGTGACTCCATCTCCTCTCCCATTGCAGTAAGCCATTTAATAGACTCATTGCCAGATACAGCTTCTTTATAAGTGGATGGTTCATGAATTTCCACCTCTTCGGCGACTTGAAGTGCATAAGCCACCATATCGTAAAAACCATACCTCACAGGAGGTTTGATGTCAATCCTTCTAGCTCTATCTAAAGCTATACTTGGTTGACGAGCTGCTGGATGAACTTCTGAACTAGATGACTCTGGCTGAGTGTGTTGATTTTCTCCACCTTGGTGCTGTAATTTACTCTCATCTAGAGTATCTTGCAGCTCCACCTGTTTATCAACACTACTATTTTCTTCTGCAACAGTGAGCTTCACAGGAGGGTTAAGCATAGAGTTCTCATCAAATATAACATTTCTACTTAATATAACTCTATTTTCTGAAGGAGACCAGATTCTATACCCCTTCACCCCGTCCCCAAAGCCAACAAATATACCCTTTCTTGCTCTTGGTTCTAATTTACGCTCACTAACATGATAATAAACTGTGCAACCAAAAACTTTTAGCAAAGAATAATCTGCAGGTTTACCTGACCATACCTCATACGGTATTTTGCAATCGATGCCAGTGTGAGGCCCACGGTTGATCAGGTAACACGCCACGCTAACAGCCTCAGCCCAAAATCTTCTAGATAATCCAGCATTAGAGAGCATGCACCTTGCTCTCTCCAGCAATGTCTGATTCATGCGCTCTGCCACACCATTCTGCTGAGGTGTATCTCTAATAGTGTGATGACGAACTATTCTTTCATTCTTACAGAACTCATTAAACTCAGACGAACAGAATTCCAGGCCGTTATCAGTTCGAAGTCGCTTAATTTTCTTCCCAATTTGATTTTCTATCATAGTCTTCCACTGCTTGAAATTCTTGAAGACTTCACTCTTATGCTTCATCATAATTACCCAAGTCATTCTCGAATAATCATCAATAATAGACATAAAATACATGTTACCTCCAAGAGACTCAACACGTGAAGGACCCCAACAATCAGAATGGATATAATCAAGCGTTCCCTTAGTCTGATGGACACCCTTCTTTGGAAACTTATTTCGATGAAGCTTCCCAAACACACAATGTTCGCAGAATTTAAGGATCTGCATCTTGTGCCCAGACAGAAGATCTCTCTTAGATAGAATCTGCATCCCTTTTTCACTCATATGACCAAGCCTCATATGCCATAACTTAGTCATATCCTTGTCTTGAACTTCAGACGATGCAACCGCAGCGGAATCCGTCACCGTAGAACCTCGCAGAAAATACAAGGTACCACGCTTCAAGCCTATCAGAACCACCTTTGAATCTCGACAGATATGCATAACACCACCCTCACCTTTGAAACTGAAACCTTTGATGTCGAGTAAACTCAACGAAATCAGATTCTTAGTCATCTGTGGGACATGCCTGACGTCATTCAAGGTGCAGAACGAACCATCATGTGTCCTGATCTTTATTGAGCCAATTCCGATTACTTTACAGACAGCACTGTTGGCCATGTTAACGTTGCCTCCATCTGTCTTTTCATAGGTCGAGAAATACTCCCTGTACGGACATATGTGGTACGATGCCTCAGAATCAAGAACCCACACATCCCTGCGATGTGACTGTTCATCTGCAACTAAGGCCAAATCCTCTTCAGACTTTGTATCAGTTTCTGCTACAGCAGCAGACCCACTAGGACCTTCTTTTCTGTCCGACTACTTTTTCTTCTTAGGACAATCAGATTTCCAATGCCCTGTTTCTTTGCAATAGTTGCAAATATCATCAGGTTTTGGACCCTTTTTATTCTTTTTCTTTTTCGATTTTCCACTTCCCTTAACTGTTGCAGCCAGACCAGATGCCTGATTCTCTGTATTGGAACCAGACGCCTTTTGACGATCTTCTCTGGTGTGAAAAGCAGATCTCACATCTTCCAGAGATAAACTATCTTTTCCAACAATAAACGAATCCACAAAATTCGCATATGATTCAGGCAAAGATACCAACAGAATTAAAGCAGCATCCTCATCTTCTACTTTAACATTAATATTACGCAGATCTAGCAAAATTTTATTTAATTTATCTAGATGGTCCCGAAGGGACGTACCTTCCTGCATGCGTAATCGGAACAGGCGTTGCTTCAAAAGCAACTTGTTGGTCAGAGATTTCGTCATGTAGAGACTCTCTAATTTTAACCAGAGACCTGCCGCAGTACCTTCATCAGCGACCTCAATGATCACGTCGTCGGACAAACATAGCATGATCGTAGAATGAGCCTTCTCCTCCAGAGTACTCCATTCTTCATCGTCTACAGATTCCTTCTTCGTCTTTCCAGATAGCGGAGCCCATAAGCTCTGCTGTTTCAGAAGAGATCGCATCTTGATCTGCCACAAACCAAAACTGTTTCTCCCGGTGAATTTGTCAACCTTTACGTTAAACGCAGACATCTTCAATTCTTGGCGAAAAAATCCAAGTGCGGAATCTGGCTCTTGATACCAGTTTGTGGTGATGGATTAATCGAACAATCAAAGAAGGAACTAAAAACATAAATAAGAGACACAGAATTTACGTGGTTCACCAACGTTGTGTTGGCTACGTCCACGGGCAGAGGGAGAACGAGTTTTATTAGAGGCTAGGTTTTCAGATTACAGAGTTACAGAATAACCTACGAACAGGTCAATTTATAATACTAACAGACTAATCTAACTTGGGCTCAGCCCATCACGTATCTGCAGGCCCAAATCCGAGTTCCATTAGTAATCCATGCATACCATCAGCGAGACCCCCGACTAACTCTGCGAAGCGCACTATAGTCGATTCAAGGCACTTCTTTAACAAATCTCCACCTTGACTTGAATCCTCCAAACAGACGCACCATTTCGATTGCCAGACTTCTTCCTCCACCTCGGAATTGCTCCAAAGGGTAACTTAACAGCTTGTGACATTTAGCAAGTTCAAACAATGTTGAAACTTGCTATGAGGAACCGGCTTGGTAAACATGTCAGCGGGATTATCAGCAGTACCAACTTTCACCACCTTGATCCTCTTCTCACTTCTCAGGAAATGATACCTCACATCAATATGCTTTGTCCTCTCATGATGAACTTGATCCTTGGCTAAACAGCGAGACCCCCGACTAACTCTGCGAAGCGCACTATAGTCGATTCAAGGCACTTCTTTAACATGGTATATGAAAATCTTAACCAATGCTTTTCGTCAAACCACTCAAGGTCATATACGTGTATCTTTTCACGTCAGCGTGTTAGGTAGCACCGCTTTTGGTGTAACCATTTATTCTCTTCAATTTGTTTCTCTGATTTTTTATTTACATTTCATCAATTAATGACTGTAAATCTGTGGTAACTTTTTTTTATTGCTAAATCTCGTTGCAGTTCTCAATACAACTTCACATCTGCAGGTTCCTATGGCCATTATGACTAGATTTTCGCAGCGTAAGAGCCTCCAAATGAGTAGGTAGTTTTTATTTGTACCGGTCCACTCCATATATTCTCTGATTTCTTTCACCATAATAGAGGTTTAGTATTTGATTACTCTTAAATGAATTGAATCTCAGATACGAGGGTCCTCCACACAACATGATCCAAATATCACGTGGTCTGGAAAAGCATGCATATGCCAAAAATAACTCAAGCATTATTCAGGCTTTGTCCGAAAATGGAACAAAAATTCCAATAAACCATGAATCGCTACTGCCAATCTTTCATTTGTGAACATTAACATTAACATTTTTGCAGGTATACTCATTTGTGTGGGTTATCAGTGAAGAGAAAAAGGACTACCTTGGTTATCTACAAGATATCTACGAGGATCACCATGGGAACAAAATGGTACAGTTAGAGGGTTTGTCCATCACAATGAGATTGAGGGTCAGATTCGTAATTTATGCCCCGAATCCAGGGAAGTTTCCATCACACCTTTGGAGCGGGATATTAGGGTGGCATGTGATGATTTCCTTCCTCCAATATTATGTTCAAAATTTTTGTATGCCCTAGAGAATACAAGAATAATGAAGTTAAGTCATTCTGTTTAAGTAGATTACGAGGCTATGCTTCGCAGCCCATTTTGTACACTCTGAAATGCGAAGTAAACCGACAACAAAATGATAGAGGAAAATCATCTGAAAAGGTACTAGGTTCTGGTTGAGGTGTGATCATTCTTAAGACAGTGGGATGAGAGGCTGCTGGTTGAGGTGTAAAATCCTGCATTTAAAACGAAATCGTCTAAGGGTTCAATACTATGATATAGACTATGTTGATGGATCAGGAAAACTGGAGGTAACAAATAGTACATGTCAAATTTTTAGTTTTTTATTCTTCTGTTTTTAAGTCAAAGTCCAATTAAAAGATAACTCACAAATTCTAAACATAGAGAGAAGAACAAAAGGTTTATGTTTCACGTAATCTTAGTATGTTTATACTGATAGTGATAAATAACTGACATTTATATACATGCATCAATTGATTTGTTTAGGAATGCGTTCCAGCATCGAGAGTAGCAGCTCTTGATTATATAGGCTTGAGATGTGTTGAACAATAGCAGTTGCTATTCCATTCAAAAACTCCAGAATGTCTTTTCCATGTTTTTTCCTAGCCTAATAACATAGAGTCTTCCTAGCCTAATAACATAGAGTCCTCTCTCAATTGGAAACTTCCTAAAACAAAATTACTGAAAATATGTAGAGAAATAGAAATAGAAATAGAAATAGAAATAAAATAAAATCAAATCAAATCAAATCAAATCAAATATGCTCGCTGATCCTCGCGTCTCCTACGCGATTTCCTTCTTCTTGCGACGTACATATACTTTCCACGTACGATCCCGATCTATTGCATCTCGTTTCGCATCAATTGCCTCCCCTCCAAATTAGCCTTGTCCGCAAGGCTATGGTCTGCCAACTCATCCAACATATCTTGGATCACCGGAATTGGGTATTTGTCCGGGACTATGATTTTGTTAAGTTCCCGATAGTCTACACAGAAACGCCAACTTCCATCTTTTTTCTTGACAAGCAGAACGGGGCTCGAAAATGGACTTGAACTGGGATGAATTATCCCGGCAAGCAGCATATCAACGACTAGCCTCTCAATCTCATCCTTTTGCAAGTGCCCGTAACGATAGGGCCGAACTGAGACTGGCATAGCTCCGTGTTGTAACACAATTTAGTGATCACGATCTCGCCGGGGAGGCAATCCCGTCGGCTCCCCAAACACCGTGACATATTCCTCTAAAATCTACTCGAGTGTCGGGTGGGTCATGGCTTCGGTATTTGCGTCTACCGAAGCAATTGCGCAGCAGCTGCCCTCCCAAATTAAAGCCATGAACTCTGGTCCTGGACCCGAATGAGTGATCTCAGACCTACCTGCCGCCGGCAAAGAGAGGGGTCCCTTTGTAACCGGCTGGTCTGCCATTACTCTAAAAAACCATAGACATTTGATCCCAATTAACTCGTACTTCTCCTAACTTCGCCAACCAAGCAATTCCGAGAATGACATCTACTCCCCCCAACGGAAACACATAACAATCTGCCGACACCGTGCACTGCTCAAATCTGATCTTCACGTTCCGGCAAATCCCCTCCGATTCCGCCTTATGTCCGTCCCCCAACTGAACTCTGAAAACATTGGTCTTTTCTCGCGCTAGTGATAATGATGATACAAGTGAAGTAGAGATGAAATTGTGGCTCGCTCCACTATCAATAAGGGCCGTGATTGCGTGCCCTTGGATTGATCCTCTCAAACGCATCGTTTGGGGACCGGAGAACTCCGCCATTGAAAACATAGGTAACTCCACAGCCGCCCCCTCCGTTCCTGTCTCCTCCCCCGCTTCTAGAGCACGAATCTCCTCAATTTCCAGTTGCTCAATATCCAAAGGAGGGTCATCTTCCACTACTATCAATACCCGAATCTGTTTTTGTGGGCATTCATGAAGAGGGTGATATGGTTTCTTGCAACGATAGCACAACCCCTTACTACGCAAATCCAAGAATTCCTATTGCGTGAGACGATGCATGGGAGTTCTCGCTGAGGTCTGATAAGTGGTTGCTGGACCTCCTGACCGTAAGACAATCGAACTGCCGCGATCCGAGACTCGAGGCGCCAACGGTCCAGTGGTAGCAGAAGGTGGTCCCCGAGTCGTCGGTGCAAGCCGAAAGGATGAATGAGGTGCCCGAGCAGGGGTCGAAACAACCCGATCTGTTCGGTATCGACTGGTGCCCGCGCCTGGTTGTGCGAGTAAGTCCGCTTCAATGGACCGCGTCAAATTCATAGCAGCCGTGAGGTTTTGTGGATTCCACATGTGCACCTTTCGACGAACCTCCGGGTCCAGTCCATTCATAAAGAATTCGAGATACATTTGGTTTGATAATCCCAGAACTTGATTCGCCACGACTATAAAGTCGTCAATAAAGTGTTCCACGAATTCGGTTTGCTGAACCGCTGCTAATCTCTCATAAGCATTCTGCGCCACCTGACTATCATAGCGCGAAATGAGCACCTCCGAGAACGAGGTCCAAGTCAAATTAGGCTCCTGATGACGTAGCCAACGAAACCAATGAAGGGCAGTCCCTTCCATTGCCACCACAGCCCTTTGTACCTTCGCTATCTCTGGTACCTTGTGAATTTCCAAATGTTGTTCAGCGCGGGCTATCCATCCCAATGGATCAACCCCGTCGAAGATTGGCAGCGCAACGTAAGTTGCTGGAGGAGACTCCGTCAGATTCACCACTGGTATTCCGCCTGGTGGAGGCCCCACCGGGGGCAGCCCGGTCCTAGATTCAGCCGGTGTCATAGCCGGGGCTGGCCCAGAGGGTGGACGCTGCACCGTCAGTAGCGCCACCAATTCCTCAAACTTTTAATCCATTTTCAGGTGGAGCGAAGCCATTCTTTCCACTATCGCTTCCTGATTTTCCTCCAACGCGGTGAAACGAGCCTCATGAGAACGAGTCATAATGATGGTGCGTAAGGTATCCGGCAGGTCGGACCAATTTGATAAAAACAAAATACAATTCTCAAGATGAGAATCGCCCAAAACAATAGCAGTTGCTATTCAGTTCAAAAACTCCAGAATGTCTTTTCCATGTTTTTTCCTAGCCTAATAACATAGAGTCCTCTCTCAATTGGAAACTTCTTAAAACAGAATTACTGAAAATATGCAGAGAAATAGAAATAGAAATAGAAATAAAATAAAATAAAATAAAATAAAATCTGCTCGCTGATCCTCACTTCTCCTACTCGAGTCCCTTCTTTTTGCGACGTACGTATACTTTCCACGTACGATCCCGATCTGCTGCATCTCGTTTCGTATCAGATGGTTGGTGGGAAGGTGTTGTAGTTGGTCTTGACACAGCCAAAACAAGTAATTATCGAGTCTATTTCCCAGGTACGTGTTAAAATTGTTGGAAATCTTGATTGAGTAAATTGTGTTTTAGCACGATTTATATAAAGATTTAAGTGATTTGGTATATCGAAAGTAAAATATCTTTGGCTCTAATTATTCTACGTCCCAAGTAGATAATTTTAGAGTATTCAATTACTCAAATCCGATTCCGGGTGAATGAGAAATTAATTAACAAAGTGAATCACTTAAAATGTTATTCATAGTTGGAATTAATTTATCGATATGTGCATAAGTCATTAAATGATCACAAATCATATAATCGATGGCCACGATCATATGAAAAAAAGTTCATTTAATTGGGACTAAAATGTTCGAATCGAAAAAATTATGGACTAACTTGAAAGGACGTGATTGCTCAAGATTCAAAGTTTTGGGGTCAAATTATAAGTTTGGAAAAGATAAGGAATGAGGTGCATCGCAACGGGTGCACCTAACCGCACCGGATCAGCACTCTACAAGGGAGCAATTTGATTGGTTGAGATGCGGGGTGCACCATGCACCTGCTACACTGGATCCGAGCTCGTTGGGGTCTTTTCATCAAACAAAGCAACTTTTGGGGCTGTTTTGAAAAGCCATTTCAAGGAGCTTTTAGACCAAAAGACACATCTTTTAGGCCCTTATGCAATGTACGGAAAGTTGCAAATATTTGATCCATAACTCTTCATTTTCTATATACAGGCATTCCATTTATGAAATTAAACACACAAAAATATCATTTCTCTTCTCTCTTTTTCTCTAAAATACTAATTTGAGTATTTTGAGAGTTCTTTTATTTCTTAAATATTAGTTTTAATATTTTAAGAATAATATTGAATATTAAATGCTAAATTGAGCATTTGAAATATTCTTGAAGTTCTTGAATATTATTTCGAAGAACTTTTAAGTACTTAATTGAGTACTTTGAATATTCTTAATATTAAATTAATAGTTTAAGAATAAGTCTTGCATATTAAATGTCTATATATGCATTAAATCATACGAGTCCATCGAGAGAGTTTGGAACAAGTATTTGTTCGCTAGACTTGGTAATTTGTAGTGGTACTATTATCGAGACGATGTTGTTGTATCTTGGGAGACAATTGCCGTAAAACCGTAACCACCAAGAGCGGGGCAATATTGTCTTAAGGAACTCGGGTATCCCGTACCTCGACATTTCATCATTATATTGTATCTTCATAAAATCCACCCGTTACGCTCCAATAGATTTTTCCCAACAACTTAAGACAATGTTATACGAGTGTTTCTTGAAGATGGTGCTATCCGATTGAAGATGATGAAATAAAGAGATAAAATTTTATTTCTTTTATTGATTGTCATAATTAATAAATTTTAATTATTTTATGACTAATTCAAGTTTGAAAATTTTTTGTAGTAAAATTCAAACCAAATGAAAGGAGTTGCGAACTTCTATGGTGTCAAAAATATGATCCAATATATGGAAGCAACTAATGGCGAAATTTTGGTTACGAAAATCAATTAATGAGATAAGTTCATTGTATGAATTATCAATTTTTAGTTGCTCATGTGATTACATATTATATTGAATAATTTTAAATGTGATTTAATATTGTAATCCGCTGGATGATATTGAGCAAGCATGCGATATGGTGAATTATTCTTGATAAAGAATAAATATTTGTGCATGCTTAATGACTTTATTTTGCAATGCATATATAAAGTAATGATTTAGCAAATTTCTTTCGACTTATGAATAAATGCAATATTTGACATTCTTTAGAATAAAGTTTGATCACGATAATTGAAGAAATGCATTTTTAAATAGATGATTTAAATTAGATGCATGTTCTTTTCGTGTGATAAGAGACATTTATTTAAAGAAGTCAATTTGTTGAAAGAATAATTATTGCATTATTTAGAGTTTTTTCCTACAATTTTCACTATGAAGTGATATAATTTGTGAGGGAAAACGAGATGTGGTTTCATTTAGCGAAAGAATATTTTGAGTCTGTTTTAAGTAATTTAAAAATAGACACTATGGAATATCGTCACTATAACCATTAAGGTTCCAAAGTGAGAATGATTCTGGATGTTTCATATTTTGTGAAACATACTTCCCTTAGAGATGAAATGGAATCGACATATTGTGCAATGTACACAACTTAGTCAAGAATAAAGGATGTTAATTATCGGAGTAAAATCGAGAAGGTCGATTAAACGTCCAAATTAAATCCGAGAAAATGACTTTAAAGCTACAAAGATGTTGGTTAAACCAAAACTAGAGCTAGGTGTACTGACAATAGTCAAAATGAAGATGAATCATTTCCGTTTGAAGGGAACAACCACTAAAATATGGTAAGCTGAATCATACTAGTGATGATCAAAGTCAATCATTGACTGACAACCTGGACCATGTAATTGGTGGGTGTTTGTCTAGGATAATCCAAACCATATATATGATGGATTCATTGTGTAGACAACTCGAATTACACAAATGGTTGGTAATTATCAAGATAAACCAAGCTAGGCAAATGGTGGGTGATTAAGTCACTAAAACCAAGCTAGGCATTTGATGGGTGGTCGAACCTCACGCTCGAAGCTGTGGTATCTAATGCTTATTATGGAGGATAACTCATCGAATGGTGGGTCGACACCGGTGTTGCACACCGATAGAATATCCAAGATCAAGAGTCTAGACTAAGGAATGGTGGATATTCTTAATTGGCTAGATTTTGTGTCCCTAATTCCGATACAATATGATCATAAGCCGGCAATCGGAAAGACACAAGTTAGCATGTAAAATGGTAATCTTGACACATACGTTGAAGATATAAAACCATTAAGCAGTTGATCTCAAGTGGTAGTGTTTCTAATGATTGTGTAAAATCAATTGAGAACATATGGATCCAAATGTATGCCTAAAAGATCAAATAAACTGCATATCGATGGGAATGGGCGTAAAATCCTACATATTAAGGATCAACATAAGGGTAACCCTACCTTGTTGACTGGAGATCCCAAGATCTTGGTTCAAAGGGAAAAACAAATTATGTTAGATTCAGTGTCGCACTTGAAGGAGATGAAATAAGCTCCATCCCATTCCTAGGATATACAAGTGCTTAATCCTGCAGAGCGTAGGTCAGGTTAAGCTGAAAACGCTTTTAATGATTCCTATACTGTCTCAAGAATGGTGAGACGTAATAAAGTGGAGTAAGGCAGGATACTCTTAATAGGAGATCACCTATGTAAGTGAGAAGTAAAGGCCGCTTCAAAAGTAAACACTTATGAATCCAAGATGGTCCATGGCCAAAACGGACACAACAGTGAGAACTAAATCTTGTTAGAAAAGTAATTGTGTGTGTATCATTGTCTTGGTTTACACAAAACGCTGATCAGTTCAAGACATCGCGTTCACTGCCCAGCAAGTAAATCCGATGGTACTACACTAGGGAAGGTTCAAAGCAAAAAAACTACCTCTCCTGATGCAATTGCTTTTCGCCCGAACTCTCTCAGTGTCTGCATAGTCTGCATCTGTGTCAGCATAGTCTGCTTTGAATTAATTTCATTCATGGTGGGTATTGTTGGAAATCTTGATTGAGTAAATTGTGTTTTAGCACGATTTATATAAAGATTTAAGTGATTTGGTATATCGAAAGTAAAATATCTTTGGCTCTAATTATTCTACGTCCCAAGTAGATAATTTTAGAGTATTCAATTACTCAAATCCGATTCCGGGTGAATGAGAAATTAATTAACAAAGTGAATCACTTAAAATGTTATTCATAGTTGGAATTAATTTATCGATATGTGCATAAGTCATTAAATGATCACAAATCATATAATCGATGGCCACGATCATATGAAAAAAAGTTCATTTAATTGGGACTAAAATGTTCGAATCGAAAAAATTATGGACCAACTTGAAAGGACGTGATTGTTCAAGATTCAAAGTTTTGGGGTCAAATTATAAGTTTGAAAAAGATAAGGGATGAGGTGCACCGCAACGGGTGCACCTAACCGCACCGGATCAGCACTCTATAAGGGAGCAATTTGATTGGTTGAGATGCGGGGTGCACCATGCACCCGCTACACTGGATCCGAGCTCGTTGGGGTCTTTTCATCAAACAAAGCAACTTTTGGGGCTGTTTTGAAAAGACATTTCAAGGGGCTTTTAGACCAAAAGACACACCTTTTGGGCCCTTATGCAATGTACGAAAAGTTGCAAATATTTGATCTATAACTCTTCATTTTCTATATAAAGGCCCTCCATTTATGAAATTAAACACACAAAAATATCATTTCTCTTCTCTCTTTTTCTCTAAAATACTAATTTGAGTATTTTGAGAGTTCTTTTATTTCTTAAATATTAGTTTTAATATTTTAAGAATAATATTGAATATTAAATGCTAAATTGAGCATTTGAAATATTCTTGAAGTTCTTGAATATTATTTCGAAGAACTTTTAAGTACTAAACTGAGTACTTTGAATATTCTTAATATTAAATTAATAGTTTAAGAATAAGTCTTGCATATTAAATGTCTATATATGCATTAAATCATACGAGTCCATCGAGAGAGTTTGGAACAAGTATTTGTTCGCTAGACTTGGTAATTTGTAGTGGTACTATTATCGAGACGATGTCGTTGTATCTTGGGAGACAATTGCCGTAAAACCGTAACCACCAAGAGCGGGGCAATATTGTCTTAAGGAACTCGGGTATCCCGTACCTCGACATTTCATCATTATATTGTATCTTCATAAACACCGCCCGTTACGCTCCAATAGATTTTTCCCAACAAAAATTTGCGAAAATACGCTGTTATTTCACCCGTTTATTGTGGATATGCAATTAAATTTTGTGCTATTATTGAATGGCAGGTGAGAAGAAGTTTTTGCATGGAGAAAGGAAGAACATGAGAGTGTCTAAAGATTGGGTTGTCAATAGATGGGTGAACATTGAGCAAAAGTAGATATTCGGGCTTTATTAAGTGAATCATCCAACCCTATCATGAGAAGATCGCTCCCAGTTCTGGCCAATAGCGATGTACCTGCAACAAACACTGAAATTCGTAATTTTTCGGTATCTAAAGATGATAAATGGAAGCTGCCAAGTTCTTCATCAAAATCAGCTAACAAAAACCAAGTCAATGAATTAAACATAAAGAAACTGCTCGTTATCCGAGAAAATGACGAGGTGGGTAATGCTGCAAAGAACGAAGCTAATAGAAAAAGAGCGTTGCGTTTAGGTTCTGTCGGTCAGCCTAAAGCTTCCTTGGCGTTGTAACTTTTGTAGCCTTAAATTTATGTATTGGTGTTCTACAAAGAAGAAAAGAAAGAGAAAAAAAAAAACCCAGCTAAAATCTAATAAGAATGTTCGGAAAGAAATCAAAATAATATGTCATTGGTTGATGAAAGATTAAATATCAACTTACCTTTAATTTGATAAGACAATGACATTCTTATTCATATTTAAAAAATGTACAATATTCATGAATTATTGAATGGCAATCAACCTTGAAACAAAATTGCTCAACTTGAAATTTCACATCTTTGTTTGTTGGAGGGACCAACAGATGTTCGAAATGGTTTCTAAGAGCATCTCCAATTCACATTATTATAGCGTGGATTGAGAGGCAAATTAACGCTGGGTTGTTTCCAACCCCGCGCCAATAGTTGCACCAAAATGGCGCAACAAACATTGTTGCGCCATTTCTAGCGTTGTAGCTGCACCATTTATGGCGCATATGTAAATCCTAATTTCTTTTTTTGTATTTTGTAATTTAGTCCTTTTATTTTTTAATTATTTTCTGTTAGTCCCTTGTAAGTTGATGATGTTTGAATTATTTTTAATTTAACCCTTAAAAGTTTAATTAGTTAAAATTGTATCCTATAATGATTATAGATTATTCAATTATGCATTGGTTTCAGTGTATAATTAAATTATAAATAACTTTCTTTATTACAACTTATATAAAATGCATATTTTATTATTAATTATTTCAAATTTTATTTGTGTGAATTTTATTTTTATTAAAATCTATATAAAATAATATTATTTTTGTGAATTTTATTAACATAATATATTTTTTTAAGTGAGATTGCATATTAAATAAAAGTGCCGAGTTTTATTTGTGAAAGACTGTAAGATTTTAGAAAAGATGAGAAAAAGAAAATATTCTAAAATATTCATTTTTAATGTAGTGAATAGTGTTCAGGGTTGAAGTGAATTTAGTTACAGCAAATTTGTGCTCTTTTTACACTAAATTGATGCAAAATAACTATTTGAATTGGAGATGGCCTAAGTAAGTCGCACAAAAAATTGTTCAACCGATCCTTTACTTGAATATAATTAGGAAAACATTCATTTAAACTACAAAGTAGGTGTTTTTTTCTACATTTAAGTACTCAATCTTTGTAAATTTTGACTAAGGATAATTTAAAATAATATATCTGAAAAATGTGTCATGTGTAGTGACCTATATCGTTTACCAAAGTGCACATATTGCTACAAGGTGCCCAATATGTTATAGGATAGGGTGCAACATATCCATCTAGAGTTGCCTCATCAGCTTTCTGGGATCTTGTGATAAACTTCCTGATTCTGATCGGGCTATCTGTAATCATATTACCCATTTCATTATCACAAAAACATATATATAGTCTGACATTCCAAGAATCATAATTTCCTCAACCAACTTAGGTACTTTTGTGGAAGCCATTTAAAATAGAATATGTGTGTGAAAAGAACAACTAAGATTTTGAAAAATACAGATGTAAACAAGTCGTTGGGTTTGGAAACTTTCAGGTTTCAAAATTAATCGCTCTAATCCAATTGTTGGTGCCAAGGTTTTAAAACCCAGCCCGGCCTGCCCGGTTCAACCGGTTTGACCCGGAACCGGTCCTTAAAACGAACCGATCAGACCCATAAAACCGTTTTTGGCTCAAAACCAGTCAATTTGGTCAAAAACCGTTCGACCCACCGGTCAAACCGGTGACCCGGTAAAACCGGTCCCGGGTCAATCGAACCGTTCGGTTTTTATAAATACCAAAATTCAAGCTTAAAACTTAATTTTTTCGCAAAAAATCACCAACATTCTATTATTTTGCTCATCCAACATGTTTCAAAGAAAATTTCTCAAGAAAATCTTTCATTCGAACAAATCAAATCAAATCAAAATATATTATTTGTAAAACTCTAGTCTTTTTAGTTTTAATTTTTGTTGGTTTGTAAATTATTAAACCTTTTAAGTTTTTTTCTTCAAAATTGTTGGTTTATTATACAATGATGTAGCAATTATGTCATTTGTAATGTACATTTGATTTTTGTTCCATGAATTCGAAAATTGTATTACTTGAACATAATTTTGCTTATTTATTTAAAAAACTCTCAATTTTTTTCATGATTTTTGTTATAAATATATGAATTAAAAATGATTTTGAAAATAGGAAATATCAAATTTTTATGGTTTAAAATTTTATAATAAATATTAGTATTTTATTTAATATTTATTGCGTAATTATGACATCACTGGTTCGACCGGTATTGACCCAACGGTTGAACCAGTGACCCGTGACCCGGTCAATTTTCCGGTTCGATGACCGGGTTGGGTTTCAAAACATTGGTTGGTGGCAATTTATTTATGAAAGGGTCTAGAAGGCGCTTCAATAGAACCTAAAAAAAACTTAAATTCAAAAAACTTTTATATTATAAACAGTCAATCGCTAACAATGATGGAAGTCAGCCCTCGTGAATGATTGTCTTAGGTTAAAAACTTAATGATCGAAAGATTGCTGACAATGATGGTAGTCAGCGCTTGTGAATGATTGTCTTAAGCTAAAAACTTATGATCAAAAGATAACTTAGACAAAGGTTTGAGCCCAATGACTGATGTTCTATTACTCAGGGTTTAGATATGAGTTAGTGTGCAATGGAAATGTTTTAACCCTTTGTTTTTAAAAAGTGAAAAGAGTTTTAACTTAGTTGTGTTCTTGAAATGATTACGGATTTTATCCTTGTTATAATGAAAATTAACAGATAAAACAACAAGATATAAAGCCGTAAAGAAATAGTTATAAAGGTTGTTGGGTGATGTAATCCAACTACGTCAATCATCTCCATTTTCAATAAGATAATGTACTATATTTAATCTGAAGATTCTTTAAAAAACTTCTCTAATACAGTGAATATAAACTAAAGTAAGCTTCATGGCTACTCAAGCATCCGTCGTTTCAAGATCTTTATTGGTCCACTTATCTCACAAAGAAGTATTGCAGCTAACCATCTCTTTCCTCATTTGAAAGGATGGTTTGTTTTTTCACATAGAAAATGATTTTATTTCTTTTGAAAAGCTCAAACAAATCAGGATGAACTTCTCTTTAGATTTGTTTTTTAAAAGATATAAAAGAGTGTTATCTTGTGTATGTCCAGGGATGCAAAAGCCTTTGAAAATATTTGATTTTCGAATGAGGCTTTTGTGTTTTGAGATCTCAACTTCGATACAGTATTGGAAGTTTTTTTCGAGGATGTTAAGGATTGCATGAAAAGCTTTTTACATTTTATTTTGGGTCTCAAATTCTCTCCTTGATTTTGAAGTTCTGTTTATAAGCAGAAAATGACTGTTAACCCATTGAGCTGGCACGTATGAAATACTTTCTTGAAAACTATCACATGTGGTTGGTTCATCCTTGAAATTCTGATGCAGGTTGGTTCATCCTTGAAATTCTGATGCAATAACAGATTGTAACGGTATTGGACATTCTCATAAATCTATGCAAATAATGCATTTCTTTTATTGTCAACCAAACATTTTCAGAATAAATTATAATCTTATGTTATCTATCAATCCATAACAATTTTACAAATATTTTAAATGTTATTGAAAATAAAGAAAATTGAGTGTTGAAATAAATAATTGCTCATTTCGAATTATTTATCACATATTCTTTAAATACATCACCACTATAGTTAAAAAAAACTTGATCTTTGTACTTGCATGTCAATTGCAAATACTTTTATTAATTAATATGTTGTTTTTGTGTTAGCTTTACCCTCCTTCATATTACGATACTTTTGCTAATGCATTTATATGAACTCATTTGTGAATTGTAAACCCTATTCTTGACCCAATTAATTATGTGATGTTTTTCTCATTTAGCATTTGATATATCCTAGAGTTACTCAAATACATAAACGCTCCGGTTTATTAATAGGGAATAGAATCTAAAATGAGAATCAAATTTGTGGTAATCAGATTACTAAAATGCTAATTCCATTAATATTTTTTGGTTGTCAATAGAAAATTGGGCAACAAAATAGTTTCCATTCTTTTTTATGTTTGGTTCATACACGTATAATAACGAATGAAATTCAAAAAAAATATTTTGACTTAGTACCTTTATATTTTACCATATTTGTATAATTTAATTATAAATTTCAACCATAGTAAAATATTTGGAGAAAGTATTGAAATTTCATCCAATCTTGAAAAACTATTACGAGATCAAATTTTATAAAAAAATTCCGAGCCATCCACAACCTTAATATATGTGTTTGGAATTAGATGTTATTTTGATAATTGGTTAGTTTCTATAAACTTTTTTAGATATAAAATTTTAGATCAGTTTTCCTTTAATAAGTTAATATAATCAGTTTTGCAAAACATTTGGTATAAAGCCCGTGAATAAGTTTGTAAGAGATTAAACAAAAGTAGTAACATCAATATATTTTTTAAAAAGTAATATTTTATTAAGACTGTGAGGGTTTGTATGGTATTGTTGTCAAAACATAGTTTTAATTTTCAAGAATCTGATATTTACAAAATATATTTGGTTTTGTTAAATTTGCTAGGAAAAATATAAAGAGCCTCCCGCCTAAGTGAAATATAAAAAAAGTTTAAATTCCCGCCACAGTATAATTTTATATTTGCAAACTCCACCAAAATAGTTCTCAACTTCAAGTACACAAGCGGCAATCTTTTTATTCACAAGCTAAGGTTATGTTTTCCATATTCTAATTTCTTTTGCACATTCGTCTTTACAAATATGCATCATTATACCTTTTATCAATACCTTTTATCAATCACTTCATACTATCTATCACATTAGTTACTTTATTCCAACCATCAAATTTATTATCTCCCTTACAATATAACTAAATCGATCATTTTCAATATCAAATTTGAATAAAGAACTTTTTATGTCACATCAATACTACTTACAACCATTTCTTAAATACAACCAAATATACTATAAAACTCAACATCCTCACATGCACGACGGTAATTCATTCTAATATAGAATCCTAAAAATATACTTGAAAATGCAACCAAACATAACCTGAGTATCAATTTTATGAACTACAATATCTTGATCATTTAAATTAAAATTTTATATGTTGATAATTTTAAATGGATTTTTTTATTTTTAAAATAAATAATTTTTCTTGAAAATTTATGTTGATATATTAAGTATTTTAGATATTTTATATAACTATTTTTGAGTTCATTATGGTAATTTTCTAAACATATATACTTAAACGATTTTAAAAATTAGAAAATTTAACAAATTAATAATTTTAAATTTTCATATAAGAGTAGTCTATAAATATCTTGATTAAGACCTGTAAGGATACTTAGATTCATAAATTTATTAACCTTATAAATTGGTGTTTTTTTTACTGAGAATTTTGTGAAACTGGTCTTTTGCTTTGAAAATATTATCATTCTGTTTAATTCATATAAAAATTAATATTAAAGAGGTTTTCAAAAAAGTTTTGCTAACCATATTTTAAATAAATAGTAAAACTAAAACGGATATGAACCAAAAAGTAATTTTCAAATGTAAAGAAGAAAGAACTTTTTCAAGTAAATGAAAATACTAAAAAATATTGAGAGTATGTAACTATATATTCACAAATCATGATTTTGCTAAATTTAATCCAGTAAAATTAATACACATAGCATCTAAAACAATTTTTAAAGTTAACTCATGAGTTTGTAAAAATTATATTTTCAAATTTAGTTCAATATAATTGAGTTTGGAACTTATTATATAAACATTAAATTCAAAATCGATTGTAAATTGCATTAAACTATACTGCTTTCCTAACCAGCTAAAATGTTTACCAAAGAATATATAAATAATTTTTGCAAGTCAAATATACGATTTATAGAGGTCAAAAAAGATTTTTGTAATTTTATCACATAATATTAAATAAATATTATTGTTTACCTTTTAAAAAGAAGTCCTGTCAAATCAGAGTTTGAATATCATATGCTAAATCTATATGATCCCTCCTGCCCCCCTCTATTAACAATTTCATTCCCGGATCTAACCAAACCATTACATGAATGTACACTTTAAACGCAAAATTGGACAATGTGTGTACACTTCAAATTAAAGAGAAGTGTTAGCCAGGAAGATTTACATAGCCTTACATGAGTGTAAAAAAATTTCCCTATCTAGCTAGAATAAAGAAAAGATGAGCATCAAAGACATTATAAAATTATATTCTAAAATGTATTAGATGACACCAATATTTAGTGCATTAATTATTGACCAAAGGAGTTTTATTGCACATAATTTGTTTTGGATTTTTTTTCCCTCGTATACACGTTGTTCCTTAATAATGATGGTGATTTACCTCAATCTTATCTGTTTGTTGTCCTTATCACTATTTCATCAAAATTTATTTGAACAGATTTTTGGTCATAAAAATTGTATTTTTTCTTTTGCTCTCTTGAACTTTTCATAAAATTTTCATATTTTTTAGAATTACATTCAAGAGGTATGACCTTTCTCATTTGGTTTCTCCAGTTCTTTTCATTTCACTATGTTGAATTTTATTTTAAATTTGTTGAAGTATTCATGTATGTTTCAGTGTTTGTTGAATTGTATATTTAGGTAAGATTCCTATGTTCTTTGCAGAAAATGCATTTTAATATTTCAATTTCATGAAAAGGTAACTATTTTTATCTTGAACTTCTTTTGTGTTTATTATAATGGGATGTTTATTGTTCTGTCATTTAGACTTTTGTTTTTTGAATTAGAAGTGTTGTTAATTTTTTAATTTATTTGTATACATCATAATATTTAGCAACCATTTTTTATATCCTTAATTAAAAATCTTTTAGCAAAAAACATCTCTGAACATATATTTGTCATTTTCTTAATTTATCATTATGTGAACATAGATGAGGAATATTGTTTGCATCATTGTATTTTCATATGCTAGAGATATGTAGGTACATATAATAATAAGATTTAAGAGATCATGTAGGATTTCTAGATTGTATATGAAGAGTTTGACGAAAAATATTTCTAAACTCTTTCAGAGTGGATGTGTCTCTTTTCATGTAAATGAAATATGATTTTTGTATTGACTATTTTTATAATTACCATCTCATTGCTACTTAGAAACTATCTCATAAATCTGTCGAAATAATGCATTTTGTTTTGTTGTCATCCAATAATTTTTCAAAATAGATTACAATCTTAAGTTTTCTATCATTCAATGAAATTTTTTAAGAATATTTTAAATATTGAAAATACAAAAATTAAGTGATGAAATTATAACTCAGTTCGAATTAGTTATCACATATACTTTAAATAGCTTACCACTATAGTCAAAAGACTTGATCATTGTACTTGCCTGTCAATTGCACATACCTTTATCAATTAATAAGTTATTTTTGGTAGCTTTTCATTCCTTCATATTACGACACTTTTGCTAATGCATTTTCATTTATGAATTGTAAACCCTATTCTTTACCCACGTAATTATGTGAAGTCTTTCATTATTTGACATTTGAGATATACGCGTAGTAGAGTTACTCAAATACGTAACTTAGTCAAAATATTTACTACAATATATAAAGAAGTCACAACGCATTGCCACGGACTATTTATATGAGAACAAATCAGTTCAGAATTTCTAGTTTCACACGTATTCATATTCATAAAAATATTTGTGTTGCATCAATTATCGTAACAAACTTATACACATATTACAGTTACATGTACATATGGCGCATTAGTAGTTCAATTATTGAAGCATATCGATGTTCCCTCCATTATTTACATATAATTTTATATCTGGTTTTATATCAATATGATGGTGGCATCATAAATAAGAATTAAAATATTTAAAAGATCTAACATTTACCTTATATTTTATTTTTATAGTAAAGCATTGATACTAAAAGTTAGGAAATAAATTTTAAATTACATTCGAGCCAAGGAATGCGATACGTATTTAAATGATTTATTATTTCTTGACGACTTTAATTACAAGTATCCCAAAATAGGTTAATAGCTTAACCAAATGATTCCATTATATTTTAAAACAACATTTTGTGCTCCTAGTTACATATATAGTGCATGATAAGTGAATTTTGGTACATAATAAAGTCATATCTAAGACAAATTATTCTAAAATAACAATACTACTCCGTCTCAGGCCTCTCAAATTGTCACGCAGAACATTGCCCCCATATATAAGTGTCCCATTTGCATGGACGAAGTGGTGGAGGAGACATCAACCAAGTGTGGTCATATCTTCTGCAGAAGTTGCATAATGGCTGCACTTGCTTATCAAAAAAAATGCACAGTTTGTAGGTTAAGGGTCATAGTAAGAGGCCTATTCAGAATCTACCTACCAAATATAAGCTAATTAATTAATTTGCGTATTATTATTTGTACTTTAATCCCAACTGAATAACTTCGTATGATTATGTATGTTTATTTTTCTTTTAACACTAAGTTTAAATATTGAGATTGTAGTTTCATTTTTGTTCTTGGAAATGTCAGAGTAAGTTTATTTGAAAATTGTATATCTATTCAAGCTTTATCAACCTTTGCACAATTTTCTATCATAATTGCATTTGGTCATCATTTTTGCACGCATTATGTAGATAGAAGAAGGGGTATTTGATTTATAAATTTGTATTTGATTTGTAAAGTTATATATCTTTCAAAGAAAAATAAATATTTCAATTTTTAAATCACAAAAATAAGTGAAATAAGATCAAGTAACAAATAATTCATAAATAATAGACATACACTCTAACTACATACATTACAGTGTTCATATTTCATTTTTTCATTTTATTTAAGCCGCTAACTTTATTTTATATTGGACATGGTGTCCGAGAGTGTCAGTCGTGTGTCGTGTTCGATCAAGTGTCCGACATGACCAGTGCATCACAAGTGACACCAATATTTAGTGCATTAATTATTGACCAAAGGAGTTTTATTGCACATAATTTGTTTTAGGTTTTCTTTCCCACATACATATGTTGTTCCTCAATAATGATGGTAATTTACCACAATCCAATCTGTTTGTTGTCCTTATCCCTATTTCATCAAAATTTATTTGAACACAATTTTTGGTCATAAAAATTGTATTTTGTTTTCTTTTGCTCTCTTGAACTTCTCATAAAATTTTCAAATTTTTGTTTAGAATTACATTCAAGAGGTATGACCTTTCTCATTTGATTTCTCAAGTTCTTTTCATTTCATTTTGAATTTCTTGAAGTCGTTATGTATGTTTCAATGTATGTTGAATTGTATCTTTTTGTATGATTCGTAAATTCTTTGTAAAAAATGCATTTTAATATTTCAAATTCATGAAAAGATAATTATTTTTACCTTGAACTGTACTTTTGTGTGGATTGTAATCGGATGTATTTTTGATGACGTTTAGACTTTTTCTTTTGGATTAGAAGTGTTGTTAATTTTTTAATTTGTTTGTATACATCATAATATTTTTTAGCAACCAATTTTTATATCCTTAATTGAATTTCTTTTAGCAAGAAACATCACTGGTATTTGTCACTTTCTTAATTCATCATTATGTGAACATAGATGAGGAATAGTGTTTGCATCATTGTAAATACATATACTAGAGATGTGTAGGTACATATAATAAGGCTTAAGAAATCATGTAGCATTTCTAGATTGTATATAAAGAGTTTGACAAAAAAAATTCTAGACTCCTTGAGAGTGGACGTGTCTCTTTTCATGTAAATGAAATATCATTTTTGGTATAGACTATCTTTATAATTGACATCTCATTGCTACTTAGAAAGTACTCTCATAAATTATGCAAATAATGCATTTTTGTTTTATTGTCAACCAATCATTTTTCAAAATATATTATCATCTTAAGTTATGTATCATTCAAGGAAATTTTTTAAGAATATTTTAAATGTTATTGAAAATAATAAAATTAAATGGTGAAATAATAATAACATAGTTCAAATTAGTTATCACATATACTTTAAATAGCTTACCGCTATAGTCAAAAGACTTGATCTTTGTACTTGCATGTCAATTATACATACATTTATTAATTAATAAGTTATTTTCTGGTAGCTTCTCATTCCTTCATATTATGACACTTTTGCTAATGCATTTATATGAACTCATTTATGAATTGTAAACCCTATTATGGACTCATATAATTATGTGAAGTCTTTTCTTATTTGACATTTGAGATATACGCTTAGTAGAGTTACACAAATGCGTAACTTATTAGTCACAATATTACTACAATATACAAAGAAATCACAACGCATTGCCAATAACTGTTTATATGAGAGCAAAATCACTTCATAATTTCTAGTTTCACACGAATTCATATTCGTAAAAATGTTTGTGCATACATCAATTATTGTAACAAATTTACACACATGTTACACTTACATGTACATATGGCGCATTAGTAGTTCAATTATTGAAGCATATCAATGTTTTCTTCCTTATTTACATATAATTTTATATCTGGGTTTATATCGATATGTTGTGGCATCATAAATAATAATTAAAATATTTAATAAAAGAACTAACATTTACCTGATATTTTATATTTATAGTAAAACATTTATATTAAAAGTTTTGTAATATATATTAAAATATATGCGATCCATGGAATGCGATATATATTTAAATAATTTTTTTATTTCTTGATAAAATTATTATATATTGAAACTATTATGTGTTGTACATATGTCTTGTAATAATTTTAGTTCTCTGTATGTATAAAAGTTATAAATATTGAAACTCAACTAATTAGAGCTCAACTTAGGAACCATGACTATAAAGTCACAATGCTTTGCTTATTATGTTCAACTTTATAGACAAAATCTTGTTGAATTTGATGTTAATGTTAGTTTGCTCCATAATGTATAAAATCAATAATGAAGATCTCATAAACTTGTTATAGTTATCCAAAACTATTATTCATACCGAATTGGCATTTTAAACATGATTAAGGATAATAATGAACATGTATGTTTATCTAACTCTTAAACTTCACTGAGTCACATTCTATATTTACATATCACTTCAAATTATATGACATTCTGCTTTATTATACTAAAAGTACATCCAGATGGCATGGAATTTTGACCTTAACATTCTACCTCTTGAGTAGGTTACTACAAACTCAGAGCTTGGATTGCCTCGGATGCACCCTACTAGCCAAGATAATGAGAATGATGAAGTGATGATATGCTCTCCAAAGAGTTTTTATCAGGTGATATTTACTTCTTTTATGATTAAAAGTCTAGATTGAAGTTATATTTGTTGAAATATTTTTTTTTAACACTGTAGGCGGTGAATAGGTCCAATGAGCATCGTAGGGCAAGACACATGACATATCAAGAAACTGGATCTCATGGAGAAAACACAGGTTTTAATAGTTAGGGACACATATTCCTTTGGTATCACAAATTTCTATGATTTTTTCAAAAATATTCATTTATCGATCATAATTATACATGACTCATTATCTTGTTAATAATGCCCGTTCATCATTATATTTAGTTTGTGATTGTATAAATATTTGAAATTGATGTTTATATTCACAAAACAAAAGAAAGTTAATACTTAAGTGTCACTTGGTCCTTACTTGTTCACGCCGATGTTTTTTAGTTTTGGCAACTATTACAAAATATTAGGAATATTGTCCGCAAATATAAGAAGTTTATAACTGAATCACTAATTCTATTTTAAATCAATTTTTATTATACATGATTTACATATTTAGAACTCTTATTTTAATTTTTCAATAAAATCTAGCTACTTTATACTATTATATGTATAAATATATTTTTCATGACAACTTATATGATTATATAATACCTAATATGATTAGTCAATTTCTATTAAAAAGCATCTTTGCATTTCTTTTATTTTAGATTAATATGATTGTATAACTAACAATAATTGTTTGACTCTAGGTAACAGAAGCAGAATAACATCTACAACACAAGTATATGGCAATTCTTCTGTTCCAATCGAAGGTCACGACATAGCAGAGGTAAGTATATCTTAATTGTTATCCTATATAATTTGCATGAATAGAAATAGATTGGCAATTCTATTTTTCTATTATTTTTGTAGACTCAATTATGACTTTAGTTACCAGTATCCTAAAATAGGTTAATAGCTTAACGAAATGATTCCGTTATATTTTAAAACAACATTTGTGCTCCTATCCGACAATATTTTGTGCTCCTAGTTACATATATAGTGCATGATATGCGCATTTTGGTACATAATTAATGTCATATCTAAGACACGTGATTGTAAAATAAAAATACTATTTCATCGTAGTCCTCTCAACTTGTCACGCAAAATATTGCTCCCATATATAAGTGTCCTATTTGCATGGACGAAGTGGTGGAGGAGACATCAACCAAGTGTGGTCATATCTTCTGCACAAGTTGCATAATGGCTGCACTTACTTTTGAAAAGAAATGTCCGATTTGTAGGTTAAAGGGTAGAGTAAGAAGCATATTCAGAATCTACCTTCCAAATAGAAGCTAATTAATTAATTTGCATATTATTATTTGTACTTTAATCCCAACTGAATAGTGTAGGATGATGTATGTTTATTTTTCTTTTAACCCACATTTTAAATAGTAAGATTGTAGTTTCATTTTTGTTCTTAAAATGTGAATGTAAGTTTAATTTGAAAACTGTATATCTATCGAAGCTTTTATAAACCTTTGCACAATTTTCAATCATGACTGCATTTGTTCATCATTTTAGCACACATTATGCAAATAGAAGAAGGGTTACTACTCTTGAATGCTTGAGTGAGACTCTAAACAATACAAAATTTTATGAGAAGTTGAAAAGAGTAAAATAAATTTAGTTTATGTGACCAAAATGTGTTAATATAATTTTGGGTAAAGTGGAACTTGATGTCATTGTAAGTATGCTGAAATGTTTAGCTATTGATACAAAATTTGTTGGGTGCGGAAGCTATGGTAGGAAAAATTGTATTTTACAGAAAGGATTTTTTTGTATAGGAGCAGAGTAGCTGCAGTTCACTCAATTACAATTACAATTCGTAATTTATGCCCCAAATCCAAGGAAGTTTTCATCACACCTTGCAGTGGAATATTACGGCGGAATGTATTGATGGTGAATCTGCCATTCTAACACGCCCTCATTTCAAAGAATGTGATGACTTCCTTCCTCGGATTTTTTCGTTTAAAAATTTTGTATACCATAGAGAATACAAGAACAATGAAGTTAAATCATTCTCTTTGAGTATATTACGAGGTTATGCTGCGCAACCCATTTTGTACACTTTGAAATGTGAATTAAATCGACAACAAAATGATAGAGGAAAATCATCTGAACAAGTACTTGGTTCTGGTGGACGTGCTGGTCTCACTATCTCCAGGAATCAAGTGGCAAAAGGGGAACAAAGTCGTTAAAAAATAAGGATTAAATTGCCAATCAAGAAGCCAATAGAGAATACGTCAGCTGAGCAACCCCAGAATGAAAGTTTCCTAAGAGTCAATGAGAATATTGAACTTCTTTGTCAAGACAGCCGGATGAGAGGTTGCTGGTTGAGGAGTAAAATCCTGCATTTAAAACAAAATCGTCTAAGGGTTCAATATTATGATATAGACGATGTTGAAGGACCAAGGACACTGGAGGTAACAAATAGTACATGTCAAATTTCTAGTTCTTTTTTAATTCTGTTTTTAAGTCAAAGTCCAATTAAAAGACAAATCACAAATTCTAACATAGACGGTAGAACAAAAGGTCTTTGTTTCGCATAACACTTAGTTTGTTTATACTAATATTGATCAAGAACTGACATTTATACTAATATCAATTTATTTGTTTAGGAATGGGTTCCATCATCGAGAGTAGCAGCTCCTGATAATATAGGTTTGAGATGTGTTGGACGCCTGACGGTGAGGCCTTGGCCTAGTTGGGATCCAACTGGTTTAAGTTATGAGATTGGATCAGTAATTGATGCATGGTTGATTGATGGTTAGTGGGAAGGTGTTGTAGTTGGTCGTGACACAGCCAAAACAAGTAGTTATCAAGTGTCACGCCCCAAACGAATTAATTGTATTCAACTTAAGACGAGACTATAGGCGTATGATACGAATGTAATCGATTATGACTTTTTCTTTAAGAAGTAAAACCACGGAACATAACTATAAGGTAGCACTAAGACAAAACATGATATAATGTTTGGTTTAATATATACAGATAGGATCTAGCTAACTACAACAAAAGCTTAGCATCCTGAAGCTCAACATACAAGATCAGACTTAACAAAGGTATCCACACTATGAACAAAGGCAAGGCACATGTAGCGTCGTTTCTCACTTGGTCATCATGTTCCATCCAGGTTTTTTTATCTCACCTATAATATATACGTAAAGTATGAGCTAATGCTCAGTAAGGACCGCGTGTGAGCATGACACTAATTAATCAAGAATTACTTAAAAGAATTCTCATAATATAATAACTTGTATCAATTCACATAGGAAAAGCATAAATTAAGACAAGAAGTGATAAGTTGATGCCGTCAACATTATATCCCCGTTAACAATCATTTCTTATCTCTCCACGCAAGTTAGCTTACTTGCGAGCATATCCCGGAAATATGCTAGACTAATTACCTCGCCCGTCATGGATCACTCCGTCTCATGAACAGGGGGACTAGGATAATGGATACGTGTGAAAATTTAAGACCGACAACCACTGCATCCCAGCCAAACACGACCCTATCCATTCCTCAATTCGGGCCCATACACAAGCACACACAAATGCTAGTTAAATATTTAGTGTTTCAATCAAGTAAGTTCAAGAGCAAATAATATTTGATAATTTTTCGCTTATCCAATCAAAGAGAAAATCGAACTCCTAAAGCACTAATCCTCTGATTATAAGTATTCTCATCTAAATTATTTTCATATGGAGCTTACAAGTCATCATCCATCCTATATAATTAGTTTGTAATTGTCATGCTTTATAATTAATATTGAAAGGCAAGAGGTTACTATTATGGTTCACTTATAAAGAGTGCAATGCATAACCGCAATCTTGTCTAGTCATATTTTAGTAAGGAACGTGCTAGTGCAAATCTATTGCTCAAGACATAAAACCCTTTCTTAAAATTCGTTCACCACGTAACTAACTTCAATCAAAAGAGCATCTCAAAGTTTAAAAGTAAATGCTATTAGGGTATCACATCGAGTCTACTTCCTCGGTACATGTTAAAATATTTGAAACAGTTTTATTTCATCCATTAAGGTCATTATTGTGGATATATAATGAAATTGTGTTATTATTGAATGGCAGGTGAGAAGAAGTTTTTTCTTGTAGAAAGGAAGAACATGAGAGTGTCGAAAGATTGGGTTGAGAATAGATGGGTACTCATTGACCCAAAGTTGGATATTCGAGCTTTATAAAGTGAATCATTCAACCCTGTCAAGCTTTATTGAGGTACTATGGAAAAGACGTTGCAAAAATAGCAATAATGAATATCGAGATAGAGAAAGAAGTTTGATACAGAGAATACTTCTCTTTAGACTTCTTAAAATTTCTATTAGAAACACACATTATATATGTCGTAAAGTTTATGTTTAAACCAAATATTGAATTTTTTATTCAATTTGTTTACGAAAGTGTATACAGTCATTGATTTTTTTGTTCTTACTTATTTTAGATTAAATGCTTCTTAAAGATTCAAATAATGGATGATTATAATATATTTGTTCGTAAATATTCGATAGGATAAATTGACACCCATGTGTGTCGCACGCGCTCTACTAGTTAATACAAATTTATTTTTCTCAGCATAAATAAAAACCTATAGTTTAAGTATGAGGTATATCTTCTTTACTTTCTTTTTTTCCTATTTCTTAGATAATGTTTTTCCCTTGATTTCGCTTGGTGGACTAACCACCATAATAGACAAGCCCGAAGGATGATGACGTCTCTCATGTAATTAGATTCTCTTGGTACATGTGTAATGTTAGCTTACCTAAGACCCATGATGTCGGCTGTGCAATTCGATTCTCTCCGTACATTTGAATGTTTGCTTGTCGGGGCCTATTTTGGAAACTTAATGAAATATCCGTGATCAACTCTGAATACATCATTTAGTTTCCAAAATAGGCCCCGACAAGCAAACATTCGAATGTACGGGGGGAATCTAATTGCACAACCGACATCATAGGTCTCACGTAAGCTAACATTACACATGTACCAAGAGAATCAAATTATACGATGAACGTCATGGTCAGTCGGAATTGTCTATTAGGATATCCCTTCCGAGAATTAAGCAAAAAAGTAAACAATATAAATTTTAAAATTGAAATCAATTCAAAGATTTAAGAAATAAGTAAGAATGGTAAAAATAAAATAATCAAAATTATATTACTAGCATATATGAATCACATATTGCAAAGAAAAATAATTAGACAATTAATCATTTTATGGGAAGAAGGAAGAGAAAAGTTTAACTGGCAATTAGGTGTACTCATAATTAAGAGATAAATCTCCTTAATACCACATTTATTTGGGCAATCTCATTCTAATATTCTCATAATTGTAAACTTATTACTAATAAATCCCAAATTAATGTTAATCTCATCACCTTTAATTTTATTTTCGCCCAAAAGTCAACTGTATAAGACTAGAATCCCATGAAATTAGAATAGCCAAGGTAGTTGCCTCTTTTCTGTCACAAATATTCTCCATTTTCATGATAGCAAATCCCTCCAAAATCATTCACCAAACAACAAAACCCTCCAAAATTATTCACCAAACGTCTTTGTCTCTTTGTATCTAAATCCCCACCTAATCTGTTTTTATAAGGCCATTCTAAAATCACTCATTTCACACCTCATCACTCACAACCTTTCGATTCCTTGAGTTTTTATAGCATTAGCCCATAAGGTTTGTGGGAATACATTGTCTTTGTTTTTGTGGATATATATTTATATATGTATATATATTGGTTCCGAATCCTGGTTTACTTTCATGGTGTTTTCGATAAATTTGGTAAAAACTCACTAATTTGATTTAATTTTATGCTCCATCAGATGTCTAACAATCTGGTGCATAGATCAAGGGAAGAAAGCATGAGAATGGCATTGATGAATCGTTCATTGACATGTAAAAAGTCTCCATGCCAACCAGCAGGTGCTTTCTCAATATTTGTCCCGATCCATATATTTCTTTTTGTCATATTGAGGTTTAGCATTTGATTATTACTTATAAAATGATGCAATTTCAGATCCTAGTATCCTCCAGGTCTAGGTTTTATCTGGTCACGAAAAGCCTAGATACGCAACAATGGACATGCCATAAACAGCTGAAATATTATGTAGAATATATGTACGGGAATGATAAGGGGAAGATTAGGAAAGTTGGTGGAAGAGATAAGAAATTCGGGAAGAGCTTATCGTACATCCAGTCAAGGTTGTACACGTGTATATTTAACGTCAGCGTTAGGTGAACCGATTAATTTACTTACCAACGGAGAAGCTTTTCTTCCCTTTAAATATTGTTCATACTATTCTCTAGAAAACACATTTCCTCTCCTTGCTTGCTTTGGTGTCTCCGCTCTCTCCATCTAAGATACAATTTCGATTAATAGAGTTTTCTGTTATCAAAATGGGTAGAAATCGGGATAGATTTCTGAATGGCATCATTGTTGTTTCCTGCTATAAGTTCTCAAGACAACTCCAAATCTGCAAGTTCCAATGGCCATGACTACTCGTTCCTCTAGTTGTAAGACCCCCCAGATCAACGAGGAGGTGATTCTCAATATTTATCCTGTTCCATATATTATCTGAATTTTTTTTCATAATGATAGAGGCTTAGCATTAGATTATTAATCATAAAAACAATGCAATTTCAGATCGCAGAGTCCCCCAGACTACATGATTCAGAAATTATCCGGTTAGAAGAAGCCTGGACGTGCAACAAACAACTAAAGCATTATTCAGCTTTTGTCAGAAAGGAAACGGAAGTTCCTAGTGTAAGTCCCAAAATGTTGTTGCCAATCTTTCATATGTAAACAAAAAAAGATAAGAGTTCTGACAATCCTTTTACAAGTTGCAGGTACATTCCTTTTTGTGGGTTCTCCGTGAAAATGAATTTTGTGAAAATGATGAACTTTCTCCAGGTTATATTGAACATATGTACGAGGATGACAAGGGGGAGAAAATGGTCTCATTACGAAGGTTTTGCTATCGTGATGATATCCTACATCTTGCTGATTTACACGTCGAAGATGGAGAAGTGTTCTTGACATCCTCTGACTCCCACTCATTTCGAGGAATGTGAACACCTTCTTCCTCAAAGTTTCTTACAGGAAATTTTTATGTGCCATAGAGAATACATAGATAATGAAGTCAAAATATTTTCTTTGAGTATATTACAGGGCTATGTTATTCAACCTTGCGCAGTCAACAGACAACGCAACAATAGAGGAGAACTGTTGAGTTATGGAGCCTGAAGGACTGTACACCGGGCCACAACCTCGATCCAACAATAGGGTATTTTAGTCATTGGCGGAATCCTATTCTGATTAGGGTTATGTACTTAGTATAAATAGCCCTATTCTCATTGTAATCAAATTTTTTCGAAATATAGTGAAAATATCCTGGCTTGGCAGTGCCCCCAGACGTAGTCAAATTCTTTTGACGAACTGGTTAAACAACTCGTGTGTTTTTATTGTTTTTCTTTCTCGCGTTCATTCACAATAGTCGATCATATTCCCAACAAGAACCAAGTGAACCAGTAGAAGATTCTGGTGGGCATGCTGATCCAACCACTGAGAATATACAAGCTAAGTATCCAGAGAGTGAATGGTTGCCAAAAGTCGATGAAAACATTGAGCTTCTTTCTCGGGACAGCGGGAGGTGAGGATGTCGGTTGAGGTGCAAAATCTAGCGTTCATCGCAAAATCTTCTAGCAGTTCAATATTGTAATACCACTCAATTGAGTATCCCATTTCAATTGATTACGTACCAATTAACCTCAATATACATATCCATTGTGAACATCCTTCTTTTTACATCTGTTGATTATCTTTCATCTTCGCACATATTTCAGTTAACGATCTTATATTGTATAAACAGATTTAAATCAATAGCCCCTAATGGTGCTAATTAGAGGTCACTTTTCACTCGGAAGTTAAGCATAACAATAGGCTCCTATCAACCTCAATACATGTTATTTCTCTGTTAAGGCTATGTAAATGGAGAAGGGTTAAAAAACTAATTATGAAGATGGTCCTTAATATAGCTCTATGGTACCAATATTGAAGATATCTAAAATTAGCTTTCATTCTGAAAAAATATTCCAGATCTAATTCAAATTTAATTTTAACATCGTGAATATGCAATCATGGATTTTTGTATCTGATTTCTAGTTATTGCCTCTTGAATCTCCTTATTAGAGCAGTATAGAATCTTCCTACTCCAATGAAACCTGTGAGATTATAAAAGTTATCATGCTTATACAGTTGCAGTCTTTTTATGCATGCTGAACTAAAATATGGAACTAGGGTATTACAATAAGTTTATTAAGCAAGAAAGTTTTCGCACTTTGGATACTATCTACACACATTAGAGAAAGGACATGAAATATTTTTAAACTAAGGGACAAGAGCTCATGCCAGGGAATATAATTATTCTGGCTTCTCTTTGCAGAATTACTACACTTCTACACAAATCAGTGTCTTCCTACTGCGACAACATATTTAAATTTTCTTTTTGTGTTGGGGGAATTTGGTTGAGTTGTATTTCTAATGAAAGAGACCAACCATTCTTTAGGGTATGAGAAAATTTTATCCTTTGTGTTTAAAGAATAATGGCCAATTGGTCACGATAAACTTGAGACGGCTTGTATGTATGTCTCATGTAGAGATTGGTGGAGTTGGTGCACACACCTAGAGAAGTGAATACTTTTATCACTTTATGGTAAACCTGTGGTGGCTCATAGAAAATTTAATATGCAATAATAAGTATTTCGACTAAAGTAAAAAATTCAGAATTTAAGAAACAACATCCTCATACAAAGACTTGAATAGGATCACTCTATATATTGCAATACTTCAAATTTTCCATACCTAATTTTGCAGTGTCAATTAGATTGTGTTTATCTCTTTCACACTTATATTTGCACTCATTTATCTCCAGAATTGTGGATATATGACCTCTGTATGAATTTGGTTTAAGGTATTCAATGTCCGGATTGGAAAACAGATGTCTGATACAGGTGATTCTCTATGTTGGTGAAAAATAACAAAAACCTTAAAGCTGGATAAGCTTGAACCCAATTAAGGTTGTGCACGTGTATGCCATCACGTCAGCATTAGGTAGAAGCGAATAAATGTTGCTTATCGACAACATAAGCTCCTCCCTTTATAAACCGACTCATTTTCTTACAAAGATATTACATGTTCTTGCTTTAGAGTCTCCGTTCCATACTCTGTTCAAGGTAACATAGATGCATAGAGTTTTTTATTGTTAGAATTATTTTCAAAGACTAGTATCTTGTAAATTCATTCAAGTATAATACATTCACCTCTTTGTAATTGTGTTTATTCTGTAATACTTTTTCTTTATTAGGGAATATGATAAATTCAGTGTCTTTATGCTGAAAATGGTGATAATTGTTGTGGTTTAATGACGGTGTATTCTGTTGAGCATCTGAACTAATTGGTAATTGACTCAGAGTATGATTGACAATGATTGGCAGGCTTTTCAATTTTTTTTTTTGTTTAAACATATCTTCAGTCTCACTGGAAGAATTAATTTTATAGTTTACTGGCACCCATACAAAGATTGGTCTTTTATGGTTATGCTTAAACTAGTCTAAATAAAAGATTCATAAATTAAAGGTCGAATCCTTTCTGTAGATAAATTACTAAATAAAGGTCACATCTTCCCTCTCGAGATAAGTTTTGATGATGTTTAGATAAATTACTAATAAAATGATATATTATAAGTTTTCTCCGTTCTGTTTCATTTACCTGATTTAGTCCCACATAAAGTTGAATGTATCTTGCCTATTCTCTCTCTGTTGTTAAGCCAACTTTTTCGATCTAAATCTAATCTCCACTTTCTCACTTTGCCTATATTTTTATGTTGTTGAAGGTTGTTTCGGTCCGAAAATAATTTTTGCAGTTCTTGTTTAAAGTTGCCTTAACTTTCTTTTCCCTCTAATTTTCAAATTACATACATTCCCTTAATGGTTGTTAATCGACTAATTGGTTTAATAGTGTGTCAAAAACTTGTCAATGATTAGTTTCTTTAATTGTCTTAATAATCTACTAAATCTCCACACATATTCTTGAGATAACTCCACATTTGGAAGTTCTTATGGCAATGATGACTTGCTTTTCCAATAAAATCTCCATAGCTAAAGAGGGACCAAGTTGTGAGAGAACAGAAGTCAAACTTCCTGGCGAGAAGCCTACTGAGCCAGCTAAGCAGCCACAAGGCACAGAGTCAGTGAAACCAAGAGTAGGTGAAAACATAGAACTTCTTTGCATGATAGTGGCATGCGAGGCTGCTGGTTAAGGTGCAAGATCCTTCGTTTATTGCGAAAGAATCTTATGAAAGTCCAATACTTGGATGTGGATGAGGTTGATGGACCAGGGAAGCTAGAGGTAATTGCCGCTTCCTGGAAAAAGAATCTTATGACCCTCTTGGTGAATTTCTTGAGTAATATAAATATGCACTGACATTCGCTCTAGAGTAATATATACACATATGAATTAATTTATGTAGGAATGGGTCCCAACATCGAGAGTGGCGACTCCAGACGGTTGAGGCATGCGATGTGCTGGCCGGTTAATAGTAAGGACATGGCCTGATTGGGATTCAACTGACTTCAGGTATCAGATTGGAACAGCAGTTGATGCATGGCACCACGATGGATGGTGGGAATGTGTTGTACTTGGCCGAGACATAACTACCGAAAGTGGCTATCAAGTTTTCCTCCCTGGTACATATTAATACTGGCCACATCTGATTAAATTACATAATTACAGATATATACTTAACAATGCTACTGTTTAATAACTGCATTTAGGAAAAACATGAGAGCGCCAAAAGAATGGGTTGACAACGAATGGCTAAGCCTGGAGCGAATGGACGTTCTGGCTTTCTTAACCGAGTCACTCAAACAGGTTATCCCAAGAACGCCTCTCCCAGTTCCAGCTGGTCAGGCCCTCCAACAAATACTGAAGTTCCGAGTTCCTCAGTACCTCGAGATGATAAAGGAAAATCACCAAGTTCTTCTTCTGTTCTTCTGTATTCTTTTCTAGGAAATGGAAACATATTAAGAGGGTGTTTGGCTAAGCTTATTTAAAACATCTTATAAGTTGTTACATCTTATAAGATGTTTTAAGAGCTTATAAGATGTTTGGTCTTATTTAAAAAATATGCTATCAAGTGTTTGGATAAAATAAGTTTATTGGGCTTATAAGATGTTTTCAAATATTATAAGAGAGAATTTGTGCAATTATAAAAATAAAAAATAAAAATCGGAGAAGGATATTGTTAGAAAGGAGGAAATTAGCAAAGGTTGTTATGTTTTTTCAATATAAACAACATCCAAAATTTAAGATTTTGAAATAAGTTGGGTTTGGCTAACTTATTTCTTATTTGCTTATAAGACACAAACATCTTATTTTTGGGTCTTATAAGATCTTATTTAAAAAAATTATCCAAACACTTTCATAGAGCTTATAAGCTCTCAAACATCTTATAAGATGTTTAAAAGAGCTTATAAGCTTAGCCAAACACCCTCTAAGTTTGTTACAGCCCTGCAATTTTTTTCCAATCTGCAAAAAAAAAATGTAAAACATCAGAGCACTTGTGCGCTATTAAATTCTTTTAACAAAATTTTTGACTCTGTTTGTAAGATTGCAGATTAAGAAATTTATATATACATAAATCATAATAATATATTTTCACAAAAGTTTAACATTGTGTCACTATTGCTCTATAGTTATGAGTTCAGCGTATTTAAGCATGTCTCGAATGTAGTCACTAAATAGAACGTACATTTTTGACAAGTTTGGTCATCACTTAAGTTGACGGTAATGTTCCATTCAATCCAGAAAAAATTATCACTAGATTAAAAAATCTTTGATAGTGAAGAATTGAAGTAAAGTTGAACTTAAAAATTTTCGATAATAAGTTCGAGTATGTTTTTAAATAAAGTTGGCGGGATTTGAACGTCGACTATATAACGCCCTCTATAAATATGTGTACAATAAATTTGTTTGTTTTATATGTTAAAACAATTCATACACACCCTTACATTGGGCATGTACGGAGAGAATCTAATCACATTGCCGACATCATGGATCGCACACAAGCTAACATTACGCATGTACAAAGAGAATCTAATTACACGACCGACGTCATGATCAATCGTGCTTGTGAGTATCCCCTTCCCCGAATTAAGGGAAAAACAAATAAATAATTGATTAAAATTAGAATCATTTAAAGATTTAAGAAATAAGTAAGTATGATAAAGAAAATAATCGAAATTATATTTCTAAAATATATGAATTACTAATTGCAATAGAAAACTAATCAGGCAATCAATCATTTTATGGGAGAGAATAAAGTTTGACCGATAATTAGGTGTATTCATTAAAATTAATTTTAATCTTATCATCTTTAATTTTTTTTTCGTAATTTTTTTTTTCAACTTTCTTCCATTTTTGCCCAAAAGAATTGTATAAGAATCTCATTGAAATTGTGGGTTGGAATAGCCAAAGTGTCTCTTCTGTCACATTTATTCTCCATTCTCATTACAACAAACCCCACCAAACTCATTCACCAAACAACAAAACCCTCCAAACTCATTCACCAAACATCTTTGTCTCTTAGTATCTAAATCCCCATCTACTATGTCTTTATAAGGCCCATCTAAAATCACTTCGTTCACACCTCATCACTTACAACCTTTCTATTCTTTTGAGTTTTTGTAGCATTAGCCCATAAGGTTTGTGGGAATACTTCTCTTTGTTTTTTTGGATATATAGTTTTATTTTCATGGTGCTTTTAATAAATTTGGTTAAGATTGGCTAATCCGATTTATTTTTGTGGTTCATCAGATGTCTAACAACCAGATGCATAGAGCATCGGAAGAAAGCTTGAGAATGGTGATGATGACTCGTTCCCCGATGCGTAAAGAGCTTCCAGGACCAACTAGGTGCTTCTCAATATTTATCTCGGTCCATATATTTCTTTTCATCATACATAGGTTTAGCATTTAATTATTACTCATAAAAATAATGCAATTTCAGATCCCAAGGTCCTCCAGGATTCAGGTTATATCTAGATATGCAACAAACAGCTGAAATTTATTTAGAAGGTGTGTATCAGAATTCAGTGTTCATGATTAAATTACATAATTGTTGATATATACCTAAACAATGCTACTGATTAATGGCAGGTGAGAAGCAGTTCATTACTGCGTTCAGGAAAGACATGAGAGTGTCGAAAGATTAGGTTGACAACAAATGGTAAGCATGGAGCGAATGGACATTCTGTCTTTCTTAACCGAATCACTCAAACAGGTTATCACAAGAACGCCTCTCCGGATTGCAGCTGGTCAGGCCAATACCTCTGTCCCTCCAATAAATACTGAAGTTCCAAGTTCTTTAGTACCTCGAGATGATAAAGGAAAATCGCAAAGTTCATCAAATTTAGCAAACCAGAAAGCTAATGATGAGCTTAATTTGAAGAAACAATCCATCATCAGAGATAATGGAGACTGGTTGAGGAAGAGTAACAATGATGCTGTCAAATGTAGTCGTCGAAAGGGTAAAACCGTGAAGCGTGGTAGTGGTGTCGCACCGACATGTGCTTTAGCCTTACTGGTGCAACCACGATGATGATTAACTTTCACTCCATATTTTAATTTAATAAAAATATATGGGAATCATATAATGTTAGTCTTCTTATTTTTTGTTTCTTATGTATTTCTTTTCTAGGAAATAGAAACAGATTAAATTGGTTACAACCCTGCAATTGTTTTCCAATCTAAAAACAAAATATATCAAACGTAAGAGCACTTGTGTGCTATTAAATTCTTTTGACAAAATTTGCGACTCGTTTGTAAGATTGCAAACTACGTGATTTACATACACATAAATCATAATAATATATTTTCACAAAAGTTTAACGTTGTGTCACTAATAAATTGTACTAATAATGGATTTTGGTCTTTGTAGTTATGTCACTAGTTCTCTAGCTTCAGTGTGTTTAAGAATATCGTGAATGTATTCACTAAATTAAACGTACATTTTCGACAAGTTTGTTCATCACTTAAGTTGAATGTAATATTCACCCACTCAATTAAAAAGTTGTTACTAGATAATAAAAACAGAAGAAGAAGAATAAAAACGGAAGAATTTAAGTAAAATTGTACTTAAAAATATTTAATAACAAGTTCGAGTTTGTTTTAAGATAAAGATGGCGGAATTTTCACATCCACTATCTAGCCCCCTCCATATAAGTATATAAATAACAAATTTATTTGTTTTTATTTAAAAAAACTATAGAGACCCTTAGTAATTGATAAATATCCAACTCATTTAGCAAACAAATTGAGTATAAACATAAATATCCAACTCATATAGCAAACAAATTGAGTTTGAGTCATTTAAAGATTTAAACAATAAATAAGAATAAAATAGACACATTACTAGCACATATGAATTACTAATTGTAGGAGAATAATAAGTAGACAATCTAGAATTTATGGGAAGTAGAATTTACGTTTGACTTGCAATTAGCTGTCTTCATAACTAAGAGAGAAAATTTGTTAATACCACGTTTATTTGGGCAATCTCATTTAAATTCTCATTATTGCTTAAATTAATTACTATAAGATCCTACCATTTTTTATCAATCTCATCCATCCAACTCAGAGTTTCATTACATGAATATCTAAAATACTGAATTAGTTATATTACTTATAATCCAACATAATATTATTAACAATAATACTCACTAAAGAAGAGACTTAAGCCAAAGGCTCCTCTTCAATATTTTTTTTTTTGCAGTCTTGCCTAATTGGAAAATTCCAGTTCAGACCCTTTTGGCCAAATTCAAATATAATTTACCACAAGAGTGTATACAGCTATCATATTATTCGTCGAATTATTCTCTTATTTCTTTCCGTTTATGCCCTCAAGATTTCGAAATTTTTTCTATATAAACCCACCAAACAATGTGTTGGTATACTCATATTCAATTTAATCACTCTCTTCCCTTACTAATAATTATTCTCTCCATTTGATTTTCATTTAAGTCATACCCTCCAAAATCTTTCACCCAACATAATACTCACCTTTTGTTTTTTTTTTGTACTCATTTCAATCCTCATTACCCATAAGGTTGGTAGGAGTCTTTGTGTTTATTTCATCAATGGTTACATATCGATTATTATTCGATAAACTTGGTTAAAACTGGTTAATTCGATTTCTTTTACTTCGTCAGGATGTGTAACAATCAGGTGTATAGAGCATGGAAAGAAAGCATGAGAATGGCGATGATGACTTGTTCCTCGATGCGTAAAGAGCCTCCAGGACTGACAGGTGCTTCAATCTCAATACTTATCCCGATCCATGTATTTCTTTTCATCTTTATGGAGGTTTAGTATTTGATTATTACTTATAAAAATAATGTAATTTAAGATATTATCTGGTTAAGAAAAGTCTGGATATACAACAATCAGCTGAAAATATAGTGTATAAGATATGTATGGGGATTACCAGGGGAAGAAAATGCTCCAACTGCGCTGAGAAAGAGCCGTGACATTGCCACAACAAGTTGTTTTCTAAGTTTCCTTCACCGTTACATATTAAACTTTGCCAAATCTGATTAAACTAGAGTATACTAAGGGTATAATAATTAAATTAATTTATTATTCATTGGCATGCAGGTCACAAGAAGTTTTTGACTGTGGTGAGGAAAAACGCGAGAGTTTCAAAGGATCGGGTTAAACTAAAGTCAGATATTCAGGCTTTCTTAAGTAAATCATTTAACCCGATCAACGCCCATTTCTCCCTTGCCAAGTAATAAATTCATAAGAAGAAAGCTACTGATGAACTGAAATTAAAGAAACGACATTTTATAAGTGAAAGGGCATCTCAGAAGAGTTTGGGCAATGCTGGGAATTGATACTAAAATTGCGAAGCACGAATAGAGTAATAGTATCGGTACACCACCATGGATAATGCTGCCTTTGTAACTATTGTAGCGTAGATGAAAAACCATATAGAGGTTGTATAAATGAAGTTAAAGAAATTTATAGATGTTGTATATATGAAGTTAAAGAAATTTATGGTTAAATGATACTAATAGTCCCAGAAATTTTAGATTTGTATCAAATACCAAGTGTTAATGTTACCGTCAATTAAATTTAATTTATATTTCAGTCTTTTCCTTTGAGCCATATTTGGTGATTTTTTATTACGGCAGCTTGTGCACCTCAATGAAAATGAAAATTTTAGGTGTATAAGATGTTTAACATGTGCACCTAATACGAGAAAATATTAGGTGAGTATGATGTTGTTGAAAAGATCACATGTTGGGCGATTCGTTCTAAATCTAGCAAAAAATAATGTGAACGATGAAAGTAAAATATGCTAAAAGTAGCATAATATTTTATAGTTTATAAACCAATAAAGATACAAAACATCAAACTTTAGGGATTATAAGTGCCATTTAAACCGGATTTTTGACTTATATTTTTAAAGCTTATTAGCCCCCAACAAGCTCACAACTTATTTGACGACCTAATAAACTGTTTTACAATAAATTACTTGAAATTTTCAAGAACATATAAATTTTCAACTAATTATCCCTTATCTGTGAAAAAAAAAAATGCTAGTTTCGACCAATTATTAATTAGAAATTATACAACAAAATACTCGTGAAAAAATGGCAAAGAGAAGAACAGAAGAGCTATATACCATATCTCATCGAAGAAGACTAAACAAGAATTGCATTATTTATATATATATATATATGTATATATATTTACGTTAAAAATATTATTTAAATACATTTTAAAGGACTAATAAATAACACATTTATTGAACGTGAGTTATATGATCTTGTAATTAAACTAATTCTTATATGTAGCTATATTTCAACTTGAAAACGTTATAATTTCAGAACTTATATAATAATTTAACTAAGTGAACTGTTTAGTTAATAAATTAATTAAATGAAAACTAAATATTGCTTGACATGAAAAAACTAATCAATTCTTGAAAAACTAAATTAATTGAAAAACTAAAATATAAATAATAATGTAGCTAGATAACTTTTATATAAATTTATGCTTCCTTTATACCTACATCTTATTTAATTTTGAGTAATCAAACACTTCATTTTTTTCTTTATTCTCATTTTTTGATACTTTAAATAGTTTTCACAGTAGCTTAAATGCTGGATATTTGTGTAGTATTTTTTGTTATAGTTTAACAATTTTATATTTTAATTTTTCTATTTTCAAACTTTAATAGCACATGTTTCTTCTCACGATCTATAGGTGTGTCTCGCTTTAAAACCTCAATCAGGAATTACTGAGGACACTGACATAAGTAATATATTATTTTGCTTGGTTTTCATTATTACTGACCGTATGTTTTTTTTTTCCTCATTAAATTGAGCTTATTTGAGAAATATGAAAAAATTGAAAGATTTACATGTTGGACGCAAAATTTAAAGCACAATATTAAAAATAATAAGACATAATGTTGAACTATTTTTCCATACTTTTGCTTTAGTTAAATAGTTGTATCATCATAATCTGGTTTTCAATTAATAGTAGATTTTTTTAAATTAAAACGTCGACCATATGTCAAAAAAATATTCTTCTACTAACTCTAATGACTTAGTTTCATAAATCTATATCCCGTAGATTATACAAAATTTTGAATTCGTAGTGAAATTATAATTGGTTAATGGTGGGTGTCGAATCCAACAAAAATAAATTACCTACTCGAAAAGATTTGTAAATAGTGACAAGTAGGGTCGATCCACAGAGAATGGTGTAGAATTAATTCCTAAATTACTAATATCGATTAAAGGAGGGATTTGGATTTGATTAACTAAATAGAATAGAAAGACGTAAATTCAAAAAGCAAAATTAAAATAGGTTTCGAATTCAATATGATGAGAAGTTCTAGTCTTCGGATTATCTCGGTATTGATTCTACGATTTGATCACTGATGCAATAATAATTCAACGTTATCAGATAAATTGGCTATAGTTACCAACAAGCTCTAGCAACCTAGTTTTTCCTTAAGTCGTCGATAACCAAAACAAGCTCTTTGATTACTTCTCTTACCAAGTAGACAACCCAAAATAAGCTCTTAGGATTTAGCCTATCGATAGCATTCACGTAATAGAAAAACACCAATTCTAGCCAACAAACACATAAGCTCGGTTTATTTAGACCAGAGTACTAATTCCCATAACGACTAATCGAAAACGATTAAATAATCAACGTCGCTAATTGCTACAAAATTAGGGTTAGCCAGTCACGGAATTAGCCCTAAATAGCTAAATATAATTCCAATGATTAAATAATTGGCCAGACTAAATAATCAATTGAAATATATTGTCAACAAAGCTCGGAGAAAAAGTAAATACCTGATAAACGAATAAATTAAAGTACAATTCGATCTCACAAATATTAAGAATCAAACCTTGATAAATTCTCGACTAGAATTATGTGTTTAGCAACACATAATCAAAAACTTCTACAAAATATTAAATTCGAAAACTTTGATAAAGGGAAAAACGAAACTTGAATTGAAAATAAAGTGAAAGATAAAAACGTGATGTATGATGGAATAATAATTCCATCTATTTAACCTAGTAGAATCCTAACTTAAAAGGAAACTAATTAAGATCCTGACAAACTTAACAGAAATCAAATCTTGCAATATCTAGAAATAAGGAAATAAAATCCTAACAAATAAAAGGGAATAAATCCCAACAGATTGTTTTTAATAAAGTCTTCCAAACAAGAAATTCGAATCTGACAGCTGGATAACCGAATCTTGGGTCCGAATCTTCAAATTGAATTTTTCCCGAATTTCCTGCTTTTTGGTTTTCCAGGCAGAAGCGTTTGGGTATTTAGGCGTGGGCACGCCTAACTTTCCGAAGTCTTCTGCTGGAATTTTTAGCACCAACTATTTTCTTCTTCATTTTTCCTCTTTTGCGTCTCTTTTAGTTCTTTTCCTCTTCTAATCTTTCCAAATCCAATTGTCAACCTAAAATCACAAAATAAGAGGAGTAAACGTAACAAACAATCCGACTATAAACATGTAAAATATGCACAAAACAAGACTTAACAAATACCCCCACACTTATGCCATTGTACGTCCTCGGGCAATGCTCAAAAGTAGACTATGTAAAAACTACTCAAAACAGTGTCATGCGGCAAATTAAACCATTTAGCATTGTGATCAAAAGAACAAAATCAAACTCGAAAAAACGAAACACGTAATCAATCGAAATTCTCAATACCACATTAATTTCATGCTAGAACAATGACCTCAATTGAACAAGAAAAACAAAAATTTCAGCCGACTTTCACTCAAATACTCTCCAACTCTCGTGTATGGTTATAAGTGTATCGCTCGAATCTCAACGTGTTAGTGTTATTCTATAGGCTTGGTTATACACCAATGTCGCCACTATGGTTGAGAGTGTGCACAATCGAATCAAAAGGTCTTTATTAAGGGTTGTAACGGGGCTAAGGCTCAGGGTAGGAGTGAAAAGAGAAGTCGAAAAAGTGGCTATGTCTGAAAATATTATCAAGCATTGAGATCTCATTGGGTATATTTGACGTTAAGGACCAAAATACCACACATTTTCTATCTTTCTCGGGGCTCGATACCGCATCAATTTTTTGAACTTCTTTTTTTTTTTTTTTTTTTGAAGGGATTTTTTTTTTGAATTTTTTGAATTTTTTTCATTTTTTTTGGTACTCTTTGTATTTTCCACGAATTTCCCCCACACTTATTCAACAACATCATCTTCTTGACTTTTCGTCCCCAAATAATATACAACCTCCATGCTCGACTTATTTTCTAGACGGGTAAAACGAGGAGGCATAAAAAAACGGTAAGGGCTCAAATTCGGGGCAATTCAAGAAAATAGGATAAAAAGGCTCAAAGTGGGCTAATTAGGGGATAATGCAAAGGTACGGTTTATTTGGCAAAGTGGCTAAATCCTAAATGCCTTTATCATATTCAATCATGCACATACTCGTGTAATTTTGACAAGGTTCAAAACAAGTTCTAGAATTTCAAAAAACACGTGAGTCACACAAGAAGAAAGAGATCATTTCGTGAATTATCGATCAAATGGCACAAGTCCTCACAAGGTAGGGTAATCGACTAAAAAATGCATTCCTATGCTCGCTTTTAATCATTGAACATAACACAAACTTCATATGGCACGAAAACTCAATCAAAGCATGCTCATTTATCCAATTCTAACCATTCAAAAGAAACACAAGCTAAAGTTTAAGAATGCCGAAAATGAAAAAATTTTGTTTCACATAGCCATAATCAAGCAAAAGCACCAAGAAGTACAATAGCACGAGAAACCACCCCCCTCACACTTAAAACATGCATTGTCCTCAATGTAAAAACAATAAAATAACAAGCAATGCAACAAAATAAAAGAACAAGGAGGGGGACTTCCCTACGATATCACTCGGTCATGATGCCGAAGTGATCAATGAGTAGCTTGAGATGGGCGATAATTGTGTCGAGTTGTGCTTCGATTGTATCGTGTCGAACAGCGATTAAAAGGGCATTAGCATCAGGAGCAGCAGTAGCAGTTGCGGGTTTGGCAATTGGAGCCATAGCAGGTGGTGCGGCTGTAAAGCGGCGACGTGAAGTAGAGAGAGCTTTAGAGACTGCGGCAATAGGAGTCGCGATAGTGGAAGGTGTAGCCGAAGTCAGCGGTGTGCAGTAGCATGGGTTTCAAAAGAGACGACGATAGGGGTCGCCGTGATTGAGGGCGGCGGCGAGAATGATCGAAAACCTGCAAATCGAGTGAAAGGTGAGTGATGGCAGCTAGGGTTCAAGAATCGCGATTGAAGGTACGAGACTTAGGTTTTCAATTTCTTTGGGGATAATGAAATTAGGGTTTGCAGTTTTGGGGGTAAGAAATTAGGGTTAGAAATCCCTAATTTCAATATTATTATTTTTTTCAATTTTTTTATTTTTCAAATTTTTTTGAATTTTTTTTTTTTTTGATTTTTTTTTAAAGGGAAAACAGAACTATACAAGCAGAAAGGTTTCATGAATTAGGCGTGGACACGCTTAATTCTTGAAACGGTTTCGTAAAAATAAAATGCTAAATTAAAAGACAAGAAATAATGGAAAAGAAAATTCATGGGTTGCCTCCCAAGAAGCGCCATTATTTAACGTCATTGGCTAGACGTAGTTGTGTCTCAAGTGGTTTTAGTCGGAGGTTCAAAGCCATCACTATCCCAAGCCACCTTTAGTGGATCATCATCATTAAATTCAAAAATTCGCTGCATCACAAGGTTAGTAGCATCTAAACCAAACATAGAGCAATCATTAGTAGAATACTTCATGGAATCATATAAATTAAACATCACAAATTTATCTTCAAATTCCATAATAAGAGTTTCATCATGCACATTAATTTTAGCCCTAGATGTTTTCAGAAATGGTTTTCCAAGAATGATAGGGGCTAACTTACTAGATTGATCTTCATCCATATCAACAACATAAAAATCAGTAGGGAAAACCAAGTTATTAACATGAACCAATACGTTCTCAAGATAGCCATTAGAAGATGCATTAGACCCATCTATTAATTGTATAATCATGTCCGTTTTTCTCAATTTTTTCAAATTCAAAGACTCATAAATAGAATGGGACATGATATTTACAGAATATTCAAGGTCTAACATAGTGTTCTCGAATTGCACATCACCTATTTTACAAGAGATAATAAACTTACCAGGGTCTTTGCATTTTGAAGTTACCTCCTTTTCGAGTATTGGAGATTCATCTTCTATATCTACCTCTTCGTCATCACTAATCTCATCTTCCCCAAAAATCTCATATTTTGTAACTTCATTCTCATATTTTGGAGGAGTGATCTCAATAATCTTCGATTGCTCGGTAAGTGTTTCCGTTGGTTTTGTGAGTTGATGGTCCACATGTTTCTCTCTCGATTCACCTTCCACATCTTCATCGTCACTGATCTCATCTTCCTCAAACATCTCATATTCTCTAAGAATCTCATCTTCCCCAAAAATCTCATATTCTCTAAGAATCTTATATTTTCCAACCTCCTCTTCATATGTTGGAGATTCATCTTCAATATCCTTGGATTGCTCGGTAAGCGTCTCCGTTGATTTTGTGAGTTGAGGTTCCATATTTTTCTTAGATTTTGCAAATCGGCCTGGGAAGGGAGGTGGAATCACAAATGTCATCGGTTTCTCTTGGTAACAGGTTCCTCTTCTTTTTCCAGCTCTTTCTCATCCTCGTGTTTCGAAGTATTTTCAGCAGAAGGGTTTCGAGTGTTAGGCGTGGGCACGCTTAATCTCTGAAACGGTTCTGCTTCTTTCAATTCTTTCCCACCTTGTAAGGTAACTGCATTGGCATTCTGTTGTTGAGCTTGTTGCAAGTCCTGTTGGAATTGTTGAGTGTTAGCGGTCAATGCTTTAATCATATCTTCAAAAGACGTCCATGAGAATTGGGTTTGTTGAGAAGACTGAGATCCTTGTTGTTCGTAATAGCTAGGAGGTCGTGGAATGTAGCTCAGATCGGAGTGATAATTCCATCCCGGATTGTAAGTGTTGGGATATGGATTGTAATACTCTATGGAACACCCCATAATCCATCATAAGCTTGTGTGTACGACTCCTCTTGAACACGGAAGGCAAAGGAGAATTTCTCTATGAATTTTGCTTCCAGTTGAGTTCATGTCTTGATTGAACCAAATGATAAATCGTAGTACCAATCCCTAGCATTGTTTGCCAAAGAAAAAAGAAAGGCTTTAAACTTGACTTGATCTTCAGTGACATCATTTGGTTTCATTACTGAACATACCACATGGAACTCTTTTAGGTGCTTATGTGGATCATCTCCTACAAAACCATGAAAAATAGGAAGTGAGCGAATAAGTTCATATATTAATTCAAAATCATCTTCAAAAGTAGGATATTGAAAGTAAGAAGATTGCTCGTTAATATTTGGCATAGCCAACAACTCCTTTAAAGTCCTCTCGACTGTAGCCATGGCATCTAAGAACGTTGCAAGATCTCTTTTTGTAACGTTGAGCTCCTTTCTCAATTTGAGATTCACCTATATGAAGAGATCTAATAATACAAAAAAAAAAAACTAAACAAAAATATCAGTAACAAAAGAAATAAATCTATTAGCACCAATCCCCGGCAATGGCGCCAAAATTTGGTGGGTGTCGAATCCAACAAAAATAAATTACCTACTAGAAAAGATTTGTAAATAGTGACAAGTAGGGTCGATCCACAGGGAATGGTGTAGAATTAATTCCTAAATTACTAATATCGATTAAAGGAGGGATTTGGATTTGATTAACTAAATAGAATAAAAAGACGTAAATTCAAAAAGCAAAATTAAAATAGGTTTCGAATTCAATATGATGAGAAGTTCTAGTCTTCGCATTATCTCGGTATTGATTCTACGATTTGATCACTGATGCAATAATAATTCAACGTTATCAGATAAATTGGCTATAGTTATTAACAAGCTCTAGCAACCTAGTTTTTCCTTAAGTCGTCGATAATCAAAACAAGCTCTTTGATTACTTCTCTTACCAAGTAGACAACCCAAAATAAGCTCTTAGGATTTAGCCTATCGATAGCATTCATGTAATAGAAAAACACCAATTCTAGCCAACAAACACATAAGCTCGGTTTATTTAGACCAGATTACTAATTCCCATATCGACTAATCGAAAATGATTAAATAATCAACGTCGCTAACTCTCTACAAAATTAGGGTTAGCCAGTCACAGAGTTAGCCCTAAATAGCTAAATATAATTCCAATGATTAAATAATTGACCAGACTAAATAATCAATTGAAATATATTGTCAACAAAGCTCGGAGAAAAAGTAAATACCTGATGAACGAAGAAATTAAAGTACAATTCGATCTCACAAATATTAAGAATCAAACTTTGATGAATCCTCGACTAGAATTATGTGTTTAGCAACACATAATCAAAAACTTCTACAAAATATTAAATTCGAAAACTTTGATAAAGGGAAAAACGAAACTTGAATTGAAAATAAAGTGAAAGATAAAAACGTGATGTATGATGGAATAATAATTCCATCTATTTAACCTAGTAGAATCCTAACTTAAAAGGAAACTAATTAAGATCCTGACAAACTTAACAGAAATCAAATCTTGCAATATCTAGAAATAAGGAAATAAAATCCTAACAAATAAAAGGGAATAAATCCCAACAGATTGTTTTTAATAAAGTCTTCCAAACAAGAAATTCGAATCTGGTAGCTGGATAACCGAATCTTGGGTCCGAATCTTCAAATTGAATTTTTCCCGAATTTCCTGCTTTTTGGTTTTCCAGGCAGAAGCGTTTGGGTATTTAGGCGTGGGCATGCCTAACTTTCCGAAGTCTTCTGCTGGAATTTTTAGCACCAACTATTTTCTTCTTCATTTTTCCTCTTTTGCGTCTCTTTTAGTTCTTTTCCTCTTCTAATCTTTCCAAATCCAATTGTCAACCTAAAATCACAAAATAAGAGGAGTAAACGTAACAAAACATTGTTCATGGATGCAATAGATGAAGTTCACAACACTTGGAAAAATGGAAAGTTCTCGATTAACAATGCATACAATCACATAATTGAGCATAGGGATGAGGTCGTATGGAAGAAACTAGTTTGGGGGAAAGGTGCGGTTGCTCGCCACCGTTTCATAGTTTGGTTGGCATTTCAGAATAGATTGAAAACACGGGACAGGGTTAGCAAGTGGATGGATAATATTGAGGAAGATTGTCTATTTTGCAAAAAGGAAACGGAAACAAGAGACCATATTTTCTTTCAATGCAGTTACACAAAAGAGGTTTTGATTAGCTGCTGGAAGAAAATGAATCTAACGTGTAAACACAATTCATGGGGTGAAGTTGTGGATTGGGTGAGGAAAGTGAGCAAAGGGAGAACGGTACATAGTGGAGCTAAAAGAAGTATGTTTGCTAGTATGATTTATTTTATTTGGATTGAAAGAACAATAGATTGTTTTGTAAAGGTAGAAAAACACCAAAAGAGATAGTAGAAGTTGTTTGGACGATTCTGAAATGTAAATTTGATAGGTTGACTGTTATGTTCCTAAATATGAGTGAGGAACACACTCCTTTAAATGAAATGAGAAATAAACTTAAACTATTTCTGAATTTTTTTCTTCTTTTTTTCATTAATAAGTGATCATCCTATTTATACAATAAAATAAAATAAAATTAAATCTATCCACTAAGCCACTAATAGACCACTAATAAACCACTAATCTAAAATAACTAACCACTAAATCAGTCCACTAATTAATTACAACTAATAAAGAAAAGATTAATAACTAATAAAATAAAAATTACTAATTTAATTACTACATAAAAATTCATATCCTATCAATACCTCACCCATTAAAATGGCCTTGTCCTCAAGGCCATAATATATTTAATTCTCCATTTTGGCCAAAAACCAAACACCATGTAAATTTCTTTCATTTCGTTGGTAAGAAAGAAGAAGTGGATTGATTGCGGCTTGTGGTTAAATAGGTATTCTGTCAATGTAATAAAATTTTCAAATTGAGGTGATTTTGGTTGGTTGAATGAGTATTTAGGTCGATAAGAGTGTGGATGCGTGAGGGACATAATTGTTCGGTTAAGCTTGGTGGTGGAGGGGTCTTGTTGTGGTTGTAAGGTGTTAGCAATTTGGAATTGCATTTTCGCCACTCCTACAATTGGTGAATTGTGGGGTTGATTTGATTTGATGTTGGCTTGTAGAAGAGAAAGGTTTGGAGTTGGAGCAGAGATGGGTGCGAATTTCATCACATCCAATTTTTGATGAGATTTTTCCAATAAAGCATCTAGTTGATCAGACCTTTGAGTTATCTCGACCTTAAAATCATTCAATAATTCAATGATTTTGGAAATGGCATCTTCGATGGTAGCTGAAATTGAAGTTTCAATAGGCTCGGGAGGCACGTAAAGTGGGTTTGTGCGTATGTAAAAAACGGGAGGGCATGAGTATGGATTATCGTTTCGAATGTAGTATGGAGGCATCGTTCGAGAGAATGAAAGCACCATTGTTATGTTCCTAAATATGAGTGAAGAACACACTCCTTTAAATGAAATGAGAAATAAACTTAAACTATTTCTGAATTTTTTTCTTCTTTTTTTCATTAATAAGTGATCATCCTATTTATACAATAAAATAAAATAAAACTAAATCTATCCACTAATACACTAATAGACCACTAGTAAACCACTAATCTAAAATAACTAACCACTAAATCAGTCCACTAATTAATTACAACTAATAAAGAAAAGATTAATAACTAATAAAATAAAAATTACTAATTTAATTACTACATAAAAATTCATATCCTATCAATACCTCACCCATTGTTAGTTACTAAATATGAGTGAGGAACACACTCCTTTAAATGAAATGAGAAATAAACTTAAACTATTTCTGAATTTTTTTCTTCTTTTTTTCATTAATAAGTGATCATCCTATTTATACAATAAAATAAAATAAAACTAAATCTATCCACTAAGCCACTAATAGACCACTAATAAACCACTAATCTAAAATAACTAACCACTAAATCAGTCCACTAATTAATTACAACTAATAAAGAAAAGATTAATAACTAATAAAATAAAAATTACTAATTTAATTACTACATAAAAATTCATATCCTATCATTGACATAGTCCGGGTATGCCCGGAGTATAGTGTACATATTTGAAATCAATGGAAAGCTTACCTTGTTCCAACGTAACAAACAACCCGACTATAAACATGTAAAATATGCACAAAACACGACTTAACAGTTAATGGCAATATAAAATCTTTAGAGGTAATAAAAGATAAAATATTAAAATACTCAAACTATTGAATAAAATACTCAAAGAAACTAACTTATTAAATTTTCAAAATCTAAATCATAATTAAATAAGCAAATATTTACTAAAAGTTTTTTAGATATATAGCTAAGTTTTAGTTATATACTATTATATATTCAAAACTTAAATAATAACTTAATTAAATGAGTTCTCATGCAATAAAGTATAATTATTTTAAAAAGTAAATATTATTTGATATGAAAGATTGAACTAACACATAAAAGATTTAATATTATTGGAAATTAAAAGTTCAAATTATGTGATGTAAATAATATTTATAAGATATCGAATGTGTTTGACTACAATAATTGAGAATTAAATATTTTATGAAATACTTTTGAAACTCAAGAATGACATAACAAATAAATAAATTTTTAAAATAATTTTATTTATTAATTTTTAGAATTAAAATTGTAACTTAATATTGTAATGAAAATCATGTAATTTTTTATCTTGAATAATGATTAAGTATTTAAATATAATTTTAACGTAAAGTTCTAATGTAACCATACATCTTACATTGTAAATATGTACAAGTTATCTTTCATTCTTTATTATATGATTCCTTTTAAAAAAAAGTGACATACACGTTATAGAATTCTAATGATATCATACATCTTTTCATTATCGATATATACAACTTATTTTTATTATTTATTATTTGACTCTTTTATCACTAAATAGTAAAATATATAGGGATATATTAGGTAGATCAAAAATTCAAAAAAATTACTCATACTAATTTCTAGGATTAAAATTGTAACTTAATATTGTAATGAAAATCATGTAATTTTCATGTTTATGTTAATTATTTGATATAATGATTTAGTATTTAAATATAATCTTAACGTGGAGTTCTAACATTATGTGCCTTACTTTGTAAATATGTACAAGTTATCTTTTATTATTTATAATATGGTTCTTTTAAAAAAATGTGAATTACACGTTATAGAATTCTAATGTAATCATACATCATATTATTATAGATATATACAATTTATTTTTTTAATTTATTATTTGACTCTATCACTAAAAAGTGAAATATATAGGGATATATTATGTAGATCAAAATTTAAAGTAACACCCATACTTTTAAGTAGAATAGATTTATAAGATAAATAACTTGTAAATTTTAAAAACATTTATAAGCTCTTTAAAATAAATTTAACCCAACATCCTTTAAATAAACAATTTTGTCTAGTAAATTGAAACCATTGTACGCCAAAAAAATAAGCTCGATTTTGTCCGAACTTAGGTTGGCGGCATTTGAACGTCTTGAGAAAAATTAACTAAAATACTCGTTTGATTAAATAAACATTTTGAGTTTGAAAATTTGAATCAATTCATAGATTTAAGCAACAAATAAGAAAGAAATTTTAAGATTATATTATTAGACATTATGAATCATTAGGAAAATAATAATTATGCAATCTATCATTCTATGGGAAGTAGAAGAAATTTTGCCTGGCAATTAGTTGTCCTCGTATTTGAGACGTAAATTTGGTTAATAAACATTTTTATATGAGCAATTTCATTCTCATATTCTTGTTACTGTATAACTAACTAGTACAAGATCCTAAAGTTTATAATAATATCATCGAATTCAATTTTATTACATAAATATTTTAAATGGGGTGAAATATTAACACTCCATAAATTATTATAAAAACTTTAATTTTAATATTTTAATATGACATAAATACCCTAAAATGTTCAAAGCACTTTTATGCAATCAAAAAATCCAGTATCATGTATAAATATTTTCTTTACTATTTTAAGTTAAAAGTCAATCATACAGAACATAAATCAAGTAAAAATAAATAATGAAGAAATTGAAAGAATGGTACTCATTATTATTTTCTCCATTAATTTTCTTTAAACCCTACACAAGGTGCTACCAAACATATCTCTTACTCAATCTTTTTGCTCTTTACTATCTGAATCGAACTCTCAATCCCCTCATGGTACGTCACAGTTTTAAGGTCAGTTTACAATTAGTAATCTCTTTTATATGCACTCTTCTTTGGGTTCTCTTTATCGTCATTATTTGAGTTTTAGCATTGGCATCCATCATTAAGGTTGGTAGAAGTTTGTTTTTGTTTGATCAATGGTTATGGGTTTTCGGAATGCTGCTTTATTTCATGGTATTGTTCAATCCACTCGATTGAATCTAGAGAACCCCATTTTTAATTTTGCGTAAATGTACAAGCTTTTAGTTTAGATCATAATAAATCTTTTTTTATCTTTTTTAGCCGCTCTGATATTTAATCCATTTGTCTTTTTGGGTAACTTGTTTGTTGATGTTATTTATTGCATGTGTTGTAGAAATTTCGTTTTTGCTTTTCGATAAATTCACTCTAGATTGTATAGGGTCTCTTTTGTATCTGAATGATTATTAACATGATTTGCTTATCTCATGAAAGGTGCAGTTCCTTCCTATTATTGTGTTGTTGTCAAAATCATGGCATAACACAGAGAAGGAGAAGACATGATCGTGAGCATGCAGAATTGAAGAGAGAAGAATTGAATTTGTATTGAATTGAATAATGTCACTTATCGAATACAAAGAGAAGATCAGGCTTTATATAAGAAGCCAACTAACTATAACTGTCTTGAAAACGTAACAACAAATAATAACAAAAGTGTGTTTTATAAAACAGAAACTATCCGTTGTTTATATTTCTCTTTTCTGATATTGCCACAGACTTCCCTCTTCTATCTTCGGCTTGTTATTGTTGATGTGATTATCAACAATTCCAATACTCCACTTCAAGTTGGAGGTCTGATAAAAATCGAAGATCCCCAACTTGGAAAGCAAGAATAAAAACTGATCTTTGCCCAGAGCCTTTGTCAACGCATTTGCGGGTTGCTGATGAGTTGGGATGTAGACTGTTTTAATCACTCCCTCTTGTATTTTGTCCCAAATAAAATGACAATCAACTTCCAAATGTTTAGTACGTTCATAAAAAACGAGGTTTGCTGCTATCTGAATAGCGAACTTACTATCAGTAAACAACCTAACCGGTTGTAAGTTATTAAACCCTAACTCTTTGAACAAAGCAATAAGCCAAATCACTTCGGTAGTAGTGGTGCCCATAGCTCGATACTCTGCCTCCGCTGAACTCCTCGACACTGTAGCCTGCTTCTTTGACTTCCATGACAATAAAGAATCACCCAGCAGCATGGCAAATCCGGTGAGAGATTTCCTTGATATATAGGGTGGTGGGTGTCGAATCCAACAAAAATAAAAACCTACTTTAAAAGAATTGTAATCAGCGATAAGTAGGGTCGATCCACAGGGAATGGTGTAAAATTTAATTCCTATATTACTAATATCGATAAAAGGGGGGGCTTTGAGATTTTTAACTAAATTAAAAATAAAAGGTGAAAATTAAAAAGGCACAAGATTTAAAAAACGCATATTTAAAAGAACGCAATTAAAATAAAATTCGGATTCTCAATATGATGGAAAATTCTAGTCTTCGGATTTTCTCGGTATTGATTCAATTAATTCGATCACTGATGCAATGATAATTCAATGTTTTATAGATAAATTGGCTATAGTTATTAACAAGCTCTAATAACCTAGTCTTTCCTTAAGTCGTCGATAACCAAAACAAGCTCTTTGATTACTCCTCTTACCAATTCGACAACCCTAAACAAGCTCTTAGGATTTAGCCTATCGATAGCATTCCCGTATTAGAAAGACACCAATTCTAGCCAACAAACACATAAGCTCGGTTTATTTAGACCAGGTTACTAATTCCCATAACGACTAATCGAAAACGATTAAATAATCAACGTCGCTAACTGCTACAAAATTAGGGTTCACCAGTCACGGATTTAGTCCTAAATAGCTAAATACGATTCCAAAGATTAAATAATTGATCAGGTTATCTAACCTATTGAAACATATTATCAACAGAGATTAGGGAAAAAGTAAATACCTAATAACAGAGAAATTATGGCACAATTCGATCTCACGAATTTAAAGAATCAAACCTTGAAGAATCCTCGACTAGAAGTATGAGTTTATCAACTCATAATCGAACGTATGCCAAAAAATAATAAAATCGAGAGCTCCGGAATTAAAGGGAAAACGATGCTTTCAGAATTAAAAATAAAAGTAAAGGTGTCTTGTGGAATAAAATTCCACATACTTATAATAAAAGAGTCCTAATCTAAAAAGGAAACTAATTAGGGCTCTAACAAACTTACCAAAATAAAATCTTACAAAATCTAGAAATAAGGAAATAAAATCTAAACAAATAAAAGGGAATAAATCCCAACAAAGTCTTCCAATCAGAAATAAACGGATATAACATCCGGATTTGACAGCTGGATAACCGAATCTTGAGTCCAAATCTTGAAATCCCGCATTTTCATAAATTTTCGTTTTCTGGGCAGAAGCAATTGGGAATTTAAGCGTGGGCACGCTTTTCTCTTTGAAGTATTCTGCTGCCTTTTTCCATCTAAATCTTTTCTTCGTCATTTTTCCTCTTTTTCGTATCTTTTGACTCTTTCTCCTTCCAATCTTCATAAATCCAATTATTAACCTAATGTCACAAAATAAGGAGAGTAATAGTAACAATCAACCTAAATATGGACATGTAAAATATGCACAAAATACGACTTAACAAATACCCCCACACTTATGCCATTGTACGTCCTCGGGCAATGCTCAAAAGTTGACTATGTAAAAACTACTCAAAACAATACCAGGTGGCAAATTAAACCATTCAGCCGTGTGATCAAAAGAACAAAATCAAACTCGAAAGCATGAAACACGTAATCAATCGAAATTTTCGATACCATAATAATCTCATGCTAGAACAACGACATCAATTGAACAAGGAAAACAAAATTTCAGCCGACTTTCGCTCAAAAACTCTCCAACTCTCGTATATGGTTATAAGTGTATCGCTCAAATCTCAACGTGTTAGTGTTATTCCATAGGCTTGATTATACACCAATGTCGCCACTACGGTTGAGAGCGTGCACAATCGAATCAAAAGGTCTTTATTAAGGGTTGTAACGGGGCTAAGGTTCGGGGTAGGAGTGAAAAGAGAGGTCGAAAAAAAATGGCTAAGTCTGAAAATTTATCGAGCATCGAGATCTCATTGGGTATATTCGACGTTAAGGACCCAAATACCATACATTTTCTATCTTTCTCGGGGGCTCGGTACCTCATCAATTTTTGAACTTCTCTTTTACTCTCCTTTTTATTTCTGTTTTCTTTTCTTTTCGAAATTTTTTTTTTTTTTTTTTCGAACTTTTTTTTTTTCGAACTTTTTTTTTTCTCGAAATTTTTTGTATTTTTCACGAGTTTCCCCCACACTTATTCAACAACATCATCTTCTTGACTTTTCGTCCCCAAATAATATACAACCTCCATGCTCGACTTATTTTCTAAACGGGTAAAACGAGGAGGCATAAAAAAACGGTAAGGGCTCAAATTCGGGGTAAACCAAGAAAATAGGATAAAAAGGCTCAAAGTGGGCTAACTAGGGGATAATGCAAAGGTACGGTTTATTTGGTAAAGTGGCTAAATCCTAAATGCCTTTATCATATTCAATCATGCACATACTCGTGTAATTTTGACAAGGTTCAAAACAAGTTCTACAATTTCAAAAACACGTGAGTCACACAAGAAGAAAGAGATCATATATCGTGAATTATTGATCAAATGGCACAAGTCCTCACATGGTAGGGTAATCGACTAAAACATGCGTTCCTATGCTCGCTTTTAATCGTTGAACATAACACAAACTTCATATGGCACAAAAATTCAATCAAAGCATGCTCATTTATCAAAGTCTAACCGTTCAAAAGAAACACACACTAAAGTAGTCTAAGAATGCCGAAAACTTGAAAAAATTTTTGTTTCACATAGTCACAACTAAGCAAAAACACCAAGGCACATACAATCGCATAGGAAAACTCCCCCCCACACTTAAATCATGCATTGCCCTCAATGGATAAGACATAATCAAACACGCAAAGCAATTAAAAAATGAATGAACAAGGAGGGGGACTTCCCTAGACATCACTCGGTCGTGATGTTCAAGCGATCGGCGATTAACTTCAGTGTGGATGTGAGGGATTGTATTTGGGTGGCAAGATGGTCGAGTTGTTCTTGAATGGGTGGCCGAGCAGGTTCCGGTGGAGTTGGACGGGCGGCAGTACTGGTGGTGGCTTGATCTTCTGGCGGTGACTGAGTAGGAGTAGAACGAGCTGCATTTGTATATGACCGAGTCTGGCGAGGAGTGGCTGTTGCTGGTGTCCATTGACCGGGGGGTGCGAAAGAGTGTCGGCCCTGGTTGGCAATGAGAAGACCCATCCGGGTTAAGCAGGCGAGGTCCATTGGCTCCATCTCGCAAGCTATCCGCATATCGGTATTCTGCAAATCTAAAAGAACAAGTGAAACAGCGATGTGTGTAATAATGGAGCCTAAGATTAATTGTCATGCCCCCAGACCGGGCCTGGGACGATGACCCTTTTTCTTTCGTAAATGTTATGATTTTCTAAAATAATAAAATTTATTCTTCGGAAATGAAAATAAATCATTTTTCCTTTGGAAATTCAAACCTTGTACATAAACAAACAGTCGTTTGTTTACAAAACCATAACAGAGCGGCTATTTAACAAAATCAGAGTTCTTGATCTACCAAAACGCTCGAAACATGGCATATGAACATAGCTCTGTCTGACCGCTCGGGATGCTTGGGCAACCTTCACATATATACATCAATCATCACCTGCATCATAAGAATCTAATGAGCTAATGGCTCAGTAAGAAGAAGCTGAATTATAACAATATATCACGTAGCACATAAGACAGTCAATAATGCATAGTTCATTTAAAAGATTATCTTTTCCTCTTGGGTACCCTTGAAGTATGGTATTCGACTGATGATGATAGGCGTCTATTTTCGGAACCTGTTCATAATTGGCCAATAAAAGAAGCATCGCGGGGGTTCTCATACCGACCTTTCGGCCGATGATATTAGCCGCTAGCTCCTTCATATATTGTGGCTTTATCTATCTTGGTTTTTACACCTCAAGGTATTCACCACCCTCTGTGGGTCCGCCGGTCCCTCCCGTGTCCCGTGCCTACCCGACCGCCAATCAAATACCAAGCTTCACTTTTGAAAACGTGTTCTTTCCATATGTAGCATAATAATGCAACATAATCACATATGCATCATCATTTCACATCATATCACGTTCTTTTCAATATCACATACAATAAATCGTAAATCATCGACATTTAACACAATTGGCATATAGTACATTCATTTTCAAACAATCAACATAAATAATCATAAAATGCATAATACTGATTCTTATGATGCGTCAAGGAAAGCTTCTACTTACCTTAAGTCGTTAGTACTTAAATTGATAACGTGACGCTACCGCAAACTATCTATAATGCTTCGTGCTTCGTCTTGTTCTAGGAGTTCGATAACCTATAAAATGATATATATACGATACCTAATTACGATATTCGACTAATATTCTAAACTCACTGATTAATTTGAAGAAACTATCGATAAAATACTTACATGTAACGCGTACGTCAGTTCGTATATTTTCTGCGAATTTTTCTTCTATTTCTCTAATTTTTCTTCTTTATTTTTCTCTCTTATTTCTATCTCTTTTTCTCTATTTTGTTTACTGTTTCTAATCTTTCATATCCTTTCTTTTGTACTTACAAATGCTTACATATATATATATAGATGGAAAGTTAAGTCGGCAGGAATGACACTAAGCTAATAACTTAAATGACTCATCTTAATATATATATTATATATAACAATAACAATGATTAAAAGTTGAGGCGGTTAAGTGTTTGGCTTGGTTGGTGACCAATGAAAAATTTAATATTATTATATTCTTATAATTATTTGCAGCTGCTAGCTTATTACGTGTTATACATTTATACGTTATATATTCTACGTGTCATGTATTTAACTAATCGGAGCATACCGGTAATATGTAAGTGACGCGTAGTGTGTAAGATATATTTATCCGATAACTAACCGAAAAGTTTCGTGTACCGTATTTAATCAAAACTCTAAAGTTAAGCGAGCTCGTACGAGAGCAATTCTAGGATGGGTGACCACTCTGGGAAGCACCTCAATTTTCGCTCGTTAATTAACTTGTGATAATCCACATGCTACACAATTAATAGTAAGTGCTAATAGGTGAGAGCTTATTCGGGTATTACATTAATGGTCGTTTCCGATTGCCTACGGCATCAAATTGTTTGGCTAACCATACTCCTAAGTTAATGAAGACCTTGTTTTTCATACACCAAAGTATGAAAACCTCAGCTTTCGTCAACGTTCCAGAGCTGTCTCTTCGACCCGAGAAGTTGAAAGCTAAAAACCGTTGAATAATTTTCAAAACGGGGTCTTTCAAGAATGAAGCTTTCGAGTTGCTCGGGTTATAAGTATCACGGCAGACAGACCATTCTTCCCAAATATCATAAACTTTAAAATCTGAACAATAATCGATTGTGGAATTCAAATACCCGGGCGTTTTTGCAAAATCAGTTGTAATAAAACCAAGTCGAATGTTAAATTCCGTAATTGAAAAACTGAAATTCTGGCCCATGAGTCGGAATTTAATGGTCCCGGGAGTTGATAATGTCAAATCTTTGCTCATTAAAAATTTAAAAGTCGTATAAAACTCCCGGGTTAATTCGACAAACGCGGGATAACGGATATTAAAATACGGGGTTAAGCCTACACCTTCAATTAAGTCCAAAACCTCGGCATGCATGTTCAAAACATCTAAAGTATGCAAATCGAAATACTTACAGGGTACGATTGGGCGCGTTGAAATAGTGGCGTACCGTTTCTTGTCAGTGGCGGAGCGGAAGGTGCAATGGCCACCAGTGGCGGTGTTGGGCAGAATGTTTCTCCCAAGTCCCATTCGGGTTCGGCTCTGTGTTCGATTCCGGGATGGTTCAGCAGGGGGAGATGATGGAGGTGAATCAGGGGGACTATCGACACTCGGCTCCGGAGCCGGCATTGAAGCGGTTGGTGGATTGGATGAGGCCTGTGTGTCAGCCGGAGGTGGTGGCGGAGTGCGTCGTTTGCGCAATCGACGACGCTTTGTAGGTGGTGAGACAGGGGATCGTTGGGGAGATGTGGAAGGGGCCACCGCCGGAGCATCGGATGGCAGCTCATCTGCGGCATTTGCGGCGGTTGGTGGAGCTTGAGCCGCTGAATTCATGGCGGCTTGGGCGGCCTGTTTTTCAAGGTATAGTTCCCGAAGCCTCGCACTATACATCTTTGCTCTCGCTCGACGTGGTGGACGGTTAGGCTTCGGTGGAGCCGGCTCATAGTCTGTCGAATCCCACGAAGGTGGGTTATTTGGGGTAGGTTGTGGACTGGGCCGAGCGGTGACGGGCGTCGGAGCAGGGGTTTCAGCGGCTGGTTCTGGAGATGACTCCGATGAGGGGTCCAAAATCAGGGGCGTCTCAGCAGTGGTGGGTGGAACCCTAGGGTTAGTGCGCCATTGTTGGCGAGTGGACCGGCGCAGGACACGGCGAGGTGGTGGTGAAGGTGACCGTGAAGGGATGTGGTCGGTTGTAGTTAGATGTTCAGTAGTGGGTTCAGTTTGTGGAGGCGGCTGAGTCGGGCTAGGGTTATGTTGTGGCTCAGTGGTCGGATGCGGTTCAGTAGGTTGGGTGGTCGAAGCGACGACCGCCGGTGGTTGTTTTGGGACCGGCAATGGGTTGCCGGTAGGGTTTTCAGCGGGCTGTGGTTGTAGGCGATTTTCAGTAGGGTTAGGGTTTCGATTGGTTGGAGCCGAGGTTGGCGACGGAGTTTCGCCGGGGTTCGCCAAGGAGGAGAATGTGTCACCCATTGTTTCGTGTTGAAATCGAATGAAGAGGGTGACCGGAGGACCTGCAATTTCAGCCGGAGAAGAAGGTAAGTGACGGCGATTTTTGTGTTTACGAAAATTGGGGGGAAAAAATGAGGATTAGGGTTTGTCTTTTTGCGTTTTTATATATATATATATATATATATTTTTTAATATAAAAAAAATAAAAGAATATAAATAAGCATGAAAACTGAAGGGTGCGAAACAGAAGGTTTTGAAGTTTTAGGCGTGGGCACGCTTAATTTTTCAAAGTCTTTTGTTAAAATTGAAAGTGCAAAACAGAAGGGATTCGCAAGTTAGGCATGGGCACGCTTAACTATTGAAACGCTTCTGTTAAAAAAACTGAAATTAAACATAGGTAAATAAGGGATAGAAAAACTCATGGGTTGCCTCCCATGCAGCGCCATTGTTTAACGTCGTTAGCTAGACGTTGCTACAAAGTTATGTAGCCTTCTTCATTGGTTCTAAGTCCGTCGTTTCGACATCGTATTTTTGAAATCCTTCGTAGAAAGGTTTCAAACGATGTCCGTTTACCTTGAAAATTTTTCCCGTTGTTGGACTTTGAACATTAACTGCACCATGAGAAAATTTATCAATAACAATAAATGGCCCGATCCAACGAGAACGAAGTTTACCAGGAAATAATTTTAAACGAGAATGAAAAAGAAGGACTTTTTGCCCTATGACAAAATCTTTTCTCATGATTGTTTTATCTCGGAAAGCCTTCGTCTTTTCTTTGTATATCCTTGCGTTCTCATATGCCTCATTCCGGATTTCTTCGAGTTCTTGTAGTTGCAATTTTCGATGAATTCCCGATTCATCCAAATTCATGTTGAGTTGTTTTATTGCCCAAAACGCTTTATGCTCTAATTCAACGGGAAGATGGCATGGTTTTCCAAAAACTATACGGAACGGAGACATTCCGATTGGTGTTTTATACGCCGTTCTATACGCCCATAGAGCGTCATCTAGCCTCGTACTCCAATCCTTCCTGTTTGGGTTGACCGTTTTCTCAAGTATGGACTTGATTTCTCGGTTTGACACTTCAGCTTGTCCGTTCGTTTGAGGATGGTAGGCAGTAGAAATTCGATGAGTCACATTGTACTTCTTCAAGATCGACTCTAATACCTTGTTGCAAAAGTGTGTTCCTCGATCACTGATTATAGCTCTTGGCGTCCCGAACCTATTAAAAATATTAGACCTCACAAAATTCACAACGTCTTTAGCATTATCAGTTTTCGTGGCTTTAGCCTCGACCCATTTAGAAACATAATCCACTGCTAGTAATATGTAATTGTAACCGAAAGAGGGTGGAAAAGGGCCCATGAAATCAATACCCCATATATCAAAAATTTCACAAACATGTATTGGATTTAATGGCATTTGATCTCTATGCTTAGGTTACCCGTTTTTTGACAATTTTCACATGTTTTGCAGAATACGTGTGAATCGTGAAAAATGTTTGGCCAAAACAAACCACTCTCGAGAACTTTGTGAGCGGTACGTTTTGAGCTAAAATGCCCTCCACAAGCAAAGGTATGACAAAAACGAAGAATAGAGGGTACCTCACTTTCCGGAACGCATCTTCGCATGACTTGATCCGTACAATGTTTCCAAAGGTACGGTTCATCCCATATATAGTACTTAGAATCACTCTTAATTCTATTCTTTTGATTTCGAGTTAAGTCATCCGGTAGGGTCTTAGTTGCTAAGTAATTCACAATATCTACATACCATGGAAATTCGGAGTTTATTTTGAAGAGGTGCTCATCGGGAAACTCGTCTCTAAGTGGCGTGGATTCCTCGCAATTGATTAATCGGCTTAAGTGGTCTGCTACTAGATTTTCAGCTCCTTTTTTGTCTTTAATTTCCAAATCGAATTCTTGGAGTAGAAGTATCCATCGTATAAGTCGCGGTTTCGCCTCCTTCTTACTTAGCAAATAACGTAAAGCTGCATGATCGGAAAAAACAATAACTTTAGTTCCAAGTAAGTAAGATCGAAATTTTTCTAAAGCATAAATAATGGCAAAAAGTTCTTTTTCCGTTGTTGAATAGTTGCATTGAGCACTATCCAAAGTTCTCGAGGCATAATATATAACATGTGGCACTTTATCAACTCGTTGACCAAGGACGGCTCCGACAGCGTAATTGCTTGCGTCGCACATTATCTCGAATGGTAGATTCCAATTGGGTGCTTTTACTATCGGCGCGGTGGTTAGAAGGTGTTTGAGTGTATTGAAGGCGTTTCGACATTCTTCATTGAACTCGAAGGTGACGTCCTTATGTAATAAATTGCACAAGGGTCTGCTGGTTTTTGCGAAGTCTTTGATGAAGCGTCGATAAAAACCTGCATGTCCAAGAAAAGATCGAATCTCCCGCACGCATGTGGGGTAACGCAAGGTTTTAATAACGTCAATTTTTGCTTTATCAACTTCTAACCCCCTAGATGAAACAATATGACCTAGAATATTACCTTGTTCTACCATAAAATGACACTTTTCGTAGTTAAGTACAAGGTTCGATTTAATACATTGGTCTAATATTTTTCTAAGGTTGGCTAAACATGAGTCGAAAGAGTCACCATGTACCGTAAAATCATCCATAAATACCTCTATGATGTCTTCGACGTAGTCGGAAAATATACTAACCATGCACCTTTGAAAAGTTGCCGGAGCATTGCATAAACCAAACGGCATTCTTCGATATGCGAATGTGCCAAAAGGGCAAGTGAATGTCGTTTTCTCTTGATCTTCCGGTGCGACTGGGATTTGGTGAAAACCTGAATAACCATCTGAACAACAAAAATAAGATCGACCAGCTAAGCGTTCTAACATTTGATCAATAAAAGGGAGAGGGAAGTGATCCTTACGAGTCGAAGTATTTAAACCTCGATAATCAATACATACCCTCCAACCGTTTTGAACACGGGTTGGAACTAACTCACCCTCTGTATTTTCGACCACGGTAATACCGGTTTTCTTAGGAACGACTTGAACCGGACTTACCCAAGCACTATCGGAAATTGGATAGATAATACCTGCATCGAGAAGCTTTTGTACCTCGTTCTTCACTACTTCCATCATCGGCGGGTTTAGTCGTCTCTGAGCTTGAATTTTGGGTTTGGCTCCTTCTTCCATTAGTATCCGATGCATGCATATGGAAGGGCTAATCCCTTTTATGTCGGCTATAGTCCAACCGATTGCCTCTTTGTAGTCCCTCAATGATCGTAGCAGTTGCTCTTCTTGTAAAGGAGTTAATTTATTCGATACGATCATTGGTAAAGTCTCTTCTTCCCCTAGATACAAATACTTGAGATGCTCGGGAAGTTCCTTAAGTTCCAATTTAGGTGCCTGCACGATCGAAGGTAGAAGTTTAGTAGTAAAAATTGGCAATGAAATACGAGAAACGTTTAAAGGTAAAGAAGGAAGGGAATCGAGGGCTGTTTTTGCATCTTCTACTTCCTCGGATAGTTCGAAGTCTCGCTCTTTTGCCTCGAAGTCAGTCGCCGTTAATACGACCTGCATGGGGTCTTCGTTCTCTAACTCGAACATAACCTGCGCTAGACAATCATTAATGTCTATACCAAAAACAGAATGGATATCCGGAGGGTATTTCATGGATTCATATATATTAAACTGTATAACATCACCATCGAATTCCATAGTAAGTGTACCATCATCTACGTTGATTTTTGTTCTAGACGTTTTCAAAAAAGGTCTTCCTAGTAAAATAGGTGCGGACTTACCAAAATCATTATGACCCATATCGACCACATAAAAATCAGCAGGAAATATCAAGTTGTCAACTTGCACCAAAATATCTTCTAAGACACCATCGGGGTACGCGCTTGACCTATCGGCTAGTTGAATAACTACACCGGTTTCTTTCAATTTTCCTATGTTTAGTGACTCATAAATCGATCGTGGCATAACATTGATTGAGGCTCCTAAGTCTAGCATAGCTTTTTCAATTCGAACATTACCTATTTTACATGGAATTGTGAACATACCCGGATCCTTACATTTAGGTGGTAATTTCTTTTGAAGTACTGCGGATACGTTCTCACCTACGTGTATCTTCTCATTGCCTATAAGCTTTCTCTTTGTCGTGCACAGTTCCTTAAGGAACTAAGCATAACGAGGTACTTGCTTAGTGGCATCAAGAAGCGGAATATTTACCTCAACCTTTCGGAATGTTTCGAGTATCTCTTTTTCTTGCTCCTCTTTCTTTGATTTGGCAAATCGACCTGGGAAAGGTGGTTGGATCACAAAATTCATAGGTTTCTGCTCGACAACAAGCTCTTGTTCCTTTTCCAATTCTTTTTCAAGTTCATGTTTCGAAGTGTTCTCGACAAAGGCTTTCGGAGAGTTAGGCGTGGGCACGCTTAACTTCCGAAATGGTTCTGCTTCTTTTAATTCTTTGCCACTTCGTAATGTAACTGCATTGGCATTTTCTTTCGGGTTCGTTATGACCTGGGACGGTAGTTTGCTCGAATTTTGTGATACTAATTCGTTTATTGTGGTGGCCATTTGACCGATTTGTTTTTCCAAATTCTTGATAGCACTTTGGTTTTCCTGTTGGATTTGTTGAGTATTGGTGACCAAAGCTTTAAACATATCTTCTATAGACATTCCTGAGGATTGAGTCTGTTGAGGGAACGAAGGTCCTTGAGGTCTTTGATATGGTGGTTTTGGAGCATAGCTTAGGTTGGGGTGGTCTCTCCATCCAGTGTTATAGGTGTTTGAGAAGGGATCGTACTTTCGTTGCCCCTGAAATCCAGCTGCGTTTGCTTGCTCAAAACCTTGATTTTGAGCGTTGGGGCATATCTCGGCCATGTGTCCAATTCCGGAACAAACACCACACATATTAGCTTGTTGCGAGTTTCCCATAGCCATCTTTTGCATGAGGGCAGTCATGTCATTCACACGTTGATTGAGTGATGCTATGGTAGCTTCATTCGTTTCTTTCATTGGGTGTTCCTGTCGGGTACTAAACTGTTGGGTGTTAGATGCCATATTTGAAATTAAATTCCTTGCTTCGGTGTAGGTTTTGTAAATCAATGCTCCTCCACTCGCAGCATCTATCAGATTCCTATCCATAACCATTAATCCCTCGTAAAAGTACTGTATGAGGAGTTGGTCTGGGATTTGATGTTGTGGACAACTAGCAACCAATTGTTTGAAACGTTCCCAATACTCGTATAATGTCTCACCCGTAAACTGACGAATTCCACAGATTTCTTTCCTTACAATTGCAACTCGAGATGCTGGGAAGAATCTCTCTAAGAATTGCTTTTCCATCTCAGCCCATGTTTCTATTGAACCCGAAGGAAGAAAATACAACCAATCTCTGGCTTTCTCGGCTAACGAGAACGGAAAAGCCCTCAACTTAATTTGGTCCTCTGTCACATCTTTTGGCCTCATAGTTGAGCAAACCAAGTGGAATTCCTTTAGATGTTTGTGTGGGTCATCTCCTGCAAAACCACGAAAAGTAGGTAGTAAGTGAATCAGCCCAGATTTTAATTCAAAATCTACCTCAAGATTAGGATAGGGTATGCAAAGAGGTTGTTGATTCGGATTTGGCATGGCCATGTCTTTCAGTGTTCTTTCAACAACGTCGGGAATGGCGTTGGCATTGGCATTGGCACCATTAGGAGGTGCGGCATGAGCAACGTTGTCCATTGATTCGTTTTTCTCTTCTGAATCGTCAAAAGAAAACGCAGATTCGGTCCGGGACGATGAAACCGACGGGGTAGTGAAGTAACGTTGCCTTGTCTCTTTTCGTAGTCGGCGGGCTCGTTTTTCGATCTCAGCATCGTATTCGAATTCACTTCCACGAAAGGTCCTAGGCATGCAAAAACTAACAAAACAAAACTAAAACGAAAATATTAGCAACAACGGAAATAAATATATAACACCGAATCCCCGGCAACGGCGCCAAAATTTGGTGGGTGTCGAATCCAACAAAAATAAAAACCTACTTTAAAAGAATTGTAATCAGCGATAAGTAGGGTCGATCCACAGGGAATGGTGTAAAATTTAATTCCTATATTACTAATATCGATAAAAGGGGGGGCTTTGAGATTTTTAACTAAATTAAAAATAAAAGGTGAAAATTAAAAAGGCACAAGATTTAAAAAACACAGATTTAAAAGAACGCAATTAAAATAAAATTCGGATTCTCAATATGATGGAAAATTCTAGTCTTCGGATTTTCTCGGTATTGATTCAATTAATTCGATCACTGATGCAATGATAATTCAATGTTTTATAGATAAATTGGCTATAGTTATTAACAAGCTCTAATAACCTAGTCTTTCCTTAAGTCGTCGATAACCAAAACAAGCTCTTTGATTACTCCTCTTACCAATTCGACAACCCTAAACAAGCTCTTAGGATTTAGCCTATCGATAGCATTCCCGTATTAGAAAGACACCAATTCTAGCCAACAAACACATAAGCTCGGTTTATTTAGACCAGGTTACTAATTCCCATAACGACTAATCGAAAACGATTAAATAATCAACGTCGCTAACTGCTACAAAATTAGGGTTCACCAGTCACGGATTTAGTCCTAAATAGCTAAATACGATTCCAAAGATTAAATAATTGATCAGGTTATCTAACCTATTGAAACATATTATCAACAGAGATTAGGGAAAAAGTAAATACCTAATAACAGAGAAATTATGGCACAATTCGATCTCACGAATTTAAAGAATCAAACCTTGAAGAATCCTCGACTAGAAGTATGAGTTTAGCAACTCATAATCGAACGTATGCCAAAAAATAATAAAATCGAGAGCTCCGGAATTAAAGGAAAAACGATGCTTTCAGAATTAAAAATAAAAGTAAAGGTGTCTTGTGGAATAAAATTCCACATACTTATAATAAAAGAGTCCTAATCTAAAAAGGAAACTAATTAGGGCTCTAACAAACTTAACAAAATAAAATCTTGCAAAATCTAGAAATAAGAAAATAAAATCTAAACAAATAAAAGGGAATAAATCCCAACAAAGTCTTTCAATCAGAAATAAATGGATATAACATCCGGATTTGACAGCTGGATAACCGAATCTTGAGTCCAAATCTTGAAATCCCGCTTTTTCATAAATTTTCGTTTTCTGGGCAGAAGCAATTGGGAATTTAAGCGTGGGCACGCTTTACTCTTTGAAGTATTCTGCTGCCTTTTTCCATCTAAATCTTTTCTTCGTCATTTTTCCTCTTTTTCGTATCTTTTGACTCTTTCTCCTTCCAATCTTCATAAATCCAATTATTAACCTAAAGTCACAAAATAAGGAGAGTAATAGTAACAATCAACCTAAATATGGACATGTAAAATATGCACAAAATACGACTTAACATAGGGCAAGAAGCCCGGTCACTATCACAATAAGCCTTCAATTCCAGCTTGCTAGCAGATGACAACAAAATACCTTGACCTGGACTTCCCTTCAAATATCTTAATATTCTCATGACAGTATCATAATGAGATTTCTTTGGCTGTTGCATGAATTGACTCACAATTTGAACGGCATAGGTGATATCAGGCCATGTGAGACATAAATAGATCAATCTGCCAGCCATGCATTGAAATTCTTTAACATCTGTTAAATATGGACCATTTTCTCCACCATCTTCTGCTGTATATTTCATGTTTTGCTCCATTGGAGTGCCAATAGTCTTACTGCCTAACATGCCTGTACTTCCCAACAATTCCACGCATACTTTTTTTGGTTAAGATAAATTCCTTCATCACTCCTTGCAACCTCAATTCCCAGAAAATATTTCAAGTGTCCTAAATCCTTCATATGAAAAGTTCTGTTCAAAAACTGCTTACATTCAGTCATAAGTTATTTTGCATTACCAGTGATGACTATGTCATCAACATATACTAACAAAATGACCATGTTGCTCCCCCTTGATTTAATGAACAAAGAATAATCTTGTTTAGACTGAACAAAGACAAAAGACAACATAGCCAAGGTAAATTTGTGATGCTTGCTTGAGCCCAAAAAGAGATTTCTTCAACTTGCATACTTTGTTTTGCTGGCTATGATCAATAGGATATCCAAGAGGTATGTAAGTATCGACTTCTTCTTCCAAATCTCCTTGTAAAAAAGCATTTGTGACATCCATTTTCCACAATTTCCATTTATGAATATCTGCCAATGAGAGAACTACCCTAATAGTGACATGTTTTGCCACAGGTGAAAAGGTTTCATTATAGTCAATTCCTTGCATTTGAGTACATCATTTAGCTACTAACCTAGCCTTATATTTGTCTATTTCACCATTAGATTTGAATTTGATGTTATAAATCCATCTGCATCCTATAGCAGTCTTTCCTTTGGGTAAATCCACAATATCCCATGTTCTATTAAGTTTTAATGCATGTATTTTAGTATTCATAGCTTCCTGCCACTTAGAGTGTAATTTAGTTTCATTAAAATGTCTAGGGATATCTTCATTAGTAATGGCTGCCAAAAAGGTTCTATGTGCAGGTAGAATCTTATCATAAGTCAAATGAGCTGAAATAGGATACCTAGTACTTATGGAACAATTGGAATCATTATTATTTTGTGGATTTAATGGTGAAACATAGTCTTTAATCCAAGTAGGCAATTTAGAGGGTCTGCTAGACCTTCTAAGAGTTGTTACACCATCAGATTCATGAACATTTTCATTAGCAGTTTGCTCACCACCTATGCTAGACCTCCTAAGAGTTGTTACACCATCAGATTCATGAACATTTTCATTAGCAGTTTTCTCATCACCTACCTCAGGATTAACATTATTCTCATTGATAGTATGTGAGGTTGGGAAGGAGAAAGATTGAGTTCCAAAAGGTGTCACAAATTCATCATGATAGACAGTAGCTTTATGTAAAGGTACATTACTAGTATGCTGCATAGTAGCTTGAGTAGCAAAAGGAAAGAAATGCTCATAAAAAATCACATCTCTACTCACAAAAAACTATTGAGTATCAAGGTCCAATAATGTGTACCCTTTCTTTACTGGTGAATATCCCATAAAAATAGAAGCCATAGACCTGTGCTGAAATTTATCATGCTGCGGAAGGATTTTAGAAAAGCACAAACAACTAAAAGATCTAATGTGGTCATAAGAAGGGTTTTTCCCATAAAGCATAAAGAAAGGGGTTTTACCCTGTAAGAGAGGTGTTGGAGTTCGATTAAATAAGTAGACCGCAGTCTTAACACATTCCTCCCAAAACCTTATAGGCAATTTGGATTGAAATTTGAGGGATCTAGCTACTTTTAATATATGTTTATGCTTTCTTTCAACTATCCCATTATGTTGAGGGCTTTATGCACAAGTACTCTGATGAATTATACCCAAATTATAAAATAAAACATCACATTCTCTATTAAAGAATTCAATTCCATTGTCCGTTCTAACCACCTTCACTTTCTTATTAAATTGTGTTTGAACATACTGTAGGTAAGCTTTTATGTGGGTATAAGATTCAGATTTCTGTTGAAGCAGAAAAATCCAAGTACTTCTTGAATGGTCATCTACAATAGTTAGAAAGAATCTTTTATCATCATAAGTAACTTCTCTATAAGGCCCCCATATATCTATGTGAATAAGATCAAATATGGCTAAGTCATTTTTATTCTTTATAGGAAAAGGATCTCTATTTTGCTTTGTCAAAGGGCAAATATTACAAAAGTTATTATGCTTCTCCACATTCACTCCTAACTTTGGCCAAAATAAAAACTTACTATAGGACATATTTCCAAGCCTTCGGTGCCACAAGTTAGCTTTATTGAATTTAACAAAGTTAGAAGCATCAGAAACTACATTATGACAAGAGGTAATGAGAGCCTGTGAATCTTTGACATTGCATAGGAAATAAAGACCATTATGTAGTCTACCAATCCCTTTGATCAATCCAGTCCAAGTGTCCTGTATAACACAAAATTTGTGATAGAAACTAACTGAAACATTTCCATCTTTAATTAGTTTAGAAATAGAAATCAAGTAATGTTTAAAATCTGGAACAATCAATGTATGTCTTAGTTCTAAATTGGTTCAAATCATGATAGTTCCAGATTTGAGGACAATACTGGTATGACCATTAGGGAGATTAACAATGGGTAAATGTAAGTTACCATCATCATAGGATTCATAAAGAGTAGGATCTCTGTCATGTGTTGGTTAGCACTTGAATCAAGTATCCATATGAAAACCAACAGAAATACCTACATTGTTGGTAGCTGCTGAGTTTGTAGATGCACTGCCCGTGTTATTGTCAATCTTCATGTGGCCTATGATATCCATAATTTGCTTGTATTGTTGTTGGTTAATTCCAGGATGTACATGTTAACGTGTGTTTTACACACGTTTAATTTGGTGCTTTATTTGATATTACTAGGTGTTTGTATGAGGAAAAGACGAAAACGTGATGAAAAGCTTGAAAAACGACGAAGTTTGGTTTGGCACAAGAAGGACCAACAGAATACTCACAAGAATTAAGCGTGCCCCGACAGAATACTCACAAGAATTAAGCGTGCCCACGCTTAAATATGGCGAGCATTCTGCTGAGATGAAGAAAAAACGCTGCTAGGATTTTATTTGATGAATAATTCGACTTTTCTGCTATATTTTCACTTCCCAAAGTTGTTGGGAATTATTTCTTTCTATTTTTATTTCCTTTTTGAACAATCATAGTTATGGTAGGATTCGTAGAATCTTATTTTATTCAGTTTCCTTGTTTAGTTAAAACACTGCTAGGTTTAAATAAGTGGAATTTTATTCCACAGAACTATTCCATCTTTTATTTCGTACTTACGTTTTCTTTGAGCTTTGTAGACGATTTTTGATTATGTGTTGCTAAACACATAATTCTAGTCGAACGATTTTCGAGGTTTGATTTCTGTTAATTCGTGAGATTTGACTTGTGCTTTTAATTTCTTTGTTCTTCAAGTATTTACTTTTTTCCGATGATTTGTTGACAATATATTTTGATCGATTAATTAATCTGGCCAATTAGTTAGTCATTGGAATTATATTATGCTAATTAGGAGCCAAATCCGTAATTGTTTGGTTAATTCTAATATTTGTAGCAATTAGTGACGTTGATTATGAACAAGTTTTTGATTAGTCGCTATGAGAATTAGTAATCTAGTTTAAATAAACCGAGCTTATGTGTTTATTGATTAGAATTGGTGTTTTTCTAGTACATGAATGCTATCGATAGATTAAATCCTAAGAGCTTGTTTAGGGTTGTCTAACTGATAAGAGAAGTAATCAAAGAGCTTGTTTTGATTATCGACGACATAAGGAAAAACTAGGTTGTTAGAGCTTGTTAACAGCTATAGCCAATTTACTAAAGAACATTGAACTATCTTTACAATCGATGATCGAATTATAGAATCAACACCGAGATAATCTGAAGACTAGAATCTCTCAACCTTATTGAATCCGATATTATTTTGTTTGCTTTTTAATTTAAGTTTTTAATTATTTTAGTTAATCAATCCAAAATCCCCCTTTTAAAGTGATATTAGTAATTTAGGAATTAATTCTACACCATTCCCTGTGGATCGACCCTACTTGTCACTATTTACAAATCTTTTCGAGTAGGTAATATATTTTTGTTGGATTCGATACCTACCAATACAATGGTTTGATCATCTGTGGTGGATTCTTGATTTGATTTGTCTTTAGATCCAGTTGTAATGTTGGCTGAGAATCCTCTACCTGTTGAACCTCGTCCACCATTTCTCCCCCTAGAATTACCTCTCCCGCCACCACCTCGTCTTCCTCCACGATTCCAATTTGGAGGGTAACCTTGAATCTTGAAACAAGTTTCTTCTGTATGCCCATTCATCTCACAGTGTTCGCAATAGAGAGAATCCCTATCCGGTTTTTTATTCTTGTTTGTGTCTTGTATGGTATTTCCAAACAAGGCAATACTAGACTCCGTATTTGTATGTGGAACATTGATTCCTCTTTGAATTTCCTCATTGGACACCATGGAATAGACTTGGCTGTGAGAAGGTAATGGACACATCATCAAGATTTGAGACCTGATTTGGCCATAGCTTTCATTGAGTCCCATTAGAAATTGCATCATTTTCAACTGCCTTATGTAATCAACAGACTCCCTTGAAGGATTATTGGATGGTGATGGGGTTAAAGAATCATATTCATCCCAAAGTTGCCTCAATTTTGTGTAATACTTAGAGACCATATTTGTACCTTGGGTAATGGTATTTATCTGCCTATACAAGGCAAACATTCTGGCCCCAATGATCCTATTGAATCTCTCCTTAAGATCTCCCCAAATATGGTGTGCTAAATCGCAATACACGACCCCATGGACTAATTCCATTCTTAGTGATCTAAGTAGCCAAGACTTCACCAATGCTTTACAACGCTTCCAATAAGGATATTCGGGTGAATCTTGAGCAGGTTCTTGGCATGTTCCATCAATGAGGCTGATTTTATTCTTCGCTTATAGGGCAACAATAACTTCACAACTCTAGATATTATAATTTTCGGATCCTGAGAGCACTTTCGAGACTAAATCCAAATTTGGTGTATCGGATGGATGAATGTACAAAGGATTCTGAAAATCGATGACGAAAGGCTATTTCCGAACCTGCACATCTGAAGAAGTGGAACATTCTTGCAGTGCCATTAAAGAAAAAGAGCGAAGGAGATGCACAACAAAAGGTTAGGGTTTTTTCTCTTTAAAGAATATACAATGGATAACGAAGGGTAAACAAAGCAAGGAAACATGGCTCTGATACCATGTCAAAATCATGGCATAACGTAGAGAAGAAGGAGAAGACATGATCGTGAGCATGCAGAATTGAAGAGAGAAGAATTGAATATGTATTGAATTGAATAATGTCACTTATCGAATACAAAAGAAGATCAGGCTTTATATAAGAAGCCAACTAACTATAACCGTCTTGAAAACGTAACAACAAATAATAACAAAACCGCGTTTTATAAAATTGAAACTATCCATTTCTTATATCTTCTCTTTTCTGATATTGCCGCAGACTTCCCTCTTGTATCTTCGGCTTGTTATTGTTGATGTGATTATCAACAATTCCAATAGTTGTCAATGCCATAAACACGAAACTTTATTTTCTCTATTATCCCAGTTCAAGTTATTGATGTCGTCTGGTTGACCTCAATATACATTTTCATCATGATCATTCTTACTTTACCCCCATCGACTATCTGTTTATCTCCCTCCTTACTTTAATATGGAAAATCCCCTTGTGGTGCCTATTAATCATCACTCATTTTTAGGAGGTTTAGTGTACTATCTCTTTTTTTCGTCAACCTCAATAATTAAACTAAGATTTTAACCATTTCTTTTCAAGGTTATAGATGCGGGAAGGGTTGAAAATTAATTATGAAGACTTTTATAGATTTAGCCTTCTACGGAAAAATGTAAAGACATCTAAAACTCAGCCCATAAACTCCTTTAGAAAAACAAATTGTGAAAGTCAATTTAACGCCGCAAATGAATAGTCATGGATTTAATTTTTTTAGTTACGGCCTCTTGACTATGAGTTTAAGGCCCTTTATGCATGCAGAAGCAATACATGAAACTTGATGTGTTTCTGTTAGGTTGTGTTTTATGCATGTTTTATATGTTCAAGATCGAGTACTTTGCTACGATTATGCTCCTTATTTCGTAATATTATGTTGATATTTGAATTCTAGGTGATTACATAAAGAAAGGAGCCAAATGGGATGAAAACAGGAGAAAAATGAGCAGAATTTGAGTTAGCATAAAAAGAGCAGCAGTAGAAGACTTTCCTGAATTAAGCGTGCCCACGCTTAAATCTCTGAACGCTTCTGCCCAGAAAACGCGTTTCATGAAGATTTTTGAAGATTTTCTGTTAAGATTCATATTTTTGCTATAGAAGCCAACTGATTTTCGGATATATGAGATTTTATTCTCTTTTATTTGTTTAGATTTTATTTCCTTATTTCTAGATATTTCAAGATTTGAGTTTGTTAAGTTTGTTAAAGCCCTAATTAGTTTCCTTTTTGGATTAGGACTCTTTTATTATAAGTATGTGGAATTTTATTCCACAAGACACTTTTTAATTCTATTTTTAATTCAGCATCGTTTTTCCCTTTACTCTGGAGTTCTCGTTTTTTATCAACTTTTGCATACGTTCGATTATGAGTTGCTAAACTCATATTTCTAGTCGAGGATTCTTCAAGGTTTGATTCTTTAAATTCGTGAGATCGAATTGTGCCATAATTTCTCTGTTATTAGGTATTTACTTTTTCTCTGAGCTTTGTTGACAATATGTTTCAATAGGTTAGATAACCTGATCAATTATTTAATCTTTGAATTCGTATTTAGCTATTTAGGACTAAATCCGTGACTGGTGAACCCTAATTTTGTAGCAGTTAGCGACGTTGATTATTTAATCGTTTTCGATTAAACGTTATGAGAATTAGTGAGCTGGTCTAAATAAACCAAGCTTATGCGTTTGTTGGCTAGAATTGGTGTCTTTCTAATACGTGCATGCTATCGATAGGCTAAATCCTAAGAGCTTGTTTAGGGTTGTCTAATTGGTAAGAGAAGTAGTCAAAGAGCTTGTTTTGGTTACCGACGACTTAAGGAAAGACTAGGTTATTAGAGCTTGTTAATAACTATAGCCAATTTATCTTTAAAACATTGAATTATCTTTGCATCAGTGATCAAATTAATTGAATCAATACCGAGAGAATCCGAAGACTGGAATTTTCCATCATATTGAGAATCCAAATTTTATTTTAATTGCTTCTGTTAAATCTGCGTTTTTAAATCTATTGCCTTTTTATTTACGTCTTTTCATTTTAAATTAGTTAAAAAAATCTCAAAACCCCCCTTTTTTTCGATATTAGTAATTTAGGAACTGAATTTTACACCATTCCCTGTGGATCGACCCTACTTATCGCTGATTACAAATATTTTTAAAGTAGGTTTTTATTTTTGTTGGATTCGACACCCACCAAATTTTGGCGCCGTTGCCGGGGAACGGTGTTATATATTTATTTCCGTTGTTGCTAATATTTTCGTTTTAGTTTTGTTTTGTTAGTTTTTTTTGTATGCCTAGGACCTTTCGTGGAAGTGAATTCGAATACGATCCTGAGATCGAAAAACGAGCCCGCCGACTACGAAAAGAGACAAGGCAATGTTACTTTACTACCCCGTCGGTTTCATCGTCTAGAACCGAACCTGCGTTTTCTTCTAGCGACTCAGAAGAGGAAAACGAATCAATGGACAACGTTGCTCATGCCGCACCTCCTAATGGTGCCAATGCCAATGCCGTTCCCGACGTTGTTGAAAGGACACTAAAAGACATGGCCATGCCAAATCCGAATCAACAACCTCTCTGCATTCCTTACCCTAATCTTGAGGTAGATTTTGAATTAAAATCTGGAACTATTCACTTACTACCTATTTTTCATGGTTCTGCAGGAGAGGATCCACACAAGCATTTGAAGGGATTCGATTTAATTTGCTCGGCAATAAAACCTAAAGATATAACCGAGGATCAAATGAAATTGAGGACTTTCCCTTTTTCCCTAGCAGATAAAGCCAGAGATTGGCTATATTTCCTACCTTCCGGTTCGATTGAGACATGGAACGAGATGGAAAGACAATTCTTAGAGAGATTTTTCCCAGCATCTCGAGTTGCAAACGTAAGGAAAGAGATTTGTGGAATTCGCCAATTTACGGGTGAGACATTATACGAGTATTGAGAACGTTTTAATCAGTTGGTTGCTAGTTGCCCACAACATCAAATTCCAGACCAACTCCTCATACAGTACTTCTACGAGGGATTAATGGTCATGGATAGGAATCTGATAGACGCTGCGAGTGGGGGAGCATTGATTTATAAAACCTACACCGAAGCGAGGAATTTGATTTCAAAAATGGCATCTAACTCCCAACAGTTTAGTACCCGACAAGAACACCCAACGAAGGAAACGAATGAAGCAACTATAGCATTACTCAATCAGCGCATGAACGATATGATTGCCCTCATACAAAAGATGGCTATGGGAAACACTCAACAAGCTAATGTGTGTGGTATTTGCTCTGGGATTGGACATATGGCCGAAATATGCCCCACTGCTCAAAATCAGGCTTTCGAGCAAGCCAATGCAGCTGGTTTTATGGGATCCATTCAAAGAAAATATGATCCGTTCTCAAACACATATAACCCTAGATGGAAGGACCATCCCAACCGAAGCTATGCTCCGAAACCACCATACCAAAGACCTCAAGGACCTTCGTTCACTCAACAGACTCAATCGTCAAGTACGTCTTTGGAAGAAATAATTAAAGCATTAGCTTCTAATACTCAGCAATTCCAACAGGGTATACAACAGGGTATACAACAGTTTCAACAAGAAAACCAAAGTGCTATCAAGAATTTGGAGAAGCAAATAGGTCAAATGGCGACGACCATAAATGAATTAATGTCTCAAAATTCGAATAAACTACCATCTCAGGTCGTCATGAACCCAAGGGAGAACGCCAATGCAGTTACGTTACGAAGCGGCAAGGAACTGAAAGAAGTAGAACCGTTTCAAAAGTTAAGCGTGCCCACGCCTAATTCGCCGAACGCTTCTGCCAAAAAAACTTCAAAACGTGAAACTGAAAAAGAATTGGAAAAAGAAAAGGAACCCATTGTCGAGCAGAAACCTATGAAATTTGTGATCCAACCACCTTTCCCAGGCCGATTCCTCAAGACAAAGAAAGAGGAGCAAGAAAAAGAGATACTCGAGACATTCCGAAAGGTTGAGGTAAACATTCCACTTCTTGATGCCATTAAGCAAGTACCTCGTTATGCTAAGTTCCTTAAGGAACTGTGCACGACAAAGAGAAAGCTTATAGGCAACGAGAAGATACACGTAGGTGAGAACGTATCCGCAGTACTTCAAAAGAAATTACCACCTAAATGTAAGGATCCGGGCATGTTCACAATTCCTTGTAGAATAGGTAACGTTCGAATTGAAAAAGCTATGTTAGACTTAGGAGCGTCAATCAATGTTATGCCACGATCGATATATGAATCACTTAATGTAGGAAAATTGAAAGAAACTGGTGTAGTTATTCAACTAGCCGATAGGTCTAATGCTTACCCCGATGGTGTCTTAGAAGATATTTTGGTACAAGTTGATAACTTGATATTTCCTGCTGATTTTTATGTGGTCGATATGGGTCATAATGATTTTGGTAAGTCCGCACCTATTTTACTAGGAAGACCCTTTTTGAAAACGTCTAGAACGAAAATCAACGTAGATGATGGTACACTTACTATGGAATTCGATGGCGATATTATACAATTCAATATATATGATTCCATGAAATACCCTCCGGATATTCACTCTGTTTTTGGTATAGACGTTGATGATTGTCTAGTGCAGGTTATGTTCGAGTTAGAGAACGAAGACCCCATGCAAGTCGTGTTGACGACAACTGACTTCGAGGCAAAAGAGCAAGACTTCGAACTACCCGAAGAATTGGAGAATGCAAAAACAGCCCTCGATTCCCTTCCTTCTTTACCTTTAAACATTTCTCGTATTTCATTACCGATTTCTGCTTCTAAACTTATTCCTTCGATTGTGCAGGCACCTAAATTGGAACTTAAGGAACTTCCCGAGCATCTTAAGTAGTTGTATCTAGGGGAAGGAGAAACTTTACCGATGATCGTGTCAAACAAATTAACTCCTTTACAAGAAGAACAACTATTACGATCATTGAGGGATTACAAGGAGGCAATCGGTTGGACTATAGCCGACAATAAAGGGATTAGCCCTTCCATATGCATGCATCGAATATTAATGGAGGAATGAGCTAAACCAAAAATCCAAGCACAAAGACGCCTAAACCCGCCAATGATGGAAGTAGTGAAGAACGAGGTACAAAAGCTTCTCGATGCAGGTATTATCTATCCAATTTTCGATAGTGCTTGGGTAAGTCCGGTGCAAGTTGTTCCTAAGAAAACTGGTATTACTGTGATCGAAAATTCAGAGGGTGAGTTAATTCCAACTCGTGTTCAAAACGGTTGGAGAGTTTGTATTGATTATCGAGGTTTAAATACTTCGACTCGTAAGGATCACTTCCCTCTTCCTTTTATTGATCAAATGTTAGAACGTTTAGCCGGTCGATCTTATTTTTGTTGCTTAGATGGCTACTCAGGTTTTCATCAAATCCCAGTAGCACCGGAAGATCAAGAGAAAACGACATTCACTTGTCCTTTTGGCACATTCGCATATCGAAGAATGCCGTTTGGTTTATGCAATGCTCCAGCGACTTTTCAAAGGTGCATGGTTAGCATATTTTCTGACTACGTCGAAGACATCATTGAGGTATTTATGGATGATTTTACGGTACATGGTGACTCTTTTGATTCATGTCTAGCTAACCTAAGGAAAATTTTGGACCAATGTATTAAATCGAACCTTGTGCTTAACTACGAAAAATGTCACTTTATGGTAGAACAAGGTAATATTTTAGGTCATATTGTTTCATCTAGAGGGTTAGAAGTTGATAGAGCAAAAATTGACGTTATTAAAACCTTGCCTTACCCCACATGCGTGCGGGAGATTCGCTCTTTTCTTGGACATGCAGGTTTTTATCGACGCTTCATCAAAGACTTCGCAAAAATTAGTAGACCCTTGTGCAACTTATTGCATAAGGACGCCACCTTCGAGTTCGATGAAGAATGTCAAAACGCCTTCAATACACTCAAACACCTTCTAACCACCGCGCCAATAGTGAAACCACCCAATTGGAGTTTACCATTCGAGATAATGTGCGACGCAAGCAATTATGCTGTTGGAGCCGTCCTTGGTCAACGAGTTGATAAAACGCCACACGTTATATATTATGCCTCGCGAACTTTGGATAGTGCTCAATGCAACTATTCAAGGGAAAATTGCATTTTTGGTACACTAATGTGGCCTGCACGTTTATTTGGTACACTAATATGGGGGGGTGGCAATTTGGGTACACTAATGTGGGGTATGTCTGGCAATTTGAATACAAATTTTGCCGGAATATTCGATTTTCGCTGGAATATTCGATTTTCACCGGAAAATTGATTGATTTTGACTAAAATTGGGGATTTTGACCTTTAATTTGGGGATTTTGACTTGAATTGAGAATTTTGACCGAATTTTGAGAATTTTGACTGAAATTGAACATTTAATTGATTTTGACCAAAATTATTCAATTAAAAAAAATACTAAAAAATTTCATTTTTTTGTTGTCTTCTTCCCCAAACTCCTTCTCCATCACCACCACCACCTATCACCAACCAACAACCACTGCCACCACCATCGACCTCTACACCAACCACTTCATGGCACCGTCTTCACCTCCGTCGAGAAATTGAATTTATGGCACCGTCGTCACCTCCGTCGAGAAATTGAATTTTTCAACCGCCATAGTCGAACTCTTCAAGCATCTGCTGCGAAAGGGACTGAAAGTTGCTACCAACACAGGGCTTAGGCCTTAGAGAAAGGGACTGAAAGTTCTAAGAGAAAGGGACTGAAAGTTGACTAGCCAAAACCAACACAGCCGTTGCTACCTCCCGCTGCAAAATCCATCCCCTGATACCAACGCATTGTTGCAGTTTGCATAATGATGTCTCACAGCAAGTGTGCGACTCCGGAGTTGCTGAATTTTGTATGGTGGTGGAGGCGGCGGTGTGGTGGTGGAGGTGGTGGTGTGGTGGTGGTGGAGTTCTCCGATTTTAAAAAAAGGGGATAATTTAAATTTAAATCCAATTAGACTAAAAAAATCTTAATTTGAAGTCAAAATTCCCAAAATTGAAGTCAAAATCAGTTCAAAATCCTCAATTCAAGTCAAAATCCCCAAATTAAAGGTCAAGATCCCCAATTTTAGTCAAAATCAATCAATTTTCCGGTGAAAATCGAATATTCCGGCGAAAATCGAATATTCCGGCAAAATTTGTATTCAAATTGCCAGACATACCCCACATTAGTGTACCCAAATTGCCACCCCCCCATATTAGTGTACCAAATAAACGTGCAGGCCACATTAGTGTACCAAAAATGCAATTTTCCCAACTATTCAACGACGGAAAAAGAACTTTTTGCTATTATTTATGCTTTAGAAAAATTTCGATCTTACTTACTCGGTACTAAAGTTATTGTTTATTCCGATCATGCAGCTTTACGTTATTTGCTGAGCAAGAAGGAAGCGAAACCGCGACTTATACGATGGATCCTTCTACTCCAAGAATTCGACTTGGAAATTAAAGATAAAAAAGGAGCTGAAAATCTAGTGGCGGATCACTTAAGTCGGTTAATCAATTGCGAAGAATCGATGCCATTAAGAGACGAGTTTCCCGATGAACATCTACTCGCGATAAATTCTGAATTTCCATGGTACGTAGATATTGTGAATTACTTGGTGACTAAGACTCTACCGGAAGACTTAACTCAAACTCAAAAGAATAAAATTAAAAGTGATTCTAAGTACTACGTATGGGATGAACCGTACCTTTGGAAACATTGCCCGGACCAAGTCATGCGAAGATGCGTTCCGGAAAGTGAGGTGCAATCTATCCTTCGTTTTTGTCATACTTTCGCTTGTGGGGGACACTTTGGTTCAAAACGTACAGCATGCAAAGTTCTCGAGAGTGGTTTGTTTTGGCCAACCATATTTCATGATTCGCACATATTCTGCAAAACATGTGAAAATTGTCAAAAAACGGGTAACCTAGAGCATAGAGATCAAATGTCGTTAAATCCAATACATGTTTGTGAAATTTTTGATATATGGGGTATTGACTTCATGGGCCCTTTTCCACCTTCTTTCGGTTTTAACTATATATTACTTGCGGTGGACTATGTTTCTAAATGGGTCGAAGCTAAGGCCACGAAAACTGATAACGCTAAAGATGTTGTGAATTTTGTCAAGTCTAACATTTTTAATAGGTTCGGGACGCCAAGAGCTATAATCAGTGATCGAGGAACACACTTTTGTAACAAGGTATTCGAGTCGCTCTTGAAAAAGTACAATGTAACTCATCGAATTCCTACTGCCTACCATCCTCAAACAAACGGACAGGCCGAAGTGTCGAACCGAGAAATTAAATCTATACTTGAGAAAACGATCAACCCAAATAGGAAGGATTGGAGCACAAGGCTAGATGACGCTCTGTGGGCGTATAGAACGGCTTATAAAACACCAATCGGAATGTCCCCGTTCCGTATAGTTTTTGGAAAACCATGCCATCTTCCCGTTGAGTTAGAGCATAAAGTGTTTTGGGCAATCAAACTGCTCAACATGAATTTGGATGAATCGGGAATTCATCGAAAGTTACAACTACAAGAACTCGAAGAAATCCGGAATGAGGCATATGAGAACGCCAAGCTCTACAAAGAAAAAACAAAAGCGTTCCGAGATAAAACAATCATGAGAAAAGATTTTGTTATAGGGCAAAAAGTGCTTCTTTTTCACTCTCGTTTAAAATTATTTCCTGGTAAACTTCGTTCTCGATGGGTTGGACCATTTATTGTTACTGATAAATTTTCTCATGGTGCAGTTAACGTTCAAAGTCCAACAACGGGGAAAACTTTCAAGGTAAACGGACATCGGTTGAAACCTTTTTACGAAGGATTTCAAAAATACGATGTCGAAACAACGGACTTAGAACCAATGAAGAAGGCTACATAACTTTGTAGCAACGTCCAGCCAACGACGTTAAAGAATGGCGCTGCATGGGAGGCAACCCATGAGTTTTTCTTTCCCTTATTAACTTATCTTTTATTTTCAGTTTTAATTTTTGTAACAGAAGCGTTTCAGAAGTTAAGCGTGCCCACGCCTAACTTACGAATCCCTTCTGTTTTGCACCTTCAATTTTAACAGAAGACTTTGAAGAATTAAGCGTGCCCATGCCTAAAACTTCAAAACCTTCTGTTTCGCACTCTTCAGTTTTTTTGTTTATATATGTTTTTTTTTTTCATAAAAAAAAAAAAAAATTGAAAACATCAAAAAATCAAAAATAGGACAAAAATAAAATTGAATTAGGGATTTCTAGCCCTAATTTTTCTCCCCCCCCCCCCCAAATCGCGAACCCTAGTTCATACCTGCCATTACTCACCTCTCGTTCGCTCCGATTTGCAGGTTTCAATCATCATCCACCATCGCTTTCGCATCAATGGGCGAAGAACTGTCTTCTCTCGCACGACACCACGATGATTCTCCCTCCATCACTGCAACCGAACGCCTCCATCCTTAACCGCTCTACAACTGGTCACCAACGTTCAACCCTGCCAACACCGAGGCTGCTGCCATTCCATTGTTACCCGACTCGACACAAGTGAAGCACAACTCAAACCACTCACTGATCAATTCGGCATCACGACCGAGTGATGTCGTAGGGAAGTCCCCCTCCTTGTTCTTTTTTTTTTTTTTTTGCATTGCTTGTTATTTTATAATTTTTACATTGAGGACAATGCATGTTTTAAGTGTGGGGGGTGGTTTCTCGTGCTATTGTGCTTCTTGGTGTTTTTGCTTAATTGTGACTATGTGAAACAATTTTTTTAAAAAAAGTTTTCGGCATTCTTAAACTTTAGCTTATGTTTCTTTTGAACGGTTAGACTTGGATAAATGAGCATGCTTTGATTGAGTTTTCGTGCCATATGAAGTTTGTGTTATGATTAATGATTAAAAGCGAGCATAGGAACGGATGTTTTAGTCGATTACCCTACCTTGTGAGGACTTGTGCCATTTGATCGATAATTCACGATACGATCTCTTTCTTCTTGTGTGATTCACGTGTTTGTGAAATTCTAGAACTTGTTTTGAACCTTGTCAAGATTACACGAGTATGTGCATGATTGAATATGATAAAGGCATTTAGGATTTAGCCACTTTTGCCAAAATAAACCGTACCTTTGCATTATCCCCTAGTTAGCCCACTTTGAGCCTTTTTATCCTATTTTCTTGAATTACCCCGAATTTGAGCCCTAACCGTTTTTATGCCTCCTTGTTTCACCCGTCTAGAAAATAAGTCGAGCATGGAGGTTGTATATTATTTGGGGACGAAAAGTCAAGAAGATGATGTTGTTGAATAAGTGTGGGGGAAACTCGTGAAAAATACAAAGAGTACCAAAAAAAAAAAAAAGGTTCGAAAAAAAAAAAATCAAAAAGAAAAAGAAAAAAAAAATTTCGAAAAGAAAAGAAAAGAAAACAAAAACAGAGGGAAATAAAAAGGGAAAATAAAAGAGAAGTTCGAAAAATTGATGAGGTACCGAACCCCCGAGAAAGATAGAAAATGTGTGGTATTTGGGTCCTTAACGTCAAATATACCCAATGAGATCTCGATGCTCGATAAAATTTTCAGACTTAGCCATTTTTTTTTACCTCTCTTTTCATTCCTACCCCGAACCTTAGCCCCGTTACAACCCTTAATAAAGACCTTTTGATTCGATTGTGCACACTCTCAACCGTAGTGGCGACATTGGTGTATAACCAAGCCTATGGAATGACACTAACACGTCGAGACTTGAGCGAAACATATTTACCCATACACGAAGAGTTTTTGAGCGAAAGTCGGCTGAAATTTTGTTTTCCTTGTTCAATTGATGTCATTGTTCTAGCATGAGATTATTATGGTATCGAGAATTTTGATTGATTACGTGTTTCGAGCTTTCGAGTTTGATTTTATTCTTGAGATCACAATGCTAGTTGGTTTAAATTGCCGCATGGTACTATTTTGACTAGTTTTCACATAGTTAACTTTTGAGCATTGCCCGAGGACGTACAATGACATAAGTGTGGGGGTATTTGTTAGGTTGTGTTTTATGTATGTTTTATATGTTAAAGATCGAGTACTTTGCTACGATTATGCTCCTTATTTCGTAATATTATGTTGATATTTGAATTATAGGTGATTACATAAAGAAAGGAGCTAAATGGGATGAAAACAGGAGAAAAATGAGCAGAATTTGAGTTAGCATAAAAAGAGCAGCAGCAGAAGACTTTCCTGAATTAAGCGTGCCCACGCTTAAATCTCTGAACGCTTCTGCCCAGAAAACGCGTTTCATGAAGATTTTTGAAGATTTTCTGTTAAGATTCGGATTTTTGCTATAGAAGCCAACTGATTTTCGGATATATGAGATTTTATTCTCTTTTATTTGTTTAGATTTTATTTCCTTATTTCTAGATATTTCAAGATTTGAGTTTGTTAAGTTTGTTAGAGCCCTAATTAGTTTCCTTTTTGGATTAGGACTCTTTTATTATAAGTGTGTGGAATTTTATTCCACAAGACACTTTTTAATTCTATTTTTAATTCAGCATCGTTTTTCCCTTTACTCTGGAGTTCTCGATTTTTATCAACTTTTGCATACGTTCGATTATGAGTTGCTAAACTCATATTTCTAGTCGAGGATTCTTCAAGGTTTGATTCTTTAAATTCGTGAGATCGAATTGTGCCATAATTTCTCTGTTATTAGGTATTTACTTTTTCTCTGAGCTTTGTTGACAATATGTTTCAATAGGTTAGATAACCTGATCAATTATTTAATCTTTGAATTCGTATTTAGCTATTTAGGACTAAATCCGTGACTGGTGAACCCTAATTTTGTAGCAGTTAGCGACGTTGATTATTTAATCGTTTTCGATTAGTCGTTATGAGAATTAGTGATCTGGTCTAAATAAACCGAGCTTATGCGTTTGTTGGCTAGAATTGGTGTCTTTCTAATACGTGCATGCTATCGATAGGCTAAATCCTAAGAGCTTGTTTAGGGTTGTCTAATTGGTAAGAGAAGTAGTCAAAGAGCTTGTTTTGGTTACCGACGACTTAAGGAAAGACTAGGTTATTAGAGCTTGTTAATAACTATAGCCAATTTATCTTTAAAACATTGAATTATCTTTGCATCAGTGATTGAATTAATTGAATCAATACCGAGAGAATTCGAAGACTAGAATTTTCCATCATATTGAGAATCCGAATTTTATTTTAATTGCTTCTTTTAAATCTGCATTTTTAAATCTATTGCCTTTTTATTTACGTCTTTTCATTTTAAATTAGTTAAAAAAATCTCAAAACCCCCCTTTTTTTCGATATTAGTAATTTAGGAACTGAATTTTACACCATTCCCTGTGGATCGACCCTACTTATCGCTGATTACAAATCTTTTTAAAGTAGGTTTTTATTTTTGTTGGATTCGACACCCACCAGTTTCAGTGAAAGTATTTGGGACAAATAACAAGCTTGGTACTTAAGGTATATAATAAAGTTATTACGAAAGAAATTTTTGATAAACAAGCACTTATGTTACTTAAAAATGCAACACAATGTTTATTTTTTGGACCCAAGAATAAGAGTTGAGTCTCATGCCCGAGAATTGTTACGACTAGGATGTGTACAATTGTAACTAATGATATTTTGATAATCTTATATGATAGCTTCTATGAATATAACTTTTCTTGGAGCTCTTTGTAGGAGCAATAGACACTTCCACACTGATCACTGATATCCAGTGAAGAACGATTTTTTTGAATTGTTCAATTTGTGTTGGAGCATAAGGGGGTCTATAATTGTATTTGTCGTGAAAGAGATCAACCATTTGTTGGGGATAAATGAGGAAACATTATTTTTTGTGTTTAGTGAATATAAACCAAATGTGGCCTTAAGAAGCTTAATCAATGCCGTTTTTTAGAAACGTCCACAATTGAAAACTTTAATCACTTCATACTTCTTGGATGGTAAACTTAAGTTGGCTATAATTTAAAGTTTGAAAATCAATCATTTTGAAGTCTTTAAAACACCAAGCTTGAAAACATTATAATATAAGGTGAACATTAGGCAATGTAGTACAGATAAAAGAAACAAAATGCGGCCGTAATATCCTCATACAAAGATGTGCATAGGATTAGTGTTAATATTGTAAAATCTCTCACACTTACCTTTTCATTGTCGTTACAGCACACTCGTAGCTTTATTAGCCACATGGACGTGGTTGTTTAATGGCCTGATGGGTAAAATTCATTTACCAGACATGAAATTTATAATGAGATTCAGAAAGTTGGTGGAAGGGATAAGAAATTCGAGAAGAGCTATCGTACATCCAGTCAAGGTTGTACACGTGTACCTTTTAGCGTCAGCGTTAGGTGAACCAATTAATTTACTTACCAACGAAGAAGCTTTTCTTGTCTTTAAATAATGTTCATACTATTCTCTTAAAAATACATCTCCTCCTTGCTTTGGTGTCTCCGCTCTCTCCATCTCAGGTATAATTTCGATTAATGGAGTTTCCTGTTATCAAAATTAATATTTTAGAATTGTTTTTTGTCAAGTCATTCTAGTAAAACTTTCTTTTCACCTCCTTGTCATTGTGCCGATTTTGTAAATATTCTTTTCTTCATCAGGGAAGGATGAATTCAGCCTCTTTGGTTTGGAAATTGTGAGGTGCTGTTGTTTTGTTTTTTGTTTTCTCTTTGATTTGTTTCAGCATATGAGTCAATTTGTCTTTCACTCAGGTTTATGATTGATTAACAATTCAAGCAAATTCTGACTTAAATGGTGGAAGAACTAGTTTCGATGTTTCCCTGCATTTACACAAAATATTTGCTTTTTATGGTTATGCGGAGATTAAACCAAAAGAAGAGTTATGATTTAATGTTGCAGCATGTCCGTAAATTATTACAAAATAACTGTCAGATCATCATATTTTCTGATGGTGTTGGATGTTGTTTCTTCTAATGTCTGAAAAATGTTTTTGTGATTTCATTTCTGGATATCTCAATCAATGTCGAGTTGCTTTAAGTCTCTTCTCCCTCTGATTTGAATGTGTTGAATTCTATTTTGTGATAAAATGGGTAGAAAGTGGGATAAATTTCTGAATTGCATCATTGTTGTTACCTACTATAAGTAACTTGAAATTATGGGGAATTTGTTCTCTAATGTGAATCCATTTGAGCTCTGGAAAGAAGAAGCCATAACTAAAATTGATGAGATAGGACATGGATTTTGATTACTTATTGCAAATAAGTCTTAATCTCTAAAGTGAGCTTCAATATTCAACATTTCTTTGACGATTTCATCTCAGTTCTCAAGACAACTCCACATCTGCATGTTCCAATGGCCATGAATACTCGTTCCTCTAGCCGTACGAACTCCCAGATTAACGAGGAGGAGTTTCTCAATATTTATCTTGTTCCATATATTATCTCAATTTTTTTTTTTCATTATGATAGAGGCTTACCATTTGATTATCTATATCTATAATCTATAATATAATAATAAGAATAATCTATTATAAAAGTATGAATAATTTGGCATGACTTACATTTCTTAACTTTTTTGTTAAGACCAAAATAACCTTATAGTAATAAATTAATATTTAATTAAGAAAATATTATATTTAATATTATGGCTATCAAATTAGTGTATATGAACTTGAATTTATTCTAAACAAGCTTGTTCAATGTACATTAACATGAATAATCCATAAGAATATGAATAGGTCAAATCACATGCATTCTTTTTGTCTATAAATTAGCAAATTCCATTGAATTGTTTCTCAATTGTATGTTGTTCATATTGAGGATGAGGTTATTACAAAATTTAAGTTTAATTGGATCTAAAATTAGATACAAGTACACGGGTGCTATAAATGGTGTAACTCAGAGCAATATTATCAAAATCAATAGCAGCAGCCACCATCATCAGCAGCGTCTTTCGCTCCACGGGGCGAGCAATAGAGCTAGGGAAATGGAGGCTTCTTCTACAAAAGAGTATATGAAGGCAATGGCTGCAAGAGCCCTTTGGAACCTTGCAAAAGGGAATTCGCCTATTTGTAAAGCTGTTGTTGATGGTGGCATGAAGGCAATGGCTGCAAGAGCCCTTTGGAACCTTGCAAAAAGGAATTCGCCTATTTGTAAAGCTATTGTTGATCAATTATTTTTAAGTAATTCATAATGCTGATTCGGAATTACTTATTCCATGTATTAATGCTATTGGAAATTTGGCAAGAACCTTTAGGGCTACCGAGACGAGAATGATAAGCCCACTTGTTAAACTGCTTGACGAACGAGAATCTGAGGTTTCTAGGGAAGATTGTAATTGTATTGCGCTATCGAAATTTGCTTGGGTCGGATAATTATCTGCACTTTGATCATTTGAAGGCGATCATTGATGCTGGAGGGGCTAAACTTCTTGTTCAACTTGTGTATTTTGGTGAGATTGTGCAAACAAGTGCATTGATTTTGCTTTGCTATATTGTTTTGCATGTGCTGGAATCTGGATAATGAAGAGCTTGCTCAGGCCGAAGTACTTACCGTGCTCAAGTGGGCATCTAAACAAATCCATTTGATGCAAGTTGAAGATGTTTATAAATTATTGCAATTAAACTCAAATTATTAAAAATTGTTTGTCATTGAGATGAAGTTTTCTCATCGTTGTGTGTTTGGCATCCTTGTGGAGTGTATACAGAAAGCATTATTTTATACCTGTAGTTGTTTTGAACAAGGAATGTTAGAAATTGTTTAGTACATTTGATCCATATATGTTTGAATAGACAAAATGTTCATTGTTTTTGGACATTGAATGGAAATTTAGGAGGATATATGAGGTGGGTTCTATAAAATACAAAATAGCCTAAATAATAATACCAACGTGCTTCAGGCTTTCTGTTGCAAACAAATTAGTCAGTCTTTTGAGGAACAGTCGACTTGTTTGACTATCTTAGCTAGATCAGTGGCTGAGATTTATAGTTTTATATTGCTATAATATTGTATTTTATTATTCAAAATCCACAAAAATAATATTAAACAATATATTACATACCAATATATCTATAATAATATAACAACAATAATAATAATCTATTATAAAGTATGAATGTTTACTTAGATTTCTTAATTTTATTAAAGTCTGAAATACTAATATTATAGTTTGAAAAAAATAAGGCCAATAAAGTAAATTTATTATACTTATAGTTAATTTATTCTTGTTTCATTATTATAACAAATGATATAATCATTTTATACATTCGAAAGTGATTTATATTTATTTTTTTGTTATTGTGTTAATCATTGTATACACTTTAATAATAAATGAGTTAACTTGTTCATTGTATATTATACGTTGTTATTATTATAAATACACATATATATTATTTCTTTACATTTATATTCTATTTATAAAAGTGTGAATCATTTGGGATAACCTACATGATTTATGTTTCTTAATTTTTTTAATACCGAAACCTCCGATATTAATAATCTAATATTAAACTAAATTATAAAAAAAAAGGATTTGTTATTGTGATTGTTAAATAATTGCGCATAGACTTGTGTTTAATAGTAAACAAGGTTTTTTTTCAATGTATACCATACCTATAAAGCTTTTGAAATGTATGTTATTAGTTTGAGTGGTTCACAAAAGTTTCACGTAAACAATTTCTTTAGACTTGCTGCAAATTTCATTTTCAATAATCTTCATTTCAATAAATTATAAAGAAATACTACAAGCAATTTACGAATGTAAGAAGTATTTGAAGAACATATAGTCTGATGATAGGCTATGCATGATCTTCATTTCCTCTGAGCTTGATGAAGATTTGATACTATCTTGTCATAATTTCATTATATATTTGAACTTTTAAGCCACAATTTGTTCTTAAGTAACAAATTTGACGACAGTGGATGAGATCCACAACTTGAATTAGTATTGTGAGGTTGTTTTTGAAACTTATAAGAAGATATATAATTAAAAGGGTCAAACGAATTTCACAATCATCAACATTTTAAGTTTATGCAACTTTGAATTATTTTTTAATCAATTTTCATCGATACAACTTTAGAAGAATAAAAATTTTAAGTTTATTTATCTCTTAATTCAAATATTCCTATATGAATGTTTAGTTACTTACTGTTTATGTTCAAGTAAAGAATATATGTATATACGTTTCCATGTCATTCATCTTATTAGTACTCAAATGAGCATGTGAGTTACATTTTCATTAGAAGAATTTTAGAACTCAATAAGAAATGGGGCCTTTTTTGTGCTTAAAAATTTTTCTTTATTGTCTAGATTTTCTAATGTTGAACAAAGATGTATATTTAGCATGTGAGTTTTGGTTTGCGTTCCTTGAATTAATAAGAAATTTAAAACGCATAGAAATTATACTATAAAGTAAAAATTATTTATTAAATAAATATATACAATTGATATATTAATATCATTATGAAAAAACAAAAGCAGTCAAAAAAATCATGTAATATCACTAAATAATTATATCATGGGTTTATGAGAAATTTAGGACGTTAACTTTAATTTTACGGTTGAATAGGTTTCCATGGAAGATGACAAAATGAGAGATTTGAAAAGTATTAGTGATGAAATTATGACGTGAACTGGAATTGATTTATAAAAAAATTGAAAACTTTGAGAAGTACAAAAACTAAATTATAGAATTGTTGAATGTGAAACATATTTTATTTACTTAATTCATATAATAAAAAAACTATAATAGCAAATCTCAAAGTTTTCTGAAGCACAAGACCTCAAGTATGTAAAATTGATGATGTATAATACGCGAGAAGCCAGTACACAGATTGACAGTGTTCGAATTTTGAGACTAAGCAATGATAAATTTTCTTTACTTTGGAGAAGATATGGGAGAATTTATAAAATGTTCTTATATATTAAACACTAGAGAGAAATTAGTTAAATCAACAATGAAATCAAATAATCAATTCATTTGATTATGTATTAAAAGATTTTAATACAAAGATTACAGTATATATAAATTTATTATTACACTAGAAAACTTTGTTTTTTTTAATCGTAATTATATTTCGTAAAAATTAAGATGGTCATATTTTTTAAATCCTAAAAGAATGTCACAAAATTAATGTTATACATCCTACATGGTTATTCTACAAAATCGAAATATATTTTATCATAAAATATTTTAATTTATAATAGCCATACTTCTACACAAAACATTTATAATTCTTAGTTTATATGATATATTATCATTTTATTGATATCTTTTTATATGCATTCTAAATAAAAATTATTCGTATACTATAACGAACTAAATCATCTAATATCGTTCTAACGACATCTCAAGTCCAATAACTGTCATTAAACTTAATCTACAAGTTAGAAAAGAAAATATATAAACTAAAATTTATAATTATGTTATGTAAAACTGTACATGATGACCATGGTAAAAATTTACTTAACCCCTCTACTACAAAGAAGGTATCAAACACTCTCCTACACACATATTTATTTTCACACACCTCCTAATTTGCCAAACACATCCTCCAAAACACCCCATATAAGTATTAATAGATTAAATAACGTTAATTTAAAATAATAAATTCACCTTACATCCATTTATTACAATCTAAATAATATTTTACACTTTTATAGTTAAACTTTAATTAATTTGACCCTACATTTAAATGAACTGTAATTCATTTGGGATTATTGCATTCTTTATTAATTAAACAAATAAAAAATATGACTGTAGTAATATAGAAAAATATATAAGAATTTATGTCATATGGATTTATATGACTATTGCGTAATAACCATTTTCTTTAAAAAGAATTTCATAAAGTTATATTTTTAATTCTTGGATAACTTAGTTGTATTAGTAGATATTAAGGGGAAAATTAGTTTGAATTTTCTCATTTTTTGTTGCAATCCATAAAAAATATAATTTAGTATTATAGTTATTTAATTTATTTAATATATTTGACAATGTATAAACGAAATAATTAATTTTGTACTTAAGGAAATGATATATATAAGATATAATCACCAATTAGCAAAAATAATTGTGTTCATGAATTATTATGTACATGTTATATATACTATATTAAATCTATAAATAAATTTGGTGTTTCTTCCAATTTTAATTTTATATTTTTTACTCTTAACAATGTAATTAAATATAGTTCAATATATTTAATCAATATTAATTCAACTACTATATTAATTAGTTCTAAAAATAACACCCCCATTTCATAGCAAAATTATTAAAAAAAACTAAAATATTTACAAACAAAACACTTGTTTTTATTTTTAAAATATAAAAAAGGATATATAAGTAATTATAACATATACTATATATTTTGAAAAAACATGCACATTTTTATTAAATATATAGGTTGCCTATATATAATAATTTAATTTAATGATTAGGAAGAATGGTACAACAAGAAATACATTAAATATGATTATTATATATAAGATCATAGTTTTCATTTTTGATACATGTATAAGAGTACAATTGAGTATTATTTGTCTTATCTTTTAAAACATAAGAGGCAATCAACTCAATTTAAAAACATATTGGTTAATGCTCCCTTTTTTAATTATACAAGGAGTTTATATACCTTTTATGCAATAAATACAAGTACTTTTACTTACGACAATGACAAAATTGTAAAGGAAAAAGAAGGGCTATATGATGATTGATTTTATATTCTTCAATAACTTAAATACCAAGAAAATATGTACAATCCTAGATAAATTATGATCTGAAAAATATTTAATATTCCAATTGATACTAATCAAAATATAATTTAATTATCATGATCACAATAAAGTTTTGATGTGGTTGTGTTAAAAAAAGAATTTCATAAAAAGTGAAAATCTAATTGCCCTAATAAAATTATAATTTCACAATTAATTATGATGTTAACAGTTAAAAACCTTAACTTATAACTTATTATTATTCATTTTTAGAGTCTGTTATTTTTATAATCGCAATTTCTAAAACTAGATTACATAAATATTTTAGTATTATTTTAAATGACATTATGTTAATCAAAATAATTTTATTTGTCTCAATATATAACTAATTCAATTTAACATATATTGAGCATATGAAGTAAATGATAAACTAGGAAAATTTCCAACACGACCGAGAACTTTATTTTATATTAAATTATCATAATATTCAAAATTAATAATGAAAATCATTATTCAATTATCTTTCAGTGTCAACATGTCACACATTATGTGAATGTACAAGAAAAAAGATTAAACACTAAAATATTATCCTAAGAATGTGAAGCATATCAGTCAACAATAACTCATAAAGTGACAACAAGAAATAAAGATTTGTAATTAATAACTTTGTACTCACATGGCAATATATAAGAACTAAAAAAAATATTAGAATTATTTTAAAAGAGTTAGAATTTGAGAATTATTTTATTTTAATGTAATAATTGAGAATTATGATATAACTATCAATTCCTCTTTTTGTTATTTCAAAATTAATTAATTATTTGACTCTACTTAAGTATAATTATTGAATTATAAACATGTATTCTTAACTGTAAACTATTTTTAAAACTAAATTACATTTCAAATATTTCATGAATCACACGCTTTCACATGCGACGCACGTGTTCTTTACTAGTACATCACCAAATGTATCATCGAAGCATGTTTTAACCAATGATTTGAAACTCGGACCGTTCATCGAACAAGAAAATTGACAGGGTCAAGGATCACCGGTTCAAGCAGCGGGTCGACTGTGGTTAAACCAGTGACGTCATAAATATGTATAAATAATATTTTTATAATAAATTTTATATATTTTATTATTAATATTACATAATAATTAAAAAAGATGTATATGTGTTACAGATTTTAATTTACATATAATATCAAACCAAATCAAAATGGTAAATTAATAAGAAACACATATTTTAAAATTAATTAGTAAATAAAACTATAATAAAAAATTTATCAAAACTCTAGCATGGATGGATATTTAGATTCCAATCAGCTATATAAAACCTTGTGGTTTGCACATTGTAAAAAACAATTCTCGACTATAGAAATGTAGTCTTAAAAGAACACCATTTCCTTAATTCTATAACTCGTAGTTTGAATAATCAACATCTGCTCTAATCATAAATATATGTAAATAAGACAAATTTGATGTATTATAAATTGCGCTACGAGTGCGTCCATTGTACGTTACGATAAATCTAAAAAGAACTGCCGCCACAGTTGCTTCTGCCTCACCTGCTTCTGCTCAACCCTCCCCCTCCTCGACGCCATTGCCGCCGCTGCCTTCTCCGTCATCTCCATAAAAATCACGAAACAACATCTACATTATTTGGACTTATGAGAACCTTTTTTAAAATGTCATTAGAATACTGCTTCTGAAGGTGATTTTCTACTTAATCTAAATTTATAACCGATTAGCTTGCGATGTGTCTTTGATTTCCTTATACTTCATCATCAGTATGTAATAAATATATAATGAATGGAACAGCTTTAATTAAAGAATATACTTATTAGATTAAAGATTATGTCGTTTGTGCTGTTGAGGTGCAAGTCCATGTGTGCAAATGATGAATGATGTTACATTCCAACTTTGAGGACTAAATTGTGCAATTATCATATCTCGAGTAAACATTCCACCTTTTCATTAGCATAACTTTTGTTTTTCAAGAAAATTTATATGCATTTGATTGTATACTATATGTATTATAAAATAAATAAGGTGTAGAAGAGAGCTAACATTAAACTATAGTTTGTGTATGAAAATCAGACCAAAATATTTTCAATAATAAGGTAAAAAGATAATTGGAAGTTTAAATTAGCATAAATAACATGATAATACACATTGCTAAACATTTGTGCACATGTTTTACACTACTTAATAAACGACGTTTATGGCGCGGTTTCTTGGTCGCTTTGAAGATCCAAATCCCTCTTTTTGAGTTTTTGGATCATTTCACCTGCAAAAGACTGCAAACGATTCAACTCAACCAAATCAAATTCATTAAAATTCCCACTACACCGCATCATCGCATGTATGAGCTGTTCATATGATTTTTGTTCATTCGTATGACGCAATTTTAAGACATTATCTGTCTCATCCTTAAGTTTTTTCCCCAAGTACTTTTCTTGTAATATCAATTTTCTTGCCCTTTCTGAATGCGAAAAGTCCATGAATTTCCGCACCCTTTCGCCAAAGATTTCTGGGGTTGGCCATAACAACGTATTATTTTCACCTGGCTTGTGGATCGCGATTCCCGTTTCTACTCCGCAAAGAATAGAGAGGTCATGAGTTTGTTTTGTCAAACTTTCAACCTTCTTCTTGAAGATGGCATTTCTCTTGCCTTCGTCAGGTATCTGCTCGAGTTTTATCCTTTTACCTTTCATGATTGATAATACTATATGGAGTTGTTTTACTTGAATATGTAAATTTTTATGTTTTTAAAGAATTTATAAATGAGAAATGTAATAATATATAGTAAGAGGTATAAAGTGTTGATTTAGTCAAGTATTAAGTTTCAGATTTTGAGAGTTTTGGGCAATGTGATTTGGGATTTTCTTATTTGACTTTTATGATGACAAGATTACTTGTATACATGTTGATTAAAATATTTAGGGTGCATTTTACAAGAATAGGCATGGTAATCGATTATTGTCATGAATTAAATTTGACTTTCATATTTTTTTATGTATAGAATCACTTTGAATTTGCATAAATATTTTTTTAAAATGCAATTTAAATTATTTAAAGTGCATTGTAAAACCTTATGTTGCTCATTTGATAAAAAAAATCTATTCTAGAATATCAATCATTTTTACAAAACTATTTTATATGTCGAATTAAAAGATAAATACAAAATTATTTAGGCAGTATATACAATGAACATTAACCCAAGCCAGATTGTTTGCTTTCAAGCTTATCTACTTTTAATGTTATATACTTTTAAATACTTTATTTTATGTTATGAATACAACATATTTTAAAATATTATGTTTTATGTTATTAATTAAATTAATTAAAATAAGAAAGAAGTTCAAAATATAGCAAAATTGAGCCTAAGCTCGTGAGCTCAAGCGGAGCTACTTCTTAAGCCAAAGAGCTCTTGGAATCAAGCTTGACGAGCTCCGATCCAAAAAAATTATCAGATTTAATTACCTCGAATTCGACTCTTTTACACATGAACATCAACACATTGACTATAGTAATGTGTACAATGAAGAACATAAATCATGACACTATGTTTATTTAATATTTAATAGAATTAATTAACTTGATTAATTATTTACTTTATTTCTAGCATAAAATTCATAAAAGGTTCAGAAAAAGATAAGAAATGTAAATAGAGACTCCAATAACTTTTACATGGATATATCATCATCTTAAAAATCTTTCCTGCCAAAAAAAGTATACATAAATGAACATTAATTGTAAATTTTATTTTTTATTTACTCAACTATTATTTTTCTTATTTAAATTCCATTGCGAGATTAGAGTTTAATTGACTTAATTAACTATTTGAATATCGAATGTCATTGCATCTTATTTTCATCATTCATGTCAAATATTACAGTGTAAGAAAAATTCTGAATCGAAGAATTTGATCATATATATATTCGAAATTTATGAATATGACTTTGTGTGGTCTATCACTTTAATATATTATAAAATGGCTAAATTATATTTTCAGAATTACAAGAAACATCTCCATAAAATTTATGTTAGTGGAGTTTTAATATTTTTTCTAAAAATTTTAACAACTAACGAAAGAATGTACATGAACTTGGAGAAATAAAATACTAAAATTTAACGTATTACAATCTTTTTAGGGATAATGGAAATATAGAAGTATCGAAATTCTTTATATAACTGATGGAATAACAATGATAACAACTCATTTTCTTGCAGCTCGCCGAGCTTGAGATTAAAACTAGTGGCTCGAGCTTGAGCTCAAATGGATTTTTAGCCCAGCTCGGCTCGAGTTCGACTCGTGAACATCCCTAACTCTAACATAAGTATAGTTAAGTAAGATAAATTTGATGTATTGTAAATTGCACTACGAGTGCGTACATTATAGGTTATGAGAATGTCTAGGTTATTTCTTCAAATTAGTACATTTTGTTCACCGAATTGTGATCTATAACTTAAATGGTATCCTTGTATGGAATCCTAGAGAATTCTAATCCAAAGCGCAATTTACAATACGTCAATTTTGTCGTTACATTATATTTATGATTAGAGTTAATGGTGTGCTATATTATACTTAATTCATATATATCATGAAACCAATGGTACAGAGAGAGATATATCATAAAATTTCACTTTTTCATTAGCACGACTTAAAAGACAACTGATTTCAATTGAAAGATATCACTTGGAAGATAGGGAAAAAGCATATCTATAAATAATAAACTTTGGTAATATTTGTGTAATCACTTAACCCCTAGTCCCTACTATTATAGTAGGAGACCTTGAATTAACCGATGCTATATAGTGTTACGTAGAACCTACAATCTCTGTATCACATGCTGTTCATATGATTTATGTTCGTTCATCCGACACAATTAACACATTATCCATCTAATCTTTATGTTTTTGCTCCAAATACATTTCTGAACCAGGAAAGCCCATGAATATTTGCGCCCTTTCCCTTCCGGGGATGGTCATAATACGGTATTATTTTCACCAAGCTTGTGAATCGCGATTCCCATCTCTACACCGCAAAGAATAGAAAGTTCATTGTTTTGTTTCTCAGATGCTGCATGAATTACGTTGGGTTAAAACATGCCACGATGTTAAATTTAGTGAATTATATACATTGTTCAAATATATGGTTTCTAGAAGGAAATAATTTTATGAAAACCTAACAATTAGTTCCTCTTATTTTCGTTCTTCATAAATTAACATGATATGTTCGAAAAAATGAAATCATATGTTTCAACAAATTTATGAAAAGTCTAGGCATCATACAAAATATTTATTTTCAATAATTAGTTCCATGAATATTTAGACTTCAGTCATTGGTCATATAAAGCCTTGCAGTTTGCACATTGTAAAAAAGAATTACAAACTAAGCAAATGTAGTCTTTAAGAACACCATTTTCTTAGTTATGCCTCTTCGTTGGAAAAATCAACATTCATCTCCAGGTCATCAATCTCCGGATGAGGGAAGCCTTGTTGCTTATGTCCTAGAAATTGTAGCAAAACAAGGCTTTCCATTATGGAATCAAACTTCATATTGCGGCATTATTAGTTAATTAATGAGAATATGCACAAATGTTTTAACATGTATTATATGCCATTTTATGAATATTCGCTTATTAAGACAATCTAATTTCTTTTTTAACTTAATGTCCAATAAGTTTAATGACATTGCATTTACGAACTATACCTTAATATAACTCGCATGATCGATATCTCATTTTTTTATGGGACGTAGTATATATAAATTTATATATACTAAAAAAATGTATGTGCATCTGCACATGAAAATAGGCTTTATATATAATAAAAGAATTCGTAAAACCAAAATATAGTTTTAATACATAACTTATATAATCTTTGATTAGAAATTTTAAAACTTATTTTAATCTTCTTAAATTAATATGCTACAAATACTAGAGTTATATTAAAAGTGTAAGAAAAAGTTCTTTTGAGGTTGAATTGTTTTTATTTTCTATTTAGCCAATACTTTAAAATTACATTAAATACCATTCACATTATAAGTGAACATTTTTCATTGATTTATGTCCTCGATCTTCTTGCTTATTTTAGAAATATATTAGCATAGGTAGTCTTTCTACGTAGACATATATAGAAGCATTATTGATATCATTAGATATATATATAAATTGTTTTTTTTTTTTCGAAAACTAAACACTGGTGCTTTTGACAAACTCTAATTTTAGGTTAAAGTTGTGAAATAAATAACTTTATAACAATATGATCTTAGAAATACCAAAAATTTATGCCAAATTGAAACAGATCTAGTCATTGTTTATCTTATTGTCTCATAATCATTACAATTTGTTCCTTTTATTTATGATCTGACAAATAAACGAAAAAATAAAATAACATGTTTTAACATATTTATAAAACTCTAGCATGAATGGTTATTTAGATTTCAATCGGCTATATAAAACCTTGTAGTTTGCACATTGTAAAAAACAATTCCCGACTGTAGAAATGTAGTCTTAAAAGAACACCATTTCCTTAATTATATGACCTGTCGTCTGAAAAATCAACATTCACTCTAATCATAAATATATGTAAATAATACAAATTTGATGTATTATAAATTGCGCTATGAGTGCGTCCATTATACGTTATGAGAAATATCTAGTAGATCATAGGCATATTAGAGCATTACATATTATGACAAAACTACGAGTGCGTCTATTATACGTTATGAGAAATATCTAGATTTGTGTTCTAATTAATATTTAAACAATGTATATAGATCATCAAATGTAACATTGCGACATGTTTTAACTTAACATAATTCATGCAACATCTGACATTCTACGTACTAATAACAAACCCATCGCCGCTGCTGCCTTCTACGCCCTCTATCACCCCCAAGGACCCTACTTTTCCTTCAACCTCCAAAGAAACCATTGTTAAAATTTGACCAGGTTTTTAAACATGGTTAGGATTTTTCCAAACACCTCCAAACTCCACCTCATTAAAAAATTGGGCTGATATACACCATAAATACAGGATATTTTACTTTACTTTCTCCTACAATTCAATCTAGATTTTTGTTTCTTCAATCCTCTAAGGAAAATTTTCAAAATTTTTTGTTGGCCTCTTCAATTTTCCAAGTCCAGTTTTTTTTCAGTGCCAATTATATTGATTGGAATACTTGGACAAGCTTAAAACAACAGATTTTTTCAGTTTTGTAACTGAAAAATTCATCAAAGGTGCCTCAAAGAACCACATTTACTTAGGAAAAAAGGTAATATAAATCTTATACATTTTTTTGTTTGCATGGATGTTTATTTTTGTGCATATAAATCAATTGAAGGTTGATCACTCTATTAATCTGTATAAGATTCAATTGTGAAGTTATGGAATGATTGCATGATGTCCTGAAGAGCATGGGAAATTGGGGTTCTAGTTAAATTGATGAACTTTTACTATTTACATGTAAATTATAACCATGGCTAATAATGTGTGATGGTTTTATTTGAATTTGTGTCACTTATAAATGAACTGGAGTTATTTGGCTTATTAATTCAATTTCTGACACTGTATTTGAATTAATCACAGTTAAATAAATTTCTATGTATAAGTTTCTTGCACTTTTCTTTTTCTCTCTTTTTACAATCTATTAATTTTTACACTATAAATTATGATAAATAAATTTATTGTATAATTAATTTGACTTAGATTGTGCACCAAACAACCTATAAACTGCGTGATGTGTGTACTTTGCGCATACATAATTACATTTTGTGCACCAAACTACCGAGACTATCTCCAACCAGCGTCAAATTGGCGCTGGTTGGCCCACTTTTTGGCGCCGGGATGCTCCAACCTGGTGCAATTTTTTATTATTTTTTTGCTTTTTATTTTAGTCCTTATCTTTATTTAGATTTTCAATGTAGTCTCTTTTAATTTTGAATTATTTTGAATTTAGGCTTTTTTTTTAGTTATAATTATACCTTATGTATTATATTTTATCCAATTAAACATTAATTTCAATGTATAAGTTAATTATAAAAAAAAATTGTATATGACTTATATAAAACATATTTTACAATTAATTATATTATTACTATAGTTTAATCATTAATTAAAGAATATATATAGTTGTTGATTAATTTATTAAATATCAAAATACAAATAAAATAATTTTTATTATTTAATAATACAATAATTTTATTACTTGTGAGTTTTATTAAAAAAGTATATTTTTTTTGGTGAAAGTGCACAAAACGAAAAGTGTTGAGTTTTATTTGTAAAAGATTGTAAGATTATAAAAAAGATAGAAAAATGGAATATTCGTAAGATTCGTTTTTGGTGCAGCGAATAGTGTTCTGAGTTGGAGTTAATTTATTGTAGTTGCGCTAAATTGGTGCAATTTTTGCACCAATTTGATGCAAAATGAGTTTTTGGGTTGGAGATGGAGGTGCATTTAATAACACGTTATAATTGAATTTAATGCTTATGTTTATTTACTTATAAGATCTCTTTAGTATATGCCTTGGTAATATATATTTGTTAATATTTTATTACAAAGTTGTTAAGCTCTTCTAAAATAATTTTTCTTTCCAAACCATTCTTGAAAATATTTTTCAATTTAAAAAAGTCATTCCACCAATTTTAATTTCCTTTCCAAATACCACCAACATTAAGGATTTATATGAATTATGAGTTAAATTTTTTAAAATAAAAACCAATTTGAAAGCATCTCAGTATTGATATTTACTTTGAAAAATCAAGGTTAATTACTCCAATAAATTATTAATCCTAATTTTCGAGATTCTTTTAGAATGAAAAATTTGTAGATTTGATGATTGAGATTGAAAAATGTTTTGTATGGTTATTTTTGGATAGAAAACTTTATATTGGGTGGAATTAGTAATTTCTCATATTTTACAAAATAATTTAGAACTATTATAATTATTATTTGTATGTATACAATAAAATCTATAATTAATAATAAAAATTTAATAAAGAGTAATTCATAACCCATTCCTGTAAATTGGAAGCCCAATCTTTCTGGATATCTAATATATATGTCGTGTATTTAATTTTTATATTATTATTTATATACAATTCCTCGTAGAAACTATTTCAATTATAGTATATATATATATATATATATATTATATATATATAGATTTATATACACATTGTATATGTAGATCTTTGTATAAATATATAATATATATTAAATAGTTGGAATAAGTAAACATATATATAATTTATAAGTATTTAGACATGTTCTGAAAATTACGTTTTAAAATGTTTAGAAATTTGATTAAGGAGCGAATAAATATGGAAAACTCTATAGTATAATCTTCTCATCATAAAAGTCAAATAAGATAATCTCTGTCACATTGCCTAAAACTTTCAAATTCTGTAAGTGAATTCTTGCCTAAATCAACATTTAATACATTTCTCAAAATATTTCTGGCAAACAGATGATGGTGTTGTTGTTGAGGATCTCAATGACAGGAATTCCTGATCTTATATAAACCTTCGAAAAAAATGCTGATAATAATATTTTTTAAAATTGAAAAATATTTTAATTTTTATATTAGCACATCAAATGAAAGATGGAAATAACATTGGTCTAGTTTATTTTGTTTGTCTTCTCATTTATTTATTGACAAGTTAAATATACTACCTAGCTAGTCTTGGAAAAATATCATTACTAAAACAAAAATCAAGAAAGCGAAGTTTGAAATTAATTCATTTCAGAACATGGCAAACAATTAATGATATTGTCGTAAAATGTAAAACAAATAAGTGTTCATAAAGTGATTTGCCAAATGTTCAACATAAAGGAAATGGATCAAAAACAACAAGACCCAAAATAAAATTATTAAATAATTTTGCTATTTTCTGGGTGATTTTTATGGCGGTTGGAATTTCAAACTCTCAGAAAATATCCACCATAATTATTATTTAAAATTTTAATATTATTTAAATAGTTTTTGTGTTCACTCCCTATACATAGTTTAAACATTATGGAATAGGTATTTCATAGAAGTGACTCCCGAGAGTCATCAAAATTCACTCCATATTAATTTGTTTTTATTCTCCAAAAGGTTGAATCCCCAATCTCAAGGGCCCCCCATGCCCCGGCCCGACAGAGCTATAGGAGGAATAAATCATGGTAACTCAGCCAATCACAGGGGCTAGACCAGTGCCCACTGCGCACAAGGAGCCCCCCTCACTTGAGAGGTTGCTCCCACACTGCCGTTGGTGGGACTCGATCCTTGGTCATTGTCCAAACTTCACCCTTCTATGACCAACTGGGCTGCCCATGCGGGCACTAATTTGTTTTTATAATTCAAGGCAGAGTGGAGTTAGGGTGGCTGGACAATCGCACCACAAAAAAATTAATATATGTATATTTTTAAAATTTTAGTAGTTAGCTAAACTCAATTTTAATTTACAAAAAGACATTAATATATATATACATATTTTTTAAAACTTAAATAAAACAAAAAAAGTTTATTCATCAACTCACCTAATACTTTAATATAGAAAAAATGCAAATGCAATAGAAACTCTATGTACTCGTTAGAAGATATTAAGTGGTCAATAAGTTTCAACATAAAATGCTAAAAATAGAAAATGCAAATGCAATCACATTGTTAATTTATAATAACTCAAGTGATTTTGTTCTCCCCACTTAAATTATTGCTAAAAAAAGCATTAATACTATTCTAATATCAACGTGTGGTAGGTAATGAATGAAATTATTCTCATTAGAAAGCAAAAATAATGCTTCCTTTTCTTTTCCAAATTGATTAACTTTTTCTCGTTATTAAAGTGATTCTAATAGTTTAAACTATATAAACCTTACTTTCTCACTACTTATCTAAAATATAAACATTATTTCTAAAACCCTAATTCAAGAACTCTTATATTGAACTTTAAATTTGGATTCTTGGATGGATGGTTTTTCAAATGAAATGTAAACTGTTGTACTACTCCTACATGATCTCGACGGACGATCGAGACCAACTCAATCTAGGACGAGGATGGCTTTCAAACCCACAACTTCGATGTCACGCCCCCAGACCGGGCTCGGGGATGGTGATCTTTTTTCTTTTGTAAATGTTATGATTTTCTGAAATAATAAAAACATCCTTTGAAATAAAAACAAACTATTTTTCCTTACAATACCAAACCATGTACATAAACATAAGTTTATTTACAAAACCATAACAGAGCGGCTATTTAAACAAAAATCAAAGTTCTTAGAGCTACAAAACGCTCCAAACACGGCATATGAACATAGTTCTGTCTGACCACTCGGGAGGCTTGGGAAACTTTCACATATATACATCAAACATCACCTGCATCATAAGAATCTAATGAGCTAATGGCTCAGTAAGAAGAAGCTCCGTTATAACAATATATCACATAGCACATAAGATAGTCAATAATGCATAGTTTAGTTAAAATATTCTTTTTCCTTTCCTGTGGGTACCCTTGAGGTATGGTATTCGACTGATGATGATAGGCGTCTGTTTTTAGAACCTGTTTATAATTGGCCGATAAAAGAAGCATCGCGGGTGTTCTCATACCGACCTTTCGGCCGATGATATTAATTGTTAGCTCCATCATAAATCGTGGCTTTATCTATCTTGGTTTTTACATTTCAAGGTATTCACCACCCTCTATTGGTCCGCCGATCCCTCCCGCGTCCCGTACTTACCCGACCGCCAATCAAATACCAAACCTCTCATTTGAAAACGTTCTTTACATATGTATCAATATAATGCATCATAATCACATATGTATATGCAATATTATGCAGCATAACACATGTACCTCAATATTTCACATCAGATAACATTCATTTCAATTATCACACGTAATAAATCATAAGTCAACACTTAACACATAATAACATTCATTGGGCATTACATAATATCATTTATTTTCAAACAATTCACATAAATAATCATAAACATGAATAATATGATTCTTATGATACGTCAAACAACACTTCTTATTACCTTAAGTTGTTAGTAATGAAATCGATAACGGTGACGCTACCGCAAGCTACCTATAGTGCTAGTTGTTTATTAACCTGTAAAACGATATATAACTTACCTAAATATAATTTTCGACTAATATTCCGAATTTGCCGATTAAATTGAAGAAACTATCGGTAAAATACTTACTTGTGATGAGTATGTCAATTGGCCTAGCTCGTTCTACGTTCTATTATGTGTTTCCTATTTTTTCGGAATTTTTTTCTTTCCTTTTCCTTTTCTTTTCTTTATTTTCTCTCTTTTCTTCTTTCTCTCCTGTTTTATTTCTTTCTTCCTAGTTTTGTACTTAGAAAATGACATACATATATATATAACAAGAAAAGTAAGTCGTCTAAGTGGAAAGCTAAATTTCCTAGCTTTGGTGACTCATTTGTATGTATATTATTATTATATTCATTGAATTATTTGCAGCTGCAGCTAGGGGTGTAAACGAGCCGAGCTCGAGCCGAGCTTGGCATTTTTTTCAAGCTCGAGCTCGAGCCTTACTATACGAGCTCGAGCTCGGGCTCGAGCTCGTCGAGCCCAAAATTTTCGAGCTCGGGCTCGAGCTCGTGAGCTTTGGTTCGAGCTCGAACCGAATCCAAGCTCGCGAGCTCGAGCCCGTGAAATTTGGGCGGGAAAATTCAAATTTCGAATTTTTTAAATATTTTTTAATTATTTAATATATATTTTTAATTATTTAATATATATTTTTTAATTATTTAATATATATTTTTAATTATTTAATATATATTTTTTAATTATTTAATATATATTTATTAATATAATAATAAAAATAATAATATATTAAAAAATAAAAAAGCTCGCGAGCCGGGCTCGCGAGCTTTTTTAGAAAGGATTGAGCTCGGGCTCGAGCTCGATTAAGAGTTCGAGCTCGTGAAGCTCGGCTCGAGCTCGAAAAACTCGAGGTCGAGCCGAGCTCGTTTGATCGAGCTCGAGCCGGCTCGGCTCGACTTACACCCCTAGCTGCAGCTTATTACGCGTTATACATTTGTACGTTATATTTTCTACATGTCGTGTATTTATACTAAACGGGACATATAGATAACACGTAAGTGACGCGTAATGTACGAAATATATTTACCCGATAATTAATCGGAAGGTTTAGTATATTGTATTCGATCAAAACTCTAAAGTTAAGCGTGCTCGTATAGGAGCAATTTTAGGATGAGTGACCGTCTTAGGAAGCACCTCAAATTTTCCATTCATTAATTAACTCGTGATAAGTGTTAGACGTCATGCCTGCTTAATCTAACTCGTTAATTGTCTAAACGTCGTGTCTACTTAATCGTCATATCTGCTTAACTAGTAGAGGATGCTAATTAAATGCATTTTAAATGCACATTTCACATAAATAGCACATAAGCATTTTCGTAAAATCATGCTTTTAGCATATAATTAGCAAATACTCATATTCGTGCAGTCATGCCATTCATATGATGTAAATCAATATAAATGCATCATATAGGACATGCTTGTTGTGGCCGGATGTGAGATCATTGGGCATTACAATCATATCCCCCTTATGAAGATTTTGTCCTCAAAATTTGACATACCGAAATAATTCAGGATATTTTCTCCGTATTTCTTCTTCCCTTTCCCAGGTAGCTTCTTCTACAGCATGATTCCTCCACAAAACCTTTACCAAATTAATATTTTTGTTTCTCAATTGTTTAACCTTTTGATCAAGAATTTGCATTGGTTTCTCCTCATAAGCTAAATCTGAAGATAATGCCAATGGCTCGTAACTTAATGCATGAGAAGGATTTGAAATGTATTTCTTCAGTATCGACACATGGAAAACATCGTGAACGCCACTTAATGAAGGAGGTAAGCCTACTACGTAAGCTCTATCCCCAACTTTTTCAAGAATTTCAAACGGACCAACATACCTCGGACTCAGTTTCCCTTTCTTCCCGAATCTCATGATTCCCTTCATTGTAGCCACTTTCAGAAACACATGATCTCCAATAGCAAGTTCTAAATCACTTCTCCGTATGTTTGCATAAATTTTTTGCCTACTCTGTGCTGTTTTCATTCTTTCTCGTATCTTCTCTACAATCGTCGTTGTTTGTTGTACCAATTCTGGGCCTAGTAACCTTCTTTCTCCAACTTCATCCCAATGAACTGGAGATCTGCATTTTCCTCCATATAACGCTTCATACCATTCCAATGGTAGATTGATAGCTATTGTTATAAGTAAATTCCACCAATGGTAATTTTACATCCCAACTTCCTTGGAAATCTAATGTGCACGCTCTTAGCATATCCTCAAGTATCTGAACAACCCTTTCAGACTTCCCGCCTGTCTGTGGATGAAATGTCGTACTAAATGCAAGTTTTGTTCCCATGGCACTGTGCAAACTCTTTCAAAACATAGAAGTAAATTTAGGATCTCGATCAGATACTATAGAAACTGGCACTCCGTGTAACCTGACTATCGCATTAATGTATTGTTGAGCATACTGATCCATATTCTATGTCGACTTCACTGCAAGAAAATTGGCTGATTTTGTTAATCTATCAAAATGACCCATATGGAGTTGTATCCCTTCTGAGTTCTAAATTATCCCAGCACAAAGTCCATAGTGATGTGTTCCCATTTCCATTCTGGTATCGGTAGAGACTTTAATAAACCCGCTGGTCTTTGGTGTTCAACCTTAACCTGTTGACAAGTCAAACATTCTGCCACAAATATTGCTATATCTTTCTTCATACCAGTTCATCAATAATGTTGTTGCAGATCTTTATACATTTTTGTATTACCGAGGTGTGCTAAATAAGGACTACTATAAGCTTCTTTTAAAATATCTTCTTTGATTACTTGATCAGATGGCACACATAACCTGCTTTTATATTTCATAACTCCATCATCAGAAATTGTAAATCCAAGCCTCTTCCCTTCATCTATATTTCTCTTTAACTCAGTTAAATATACGTCATTTTTCTGGGCTTCAACAATTTCGTCATGAAGTACAGGCTTCAACATCTGGCAAATAACATACCTCCCCTTACACCTCCTACCGATCTAGAGCATGTTAAATATATATATTGCAAAATTAAAAAATGAATCTTTACTTTTAGAAAATCGATGTACTTTTCATGAGAAGAAACTTTCTGTTTATGAAACCATTCGTATAACATGTGATCAATTTTGTAAGCAATTCATAAAGTAATATCATGTTGCCAATTATTTTCAAAGTATGTAAATCGATCTAGGAAGGATTCTAATGTTCATGAATTCTTAGAACCTATTCAGTAACTTGATCAAATCCTAGTTGTTTATCCCGCTAGGTAGGCCAAAACTGCTATTAATTCGCTGCAGTAGGCTCAAAGGTTCAAACATTGCCATTAATTCACCGCAGGAGGCTCAAAGATTCAAAGTACTGCATATTTAAAGCCCTACAGCAGGCTCAGAACTAATTCCTTACCCAAAAGATACTAATACTTCAGAGCATACGAATCATTCGAAAATCTCAAAAGAAAATCTTTTTATTATAAGTAATTCATTATTTATAAAGCAAGATCACATAGTAGCATTTTTGTATATACGACAAGTAAACTAGCATGCTCAAGACCTAATTTTTATATTCAAAAATAACTTTGAAAACATAACATGATATTTGATTAAAAGAGTTTTAGATAAAAGCATAGGAAGGAAAAACCACTTACTGTTGCAATGGTCGTCTTTAGTTAACCGTCCTCGTGTTTGTTTTTACATGACTTCCTAAGTCTAGATGAAAATTTACAAAGAATTATGAAGAAAGGTGCAAAATTTCATAGGTGTGTCTTGAGGGTATTTATAGGAGGTTGTAGGGCTTAGATGATAGAGTTTGAGTAGGTTTCTAAGCCCCCTAAGGGGTTAGATATGATATGGTAGACTTAAATCTACAAGATATGGTTGTTTTGGGGTGATATGCCTATCCAAAAGATCCACTAAATAATAAATTCGAAAATCAATGTATAAATAAGAAAAAGGGTAAATATATCCATATATAAACATTCCAAAATATTTAATATTACATGTAAAACAATTTTGGATGAGTTTAAAGTAGTTAGAATTGGATTTTATCAAGATTCAATAAATTTATAGATTTAGTAAGTTGTTAATAGACATCTATATGTATTCAGATTTGTTAAATCCTCATAATTTAGTTAGTTAGAGATACAATCAGTCTCATCCTTAAATTATGGAATTTGAATTTATCAAATTATATATGTATATATTAAAAATTTATATATTTAATTAATTATTATTGGGCTAAAATATATTAGTTAATTGGACCGGGTATTACATTCTCCCCTCCTTATAAAAGGTTTTGTCCTCGACTTAAGTACATTTAGTCGTGAATAAGTGAGGATGGAGATTATGCATGTCTTACTCAAGCTATCGTTTTACTTCACCTAGGTATGGTTACTTCACCTAAGTATGGTTGGGTCATTGAACCTTTACATATCAAGTTATACTACATTGCAAAACTTGATTCTTGTTGTCCATAATGCATAAGAGAAACTCATTTAACTTAAGTCCTCCAGGATTAGCTGTTTCTCCCATTCCAACACATGGCTTGCGTCCATAGTATATTTTTCTCAGTTGCTATACGTTAATTACATTATTGACTATGGATAAGGCAGTGTGTAGGTCAAGTTTATATATTAATCTTACTTTCACGAGAATGTCATATGTATTATGGGTTTAAATTACCTTTAGACGCATGTAACTCCTCAGTTAGAGGAGAGTTTGGATGCAGCCTTATGTCCTTTTGGAATCTCGACGGTCTGCTCTTATTATCCATCTAACTTGTTTACCAAACTTGAGTTACTCTAAATCTTTCGCAAATCTTAGAGGCCTTTTTTTTTCCTTCCACAGTGATATGAACTAGTTCTATCCATGTGGTCTTTGTTCACTAATCCCATCCTAATATAATGGGAAATTTCACCTTTTTTTTTCTATGCAACCCCTCATTCAAAATTGTGTCATTATGCTAGATTTCTAATATAGTCAAGTATTTCATCCAACATCATGTCATTTGTTGGAAACTTATCCAAAAACAAGATTTGATACGAGAGTCTAGGTCCGAGACAATGCTAAAGGAATGCTATATAATCCTACAATATTGTTCATGTACCTGGAAACTAATTTGTTCAAGGTAAAAGTTATGAATCCACGTAATAAGTGCATTGACTTAATAGTTTATCCATAATTAATTTATTTAAAGGCACCATATACTTTTGAGAGTGTGATGCCCCTAATTTCCAAGTGATAATTTTATATGTGCTAGACTAAATTGGAAGTTTAATAAAGTTTATGGTTTAAAAATATGATTTCTATTAAATTAATACTTAATTTGAATTTTTAAAAGTATCAAAAAGAAGGAAATATAAAAGAGACACCAACATGGAGAATTAAAGTGTCACCCTGAGGGAATTGCTAACTAATTCCTTGCCACCTCCTACTCTTAATTGATATATACACACAAAACATAATACCATATAATCCAAAAAATTTGGTTCTTTAACACCACCTTCCCAGGTACGCTCCTTTAATTCTCTCATTCTTTTCTGCACTTTGAATTTCTATATTAATGGTTAAGCTAATTTTAATTAGTTATTCAATAGAGTCAATCGTTGAGTTTAATTGTTGATGTTGAGTGGTTTTTCCAATTAGTTAACCTTGATAGGTATTAGGTATGAATGATCCGATCCACTCATGTTAATTGAGTACGTTAATTGCAATTAATTACTTAAGCCTAATTTTAGAATAGGAGGTTAAATAACTCTTTTCATTAAGATAAAATTTGAATTGGAAGTGGATTTGGGGCCTTTGAAACAAGAATAGCATGTGAATAATAATGATGCAAAACAAGAATTTACTCCAAGTAGATGAGTTGAGGGGATTTGTATTTGGGCCAGTGAAGAAGCTAAATTGAAGTTGTGAAACAACTCATTTCCTTGTAACTTTTCAATTGCTCAGTTTAAGTCATTATTAGATCCCAATGATTTTGTAGGATACTTATTCTAGCGTCACTAGTATCTTATTATCTATATGAGTGTTGGATTTTCATTTATAATTGCGAAACAATTTTCACTCCTGGCAGTAGCTAATTGCCTAGCCCTTTAGTTAGCTACAAGTAATTACCAATTAACTTGTTTACATGTACTTATAGGTCCATTTATTGGTACTTATGTGTAAACTATGGATACTCTATTATAGTAGTTTATACTTGATTGAATTGATAAAGCTCTTTAATTATATGCTCGTTCCTAGGTATGCGTGCCTAGCTTCACATGTTTCATAAGAGCTTGGTAACGTGCAATTAACATGGAGAATAAATATGTTCGGCATACTGTGAGTGTTTTACTTATTAGTCTTTATTATTATGTCATGTTTAGTATCACCGTCGTTCGTAAAGGCAAGATTATGTTATGAATGTGTTTTACTTCTCCGAACATGCTTGTGTATGCTAAACCATGTATTTTACCCTATCGCACTTGTAATTGTGAAATACATGTGATATCCATCCGAGTGCAGTACTTTATCTCACCGGTGGACAAAATGTGATATTTTCTTTGAGTATGAGTATGAATCATATTGTGGATCATTGATTGTTATTTGGGCCCAATTTGCGGCATGGAGGTTGTGGCCCTTACGGGCAGCATTGGGCTTGCCGTATTGGTTGGTCACAGTCCCATGGTTACCGATTCCCCTCCCGCGCATGGACGGAGCGTATCATGGCGATGGGGTCGTAGATTTAGACATGTTCCCGGGCATGTCAGTTTGTTAGCAAGGTCGCTCCTTGCATTTGGTGAATAAGGTAGTTGATTTGCAGCGGGAGTCATAAGGAGGTCGTCAACAAATCGTATCCTTTATTATTTGATAAAGCTTGATTGAATGTGATGGACCAAGTGCTGCACCGTGACATAATCTCAGGGCACTATGAGTAACTCTAGTGTTGTACTGAGGCAAATCCGGGAGTAGCCATCTTTATAATCCTTCACTGACAATTGAGTGTTATGTGTTATCAGCTTTTCTTTCATTGTTGATTTGTCATTGATTATCATATTATCATGATCATGCATCGATGTTTATATATAATGATATTCATGCATAACCCCGCAATTACACACACTGCACTCACTGGGCTTAGTAGCTCATCACTCGTGTTTTCCCCTCCCAGGACAAAGATATAAATGTTGAGGAACAAATGGGACTTGCTTACGGTTAAGGATTAACTTAAGAAAAATAGAGGTATCGATAATTTTGGATTACATTCAATTGTACATGTTTAGTAAAATTTCATGTCCTATTTCACTAATAATTTTATAGCATTGTTTTGTAGAGCTCTGAACCACATGATTGGATTATTAGAGTTTTTAGAGTATCGCCCAGCAGACAGGTGAGGTAGGGCGTGACAGAGAAATTCTAGGTGATCCAATTATAAAGTCCATGGTTTTTCTTCATACCATTATCTTATTGCTCAAATTCAAGCTATTAATCCTTTGAAGAATAGGTGTGTGGTTACTCAAAGAAGCCAATACATTCTCCGTAAATTTTACTACTTCAAGATCATCGAATTCAATTTCTCATACTAGCATAGCCGCAATATTATTGTTCTTATTCCTACTTAAGAGCATCTGCATGCAATTCACCTTCTCCAAGCGTTATTTAGTGCTCATGTCTTAATGTTTTAACAACTATAGTAATCTCAATTGCCTCATATTTAACTTAATTTGAATATAAAATGATACTTAACGCTTTGTGGTTAATATGTACTTCACATTACTCCATGTGAAGATAATGTTGGGGATACTATAGAAACTAATACTAAGCCATACATTGGGTATTTCCATTCATAAGGTTTTAGCTTGATGCCTAAGTGGTGACCTTTATTTATTTATTTATTGCAGACATAGATAATCTATTATTTTATGCATTATTACGTATAACAAAATCATGTGTATTTCATGGTAGAATCAATATATGAGCATATATCAAATTTTTTGTTTCAACTGTTCAAAAAAACAATTTTATTAAACTCTAGGCTCTATTTAAACATGTTTTCCTTTTGAGGCAAGTTAGTTAGGGTAGGAAAAAGTTTGAGAATCGTTTTATAACATTTATCGATGATGATTATCGTATTATCATAACCATGCATCATGAGATTTATATGTTTTGTTCATGCATAACCCCACACCCACACCCACTGCACTCACTGGGCTTAGTAGCTCACCACTTGTGTCTCCCCTTACCCAGGTAAAGATGAAGAATACCGAAAAACACATACTAATGAGTTAGTATCTAATGTCGTGATTGGAGGTATTAAATAATTTGAATGTTTTACTCAATTAGATTGATGTACTAAACTTCATGTCCTATTTCACCTAATAGTTTGTACTTTCGACTTTTGTAGTGCTCTGAAACACATTAGTGGATTATTGGATGGTTTTTCACAATTCGATAACCAGATAGGTGAGGTGGGGTGTGACATATATTATGAAGTGATTGATAAAAGGTATAATGATGCATATTTGTAAAGACGAATGCGCAAAAGAAATTAGAATCAATATTCTTCGAAAAAATAATTTGGGTGTGAAATATTTTCAGGTGCTCTAAAAACATAAAATCCATCTCTTAAAAAATATGGCAAATATAACCTTAGCTTGTGAATAAAAAGATTGCCGCTTGTGTACTTGAAATTGAGAACTATTTTCGTGGAGTTTGCAAATATAAAATTATACTGTCTCGGAAATTTAAACTTTTCTTACATTTCACTTAGGCGGAAGGATCTGTATATTTCTCCTAGCAAATTTAACAAAACCAAATATATTTTGTAAATATCAAATTCCTGAAAATTAAAACTAATTTTTTGACAAAAATACCATACAAACCCTCACAGTCTTAATAAAATATTACATTTCAAAAAATATATTGATGTTCTACTTTTATTTAATCTCTTAAACTTATTCACCGGGCTTTATACTAAATGTTTTGAAAAACTAATTATATTAACTTATTCAAGTAAAACTGATGCAAAATTTTATATCTAAAAAGTTTATAGAAACTAACCAGTTATCAAAATAACATCTAATTCCAAACACATATTAAGGTTGTGGATGGATAGAATTTTTTTTATAAAATTTGATCTCATAATAGTGTTTCAAGATTGGATGAGATTTCAATACTTTCTCTAAATATTTTACTATGGTTGAAATTTATAATTAAATTATACAAATATGGTAAAAAATAAAGGTATTAACTCAAAATATTTATTTTTTGATTTCATTCCTTATTATACGTGTATGAACCAAACATAAAAAAGACTGCAAACTATTTTGTTGCCCAATTTTCTATTGACAACCAAACAATATTAACGAAATTAGCATTTTAGTAATCTGATTACCAGAAATTTGTTTTAGATTCTATTCCACTATTAATAAATCGGAGCCTTTATGTATTTGAGTAACTCTAGGATATCTCAAATGCCAAATGAGAAAAACTTCACATAATTAATTGGGTCAAGAATAGGGTTTACAATTCACAAATGAGTTCATATAAATGCATTAGCAAAAGTACGATAATATGAAGGAGGGAAAAGCTAACCCAAAAACAACATATTAATTAATAAAAGTATTTGCAATTGACATGCAAGTACAAAGATCAAGTTTTTTTTAACTATAGTGGTGATGTATTTAAAGAATATGTGATAAATAATTCGAAATGAGCAATTATTTATTTCAACATTCAGTTTTTTTTTTTTTCAATAACATTTAAAATATTTGTAAAATTGATATAGATTGATAGATAACTTAAGATTATAATTTATTCTGAAAATGTTTGGCTGACAATAAAAGAAATGCATTGTTTGCATAGATTTATGAGAATGTCCAATACTGTTGCAATCCATTATTGCATCAGAATTTCAAGGATAAACCAACAACCATAAGAACACAACTAAGTTAAACTCTTATCACTTTTTAAAAATAAAGACTTAAAACATTTCCACTGCACACTAACTCGTATCTAAGCCATGAGTAATAGAACATCAATCCTTGGGCTCAAACCTTTGTCTAAGTTATCTTTTGATCATAAGTTTTTAGTTTAAGACAGTCATTCACAAGTGCTGACTACCATCATTGTTAGCAATCTTTCAATCATAAGTTTTTAACCTAAGACAATCATTCACAAGCATTGACTTCCATTGTTAGCGACTGACTGTTTATAATATAAAAGCTTTCTGAATTTAAATTTTTTTCAGGGTCTATTGAAGCCCCTTTTAGACCCTTCCATATATAAATTGGCACCAACAATTGGATTAGAGCGATTAATTTTGAAACCTGAAAGTTTCCAAACCCAACAACTTGTTTACATCTGTATTTTTTGAAATCTTAGTTGTTCTTTTCACACACATATATTCTATTTTAAATGGCTTTCACAAAAGTACCTAAGTTGGTTAAGGGAACTATGATTCTTGGAATGTCAGACTATATATATGTTTTTGTGATAATGAAATGGGTAATATGATTACAGATAGCACAATCAGAATCAGGAAGTTTATCACAAGATCCCAGGAAGCTGGTGAGGCAACTCTAGATGGATATGTTGAGAAATTCAAAATAGAATGGGTTGTCAGTGAGCGACGTCAAGCATATTTCCACAACATAGGTCGCAATAATCTATATACAACTATCAATGAAAATGACAACCTCTTCAACAAAATAAGGGGTTGTACGACAACCAAAACAAAATTGGGATAATCTTGTAATCCTATCTAGTATGATCTGCCACTTCACCAAAAATTATATTATCACATTCTGCTCACATAAACTCAATTATATTTTTTTTCCTTACAACTTCTCATTAAATTTCGTTTTGTTTAGAGTCTCACTCAAGCATTCAAAGACTAGTAATCCTTCTTCTATGTTCATAATGTGTGCAAAAATGATGAACAAATGCATTCATGATTGAAATTGTGCAAAGGTTGATAAGTAACTGCGGCCATTAAGCAACTTCTGCACAAGATATGACCACACTTGGTTGATGTCTCTTCCACCACTTCGTCCAAGAAAATAGGACACTTGTATATGGGAGCAATGTTCTGCGTGACAACTTGAGAGGCCTACGTAGTAGTATTTTTATTTTACAATCACGTGTCTTAGATATGACTTTATTATGTACCAAAATTCACTTATCATGCACTATATATGTAACTAGGAGCAAAAAATTGTTGTTTTAATATATAATGGAATTATTTAGTTAAGCTATTAACCTATTTTTGAATACTGGTAATTAAAGTCATTATTGAGTTTACAATTAAAAATAATAGAAAAATAGAATTGTCAATCTATTTCTATTCATGGAAATTATATAAGATAACAATTACAATATATTTACCTCTGCTATGCTTTGACCTTCGATTGGTACAGATGAATTGCCATATACTTGGGTTGTAGATGTTATTCTACTCCTGTTACCTAGAGTCAAACAATTACTTGGGTTGTTAGTTATACAATCATGTTAAGCTAAAATTCAAAAATGCAAAGATGTTTTTTAATAGAAAATGATTAATACTATGTGGCATTATATAATCTTATAGGTTGTCATGAAAAATATGATACATATAATAATATAAAGCAGACTAGACTTTAAAGAAAAAACTAAAATAAGAATTGTAAATATGCAAAGCATGTATAATTAAAATCGATTCAAAATACAATTAGTGAATTAGTTATAAACTTGTTATATTTGCGGACAATATTCCTAATATTTTGTAACAATTGCCAAAACTAAAGAACATCGCCTTGAACAGGTGGAAATGACCAAGTGACACTGATAATATTAACGTTCTTCCGTTTTGTGAATATTAACATCCATTTTTAATAAATATACAATCACAAACTAAATATAATGATGAAAATGCATTATTAAAAAGATAACGAGTCATGTATAATTATGATCTATAAATGAATACTTTTTCAGAAATCATATAAATTTATGATACCAAAGGACTGTGTCTCGCTAACTGTTAAAACCTGTGTTTTCTTCATGAGATCCAGTTTCATGATATGTCATGTGTCTTGCCCTACGATGCTCGTTGGACCTATTCACCACCTAAAGTGTAAACAAAAAGAATTATTTCGATAAATATAACTTCAATCTAGACTTTTAATCATAAAGGAAATAATTCTCACCTGATAAAAACTCCTTGGAGAGCATATCATCACTTCGTCATTTCATTATCTTGGCTTGTAGATACGTACATTACAGGCAATTCAAGCTCCGAGTTTGTAGTAACCTCCTCAAGAGGCAGACTGTTAAGGTCAAAATTCCGTGCCATCTAGATGTACTTTTAGTATGATAAAGCAAAATGTTATATAATTTGAAGTGCAATGTAAATATAGAATATGATTCAATAAAGTTTTAAGAGTTAGCTAAAACATACATGTTTGTTTTTGTCCTTAAACATGTTTAAATTGTCAATTCGGCATCAATAAGAATTTTGGATAACTATAACAAGTTTTTGAGATCTTCATTATTGATGTTAGTCATTACGGAGCAAACTAATATTAACATCAAATGCAACAAGAGATTTTGTCTATAATATTGAACATAATAAGCAAAGCATTTGGTGACTTTACAAGTCAGTGTTTATAAATAAAGCTATAATTAGTTAAGTTTCAATATTTATAACTTTTATACATACAAAGAACTAAAATTATTACAACACATATGCACAACACTTAATTGTTTTTTAATATATATAATTTGATCAATAAATAATAAATCGTTTAAATATGTATCGGATTCCTTGGCTCGAATATAATTTAAAATATATTTCCTAACTTTTAGTATCAATGCTTTACTATAAATATAAAATATAAGGTAAACGTAAAATCTTTTAAATATTTTAATTCTTATTTATGATGCCACCAACAGATCGATATAATATCAGATATAAACTTATATGTAAATAATGATGGAAACATCGATATGCTTCGATAATTGAACTACTAATGCGCCATATGTACATGTAACTGTAACATGTGTATAAGTTTGTTACGATAATTGATGCATGCACAAATATTTTTATGAATATGAATACGTGTGAAACTAGAAATTATGAACTGATTTGTTTTCATATAAATAGTCATTGGCAATGCGCTGTGACTTCTTTATATATTGTAGTAATATTTTGACTAAGTTACATATTTGAGTAACTCTACTACGCGTATATCTCAAATGTCAAATAAGGAAAGACTTCACATAATTACATACAAGAATAGGGTTTATAATTCATAAATGAAAATGCATTAGCAAAAGTGTCGTAATATGAAGGAATGAAAAGCTACCAAAAAATTACATATTAATTAATAAAGGTATGTGCAATTGACATGCAAGTACAAAGATCAAGTCTTTTGACTATAGTGGTAAGCTATTTAAAGTATATGTGATAATTAAATCGAACTGAGTTATTATTTCACCACTTAATTTTTTTATTATCAATATTTAAAATATTCTTAAAAAATTTCATTGACTGATAGATAACTAATTAAGATGGTAATCTATTTTGAAAAATGATTGGCTGACAAGAACGCAAAATGCATTCTTTCGACAGATTTATGAGATAGTTTCTAAGTAGCAATGAGATAGTAATTATAAAGATGGTCAATACTAAAATGATATTTCATTTACATGAAAAGAAACACGTCCAATCTGAAAGAGTCTAGAAATATTTTTCGTCAAACTCTTCATATACAATCTAGAAATCCTACATGATCTCTTAAACCTTATTATTATATGTACCTACACATCTCTAGTATATGAAAATACAATGATGCAAACACTATTCCTCATCTGTGTTCACATAATGATAACTTAAGAAAATGACAAATATATGTTCAGTGATGTTTGTTGCTAAAAGATTTTTAATTAAGGATATAAAATTGATTGTTAAATATTATGATGTATACAAATAAATTAAAGAATTAACAAACTTCTAATTCAAAAAACAAAAGTCTAACTGTCAGTAAAAATACATCCCATTAGAATACTCACAAAAGTATAGTTCAAGGTAAAAATAACTATCTTTTTATGAAATTGAATTATTAAAAAGTATTTTTTCTACAAAAAAAAAAAAAACTTAGAAATCTTACAAAACAATTCAATAAACATTGAAACATACATGATTACTTCAAGAAATTAACAATAAAATAAAATTCAACATTTTGTGAAATGAAAGAAATGGAAAAATCAAATGAGAAAGGTCATACCTCTTGAAAGAAATTCTAAACAATATCAAAATTTTATGAGAAGTTCCAGAGAGTGAAAGAAATTAAAATTACAATTTTTATGACAAAAAATGTGTTCAAATAAAATTTGATGAAATAGGGATAAGGACAACAAACAGATAGGATTGAGGTAAATCACCACCATTATTAAGGAACAACATGTGTATGTGGGAACAAAATCCAAAAGAAATTATGTGCAATTAAACTCTTTTGGTCAATAATTAATGCACTAAATATTGATGTCACCTAATACATTTTAGAATTTGATTTTATTATGTTTCTCTGGTTCTCATCTCTTTTTTATATCTAGCTAGATAGTGTAATTTTTCTACATTCATGTCAGGCTATATAATTGTTCCTGACTACCACTTCTCTTTAGTTTCAAGTGTATACACGATTCTCTAATTTTGCCTTCTTTTACTGAAATTGGGGAGCATTGATTTGGTTGGTTATATAGGTTTAGTATAAGATAAACTCTCATCTGAGAGGTTGTACTTCTTTTTGAAAATGTATAAAATAAGGCTCATTCAATATTATGGGATAAAATTAAGAGATTTTATTTGACCTCTATAAATCATATATTGCATTTGCATTCTTTTTTTGTAAGCATATTAGTTGGTATAAAACTATTGTAGTTTATCGAAATTTACAGTCGATTTTGAATTTAATGTTTATGGAATAAGTTCAAACACTCAATTATATCTTGAACTTATCTAATACACCAAGCTTGGATAATAAAAGCTTAGATTGAGTTTTGACCTAAGCTTTGGTTAAAATATCAGGTTGCTGATGTGAAGCCAAGTATTGAGGAGTGATTTCACATTGTTGGATCTTTTCTCTAATAATGTGTCAATCGATCTTTATGTGTTTAGTGCGGTTAGGGGTGGCAAAATGGGTTCGGAACCAAGGTTCCAATCCAATTAAACTAGTTTGGGTTGGGTTGGTTCCTAAGAAATTTTATTTGGTTCCTAATTGGTTCTAACTTGGTTCCAAGTTAGGTCCAACTAATTTCAACTTAGGTTTAAATCGCTAGCTAATAATCTAAATTATAAAGAACAAAGTGTAAAGTATTGAGTCGGGTTGGACTTGGTTCCCTTTCGAGTCGACTTTGGTTCCCTTTTGTGTTGAGTTGGTTATACTTAGAACCAGCCCAAACCCAACCCGAACTGCTCGTTTGCCACCCTAAGTGCAGTCATAGAAAGCAAGATTATATGCTAATAGTAGAGCTGATTTGCTATCACTAAACACCATCACAGGTTCTTGTACGCTGATCTTCAAATCCTTTAAGACTCACAGGATCCAAGTAACTTCACATGTAGTTGATGCAACAGCTCTATATTAAAGCAGAGGATCTAGAGATAACCTTTTGTTTCTTGGTCTTCCAAGATATTAGAGAGTCACCCATTTGAATGCCATATCCAGTAACAAACTTCTAGTCATCGAGCAAGTTGAATCACAATAGGCTTTTATCTGCATTGAACTGTTAGAAAAAAACAATAGACCAACACCATGGCTCCCTTTAATATTTCTTAATTTTCTGTACAAAGCTTGTAAGTGAGATTGTCTAGGTCGGGTAAAAAATATTTTGAAAAGGGTTTTCGATATATTCATTTTGGTAGGATTCAAGTAGTTGTTAAACCCCTAGTTCATTTAGGCGTTAATGCTCATATATATCTTGCACAGCTTAGAGATAATAGGTTAACTAAATATCAAACCTCACTTCTTGCTATGATCCAAACTAATATTTGTAATTGATCAATTTTTTTTAATTGCGCTCCTAACTATTCAGTAGATCTTACTGATCCGCTTATTCATGATTCTATTATTTTTGATGTTCATCTTCAAGGAAATGAATTCAAAACTCTATGCAAAAATTTTGGCATCATTTACAGAGTTTATTTTACACTCTTGTCATCTCAATTAAATCCTAAATATAACCTTTTTCCATCTTCTAAAGAAGAAACTGTTTCACTTCAAATTGAGGCTGATAACCCAACTATCTTTGTCCCAAGAAAACTTAAATGGAATGAGATTACCATTCCTAACGAGTTTCTTATTCAAACTACTCCTCAAATCCCTAGAGGATTAATTCAATGAGAAATCTCGGAAATTATTGAGTCACCCGATGGGTCCGATTCAACAGAATGTGGATCTGGGTATAACACACCAAGTGTACCTATACTTAAATACGGATATATGCAAAACCAGTTTCACCAAATTATTCCACTTGAACTTAATATTGAACTTTAACTTGTTAAGATTGAGTTTGAGTGAGTTGAGTCGAACTAAACTGAGCTTAAATTCAAAATTAATATATATGTAATTTTATTTTTAGGTTTTTAGTATATATTATTAAATATACTATGATAAATATAAAATGCATAATTACATGCAAATATATATTATTAACATTAAAATGCAAATGTTGTGTAAAATATAATGGAATCATTTGGTTAAGTTGTTAACCTATTTTGGGATACTGGTAATGAAATTCATTATTAGTCAATATTGAGTCTGCGGAAATAATAGAAAAATAGAATTACCAATCTATTTCTATTCATACGAATTATATAAGATAACAATTAAGATATATTTACCTTTGTTATGTTTTGACATTCGTTTGGAACAAAGAATTGTCATATACTTTTGTTGTAGGTGTTATTATGCTCCTTTTACTTAGAGTAAAATATTTATTGTTATTTATACAAGCTAAAATTAAAAAATGCAAAGCTGCTTTTTAAGAAAGGGACTAATACTAATACTAATACTATGAGGTATAATGTAATACTATAGATTGTCATGAAAAATATATTTATACATATAATAGTATAAAGTAGACTAGACTTTATAGAATAATTAAAATAAGTTATAAATGTGTAAAGCATGTATGATTAAAATTGATTTAAAATAGAATTAGCATTAAGTTATAAACGTCTTATATTTGCGGACAATATTCCAATTATTTTGTAATAATTGCCAAAACTAAAGAACATCGGCTTGAACAAGTGAAAAAGACCAAGTAACACTGATAGTATTAACTTTCTTCAGTTTTGTGAATAAAAACATCCATTTTTAATATTTATACAATCACAAACTACATATAATGATGAAAAGGCATTATTAACAAGATAATGAGTCATGTATAATTATGATCAATAAATGAATATTTTCCAAAAATCATAGAAATTTGTGATACCAAAAGAATACATGTCGCTAACTGTTAAAACCTGTGTTTTCTCCATGAGTTTTCTCCATCAAATCCAGTTTCTTGATATGTCATGTGCACTAAGATGCTCGTGGACCTTTTCACCGCCTAGATTGTAAATAAAAAAGAATTATTTCGACAAATATAACTTCAATCTAGACTTTTAATCATAAAGGAAGTAATTATCACCTAATGAAAACTCCTTGGAGAGCATATAATCACTTCATCATTCTCATTATCTTGGCTTGTAGGTATGTGCATTACAACCAATTCAAGTTCCGCGTTTGTGGTAACCTCCTCAAGAGGTAGACCGTTAAGGGCAAAATTCCATGCCATCTAGATGTACTTTTAGTATAATAAAGCATAATGTTATATAATTTTAAGTGACATGTAAATATAGACCATGACTCAATAAAGTTTAAGAGTTAGATAAATATACATGTTTATTATTGTCCTTAAACATGTTTAAAATGCCAATTCGGCATGAAGAATAGTTTTCGATAACTATATAACAAGTTCTATATTATTGATTTTACTTATTATGGAGCAAACTACCATTAACATCAAATTCAACAAGACTTGTCTATGAAATTGAACATAATAACCAAAGCATTTGTGACTTTACATGTCAGTGTTCATAAGTCTCTAATTAGTTGACTTTCAATATTTATAACTTTTATTCATACAAAAAACTAAAATTATTACAACACATGTACTACATATAATTGTTTCTAGTATATAATAATTTGATCAAGAAATAATAAAAACATTTTGATATATATCGCATTCCATGGATGCAATATAATTTACAATATATGCTTTACTATAAATATAAAATATAAGGTAAACGTTAGATCATTTATTTAAAAATTTAAATTATTATTTATAATGCCACAAACATATCGATATAAAATCAGATATAAAATTATATGTAAGTAATAAAGGAAACGTCGATATGCTTCAATAATTGAACTACTAATGCGCTATATGTACATGTAACTGTAACATGTGTATAAGTTTGTTACGATAATTGATGTATGCACAAATATTTTTACGTATATAAATACTTGTGAAACTATAAATTATGAACTGATTTTGTTCTCATATAAATAGTCATTGGCAATGCGTTGTGACTTCTCTATATATTGTAGTAATATTGTGACAATGTTAGGTATTTGAGTAACTCTACTACGAGGATATCTCAAATATCAAATTACGAAAGACTTCACATAATTACATGGGTCAAGAATAGGGTTTACAATTTATAAAGGAGTTCACATAAGTGCATTAGAAGAAGTGTAATGATATGAAGGAGGGAAAAGCTACCAAAAAATAACATATTTGTTAATAAAGGTATATGCAATTGCATGCAAGTACAAAGATGAATTCTTTTGACTATAGTGGTAAACTATATTTTAATTATATGTGATAACTAATTCGATCTGAGTTATTATTTATTTTACTACTTAATTTGTTTATTTTCAATAACATTTAAAATATTCTTAAAAAGTTTCATTGAATGATAGATAACTTAAGATGATAATATATTTTGAAACATGATTGTCTGACAACAATAAAAAATGCATTATTTGCATAGATTAATGAGAATAGTTTCTAACTAGCAATGAGATGTCAATTATAAAAGATAGTCTATATAAAAATGATATTTAATTTATATGAAAAGAGACACGTCCACTCTCAAAGAGTCTAGAAATATGTTTTGTCAAACTCTTCTTATACAATCTAGAAATCCTTCATGATCTCTTAAGCCTTATTATATGTCAATTTAGCAACCATGTCAATTTAGCAAGTTCAATTTATCTTTTCTAAAAAGGATAGTGCAATTGATCCAAATTGATATTTTATTTTGTTTTTGATTATATAACCAAATTGATATATATGTATCTTATATATATGCTCACACAAGTATAAATATATAATATCAAATATCCTACTATGGTTGAAATTTATATTTAGATTATACATATGGTTAAAAATAAAGGTATTTAAGTCAAAATATTTATTTTTTGATTTCATCCTTATTATACGTGTTTGAACCAAACACAAAAAAGAATGGAAGCCATTTTGTTGCCCATTTTTCTATCGACAACCAAACAATATTAATGGAATTAGCATTTTAGTAATCAGATTACCAGAAATCCGATTCCCATTTTAGATTATATTCCCTATTAATAAATCGGAGCCTTTATGTACTTGAGTAAGTCTAGGATAACTCAAATGCCAAATAATTAATAGGGTCAAGAATATGGTTTACAGTTCATAAATAAGTTCATATAAACGCAATAGCAAAAGTATCATAATATGAAGGAGGGATAAGCTAACCAAAAAAATAACATATTACTTAATAAAAGTATTCGCAATTGACATGCAAGTACAAAGATCAAGTTTTTATTATTATAGTGGTGATGTATTTAAAGAACATGTGAGAAATAATTCGAGATGAGCAATTATTTATTTCACCACTTAATTTTCTTTATTTTCAATAACATTTAAAATATATGAAAAATTGTTATCGATTGATAGATAACTTAAGATGATAATTTATTCTGAAAATGTTTGGCTGACAATAAAAGAAATGAATTCTATGCACAGATTTATGAGAATGTCCAATACTGTTGCAATCTGTCACTGCATTAGAAATTCAACGATGAACCGACCACCATGTGATAGTTTTCAAGAAAGACAAATATTTCTACTAAGGGTGTATAATCCTATCTAGTTTGATCTCCCCACTTCACCAAAAATTATATTAACACATTTTGGTCACATAAACTCAATTTTATTTTATTCTTTTAGACATTAAATTTTGTATTGTTTAGAGTCTCACTCAAGCATTCAAGAACAATAACCCTTCTTCTATTTGCATAATGTGTGCTAAAATGATGAACAAATGCACTCATGATTGAAATTTGTGCAAAGGTTTATAAAAGCTTTGATAGATATACAATTTTCAAATTAAACATATATTCACATTTCAAGAACAAAAAATGAAACTACAATCTCACTATTTAAAATATGGGTTAAAAGAAAAATAAACATACATAATCTTACGGAGTTATTCAGTTGGATTAAAGTACAAATAATAATATGCAAATTAATTAATTAGCTTCTATTTGGAAGGTAGATTCTGAATATGCTTCTTTCTCTAACCTTTAACCTACAAACCGGACATTTCTTTTCATAAGTAACTGCAGCCAGTATGCAACTTGTGCAGAAGATATGACCACACTTGGTTGATGTCTCCTCCACTACTTCGTCCATGCAAATAGGACACTTATATTTGGGAGCAATGTTTTGCGTGACAAGTTGAGAGGACTGCGATGAAATAGTATTTTTATTTTACAATCACGTGTCTTAGATATGACATTAATTATGTATCAAAATGCACATATCATGCAATATATATGTAACTAGGAGCACAAAATATTGTCAGATAGGAGCACAAATGTTGTTTTAAAATATAACGGAATCATTTGGTTAAGCTATTAACCTATTTTAGGATACTGGTAATTAAAGTCATAATTGAGTCTACAAAAATAATAGAAAAATAGAATTGCCAATCTATTTCAATTCATGCAATTATATAAAATAACAATTAGGATATACTTACCTCTGCTATGTCGTGACCTTCGATTGGAACAACAGAATTGCCATATACCTGTCTTTTCGATGTTATTTTGCTTCTGTTACCTAGACTAGAGTCAAATAATTATTGTTAGTTATACAATCATATTACTCTAAAATTAAAAAAATGCAAATATGCTTTTTAATAGAATTTGACTAATAATAAGAGGTATTATATAATCATATAGGTTGTCATGAAAAATATATTTATACATATAATAATATAAAGTAGCTAGATTTTATTGAAAAATTAAAATAAGAGTTATAAATATGTAAATCATGTATAATAAAACTTGATTTAAAATAGAATTAGTGATTTAGTTATAAACTTCTTATATTTGCAGACAATATTCCTAATATTTTGTAATAATTGCCAAAACTAAAAAACATCGGCTTGAACAAGTAAGGACCAAGTGACACTCAAAGTATTAATTTTTTTTTTTTTTTGTGAATAAAAACATCAATTTCTAATATTTATACAATCATAAACTAAATATAATGATGAACGGGCATTATTAAGAAGAGAATGAGTCATGTACAATTATGATCGATAAATGAATATTTTTGCAAAAATCATAGAAATTTGTGATACCAAAGGAATATGTATCGCTAATTATTAAAACCTGTGTTTTCTGCATGAGATCCAGTTTCTTGATATCTCATGTGTCTTGCCCTACGATGTTCATTGGACCTATTCACCGCCTACAGTGTAAAAAAAAATTATGTCAACAAATATAACTTCAATCTAGACTTTTAATCATAAAGGAAGTAATTATCACCTGATAATAACTCCTTGGAGAGCATATCATCACTTCATCATTCTCATTATCTTGGCTAGTAGGGTGCATCACAGGCATTCCAAGGTCTGAGTTTGTAGTAACCTCCTCAAGAGTAGACTGTTAAGGTAAAAATTCCATGCCATATGGATGTACTTTTAGTATAATAAAGCACAATGTCATATAATTTGAAGTGACATGTGAATATAGAATGTGACTCAATGAAGTTTAGGAGTTAGATAAACATACATGTTTATTATTATCCTTAATCATGTTTAAAATGCCAATTCGGCATGAATAATAGTTTTGGATAACTATAACAAGTTTATGAGATCTTCATTATTGATTTTACACATTATGGAGCAAACTAACATTGACATCAAATTCAACATGATTTTGTCTAAAAAGTTGAACATAATAAGCAAAGATTTGTGACTTTACAGTCATGGTTCATAAGTGAGCTCTAATTAGTTGAGTTTCAATATTTATAACTTTTATACATACAAAGAACTAAAATTATTACCAGATATATGTACAACACCTAATTGTTTAATTATAAAATAATTTTATCAAGAAATATAAAAATTATTTAAATATATATCGCATTCCATGGCTCGAATATATTTTAATATATATTACCTAACTTTTAATATAAATGCTTTACTATAATTATAAAATATCAAGTAAACGTTAGATCTTTTATTAAATATTTTAATTATTATTTATGATGCCACAACATATCGATATAAACCCAGATATAAAATTATATGTAAATAATGAAGAAAACATCGATATGCTTCAATAATTGAACTACTAATGCGCCATATGTACATGTAACTGTAACATGTGTGTAAATTTGTTACGATAATTGATGTAAGCACAAACATTTTTACGAATATGAATTCGTGTGAAATTAAAAATTATGAACTGATTTTGTTCTCATATAAACATTTCTTGGCAATGCATTGTGACTTCTTTGTATATTGTAGTAATATTATGACTAATAAGTTACGCATTTGAGTAACTCTACTAAGCATATATCTCAAATGTCAAATAAGGAAAGACTTCACATAATTACATGGGTCCAGAATGGGGTTTACAATTTATTAATGAGTTCCTATAAATGCATTAGCAAGTGTCATAATATGAAAGAATGAGAAGCTACCAAAAAATAACTTATTAATTAATAATTGTATGTATAATTGACATTCAAGTACAAAGATCAAGTCTTTTGACTATAGCGGTAAGCTATTTAAAGTATATCTAATAACTAATTCGAATTGTGTTATTCTTATTTCACCACTTAATTTTATTATTTTCTATAACATTTAAAATATTCTTAAAAAATTTCCTTGAATGATACATAACTTAAGATGATAATATATTTTGAAAAATGATTGGCTGACAACAAAACAAAATGCATTATTTGCATATATTTATGAGAGAAGTTTCTAAGTAGCAATGAGATGTCAGTTATAAAGATAGTCTATACAAAAATAATATTTCATTTACATGAAAAGAGACATGTCCACTCTCAAGGAGTCTAGAATTATTTTTTGTCAAACTCTTTATATACAATCTAGAAATCCTACATGATATCTTAAACCTTATTATATGTGACTACACATCTCTATTATATGTATATACAATGATGCAAACACTATTTCTCATCTATGTTCACATAATGATGAATTAAGAAAATTACAAATACTAGTGATGTTTCTTGCTAAAAGATATTCAATAAAGGATATAAAAATTAGTTGATAAAAAATATTATGATGTGTACAAATTAATTAAAAAATTAACAACACTTCTAATCCAAAAGCAAAAGTCTAAATGTCAGCAAAACTACATCCGATTACAATCCGCACAAAAGTATAGTTCAAGTTAAAAATAATTTTCTTTTCTTGAATTTGAAATATTAAAATGCATTTTCTACAAAGAATTTACGAATCATACAAAAAGATACTGAATTCAAAATTAAATGAAAAGAACTGGAGAAATCAAAGGAGAAAGGTCATACCTCTTGAATGTAATTCTAAACAAATATTTAAAAATTTTATGAGAAGTTCAAAAAGCAAAAGAAAAAAAATACAATTTTTATGACCAAAAATTGTGTTCAAATAAATTTTGTTGAAATAGGGATAAGGACAACAAACATATAGAATTGTGGTAAATCACCATCATTATTAAGGAAGAACATGTGTATGTGGGAAAAAAAATCTAAAACAAATTATGTGCAATAAAACTCCTTTGGTCAATAATTAATGCACTAAATATTGGTGTTACCTGTGATGCACTGGTCGTGTCGGACATCTGATCAAACATGACACTCGACTGACACTCTCGGACACAGTGTCCAATATAAAAATAATTTTATCGGCTTAAATAAAATAAAAAAATAAAATATGAACACTGTAATGTACGTAGTTAGAGGGTATGTCTATTATTTATGCATTATTTGTGACTTGATCTTATTTAACTTATTTTTGTGATTTTAAAAATTGAAGTATTTATTTTTCTTTTAAGCATATATAACTTTACAAATCAAATACAAATTTATAAATCAAACACCCCTTCTTCTATGTGCATAACGCGTGCAAAAATGATAATCAAATGCAGTCATGATAGAAAATTGTGCAAAGGTTGATAAAGCTTGAATAGAAATACAATTTCCAAATTAAACTTACTCTCACATTTCCAAGAACAAAAATGAAACTACAATCTCAATATCTAAAATTAGCGTTAAAAGAAAAATAAACATACATAATCATACGAAGTTATTCAGTTGGGATTAAAGTACAAATAATAATAAGCAAATTAATTAATTAGCTTATATTTGGAAGGTAGATTCTGAATAGGCCTCATACTCTAACCATTAACCTACAAACTGGGCATTTCTTTTCATAAGCAAGTGCAGCCATTATGCAACTTCTGCAGAAGATATGACCACACTTGGTTGATGTCTCCTACAGCACTTCGTCCATGCAAATAGGACACTTATATATGGGGGCAGTGTTCAGTGTGACAACTTGAGAGGCCTGAGACGGAGTAATATTGTTATTTTACAATGATGTGTCTTAGATATGACTTTATTATGTACCAAAATTCACTTATCATGCACTATATATGTAACTAGGAGCACAAAATATTGTTTTAAAATATAATTGAATCATTTGGTTAAGCTATTACCTATTTTGGGATACTTGTAATTAAAGTCATTATTGAGTTTACAATTAAAAATAATAGAAAAATAGAATTGTCAATCTATTTCTATTCATGCAAATTATATAAGATAACAATTACAATATATTTACCTTTGCTGTGCTTTGACCTTCGATTGGTACAGAAGAATTGCCATATACTTGGGTTGTAGATGTTATTCTCCTCCAGTTACCTAGAGTCAAACAATTATTGTTAGTTATACAATCATGTTAAGCTAAAATTCAAAAATGCAAATATGCTTTTTAATAGAAAAGGATTAATACTATGAGATATTATATAATCCTATAGGTTCTTCTGTGTTGTGAATGACACTGATAATATTAACGTTCTTCTGTGTTGTGAATATTAACATCCATTTTTAATAAATATACAATCACAAAATAAATATAATGATGAAAATGCATTATTAACAAGATAATGTGTCGTATAATTATGATCTATAAATGAATACTTTTCCAGAAATCATATAAATTTATGATACCAAAGGAATGTGTCTCGATAACTGTTAAAACCTGTGTTTTCTTCATGAGATCTAGTTTCATGATATGTCATGCGTCTTGCCCTGCGATGCTCGTACCGCCTAAAGTGTAAACAAAAAATTATTTCGATAAATATAACTTCAATCTAGACTTTTAATCATAAAGGAAGTAATTCTCACCCGATAAAAACTCCATGGAGAGCATATCCTCACTTCCTCATTCTCATTTTCTTGGCTTGTAGATACGTGGATTACAGGCAATTCAAGCTCCGAGTTTGTAGTAACCTCCTCAACAGGCAGACTGTTAAGGTCAAAATTCCGTGCCATCTAGACGTATTTTATTATGATAAAGCACAATGTTATATAATTTGAAGTGATATGTAAATATAGAATATGATTCAATAAAGTTTTAAGAGTTAGCTAAACGTACATGTTTATTATTGTCCTTAAACATGTTTAAAATGCCAATTCGGCATGAATAATAGTTTTGGATAACTATAATAAGTTTCCGAAATCTTAATTATTGATATTAGTCATTATGGAGCAAACTAACATTAACATCAAATGCAACAAGATTTTGTCTATTATATTTAACATAACAAGCAAAGCATTTGTGACTTTACAAGTCAGTGTTCATAAGTAGAGCTATAATTAGTTGAGTTTCAATATTTATAACTTTTATACATACAACGAACTAAAATTATTACAACACATATGCACAACACATATTTGTTTTTTAATATATATAATTTGATCAAGAAATAATAAATCATTTAAATATGTATCGCATTCCTTGACTCGTATAATTTAAGATATATTTCCTAACTTTTAGTATCAATGCTTTACTATAAATATAAAATATAAGGTAAACGTTAGATCTTTTAAATATTTTAATTCTTATTTACGATGCCACCAATATATCAATATAAACCCAGATATAAAATTATATGTAAATAATGAAGGAAACATCGATATGCTTCGATAATTGAACTACTAATGCGCCATATGTACATGTAACTGTAATATGTGTATAAGTTTGTTACGATAATTGATGCATGCAAAAATATTTATATGAATATGAATACGTGTGAAACTAGAAATTATGAATTGATTTGTTCTCATATAAATAGTCATTGGCAATGCGTTGTGACTTCTTTATATATTGTAGTAATATTTTGACTAAGTTACGTATTTGAGTAACTCTACTAGGCGTATATCTCAAATGTCAAATAAGGAAAGACTTCACATAATTACATACAAGAATAGGGTTTACAATTCATAAATGAAAATGCATTAGCAAAAGTGTCGTAGTATGAAGGACTGAAAAGCTACCAAAAATAACATATTAATTAATAAAGATATGTGCAATTGACATGCACGTACAAAGATCAAGTCTTTTGACTATAGTGGTAAGCTATTTAAAGTATATGTAATAACTTACTCGAACTGAGTTATTATTTCACCACTTAATTTTTTTATTTTCAATATTTAAAATATTCTTAAAAAATTTCATTGAATGATAGATAACTTAAGAAGGTAATCTATTTTGAAAAATAATTGGCTGACAACAAAACAAAATGCATTCTTTCAACAGATTTATGAGATAGTTTCTAAGTAGCAATGAGATGGTAATTATAAAGATAGTCAATACAAAAATGATATTTCATTTACATGAAAAGAGACACGTCCACTATGAAAGAGTCTAGAAATGTTTTTCGTCAAACTCTTCATATACAATCTAGAAATCCTACATGATCTATTGAACCTTATTATTATATGTACCTACACATCTCTAGTGTATGAAAATACAATGATGCAATCACTATTCCTCATTTATGTTCACATAATGATAAATTAAGAAAATGACAAATATATGTTCAGTGATGTTTGTTGCTAAAAAACTTTTAATTAAGGATATAGAAAATGGTTGCTAAATATTATGATGTATACAAATAATTTAAAAAATTAACAACACTTCTAATCTAAAAAAACAAAAGTCTAAATGTCAGAAAAAACACATCCCATTATAATAAACACAAAAGTATAGTTCAAGGTAAAAAATAGTTACCTTTTCATGAAACTGAAATATTAAAATGCATTTTCTAAAAAGAACATAGGAATCTTACCTAAAGATACAATTCAACAAACACTGAAACATACATGACTATTTCAACAAATTTAAAATAAAATTAAAAATTTAGTGAAATGAAAAGAACTGGAGAAATCAAATGAGGAAAATCATACCTCTTGAATGTAATTCTAAAAAATATGAAAATTTTATGAGAAGTTCAAGGGAGCAAAAGAAAAAATACAACTTTTATGACCGAAAGTCTGTTCAAATAAATTTTGATGAAATAGGGATAAGGACAACAAACAGATAGGATTGAGGTAAATCACCATTATTATTAAGGAACAACAGGTGTACGAGGGAAAAAAATCCAAAACAAATTATGTGCAATAAAACTCCTTTGGTCAATAAATAATGCACTAAATATTGGTGTCACCTAATACATTTTAGAATTTAATTTTATAATGTTTCTGTGATGCTCATCTTTTCTTAATTCTATCTAGATAGTGAAAGTTTTTTACATTTATGTAAGGCTATATAAATCTACCTGACTAACACTTCTCTTTAATTTGAAGTGTACACACATTGTCCAATTTTGCATTTAAAGTGTACATTCATGTAATGGTTTGGTTAGATCCGGGAATGAAATTGTTAATAGAGGGGGTCAGGAGGAATCATATAGATTTAGCATATGATATTCAAACTCTGATTTAATAGGACTTCTTTTTAAAAGGTAAACAATAATATTCATTTAATATTATGTGATAAAATTACAGAAATCTTTTTTGACCTCTATAAATCGTATATTCGACTTGCAAAATTTATTTATATATTCTTTGGTAAACATTTTAGCAGGTTAGGAAAGCAGAATAGTTTAATACAATTTACGGTCAATTTTGAATTTAATGTCTATATAATAAGTTCCAACTCAATTATATTGAAGTAAATTTGAAAATATAATTTTGACAAACTCATGAGTTGACTTTAAATATTGTGTGTAGATGCTATGCGTATTAATTTTACTGGATTAAATTTAGCAAAATTGTGATTCGTGAATATATAATTACATACTCTCAATATTTCTTAGTATTTTCATTACTTGAATTTTTTGGTGAAGTGGGAGATCAAACTAGATAGGATTATAATATTATCCCAATTTTTTTTGGGTTGTCGTACAACCCCTTATTTTGTTGAAGAGTGATAAACCTCATTTTTACGCAATTTCCATCATTCATCCGACACGTTTAGTATAGTATTTGCACCATATTTTTATCCCACAAATACGTTTAATGTTACTTTTGAGTGCCGTAGGAAATTTCTATGTTGCAAAGGAAAAATACCAATTATAGGCTAAAATCGAGAACGAGTTAATTGGAAGCTGGAAATACAAGGCGTACGTACAGGCGCCGTTCAAATTGGCGTACGAGCGCCACTTCACAAGGCGTACGAGCGCCGTGTTGATTCGCGTACAATCAACGGAGGCAGAGAATTAGGCCAATCTCGCGTACGAGCGCCATTTATAACGGCGTACAGGCGCCACATTGTTCGGCGTACAGGCGCCGGTTTGTTCGGCGTACAAGCGCCGTTTTGTTCTGCGTACAAGCGCCGTGTTAAACAGCGTACGTACGCGCCCTATTCTAACTCAATACGCGTGAGGCCCATCTTCGGCCCAATTTCGGGTTTATGATCTAGATTAGGTATAAATACCCCCTCCAAACATTGTATTAGGGTTCGAACCTTATTTTCTTGAATTGAGTTGTAAGGATTGGAGATCGAGAGACGAGATTCAAGATTTTTGTAGACAATTTGATTCGACAACGGGTTTAATCGAAATTATTTCTTTAATCTCTTTTAATTCTTGTCGTTTTATCATGTTTACATTATTAATTGTTTATCGTGCTTTCGTATCTATGGAGTAATCCATCTTATTCTGGAACCGGGAATAGCCCGATAATATGTTATCGATATAGATTATAGAATCGTTGATTTACATCGCGTATGCTTATGATTTGAATTCTTGATTATTAATGCTTGTGAATTTGCTGGCCACTTATTTGCATGTTCATAGATATTAGGCGAAAATTCTGAAAGGTGACGTCTATATCAGAACCCTAGAATTCAAACCTAGGATCCTAAATCACGAAAGTAGTTTTAGGTTTTTTGAGAAATCGATACACTATCATAGAGATTAATGAATCTGAGTTTAGTCTAATCATCACGAAAGTAGTTGATTAATTATCTTGGGTATTTTGTTATACTTCGACAGAAGATAGTAATTACAATTGGATAGTGTCCTTCATAAGTAGCGATCGTAACTTAATCGGTAATATAATTGAGTCGATAATGTTTATCGTGGTGAACCCTAATTCCGAAATTTCCAATCATATATAATTCGAATCAGTTTTCTTGCATTCTGTTTAGTTTTCTTTACAATTTATCTTGTACTTTTGATTAAGCTTAGATTACTGATAAGTGATAGATTAGTACTTGATTATTCGGTCTTCGTGGGAACGATATCTTTTGTACTACACCGAAGCCGTGCGCTTGCGGTTTAGGCACACCAAGTTTTTGGCGCCGTTGCCGGGGACTTGAATAGTCAATATTAGTTTTTATCAGATTTTAGTGAGACTAAGCCATTTTATTTTATTTTTAGTTTTTAATTTTTATTTCTCTGTTTTATTTCAGATTTTCGATTTTTCCTTGTATGCGAAGTAAGCTCGATTTCGTACCTGATCCAGAAATCGAGAAAACTTTTCGTGCCAGGAGAAAGCTACAAAAACTGAAACAAGCTCAACTCGAACAAGTTACAATGGCTGAAGAGAATGTCAATGCGAATGTAAATGCAAACGCTAACGCGAATGCAAACCCAGCTGCAAATGTGAATCCGAATGCAAATGCGAGATGTCTTAAGGACTTTGCAGCGCCTAATGCTCAGACACTTCACTCCAGCATTGCCAGGCCTACTGTAGAGGCAAACAATTTCGAGCTCAAGCCATCCCTTCTGCAAATGGTTCAGCAGAATCAGTTTGGGGGTGCACCTACTGAAGAGCCGAATCTCCACTTGTCAATGTTCTTAGAGTACTGTGACACTCTAAAAATGAACGGAGTTTCCCAGGATGCCATCAGACTGAGATTGTTTCCGTTCTCACTGAGAGACAAGGCGAGAGCTTGGCTACATTCCTTACCGACTGGTTCGATTAGAACATGGGATCAATTGATGCAGACATTTTTAGCAAGATACTTCCCACCGAGCAAGACTGCACAACTGAGGAATCAAATTACGACTTTTGCTCAGAGAGAAGGTGAATCACTTTATGAAGCCTGGGAACGATTCAAAGACCTTTTACGACTGTGCCCACGTCACGGGTTAGAGAAATGGCTCATAGTGCATACTTTTTACAACGGGTTGATCTATACCACGAGGATGTCAGTCGATGCAGCAGCTGGAGGAGCGCTGATGAATAAGGGTATCGATGAAGCCTACGACTTAGTCGAAGACATGGCATTGAATCACTACCAATGGTCTAGCGAAAGATTGACTCCACAGAAAACGCCAGGTAAGTACGATATTGATGCCATTACTTTACTTTCTGCACAAGTAGAGGCTATGTCTAAGAAGCTTGATTCTATGAATATGCATGTTAACTCTGTCACTACCCCACCCCCTATGTGTGAAATATGTGGTACAGTTGGTCATATTGCATTAGAGTGTCAATTTGCTAGTATACCGATCGATCCCTCTATAGAGCAAGCCAATTACGTGAACAACTTCAACCAAAAGAACGACCCATTTTCAAACACTTTTAACTCTGGTTGGAGAAATCACCCCAATTTTTCATACAAGCCTCAAAACGCAGCCCCACCATCTAATTTTAGACCACCACCGGGATTTTAACAAAAGCCTTTCAATTCTGTTCCACCACAGAAATCGAACCTAGAGTCACTTCTTGAGGGTTTCGTAGTAGCCCAGACTAAGCAAAACGAAGTAGTAAATGATGCAATTAAGCAACTAGCAACTAAGGTCGATTCTTTAGCAATCCATAACAAAATGCTAGAAACTCAAATTGCACAACAGGCTAGTAACTCGATTAGGACTTCTGGTTCGTTTCCCGGTCAACCCGAGACAAATCCAAAGGAACATTGTAAGGCTATTACTTTAAGGAGTGGTACTAATTATGAAGGTCCTAAGATGCCTACTGAGACGAGTCAAACTGAGTTAAATGATAAGTTAGAAAAAGAGAAAACGCCTAGCCCTGACAGCTCAACAGATAAAACGAACGAGGTAACTGAAAAAGAGCCTGTTTATGTACCTCCACCACCATATGAACCACCCGTACCTTTCCCTCAAAGATTAGCTAAGGCAAAATTAGATAAGCAGTTTGGAAAATTTTTAGATGTTTTGAAAAAGCTTTACATTAACATTCCATTTACTGATGCACTTGCACAAATGCCGTCATATGCTAAATTTTTGAAGGAAATTCTGTCTAACAAACGTAAACTTGAGGATTATGAAACTGTGGCTTTAACTGAAGAGTGTAGTGCATTAATTCAGAATAAACTGCCTCCTAAGCTTAAAGACCCCGGTAGTTTTTCGATTCCATGTGTGATAGGTAACGTGAGTTTTGATCATGCTTTGTGTGACCTCGGTGCTAGCGTTAGCCTTATGCCTCTTTCGGTTTCACGTAAGTTAGAGATGGGTGAGTTAAAACCTACTACGATTACTCTGCAATTAGCTGATAGATCTGTGAAGTATCCAGTAGGTATGCTAGAAGATGTACCGATTAGAGTAGGAAAATTTTTTATTCCTGCTGATTTTGTTGTTCTAGAGATGGAGGAGGATTCTCAAATCCCCATCATACTTGGTAGACCATTCTTAGCCACAGCTGGTGCTATTATAGATGTTAAGAATGGTAGACTATCATTAAAAGTCGGGGACGAGAAGGTTGAATTTAATTTGGCTAAAACTGTTACTTACCCTTCTCTTGAGAATTCTTGTTGTAGAGTTGATCAGGTGGACCGGCTAGTTCAAGACAAGCTCACGAAGTACTTATGCAGTGATCCATTGGAAGCTTGCCTAGTGAACAACGGTACAACGGACGATGAAGACGAAGCCATTGCTGATATTGCTCGTCGCCTCGAGGGAAATCCACCGGTTCCAGTCAATGCCATTGGAGTAAAGGAGTTGAGCAAAGATCCGAAAGAAAGTAAAGAATCCAACTCAATACCCCAGGTAGAACTAAAACCACTTCCCTCGACACTCAGGTATGAATTTCTCGGCCCTAATTCTATGTATCCTGTGATTGTGAATGCTGATTTGAGTAAAGAAGAAATCGATAAGTTGCTTAGAGTCCTTAGATCACATCAAAAAGTCATAGGCTATACCATTGATGACTTAAAAGGGATTAATCCATCGTTTTGCATGCATAAAATTTTGATGGAAGATGATTTTAAACCTTCTAGGGAACATCAACGTAGATTAAATCCTACTATGCAGGATGTAGTTAGAAAAGAAGTTTTAAAATTGTTAGATGCTGGAATTATCTATCCTATTTCTGATAGTAAGTGGGTAAGTCCGGTACAAGTAGTCCCTAAGAAAGGAGGAGTGACTGTAGTAAGAAACGAGAAAAACGAGTTAATTCCTACTAGAACAGTCACCGGGTGGAGAATGTGTATAGATTATAGAAAATTGAACACTGCAACTCGAAAAGATCACTTTCCCCTTCCCTTTATTGATCAAGTACTTGAAAGGTTAGCTAATCATTCGCACTTTTGTTATCTAGATGGGTATTCAGGGTTTTATCAAATTCCTATACACCCTAATGATCAAGAAAAAACCACATTCACATGTCCCTATGGCACTTATGCTTTTAGGAGAATGCCTTTTGGTTTGTGTAATGCGCCTGCTACTTTTCAACGTTGCATGATGGCTATATTTTCTGATTTAATTGAGAACATTATGGAAGTATTTATGGATGACTTTTCTGTATATGGCACCACTTTCGATATTTGTCTGTCTAATCTTTCTCGAGTGTTGCAGAGATGTGGAGAAGTCAATTTAGTTTTAAATTGGGAAAAATGCCATTTTATGGTTAGGGAAGGCATTGTATTAGGCCACATCGTATCTGAACGAGGAATTGAAGTCGATCGAGCAAAGCTGGAAGTAATCGAGAAGTTGCCACCTCCTACCTGTGTGAAAGACGTTCGGAGTTTTTTGGGCCATGCCGGTTTTTACCGGAGATTCATTAAGGATTTCTCTAAAATTACTAAGCCCTTAACTCATTTACTTGCTAAAGATGTTCCTTTCGACTTTGATAATGATTGTTCTGATGCTTTTCGCAGGTTTAAAGAAGCGTTGATCACTGCACCAATAGTTCAACCTCCGGACTGGAATTTGCCATTCGAGATTATGTGCGATGCAAGCGATTTCGCTATTGGGGCAGTATTGGGCCAAAGAAAGGATAAGAAGATGCATGTTATTTATTATGCTAGTAGGACGCTAGACGAAGCTCAAATGAATTATGCTACCACCGAGAAGGAATTATTAGCGGTAGTGTTCGCCTTCGACAAATTCCGCTCCTATTTGGTTGGTTACAAGGTTATCGTCTATACAGATCACTCCGCGATTCGGTATCTATTGAGTAAAAAAGACGCAAAGCCGAGACTTATTAGATCGATACTACTATTGCAAGAGTTCGATCTTGAGATCCGAGACAAAAAGGGGATAGAAAATACCGTAGCCGATCATCTATCTAGGCTTAGAGAAGACGAGAACAAAGAGACATTACCGATAGATGACTCGTTCCCAGATGATCACCTTTATGCAGTGGCTAAGATAGATGCACCGTGGTACGCTGACTTCGTTAACTACTTAGCATGTAAGATCCTACCACCCGATTTTAGTTATCAGCAAAAGAAGAAGTTTTTCACTGATCTTAAACACTATTACTGGGATGAGCCTCTTCTTTTTAAGCACTGTACCGACGGAGTATATAGGAGGTGCATACCGGAAGATGAGATGGTAAGTGTCATGACGCACTGTCATAGTTCACCATATGGAGGTCATGCTAGTAAATCCAAGACGGTAGCGAAGATTCTTCAATCTGGATTTTATTGGCCTACATTGTTCAAAGACGTTCAAGATTTCGTTAGTGCATGCGATCATTGTCAAAGAACGGGGAATATATCGAGGCGTAACGAGATGCCTATGAATACAATTCTAGAGGTTGAGATTTTTGATGTTTGGGGAATTGATTTCATGGGGCCATTCCCGTCGTCGTGTGGTAACAAGTTCATACTTGTAGCGGTGGATTATGTCTCAAAGTGGGTTGAAGCGATTGCCTCGCCAACAAATGACTCGAGAGTGGTAACTCGACTGTTTAAAAAGGTTATATTTCCTAGATTCGGTGTGCCAAGAGTAGTAATAAGTGATGGAGGCACACATTTTACGGAACGCCAATTCGAAGCTTTACTTACCAAGTATGGGGTCACGCACAAAGTCGCTACACCATATCATCCCCAAACTAGTGGTCAAGTAGAAGTTTCGAATAGAGAGATCAAGGTAATCCTCGAAAAGACTGTCTCGAAATCAAGAAAAGATTGGTCTCTCAAGCTAGACGACGCATTATGGGCTTATCGCACCGCTTTCAAAACCCCGATAGGTACGACGCCATTTCGTCTTATTTATGGCAAATCTTGTCATTTACCGGTAGAACTCGAGCATAAGGCATATTGGGCCATTAAAGCTCTAAACTTCGATCTAAAAGACGCTGGTGAGCGAAGAATGTTACAGTTGCACGAGCTTGACGAGCTACGACTTGATGCATATGAGAATGCGCGAATCTACAAAGAGCGAACAAAGAAGTGGCACGACAAACAGATTCACAGACGAGAATTTAAGAAGGGCGATCTCGTGTTATTATTCAATTCACGTCTGAGACTGTTTCCGGGCAAATTACGATCAAGGTGGTCGGGGCCATTTGTAGTCGAAACAGCATATCCATTCGGAGCTGTTGATATTTGGAGCGAAGGAACGGGAGTTTTCAAGGTTAATGGGCAAAGGCTCAAGCATTACATCGCGGGCGAACCGATCGAAAAAGCTATCACGTCGAGCCTTCGCGACGCTCGATCAAACACAACGAATTAAGCATGGTAACGTCGAGCTAAAGACGTAAAACAAGCGCTTTTTGGGAGGCAACCCAAACAGTATCCTTTATTTTATTTATGTTTTTCTTTCCCTTTTGTTTTTACGTTTGGTATCTTCTTTAAAAAAAAAAAAAAAAAAAAAAAAAAAAAAATCGAGTTTTGTTTGGCGTACGTACGCAAGGTTAAATCGCGTACATTCAACGGAGGCAGCGTTTTTTTTTCAAATCCGCGCCTGTACGCGAGATAACATTGCGCCTGTACGCCGAAATACACGGCGTACGTACGCCGTGTAAATCGGCGTACAATCAACGATAACAGAGTTTTTGAAGCCTTCGCGTACGTGCGCGGATATGAACGGCGTACGTACGCCAAAATACACAGCGTACGTACGCCGGGTTAAATGGCGCTTGTACGCCAAGTCGGGTTTTTAATTTTAAAACAAAAAGAAAACAGCTTTCCTCCCTCCATTCATTCACTCTCAAATCGAAAACCTCTCCAAACCCTCGATTACTCTCTCACATCTCTCGTTTTCGATTCGGAACAGCTACGTGGCGCAACAAAACACGAACAAGTACGACGATTCAAGCACTACATCATCATTGTGGTAAGGAATAGCTAAAACCCTACTTCGAATTTTCAATTTGGTGCGAAATTAGGGTTTCGAAATTGTGTAGAAATTGGGCAAAAATTGGGAGGATTGTTGGTTTGATTAGCTTGGTTTTATATTGAATTGGTGATATTGAACTAAGTTTCGAGGGATTAATAACTACATTGTTGATTTGGGGATTAGAAAAATTAGGGTTTGTCAAACAATTGGGCGAAAATCGGGGGATTTTTCAGTTCGATTACTCGATTTGAACATAATTAGTGCCATTGCCCTTCGTTTAGAGTAGATTAATCGCTACATTGTTGCACTTTGAAATTATTGCATTGAGGTTTTGAGTATTCGGGTTTAAAAGTGTGCATTGAGCTTGAATTGGTACAAGAATTGGGGGATTGTATTTGTTTGACCTGATTTAATTCTGAAGACACTGGGGTTGTTTGAATTGTGGTTGAATTGTGTGAATTGGGGAACTTTTGCTTTGGTTTGATTGCATTGTCGAGGACTTGGACATTGAATACCAAACGTTACTCCGCCGAAATTTTGAAAAATGGTTAGGACGAAGAATGCGTCTAAGGGTAAGGGTAAAGCTCCGGTGAGCTCTTCTCGAAGTCAACCCGAGGAAAGGGTAAATGATAGAATTATACGGTTTGAAACACCGGAAACTGAGAAGACTTGGCGACTTCTAATATCACACAAAATATTCAAAGAACGAGCCTTTATATTTACCAAACCCAAATCAGTACGAACCTTAGCCACCGCCTACGACTGGAAAGGCTTCTCGAATATACTGCCCAAAATCAATGTCACGTGGGTTCAGGAATTTTATGCCAATTGTGTCGAACACGAGAAATTATACGAACCGTGTAGGAACCGTCCCACAGTCGAGGTTCGGGGTGTCGAGGTCGACTTTGATTCACATACCATACAACATGTACTCCAATTGCCAAATGTCGAAGGCCCGAGCGAATTTTCAGGATTATTAAGAAACACGACCCCACAACTAAAATTCGAGATTACAAAAACAGTGGCGACCGAAACAACTAAATGGATTAGAAATTAATCCACGCTTAACCGAAACGACCTAAACCCGGTAGCGTCATTCTGGTACGAGTTCATACGCTATCGGTTAATGCCCACGACGAACCGTTCTGAAGTCACACGCGCACGGGCTACTCTCATATATGCTATACTTAATAGGAAAGTTATCGACGAGACTAGAATCATACGAGAGAGCCTTTTTGAAGCTATAGAACGTTTAACCGCCGACATGAGACATGACTCAGGGAGACGAAAGAATCTCTTGCTTTTCCCAGCACTTATACATTTACTCTGCGAACACTATGATGTCCCCGAGCTCCCCGACGATATTTTTGAGAATGCCGGCGACGACCTCGGCTATGACGATGTCCCACGAGCTCCTCCACAGAAACGAGCACGACAGTCGACTGAGCCTACTGATTTACCACAGATTGATGTTGGGACTAGCTCGAGCGCCCCCGCGCCTCCTCCGTCGGATCCTTACTATGCCATGCTTGCCCAAATTCAAGCCGGCATCACTGGGATTAATACTCGGATGGGCATAATAGAGTCCGATATCACGGGAATTAGGACTGATATCACGGGATTTAGGACCGAAATTGGTACTATGCAGTCAGACATTACTGCTATTCGCGAGTGGCAGCGCCAAGAGGATCTTCGGCGAAATCCGCCCCCAACCAACCCCACTGCCACCGACCCGGTCGACGATTTTATAGCCGGCATGGATTATGAGAATGCACCGACGGACGCTTAGAGACCATAGACCGCCCTTCGCCTCGCTTGGTTTTCTTTCTTTTTCTTTCCCTTTTTCCTTTTCTTTTTCCTTTCCTTTTTATGTTTTTAGTTTCTAGTTTACCTTTCGTTTTTAAGTCTTTATGTTTTTATGCTTTTATGTTTTTATGTTTTTCTATTTTACACTTTAGGATGGAATGTAATGCCAAAGATGCTTAATCCAAATGTCTGTTTCTTTTATCTAGTTCCAGTGTTGTGTTTCTCTACAGTCTCATTGATCCAATGCCTAGCAAAATCAGAACGATTGTCTTGACTCTCACCAAGGTTATGTCCCTTTTTACGTTTATGCATGCATACATACACACGTTTATCACATTAGGGACAATGTGCGATTCAAGTTTGGGGGTCGTTTACGGAGACATAACATTTTTACTATGGATTCTAGCTTTATCTATGTGATCGCCTTACATCGATTGACTAGGTGATATGAAAGCCTGACTTTTTAATACATATAACGCATAATCTTTTCTGTCGGTGATATCATCTGCTTAGTTACATTTTTCTGGCTAGTCACTAATACGTAGTAGTCCAAGGCATAGGAGTTGAGTGGATCACCCGTTTTCGAAACACATAGGTAGTGGCCTCCAAGTCTACCAACTTAGAATCACGTCTTCTGGCACAAAAAAAAAAAAAAAATGGGATTAGTTCGATCTGTGACCTTTGACACTTGAGTGATTAAGTCCGAAGGAGTCTCTTAAAACTTAACGCCCTATGGCTATCTAGCTTGGGAGTCGTTGACCCAAAGCTCGATAACGGGTATCATAGAAAGTCTAAGGGAACGAACATTGCACAATCCTAACAAGTATGAGCTCGTTTGTACAGTTGACTTATGCTAAAAGCTCAATATTGTGAACCAGTTAGACCCTAATATCTGTTAGACCAGTTGGTAGGGATGGGCGCCACTCGAATTTTGTTAGAAACGCCACTCGACTATAATGCTTAAAGATGGCTTTATTCAGTGCTTTCTAGAAGCTTGTTTAACTATGTGGTGTGATGTAACCAATAATTAAGTGAATGCATGATCTTTTTCTAAATATGTCGGGTCATTAGTTCACGTCGATTTTTGTACGACTGTATCACATTTCGATTTAGCGAAGATTCATTGATTTTGTGGGTATATCATCTGCAAACCCTCACGAGACTATAACTCGTCCTTTTTGGGTAACAAAAAGGTTTAAAGGCTTGTTGCACGTGCTAAGTGCAATCGTGTACTCTACGAAAATGAGTTTATCTTTAGTTTTTGTTTTTGTTTCTTTTTTTTTTACCGTTTGTTCGAGGACGAACAAAAGCAAGTTTGGGGGGGTTGATAAACCTCATTTTTACGCAATTTCCATCATTCATCCGACACGTTTAGTATAGTATTTGCACCATATTTTTATCCAACAAATACGTTTAATGTTACTTTTGAGTGCCGTAGGAAATTTCTATGTTGCAAAGGAAAAATACCAATTATAGGCTAAAATCGAGAACGAGTTGATTGGAAGCTGGAAATACAAGGCGTACAGGCGCCGTTCAAATTGGCTTACGAGCGCCACTTCACAAGGCGTACGAGCGCCGTGTTGATTCGCGTACAATCAACGGAGGCAGAGAATTAGGCCAATCTCGCGTACGAGCGCCATTTATAACGGCGTACAGGCGCCACATTGTTCGGCGTACAGGCGCCGGTTTGTTCGGCGTACAAGCGCCGTTTTGTTCTGCGTACAAGCGCCGTGTTAAACAGCGTACGTACGCGCCCTATTCTAACTCAATACGCGTGAGGCCCATCTTCGGCCCAATTTCGGGTTTATGATCTAGATTAGGTATAAATACCCCCTCCAAACATTGTATTAGGGTTCGAACCTTATTTTCTTGAATTGAGTTGTAAGGATTGGAGATCGAGAGACGAGATTCAAGATTTTTGTAGACAATTTGATTCGACAACGGGTTTAATCGAAATTATTTCTTTAATCTCTTTTAATTCTTGTCGTTTTATCATGTTTACATTATTAATTGTTTATCGTGCTTTCGTATCTATGGAGTAATCCATCTTATTCTGGAACCGGGAATAGCCCGATAATATGTTATCGATATAGATTATAGAATCGTTGATTTACATCGCGTATGCTTATGATTTGAATTCTTGATTATTAATGCTTGTGAATTTGCTGGCCACTTATTTGCATGTTCATAGATATTAGGCGAAAATTCTGAAAGGTGACGTCTATATCAGAACCCTAGAATTCAAACCTAGGATCCTAAATCACGAAAGTAGTTTTAGGTTTTTTGAGGAATCGATACACTATCATAGAGATTAATGAATCTGAGTTTAGTCTAATCATCACGAAAGTAGTTGATTAATTATCTTGGGTATTTTGTTATACTTCGACAGAAGATAGTAATTACAATTGGATAGTGTCCTTCATAAGTAGCGATCGTAACTTAATCGGTAATATAATTGAGTCGATAATGTTTATCGTGGTGAACCCTAATTCCGGAATTTCCAATCATATATAATTCGAATCAGTTTTCTTGCATTCTGTTTAGTTTTCTTTACAATTTATCTTGTACTTTTGATTAGGCTTAGATTACTGATAAGTGATAGATTAGTACTTGATTATTCGGTCTTCGTGGGAATGATATCTTTTGTACTACACCGAAGCCGTGCGCTTGCGGTTTAGGCACATCAAAGAGGTTATCATTTTCATTGATAGTTATGTATAGATTATTGCGACCTATGTTGTGGAAATATGCTTGACGTCGCTCACTGACAACCCATTCTATTTTGAATTTCTCAACATATCCATCTAGAGTTGCCTCATCAGCTTCCTGGGATCTTGTGATAAACTTCCTGATTCTGATCAGGCTATCTGTAATCATATTACCCATTTCATTATCACAAAAACATATATATAGTCTGACATTCCAAGAATCATAGCTTCCTCAACCAACTTAGGTACTTTTGTGGAAGCCATTTAAAATAGAATATATGTGTGTGAAAAGAACAACTAAGATTTTGAAAAATACAGATGTAAACAAGTCGTTGGGTTTGGAAACTTTCAGGTTTCAAAATTAATCGCTCTAATCAAATTGTTGGTGCCAATTTATTTATGAAAGGGTCTAGAAGGGGCTTCAATAGAACCTAAAAAAAATTTAAATTCAAAAAACTTTTATATTATAAACAGTCAGTCGCTAACAATGATGGAAGTCAGCCCTCGTGAATGATTGTCTTAGGTTAAAAACTTATGATTGAAAGATCGCTGACAATGATGGTAGTCAGAGCTTGTGAATGATTGTCTTAAGCTAAAAACTTATGATCAAAAGATAATTAGACAAAGGTTTGAGCCCAAGGATTGATGTTCTATTACTCAAGGCTTAGATATGAGTTAGTGTGCAGTGGAAATGTTTTAAGCCTTTGTTTTTAAAAAGTGAAAAGAGTTTTAACTTAGTTGTGTTCTTGAAAATGATTACGGATTTTATCCTTGTTATAATGAAAATTAACAGATAAAACAACAAGATATAAAGCCGTAAAAGAGATATAGTTATAAAGGTCGTTGGGTGATGTAATCCAACTACGTCAATCATCTCCATTTTCAATAAGGTAATGTACTATATTTAATCTGAAGATTCTTAAAAAAAAATCTCTAATACAGTGAATATAAACTAAAGTAAGCTTCATGGCTACTCAAGCATCCGTCGTTTCAAGATCTTTATTGGTTCACTTATCTCACAAAGAAATATTGCAGCTAACCATATCACGCCCCGAAAATGATAATTAAAAAAAACGTCTAGGTATGAGGCGAGAACTTAAATTTTCGACACTAACTCAAAACCTCTACGAACTACCACATGGTAAAAACATAAATCATATCCCACAAACTAAAATGAAATACATCAAAGTGGATCACCACTAACTTACATTATAAACATCCAAAGTTATAAACAAAGAGTGCCAAAACAATGTACGTCATTGATCACTTACAACGCCTAGACTTTGATATCAATACATAACTATAGGAACAAGTCGTCACGTCTAACTAATATGTACAAACTGATCCATATACATCTAACCAAAAGTTACATGACGAACCAAAACATACTTGGCTAAGCTAACACGACCATCTAAACTGTATCAGAGCACTTCTAACGCAGCTTACTCCCTCAAAGGTACGTCACCCATTACCTGAAGGAAATACATTTACAAAAATATAAGCAAAGGCTTAATGAGGTCGAGATGTGGGTGCCGGTGATTTTAAAACTAAGAGAGTTTAAAGAAAAACACATGTATGTTATGAATGACATGCCACTATTGAAATCAACGACTATAGATAAACAATCACATGTACTGATTCACATAAATCCCTTGAGAAGTTCGAAAAAACGAAGAGGACTCCATAGCCGTTGCACCTCCTTATGACTCCTATCATCGATCAACTACCTTATCCACCAATTGCAAGAGGCCAACTTGCATAAAACTGGCATGCCCGGGAACATGCCTAAATCTACGACCCTATCGCCATGATACGCTCCGTCCATGCGCGGGAGAGGAATCGGCAACCATGATGTTGTGACCATCAATCCGGCGAGCCCGTTGCTGCCCGGCAGGGTCACAATCATCATGCCGTGGTTGGGCCCAAAAGAACAAGTAATGCATCAACAAGTCGCATAAATAAAATGCAACGTCGTACTATGAAATGAGCGGGATAGTGTTATGAAATGAATGGAATAGAGTAATGCAATGAATATAGTAATATGATGTGATGTTTTACAAACTTTTAACAACATACTGACCATCTTCAGATCACATTTCACCAAAGAGCCACAACATACAATTTCCTCCAGTTTTATTTTCAAAACTATATATATATATATATATCGACACTCACCTTTGGAAGTCCCCTGGTTGTTCTCTTTTACCTGCGGATACTCTTCTTCGAAATCACCTGAATGAATTAATACCATGTTAACATCATTGTCGGCTAACCAATCATATACACAAGCATAAGTTTCCCCGTCTTAGTTAAAAGCCTAACGCCGCATCTCGGTATTAACTTTTATCTAAACTCGTAGTGTATAATCAAGACTAACGTCCCCTATCATTTCTGAGATTAACGCTGCTAAACCACCATCACATAAAATTCAAAACTAAAACAAAAGAAATAGGAAAAACACATATATAGCATCCTCAAACATGGTGAGAAGTTTATAGTTGCTGTAATTAGCAATACCATCAGACCAATCCTCATCCTACAGTACAACTATAATCAAGTCTCCCTAAATACCAACAAAATTTATTTCCAGAAATTGAAGGTAAGGGAATCAGGTAAAATGATCACCCAAGTAATTCTTCATTCGGTACTAATCTGTTCGATGGTCGCCGCAATTAGTCGAGGCTAAAAGGATCATTTCTTCAAGAGTATAAGCTTGCCATAAATGTAGTTAAAACCAGAAAATATGTAGGAAATTTGGTAAGTTTAGAATTCCCTTCAATTCAATTCCTACCTATAATGCTTACCCACTCAAATCAAAGCCACAATTAAGAACAACAAAGCAATTATGTTTAGGAATTAAAGTTAGGGAAATAAAAAGCCCAATTATTTACCTTCTTTGCTCGTTGATGCAGCTATATGTAGGAAATTTGGTAAGTTTAGAATTCCCTTTTCTTCTTTGTTCTTGCCCTTAGAATTTCTTGCTCTAAACTCTTAGGTGCTACTGCTACTCTTCAACTCCTTTTATTGAATCTCTCGGCTACTACTGGGCTTTTGTTTTGTAGAAGAAGATAAGTGATAGGAACAAAAGAAAGAGGGGTAGATTAAGTAAATTATGAGGAGCTTGGAAGATGGTGTAGTGGAGTGAGTCACTAGTTGAAGTGTCCTTCAAATAGAATTTGGGTTGGCTTGGTAGGATATGTAATTAATTCTCAAATACACATAAGGCAATTAATTCAATATCTATATCTTATCATTTATTAACTAGAGTACCTAGTATAAACTCTCAATTAGTGTAGAGTAAATTTAAATATTACACTATTACGGTAGAAATTATAATTCTAAGAAAATACAACTATCTACATTAGTTAAATTATTAAATAGGACTAATATTCTTTACTAAATTCCCGAGAAAAGTAATAAGAATTGAAGGGCGTCACACTCTCCCCCCGTTGAAAGAATTTGGTCCACAAATTCGTACCTGAACTTATGAACAACTGGGGATGGTGTTTCCTTATTTCTTCTTCGCTTTCCCATGTAGCTTCTTCAACATTGTGGTTTCTCCATAAGACTTTTACCAACGGAATCTTCTTCGTCCGTAGTTCCTTAAGCTTTTTATCGAGAATACGAATGGGTTTTTCTTCATAAGACAAGTCTTCTTGGAGTTGGAATGAGGTAGAAGGGATTATTTGAGACGGGTCAGGGTAATATTTTTTTAGATTAGAAACATGAAATACATCATGTATGCCGGTGATATTTGATGGTAACTGAAGCCTATAAGAACTTGTCCAAAAATGTCTAACTTGTCAACAAGTGAAAGCAGAACACAAAAAATCAGCCGGGTTGTTACAACCATTGCCTGTTCCAGATTGGAAGTGGGAGTTAATCACCATGGATTTTGTTTCCGGCTTACCAAGGAGACAAAATGGTTCTGATGTTGTATGGGTTATAATAGATAGATTGACAAAGTCGGCTCACTTCATCGCCATAAAAATGACACATTCTGTGGAAGCATTAGCCGAAAAATATTACAAGGAGATTGTTCGTTTACATGGAGTTCCTATAAGCATAGTTTCTGATCGAGATCCTCGATTCATGTCACGATTTTGGAATAAGCTTCAAGAAACTTTAGGGACGAAACTTAAATTTAGTACGGCAGCTCATCCTCAAACCGATGGACAATCAGAAAGAACTATTCAAGTTTTGGAAGATATGCTTAGGTCTTGCATTCTGGACTTTGGAGGAAGCTGGGATAAATATCTTTCTTTAGCGGAATTTGCATATAATAATAGCTATCAGTCAACTATTCAAATGGCCCCATATGAAGCTCTATATGGAAGAAAGTGTCGCTCTCCACTTTATTGGGATCTTGATGATCGAAAGGCCTCCACTACAAGAGACAAAAATTTGGGACCAATTCCAGGACCAGATATAATTGAAGAAGCAATAGAGAAGGTTAAATTGATACGACAAAGAATGCGAACAACCCAAAGTAGGCAAAAGAGTTATGCGGATAATCGAAGAAGAGATTTGGAGTTTAATGTTGGTGATATATGATATATTATCATTTTATTGATATCTTTTTATATGCATTCTAAATAAAAATTATTCGTATACTATAACGAACTAAATCATCTAATTTCATTCTAACGACATCTCAAGTCCAATAACTGTCATAAACTTAATCTACAAGTTAGAAAAGAAAATATTTAAACTAAAAGTTGTAATTATGCTAAGTAAAACTGTACATGATGACTATGGTAAAAATTTACTTAACCCCTCTACTACAAAGAAAGTATCAAACACTCTCCTACACACATATTTATTTTCACACACCCCCTAATTTGCCAAACACATCCTCCAAACACCCCATATAAATATTAATAGATTAAATAACGTTAATTTAAAATAATAAATTCACCTTACATCCATTTATTACAATCTAAATAATATTTTACACTTTTATAGTTAAACTTTAATTAATTTGACCCTACATTTAATTGAACTGTAATTTATTTGGGATTATTGCATCCTTATTAATTAAACAAATAAAAAATATGACTGCAGTAATATAGAAAAACATATAAGAATTTATGTCATATGGATTTTATATGACTATTGCGTAATAACCATTTTCTTTAAAAAGAATTTCATAAAGTTATGTTTTTAATTCTTGGATAACTTAGTTGTATTAGTAGATATTAAGGGGAAAGTTAGTTTGAATTTTCTCATTTTTTGTTGCAATCCATAAAAAATATAATTTAGTATTATAGTTATTTATTTAATATATTTGACAATGTATAAACGAAATAATTAATTTTGTACTTAAGGAAATGATATAAGATATAATCATCAATTAGCAAAAATAATTGTGTTCATAAATTATTATGCACATGTTATATATACTATATTAAATCTATAAATAAATTTGGTGTTTGTTCCAATTTTAATTTTATATTTTTTTACTCTTAACAATGTAATTAAATACAGTTCAATATATTTAATCAATATTAATTCCACTACTATATTAATTAGTTCTAAAAATAACACCTCCATTTCATAGCAAAATTATTAAAAAAACTAAGATATTTACAAACAAAACACTTGTTTTTATTTTTAAAATATAAAAAAGGATATATGTAATTATAACATATACTATATATTTTAAAACAACATGCACATTTTTATCAAATATATAGGTTGCCTATATATAATAATTTAATTTAATGATTAGGAAGAATGGTACAACAAGAAAATACATTAAATATGATTATTATATATAAGATCATAGTTTTCATTTTTGATACATGTATAAGAGTACAATTGAGTATTATTTGTCTTATCTTTTAAAACATAAGAGGCAATCAACTCAATTTAAAAATATATTGGTTAATGCTTCTTTTTTTAATTATACAAGGAGTTTATATACCTTTTATCCAATAAATACAAGTACTTTTACCTACGACAATGACAAAATTGTAAAAGAAAAAGAAGGGCTATATGATGATTGATTTCATATTCTTCAATAACTTAAATACCAAGAAAATATGTACAATCATAGATAAATTATGATCTGAAAAATATTTAATATTCCAATTGATACTAATCAAAATATAATTTAATTATCATGATCACAATAAGATTTTGATGTGGTTGTGTTTAAAAAAGAATTTCATAAAAAGTGAAAATCTAATTGCCCTAATAAAATTATAATTTCACAATTAATTAGGATGTTAACAGTTAAAAACCTTAACTTATAACTTATTATTATTCGTTTTTAGAGTCTGTTATTTTTATAATCACAATTTCTAAACCTCGATTACATAAATATTTTAGTATTATTTTAAATGACATTATGTTAATCAAGATAATTTTATTTGTCTCAATATATAACTAATTCAATTTAACATATATTGAGTATATGAAGTAAATGATAAACTAGGAAAATTTCCAACATGACCGAGAACTTTATTTTATATTAAATTATCATAATATTCAAAATTAATAATGACAATCATTATTCAATTATCTTTCAGTGTCATCATGTCACACATTATGTGAATGTACAAGAAAAAAGATTAAACAGTAAAACATTATCCCTAAGAATGTGTTAAGCATATTAGTCAACAATAACTCATAAAGCGACAACAAGAAATAAAGATTTATAATTAATAACTTTGTACTCATATGGCAATATATAAGAACTAAAAAAATAATATTATAATTATTTTAAAAGAGTTGGAATTTGAGAATTATTTTATTTTGATGTAATAATTGAGAATTATGATATAACTATCAATTCCTCTTTTTGTTATTTCAAAATTAATTAATTATTTGACTCTACTTAAGTATAATTATCGAATTGTAAACATGTGTTCTTAACTGTAAACTATTTTTAAAACTAAATAATATTTCAAATATTTCATGAATCACACGCTTTCACGTGCAACGCACGTGTTCTTTACTAGTACATCACCAAATGTATCATCGCGGCATGTTTTAACCAATGATTTGAAACCCGGACCGTTCATCGAACAAAAAAATTGACAGGGTCAAGGATCACCGGTTCAACCAGCGTGTCGATTGTGGTTAAACCAGTGACGTCATAAATACGTAAAAATAATATTTTTTTAATAAATTTTATATATTTTATTATTAATATTACATAATAATTAAAAAAGATGTATATGTGTTACGGATTTTAATTTACATATAATATGAAACCAAATCAAAATGGTAAATTAATAAGAAACACATATTTTAAAATTAATTAGTAAATAAAACTATAATAAAAAATTTATCAAAACTCTAGCATGGATGGATATTTAGATTCCAATCAGCTATATAAAACCTTGTGGTTTGCACATTGTAAAAACAATTCTCGACTATAGAAATGTAGTCTTAAAAGAACACCATTTCCTTAATTCTATAACTCGTCGTCTGAATAATCAACATCTGCTCTAATCATAAATATATGTAAATAAGACAAATTTGATGTATTATAAATTGCGCTACGAGTGCGTCCATTGTACGTTATGAGAAATCTAATAAGAACTGCCGCTGCAGTTGCTTCTGCCTCACCTGCTTCTGCTCAACACTCCCCCTCCTCGACGCCATTGCCGCCACTGCCTTCTCCGTCATCTCCATAAAAATCACGAAACAACATCTACATTATTTGGACTTATGAGAACCTATTTTAAAATGTCATTAGAATACTGCTTCTGAAGGTGATTTTCTACTTAATCTAAATTTATAACTGATTAGCTTGCGATGTGTCTTTGATTTCCTTATACTTCATCATCAGTATGTAATAAATATATAATGAATGGAACAGCTTTAATTAAAGAATATACTTATTAGATTAAAGATTATGTCGTTTGTGCTGTTGAGGTGAAAGTCCATGTGTGCAAATGATGAATGATGTTACATTCCAACTTTGAGGACTAAATTGTGCAATTATCATATCTCGAGTAAACATTCCACCTTTTCATTAGCATAACTTTTGTTTTTCAAGAAAATTTATATGCATTTGATTGTATACTATATGTTTTATAAAACTAGTAAAGAACACGTGCTTTGCACGTGAAATATATAACCACGTTAAGTAAATTTATATACATAAATATTTTTTAACTTTATGATGCTTTATATCAAGATTTTTAATAATAATTTAACTAAATGAATTATAAGTTAATAAAATATAATTATTTAAAAATTAAACGTTTATTGACAAGAAAGATGGAATCAAATGAGAATAAGTTAAGAAAAATTGTATTTTTGGGCTCATATATTTGACTTTTTTTTTTATCTCATTCGTAACTTTTGAAATTTCTCATATTGTATCTTACTTTTTAAACTTTAATTGAACAAACACTTTTATTTTTTTAATTAAATATTTTGTTAATGTAAAATAGTCTATGATTGAAAAATTAGAGATTTATGTAGACTTTTGCGTCTTCTTTTAAATATTTTCTTATTTTTTTCAGATATATAGTCATAATTTATTTTTGATAATTTATATATGGTGGACAATATTGTTATTAGAACTGCTAATTGAACTCATAACTATGAAATACATCAAAAAATTATATTTCATTATTTTTTCAAAAAGTTATTTTGAAAAATAATTTAGTTTAAAGAAATATTTTAAAATTTTAAAATAATGATAAATAGTTGTATGTAAAGGTAAAATGAAATTCATTTAAGCATTGATGCATGCTCTTTTGAATATTCATAGAGTTAATTTTACCAAAGTAAAATATACCTTTAACAAATACTATACGTTTTAATAACCCATGACAATTTATAGGATGCACTACAGATGAGATCGTTTTGCTTGTAATTTTATCTGACTCTTTGTGACTCAATTTATGCCGCCGGCGTTCTTATGCATCTCAAATGTGTTGTAAGTCGTTGAGCGATATATAATTATATAACATTTACATTTATGATGTTATCATGTGTGTTTCCCGTGATTCACACTCTCATTTAAGTATCACCAAGATGAATGACATGAAAATGCATAACGTATGTTCGTTAATAATATGTTATTAATAACAATATTTACATGACTTTTACATTTACGATTTTTTAGTTAGTAAACTATACTAACTTTATGAAACCTTGCATCTAATTTTGTCAACATATATAGTTGAATAGTTAGTATTTCCGTATAGTTTTTAATGATAAATTTAATTACTAAACTAAGATTCAAACATATATGATGAATATTATGTTTAAATCTACTTACACCATAACGCAAATAGGTCTGACTTCATATTTTTTTATGAATAAATTAGCTATTTCTGATCCATTATAGTCATGAAGAAACTATATATTTTATTATGGTAGGTACCTAAAATTTATTTTATTTTTTATTCTTTTGCCATTTAGATAAATACACAAGGACTCTTGAATTATGTCAAGAATTTGAAGAAATAGATTTACTAATGTAGTTATTAGAATTTAATTAATTAAGGTTTTATGTGACAATTTGATATCTTCTTTTTATCTTTCTTATGTGTTTTTATTAAAGAAGTGATTTCAATACTATATTTTATATATTACAAAAGAATATCTAAGCAAGTATACACATGAATTTTTCTATAAACTATCACAAACTACCACAATCTATTGCAAACTACTATATAAGTAGGGAAAACAACTCATATACAATGAGATTCGAACCGTAACAAGATGTTATGGAGCATTAACATTGACCAACCTAGGCCTCTTCAACCGTATATTATTATATTTATATATATTACGATTGTTATTATTTATTTTCATCTATGTCACTCCATTAAATTTATCCTAAACTTTTTGTCTGCAAAATACACCAATTTTCTGGAACTTCAAACGCATTACATAATCTTGATTCTTGACATTTTCTGATATATTGGATAGTGCAGGTTATCCAGTGAGATGCAATGCAAATCCAAGTTTTGTCATGTTATTTATTTTTTATTATTTGGATGAATAAATTTTATATAATGAATTATTTATATGTTATTTTATTTGTATAATTCTACTATAACTACACGTCTTAACTATAGATTATTTTTGTGTAAATATTCAAATTTAATTTTTTGACTCTTTTACCATTAAATAGTTAAAATATATTAAAATATTTTAATCTACATAAAAAAATTTAAAAAAATCCGTAGTTTTTTAATAAAATATAATCTAAAAGTATATCATATAAATTACTTTAATAAATTTTTTTTTATATTACATATAATTATACCTTTGTATTAAAAATTTCATTTAATATTTAAGATTTTGTAAATTAATAGAAATTTACATGGTACTATTTAGCTCATATATTTTTAAAAAAAATCAAACATAAAAGGTATTGTATTATTATAGTACTAAGTTTATATAATCTGAGATATACGGTATGTGATATAAATAATAATTTGTGAGTGGCAAAATTCATAAGCAATTTATAGTGACATTTATATTGTTTGAAAAATTAATTAATTATTCTTGAAACTCTATAACTTAATGATGCAATGTGATGCTTTACGGAACCTAAGACTTAAGCCAAGCCTTTTCTATTTCTTTTGAAATCTATAACCATCTTTTGCTATACAATAAATATTGCTTATGTTGGAGGGTTCAATTGAGGGTAAAAGGAATATATATATATATATATATGTATATATGTGTGTGTAAGATATGACTATTAATTATACTATTGTTTAAATTTTACATAATATATATATATATATATTGAGCATATTTGTTAAGCATAAAATAACATACTCATTGAATATACTTATTAGTATTAATTTTAAGTTCATCTCATTTGATAACAATAATACATATTCAACCACATTCAATTTATTATAATAATAATAATAATGATGATTTGTTGTTTAATTTAATTTGAGAATAATAATAATTTTTTTGTTATAAGGCTATTATTTTGGTCAGAACAAAAATGTTAAAAAAGTGCATGTCATCATAAATTATTCATACTTTTAGAATATATATAATATATATATATATAGATTATAGATAAGATAATAATAATAATAATAAATGATAAATGCTTTCAACAACACATTCAACAACCGTATTAATTATTAAATTGAAGTTCAATAGGTTATTCATTAATTATTTTTAAAAATTATTAAATGGTTACTAATAGGTTATGGGGTGTTTTGGTCTTAATGAATTATATAATCACATTTATATACAATTTTTTTTTTGAATTTAATGATGATTTATATTAAGATCTTTAATAATAATTTAACTAAATGAATTATAAATTAATAAATTATAATTATTTAAAAATTAAACGTTTATTGATGAAAAAGACGGAATCAAATGAGAATAATGTATGGTTTTGTTTTGGCCTGTTTTGGCCCAAAATTCTGATCAGATAGTGTTCGGCCTACACAATTTGGGCCAGAAAAATTCCAAAAGTTTTGGCCAGAAAATTTTGATATCCAATTTCAAACCATTAAATTTTTCAGGGCCCACCTACCATTTTATAGGTCATATATATGTTAAATATTCCATAGCCCACTTGCAATCCATCAATCTTTTTATAGCAATTTCTTGAAAAGTCAATAATATAGGCTAAATTAGTATTAATTATTTTATTATTTTAAAAAATATGTTCCAAATTAGTTATTAACTGAATTACTCAATTAGGAAAATTTGACAACATTCAATTTAATTTTATGCATTTATAGTACATTCTTTATGTAAATATTTAATAAGTTATTTATATATATTAAAAATATTATAATATATATATATATATCAACTAATACTGTATATATAACTATTCATCTATATAAAAAATATTACAATCTTAATAGTGTATATAACTTTCAATCATTTTTCGATCATAGATAAAAACTAAGACGATTTGACTTTTAGAGTAAATTATGTTCCCTTTAGAAATAAAATCAAAACTATCTCACAAAAAACTCGCTCAAAAATCAATTCTCGAACTAAAATAAAACACAATCTTATCAATAATGCATGTGTCCCAAAAAAAATTACTAAAATATCCAACCAAACATAGCCATATATTCCACCCATTTGATCTTTAATTAATCTAACGCTTCTGAATTTTTGTCACTTATTTGTTTTCATTTTTATAAAAATTTTATTGGAAAAATGTATACAGGTGAAAATAATATGACCGTGTGTTATGTTTATTCATATTTTTAATTATTTTAAATTTATAAAACATATTGAATCAATAGTAATAAATTGATTAATATTTGCCCTTTATTAATATGAGAGGATCACCTTTGTCTGTTTATTTTTTGCTCCTGCACCTACTAAAACTTTTGATAAATGTCAAAGTTAATTTTCTAAGCTCTTATTTTTGGGGGAATGATTGTACCATGAGCAACGTGAAAGTGGATCATCAAATACAGGTGAATCTAGTAATGCTAGATCATATAAGCGACCACATGGAACTCGTTAGTATCGTGCTCATTTTTATGAAATTGTACGGTGAGCAACACATATGCTCATCACATTATTTGATGTATCATTTATTTAAGTTGGTTCTTTTTAAATAATTGTGTCTTATTTAATAATATATTTGACTTAAATTATTTATATTTAATAGTATATTTTAATTTAAGTCATTTATTAAATATTTAATAATTTATTTATTTTAAATTATAATATATACAAATAAATATTCATCTATAATATAATTATTACAATCTAAATATTATAATATAACTTTTAATCATTATTTAATCACTAACAGATAAAAACTGTCATGATTTGACTTACTACAGGAACTTATGTTCCCTCTCAAAACAAAACCAAACATTATCTCACCAAAAAAAAAATCAAAAACCAATTTTCAACTTAAACCAAACACTATCTCACCAATAATGCACGTGTCCCCATCAAATTCTCACCAATAATTCTCACCAAAATAACCAACCAAAACAAAACCAAACATACCTTGGTCTCATATATTTGTCATTTTGTTTTGTTTTGATCTCATTCGTAACATGACCCTCAAATTGTATCATGAAAGTTTTGAAATTTCTCATATTGTATCTTACTTTTTTTAAGTTTAATTGATCAAACATTTTTATTTTTTTAATTAAATATTTTGTTAATGTAAAATAGTTTATGATTGAAAAACTGGAGATTTATATAGACACTTGTGTCTTCTTTTGAATATTTTCTTGTTTCCTTTTTAAATATATAGTTCTAATTTTATTTTTGATAATTTATATATGGTGGACAATATTGTAATTTTAATAAATTCCAAAGAACTGCTAATTGAACTCATAACTATGAAATACATCAAAAAATTATATTTCATTAATTTTTTAAAAGTTGATTTTGAAAAGTAATTTAGTTTAAAGAGAAATATTTTTAAAACTTTAAAATAATAATAAATAGTTGTATGTAAAGGAAAAATGAAATTTATTTTAACATTTATGCATGCTCTTTGAATTAATTTTACCAGAATAAGATATACCTTTTGCAAATATTATACGTTTTAATAACCCATAACAATTTATAGGATGCACTACAAATGAGATTGTTTTGCTTGTAATTTTATCTGACTTTTGTGACTTAATTTATGTCGCCGACGTTCTTATGCATCTCAAGTGTGTTATAAGTCGTTGAGTGATATATAATTATATAACATTTATATTTATGATGTTATCATGTATGTATCACGTGATTCACACTCTCATTTAAGTATTACCAAGATGAATGACATGAAAATGCATAACTTATATTTGTTAATAATATGTCATTAATAACAATATTTACATGACCTTTACTTTTATGATTTTTCAGATAGTAAATTGTATTAACTTTATGAAACCTTACATCTAATTATTGTCAACATATACAGTGAAATAGTTAGTATTTCCGCATAGTTTTTAATGATAAATTAAATTATTAAACTAAGATTCAAACATATATGATGAATATTAGGTGTAAATCCACTTATACCATAACGTAAATAGGTCTGACTGGTTTCATATTTTTTTCGTGAATAAATTATAGTATTATTATACAATCCTACATCTTATTATTAGCTATTTGTGATCCATTATAGTCCTAAAGAAGTTATATATTTTATTGTATTAGATATGTAAAATTTATTTTAATTTTACTCTTTTGCGATTTATATAAGAATGCTTAAAGTATGTCAAGAATTTGAAAAAATGTAATCATTAATGAAGTTGTTAGAATTTATATTAATTAAAGTTTTATGAGACAATTTGATATATTCTTTTATGTTTCTTATGTGTTTTTATTAAAGAAGTGATTAGAATACTATATTTTATCCATTACAAAAGAATATCTAAGTATCACATGAATTTTTCAATAAACTATTACAAACTACCACAATCTATTGCAAACTATTATATAGGTAGATAAAATAACTCATATACAGTGAGATTCAAATAGTAACAAAGAGTTATGGGGCATTGAGATTGACCGAGCTAGGCCTCTTTGGTCCTATGTTATTATATATATATATATATTACGATTGTTATTATTTATTTCATCTTAATTCTATCTTGAACTCTTTGCGTACAAAATACACTAATTTTCTAGAACTTCAAACGTATTACACAATCTTGATTATTGACATTTTTTGATATCGTGGACAATGTAGGTTCTTTAGTGAGATGCAATACAAATCTACGTTTTGTCATGTTATTTTTTATTTTGGATGAATAAATTTAATAGAGTGATCCAAATATATTTGTACTTGTGATGAATTGTTATATGTTATTTTATTTTTATAATCCTGCTACAACTGCACGTTTTAACTACACATTTTCTTTGTGTAAATATTGAAAAATTTTATAACTCTTTTACCATTAAATAGTTAATTATATCAAAATATTTAATATACATAAAAAATTAAAAAATTAATCAATACTTTTATAATAAAATATAATTGAAAAGTATATCATATAAATTACTTTAACAAATTGTTTTTTTTTTTTTTTGCTATATTACATATAATTATACCTTTGTATTAAATTTTTTCATTTAATATTTAAAATTTTGTAAATTAATAGAAATTTATGTGGTACTAATTAGCTTATTATATTTTTAAAAATCAAACATAAAAGGTATTGTATTATTATAGTACTAAGTTTATAATCTGAGATATATGGTATGTCATATAAATAATAATTTGTGCATTCCAAAATTCATAAGTAATGTCGTGTAGCATACATTTATGTTGTTTGAAAAATTTACTAACTATTCTTGAAACTTGGTAACTTAATAGTGCAGTGTTATGCTTTGCGAAACCTTAGACTTAAGCCAAACATTTTCTATTTCTTAAAAAATCTATAACCATCTTTTTCTATATAATAAATATTGCTTATTGCTTATGTTGGAGGGCAATTGAGGGGAGAAAGAATATATATATATATATATATATGTGTGTGTGTGTGTAAGATATGAGTACTATTAGTTATACTATTGTTAAATTTTACTAAATATATATATATATATATTGAGCATATTTGTTAAGTATAAAATAAACATATTCATTGAAATAAACATACATTGAAATATTTAATTAGTATTAATTTTAACTTCATACGTGTTCATTTGATAACAATAATACATATTCAAGCACATTCATTTGATAATAATAATAATAACAATAATAATTTGTTGTTTAATTTAATTTAAAAATAATAATAATATTTTGTTATAAGGCTATTATTTTGGTCTAAACAAAAATATTTAATTAGTATTAATTTTAACTTCATACGTGTTCATTTGATAACAATAATACATATTCAAGCACATTCATTTGATAATAATAATAATAATAATAATAATAATAATAACAATAATAATTTGTTGTTTAATTTAATTTAAAAATAATAATAATTTTTTGTTATAAGGCTATTATTTTGGTCTAAACAAAATGTTCAAAAAGTGCATATCATCATAAATTATGCATATTTTTAGAATATATATATAAACAGATTATAGATAATTATAGAATATAGATTATAGATATAGATAAAGATATAGATATAATAATAATAAATGTTTTCAACAAGTAATATACATTCAACAACCTCATTAATTAAATGGAAGTTCAATAGTTCATGCACCTATTAAATATTAAATGGTTACTATTAAGATATGGGGGTATTTTGGTAGTAATCAAAAAGTGTAAATCATTTACTTGGTAAATCATTCACACTTTTATAATAGATATAAATAAATAAGGTGTAGAAGAGAGCTAACATTAAACTATAGTTTGTGTATGAAAATCAGACCAAAATATTTTCAATAATAAAGTAAAAAGATAATTGGAAGTTTAAATTAGCATAAATAACATGATAATACACATTGCTAAACATTTGTGCACATGTTTTACACTACTTAATAAACGACGTTTATGGCGCGGTTTCTTGGTCACTTTGAAGATCCAAATCCCTCTTTTTGAGTTTTTGGATCATTTCACCTGCAAAAGACTGCAAACGATTCAACTCAACCAAATCAAATTCATTAAAATTCCCACTACACCGCATCATCGCATGTATGAGCTGTTCATATGATTTTTGTTCATTCGTATGACGCAATTTTAAGACATTATCTGTCTCATCCTTAAGTTTTTTCCCCAAGTACTTTTCTTGTAATATCAATTTTCTTGCCCTTTCTGAATGCGAAAAGTCCATGAATTTCCGCACCCTTTCGCCAAAGATTTCTGGGGTTGGCCATAACAACGTATTATTTTCACCTGGCTTGTGGATCGCGATTCCCGTTTCTACTCCGCAAAGAATAGAGAGGTCATGAGTTTGTTTTGTCAAACTTTCAACCTTCTTCTTGAAGATGGCATTTCTCTTGCCTTCGTCAGGTATCTGCTCGAGTTTTATCCTTTTACCTTTCATGATTGATAATACTATATGGAGTTGTTTTACTTGAATATGTAAATTTTTATGTTTTTAAAGAATTTATAAATGAGAAATGTAATAATATATAGTAAGAGGTATAAAGTGTTGATTTAGTCAAGTATTAAGTTTCAGATTTTGAGAGTTTTGGGCAATGTGATGTTATGAAATAGATTTAGAAGAGAAATTAAGGGCAGAATTCTATTCCCTTGATTATGCATTTTTTATTTCACAGATTCCTTTAATTATGCATTTCAGTTACAGTAATTATGAGTTTCCTTTTAAGTTAGGATTTGGTGCCTATTTAAAGTTGTACCAGAAGTTATTTTAAATCATCAATCATTTTGGAATTGAAGTATTTTACGGCTGTATCAGCTGGGCAATTCTCAATCCGAGAGTTGTAAATTTTGTTTCTATCAATTGGTCCGACCTGCCGGATCCAAAACCCTCCCCACTACCTCTACCGGATCAAAACTACTCACCACCACCACCACCACCACCAGTGCCAGATCTTTCGCTTTCCGTCATCATGACTATATTCGATGAGAGGTTTACATCGTTGGAATTGAAACTAGATAAAATCATTACCCTGCTAAGAACAACATACTGCCCCACGCTCGTGACAGCACCCTTGCCTACTGCCAAGTCCCAAATGGGACAGCAGCAGCCCACTCAGCCCGCTAACAACCTGAGAACGCCCCTTGCACCGGTTACTCAGGATGTTTCCCCCATTTTGCATACCCCCAACGTTCAGAGCTTCACAACCAAAACAATGTATGCCACCAATACACATATTCAAGCCTTAAAAACACCTATGCGCCCTATCATCACTCCTCTAGAAATGACTACTGTGAACCTCCAATCAATGAAAACTAACAATGTTTCTATCTACCAAGTTCCTCGAACATCCTCACAACAAATTCACAATCACCCCGCCACTATCGTTGATATCTCTGATGACACTAAACCTCTTGGATGGGTAGTCCGAATCGAATCTTCCAATATTCCCAAGATAATGTTTCACACCCAAAGCAAGCACCACGAATTCCCGATTTACAACACTTCTTGGAACACGCATATGCGAAAATCTCCCAAGTTCAGCCTTGGGGACAAGGCTGTTTTTAAAGGAGGTGGAATTGTTATGAAATAGATTTAGAAGAGAAATTAAGGGCAGAATTCTATTCCCTTGATTATGCATTTTTTATTTCACAGATTCCTTTAATTATGCATTTCAGTTACAGTAATTATGAGTTTCCTTTTAAGTTAGGATTTGGTGCCTATTTAAAGTTGTACCAGAAGTTATTTTAAATCATCAATCATTTTGGAATTGAAGTATTTTACGGCTGTATCAGCTGGGCAATTCTCAATCCGAGAGTTGTAAATTTTGTTTATATCATGTGATTTGGGATTTTCTTATTTGACTTTTATGATGACAAGATTACTTGTATACATGTTGATTAAAATATTTAGGGTGCATTTTACAAGAATAGGCATGGTAATCGATTATTGTCATGAATTAAATTTGACTTTCAAATTTTTTTATGTATAGAATCACTTTGAATTTGCATAAATATTTTTTTAAAATGCAATTTAAATTATTTAAAGTGCATTGTAAAACCTTATGTTGCTCATTTGATAAAAAAAATCTATTATAGAATATCAATCATTTTTACAAAACTATTTTATATGTCGAATTAAAAGATAAATACAAAATTATTTAGGCAGTATATACAATGAACATTAACCCAAGCCAGATTGTTTGCTTTCAAGCTTATCTACTTTTAATGTTATATACTTTTAAATAATTTATTTTATGTTATGAAATACAACATATTTTAAAATATTATGTTTTATGTTATTAATTAAATTAATTAAAATAAGAAAGAAGTTCAAAATATAGCAAAATTGAGCCTAAGCTCGTGAGCTCAAGCGGAGCTACTTCTTAAGCCAAAGAGCTCTTGGAATCAAGCTTGACGAGCTCCGATCCAAAAAAATTATCAGATTTAATTACCTCGAATTCGACTCTTTTACACATGAACATCAACACATTGACTATAGTAATGTGTACAATGAAGAACATAAATCATGACACTATGTTTATTTAATATTTAATAGAATTAATTAACTTGATTAATTATTTACTTTATTTCTAGCATAAAATTCATAAAAGGTTCAGAAAAAGATAAGAAATGTAAATAGAGACTCCAATAACTTTTACATGGATATATCATCATCTTAAAAATCTTTCCTGCCAAAAAAAGTATACATAAATGAACATTAATTGTAAATTTTATTTTTTATTTACTCAACTATTATTTTTCTTATTTAAATTCCATTGCGAGATTAGAGTTTAATTGACTTAATTAACTATTTGAATATCGAATGTCATTGCATCTTATTTTCATCATTCATGTCAAATATTACAGTGTAAGAAAAATTCTGAATCGAAGAATTTGATCATATATATATTCGAAATTTATGAATATGACTTTGTGTGGTCTATCACTTTAATATATTATAAAATGGCTAAATTATATTTTCAGAATTACAAGAAACATCTCCATAAAATTTATGTTAGTGGAGTTTTAATATTTTTTCTAAAAATTTTAACAACTAACGAAAGAATGTACATGAACTTGGAGAAATAAAATACTAAAATTTAACGTATTACAATCTTTTTAGGGATAATGGAAATATAGAAGTATCGAAATTCTTTATATAACTGATGGAATAACAATGATAACAACTCATTTTCTTGCAGCTCGCCGAGCTTGAGATTAAAACTAGTGGCTCGAGCTTGAGCTCAAATGGATTTTTAGCCCAGCTCGGCTCGAGTTCGACTCGTGAACATCCCTAACTCTAACATAAGTATAGTTAAGTAAGATAAATTTGATGTATTGTAAATTGCACTACGAGTGCGTACATTATAGGTTATGAGAATGTCTAGGTTATTTCTTCAAATTAGTACATTTTGTTCACCGAATTGTGATCTATAACTTAAATGGTATCCTTGTATGGAATCCTAGAGAATTCTAATCCAAAGCGCAATTTACAATACGTCAATTTTGTCGTTACATTATATTTATGATTAGAGTTAATGGTGTGCTATATTATACTTAATTCATATATATCATGAAACCAATGGTACAGAGAGAGATATATCATAAAATTTCACTTTTTCATTAGCACGACTTAAAAGACAACTGATTTCAATTGAAAGATATCACTTGGAAGATAGGGAAAAAGCATATCTATAAATAATAAACTTTGGTAATATTTGTGTAATCACTTAACCCCTAGTCCCTACTATTATAGTAGGAGACCTTGAATTAACCGATGCTATATAGTGTTACGTAGAACCTACAATCTCTGTATCACATGCTGTTCATATGATTTATGTTCGTTCATCCGACACAATTAACACATTATCCATCTAATCTTTATGTTTTTGCTCCAAATACATTTCTGAACCAGGAAAGCCCATGAATATTTGCGCCCTTTCCCTTCCGGGGATGGTCATAATACGGTATTATTTTCACCAAGCTTGTGAATCGCGATTCCCATCTCTACACCGCAAAGAATAGAAAGTTCATTGTTTTGTTTCTCAGATGCTGCATGAATTACGTTGGGTTAAAACATGCCACGATGTTAAATTTAGTGAATTATATACATTGTTCAAATATATGGTTTCTAGAAGGAAATAATTTTATGAAAACCTAACAATTAGTTCCTCTTATTTTCGTTCTTCATAAATTAACATGATATGTTCGAAAAAATGAAATCATATGTTTCAACAAATTTATGAAAAGTCTAGGCATCATACAAAATATTTATTTTCAATAATTAGTTCCATGAATATTTAGACTTCAGTCATTGGTCATATAAAGCCTTGCAGTTTGCACATTGTAAAAAAGAATTACAAACTAAGCAAATGTAGTCTTTAAGAACACCATTTTCTTAGTTATGCCTCTTCGTTGGAAAAATCAACATTCATCTCCAGGTCATCAATCTCCGGATGAGGGAAGCCTTGTTGCTTATGTCCTAGAAATTGTAGCAAAACAAGGCTTTCCATTATGGAATCAAACTTCATATTGCGGCATTATTAGTTAATTAATGAGAATATGCACAAATGTTTTAACATGTATTATATGCCATTTTATGAATATTCGCTTATTAAGACAATCTAATTTCTTTTTTAACTTAATGTCCAATAAGTTTAATGACATTGCATTTACGAACTATACCTTAATATAACTCGCATGATCGATATCTCATTTTTTTATGGGACGTAGTATATATAAATTTATATATACTAAAAAAATGTATGTGCATCTGCACATGAAAATAGGCTTTATATATAATAAAAGAATTCGTAAAACCAAAATATAGTTTTAATACATAACTTATATAATCTTTGATTAGAAATTTTAAAACTTATTTTAATCTTCTTAAATTAATATGCTACAAATACTAGAGTTATATTAAAAGTGTAAGAAAAAGTTCTTTTGAGGTTGAATTGTTTTTATTTTCTATTTAGCCAATACTTTAAAATTACATTAAATACCATTCACATTATAAGTGAACATTTTTCATTGATTTATGTCCTCGATCTTCTTGCTTATTTTAGAAATATATTAGCATAGGTAGTCTTTCTACGTAGACATATATAGAAGCATTATTGATATCATTAGATATATATATAAATTGTTTTTTTTTTTTCGAAAACTAAACACTGGTGCTTTTGACAAACTCTAATTTTAGGTTAAAGTTGTGAAATAAATAACTTTATAACAATATGATCTTAGAAATACCAAAAATTTATGCCAAATTGAAACAGATCTAGTCATTGTTTATCTTATTGTCTCATAATCATTACAATTTGTTCCTTTTATTTATGATCTGACAAATAAACGAAAAAATAAAATAACATGTTTTAACATATTTATAAAACTCTAGCATGAATGGTTATTTAGATTTCAATCGGCTATATAAAACCTTGTAGTTTGCACATTGTAAAAAACAATTCCCGACTGTAGAAATGTAGTCTTAAAAGAACACCATTTCCTTAATTATATGACCTGTCGTCTGAAAAATCAACATTCACTCTAATCATAAATATATGTAAATAATACAAATTTGATGTATTATAAATTGCGCTATGAGTGCGTCCATTATACGTTATGAGAAATATCTAGTAGATCATAGGCATATTAGAGCATTACATATTATGACAAAACTACGAGTGCGTCTATTATACGTTATGAGAAATATCTAGATTTGTGTTCTAATTAATATTTAAACAATGTATATAGATCATCAAATGTAACATTGCGACATGTTTTAACTTAACATAATTCATGCAACATCTGACATTCTACGTACTAATAACAAACCCATCGCCGCTGCTGCCTTCTACGCCCTCTGTCACCCCCAAGGACCCTACTTTTCCTTCAACCTCCAAAGAAACCATTGTTAAAATTTGACCAGGTTTTTAAACATGGTTAGGATTTTTCCAAACACCTCCAAACTCCACCTCATTAAAAAATTGGGCTGATATACACCATAAATACAGGATATTTTACTTTACTTTCTCCTACAATTCAATCTAGATTTTTGTTTCTTCAATTCTCTAAGGAAAATTTTCAAAATTTTTTGTTGGCCTCTTCAATTTTCCAAGTCCAGTTTTTTTTCAGTGCCAATTATATTGATTGGAATACTTGGACAAGCTCAAAACAACAGATTTTTTCAGTTTTGTAACTGAAAAATTCATCAAAGGTGCCTCAAAGAACCACATTTACTTAGGAAAAAAGGTAATATAAATCTTATACATTTTTTTGTTTGCATGGATGTTTATTTTTGTGCATATAAATCAATTGAAGGTTGATCACTCTATTAATCTGTATAAGATTCAATTGTGAAGTTATGGAATGATTGCATGATGTCCTGAAGAGCATGGGAAATTGGGGTTCTAGTTAAATTGATGAACTTTTACTATTTACATGTAAATTATAACCATGGCTAATAATGTGTGATGGTTTTATTTGAATTTGTGTCACTTATAAATGAACTGGAGTTATTGGGCTTATTAATTCAATTTCTGACACTGTATTTGAATTAATCACAGTTAAATAAATTTCTATGTATAAGTTTCTTGCCCTTTTCTTTTTCTCTCTTTTTACAATCTATTAATTTTTACACTATAAATTATGATAAATAAATTTATTGTATAATTAATTTGACTTAGATTGTGCACCAAACAACCTATAAACTGCGTGATGTGTGTACTTTGCGCATACATAATTACATTTTGTGCACCAAACTACCGAGACTATCTCCAACCAACGTCAAATTGGCGCTGGTTGGCCCACTTTTTGGCGCCGGGATGCTCCAACCTGGTGCAATTTTTTATTATTTTTTTGCTTTTTATTTTAGTCCTTATCTTTATTTAGATTTTCAATGTAGTCTCTTTTAATTTTGAATTATTTTGAATTTAGGCTTTTTTTTAGTTATAATTATACCTTATGTATTATATTTTATCCAATTAAACATTAATTTCAATGTATAAGTTAATTATAAAAAAAAAATTGTATATGACTTATATAAAACATATTTTACAATTAATTATATTATTACTATAGTTTAATCATTAATTAAAGAATATATATAGTTGTTGATTAATTTATTAAATATCAAAATTCAAATAAAATAATTTTTATTATTTAATAATACAATAATTTTATTACTTGTGAGTTTTATTAAAAAAGTATATTTTTTTTGGTGAAAGTGCACAAAACGAAAAGTGTTGAGTTTTATTTGTAAAAGATTGTAAGATTATAAAAAAGATAGAAAAATGGAATATTCGTAAGATTCGTTTTTTGTGCAGTGAATAGTGTTCTGAGTTGGAGTTAATTTATTGTAGTTGCGCTAAATTGGTGCAATTTTTGCACCAATTTGATGCAAAATGAGTTTTTGGGTTGGAGATGGAGGTGCATTTAATAACACGTTATAATTGAATTTAATGCTTATGTTTATTTACTTATAAGATCTCTTTAGTATATGCCTTGGTAATATATATTTGTTAATATTTTATTACAAAGTTGTTAAGCTCTTCTAAAATAATTTTTCTTTCCAAACCATTCTTGAAAATATTTTTCAATTTAAAAAAGTCATTCCACCAATTTTAATTTCCTTTCCAAATACCACCAACATTAAGGCTTTATATGAATTATGAGTTAAATTTTTTAAAATAAAAACCAATTTGAAAGCATCTCAGTATTGATATTTACTTTGAAAAATCAAGGTTAATTACTCCAATAAATTATTAATCCTAATTTTCGAGATTCTTTTAGAATGAAAAATTTGTAGATTTGATGATTGAGATTAAAAAATGTTTTATATGGTTATTTTTGGATAGAAAACTTTATATTGGGTGGAATTAGTAATTTCTCATATTTTACAAAATAATTTAGAACTATTATAATTATTATTTGTATGTATACAATAAAATCTATAATTAATAATAAGAATTTAATAAAAAGTAATTCATAACCCATTCCTGTAAATTGGAAGCCCAATCTTTCTGGATATCTAATATATATGTCGTGTATTTAATTTTTATATTATTATTTATATACAATTCCTCGTAGAAACTATTTCAATTATAGTATATATATATATATTATATATATACACATTGTATATGTAGATCTTTGTATAAATATATAATATATATTAAATAGTTGGAATAAGTAAACATATATATAATTTATAAGTATTTAGACATGTTCTGAAAATTACGTTTTAAAATGTTTAGAAATTTGATTAAGGAGAGAATAAATATGGAAAACTCTATAGTATAATCTTCTCATCATAAAAGTCAAATAAGATAATCACTGTCACATTGCCTAAAACTCTCAAATTCTGTAAGTGAATTCTTGCCTAAATCAACATTTAATACATTTCTCAAAATATTTCTGGCAAACAGATGATGGTGTTGTTGTTGAGGATCTCAATGACAAGAATTCCTGATCTTATATAAACCTTCGAAAAAAATGCTGATAATAATATTTTTTAAAATTGAAAAATATTTTAATTTTTATATTAGCACATCAAATGAAAGATGGAAATAACATTGGTCTAGTTTATTTTGTTTGTCTTCTCATTTATTTATTGACAAGTTAAATACACTACCTAGCTAGTCTTGGAAAAATATCATTACTAAAACAAAAATCAAGAAAGCGAAGTTTGAAATTAATTCATTTAAGAACATGGCAAACAATTAATGATATTGTCGTAAAATGTTAAACAAATAAGTGTTCATAAAGTGATTTGCCAAATGTTCAACATAAAGGAAATGGATCAAAAACAACAAGACCCAAAATAAAATTATTAAATAATTTTGCTATTTTCTGGGTGATTTTTATGGCGGTTGGAATTTCAAACTCTCAGAAAATATCCACCATAATTATTATTTAAAATTTTAATATTATTTAAATAGTTTTTGTGTTCCCTCCCTATACATAGTTTAAACATTATGGAATAGGTATTTCATAGAAGTGACTCCCGAGAGTCATCAAAATTCACTCCATATTAATTTGTTTTTATTGTCCAAAAGGTTGAATCCCCAATCTCAAGGGCCCTCCATGCCCCGGCCCGACAGAGCTATAGGAGGAATAAATCATGGTAACCCAGCCAATCACATGGGCTAGACCAGTGCCCACTGCGCACAAGGAGCCCCCCTCACTTGAGAGGTTGCTCCCACACTGCCGTTGGTGGGACTCGATCCTTGGTCATTGTCCAAACTTCACCCTTCTATGACCAACTGGGCTACCCATGCGGGCACTAATTTGTTTTTATAATTCAAGGCAGAGTGGAGTTAGGGTGGCTGGACAATCGCACCACAAAAAAATTAATATATGTATATTTTTAAAATTTTAGTAGTTAGCTAAACTCAATTTTAATTTACAAAAAGACATTAATATATATATACATATTTTTTAAAACTTAAATAAAACAAAAAAAGTTTATTCATCAACTCACCTAATACTTTAATATAGAAAATGCAAATGCAATAGAAACTCTATGTACTCGTTAGAAGATATTAAGTGGTCAATAAGTTTCAACATAAAATGCTAAAAATAGAAAATGCAAATGCAATCACATTGTTAATTTATAATAACTCAAGTGATTTTGTTCTCCCCACTTAAATTATTGCTAAAAAAAGCATTAATACTATTCTAATATCAACGTGTGGTAGGTAATGAATGAAATTATTCTCATTAGAAAGCAAAAATAATGCTTCCTTTTCTTTTCCAAATTGATTAACTTTTTCTCGTTATTAAAGTGATTCTAATAGTTTAAACTATATAAACCTTACTTTCTCACTACTTATCTAAAATATAAACATTATTTCTAAAACCCTAATTCAAGAACTCTTATATTGAACTTTAAATTTGGATTCTTGGATGGATGGTTTTTCAAATGAAATGTAAACTGTTGTACTACTCCTACATGATCTCGACGGACGATCGAGACCAACTCAATCTAGGACGAGGATGGCTTTCAAACCCACAACTTCGATGTCACGCCCCCAGACCGGGCTCGGGGATGGTGATCTTTTTTCTTTTGTAAATGTTATGGTTTTCTGAAATAATAAAAACATCATTTGAAATAAAAACAAACCATTTTTCCTTACAATACCAAACCATGTACATAAACATAAGTTTGTTTACAAAACCATAACAAAGCGGCTATTTAAACAAAAATCAAAGTTCTTAGAGCTACAAAACGCTCCAAACACGGCATATGAACATAGTTATGTCTGACCACTCGGGAGGCTTGGGAAACTTTCACATATATACATCAAACATCACCTGCATCATAAGAATCTAATGAGCTAATGGCTCAGTAAGAAGAAGCTCCGTTATAACAATATATCACATAGCACATAAGACAGTCAATAATGCATAGTTTAGTTAAAATATTCTTTTTCCTTTCCTGTGGGTACCCTCGAGGTATGGTATTCGACTGATGATGATAGGCGTCTGTTTTTAGAAACTGTTTATAATTGGCCGATAAAAGAAGCATCGCGGGTGTTCTCATACGACCTTTCGGCCGATGATATTAATTGTTAGCTCCATCATAAATCGTGGCTTTATCTATCTTGGTTTTTACATTTCAAGGTATTCACCACCCTCTATTGGTCCGCCGATCCCTCCCGCGTCCCGTACTTATCCGACCGCCAATCAAATACCAAACCTCTCCTTTGAAAACGTTCTTTACATATGTATCAATATAATGCATCATAATCACATATGTATATGCAATATTATGCAGCATAACACATGTACCTCAATATTTCACATCAGATAACATTCATTTCAATTATCACACGTAATAAATCATAAGTCAACACTTAACACAATCAACACATAATAACATTCATTGGGCATTACATAATATCATTTATTTTCAAACAATCCACATAAATAATCATAAACATGAATAATATGATTCTTATGATACGTCAAACAACACTTCTTATTACCTTAAGTTGTTAGTAATGAAATCGATAACGGTGACGCTACCGCAAGCTACCTATAGTGCTAGTTGTTTATTAACCTGTAAAACGATATATAACTTACCTAAATATAATTTTCGACTAATATTCCGAATTTGCCGATTAAATTGAAGAAACTATCGGTAAAATACTTACTTGTGATGAGTATGTCAATTGGCCTAGCTCGTTCTACGTTCTATTATGTGTTTCCTATTTTTTCGGAATTTTTTTCTTTCCTTTTCCTTTTCTTTTCTTTATTTTCTCTCTTTTCTTCTTTCTCTCCTGTTTTATTTCTTTCTTCCTAGTTTTGTACTTAGAAAATGACATACATATATATATAACAAGAAAAGTAAGTCGGCTAAGTGGAAAGCTAAATTTCCTAGCTTTGGTGACTCATTTGTATGTATATTATTATTATATTCATTGAATTATTTGCAGCTGCAGCTAGGGGTGTAAACGAGCCGAGCTCGAGCTGAGCTTGGCATTTTTTTCAAGCTCGAGCTCGAGCTCGAGCTCGAGCCTTACTATACGAGCTCGAGCTCGGGCTCGAGCTCGTCGAGCCCAAAATTTTCGAGCTCGGGCTCGAGCTCGTGAGCTTTGGTTCGAGCTCGAACCGAGTCCAAGCTCGCGAGCTCGAGCCCGAGCTCGAGCCGAGCCCGTGAAATTTGGGCGGGAAAATTCAAATTTCGAATTTTTTAAATATTTTTTAATTATTTAATATATATTTTTAATTATTTAATATATATTTTTTAATTATTTAATATATATTTTTAATTATTTAATATATATTTTTTCATTATTTAATATATATTTATTAATATAATAATAAAAATAATAATATATTAAAAAATAAAAAAGCTCGCGAGCCGGGCTCGCGAGCTTTTTTAGAAAGGATTGAGCTCGGGCTCGAGCTCGATTAAGAGTTCGAGCTCGTGAAGCTCCCCTTACAACATCTGGCAAATAACATACCTCCCCTTACACCTCCTACCGATCTAGAGCATGTTAAATATATATATTGCAAAATTAAAAAATGAATCTTTACTTCTAGAAAATCGATGTACTTTTCATGAGAAGAAACTTTCTGTTTATGAAACCATTCGTATAACATGTGATCAATTTTGTAAGCAATTCATAAAGTAATATCATGTTGCCAATTATTTTCAAAGTATGTAAATCGATCTAGGAAGGATTCTAATGTTCATGAATTCTTAGAACCTATTCAGTAACTTGATCAAGTCCTAGTTGTTTATCCCGCTAGGTAGGCCAAAACTGCTATTAATTCGCTGCAGTAGGCTCAAAGGTTCAAACATTGCCATTAATTCACCGCAGGAGGCTCAAAGATTCAAAGTACTGCATATTTAAAGCCCTACAGCAGGCTCAGAACTAATTCCTTACCCAAAAGATACTAATACTTCAGAGCATACGAATCATTCGAAAATCTCAAAAGAAAATCTTTTTATTATAAGTAATTCATTATTTATAAAGCAAGATCACATAGTAGCATTTTTGTATATACGACAAGTAAACTAGCATGCTCAAGACCTAATTTTTATATTCAAAAATAACTTTGAAAACATAACATGATATTTGATTAAAAGAGTTTTAGATAAAAGCATAGGAAGGAAAAACCACTTACTGTTGCAATGGTCATCTTTAGTTAACCGTCCTCATGTTTGTTTTTACATGACTTCCTAAGTCTAGATGAAAATTTACAAAGAATTATGAAGAAAGGTGCAAAATTTCATAGGTGTGTCTTGAGGGTATTTATAGGAGGTTGTAGGGCTTAGATGATAGAGTTTGAGTAGGTTTCTAAGCCCCCTAAGGGGTTAGATATGATATGGTAGACTTAAATCTACAAGATATGGTTGTTTTGGGGTGATATGCCTATCCAAAAGATCCACTAAATAATAAATTCGAAAATCAATGTATAAATAAGAAAAAGGGTAAATATATCCATATATACACATTCCAAAATATTTAATATTACATGTAAAACAATTTTGGATGAGTTTAAAGTAGTTAGAATTGGATTTTATCAAGATTCAATAAATTTATAGATTTAGTAAATTGTTAATAGACATCTATATGTATTCAGATTTGTTAAATCCTCATAATTTAGTTAGTTAGAGATACAATCAGTCTCATCCTTAAATTATGGAATTTGAATTTATCAAATTATATATGTATATATTAAAAATTTATATATTTAATTAATTATTATTGGGCTAAAATATATTAGTTAATTGGACCGGGTATTACATTCTCCCCTCCTTATAAAAGGTTTTGTCCTCGACTTAAGTACATTTAGTCGTGAATAAGTGAGGATGGAGATTATGCATGTCTTACTCAAGCTATCGTTTTACTTCACCTAGGTATGGTTACTTCACCTAAGTATGGTTGGGTCATTGAACCTTTACATATCAAGTTATACTACATTGCAAAACTTGATTCTTGTTGTCCATAATGCATAAGAGAAACTCATTTAACTTAAGTCCTCCAGGATTAGCTGTTTCTCCCATTCCAACACATGGCTTGCGTCCATAGTATATTTTTCTCAGTTGCTATACGTTAATTACATTATTGACTATGGATAAGGCAGTGTGTAGGTCAAGTTTATATATTAATCTTACTTTCACGAGAATGTCATATGTATTATGGGTTTAAATTACCTTTAGACGCATGTAACTCCTCAGTTAGAGGAGAGTTTGGATGCAGCCTTATGTCCTTTTGGAATCTCGACGGTCTGCTCTTATTATCTATCTAACTTGTTTACCAAACTTGAGTTACTCTAAATCTTTCGCAAATCTTAGAGGCCTTTTTTTTTTCCTTCCACAGTGATATGAACTAGTTCTATCCATGTGGTCTTTGTTCACTAATCCCATCCTAATATAATGGGAAATTTCACCTTTTTTTTTTCTATGCAACCCCTCATTCAAAATTGTGTCATTATGCTAGATTTCTAATATAGTCAAGTATTTCATCCAACATCATGTCATTTGTTGGAAACTTATCCAAAAACAAGATTTGATACGAGAGTCTAGGTCCGAGACAATGCTAAAGGAATGCTATATAATCCTACTATATTGTTCATGTACCTGGAAACTAATTTGTTCAAGGTAAAAGTTATGAATCCACGTAATAAGTGCATTGACTTAATAGTTTATCCATAATTAATTTATTTAAAGGCATCATATACTTTTGAGAATGTGATGCCCCTAATTTCCAAGTGATAATTTTATATGTGCTAGACTAAATTGGAAGTTTAATAAAGTCTATGGTTTAAAAATATGATTTCTATTAAATTAATACTTAATTTGAATTTTTAAAAGTATCAAAAAGAAGGAAATATAAAAGAGACACCAACATGGAGAATTAACGTGTCACCCTGAGGGAATTGCTAACTAATTCCTTGCCACCTCCTACTCTTAATTGATATATACACACAAAACATAATACAGTAGAAACTCGATAAATTAATACTCGATTATTTAATAAACTCGCTAAAATAATATTTTTGGCCGGTCCCGACTCGGGGATAGGGTGCTAAATTAATAAACTCGCTAAAATTATAAGATAATACATTTTTGATAATTTCTATAGACCCCATATAAAATATAAATTAATAATTCCTTATATACTACATATTATATGAATGATTTATAAGATGGGAAGCCATGTTGTGTGTATGATTTGTTTGTGTTAACATATTTTGATATTGTATTTATATAGAAAATATTTTTTAATGTCCATAAAGTGATTCACATTGAACAAACATAATAAGGTGGGAAATTGTAGGGTTGTTTTAAATTGGTCCCTTCATTTTATATATGTACATGCATTTTACAATAATTAAATGGAAATTTGAAAGGTGTTTGTAAATTAAGTATTTCATTATAAATTAATAAAATATTAATTAATATATAAATTAATAATTATTAATTTATCGATTAATTAATAACTCTTTTAATTAATAAATTTTGATGGTCCCATGTATATTAATTTATAGAGTTTTTACTGTACCATATAATCCAAAAAATTTGGTTCTTTAACACCACCTTCCCAGGTACGCTCCTTTAATTCTCTCATTCTTTTCTGCACTTTGAATTTCTATATTAATGGTTAAGCTAATTTTAATTAGTTATTCAATAGAGTCAATCGTTGAGTTTAATTGTTGATGTTGAGTGGTTTTTCCAATTAGTTAACCTTGATAGGTATTAGGTATGAATGATCCGATCCACTCATGTTAATTGAGTACGTTAATTGCAATTAATTACTTAAGCCTAATTTTAGAATAGGAGGTTAAATAACTCTTTTCATTAAGATAAAATTTGAATTGGAAGTGGATTTGGGGCCTTTGAAACAAGAATAGCATGTGAATAATAATGATGCAAAACAAGAATTTACTCCAAGTATATGAGTTGAGGGGATTTGTATTTGGGCCAGTGAAGAAGCTAAATTGAAGTTGTGAAACAACTCATTTCCTTGTAACTTTTCAATTGCTTAGTTTAAGTCATTATTAGATCCCAATGATTTTGTAGGATACTTATTCTAGCGTCACTAGTATCTTATTATCTATATGAGTGTTGGATTTTCATTTATAATTGCGAAACAATTTTCACTCCTGGCAGTAGCTAATTGCCTAGCCCTTTAGTTAGCTACAAGTAATTACCAATTAACTTGTTCACATGTACTTATAGGTCCATTTATTGGTACTTATGTGTAAACTATGGATACTCTATTATAGTAGTTTATACTTGATTGAATTGATAAAGCTCTTTAATTATATGCTCGTTTCTAGGTATGCGTGCCTAGCTTCACATGTTTCATAAGAGCTTGGTAACGTGCAATTAACATGGAGAATAAATATGTTCGGCATACTGTGAGTGTTTTACTTATTAGTTTTTATTATTATGTCATGTTTAGTATCACCGTCGTTCGTAAAGGCAAGATTATGTTATGAATGTGTTTTACTTCTCCGAACATGCTTGTGTATGCTAAACCATGTATTTTACCCTATCGCACTTGTAATTGTGAAATACATGTGATATCCATCCGAGTGCAGTACTTTATCTCACCGGTGGACAAAATGTGATATTTTCTTTGAGTATGAGTATGTATCATATTGTGTATCATTGATTGTTATTTGGGCCCAATTTGCGGCATGGAGGTTGTGGCCCTTACGGGCAGCATTGGGCTTGCCGTATTGGTTGGTCACAGTCTCATGGTTACCGATTCCCCTCCCGCGCATGGACGGAGCGTATCATGGCGATGGGGTCGTAGATTTAGACATGTTCCCGGGCATGTCAATTTGTTAGCAAGGTCGCTCCTTGCATTTGGTGAATAAGGTAGTTGATTTGCAGCGGGAGTCATAAGGAGGTCGTCAACAAATCATATCCTTTATTATTTGATAAAGCTTGATTGAATGTGATGGACCAAGTGCTGCACCGTGACATAATCTCAGGGCACTATGAGTAACTCTAGTGTTGTACTGAGGCAAATCCGGGAGTAGCCATCTTTATAATCCTTCACTGACAATTGAGTGTTATGTGTTATCAGCTTTTCTTTCATTGTTCATTAATTATCATATTATCATGATCATGCATCGATGTTTATATATAATGATATTCATGCATAACCCCGCAATTACACACACTGCACTCACTGGGCTTAGTAGCTCATCACTCGTGTTTTCCCCTCCCAGGACAAAGATATAAATGTTGAGGAACAAATGGGACTTGCTTACGGTTAAGGATTAACTTAAGAAAAATAGAGGTATCGATAATTTTGGATTACATTCAATTGTACATGTTTAGTAAAATTTCATGTCCTATTTCACTAATAATTTTATAGCATTGTTTTGTAGAGCTCTGAACCACATGATTGGATTATTAGAGTTTTTAGAGTATCGCCTAGCAGACAGGTGAGGTAGGGCGTGACAGGTGGTATCAGAGCGTAGGGTAACCTAGGCTATACCAGGATAAGTTCCTCGGACTGACAAGATGGAATTAATTAGAGGTCTACTAAATATGTTTCAACTTTAAAAGAAAAAGTCATACTAATAAGTCAATGCTTAAATTGTGATAGACCATTGATTGGGCGGCCGACCAAGCGATGATTTATTACAATTATAGTACTGATGATACTTAGGAGTATACTACTTGGAATAAAGTGGTCGTAGTTATCTTTATTTTGGGGATTGTTTGAACTTAGTGGCAGGTCTGGAATGTTATTATTTGGCGAATGGGTGATATAAGTTGGTTAGGATTATTGAATGGAAAGATATTCCTTCATCACAAATATTTTTCCTCTGGTTGTGGCACAAACCTTGTTATAAAGATTATCTTATATATTGCGTTTATTCATAAATTTCCCCATAAAAGAACATATCATTTACTCCAATAAATAATTTTATTAGACAAATAAATGTAAATTGCCTGGTGGTGATATTTGTTCTTTTTTATTTTTTTTCCTTCTAAAGGTGTTTTCTATATTATAGAATTTGAGTGTGGTATCCGTATAATTAAAGATTCAATTTGTCAAATCGTTTACATGTGTTTATGTGCTTTTATTTTATCCTCTAAATGAGAAATTTTAAATGACTTTCTAATACTACTTTCGTGACTTACCTCTTGTGGATTTTCTAGTTGTACTGTAAATTGTCTAAATTCCCATCTCAGTACCTTTATATGTGTTGCTATCTTTTGGGGTCTATAGTCTTTTCAATCTTTTGGGGTTGTGTGCGAAGTTCGATATCGCATTGTTTATGCTCTTCTTGAACTTAGATAAATACTTTGCATAATCCATGTGTAATTTGGCAAAAGATGAAACTCATTTGTTGTTGTTTTTGCCTAATTATTTTACTTGGTTGCGTTTAAAGCTTCCTGAACTATTCTTTCCATTTAATGTCAAATTGGAATACTTTGATTGTTCTATTTCATGGATAAAAAAAAAAAAAAAAAAAAAGGAACAAACCTTATCTTATTTAGAACTCAATGCTCATATTATCTTTTGCTACTCTTCTAGATAATTTCCTTTCAGTACTGTGTCTAGCTCAATCCATGTAAGTACATCATTGCTAAATATTTAATTTTTCATACTTTTATGCTATCACAATTGAAGTACTAAATTTGAAATCTCAATTATATTAAAGATTGTTGAATCATTACCCCTGAAGCACAATGACATTAATTTTAATAATCGTTTAGAGTTAGACTAACGATGAGTAAGACGAGTTAGGTTCTATACTCTACTAGCTAATAAGTTATGCTTATCCAGTCATATGCTTACATGCATTATCAATAATTATAAAATCTTCTTTAGATACTTTTGTTTTTCGCCTAATGGTAAGTTCATGTACATTTAGTTAATTAATCAATGTTTAATCTTAGAGTTTAAATAATTTTCAACACCTATGAATTTTTTTTCTTTTCTTTTCTTAAATGACACTAAGATATTCCACTCCCCAAGAATACTAATTCTCGAATCAGAATGTATTTTTTCTTAATGACCATTCCTACGCTAATATTTAGAAAAAAAAAATGAACATATGTGTTACCTTCCAGACCATAATATGATTTATTCGGATAATAGCATTGTGGCATTCGGTGGTTAACTAGACTAAAGTTCTATAGGTTCCTTTGCTTAAAAAGGGTTTACTCAATAAATGAATATTATTATTTGGTAAACATGACATGACTCGAATAGGAATAATAATAATAATAATAATAATAATAATAATAATTTCACTAGTAATTATCTTTTGTCAAATTTTCCCTTTAGGCCATATATCATTATAAAACCTCTAGCATATGATCTAATTCTTGTAGTGATCCTTTTACCATTTTACTGCGAATCAGTTAAATTTCATAAATTTCAAATTCTTATGAGTTGTAAACTTGCCACATGCTGCACCAGTTGATTTCTCCAAATGGATTGTGGTCTTTAGAACTATTTTAGATCATTGCCTACTTTAGAACTACACTCTGTTCGAAATAATTGAGAATTAAGTACATGGAGTTATGTGGGAACATGACTTGCTTCAATTCTAAATTTTTTCACACTAGAGTAGATGGAACTCGCATCAGCAACATTGAGTAATGAGAACTAGTGGAGTAAGGAAAATGATACCGTCTATTCCAAAAATGATCTTTCCAGCCACTAAAATTATAGGTTGGTTTTAACAGTGGTGTTGGCTCGTACTTTTTCTAGTGAGTTGTATCGCTGTGTAAGCTTGGATACCCTTCCGGTTTCTAGAACTAAATGGTTATATTAAATATGTGTACACTTGCTTCAACTTGAAACTTTAAAGAATAATTTTCGTTAATTCCATGATGTCTTAGTATGTTTCCATGTTTTTCATTTTTGGCTCTTTTATTCTTTTAAGGTTGCTGAGTAGTTTTACATGTCTCATACTTCATTACACTTCTCGAACTTAGTTAAATTTTTTTGCATTAAACTAGTTTTGTTGGTGAATGCTTCAAGCTCATTGTGTTAATCTCAAGGGTCTATTAATTACTTGATAACCTCATAAACTCCATTGAAAATTTCGTTTTTCCGCTTCAGTGGAAAAAAAAAAAAACTATTATAATCAATTATATGAATGTCGTATGCTACTAATTCCTACAAAAATCTCAACTAAATTTTATTGCTCTGATCATTTAAACTCTTACTCTATATTATTCTCTTTGCATACTTTATATAGTTGTAGCAAACTGAATCTCCAATAATTCATGTCACATATTATAAAATCAGACTTAAGTGTACATAATCATTTTCTCATGAATTAGTGTGTTTCTGACTTTCAAATTTTCAATTTGATTAATCAAAACTACAAGTCGGAACGAATATGCTAAAATAACCGTATAACTAATTTAAGTTCAATTTCAAGTCAAAATGTGTATCTTCTTTTTTTTATATATATGAAAGTAAAACTTCTCTGAGATTTTTTTTTCCTTCAACTAAAGTTGAAATTTTATTTTTTTTGTAAATCCACTTGATATCATGTTGGAAAGCTTCTCTCATTCATGTTTTCCGCTTTTCCTTAATGATTTGAGTCATAATCACATGCTTGTAAAGATTAATTCGATTCTTGGGCATTTAATTTGTCATATGTAATGAAAATGGTGAGAATTCGGGGACCGAATTCCTTGAAGGAGGGGAGAGTGTGATGCCCCTAATTTCCAAGTGATAATTTTATATGTGCTAGACTAAATTGGAAGTTTAATAAAGTCTATGGTTTAAAAATATGATTTCTATTAAATTAATACTTAATTTGAATTTTTAAAAGTATCAAAAAGAAGGAAATATAAAAGAGACACCAACATGGAGAATTAACGTGTCACCCTGAGGGAATTGCTAACTAATTCCTTGCCACCTCCTACTCTTAATTGATATATACACACAAAACATAATACCATATAATCCAAAAAATTTGGTTCTTTAACACCACCTTCCCAGGTACGCTCCTTTAATTCTCTCATTCTTTTCTGCACTTTGAATTTCTATATTAATGGTTAAGCTAATTTTAATTAGTTATTCAATAGAGTCAATCGTTGAGTTTAATTGTTGATGTTGAGTGGTTTTTCCAATTAGTTAACCTTGATAGGTATTAGGTATGAATGATCCGATCCACTCATGTTAATTGAGTACGTTAATTGCAATTAATTACTTAAGCCTAATTTTAGAATAGGAGGTTAAATAACTCTTTTCATTAAGATAAAATTTGAATTGGAAGTGGATTTGGGGCCTTTGAAACAAGAATAGCATGTGAATAATAATGATGCAAAACAAGAATTTACTCCAAGTATATGAGTTGAGGGGATTTGTATTTGGGCCAGTGAAGAAGCTAAATTGAAGTTGTGAAACAACTCATTTCCTTGTAACTTTTCAATTGCTTAGTTTAAGTCATTATTAGATCCCAATGATTTTGTAGGATACTTATTCTAGCGTCACTAGTATCTTATTATCTATATGAGTGTTGGATTTTCATTTATAATTGCGAAACAATTTTCACTCCTGGCAGTAGCTAATTGCCTAGCCCTTTAGTTAGCTACAAGTAATTACCAATTAACTTGTTCACATGTACTTATAGGTCCATTTATTGGTACTTATGTGTAAACTATGGATACTCTATTATAGTAGTTTATACTTGATTGAATTGATAAAGCTCTTTAATTATATGCTCGTTTCTAGGTATGCGTGCCTAGCTTCACATGTTTCATAAGAGCTTGGTAACGTGCAATTAACATGGAGAATAAATATGTTCGGCATACTGTGAGTGTTTTACTTATTAGTTTTTATTATTATGTCATGTTTAGTATCACCGTCGTTCGTAAAGGCAAGATTATGTTATGAATGTGTTTTACTTCTCCGAACATGCTTGTGTATGCTAAACCATGTATTTTACCCTATCGCACTTGTAATTGTGAAATACATGTGATATCCATCCGAGTGCAGTACTTTATCTCACCGGTGGACAAAATGTGATATTTTCTTTGAGTATGAGTATGTATCATATTGTGTATCATTGATTGTTATTTGGGCCCAATTTGCGGCATGGAGGTTGTGGCCCTTACGGGCAGCATTGGGCTTGCCGTATTGGTTGGTCACAGTCTCATGGTTACCGATTCCCCTCCCGCGCATGGACGGAGCGTATCATGGCGATGGGGTCGTAGATTTAGACATGTTCCCGGGCATGTCAATTTGTTAGCAAGGTCGCTCCTTGCATTTGGTGAATAAGGTAGTTGATTTGCAGCGGGAGTCATAAGGAGGTCGTCAACAAATCATATCCTTTATTATTTGATAAAGCTTGATTGAATGTGATGGACCAAGTGCTGCACCGTGACATAATCTCAGGGCACTATGAGTAACTCTAGTGTTGTACTGAGGCAAATCCGGGAGTAGCCATCTTTATAATCCTTCACTGACAATTGAGTGTTATGTGTTATCAGCTTTTCTTTCATTGTTCATTAATTATCATATTATCATGATCATGCATCGATGTTTATATATAATGATATTCATGCATAACCCCGCAATTACACACACTGCACTCACTGGGCTTAGTAGCTCATCACTCGTGTTTTCCCCTCCCAGGACAAAGATATAAATGTTGAGGAACAAATGGGACTTGCTTACGGTTAAGGATTAACTTAAGAAAAATAGAGGTATCGATAATTTTGGATTACATTCAATTGTACATGTTTAGTAAAATTTCATGTCCTATTTCACTAATAATTTTATAGCATTGTTTTGTAGAGCTCTGAACCACATGATTGGATTATTAGAGTTTTTAGAGTATCGCCTAGCAGACAGGTGAGGTAGGGCGTGACAGGTGGTATCAGAGCGTAGGGTAACCTAGGCTATACCAGGATAAGTTCCTCGGACTGACAAGATGGAATTAATTAGAGGTCTACTAAATATGTTTCAACTTTAAAAGAAAAAGTCATACTAATAAGTCAATGCTTAAATTGTGATAGACCATTGATTGGGCGGCCGACCAAGCGATGATTTATTACAATTATAGTACTGATGATACTTAGGAGTATACTACTTGGAATAAAGTGGTCGTAGTTATCTTTATTTTGGGGATTGTTTGAACTTAGTGGCAGGTCTGGAATGTTATTATTTGGCGAATGGGTGATATAAGTTGGTTAGGATTATTGAATGGAAAGATATTCCTTCATCACAAATATTTTTCCTCTGGTTGTGGCACAAACCTTGTTATAAAGATTATCTTATATATTGCGTTTATTCATAAATTTCCCCATAAAAGAACATATCATTTACTCCAATAAATAATTTTATTAGACAAATAAATGTAAATTGCCTGGTGGTGATATTTGTTCTTTTTTATTTTTTTTCCTTCTAAAGGTGTTTTCTATATTATAGAATTTGAGTGTGGTATCCGTATAATTAAAGATTCAATTTGTCAAATCGTTTACATGTGTTTATGTGCTTTTATTTTATCCTCTAAATGAGAAATTTTAAATGACTTTCTAATACTACTTTCGTGACTTACCTCTTGTGGATTTTCTAGTTGTACTGTAAATTGTCTAAATTCCCATCTCAGTACCTTTATATGTGTTGCTATCTTTTGGGGTCTATAGTCTTTTCAATCTTTTGGGGTTGTGTGCGAAGTTCGATATCGCATTGTTTATGCTCTTCTTGAACTTAGATAAATACTTTGCATAATCCATGTGTAATTTGGCAAAAGATGAAACTCATTTGTTGTTGTTTTTGCCTAATTATTTTACTTGGTTGCGTTTAAAGCTTCCTGAACTATTCTTTCCATTTAATGTCAAATTGGAATACTTTGATTGTTCTATTTCATGGATAAAAAAAAAAAAAAAAAAAAAGGGAACAAACCTTATCTTATTTAGAACTCAATGCTCATATTATCTTTTGCTACTCTTCTAGATAATTTCCTTTCAGTACTGTGTCTAGCTCAATCCATGTAAGTACATCATTGCTAAATATTTAATTTTTCATACTTTTATGCTATCACAATTGAAGTACTAAATTTGAAATCTCAATTATATTAAAGATTGTTGAATCATTACCCCTGAAGCACAATGACATTAATTTTAATAATCGTTTAGAGTTAGACTAACGATGAGTAAGACGAGTTAGGTTCTATACTCTACTAGCTAATAAGTTATGCTTATCCAGTCATATGCTTACATGCATTATCAATAATTATAAAATCTTCTTTAGATACTTTTGTTTTTCGCCTAATGGTAAGTTCATGTACATTTAGTTAATTAATCAATGTTTAATCTTAGAGTTTAAATAATTTTCAACACCTATGAATTTTTTTTCTTTTCTTTTCTTAAATGACACTAAGATATTCCACTCCCCAAGAATACTAATTCTCGAATCAGAATGTATTTTTTCTTAATGACCATTCCTACGCTAATATTTAGAAAAAAAAAATGAACATATGTGTTACCTTCCAGACCATAATATGATTTATTCGGATAATAGCATTGTGGCATTCGGTGGTTAACTAGACTAAAGTTCTATAGGTTCCTTTGCTTAAAAAGGGTTTACTCAATAAATGAATATTATTATTTGGTAAACATGACATGACTCGAATAGGAATAATAATAATAATAATAATAATAATAATAATAATTTCACTAGTAATTATCTTTTGTCAAATTTTCCCTTTAGGCCATATATCATTATAAAACCTCTAGCATATGATCTAATTCTTGTAGTGATCCTTTTACCATTTTACTGCGAATCAGTTAAATTTCATAAATTTCAAATTCTTATGAGTTGTAAACTTGCCACATGCTGCACCAGTTGATTTCTCCAAATGGATTGTGGTCTTTAGAACTATTTTAGATCATTGCCTACTTTAGAACTACACTCTGTTCGAAATAATTGAGAATTAAGTACATGGAGTTATGTGGGAACATGACTTGCTTCAATTCTAAATTTTTTCACACTAGAGTAGATGGAACTCGCATCAGCAACATTGAGTAATGAGAACTAGTGGAGTAAGGAAAATGATACCGTCTATTCCAAAAATGATCTTTCCAGCCACTAAAATTATAGGTTGGTTTTAACAGTGGTGTTGGCTCGTACTTTTTCTAGTGAGTTGTATCGCTGTGTAAGCTTGGATACCCTTCCGGTTTCTAGAACTAAATGGTTATATTAAATATGTGTACACTTGCTTCAACTTGAAACTTTAAAGAATAATTTTCGTTAATTCCATGATGTCTTAGTATGTTTCCATGTTTTTCATTTTTGGCTCTTTTATTCTTTTAAGGTTGCTGAGTAGTTTTACATGTCTCATACTTCATTACACTTCTCGAACTTAGTTAAATTTTTTTGCATTAAACTAGTTTTGTTGGTGAATGCTTCAAGCTCATTGTGTTAATCTCAAGGGTCTATTAATTACTTGATAACCTCATAAACTCCATTGAAAATTTCGTTTTTCCGCTTCAGTGGAAAAAAAAAAAAACTATTATAATCAATTATATGAATGTCGTATGCTACTAATTCCTACAAAAATCTCAACTAAATTTTATTGCTCTGATCATTTAAACTCTTACTCTATATTATTCTCTTTGCATACTTTATATAGTTGTAGCAAACTGAATCTCCAATAATTCATGTCACATATTATAAAATCAGACTTAAGTGTACATAATCATTTTCTCATGAATTAGTGTGTTTCTGACTTTCAAATTTTCAATTTGATTAATCAAAACTACAAGTCGGAACGAATATGCTAAAATAACCGTATAACTAATTTAAGTTCAATTTCAAGTCAAAATGTGTATCTTCTTTTTTTTATATATATGAAAGTAAAACTTCTCTGAGATTTTTTTTTCCTTCAACTAAAGTTGAAATTTTATTTTTTTTGTAAATCCACTTGATATCATGTTGGAAAGCTTCTCTCATTCATGTTTTCCGCTTTTCCTTAATGATTTGAGTCATAATCACATGCTTGTAAAGATTAATTCGATTCTTGGGCATTTAATTTGTCATATGTAATGAAAATGGTGAGAATTCGGGGACCGAATTCCTTGAAGGAGGGGAGAGTGTGATGCCCCTAATTTCCAAGTGATAATTTTATATGTGCTAGACTAAATTGGAAGTTTAATAAAGTCTATGGTTTAAAAATATGATTTCTATTAAATTAATACTTAATTTGAATTTTTAAAAGTATCAAAAAGAAGGAAATATAAAAGAGACACCAACATGGAGAATTAACGTGTCACCCTGAGGGAATTGCTAACTAATTCCTTGCCACCTCCTACTCTTAATTGATATATACACACAAAACATAATACCATATAATCCAAAAAATTTGGTTCTTTAACACCACCTTCCCAGGTACGCTCCTTTAATTCTCTCATTCTTTTCTGCACTTTGAATTTCTATATTAATGGTTAAGCTAATTTTAATTAGTTATTCAATAGAGTCAATCGTTGAGTTTAATTGTTGATGTTGAGTGGTTTTTCCAATTAGTTAACCTTGATAGGTATTAGGTATGAATGATCCGATCCACTCATGTTAATTGAGTACGTTAATTGCAATTAATTACTTAAGCCTAATTTTAGAATAGGAGGTTAAATAACTCTTTTCATTAAGATAAAATTTGAATTGGAAGTGGATTTGGGGCCTTTGAAACAAGAATAGCATGTGAATAATAATGATGCAAAACAAGAATTTACTCCAAGTATATGAGTTGAGGGGATTTGTATTTGGGCCAGTGAAGAAGCTAAATTGAAGTTGTGAAACAACTCATTTCCTTGTAACTTTTCAATTGCTCAGTTTAAGTCATTATTAGATCCCAATGATTTTGTAGGATACTTATTCTAGCGTCACTAGTATCTTATTATCTATATGAGTGTTGGATTTTCATTTATAATTGCGAAACAATTTTCACTCCTGGCAGTAGCTAATTGCCTAGCCCTTTAGTTAGCTACAAGTAATTACCAATTAACTTGTTTACATGTACTTATAGGTCCATTTATTGGTACTTATGTGTAAACTATGGATACTCTATTATAGTAGTTTATACTTGATTGAATTGATAAAGCTCTTTAATTATATGCTCGTTTCTAGGTATGCGTGCCTAGCTTCACATGTTTCATAAGAGCTTGGTAACGTGCAATTAACATGGAGAATAAATATGTTCGGCATACTGTGAGTGTTTTACTTATTAGTTTTTATTATTATGTCATGTTTAGTATCACCGTCGTTCGTAAAGGCAAGATTATGTTATGAATGTGTTTTACATCTCCGAACATGCTTGTGTATGCTAAACCATGTATTTTACCCTATCGCACTTGTAATTGTGAAATACATGTGATATCCATCCGAGTGCAGTAATTTATCTCACCGGTGGACAAAATGTGATATTTTCTTTGAGTATGAGTATGAATCATATTGTGGATCATTGATTGTTATTTGGGCCCAATTTGCGGCATGGAGGTTGTGGCCCTTACGGGCAGCATTGGGCTTGCCGTATTGGTTGGTCACAGTCCCATGGTTACCGATTCCCCTCCCGCGCATGGACGGAGCGTATCATGGCGATGGAGTCGTAGATTTAGACATGTTCCCGGGCATGTCAGTTTGTTAGCAAGGTCGCTCCTTGCATTTGGTGAATAAGGTAGTTGATTTGCAGCGGGAGTCATAAGGAGGTCGTCAACAAATCGTATCCTTTATTATTTGATAAAACTTGATTGAATGTGATGGACCAAGTGCTGCACCGTGACATAATCTCAGGGCACTATGAGTAACTCTAGTGTTGTACTGAGGCAAATCCGGGAGTAGCCATCTTTATAATCTTTCACTGACAATTGAGTGTTATGTGTTATCAGCTTTTCTTTCATTGTTGATTTGTTCTTTGATTATCATATTATCATGATCATGCATCGATGTTTATATATAATGATATTCATGTATAACTCCGCAATTACACACACTGCACTCACTGGGCTTAGTAGCTCATCACTCGTGTTTTCCCCTCCCAGGACAAAGATATAAATGTTGAGGAACAAATGGGACTTGCTTACGGTTAAGGATTAACTTAAGAAAAATAGAGGTATCGATAATTTTGGATTACGTTCAATTGTACATGTTTAGTAAAATTTCATGTCCTATTTCAGTAATAATTTTATAGCATTGTTTTGTAGAGCTCTGAACCACATGATTGGATTATTAGAGTTTTTAGAGTATCGCTCAGCAGACAGGTGAGGTAGGGCGTGACAGAGAAATTCTAGGTGATCCAATTATAAAGTCCATGGTTTTTCTTCATACCATTATCTTATTGCTCAAATTCAAGCTATTAATCCTTTGAAGAATAGGTGTGTGGTTACTCAAAGCAGCCAATACATTCTCCGTAAATTTTACTACTTCTAGATCATCGAATTCAATTTCTCATACTAGCATAGCCGCAATATTATTGTTCTTATTCCTACTTAAGAGCATCTGCATGCAATTCACCTTCTCCAAGCGTTATTTAGTGCTCATGTCTTAATCTTTTAACAACTATAGTAATCTCAATTGCCTCATATTTAACTTAATTTGAATATAAAATGATACTTAACGCTTTGTGGTTAATATGTACTTCACATTACTCCATGTGAAGATAATGTTGGGGATACTATAGAAACTAATACTAAGCCATACATTGGGTATTTCCATTCATAAGGTTTTAGCTTGATGCCTAAGTGGTGACCTTTATTTATTTATTTATTGCAGACATAGATAATCTATTATTTTATGCATTATTACGTATAACAAAATCATGTGTATTTCATGGTAGAATCAATATATGAGCATATATCAAATTTTTTGTTTCAACTGTTCAAAAAAACAATTTTATTAAACTCTAGGCTCTATTTAAACATGTTTTCCTTTTGAGGCAAGTTAGTTAGGGTAGGAAAAAGTTTGAGAATCGTTTTGTAATATTCTAGCTATATCTGTTCAGCCCTAATAAACTTTTACCGTAATGACATTGGTCGACTTGGTCCGCTTTACTGTTGTCTCAATCTCATTAAGGTCTATTATTGCCCCAAGAGTGCTATAATCCTCTACACTAAAATTCATATTTGCTAAATATTGCGTAATGTTTGTTTTTCGTGTTGTTGTTTGCAGTAGGATTCTAAGGGGCTCCTCATTCTTTTTCAGTTGTAGAGTACATTAGGATATTATCTAGGAACACCACAACAAATTTATCAAGTTGTGACTTGAATAATCTAGATATGAGATTTATAAATGCAAATAGAGCATTTGAGAACTCAAAAGGTATAACCATAAATTCGTAATGCCTATATCTCTCTTAAAAATGTAGTCGTAGGTATATCATTAGCCTTAATCTTTAATTGATGATATCGGATCTTAAGACACCACCTTGGAATTTGTTAGTGTAGAAAAAATGATTTTTTACTCTGTTGTAGTGATTTTTTTTTCTATGATAGCTTCTAAAAGACCCAATCGATACTCTTGTATCGTGCTTAACGTTTGTTGCTTTTACTATCTTAAAGTGGTGATTTAGTACCTAGTTCTTAGACATAGCTTTATGGAGGCGAATTTAGAGTCTCACCAAGGTGTTTGGTAAATTCTTTTCTATTGTCTAATGATTTTACGAGTAGAATTGTAGACTTAACAAGGGCTATCAGAATTTTTTATGGTGAATATTCAGTGGTGCATGATTAGGCCTCATATCCTATAAACAAAACTTTTACTAATCGAGTCAGGTCAAAAAAAAAGTTTAACGTTTGTTGCTTTTACTATCTTAAAGTGGTGATTTAGTACCTAGTTCTTAGACATAGCTTTATGGAGGCGAATTTAGAGTCTCACCAAGGTGTTTTGTAAATTCTTTTCTATGGTCTAATGCTTTTACGAGTAGAATTGTAGACTTAACAAGGGCTATCAGAATTTTCTATGGTGAATATTCAGTGGTGCATGATTAGGCCTCATATCCTATAAACAAAACTTTTACTAATCGAGTCAGGTCAAAGAAAAAGTTTAACCTAGGTCAAAAGAAAAATAAAAGAAAATTTTAATTACTAAACTTTAGAAGTTATTGACACATATATATGTATTTAAAGTTTAACTAATTTGAAACTTTTTACAAAAATAAAATATAAATTGGTCACTTATTTGAAAAGTTAGTTTCCTATTCGTTAACTCACAAAACATTTAAGAAAAAAATGATACAAAAATAGTTATTTAATAGAATGTTCATCATAAATGATTCAAACAGAATCAACTTTTTTTTTGAAAACCTATTAAATCGATAAATTTTGCTAAGTTCCAAAATATTTTTGTGAATGTGTAAGTAAATTTATTAGGTGAGTAAAATGTTAAAATTTGATCCTAAAAAAAACATTCATGGATTAGGTCACAGATTGTATGCATAGCAATAAAATAATGAAAGATAAACTTACGAAAATAATTTAATAACTAATGAATGTGAAGAAAAGTTATGAAAGTAAATATCATACATGTATATAATATTTATATATATATACTTTTTTTTTAGCCAATCAAGTTCCAATTATGAATATATTAACAACATATGATTCTTTAAAAACCTAAGTTGTAGTCTCAAGATTTAAATCTAAGTTCATATTTAAAGTATAGTATAAATTATCTTAATCAATTTACTAAGAGACTATTTATATACTATGCAATACTATAAATTTATATAATTTTGGTCATGAAAAAAAAGTTGATTATCAATTTTATTTTTCTTTCTATACAACTCCTAAATTTTTGATTTCTCGCCATTTATTCTACTACGTGGCATCCTACTATATTGCCTAAAATAATGAAGACACTAAAACATTTAACTATTCGGAGATCTTAGTTGGTGGCCCAAATTACTTCCAATTTTCGAGTTGGCTACTTAATTCATCTAAATTACTATTTAATACTTATGCTCGTAGACTATGTTTTACTTAACCTGAACATACTAATTCGAAGTTCGGAACCTAGGCTCTGATACCACTCTGTCACGCCCCCAATTTTGGGCCGCGTGATGGCCATGTCTTTAAGCATATAGGACTCAAAGACAATCGAAAATGGGAGGTAGATATTCAATGAATGGGGCTTCTTCCATGCTCCATCTACTTTTGACCTTCTGGTGGGCGAGAAGTCCAGTATTGACTTCCGTCCTTTGAGCTAAATCAAACAAATACTAAGTTACAGTTCAAAATATTATTTTATTGAAAATAGAAATTCGAGAGTTATTCAATGATATCTTCACAAAAATCCAAAAACTAATTATTGAACCTAAATAAAAGCTAATGTGCCATGACTCGAGAACCACGAATCTTCTCCACCCCCAAAAATGCTCTTGGTCTTTCTCTAACTCAATTAAACTTTCTGCAAAGGTTTTAAATAGTGATATGAGCGATAAAATCGCCCAGTAAGTAGTCCTTACACCTCTTACCGATCTAGAGCATGTTAAATATATATTGCAAAATCAAAAAATGAATCTTTACTTTTAGAAAATCGATGTACTTTTCATGAGAAGAAACTTTCTATTTATGAAACCATTCGTATAACATTTGATCAATTTTGTAAGTAATTCATAAAGTAATATCATGTTGCCAATTATTTGCAAAGTATGTAATTCGATCTAGGAAGTATTTTAATGCTCATGAATTCTTAGAACCTAGTCAGTAACTTGATCAAGTCCTAGCTATTTATCCCGCTAGGTAGGCCAAAATTGCTATTAATTTTCCGCAGTAGGCTTAAAGGTTCAAACACTACTATTAATTCGCCCCAGGAGGCTCAAAGACTCAAAGTACTGCATATTTGAATCCCTACAGCAGGCTCAGAACTAATTCCTTACCGACAGATACTAATACTTCAGAGCATACGAATCATTCGAAAATCTCAAAAGAAAATCTTATATCATAAGTAATTCATTATTTATAAAGCAAGATCACATAATAGCATTTTTGTATATACGAAAAGTAAACTAGCATGCTCAAGACCTAATTTTTATATTCAAAAATAACTTTGAAAACATAACATGATATTTGATTAAAAGGGTTTTAGATAAAAGCATAGGAAGGAAAAACCACTTACTGTTGCAATGGTCATCTTTAGTTAACCGTCCTCGTGTTTTTTTTACATGACTTCCTAAGTCTAGATGAAAATTTACAAAGAATTATGAAGAAAGGTGCAAAATTTCGTAGGTGTGTCTTGAGGGTATTTATAGAAGGTTGTAGGGCTTAGATGATAGAGTTTGAGTAGGTTTCTAAGCCCCTAAGGGGTTAGATATGATATGGTAGACTTAAATGTACAAGATATGGTTGTTTTGGGGTGATATGCCTATCCAAAAGATCCACTAAATAATAAATTCGAAAATTAATGTATAAATAAGAAAACGAATAAATATATCCATATATACACATTCCAAAATATTTAATAATACATGTAAAATAATTTTGGATGAGTTTCAAGTAGTTAGAATTAGATTTTATCAAGATTCAATAAATCTATAGATTTAGTAAGTTGTTAATAGACATCTATGCCATTTCCATATTCTATATAATATTTTCTTTCTATATATTTAGATTTATTAAATCCTCATGATTTAGGTAGTTAGAGATACAATCAATCTCATCATTAAATTATGGAATTTGAATTTGTCAAATTATAAATATGTATATATATTAAATATATATATATATAAATATATTTAATTAATTATTATTGGGCTAAAATATATTAGTTAATTAGACCGGGTATTACAATTCTAATAAATATAGAATTATCTTCTAGTTAAAGTAATTATTAAACAAAAATACGTTCATGAGGAGTAGGGAGGGAAAGTCTCAAAAAATATAGAACTAACTTATGCTATAGGTGATAGATGGTTGTGTCATGTGTGTTTCAGAAAATAATAAATGGTTAAGTTTGATTTAGGTCAAAAAATAATTTGCATTCTATGAATATGAATCTGGCTATTGATACACTTTTCTTATGGAAACTAATTATATTTGACATATTCTGAATTATACTACAATTTGTTGGGTTCATTTTTTAGATGGTTGATATGTGTAATTGTAAATGGTTTTATATTTTTCACCACAATTTTATTCTTTGAATATGTAGTTCTTATTTGTGTGATTTTTTTTTCTTCGAATAACTATTTTTAAAACGTAAATTAGAATACAAAGTAAGTACACAATATGAAATACAACATAAAAATCACTTTCAAATTTGATTGCATAACATATTCTAAAAGAAAGTTGTTTAGAAAAGGAAATTTGTTGGAATTATTTATAACAAAGGATGTACCTCGGGACATACTAGAATGACTTATTCTTTTTAATTTTTTGGTTAAATGAATTGTTAATTTTTGCAAGTACTACATGAACAAATGTGTTAACATGTGTTAATCAGTTTACAACCTGAAAGCTAAATGCTTAACTCAATCAATAAAATGTTGACATGTGTGATTTTAGATTTAATTGATGTCCTCTTAAGGAGTTTTGTTGTTGATGGTGTTTTGAATGAAAATCAGTAAGTAATGCATAATTAGTTCTCTAGACTGATGTGTTGTGTGATATGAATTAGGAATAGTGGAATTGAGAAGTCTATTAGTTTTAGTGATGCACCAAATTTTTAGATTATCCGTCATTCTCTAAATAATCCTTATTAATAAATGTTATGAGTTCATATATTGTGGGCTTCAGTTACTATTTAGTCTCTTTGAGAAAGATGCTTCAGAGTTTAACTTGTATCTTACACTTACCTACTTGATTTGGTGGTTCACAACTAAGGGTATTTGGTGGTATGGTGCAATATATATGAAATCAGAGTGTAGTATTTTATCTCACTCTGGGTATATGACAACATATGAACATTGGAAATATCTTAGTAAATTTTGAAATATGTGCTTATTGCATGTTTAGTATCCACATGGCGTAGTACTTTATCTCGCCAGTGTCGGATTGTGATAGTTTATGATTTATGTGATACTATGTGGATTATATGGATCCTGTCGATGATTATTGATCGTTATTTAGGCCCAATTTACGGTATGGAGGTTGTGATCCTTACGGGCAGCATTGGGCTTGCTGTACTGGTTGGTTACAGCTCCATGTTTGCCGATTCCCCTTCCGTGCATGGACAGAGCGTATCATGGCGATGGGGTCGTAGTTTAGACAAGTTCCCGGGCATATTGTTAGCAAGGTCGCTCCTTTCCTTTGGTGAATAAGGTAGTTGATTTGCAGTGGGAGTCATAAGGATGTTGACTACAGAATCATATCCTTTATTATTTGACAAACCTTGATTGGGAGTGACGGACCTAAGTGCTATACCGTGACACAATCTCAGGGCACTGTGAGTGACTATAGTGTTGTACTGAGGCAAATCCAGGAGTAGCCACCTCTAGAATCCCGCACTGACAATTGAGTTTATGTGTTATCAGCTTAATTTCTTTATTTATCGATGATGATTATCGTATTATCATAACCATGCATCATGAGATTTATATGTTTTGTTCATGCATAACCCCACACCCACACCCACTGCACTCACTGGGCTTAGTAGCTCACCACTTGTGTCTCCCCTTACCTAGGTAAAGATGAAGAATACCGAAAAACACATACTAATGAGTTAGTATCTAATGTCGTGATTGGAGGTATTAAATAATTTGAATGTTTTACTCAATTAGATTGATGTACTAAACTTCATGTCCTATTTCACCTAATAGTTTGTACTTTCGACTTTTGTAGTGCTCTGAAACACATTAGTGGATTATTGGATGGTTTTTCACAATTCGATAACCAGATAGGTGAGGTGGGGCGTGACATATATTATGAAGTGATTGATAAAAGGTATAATGATGCATATTTGTAAAGACGAATGCGCAAAAGAAATTAGAATCAATATTCTTCGAAAAAATAATTTGGGTGTGAAATATTTTCAGGTGCTCTAAAAACATAAAATCCATCTCTTAAAAAATATGGCAAATATAACCTTAGCTTGTGAATAAAAAGATTGCCGCTTGTGTACTTGAAATTGAGAACTATTTTCGTGGAGTTTGCAAATATAAAATTATACTGTCTCGGAAATTTAAACTTTTCTTACATTTCACTTAGGCGGAAGGATCTGTATATTTCTCCTAGCAAATTTAACAAAACCAAATATATTTTGTAAATATCAAATTCCTGAAAATTAAAACTAATTTTTTGACAAAAATACCATACAAACCCTCACAGTCTTAATAAAATATTACATTTCAAAAAATATATTGATGTTCTACTTTTATTTAATCTCTTAAACTTATTCACCGGGCTTTATACTAAATGTTTTGAAAAACTAATTATATTAACTTATTCAAGTAAAACTGATGCAAAATTTTATATCTAACAAGTTTATAGAAACTAACCAGTTATCAAAATAACATCTAATTCCAAACACATATTAAGGTTGTGGATGGATAGAATTTTTTTTATAAAATTTGATCTCATAATAGTGTTTCAAGATTGGATGAGATTTCAATACTTTCTCTAAATATTTTACTATGGTTGAAATTTATAATTAAATTATACAAATATGGTAAAAAATAAAGGTATTAACTCAAAATATTTATTTTTTGATTTCATTCCTTATTATACGTGTATGAACCAAACATAAAAAAGACTGCAAACTATTTTGTTGCCCAATTTTCTATTGACAACCAAACAATATTAACGAAATTAGCATTTTAGTAATCTGATTACCAGAAATTTGTTTTAGATTCTATTCCACTATTAATAAATCGGAGCCTTTATGTATTTGAGTAACTCTAGGATATCTCAAATGCCAAATGAGAAAAACTTCACATAATTAATTGGGTCAAGAATAGGGTTTACAATTCACAAATGAGTTCATATAAATGCATTACGATAATATGAAGGAGGGAAAAGCTAACCCAAAAACAACATATTAATTAATAAAAGTATTTGCAATTGACATGCAAGTACAAAGATCAAGTTTTTTTTAACTATAGTGGTGATGTATTTAAAGAATGTGTGATAAATAATTCGAAATGAGCAATTATTTATTTCAACATTCAGTTTTTTTTTTTTTTCAATAACATTTAAAATATTTGTAAAATTGATATAGATTGATAGATAACTTAAGATTATAATTTATTCTGAAAATGTTTGGCTGACAATAAAAGAAATGCATTGTTTGCATAGATTTATGAGAATGTCCAATACTGTTGCAATCCATTATTGCATCAGAATTTCAAGGATAAACCAACAACCATAAGAACACAACTAAGTTAAACTCTTATCACTTTTTAAAAATAAAGACTTAAAACATTTCCACTGCACACTAACTCGTATCTAAGCCATGAGTAATAGAACATCAATCCTTGGGCTCAAACCTTTGTCTAAGTTATCTTTTGATCATAAGTTTTTAGCATAAGACAGTCATTCACAAGTGCTGACTACCATCATTGTTAGCAATCTTTCGATCATAAGTTTTTAACCTAAGACAATCATTCACAAGCATTGACTTCCATTGTTAGCAACTGACTGTTTATAATATAAAAGCTTTCTGAATTTAAATTTTTTTCAGGGTCTATTGAAGCCCCTTTTAGACCCTTCCATATATAAATTGGCACCAACAATTGGATTAGAGCGATTAATTTTGAAACCTGAAAGTTTCCAAACCCAACAACTTGTTTACATCTGTATTTTTTGAAATCTTAGTTGTTCTTTTCACACACATATATTCTATTTTAAATGGCTTTCACAAAAGTACCTAAGTTGGTTAAGGGAACTATGATTCTTGGAATGTCAGACTATATATATGTTTTTGTGATAATGAAATGGGTAATATGATTACAGATAGCACGATCAGAATTAGGAAGTTTATCACAAGATCCCAGGAAGCTGGTGAGGCAACTCTAGATGGATATGTTGAGAAATTCAAAATAGAATGGGTTGTCAGTGAGCGACGTCAAGCATATTTCCACAACATAGGTCGCAATAATCTATATACAACTATCAATGAAAATGACAACCTCTTCAACAAAATAAGGGGTTGTACGACAACCAAAACAAAATTGGGATAATCTTGTAATCCTATCTAGTATGATCTGCCACTTCACCAAAAATTATATTATCACATTCTGCTCACATAAACTCAATTATATTTTTTTTCCTTACAACTTCTCATTAAATATCGTTTTGTTTAGAGTCTCACTCAAGCATTCAAAGACTAGTAATCCTTCTTCTATGTTCATAATGTGTGCAAAAATGATGAACAAATGCATTCATGATTGAAATTGTGCAAAGGTTGATAAGTAACTGCGGCCATTAAGCAACTTCTGCACAAGATATGACCACACTTGGTTGATGTCTCTTCCACCACTTCGTCCAAGAAAATAGGACACTTGTATATGGGAGCAATGTTCTGCGTGACAACTTGAGAGGCCTACGTAGTAGTATTTTTATTTTACAATCACGTGTCTTAGATATGACTTTATTATGTACCAAAATTCACTTATCATGCACTATATATGTAACTAGGAGCAAAAAATTGTTGTTTTGAAAAGGGTTTTCGATATATTCATTTTGGTAGGATTCAAGTAGTTGTTAAACCCCTAGTTCATTTAGGCGTTAATGCTCATATATATCTTGCACAGCTTAGAGATAATAGGTTAACTAAATATCAAACCTCACTTCTTGCTATGATCCAAACTAATATTTGTAATTGATCAATTTTTTTTAATTGCGCTCCTAACTATTCAGTAGATCTTACTGATCCGCTTATTCATGATTCTATTATTTTTGATGTTCATCTTCAAGGAAATGAATTCAAAACTCTATGCAAAAATTTTGGCATCATTTACAGAGTTTATTTTACACTCTTGTCATCTCAATTAAATCCTAAATATAACCTTTTTCCATCTTCTAAAGAAGAAACTGTTTCACTTCAAATTGAGGCTGATAACCCAACTATCTTTGTCCCAAGAAAACTTAAATGGAATGAGATTACCATTCCTAACGAGTTTCTTATTAAAACTACTCCTCAAATCCCTAGAGGATTAATTCAATGAGAAATCTCGGAAATTATTGAGTCACCCGATGGGTCCGATTCAACAGAATGTGGATCTGGGTATAACACACCGAGTGTACCTATACTTAAATACGGATATATGCAAAACCAGTTTCACCAAATTATTCCACTTGAACTTAATATTGAACTTTAACTTGTTAAGATTGAGTTTGAGTGAGTTGAGTCGAACTAAACTGAGCTTAAATTCAAAATTAATATATATGTAATTTTATTTTTAGGTTTTTAGTATATATTATTAAATATACTATGATAAATATAAAATGCATAATTACATGCAAATATATATTATTAACATTAAAATGCAAATGTTGTGTAAAATATAATGGAATCATTTGGTTAAGTTGTTAACCTCTTTTGGGATACTGGTAATGAAATTCATTATTAGTCAATATTGAGTCTGCGGAAATAATAGAAAAATAGAATTACCAATCTATTTCTATTCATACGAATTATATAAGATAACAATTAAGATATATTTACCTTTGTTATGTTTTGACATTCGTTTGGAACAAAGAATTGTCATATACTTTTGTTGTAGGTGTTATTATGCTCCTTTTACTTAGAGTAAAATATTTATTGTTATTTATACAAGCTAAAATTAAAAAATGCAAAGCTGCTTTTTAAGAAAGGGACTAATACTAATACTAATACTAATACTATGAGGTATAATGTAATACTATAGATTGTCATGAAAAATATATTTATACATATAATAGTATAAAGTAGACTAGACTTTATAGAATAATTAAAATAAGTTATAAATGTGTAAAGCATGTATGATTAAAATTGATTTAAAATAGAATTAGCATTAAGTTATAAACGTCTTATATTTGCGGACAATATTCCAATTATTTTGTAATAATTGCCAAAACTAAAGAACATCGGCTTGAACAAGTGAAAAAGACCAAGTAACACTGATAGTATTAACTTTCTTCAGTTTTGTGAATAAAAACATCCATTTTTAATATTTATACAATCACAAACTACATATAATGATGAAAAGGCATTATTAACAAGATAATGAGTCATGTATAATTATGATCAATAAATGAATATTTTCCAAAAATCATAGAAATTTGTGATACCAAAAGAATACATGTCGCTAACTGTTAAAACCTGTGTTTTCTCCATGAGTTTTCTCCATCAAATCCAGTTTCTTGATATGTCATGTGTCTTGCACTAAGATGCTCGTGGACCTTTTCACCGCCTAGATTGTAAATAAAAAAGAATTATTTCGACAAATATAACTTCAATCTAGACTTTTAATCATAAAGGAAGTAATTATCACCTAATGAAAACTCCTTGGAGAGCATATAATCACTTCATCATTCTCATTATCTTGGCTTGTAGGTATGTGCATTACAACCAATTCAAGTTCCGCGTTTGTAGTAACCTCCTCAAGAGGTAGACCGTTAAGGGCAAAATTCCATGCCATCTAGATGTACTTTTAGTATAATAAAGCATAATGTTATATAATTTTAAGTGACATGTAAATATAGACCATGACTCAATAAAGTTTAAGAGTTAGATAAATATACATGTTTATTATTGTCCTTAAACATGTTTAAAATGCCAATTCGGCATGAAGAATAGTTTTCGATAACTATATAACAAGTTCTATATTATTGATTTTACTTATTATGGAGCAAACTACCATTAACATCAAATTCAACAAGACTTGTCTATGAAATTGAACATAATAACCAAAGCATTTGTGACTTTACATGTCAGTGTTCATAAGTCTCTAATTAGTTGACTTTCAATATTTATAACTTTTATTCATACAAAAAACTAAAATTATTACAACACATATGTACTACATATAATTGTTTCTAGTATATAATAATTTGATCAAGAAATAATAAAAACATTTTGATATATATCGCATTCCATGGATCCAATATAATTTACAATATATGCTTTACTATAAATATAAAATATAAGGTAAACGTTAGATCATTTATTTAAAAATTTAAATTATTATTTATAATGCCACAAACATATCGATATAAAATCAGATATAAAATTATATGTAAGTAATAAAGGAAACGTCGATATGCTTCAATAATTGAACTACTAATGCGCTATATGTACATGTAACTGTAACATGTGTATAAGTTTGTTACGATAATTGATGTATGCACAAATATTTTTACGTATATAAATACTTGTGAAACTATAAATTATGAACTGATTTTGTTCTCATATAAATAGTCATTGGCAATGCGTTGTGACTTCTCTATATATTGTAGTAATATTGTGACAATGTTAGGTATTTGAGTAACTCTACTACGAGGATATCTCAAATATCAAATTACGAAAGACTTCACATAATTACATGGGTCAAGAATAGGGTTTACAATTTATAAAGGAGTTCACATAAGTGCATTAGAAGAAGTGTAATGATATGAAGGAGGGAAAAGCTACCAAAAAATAACATATTTGTTAATAAAGGTATATGCAATTGCATGCAAGTACAAAGATGAATTCTTTTGACTATAGTGGTAAACTATATTTTAATTATATGTGATAACTAATTCGATCTGAGTTATTATTTATTTTACTACTTAATTTGTTTATTTTCAATAACATTTAAAATATTCTTAAAAAGTTTCATTGAATGATAGATAACTTAAGATGATAATATATTTTGAAACATGATTGTCTGACAACAAAAAAAAATGCATTCTTTGCATAGATTAATGAGAATAGTTTCTAACTAGCAATGAGATGTCAATTATAAAAGATAGTCTATACAAAAATGATATTTAATTTATATGAAAAGAGACACGTCCACTCTCAAAGAGTCTAGAAATATGTTTTGTCAAACTCTTCTTATACAATCTAGAAATCCTTCATGATCTCTTAAGCCTTATTATATGTCAATTTAGCAACCATGTCAATTTAGCAAGTTCAATTTATCTTTTCTAAAAAGGATAGTGCAATTGATCCAAATTGATATTTTATTTTGTTTTTGATTATATAACCAAATTGATATATATGTATCTTATATATATGCTCACACAAGTATAAATATATAATATCAAATATCCTACTATGGTTGAAATTTATATTTAGATTATACATATGGTTAAAAATAAAGGTATTTAAGTCAAATATTTATTTTTTGATTTCATCCTTATTATACGTGTTTGAACCAAACACAAAAAAGAATGGAAGCCATTTTGTTGCCCATTTTTCTATCGACAACCAAACAATATTAATGGAATTAGCATTTTAGTAATCAGATTACCAGAAATCTGATTCCCATTTTAGATTATATTCCCTATTAATAAATCGGAGCCTTTATGTACTTGAGTAAGTCTAGGATAACTCAAATGCCAAATAATTAATAGGGTCAAGAATATGGTTTACAGTTAGCAAAAGTATCATAATATGAAGGAGGGATAAGCTAACCAAAAAAATAACATATTACTTAATAAAAGTATTCGCAATTGACATGCAAGTACAAAGATCAAGTTTTTATTATTATAGTGGTGATGTATTTAAAGAACATGTGAGAAATAATTCGAGATGAGCAATTATTTATTTCACCACTTAATTTTCTTTATTTTCAATAACATTTAAAATATATGAGAAATTGTTATCGATTGATAGATAACTTAAGATGATAATTTATTCTGAAAATGTTTGGCTGACAATAAAAGAAATGAATTCTATGCATAGATTTATGAGAATGTCCAATACTGTTGCAATCTGTCACTGCATTAGAAATTCAACGATGAACCGACCACCATGTGATAGTTTTAGACATTAAATTTTGTATTGTTTAGAGTCTCACTCAAGCATTCAAGAACAATAACCCTTCTTCTATTTGCATAATGTGTGCTAAAATGATGAACAAATGCACTCATGATTGAAATTTGTGCAAAGGTTTATAAAAGCTTTGATAGATATACAATTTTCAAATTAAACATATATTCACATTTCAAGAACAAAAAATGAAACTACAATCTCACTATTTAAAATATGGGTTAAAAGAAAAATAAACATACATAATCTTACGGAGTTATTCAGTTGGATTAAAGTACAAATAATAATATGCAAATTAATTAATTAGCTTCTATTTGGAAGGTAGATTCTGAATATGCTTCTTTCTCTAACCTTTAACCTACAAACCGGACATTTCTTTTCATAAGTAACTGCAGCCAGTATGCAACTTGTGCAGAAGATATGACCACACTTGGTTGATGTCTCCTCCACTACTTTGTCCATGCAAATAGGACACTTATATTTGGGAGCAATGTTTTGCGTGACAAGTTGAGAGGACTGCGATGAAATAGTATTTTTATTTTACAATCACGTGTCTTAGATATGACATTAATTATGTATCAAAATGCACATATCATGCAATATATATGTAACTAGGAGCACAAAATATTGTCAGATAGGAGCACAAATGTTGTTTTAAAATATAACGGAATCATTTGGTTAAGCTATTAACCTATTTTAGGATACTGGTAATTAAAGTCATAATTGAGTCTACAAAAATAATAGAAAAATAGAATTGCCAATCTATTTCAATTCATGCAATTATATAAAATAACAATTAGGATATACTTACTTCTGCTATGTCGTGACCTTCGATTGGAACAACAGAATTGCCATATACCTGTCTTTTCGATGTTATTTTGCTTCTGTTACCTAGACTCGAGTCAAATAATTATTGTTAGTTATACAATCATATTACTCTAAAATTAAAAAAATGCAAATATGCTTTTTAATAGAAATTGACTAATAATAAGAGGTATTATATAATCATATAGGTTGTCATGAAAAATATATTTATACATATAATAATATAAAGTAGCTAGATTTTATTGAAAAATTAAAATAAGAGTTATAAATATGTAAATCATGTATAATAAAACTTGATTTAAAATAGAATTAGTGATTCAGTTATAAACTTCTTATATTTGCAGACAATATTCCTAATATTTTGTAATAATTGCCAAAACTAAAAAACATCGGCTTGAACAAGTAAGGACCAAGTGACACTCAAAGTATTAATTTTTTTTTTTTGTGAATAAAAACATCAATTTCTAATATTTATACAATCAGAAACTAAATATAATGATGAACGGGCATTATTAAGAAGAGAATGAGTCATGTACAATTATGATCGATAAATGAATATTTTTGCAAAAATCATTGAAATTTGTGATACCAAAGGAATATGTATCGCTAATTATTAAAACCTGTGTTTTCTGCATGAGATCCAGTTTCTTGATATCTCATGTGTCTTGCCCTACGATGTTCATTGGACCTATTCACCGCCTACAGTGTAAAAAAAAATTATGTCAACAAATATAACTTCAATCTAGACTTTTAATCATAAAGGAAGTAATTATCACCTGATAATAACTCCTTGGAGAGCATATCATCACTTCATCATTCTCATTATCTTGGCTAGTAGGGTGCATCACAGGCATTCCAAGGTCTGAGTTTGTAGTAACCTCCTCAAGAGTAGACTGTTAAGGTAAAAATTCCATGCCATATGGATGTACTTTTAGTATAATAAAGCACAATGTCATATAATTTGAAGTGACATGTGAATATAGAATGTGACTCAATGAAGTTTAGGAGTTAGATAAACATACATGTTTATTATTATCCTTAATCATGTTTAAAATGCCAATTCGGCATGAATAATAGTTTTGGATAACTATAACAAGTTTATGAGATCTTCATTATTGATTTTACACATTATGGAGCAAACTAACATTGACATCAAATTCAACAAGATTTTGTCTAAAAAGTTGAACATAATAAGCAAAGATTTGTGACTTTACAGTCATGGTTCATAAGTGAGCTCTAATTAGTTGAGTTTCAATATTTATAACTTTTATACATACAAAGAACTAAAATTATTACCAGATATATGTACAACACCTAATTGTTTAATTATAAAATAATTTTATCAAGAAATATAAAAATTATTTAAATATATATCGCATTCCATGGCTCGAATATATTTTAATATATATTACCTAACTTTTAATATAAATGCTTTACTATAATTATAAAATATCAAGTAAACGTTAGATCTTTTATTAAATATTTTAATTATTATTTATGATGCCACAACATATTGATATAAACCCAGATATAAAATTATATGTAAATAATGAAGAAAACATCGATATGCTTCAATAATTGAACTACTAATGCGCCATATGTACATGTAACTGTAACATGTGTGTAAATTTGTTACGATAATTGATGTAAGCACAAACATTTTTACGAATATGAATTCGTGTGAAATTAAAAATTATGAACTGATTTTGTTCTCATATAAACATTTCTTGGCAATGCATTGTGACTTCTTTGTATATTGTAGTAATATTATGACTAATAAGGTACGCATTTGAGTAACTCTACTAAGCATATATCTCAAATGTCAAATAAGGAAAGACTTCACATAATTACATGGGTCCAGAATGGGATTTACAATTTATTAATGAGTTCCTATAAATGCATTAGCAAGTGTCATAATATGAAGGAATGAGAAGCTACCAAAAAATAACTTATTAATTAATAATTGTATGTATAATTGACATTCAAGTACAAAGATCAAGTCTTTTGACTATAGCGGTAAGCTATTTAAAGTATATCTGATAACTAATTCGAATTGTGTTATTCTTATTTCACCACTTAATTTTATTATTTTCTATAACATTTAAAATATTCTTAAAAAATTTCCTTGAATGATACATAACTTAAGATTATAATATATTTTGAAAAATGATTGGCTGACAACAAAACAAAATGCATTATTTGCATATATTTATGAGAGAAGTTTCTAAGTAGCAATGAGATGTCAGTTATAAAGATAGTCTATACAAAAATGATATTTCATTTACATGAAAAGAGACACGTCCACTCTCAAGGAGTCTAGAATTATTTTTTGTCAAACTCTTTATATACAATCTAGAAATCCTACATGATATCTTAAACCTTATTATATGTGACTACACATCTCTATTATATGTATATACAATGATGCAAACACTATTCCTCATCTATGTTCACATAATGATGAATTAAGAAAATGACAAATACTAGTGATGTTTCTTGCTAAAAGATATTCAATAAAGGATATAAAAATTAGTTGATAAAAAATATTATGATGTGTACAAATTAATTAAAAAATTAACAACACTTCTAATCTAAAAGCAAAAGTCTAAATGTCAGAAAAAATACATCCGATTACAATCCGCACAAAAGTATAGTTCAAGTTAAAAATAATTTTCTTTTCTTGAATTTGAAATATTAAAATGCATTTTCTACAAAGAATTTACGAATCATACAAAAAGATACTGAATTCAAAATTAAATGAAAAGAACTGGAGAAATCAAATGAGAAAGGTCATACCTCTTGAATGTAATTCTAAACAAATATTTAAAAATTTTATGAGAAGTTCAGAAAGCAAAAGAAAAAAAATACAATTTTTATGACCAAAAATTGTGTTCAAATAAATTTTGTTGAAATAGGGATAAGGACAACAAACATATAGAATTGTGGTAAATCACCATCATTATTAAGGAAGAACATGTGTATGTGGGAAAAAAAATCTAAAACAAATTATGTGCAATAAACTCCTTTGGTCAATAATTAATGCACTAAATATTGGTGTTACCTGTGATGCACTGGTCGTGTCGGACATCTGATCAAACACGACACTCGACTGACACTCTCGGACACAGTGTCCAATATAAAAATAATTTTATCGGCTTAAATAAAATAAAAAAATAAAATATGAACACTGTAATGTACGTAGTTAGAGGGTATGTCTATTATTTATGCATTATTTGTGACTTGATCTTATTTCACTTATTTTTGTGATTTTAAAAATTGAAGTATTTATTTTTCTTTTAAGCATATATAACTTTACAAATCAAATACAAATTTATAAATCAAATACCCCTTCTTCTATGTGCATAACGCGTGCAAAAATGATAAGCAAATGCAGTCATGATAGAAAATTGTGCAAAGGTTGATAAAGCTTGAATAGAAATACAATTTCCAAATTAAACTTACTCTCACATTTCCAAGAACAAAAATGAAACTACAATCTCAATATCTAAAATTAGCGTTAAAAGAAAAATAAACATACATAATCATACGAAGTTATTCAGTTGGGATTAAAGTACAAATAATAATAAGCAAATTAATTAATTAGCTTATATTTGGAAGGTAGATTTTGAATAGGCCTCATACTCTAACCATTAACCTACAAACTGGGCATTTCTTTTCATAAGCAAGTGCAGCCATTATGCAACTTCTGCAGAAGATATGACCACACTTGGTTGATGTCTCCTACAGCACTTCGTCCATGCAAATAGGACACTTATATATGGGGGCAATGTTCAGTGTGACAACTTGAGAGGCCTGAGACGGAGTAATATTGTTATTTTACAATGATGTGTCTTAGATATGACTTTATTATGTACCAAAATTCACTTATCATGCACTATATATGTAACTAGGAGCACAAAATGTTGTTTTAAAATATAATTGAATCATTTGGTTAAGCTATAACCTATTTTGGGATACTTGTAATTAAAGTCATTATTGAGTTTACAATTAAAAATAATAGAAAAATAGAATTGTCAATCTATTTCTATTCATGCAAATTATATAAGATAACAATTACAATATATTTACCTTTGTTGTGCTTTGACCTTCGATTGGTACAAAAGAATTGCCATATACTTGGGTTGTAGATGTTATTCTCCTCCAGTTACCTAGAGTCAAACAATTATTGTTAGTTATACAATCATGTTAAGCTAAAATTCAAAAATGCAAATATGCTTTTTAATAGAAAAGGATTAATACTATGAGATATTATATAATCCTATAGGTTCTTTTGTGTTGTGAATGACACTGATAATATTAACGTTCTTCTGTGTTGTGAATATTAACATCCATTTTTAATAAATATACAATCACAAAATAAATATAATGATGAAAATGCATTATTAACAAGATAATGTGTCGTATAATTATGATCTATAAATGAATACTTTTCCAAAAATCATATAAATTTATGATACCAAAGGAATGTGTCTCGATAACTGTTAAAACCTGTGTTTTCTTCATGAGATCTAGTTTCATGATATGTCATGTGTCTTGCCCTGCGATGCTCGTACCGCCTAAAGTGTAAACAAAAAATTATTTCGATAAATATAACTTCAATCTAGACTTTTAATCATAAAGGAAGTAATTCTCACCCGATAAAAACTCCATGGAGAGCATATCCTCACTTCCTCATTCTCATTTTCTTGGCTTGTAGATACGTGGATTACGGGCAATTCAAGCTCCGAGTTTGTAGTAACCTCCTCAACAGGCAGACTGTTAAGGTCAAAATTCCGTGCCATCTAGACGTATTTTATTATGATAAAGCACAATGTTATATAATTTGAAGTGATATGTAAATATAGAATATGATTCAATAAAGTTTTAAGAGTTAGCTAAACGTACATGTTTATTATTGTCCTTAAACATGTTTAAAATGCCAATTCGGCATGAATAATAGTTTTGGATAACTATAATAAGTTTCCGAAATCTTAATTATTGATATTAGTCATTATGGAGCAAACTAACATTAACATCAAATGCAACAAGATTTTGTCTATTATATTTAACATAACAAGCAAAGCATTTGTGACTTTACAAGTCAGTGTTCATAAGTAGAGCTATAATTAGTTGAGTTTCAATATTTATAACTTTTATACATACAACGAACTAAAATTATTACAACACATATGCACAACACATATTTGTTTTTTAATATATATAATTTGATCAAGAAATAATAAATCATTTAAATATGTATCGCATTCCTTGACTCGAATATAATTTAAGATATATTTCCTAACTTTTAGTATCAATGCTTTACTATAAATATAAAATATAAGGTAAACGTTAGATCTTTTAAATATTTTAATTCTTATTTACGATGCCACCAATATATCAATATAAACCCAGATATAAAATTATATGTAAATAATGAAGGAAACATCGATATGCTTCGATAATTGAACTACTAATGCGCCATATGTACATGTAACTGTAATATGTGTATAAGTTTGTTACGATAATTGATGCATGCAAAAATATTTATTTGAATATGAATACGTGTGAAACTAGAAATTATGAATTGATTTGTTCTCATATAAATAGTCATTGGCAATGCGTTGTGACTTCTTTATATATTGTAGTAATATTTTGACTAAGTTACGTATTTGAGCAACTCTACTAGGCGTATATCTCAAATGTCAAATAAGGAAAGACTTCACATAATTACATACAAGAATAGGGTTTACAATTCATAAATGAAAATGCATTAGCAAAAGTGTCGTAGTATGAAGGACTGAAAAGCTACCAAAAATAACATATTAATTAATAAAGGTATGTGCAATTGACATGCACGTACAAAGATCAAGTCTTTTGACTATAGTGGTAAGCTATTTAAAGTATATGTAATAACTTACTCGAACTGAGTTATTATTTCACCACTTAATTTTTTTATTTTCAATATTTAAAATATTCTTAAAAAATTTCATTGAATGATAGATAACTTAAGAAGGTAATCTATTTTGAAAAATAATTGGCTGACAACAAAACAAAATGCATTCTTTCAACGGATTTATGAGATAGTTTCTAAGTAGCAATGAGATGGTAATTATAAAGATAGTCAATACAAAAATGATATTTCATTTACATGAAAAGAGACACGTCCACTATGAAAGAGTCTAAAAATGTTTTTCGTCAAACTCTTCATATACAATCTAGAAATCCTACAAGATCTATTGAACCTTATTATTATATGTACCTACACATCTCTAGTGTATGAAAATACAATGATGCAATCACTATTCCTCATTTATGTTCACATAATGATAAATTAAGAAAATGACAAATATATGTTCAGTGATGTTTGTTGCTAAAAAAATTTTAATTAAGGATATAGAAAATGGTTGCTAAATATTATGATGTATACAAATAATTTAAAAAATTAACAACACTTCTAATCTAAAAAACAAAAGTCTAAATGTCAGAAAAAACACATCCCATTATAATAAACACAAAAGTATAGTTCAAGGTAAAAAATAGTTACCTTTTCATGAAACTGAAATATTAAAATGCATTTTCTAAAAAGAACATAGGAATCTTACCTAAAGATACAATTCAACAAACACTGAAACATACATGACTATTTCAACAAATTTAAAATAAAATTAAAAATTTAGTGAAATGAAAAGAACTGGAGAAATCAAATGAGGAAAATCATACCTCTTGAATGTAATTCTAAAAAATATGAAAATTTTATGAGAAGTTCAAGGGAGCAAAAGAAAAAATACAACTTTTATGACCGAAAGTTTGTTCAAATAAATTTTGATGAAATAGGGATAAGGACAACAAACAGATAGGATTGAGGTAAATCACCATCATTATTAAGGAACAACAGGTGTACGAGGGAAAAAAATCCAAAACAAATTATGTGCAATAAAACTCCTTTGGTCAATAAATAATGCACTAAATATTGGTGTCACCTAATACATTTTAGAATTTAATTTTATAATGTTTCTGTGATGCTCATCTTTTCTTAATTCTATCTAGATAGTGAAAGTTTTTTACATTTATGTAAGGCTATATAAATCTTCCTGACTAACACTTCTCTTTAATTTGAAGTGTACACACATTGTCCAATTTTGCATTTAAAGTGTACATTCATGTAATGGTTTGGTTAGATCCGGGAATGAAATTGTTAATAGAGGGGGGCAGGAGGAATCATATAGATTTAGCATATGATATTCAAACTCTGATTTAATAGGACTTCTTTTTAAAAGGTAAACAATAATATTCATTTAATATTATGTGATAAAATTACAGAAATCTTTTTTGACCTCTATAAATCGTATATTCGACTTGCAAAATTTATTTATATATTCTTTGGTAAACATTTTAGCAGGTTAGGAAAGCAGAATAGTTTAATACAATTTACGGTCAATTTTGAATTTAATGTCTATATAATAAGTTCCAACTCAATTATATTGAAGTAAATTTGAAAATATAATTTTGACAAACTCATGAGTTGACTTTAAATATTGTGTGTAGATGCTATGCGTATTAATTTTACTGGATTAAATTTAGCAAAATTGTGATTCGTGAATATATAATTACATACTCTCAATATTTCTTAGTATTTTCATTACTTGAATTTTTTGGTGAAGTGGGAGATCAAACTAGATAGGATTATAATATTATCCCAATTTTTTTTGGGTTGTCGTACAACCACTTATTTTGTTGAAGAGGTTATCATTTTCATTGATAGTTATGTATAGATTATTGCGACCTATGTTGTGGAAATATGCTTGACGTCGCTCACTGACAACCCATTCTATTTTGAATTTCTCAACATATCCATCTAGAGTTGCCTCATCAGCTTCCTGGGATCTTGTGATAAACTTCCTGATTCTTATCAGGCTATCTGTAATCATATTACCCATTTCATTATCACAAAAACATATATATAGTCTGACATTCCAAGAATCATAGCTTCCTCAACCAACTTAGGTACTTTTGTGGAAGCCATTTAAAATAGAATATATGTGTGTGAAAAGAACAACTAAGATTTTGAAAAATACAGATGTAAACAAGTCGTTGGGTTTGGAAACTTTCAGGTTTCAAAATTAATCGCTCTAATCAAATTGTTGGTGCCAATTTATTTATGAAAGGGTCTAGAAGGGGCTTCAATAGAACCTAAAAAAAATTTAAATTCAAAAAACTTTTATATTATAAACAGTCAGTCGCTAACAATGATGGAAGTCAGCCCTCGTGAATGATTGTCTTAGGTTAAAAACTTATGATTGAAAGATCGCTGACAATGATGGTAGTCAGAGCTTGTGAATGATTGTCTTAAGCTAAAAACTTATGATCAAAAGATAATTAGACAAAGGTTTGAGCCCAAGGATTGATGTTCTATTACTCAAGGCTTAGATATGAGTTAGTGTGCAGTGGAAATGTTTTAAGCCTTTGTTTTTAAAAAGTGAAAAGAGTTTTAACTTAGTTGTGTTCTTGAAAATGATTACGGATTTTATCCTTGTTATAATGAAAATTAACAGATAAAACAACAAGATATAAAGCCGTAAAAGATATATAGTTATAAAGGTCGTTGGGTGATGTAATCCAACTACGTCAATCATCTCCATTTTCAATAAGGTAATGTACTATATCTGAAGATTCTTTAAAAAAATTCTCTAATACAGTGAATATAAACTAAAGTAAGCTTCATGGCTACTCAAGCATCCGTCGTTTCAAGATCTTTATTGGTTCACTTATCTCACAAAGAAATATTGCAGCTAACCATATCACGCCCCGAAAATGATAATTAAAAAAAACGTCTAGGTATGAGGCGAGAACTTAAATTTTCGACACTAACTCAAAACCTCTACGAACTACCACATGGTAAAAACATAAATTATATCCCACAAACTAAAATGAAATACATCAAAGTCACTTACATTATAAACATCCAAAGTTATAAACAAAGAGTGCCAAACAATGTACGTCATTGATCACTTACAACGCCTAGACTTTGATATCAATACATAACTATAGGAACAAGTCGTCACGTCTAACTAATATGTACAAACTGATCCATATACATCTAACCAAAAGTTACATGACGAACCAAAACATACTTGGCTAAGCTAACACGACCATCTAAACTGTATCAGAGCACTTCTAACGCAGCTTACTCCCTCAAAGGTACGTCACCCATTACCTGAAGGAAATACATTTACAAAAATATAAGCAAAGGCTTAATGAGGTCGAGATGTGGGTGCCGGTGATTTTAAAACTAAGAGAGTTTAAAGAAAAACACATGTATGTTATGAATGACATGCCACTATTGAAATCAACGACTATAGATAAACAATCACATGTACTAATTCACATAAATCCCTTGAGAAGTTCGAAAAAACGAAGAGGACTCCATAGCCGTTGCACCTCCTTATGACTCCTATCATCGATCAACTACCTTATCCACCAATTGCAAGAGGCCAACTTGCATAAAACTAGCATGCCCGGGAACATGCCTAAATCTACGACCCCATCGCCATGATACGCTCCGTCCATGCGCGGGAGAGGACTCGGCAACCATGATGTTGTGACCATCAATCCGGCGAGCCCGTTGCTGCCCGGCAGGGTCACAATCATCATGCCGTGGTTGGGCCCAAAAGAACAAGTAATGCATCAACAAGTCGCATAAATAAAATGCAACGTCGTACTATGAAATGAGTGGGATAGTGTTATGAAATGAATGGAATAGAGTAATGCAATGAATATAGTAATATGATGTGATGTTTTACAAACTTTTAACAACATACTGACCATCTTCAGATCACATTTCACCAAAGAGCCACAACATACAATTTCCTCCAGTTTTATTTTCAAAACTATATATATATATATATATATATATATATATATATATATATATATCGACACTCACCTTTGGAAGTCCCCTGGTTGTTCTCTTTTACCTGCGGATACTCTTCTTCGAAATCACCTGAATGAATTAATACCATGTTAACATCATTGTCGGCTAACCAATCATATACACAAGCATAAGTTTCCCCGTCTTAGTTAAAGCCTAACGCCGCATCTCGATATTAACTTTTATCTAAACTCGTAGTGTATATTCAAGACTAACGTCACCTATCATTTCTGAGATTAACGCTGCTAAACCACCATCACATAAAATTCAAAACTAAAACAAAAGAAATAGGAAAAACACATATATAGCATCCTCAAACATGGTGAGAAGTTTATAGTTGCTGTAATTAGCAATACCATCAGACCAATCCTCATCCTACAGTACAACTATAATCAAGTCTCCCTAAATACCAACAAAATTTATTTCCAGAAATTGAAGGTAAGGGAATCAGGTAAAATGATCATCCCAAGTAATTCTTCATTCGGTACTAATCTGTTCGATGGTCGCCGCAATTAGTCGAGGCTAAAAGGATCATTTCTTCAAGAGTATAAGCTTGCCATAAATGTAGTTAAAACCAGAAAATATGTAGGAAATTTGGTAAGTTTAGAATTCCCTTCAATTCAATTCCTACCTATAATGCTTACCCACTCAAATCAAAGCCACAATTAAGAACAACAAAGCAATTATGTTTAGGAATTAAAGTTAGGGAAATAAAAAGCCCAATTATTTACCTTCTTTGCTCGTTGATGCAGCTATATGTAGGAAATTTGGTAAGTTTAGAATTCCCTTTTCTTCTTTGTTCTTGCCCTTAGAATTTCTTGCTCTAAACTCTTAGGTGCTACTGCTACTCTTCAACTCCTTTTATTGAATCTCTCGGCTACTACTGGGCTTTTGTTTTGTAGAAGAAGATAAGTGATAGGAACAAAAGAAAGAGGGGTAGATTAAGTAAATTATGAGGAGCTTGGAAGATGGTGTAGTGGAGTGAGTCACTAGTTGAAGTGTCCTTCAAATAGAATTTGGGTTGGCTTGGTAGGATATATAATTAATTCTCAAATACACATAAGGCAATTAATTCAATATCTATATCTTATCATTTATTAACTAGAGTACCTAGTATAAACTCTCAACTAGTGTAGAGTAAATTTAAATATTACACTATTATGGTAGAAATTATAATTCTAAGAAAATACAACTATCTACATTAGTTAAATTATTAAATAGGACTAATATTCTTTACTAAATTCCCGAGAAAAGTAATAAGAATTGAAGGGCGTCACACTCTCCCCCCGTTGAAAGAATTTGGTCCACAAATTCGTACCTGAACTTATGAACAACTGGGGATGGTGTTTCCTTATTTCTTCTTCGCTTTCCCATGTAGCTTCTTCAACATTGTGGTTTCTCCATAAGACTTTTACCAACGGAATCTTCTTCGTCCGTAGTTCCTTAAGCTTTTTATCGAGAATACGAATGGGTTTTTCTTCATAAGACAAGTCTTCTTGGAGTTGGAATGAGGTAGAAGGGATTATTTGAGACGGGTCAGGGTAATATTTTTTTAGATTAGAAACATGAAATACATCATGTATGCCGGTGATATTTGATGGTAACTGAAGCCTATAAGAACTTGTCCAAAAATGTCTAACTTGTCAACAAGTGAAAGCAGAACACAAAAAATCAGCCGGGTTGTTACAACCATTGCCTGTTCCAGATTGGAAGTGGGAGTTAATCACCATGGATTTTGTTTCCGGCTTACCAAGGAGACAAAATGGTTCTGATGTTGTATGGGTTATAATAGATAGATTGACAAAGTCGGCTCACTTCATCGCTATAAAAATGACACATTCTGTGGAAGCATTAGCCGAAAAATATTACAAGGAGATTGTTCGTTTACATGGAGTTCCTATAAGCATAGTTTCTGATCGAGATCCTCGATTCATGTCACGATTTTGGAATAAGCTTCAAGAAACTTTAGGGACGAAACTTAAATTTAGTACGGCAGCTCATCCTCAAACCGATGGACAATCAGAAAGAACTATTCAAGTTTTGGAAGATATGCTTAGGTCTTGCATTCTGGACTTTGGAGGAAGCTGGGATAAATATCTTTCTTTAGCGGAATTCGCATATAATAATAGCTATCAGTCAACTATTCAAATGGCCCCATATGAAGCTCTATATGGAAGAAAGTGTCGCTCTCCACTTTATTGGGATCTTGATGATCGAATGGCCTCCAGTACAAGAGACAAAAATTTGGGACCAATTCCAGGACCAGATATAATTGAAGAAGCAATAGAGAAGGTTAAATTGATACGACAAAGAATGCGAACAGCCCAAAGTAGGCAAAAGAGTTATGCGGATAATCGAAGAAGAGATTTGGACTTTAATGTTGGTGATATATGATATATTATCATTTTATTGATATCTTTTTATATGCATTCTAAATAAAAATTATTCGTATACTATAACGAACTAAATCATCTAATTTCATTCTAACGACATCTCAAGTCCAATAACTGTCATAAACTTAATCTACAAGTTAGAAAAGAAAATATTTAAACTAAAAGTTGTAATTATGCTAAGTAAAACTGTACATGATGACTATGGTAAAAATTTACTTAACCCCTCTACTACAAAGAAAGTATCAAACACTCTCCTACACACATATTTATTTTCACACACCCCCTAATTTGCCAAACACATCCTCCAAACACCCCATATAAATATTAATAGATTAAATAACGTTAATTTAAAATAATAAATTCACCTTACATCCATTTATTACAATCTAAATAATATTTTACACTTTTATAGTTAAACTTTAATTAATTTGACCCTACATTTAATTGAACTGTAATTTATTTGGGATTATTGCATCCTTATTAATTAAACAAATAAAAAATATGACTGCAGTAATATAGAAAAACATATAAGAATTTATGTCATATGGATTTTATATGACTATTGCGTAATAACCATTTTCTTTAAAAAGAATTTCATAAAGTTATGTTTTTAATTCTTGGATAACTTAGTTGTATTAGTAGATATTAAGGGGAAAGTTAGTTTGAATTTTCTCATTTTTTGTTGCAATCCATAAAAAATATAATTTAGTATTATAGTTATTTATTTAATATATTTGACAATGTATAAACGAAATAATTAATTTTGTACTTAAGGAAATGATATAAGATATAATCATCAATTAGCAAAAATAATTGTGTTCATAAATTATTATGCACATGTTATATATACTATATTAAATCTCTAAATAAATTTGGTGTTTGTTCCAATTTTAATTTTATATTTTTTTACTCTTAACAATGTAATTAAATACAGTTCAATATATTTAATCAATATTAATTCCACTACTATATTAATTAGTTCTAAAAATAACACCTCCATTTCATAGCAAAATTATTAAAAAAACTAAGATATTTACAAACAAAACACTTGTTTTTATTTTTAAAATATAAAAAAAGATATATGTAATTATAACATATACTATATATTTTAAAACAACATGCACATTTTTATCAAATATATAGGTTGCCTATATATAATAATTTAATTTAATGATTAGGAAGAATGGTACAACAAGAAAATACATTAAATATGATTATTATATATAAGATCATAGTTTTCATTTTTGATACATGTATAAGAGTACAATTGAGTATTATTTGTCTTATCTTTTAAAACATAAGAGGCAATTAACTCAATTTAAAAATATATTGCTTAATGCTTCTTTTTTTAATTATACAAGGAGTTTATATACCTTTTATCCAATAAATACAAGTACTTTTACCTACGACAATGACAAAATTGTAAAAGAAAAAGAAGGGCTATATGATGATTGATTTCATATTCTTCAATAACTTAAATACCAAGAAAATATGTACAATCATAGATACATTATGATCTGAAAAATATTTAATATTCCAATTGATACTAATCAAAATATAATTTAATTATCATGATCACAATAAGATTTTGATGTGGTTGTGTTTAAAAAAGAATTTCATAAAAAGTGAAAATCTAATTGCCCTAATAAAATTATAATTTCACAATTAATTAGGATGTTAACAGTTAAAAACCTTAACTTATAACTTATTATTATTCGTTTTTAGAGTCTGTTATTTTTATAATCACAATTTCTAAACCTCGATTACATAAATATTTTAGTATTATTTTAAATGACATTATGTTAATCAAGATAATTTTATTTGTCTCAATATATAACTAATTCAATTTAACATATATTGAGTATATGAAGTAAATGATAAACTAGGAAAATTTCCAACATGACCGAGAACTTTATTTTATATTAAATTATCATAATATTCAAAATTAATAATGACAATCATTATTCAATTATCTTTCAGTGTCATCATGTCACACATTATGTGAATGTACAAAAAAAAAGATTAAACAGTAAAACATTATCCCTAAGAATGTGTTAAGCATATTAGTCAACAATAACTCATAAAGCGACAACAAGAAATAAAGATTTATAATTAATAACTTTGTACTCATATGGCAATATATAAGAACTAAAAAAATAATATTATAATTATTTTAAAAGAGTTGGAATTTGAGAATTATTTTATTTTGATGTAATAATTGAGAATTATGATATAACTATCAATTCCTCTTTTTGTTATTTCAAAATTAATTAATTATTTGACTCTACTTAAGCATAATTATCGAATTGTAAACATGTGTTCTTAACTGTAAACTATTTTTAAAACTAAATAATATTTCAAATATTTCATGAATCACACGCTTTCACGTGCAACGCACGTGTTCTTTACTAGTACATCACCAAATGTATCATCGCGGCATGTTTTAACCAATGATTTGAAACCCGGACCGTTCATCGAACAAAAAAATTGACAGGGTCATGGATCACCGGTTCAACCAGCGTGTCGATTGTGGTTAAACCAGTGACGTCATAAATACGTAAAAATAATATTTTTTTAATAAATTTTATATATTTTATTATTAATATTACATAATAATTAAAAAAGATGTATATGTGTTACAGATTTTAATTTACATATAATATCAAACCAAATCAAAATGGTAAATTAATAAGAAACACATATTTTAAAATTAATTAGTAAATAAAACTATAATAAAAAATTTATCAAAACTCTAGCATGGATGGATATTTAGATTCCAATCAGCTATATAAAACCTTGTGGTTTGCACATTGTAAAAAACAATTCTCGACTATAGAAATGTAGTCTTAAAAGAACACCATTTCCTTAATTCTATAACTCGTCGTCTGAATAATCAACATCTGCTTTAATCATAAATATATGTAAATAAGACAAATTTGATGTATTATAAATTGCGCTACGAGTGCGTCCATTGTACGTTATGAGAAATCTAATAAGAACTGCCGCTGCAGTTGCTTCTGCCTCACCTGCTTCTGCTCAACCCTCCCCCTCCTCGACGCCATTGCCGCCGCTGCCTTCTCCGTCATCTCCATAAAAATCACGAAACAACATCTACATTATTTGGACTTATGAGAACCTATTTTAAAATGTCATTAAAATACTGCTTCTGAAGGTGATTTTCTACTTAATCTAAATTTATAACCGATTAGCTTGCGATGTGTCTTTGATTTCCTTATACTTCATCATCAGTATGTAATAAATATATAATGAATGGAACAGCTTTAATTAAAGAATATACTTATTAGATTAAAGATTATGTCGTTTGTGTTGTTGAGGTGAAAGTCCATGTGTGCAAATGATGAATGATGTCACATTCCAACTTTGAGGACTAAATTGTGCAATTATCATATCTCGAGTAAACATTCCACCTTTTCATTAGCATAACTTTTGTTTTTCAAGAAAATTTATATGCATTTGATTGTATACTATATGTTTTATAAAACTAGTAAAGAACACGTGCTTTGCACGTGAAATATATAACCACGTTAAGTAAATTTATATACATAAATATTTTTTAACTTTATGATGCTTTATATCAAGATTTTTAATAATAATTTAACTAAATGAATTATAAGTTAATAAAATATAATTATTTAAAAATTAAACGTTTATTGACAAGAAAGATGGAATCAAATGAGAATAAGTTAAGAAAAATTGTATTTTTGGGCTCATATATTTGACTTTTTTTTTTATCTCATTCGTAACTTTTGAAATTTCTCATATTGTATCTTACTTTTTAAACTTTAATTGAACAAACACTTTTATTTTTTTAATTAAATATTTTGTTAATGTAAAATAGTCTATGATTGAAAAATTAGAGATTTATATAGACTTTTGCGTCTTCTTTTAAATATTTTCTTATTTTTTTCAGATATATAGTCATAATTTATTTTTGATAATTTATATATGGTGGACAATATTGTTATTAGACCTGCTAATTGAACTCATAGCTATGAAATACATCAAAAAATTATATTTCATTATTTTTTTAAAAAGTTATTTTGAAAAATAATTTAGTTTAAAGAAATATTTTAAAATTTTAAAATAATGATAAATAGTTGTATGTAAAGGTAAAATGAAATTCATTTAAGCATTGATGCATGCTCTTTTGAATATTCATAGAGTTAATTTTACCAAAGTAAAATACACCTTTAACAAATACTATACGTTTTAATAACCCATGACAATTTATAGGATGCACTACAGATGAGATCGTTTTGATTGTAATTTTATCTGACTCTTTGTGACTCAATTTATGCCGCCGGCATTCTTATGCATCTCAAATGTGTTGTAAGTCGTTGAGCGATATATAATTATATAACATTTACATTTATGATGTTATCATGTGTGTTTCCCGTGATTCACACTCTCATTTAAGTATCACCAAGATGAATGACATGAAAATGCATAACGTATGTTCGTTAATAATATGTTATTAATAACAATATTTACATGACTTTTACATTTACGATTTTTTAGTTAGTAAACTATACTAACTTTATGAAACCTTGCATCTAATTTTGTCAACATGTATAGTTGAATAGTTAGTATTTCCGTATAGTTTTTAATGATAAATTTAATTACTAAACTAAGATTCAAACATATATGATGAATATTATGTTTAAATCTACTTACACCATAACGCAAATAGGTCTGACTTCATATTTTTTTATGAATAAATTAGCTATTTCTGATCCATTATAGTCATGAAGAAACTATATATTTTATTATGGTAGGTACCTAAAATTTATTTTATTTTTTATTCTTTTGCCATTTAGATAAATACACAAGGACTCTTGAATTATGTCAAGAATTTGAAGAAATAGATTTATTAATGTAGTTATTAGAATTTAATTAATTAAGGTTTTATGTGACAATTTGATATCTTCTTTTTATCTTTCTTATGTGTTTTTATTAAAGAAGTGATTTCAATACTATATTTTATCTATTACAAAAGAATATCTAAGCAAGTATACACATGAATTGTTCTATAAACTATCACAAACTACCACAATCTATTGCAAACTACTATATAAGTAGGGAAAACAACTCATATACAATGAGATTCGAACCGTAACAAGATGTTATGGAGCATTAACATTGACCAACCTAGGCCTCTTCAACCGTATATTATTATATTTATATATATTACGATTGTTATTATTTATTTTCATCTGTGTCACTCCATTAAATTTATCCTAAACTTTTTGTCTGCAAAATACACCAATTTTCTGGAACTTCAAACGCATTACATAATCTTGATTCTTAACATTTTCTGATATATTGGATAGTGCAGGTTATCCAGTGAGATGCAATGCAAATCCAAGTTTTGTCATGTTATTTATTTTTTATTATTTGGATGAATAAATTTTATATAATGAATTATTTATATGTTATTTTATTTGTATAATTCTACTATAACTACACGTCTTAACTATAGATTATTTTTGTGTAAATATTCAAATTTAATTTTTTGACTCTTTTACCATTAAATAGTTAAAATATATTAAAATATTTTAATCTACATAAAAATTTAAAAAAAATCCGTAGTTTTTTAATAAAATATAATCTAAAAGTATATCATATAAATTACTTTAATAAATTATTTTTTTTTATATTACATATAATTATACCTTTGTATTAAAAATTTCATTTAATATTTAAGATTTTGTAAATTAATAGAAATTTACATGGTACTATTTAGCTCATATATTTTTAAAAAAAATCAAACATAAAAGGTATTGTATTATTATAGTACTAAGTTTATATAATCTGAGATATACGATATGTGATATAAATAATAATTTGTGAGTGGCAAAATTCATAAGCAATTTATAGTAACATTTATATTGTTTGAAAAATTAATTAATTATTCTTGAAACTCTATAACTTAATGATGCAATGTGATGCTTTACGGAACCTAAGACTTAAGCCAAGCCTTTTCTATTTCTTTTGAAATCTATAACCATCTTTTGCTATACAATAAATATTGCTTATGTTGGAGGGTTCAATTGAGGGTAAAAGGAATATATATATATATATATATATATATGTATATATGTGTGTGTAAGATATGACTATTAATTATACTATTGTTTAAATTTTACATAATATATATATATATATTGAGCATATTTGTTAAGCATAAAATAACATACTCATTGAATATACTTATTAGTATTAATTTTAAGTTCATCTCATTTGATAACAATAATACATATTCAACCACATTCAATTTATTATAATAATAATAATGATGGTTTGTTGTTTAATTTAATTTGAGAATAATAATAATTTTTTTGTTATAAGGCTATTATTTTGGTCAGAACAAAAATGTTAAAAAAGTGCATGTCATCATAAATTATTCATACTTTTAGAATATATATAATATATATATATATATAGATTATAGATAAGATAATAATAATAATAAATGATAAATGCTTTCAACAACACATTCAACAACCGTATTAATTATTAAATTGAAGTTCAATAGGTTATTCATTAATTATTTTTAAAAATTATTAAATGGTTACTAATAGGTTATGGGGTGTTTTGGTCTTAATGAATTATATAATCACATTTATATACAATTTTTTTTTGAATTTAATGATGATTTATATTAAGATCTTTAATAATAATTTAACTAAATGAATTATAAATTAATAAATTATAATTATTTAAAAATTAAACGTTTATTGATGAGAAAGACGGAATCAAATGAGAATAATGTTTGGTTTTGTTTTGGCCTGTTTTGGCCCAAAATTCTGATCAGATAGTGTTCGGCCTACACAATTTGGGCTAGAAAAATTCCAAAAGTTTTGGCCAGAAAATTTTGATATCCAATTTCAAACCATTAAATTTTTCAGGGCCCACCTACCATTTTTTAGGTCATATATATGTTAAATATTCTATAGCCCACTTGCAACCCATCAATCTTTTTATAGCAATTTCTTGAAAAGTCAATAATATAGGTTAAATTAGTATTAATTATTTTATTATTTTAAAAAATATGTTCCAAATTAGTTATTAACTGAATTACTCAATTAGGATAATTTGACAACATTCAATTTAATTTTATGCATTTATAGTACATTCTTTATGTAAATATTTAATAAGTTATTTATATATATTAAAAATATTATAATATATATATATATATATCAACTAATACTGTATATATAACTATTCATCTATATAAAAAATATTACAATCTTAATAGTGTATATAACTTTCAATCATTTTTCGATCATAGATAAAAACTAAGACGATTTGACTTTTACAGTAAATTATGTTCCCTTTAGAAATAAAATCAAAACTATCTCACAAAAAACTCGCTCAAAAATCAATTCTCGAACTAAAATAAAACACAATCTTATCAATAATGCATGTGTCCCAAAAAAAAATCACTAAAATATCCAACTAAACATAGCCATATATTCCACCCATTTGATCTTTAATTAATCTAACGCTTCTGAATTTTTGTCACTTGTTTGTTTTCATTTTTATTGGAAAAATGTATACAGGTGAAAATAATATGACCGTGTGTTATGTTTATTCATATTTTTAATTATTTTAAATTTATAAAATATATTGAATCAATAGTAATAAATTGATTAATATTTGCCCTCTATTAATATGAGAAGATCACCTTTGTCTGTTTATTTTTTGCTCCTGCACCTACTAAAACTTTTGATAAATGTCAAAGTTAATTTTCTAAGCTCTTATTTTTGGGGGAATGATTGTACCATGAGCAACGTGAAAGTGGATCATCAAATACAGGTGAATCTAGTAATGCTAGATCATATAAGCGACCACATGGAACTCGTTAGTATCGTGCTCATTTTTATGAAATTGTACGGTGAGCAACACATATGCTCATCACATTATTTGATGTATCATTTATTTAAGTTGGTTCTTTTTAAATAATTGTGTCTTATTTAATAATATATTTGACTTAAATTATTTATATTTAATAGTATATTTTAATTTAAGTCATTTATTAAATATTTAATAATTTATTTATTTTAAATTATAATATATACAAATAAATATTCATCTATAATATAATTATTACAATCTAAATATTATAATATAACTTTTAATCATTATTTAATCACTAACAGATAAAAACTGTCATGATTTGACATACTACAGGAACTTATGTTCCCTCTCAAAACAAAACCAAACATTATCTCACCAAAAAAAAAATCAAAAACCAATTTTCAACTTAAACCAAACACTATCTCACCAATAATGCACGTGTCCCCATCAAATTCTCACCAATAATTCTCACCAAAATAACCAACCAAAACAAAACCAAACATACCTTGGTCTCATATATTTGTCATTTTGTTTTGTTTTGATTTCATTCGTAACATGACCCTCAAATTGTATCATGAAAGTTTTGAAATTTCTCATATTGTATCTTACTTTTTTTAAGTTTAATTGATCAAACATTTTTATTTTTTTAATTAAATATTTTGTTAATGTAAAATAGTTTATGATTGAAAAACTGGAGATTTATATAGACACTTGTGTCTTCTTTTGAATATTTTCTTGTTTCCTTTTTAAATATATAGTCCTAATTTTATTTTTGATAATTTATATATGGTGGACAATATTGTAATTTTAATAAATTCCAAAGAACTGCTAATTGAACTCATAACTATGAAATACATCAAAAAATTATATTTCATTAATTTTTTAAAAAGTTGATTTTGAAAAGTAATTTAGTTTAAAGAGAAATATTTTTAAAACTTTAAAATAATAATAAATAGCTGTATGTAAAGGAAAAATGAAATTTATTTTAACATTTATGCATGCTCTTTGAATTAATTTTACCAGAATAAGATATACCTTTTGCAAATATTATACGTTTTAATAACCCATAACAATTTATAGGATGCACTACAAATGAGATTGTTTTGCTTGTAATTTTATCTGACTTTTGTGACTTAATTTATGTCGCCGACGTTCTTATGCATCTCAAGTGTGTTATAAGTCGTTGAGTGATATATAATTATATAACATTTATATTTATGATGTTATCATGTATGTATCACGTGATTCACACTCTCATTTAAGTATTACCAAGATGAATGACATGAAAATGCATAACTTATATTTGTTAATAATATGTCATTAATAACAATATTTACATGACATTTACTTTTATGATTTTTCAGATAGTAAATTGTATTAACTTTATGAAACCTTACATCTAATTATTGTCAACATATACAGTGAAATAGTTAGTATTTCCGCATAGTTTTTAATGATAAATTAAATTATTAAACTAAGATTCAAACATATATGATGAATATTAGGTGTAAATCCACTTATACCATAACGTAAATAGGTCTGACTGGTTTCATATTTTTTTCGTGAATAAATTATAGTATTATTATACAATCCTACATCTTATTATTAGCTATTTGTGATCCATTATAGTCCTAAAGAAGTTATATATTTTATTGCATTAGATATGTAAAATTTATTTTAATTTTACTCTTTTGCGATTTATATAAGAATGCTTAAAGTATGTCAAGAATTTGAAAAAATGTAATCATTAATGAAGTTGTTAGAATTTATATTAATTAAAGTTTTATGAGACAATTTGATATATTCTTTTATGTTTCTTATGTGTTTTTATTAAAGAAGTGATTAGAATACTATATTTTATCCATTACAAAAGAATATCTAAGTATCACATGAATTTTTCAATAAACTATTACAAACTACCACAATCTATTGCAAACTATTATATAGGTAGATAAAATAACTCATATACAGTGAGATTCAAATAGTAACAAAGAGTTATGGGGCATTGAGATTGACCGAGCTAGGCCTCTTTGGTCCTATGTTATTATATATATATATATATATTACGATTGTTATTATTTATTTCATCTTAATTCTATCTTGAACTCTTTGCGTACAAAATACACTAATTTTCTAGAACTTCAAACGTATTACACAATCTTGATTATTGACATTTTTTGATATCGTGGACAATGTAGGTTCTTTAGTGAGATGCAATACAAATCTACGTTTTGTCATGTTATTTTTTATTTTGGATGAATAAATTTAATAGAGTGATCCAAATATATTTGTACTTGTAATGAATTGTTATATGTTATTTTATTTTTATAATCCTGCTACAACTGCACGTTTTAACTACACATTTTCTTTGTGTAAATATTGAAAAATTTTATAACTCTTTTACCATTAAATAGTTAATTATATCAAAATATTTAATATACATAAAAAATTAAAAAATTAATCAATACTTTTATAATAAAATATAATTGAAAAGTATATCATATAAATTACTTTAACAAATTATTTTTTTTTTTTTGCTATATTACAAATAATTATACCTTTGTATTAAATTTTTTCATTTAATATTTAAAATTTTGTAAATTAATAGAAATTTATGTGGTACTAATTAGCTTATTATATTTTTAAAAATCAAACATAAAAGGTATTGTATTATTATAGTACTAAGTTTATAATCTGAGATATATGGTATGTCATATAAATAATAATTTGTGCATTCCAAAATTCATAAGTAATGTCGTGTAGCATACATTTATGTTGTTTGAAAAATTTACTAACTATTCTTGACACTTGGTAACTTAATAGTGCAGTGTTATGCTTTGCGAAACCTTAGACTTAAGCCAAACATTTTCTATTTCTTAAAAAATCTATAACCATCTTTTTCTATATAATAAATATTGCTTATTGCTTATGTTGGAGGGCAATTGAGGGGAGAAAGAATATATATATATATATGTGTGTGTGTGTAAGATATGAGTACTATTAGTTATACTATTGTTAAATTTTACTAAATATATATATATATATATTGAGCATATTTGTTAAGTATAAAATAAACATATTCATTGAAATAAACATATATTGAAATATTTAATTAGTATTAATTTTAACTTCATACGTGTTCATTTGATAACAATAATACATATTCAAGCACATTCATTTGATAATAATAATAATAATAACAATAATAATTTGTTGTTTAATTTAATTTAAAAATAATAATAATTTTTTGTTATAAGGCTATTATTTTGGTCTAAACAAAAATATTTAATTAGTATTAATTTTAACTTCATACGTGTTCATTTGATAACAATAATACATATTCAAGCACATTCATTTGATAATAATAATAATAATAATAATAACAATAATAATTTGTTGTTTAATTTAATTTAAAAATAATAATAATTTTTTGTTATAAGGCTATTATTTTGGTCTAAACAAAATGTTCAAAAAGTGCATATCATCATAAATTATGCATATTTTTAGAATATATATATAAATAGATTATAGATAATTATAGAATATAGATTATAGATATAGATAAAGATATAGATATAATAATAATAAATGTTTTCAACAAGTAATATACATTCAACAACCTCATTAATTAAATGGAAGTTCAATAGTTCATGCACCTATTAAATATTAAATGGTTACTATTAAGATATGGGGGTATTTTGGTAGTAATCAAAAAGTGTAAATCATTTACTTGGTAAATCATTCACACTTTTATAATAGATATAGATAAATAAGGTGTAGAAGAGAGCTAACATTAAACTATAGTTTGTGTATGAAAATCAGACCAAAATATTTTCAATAATAAGGTAAAAAGATAATTGGAAGTTTAAATTAGCATAAATAACATGATAATACACATTGCTAAACATTTGTGCACATGTTTTACACTACTTAATAAACGACGTTTATGGCGCGGTTTCTTGGTCACTTTGAAGATCCAAATCCCTCTTTTTGAGTTTTTGGATCATTTCACCTGCAAAAGACTGCAAACGATTCAACTCAACCAAATCAAATTCATTAAAATTCCCACTACACCGCATCATCGCATGTATGAGCTGTTCATATGATTTTTGTTCATTCGTATGACGCAATTTTAAGACATTATCTGTCTCATCCTTAAGTTTTTTCCCCAAGTACTTTTCTTGTAATATCAATTTTCTTGCCCTTTCTGAATGCGAAAAGTCCATGAATTTCCGCACCCTTTCGCCAAAGATTTCTGGGGTTGGCCATAACAACGTATTATTTTCACCTGGCTTGTGGATCGCGATTCCCGTTTCTACTCCGCAAAGAATAGAGAGGTCATGAGTTTGTTTTGTCAAACTTTCAACCTTCTTCTTGAAGATGGCATTTCTCTTGCCTTCGTCAGGTATCTGCTCGAGTTTTATCCTTTTACCTTTCATGATTGATAATACTATATGGAGTTGTTTTACTTGAATATGTAAATTTTTATGTTTTTAAAGAATTTATAAATGAGAAATGTAATAATATATAGTAAGAGGTATAAAGTGTTGATTTAGTCAAGTATTAAGTTTCAGATTTTGAGAGTTTTGGGCAATGTGATTTGGGATTTTCTTATTTGACTTTTATGATGACAAGATTACTTGTATACATGTTGATTAAAATATTTAGGGTGCATTTTACAAGAATAGGCATGGTAATCGATTATTGTCATGAATTAAATTTGACTTTCAAATTTTTTTATGTATAGAATCACTTTGAATTTGCATAAATATTTTTTTAAAATGCAATTTAAATTATTTAAAGTGCATTGTAAAACCTTATGTTGCTCATTTGATAAAAAAAATCTATTCTAGAATATCAATCATTTTTACAAAACTATTTTATATGTCGAATTAAAAGATAAATACAAAATAATTTAGGCAGTATATACAATGAACATTAACCCAAGCCAGATTGTTTGCTTTCAAGCTTATCTACTTTTAATGTTATATACTTTTAAATACTTTATTTTATGTTATGAAATACAACATATTTTAAAATATTATGTTTTATGTTATTAATTAAATTAATTAAAATAAGAAAGAAGTTCAAAATATAGCAAAATTGAGCCTAAGCTCGTGAGCTCAAGCGGAGCTACTTCTTAAGCCAAAGAGCTCTTGGAATCAAGCTTGACGAGCTCCGATCCAAAAAAATTATCAGATTTAATTACCTCGAATTCGACTCTTTTACACATGAACATCAACTCATTGACTATAGTAATGTGTACAATGAAGAACATAAATCATGACACTATATATGTTTATTTAATATTTAATAGAATTAATTAACTTGATTAATTATTTACTTTATTTCTAGCATAAAATTCATAAAAGGTTCAGAAAAAGATAAGAAATGTAAATAGAGACTCCAATAACTTTTACATGGATATATCATCATCTTAAAAAGCTTTCCTGCCAAAAAAAGTATACATAAATGAACATTAATTGTAAATTTTATTTTTTATTTACTCAACTATTATTTTTCTTATTTAAATTCCATTGCGAGATTAGAGTTTAATTGACTTAATTAACTATTTGAATATCGAATGTCATTGCATCTTATTTTCATCATTCATGTCAAATATTACAGTGTAAGAAAAATTCTGAATCGAAGAATTTGATCATATATATATTCGAAATTTATGAATATGACTTTGTGTGGTCTATCACTTTAATATATTATAAAATGGCTAAATTATATTTTCAGAATTACAAGAAACATCTCCATAAAATTTATGTTAGTGGAGTTTTAATATTTTTTTCTAAAAATTTTAACAACTAACGAAAGAATGTACATGAACTTGGAGAAATAAAATACTAAAACTTAACGTATTACAATTTTTTTAGGGATAATGGAAATATAGAAGTATCGAAATTCTTTATATTACTGATGGAATAACAATGATAACAACTCATTTTCTTGCAGCTCGCCGAGCTTGAGATTAAAACTAGTGGCTCGAGCTTGAGCTCAAATGGATTTTTAGCCCAGCTCGGCTCGAGTTCGACTCGTGAACATCCCTAACTCTGACATAAGTATAGTTAAGTAAGATAAATTTGATGTATTGTAAATTGCACTACGAGTGCGTACATTATAGGTTATGAGAATGTCTAGGTTATTTCTTCAAATTAGTACATTTTGTTCACCGAATTGTGATCTATAACTTAAATGGTATCCTTGTATGGAATCCTAGAGAATTCTAATCCAAAGCGCAATTTACAATACGTCAATTTTGTCGTTACATTATATTTATGATTAGAGTTAATGGTGTGCTATATTATACTTAATTCATATATATCATGAAACCAATGGTACAGAGAGAGATATATCATAAAATTTCACTTTTTCATTAGCACGACTTAAAAGACAACTGATTTCAATGAAAGATATCACTTGGAAGATAGGGAAAAAGCATATCTATAAATAATAAACTTTGGTAATATTTGTATAATCACTTAACCCCTAGTCCCTACTATTATAGTAGGAGGCCTTGAATTAACCGATGCTATATAGTGTTACGTAGAACCTACAATCTCTGTATCACATGCTGTTCATATGATTTATGTTCGTTCATCCGACACAATTAACACATTATCCATCTAATCTTTAAGTTTTTGCTCCAAATACATTTCTGAACCAGGAAAGCCCATGAATATTTGCGCCCTTTCCCTTCCGGGGATGGTCATAATACGGTATTATTTTCACCAAGCTTGTGAATCGCGATTCCCATCTCTACACCGCAAAGAATAGAAAGTTCATCTGCTTGTTTTGTTTCTCAGATGCTGCATGAATTACGTTGGGTTAAAACATGCCACGATGTTAAATTTAGTGAATTATATACATTGTTCAAATATATGGTTTCTAGAAGGAAATAATTTTATGAAAACCTAACAATTAGTTCCTCTTATTTTCGTTCTTCATAAATTAACATGATATGTTCGAAAAAATGAAATCATATGTTTCAACAAATTTATGAAAAGTCTAGGCATCATACAAAATATTTATTTTCAATAATTAGTTCCATGAATATTTAGACTTCAGTCATTGGTCATATAAAGCCTTGCAGTTTGCACATTGTAAAAAAGAATTACAAACTAAGCAAATGTAGTCTTTAAGAACACCATTTTCTTAGTTATGCCTCTTCGTTGGAAAAATCAACATTCATCTCCAGGTCATCAATCTCCGGATGAGGGAAGCCTTGTTGCTTATGTCCTAGAAATTGTAGCAAAACAAGGCTTTCCATTATGGAATCAAACTTCATATTGCGGCATTATTAGTTAATTAATGAGAATATGCACAAATGTTTTAACATGTATTATATGCCATTTTATGAATATTCGCTTATTAAGACAATCTAATTTCTTTTTTAACTTAATGTCCAATAAGTTTAATGACATTGCATTTACGAACTATACCTTAATATAACTCGCATGATCGATATCTCATTTTTTTATGGGACGTGGTATATATAAATTTATATATACTAAAAAAATGTATGTGCATCTGCACATGAAAATAGGCTATATATATAATAAAAGAATTCGTAAAACCAAAATATAGTTCTAATACATAACTTATATAATCTTTGATTAATAATTTTAAAACTTATTTTAATCTTCTTAAATTAATATGCTACAAATACTAGAGTTATATTAAAAGTGTAAGAAAAAGTTCTTTTTAGGTTGAATTGTTTTTATTTTCTATTTAGCCAATACTTTAAAATTACATTAAATATCCTCGATCTTCTTGCTTATTTTAGAAATATATTAGCATAGGTAGTCTTTCTACGTAGACATATATAGAAGCATTATTGATATCATTAGATATATATATAAATTGTTTTTTTTTTCGAAAACTAAACACTGGTGCTTTTGACAAACTCTAATTTTAGGTTAAACTTGTGAAATAAATAACTTTATAACAATATGATCTTAGAAATACCAAAAATTTATGCCAAATTGAAACAGATCTAGTCATTGTTTATCTTATTGTCTCATAATCATTACAATTTGTTCCTTTTATTTATGATCTGACAAATAAACGAAAAAATAAAATAACATGTTTTAACATATTTATAAAACTCTAGCATGAATGGTTATTTAGATTTCAATCAGCTATATAAAACCTTGTAGTTTGCACATTGTAAAAAACAATTCCCGACTGTAGAAATGTAGTCTTAAAAGAACACCATTTCCTTAATTATATGACCTGTCGTCTGAAAAATCAACATTCACTCTAATCATAAATATATGTAAATAATACAAATTTGATGTATTATAAATTGCGCTATGAGTGCGTCCATTATACGTTATGAGAAATATCTAGTAGATCATAGGCATATTAGAGCATTACATATTATGACAAAACTACGAGTGCGTCTATTATACGTTATGAGAAATATCTAGATTTGTGTTCTAATTAATATTTAAACAATGTATATAGATCATCAAATGTAACATTGCGACATGTTTTAACTTAACATAATTCATGCAACATCTGACATTCTACGTACTAATAACAAACCCATCGCCGCTGCTGCCTTCTACGCCCTCTATCACCCCCAAGGACCCTACTTTTCCTTCAACCTCCAAAGAAACCATTGTTAAAATTTGACCAGGTTTTTAAACATGGTTAGGATTTTTCCAAACACCTCCAAACTCCACCTCATTAAAAAATTGGGCTGATATACACCATAAATACAGGATATTTTACTTTACTTTCTCCTACAATTCAATCTAGATTTTTGTTTCTTCAATCCTCTAAGGAAAATTTTCAAAATTTTTTGTTGGCCTCTTCAATTTTCCAAGTCCAGTTTTTTTTCAGTGCCAATTATATTGATTGGAATACTTGGACAAGCTCAAAACAACAGATTTTTTCAGTTTTGTAACTGAAAAATTCATCAAAGGTGCCTCAAAGAACCACATTTACTTAGGAAAAAAGGTAATATAAATCTTATACATTTTTTTGTTTGCATGGATGTTTATTTTTGTGCATATAAATCAATGAAGGTTGATCACTCTATTAATCTGTATAAGATTCAATTGTGAAGTTATGGAATGATTGCATGATGTCCTGAAGAGCATGGGAAATTGGGGTTCTAGTTAAATTGATGAACTTTTACTATTTACATGTAAATTATAACCATGGCTAATAATGTGTGATGGTTTTATTTGAATTTGTGTCACTTATAAATGAACTGGAGTTATTTGGCTTATTAATTCAATTTTTGACACTGTATTTGAATTAATCACAGTTAAATAAATTTCTATGTATAAGTTTCTTGCACTTTTCTTTTTCTCTCTTTTTACAATCTATTAATTTTTACACTATAAATTATGATAAATAAATTTATTGTATAATTAATTTGACTTAGATTGTGCACCAAACAACCTATAAACTGCGTGATGTGTGTACTTTGCGCATACATAATTACATTTTGTGCACCAAACTACCGAGACTATCTCCAACCAGCGTCAAATTGGCGCTGGTTGGCCCACTTTTTGGCGCCGGGATGCTCCAACTTGGTGCAATTTTTTATTATTTTTTTGCTTTTTATTTTAGTCCTTATCTTTATTTAGATTTTCAATGTAGTCTCTTTTAATTTTGAATTATTTTGAATTTAGGCTTTTTTTAGTTATAATTATACCTTATGTATTATATTTTATCCAATTAAACATTAATTTCAATGTATAAGTTAATTATAAAAAAAAAAATTGTATATGACTTATATAAAACATATTTTACAATTAATTATATTATTACTATAGTTTAATCATTAATTAAAGAATATATATAGTTGTTGATTAATTTATTAAATATCAAAATTCAAATAAAATAATTTTTATTATTTAATAATACAATAATTTTATTACTTGTGAGTTTTATTAAAAAAGTATATTTTTTTTGGTGAAAGTGCACAAAACGAAAAGTGTTGAGTTTTATTTGTAAAAGATTGTAAGATTATAAAAAAGATAGAAAAATGGAATATTCGTAAGATTCGTTTTTGGTGCAGTGAATAAATATAATAATAATATACATACAAATGAGTCACCAAAGCTAGGAAATTTAGCTTTCCACTTAGCCGACTTACTTTTCTTGTTATATATATATGTATGTCATTTTCTAAGTACAAAACTAGGAAGAAAGAAATAAAACAGGAGAGAAAGAAGAAAAGAGAGAAAATAAAGAAAAGAAAAGGAAAAGGAAAGAAAAAAATTCCGAAAAAATAGGAAACACATAATAGAACGTAGAACGAGCTAGACCAATTGACATACTCATCACAAGTAAGTATTCTACCGATAGTTTCTTCAATTTAATCGGCAAATTCGGAATATTAGTCGAAAATTATATTTAGGTAAATTATATATCGTTTTACAGGTTAATAAACAACTAGCACTATAGGTAGCTTGCGGTAGCGTCACCGTTATCGATTTCATTACTAACAACTTAAGGTAATAAGAAGTGTTCTTTGACGTATCATAAGAATCATATTATTCATGTTTATGATTATTTATGTGGATTGTTTGAAAATAAATGATATTATGTAATGCCCAATGAATGTTATTATGTGTTGATTGTGTTAAGTGTTGACTTATGATTTATTACGTGTGATAATTGAAATGAATGTTATCTGATGTGAAATATTGAGGTACATGTGTTATGCTGCATAATATTGCATATACATATGTGATTATGATGCATTATATTGATACATATGTAAAGAACGTTTTCAAAGGAGAGGTTTGGTATTTGATTGGCGGGGAGATAAGGGAAAGAAGAGAGAAGAAAAGGTCGGATAAGTACGGGACGCGGGAGGGATCTGCGGACCAATAGAGGGTGGTGAATACCTTGAAATGTAAAAACCAAGATAGATAAAACCACGATTTATGATGGAGCTAACAATTAATATCATCGGCCGAAAGGTCGGTATGAGAACACCCGCGATGCTTCTTTTATCGGCCAATTATAAACAGGTTCTAAAAACAGACGCCTATCATCATCAGTCGAATACCATACCTCGAGGGTACCCACAGGAAAGGAAAAAGAATATTTTAACTAAACTATGCATTATTGACTGTCTTATGTGCTATGTGATATATTGTTATAACGGAGCTTCTTCTTACTGAGCCATTAGCTCATTAGATTCTTATGATGCAGGTGATGTTTGATGTATATATGTGAAAGTTTCCCAAGCCTCCCGAGTGGTCAGACAGAACTATGTTCATATGCCGTGTTTGGAGCGTTTTGTAGCTCTAAGAACTTTGATTTTTGTTTAAATAGCCGCTCTGTTATGGTTTTGTAAACAAACTTATGTTTATGTACATGGTTTGGTATTGTAAGGAAAAATGGTTTGTTTTTATTTCAAAGGATGTTTTTATTATTTCAGAAAACCATAACATTTACAAAAGAAAAAAGATCACCATCCCCGAGCCCGGTCTGGGGGCGTGACATCGAAGTTGTGGGTTTGAAAGCCATCCTCGTCCTAGATTGAGTTGGTCTCGATCGTCCGTCGAGATCATGTAGGAGTAGTACAACAGTTTACATTTCATTTGAAAAACCATCCATCCAAGAATCCAAATTTAAAGTTCAATATAAGAGTTCTTGAATTAGGGTTTTAGAAATAATGTTTATATTTTAGATAAGTAGTGAGAAAGTAAGGTTTATATAGTTTAAACTATTAGAATCACTTTAATAACGAGAAAAAGTTAATCAATTTGGAAAAGAAAAGGAAGCATTATTTTTGCTTTCTAATGAGAATAATTTCATTCATTACCTACCACACGTTGATATAAGAATAGTATTAATGCTTTTTTTAGCAATAATTTAAGTGGGGAGAACAAAATCACTTGAGTTATTATAAATTAACAATGTGATTGCATTTGCATTTTCTATTTTTAGCATTTTATGTTGAAACTTATTGACCACTTAATATCTTCTAACGAGTACATAGAGTTTCTATTGCATTTGCATTTTCTATATTAAAGTATTAGGTGAGTTGATGAATAAACTTTTTTTGTTTTATTTAAGTTTTAAAAAATATGTATATATATATTAATGTCTTTTTGTAAATTAAAATTGAGTTTAGCTAACTACTAAAATTTTAAAAATATACATATATTAATTTTTTTGTGGTGCGATTGTCCAGCCACCCTAACTCCACTCTGCCTTGAATTATAAAAACAAATTAGTGCCCGCATGGGCAGCCAGTTGGTCATAGAAGGGTGAAGTTTGGACAATGACCAAGGATCGAGTCCCACCAACGGCAGTGTGGGAGCAACCTCTCAAGTGAGGGGGGCTCCTTGTGCGCAGTGGGCACTGGTCTAGCCCCTGTGATTGGCTGGGTTACCATGATTTATTCCTCCTATAGCTCTGTCGGGCCGGGGCATGGGGGGCCCTTGAGATTGGGGATTCAACCTTTTGGACAATAAAAACAAATTAATATGGAGTGAATTTTGATGACTCTCGGGAGTCACTTCTATGAAATACCTATTCCATAATGTTTAAACTATGTATAGGGAGGGAAAAACAAAAACTATTTAAATAATATTAAAATTTTAAATAATAATTATGGTGGATATTTTCTGAGAGTTTGAAATTCCAACCGCCATAAAAATCACCCAGAAAATAGCAAAATTATTTAATAATTTTATTTTGGGTCTTGTTGTTTTTGATCCATTTCCTTTATGTTGAACATTTGGCAAATCACTTTATGAACACTTATTTGTTTTACATTTTACGACAATATCATTAATTGTTTGCCATGTTCTGAAATGAATTAATTTCAAACTTCGCTTTCTTGATTTTTGTTTTAGTAATGATATTTTTCCAAGACTAGCTAGGTAGTGTATTTAACTTGTCAATAAATAAATGAGAAGACAAACAAAATAAACTAGACCAATGTTATTTCCATCTTTCATTTGATGTGCTAATATAAAAATTAAAATATTTTTCAATTTTAAAAAATATTATTATCAGCATTTTTTTCGAAGGTTTATATAAGATCAGGAATTCTTGTCATTGAGATCCTCAACAACAACACCATCATCTGTTTGCCAGAAATATTTTGAGAAATGTATTAAATGTTGATTTAGGCAAGAATTCACTTACAGAATTTGAGAGTTTTATACAAAGATCTACATATACAATGTGTATATATATAATATATATATATATATATATATATATATACTATAATTGAAATAGTTTCTACGAGGAATTGTATATAAATAATAATATAAAAATTAAATACACGACATATATATTAGATATCCAGAAAGATTGGGCTTCCAATTTACAGGAATGATTGGGCTTCCTGTAAATAAACATAAGCATTAAATTCAATTATAACGTGTTATTAAATGCACCTCCATCTCCAACCCAAAAACTCATTTTGCATCAAATTGGTGCAAAAATTGCACCAATTTAGCGCAACTACAATAAATTGAATTATTTGCAGCTGCAGTTAGGGGTGTAAACGAGCTGAGCTCGAGCCGAGCTCGAGCCGAGCTTGGCATTTTTTTCAAGCTCGAGCTCGAGCTTGAGCCTTACTATACGAGCTCGAGCTCGGGCTCGAGCTCGTCGAGCCCAAAATTTTCAAGCTCGGGTTCGAGCTCGTGAGCTTTGGTTCGAGCTCGAACCGAGTCCAAGCTCGCGAGCTCGAGCCCGAGCTCGAGCCGAGCCCGTGAAATTTGGGCGGGAAAATTCAAATTTCGAATTTTTTAAATATTTTTTAATTATTTAATATATATTTTTAATTATTTAATATATATTTTTAATTATTTAATATATATTTTTTAATTATTTAATATATATTTTTAATTATTTAATATATATTTTTTAATTATTTAATATATATTTATTAATATAATAATAAAAAAGCTCGCGAGCCGGGCTCGCGAGCTTTTTTAGAAAGGATTGAGCTCGGGCTCGAGCTCGATTAAGAGTTCGAGCTCGTGAAGCTCGGCTCGAGCTCGAAAAACTCGAGCTCGAGCCGAGCTCGTTTGATCGAGTTCAAGCCGGCTCGGCTCGACTTACACCCCTAGCTGCAGCTTATTACGTGTTATACATTTGTACGTTATATTTTCTACATGTCGTGTATTTATACTAAATGGGACATATAGATAACACGTAAGTGACGCGTAATGTACGAAATATATTTACCCGATAATTAATCGGAAGGTTTAGTATATTGTATTCAATCAAAACTCTAAAGTTAAGCGTGCTCGTACAGGAGCAATTTTAGGATGAGTGACCGTCTTAGGAAGCACCTCAAATTTTCCATTCATTAATTAACTCGTGATAAGTGTTAGACGCCATGCCTGCTTAATCTAACTCGTTAATTGTCTAAACGTCGTGTCTACTTAATCGTCATATCTGCTTAACTAGTAGAGGATGCTAATTAAATGCATTTTAAATGCACATTTCACATAAATAGCACATAAGCATTTTCGTAAAATCATGCTTTTAGCATATAATTAGCCAATACTCATATTCGTGCAGTCATGCCATTCATATGATGTAAATCAATATAAATGCGTCATATAGGACATGCTTGTTGTGGCCGGATGTGAGATCATTGGGCATTACAATCATATCCCCCTTACGAAGATTTTGTCCTCAAAATTTGACATACCGAAATAATTCAGGATATTTTCTCCGTATTTCTTCTTCCCTTTCCGAGGTAGCTTCTTCTACAGCATGATTCCTCCACAAAACCTTTACCAAATTAATATTTTTGTTTCTCAATTGTTTAACCTTTTGATCAAGAATTTGCATTGGTTTCTCCTCATAAGCTAAATCTGAAGATAATGCCAATGGCTCGTAACTTAACGCATGAGAAGGATTTGAAATGTATTTCTTCAGTATCGACACATGGAAAACATCGTGAACGCCACTTAATGAAGGAGGTAAGCCTACTACGTAAGCTCTATCCCCAACTTTTTCAAGAATTTCAAACGGACCAACATACCTCGGACTCAGTTTCCCTTTCTTCCCGAATCTCATGATTCCCTTCATTGTAGCCACTTTCAGAAACACATGATCTCCAATAGCAAGTTCTAAATCACTTCTCCGTATGTCTGCATAAATTTTTTGCCTACTCTGTGCTGTTTTCATTCTTTCTCGTATCTTCTCTACAATCGTCGTTGTTTGCTGTTCCAATTCTGGGCCTAATAACCTTCTTTCTCCAATCTTCATCCCAATGAACTGGAGATCTGCATTTTCCTCCATATAACGCTTCATACCATTCCAATGGTAGATTGATAGCTATTGTTATAAGTAAATTCCACCAATGGTAATTTTACATCCCAACTTCCTTGGAAATCTAATGTGCACGCTCTTAGCATATCCTCAAGTATCTGAACAACCCTTTCAGACTTCCCGTCTGTCTGTGGATGAAATGTCGTACTAAATGCAAGTTTTGTTCCCATGGCACTGTGCAAACTCTTTCAAAACATAGAAGTAAATTTAGGATCTCGATCAGATACTATAGAAACTGGCACTCCGTGTAACCTGACTATCGCATTAATGTATTATTGAGCATACTGATCAATATTCTATGTCGACTTCACTGCAAGAAAATTGGCTGATTTTGTTAATCTATCAAAATGACCCATATGGAGTTGTATCCCTTCTGAGTTCTAGGTTATCCCAGCACAAAGTCCATAGTGATGTGTTCCCATTTCCATTCTGGTATCGGTAGAGACTTTAATAAACCCGCTGGTCTTTGGTGTTCAACCTTAACCTGTTGACAAGTCAAACATTCTGCCACAAATATTGCTATATCTTTCTTCATACCAGTCCATCAATAATGTTGTTGCAGATCTTTATACATTTTTGTATTACCGGGGTGTACTAAATAAGGACTACTATGAGCTTCTTTTAAAATGTCTTCTTTGATTACTTGATCAGATGGCACACATAACCTGCTTTTATATTTCATAACTCCATCATCAGAAATTGTAAATCCAGGCCTCTTCCCTTCATCTATATTTCTCTTTAACTCAGTTAAATATACGTCATTTTTCTGGGCTTCAACAATTTCGTCATGAAGTACAGGCTTCAACATCTGGCAAATAACATACCTCCCCTTACACCTCCTACCGATCTAGAGCATGTTAAATATATATATTGCAAAATTAAAAAATGAATCTTTACTTTTAGAAAATCGATGTACTTTTCATGAGAAGAAACTTTCTGTTTATGAAACCATTCGTATAACATGTGATCAATTTTGTAAGCAATTCTAAAGTAATATCATGTTGCCAATTATTTTCAAAGTATGTAAATCGATCTAGGAAGGATTCTAATGTTCATGAATTCTTAGAACCTATTCAGTAACTTGATCAAGTCCTAGTTGTTTATCCCGCTAGGTAGGCCAAAACTGCTATTAATTCGCTGCAGTAGGCTCAAAGGTTCAAACATTGCCATTAATTCACCGCAGGAGGCTCAAAGATTCAAAGTACTGCATATTTAAAGCCCTACAGCAGGCTCAGAACTAATTCCTTACCCAAAAGATACTAATACTTCAGAGCATACGAATCATTCGAAAATCTCAAAAGAAAATCTTTTTATTATAAGTAATTCATTATTTATAAAGCAAGATCACATAGTAGCATTTTTGTATATACGACAAGTAAACTAGCATGCTCAAGACCTAATTTTTATATTCAAAAATAAGGGTAAATTGCTTTTTTCGTCCCACAAGTGACGTCATTATCAATTTTGGTACCGCGCTTGTTGGTTTTCTCACTCTCAGTCCCATATGTCGTCAAATCTCTCACTTTTGGTCCGTTGACCAACTTCCGTCAGCAAATTGACGGAGCCACGCACGTGAGACGTGCGTGGCCGTTAATGTGCGAAATTGAAGCGGAAATGAGTGCCCTAATTCACCTAATTTTGTCCCCTTTTAGTTTTGGAGGGAAAATTGACCTAATTTCTTTCAATTTCTTCCAATTTCTTTCCCAATTTCTCAAATTTTCATTCTCGGTTGAATGAATTTGTAATAATTGACCCAGATGGGTTGAGGGAGTTTTGTTAGAGTTATGAATTTCTAAGGCTTAATATGTAGATCTCTATTTTACGTCTAAGTGGTTTGAAACATATGAATGAGTGAGTGCCAGATAATTGATTTTTACTTTATAATTGCAGGTAAATTATGTTTGTTGATGCCGATTACATCATTTTTTCTAAGGCCATTGATGTGAAAAGCAATTAGCAAATAACAAATGGGCCACCTCGTGAAGCTTTTCAGAGGCAAGTCCGTTATTCCCCAACTTGGAGCTTTAGATGGGATAATCGTGGACGAGTAGCCGGGGAAGAGACATCTGCAAATCGGTTACACAATTGGGGTTGTGAAAATAATCGAATGGATGTTAAATCTGGTCCCACTGTCGAAATTGCATTTGCTTCTAATGGATGTTAAAATCTGGTCCCATTGTCGAAACCATGGATGGAACAGGTGAATTGGTGCCCCAACCCAACCATTCCTGTAAGCTAATGGTTGAAGCTATCACTCTGTGGGTGATGAAGAAGATGGGTTTGTTGGGGAAAAGGGTTGCGTGCCCATATGAGAAGTGCTGGTGAAAAAATGGCGGAAACTATATTGAGAATCATGAACCGAGAATGAAAATTTGAGAAATTGGGGAAGAACTTGAAAGAAATTAGGTCAATTTTCCCTCCAAAACTAAAAGGGGACGAAATTAGGTGAATTAGGGCACTGATTTCCGCTTCAATTTCGCACATTAACGGCCACGCACGTCTCACGTGCGTGGCTCCGTTAATTTGCTGACGGAAGTTGGTCAACGGACCAAAAGTGAGAGATTTGACGACATATGGGACTGAGAGTGAGAAAACCAACAAGCGCGGTATCAAAATTGATAATGGCGTCACTTGTGGGACGAAAAAAGTAATTTACCCTCAAAAATAACTTTGAAAACATAACATGATATTTGATTAAAAGAGTTTTAGATAAAAGCATACGAAGGAAAAACCACTTACAGTTGCAATGGTCGTCTTTAGTTAACCGTCCTCGTGTTTGTTTTTACATGACTTCCTAAGTCTAGATGAAAATTTACAAAGAATTATGAAGAAAGGTGCAAAATTTCATAGGTGTGTCTTGAGGGTATTTATAGGAGGTTGTAGGGCTTAGATGATAGAGTTTGAGTAGGTTTCTAAGCCCCCTAAGGGGTTAGATATGATATGGTAGACTTAAATCTACAAGATATGGTTGTTTTGGGGTGATATGCCTATCCAAAAGATCCACTAAATAATAAATTCGAAAATCAATGTATAAATAAAAAAAAAGGGTAAATATATCCATATATACACATTCCAAAATATTTAATATTACATGTAAAACAATTTTGGATGAGTTTAAAGTAGTTAGAATTGGATTTTATCAAGATTCAATAAATTTATAGATTTAGTAAGTTGTTAATAGACATCTATATGTATTTAGATTTGTTAAATCCTCATAATTTAGTTAGTTACGATACAATCAGTCTCATCCTTAAATTATGGAATTTGAATTTATCAAATTATATATGTATATATTAAAAATTTATATATTTAATTAATTATTATTGGCTAAAATATATTAGTTAATTGGACCGGGTATTACATTCTCCCCTCCTTATAAAAGGTTTTGTCCTCGAAACTTAAGTACATTTAGTCGTGAATAAGTGAGGATGGAGATTATGCATGTCTTACTCAAGCTATCGTTTTACTTCACCTAGGTATGGTTACTTCACCTAAGTATGGTTGGGTCATTGAACCTTTACATATCAAGTTATACTACATTGCAAAACTTGATTCTTGTTGTCCATAATGCATAAGAGAAACTCATTTAACTTAAGTCCTCCAAGATTAGCTGTTTCTCCCATTCCAACACATGGCTTGCGTCCATAGTATATTTTTCTCAGTTGCTATACGTTAATTACATTATTGACTATGGATAAGGCAGTGTGTAGGTCAAGTTTATATATTAATCTTACTTTCACGAGAATGTCATATGTATTATGGGTTTAAATTACCTTTAGACGCATGTAACTCCTCAGTTAGAGGAGAGTTTGGATGCAGCCTTATGTCCTTTTGGAATCTCGACGGTCTGCTCTTATTATCCATCTAACTTGTTTACCAAACTTGAGTTACTCTAAATCTTTCGCAAATCTTAGAGGCCTTTATTTTTCCTTCCATAGTGATATGAACTAGTTCTATCCATGTGGTCTTTGTTCACTAATCCCATCCTAATATAATGGGAAATTTCACCTTTTTTTTCTATGCAACCCCTCATTCAAAATTGTGTCATTTTGCTAGATTTCTAATATAGTCAAGTATTTCATCCAACATCATGTCATTTGTTGGAAACTTATCCAAAAACAAGATTTGATACGAGAGTCTAGGTCCGAGACAATGCTAAAGGAATGCTATATAATCCTACTATATTGTTCATGTACCTGGAAACTAATTTGTTCAAGGTAAAAGTTATGAATCCACGTAATAAGTGCATTGACTTAATAGTTTATCCATAATTAATTTATTTAAAGGCATCATATACTTTTGAGAAATTCTAGGTGATCCAATTATAAAGTCCATGGTTTTTCTTCATAGCATTATCTTATTGCTCAAATTCAAGCTATTAATCCTTTGAAGAATAGGTGTGTGGTTACTCAAAGCAGCCAATACATTCTCCGTAAATTTTACTACTTCAAGATCATCGAATTCAATTTCTCATACTAGCATAGCCGCAATATTATTGTTCTTATTCCTACTTAAGAGCATCTGCATGCAATTCACCTTCTCCAAGCGTTATTTAGTGCTCATGTCTTAATCTTTTAACAACTATAGTAATCTCAATTGCCTCATATTTAACTTAATTTGAATATAAAATGATACTTAACGCTTTGTGGTTAATATGTACTTCACATTACTCCATGTGAAGATAATGTTGGGGATACTATAGAAACTAATACTAAGCCATACATTGGGTATTTCCATTCATAAGGTTTTAGCTTGATGCCTAAGTGGTGACCTTTATTTATTTATTTATTGCAGACATAGATAATCTATTATTTTATGCATTATTACGTATAACAAAATCATGTGTATTTCATGGTAGAATCAATATATGAGCATATATCAAATTTTTTGTTTCAACTGTTCAAAAAAACAATTTTATTAAACTCTAGGCTCTATTTAAACATGTTTTCCTTTTGAGGCAAGTTAGTTAGGGTAGGAAAAAGTTTGAGAATCGTTTTATAATATTCTAGCTATATCTGTTCAGCCCTAATAAACTTTTACCGTAATGACATTGGTCGACTTGGTCCGCTTTACTGTTGTCTCAATCTCATTAAGGTCTATTATTGCCCCAAGAGTGCTATAATCCTCTACACTAAAATTCATATTTGCTAAATATTGCGTAATGTTTGTTTTTCGTGTTGTTGTTTGCAGTAGGATTCTAAGGGGCTCCTCATTCTTTTTCAGTTGTAGAGTACATTAGGATATTATCTAGGAACACCACAACAAACTTATCAAGTTGTGACTTGAATAATCTAGATATGAGATTTATAAATGCAAATAGAGCATTTGAGAAATCAAAAGGTATAACCATAAATTCGTAATGCCTATATCTCTCTTAAAAATGTAGTCGTAGGTATATCATTAGCCTTAATCTTTAATTGATGATATCGGATCTTAAGACACCACCTTGGAATTTGTTAGTGTAGAAAAAATGATTTTTTACTTTGTTGTAGTGATTTTTTTTTCTATGATAGCTTCTAAAAGACCCAATCGATACTCTTGTATCGTGCTTAACGTTTGTTGCTTTTACTATCTTAAAGTGGTGATTTAGTACCTAGTTCTTAGACATAGCTTTATGGAGGCGAATTTAGAGTCTCACCAAGGTGTTTGGTAAATTCTTTTCTATGGTCTAATGATTTTACGAGTAGAATTGTAGACTTAACAAGGGCTATCAGAATTTTCTATGGTGAATATTCAGTGGTGCATGATTAGGCCTCATATCCTATAAACAAAACTTTTACTAATCGAGTCAGGTCAAAAAAAAAGTTTAACGTTTGTTGCTTTTACTATCTTAAAGTGGTGATTTAGTACCTAGTTCTTAGACATAGCTTTATGGAGGCGAATTTAGAGTCTTACCAAGGTGTTTTGTAAATTCTTTTCTATGGTCTAATGCTTTTACGAGTAGAATTGTAGACTTAACAAGGGCTATCAGAATTTTCTATGGTGAATATTCAGTGGTGCATGATTAGGCCTCATATCCTATAAACAAAACTTTTACTAATCGAGTCAGGTCAAAGAAAAAGTTTAATCTAGGTCAAAAGAAAAATAAAAGAAAATTTTAATTACTAAACTTTAGAAGTTATTGACACATATATATGTATTTAAAGTTTAACTAATTTGAAACTTTTTACAAAAATAAAATATAAATTGGTCACTTATTTGAAAAGTTAGTTTCCTATTCGTTAACTCACAAAACATTTAAGAAAAAAATGATACAAAAATAGTTATTTAATAGAATGTTCATCATAAATGATTCAAACAGAATCAACTTTTTTTTTGAAAACCTATTAAATCGATAAATTTTGCTAAGTTCCAAAATATTTTTGTGAATGTGTAAGTAAATTTATTAGGTGAGTAAAATGTTAAAATTTGATCCTAAAAAAAACATTCATGGATTAGGTCACAAATTGTATGCATAGCAATAAAATAATGAAAGATAAACTTACGAAAATAATTTAATAACTAATGAATGTGAAGAAAAGTTATGAAAGTAAATATCATACATGTATATAATATATATATATACTTTTTTTTTAGCCAATCAAGTTCCAATTATGAATATATTAACAACATATGATTCTTTAAAAACCTAAGTTGTAGTCTCAAGATTTAAATCTAAGTTCATATTTAAAGTATAGTATAAATGATCTTAATCAATTTACTAAGAGACTATTTATATACTATGCAATACTATAAATTTATATAATTTTGGTCATGAAAAAAAAGTTGATTATCAATTTTATTTTTCTTTCTATACAACTCCTAAATTTTTTATTTCTCGCCATTTATTCTTCTACGTGGCATCCTACTATATTGCCTAAAATAATGAAGACACTAAAACATTTAACTATTCGGAGATCTTAGTTGGTGGCCCAAATTACTTCCAATTTTCGAGTTGGCTACTTAATTCATCTAAATTACTATTTAATACTTATGCTCGTAGACTATGTTTTGCTTAACCTGAACATACTAATTCGAAGTTCGGAACCTAGGCTCTGATACCACTCTGTCACGCCCCCAATTTTGGGCCGCGTGATGGCCATGTCTTTAAGCATATAGGACTCAAAGACAATCGAAAATGGGAGGTAGATATTCAATGAATGGGGCTTCTTCCATGCTCCATCTACTTTTGACCTTCTGGTGGGCGAGAAGTCCAGTATTGACTTCCGTCCTTTGAGCTAAATCAAACAAATACTAAGTTACAGTTCAAAATATTATTTTATTGAAAATAGAAATTCGAGAGTTCTTCAATGATATCTTTACAAAAATCCAAAAACTAATTATTGAACCTAAATAAAAAACTAATGTGCCATGACTCGAGAACCACGAATCTTCTCCACCCCCAAAAATGCTCTTGGTCTTCCTCTAACTCAATTAAACTTTCTGCAAAGGTTTTAAATAGTGATATGAGCGATGAAATCGCCCAGTAAGTAGTCCTTACACCTCTTACCGATCTAGAGCATGTTAAATATATATTGCAAAATCAAAAAATGAATCTTTACTTTTAGAAAATCGATGTACTTTTCATGAGAAGAAACTTTCTATTTATGAAACCATTCGTATAACATTTGATCAATTTTGTAAGTAATTCATAAAGTAATATCATGTTACCAATTATTTGCAAAGTATGTAATTCGATCTAGGAAGTATTCTAATGCTCATGAATTCTTAGAACCTAGTCAGTAACTTGATCAAGTCCTAGCTATTTATCCCGCTAGGTAGGCCAAAATTGCTATTAATTTGCCGCAGTAGGCTTAAATGTTCAAACACTACTATTAATTCGCCGCAGGAGGCTCAAAGACTCAAAGTACTGCATATTTGAATCCCTACAGCAGGCTCAGAACTAATTCCTTACCGACAGATACTAATACTTCAGAGCATACGAATCATTCGAAAATCTCAAAAGAAAATCTTCTATCATAAGTAATTCATTATTTATAAAGCAAGATCACATAATAGCATTTTTGTATATACGAAAAGTAAACTAGCATGCTCAAGACCTAATTTTATATTCAAAAATAACTTTGAAAACATAACATGATATTTGATTAAAAGAGTTTTAGATAAAAGCATAGGAAGGAAAAACCACTTACTGTTGCAATGGTTGTCTTTAGTTAACCGTCCTCGTGTTTGTTTTTACATGACTTCCTAAGTCTAGATGAAAATTTACAAAGAATTATGAAGAAAGGTGCAAAATTTCGTATGTGTGTCTTGAGGGTATTTATAGAAGGTTGTAGGGCTTAGATGATAGAGTTTGAGTAGGTTTCTAAGCCCCTAAGGGGTTAGATATGATATGGTAGACTTAAATGTACAAGATATGGTTGTTTTGGGGTGATATGCCTATCCAAAAGATCCACTAAATAATAAATTCGAAAATTAATGTATAAATAAGAAAACGAATAAATATATCCATATATACACATTCCAAAATATTTAATAATACATGTAAAATAATTTTGGATGAGTTTCAAGTAGTTAGAATTAGATTTTATCAAGATTCAATAAATCTATAGATTTAGTAAGTTGTTAATAGACATCTATGCCATTTCCATATTCTATATAATATTTTCTTTCTATATATTTAGATTTATTAAATCCTCATGATTTAGGTAGTTAGAGATACAATCAATCTCATCATTAAATTATGGAATTTGAATTTGTCAAATTATAAATATGTATATATATTAAATATATATATATATATATAAATATATTTAATTAATTATTATTGGGCTAAAATATATTAGTTAATTAGACCGGGTATTACAATTCTAATAAATATAGAATTATCTTCTAGTTAAAGTAATTATTAAACAAAAATACGTTCATGAGGATTAGGGAGGGAAAGTCTCAAAAAATATAGAACTAACTTATGCTATAGGTGATAGATGGTTGTGTCATGTGTGTTTCAGAAAATAATAAATGGTTAAGTTTGATTTAGGTCAAAAAATAATTTGCATTCTATGAATATGAATCTGGCTATTGATACACTTTTCTTATGGAAACTAATTATATTTGACATATTCTGAATTATACTACAATTTGTTGGGTTCATTTTTTAGATGGTTGATATGTGTAATTGTAAATGGTTTTATATTTTTCACCACAATTTTATTCTTTGAATATGTAGTTCTTATTTGTGTGATTTTTTTTTCTTCGAATAACTATTTTTAAAACGTAAATTAGAATACAAAGTAAGTACACAATATGAAATACAACATAAAAATCACTTTCAAATTTGATTGCATAACATATTCTAAAAGAAAGTTGTTTAGAAAAGGAAATTTGTTGGAATTATTTATACCAAAGGATGTACCTCGGGACATACTAGAATGACTATTATTCTTTTTTATTTTTTGGTTAAATGAATTGTTAATTTTTGCAAGTACTACATGAACAAATGTTTTGATATTTTTATACTTTTATAGAGCTCAAGCCATAACCTTAATTATTTGGACTTATTATTGTTTTCTCCTTCTCAAATCTATATCATATTACTAGGATTTTCTCCTTCTCAAATCTATATCATATTTGGACTTGCTGGTAAGAGTTCCTGGAATGAACCCAAATGTGTAAATGTTTTCTCCACACTTGAAATTAAAAAAAAAACACAAACAAATTTTCAAGAAATCAGAATCATAAACAAATATTAATTCGTTGACTAAATAAGAAATGAAACTGTTGAGAAAAACCATATAGTAAATAAAAATAAATTTTCAAAAATTAAATATATTGTATATTCTCTAAAAATGTCTATGATCTGAATTTAAAGTGAACAATTTCTATTTTGAAAGATTAGTTCAGTAAACAACTTTGAGAAAAATTGAAAAGACAGTAAAAAAAAATAAGGGACAATTACTTTTGTCATTTTGGGTTGGGGCTTGGGGTGGTATGGAGTAATTACTATTTAACTTAATTGTCATCTATTATTTAAACTTATAAAATTAAAACAAAAATAAACACATAAAGGTCAAAGAAAATTGAGGGCCCGGATGCCTTTAAAGTGAAGTTTCTAATTTATTGTGATTACCATATAATTTCAATAGATCATAATCAATGAAAGTTCATAACTGATCGTTGAACTAAGGTTGTTATTGAGTTCAATGTATCTTCACCATCAATATACTTATTTCTTGATCAGTTTACTGGAGATAATAGTTTAAGATGACTTTTCTGTTGTTGTTTTTTTGGATGACGAGGGAAACCCGCAACCGCTATCGTGGTGCGCACTGGGTAAACCTCGCTCTTATGTAATAGCCTGCAAACCACACAAGAGAAGTAAGCAATCTTAGGTTGCCCATAGCTGACAGGCTCACAGTAGAGAAGGCATTTACGCATTCCTTCAGCAGGAATCGAACCTGTGACCAAAGCCACAACATTCAGATGCCCTACCAACTTAAATATCACTTGCGAAATTCAATTTACATTAAAGTAGTAGTCTGTCTTTTCTGTTGTTTCAATAGGACCAAGTGGAAGAAATACTATTGAAATTGACTTTGTAAAGATTAACTTATATTTGAAACCAAATATAAATATTCAGTTGAGATATACTAAGTATATTTATGTCATTCAATTCATTTGAGATGGGTCTACCCGAAATTCGATGGCTCGGTCCATTTACATTTCACCCGAGTTTAATTAAACATGAGTTAGACTTAATACAATTATGCGCCGAGTTTGAAGCTAACTTGCCTTGATATAAGCTCAACTCAATAAAATTTTTACAATATATTTTATAGTTTATCTCAACGTGTTTTTTCTCAAACATTTTCATATTAACTTTTATACAAGTTAGAAAATAAAATAGGTGCAAACGTTGGCTTGGTAGCTTGCTTATATATGATTTTTAGTATCATATTGTAAGTTAAACAACTCAAATATTAGGTAGTTTAAGTACAGTTCAAGAAAAAAAATCTTCGTTTTATTTAATATTGAATTATATCATTGTTATCGAAAACGTAATTTGAATCAATTTGCCATAATAATATGTTTCCTAACTCATATTATTTCTAGAAACTCTTTGGGACTATAAAATTTTTAATGATAAATATCTCTAACAAACAAACTTTTCCAAAAACAAATCACAAGTGATATGATTTGATATTTATTAACTTAATTCATGTACAGCTAATGTAGCATTCTAGCATTAAATAAATTAATTTGATAAAAAAATGCAAATTATTTAAGAAAATATATTATGCTCCATAAGGAGCTCGAGCAACTCCATGTACATCGACTTCAATATTATCCCGAGGAAGTCCGGACGGCCTAATAACAGTTATTCGTGACCACGCTCAAATATGTCAAAAAAAAAATTATATAGTTTAATCGAAGTGTGGATGCATAAACATAATATAATGTATTTAAATGTATTATACATGTATTAGGTTTAATGGGCTGGCAATTGTTTTTTATCTTTTTGGGATGAATTGGTGAGGTTGCAGTATAAGTTCGTTAATATAGCACTCCCCAACTATATGTACCAACTTCACCAACATTTTCGAGCATTTTCGATCAATAACATGGTATTGAATCGCCACTAGTGTCTGGACATTACACCTATCATCATAAAACCCAACAACGTGCTATTTTATCGAGCGTAATAATAAGCATCATCAAACTTGCTAAAAAATTGTTCACATCTATGATTTGCATCTTCTGTTGAAACACTAGTATTCATTGGACCCTAGACATTTCGGTTATAAGCCATTTTGAATAATTTAAAAATAATTTAAAATAAATAAAATATTATTTTAAAATTAGATATATAATATAAATTAGATTAAAATATAAATTAGATATATAATATAAATTTAATAAATGTATAGAGAGGGAGAGTTCTTGGTGTAGTGTACTAAGAATATGTATAGAGAGGGGGAGTTCTTTAATTTTCTCTTAGTAAGAATATGTTGTAGTGTAGAAAAATTTTGTTGTGACCTGCCTATTTAAATAGGCAGGGCCACGGTGGCAGGCCGCATATGCGGCTTCGTAGAAGGCGCATGCGCTTAGCAATAGGTGAATGTGCCTAGCTGATTCCCCTTGGTCCCGAGGGGAATCTCTGAAAAAGGGGGTCAAAGTTTGACCCTTTTTTCAGACCTCTGAAAGAGGTTGCCTACGAGGTGAGAAAATACATATTTTTTTAAAAAACAAATTAGATTTGGTGCTTTCATGGAAGACGCATATGGAGCGTGGAAGACGTTTAATGCTACATTTCGAACTTTGTCCAAAAGTGTGTTATATCTTGAAATTTTATTTCAATCTATATTATTTATTTGATTTTCTCAAAAAATTCTTGATATTATTTTAAATTTTGAAATATTTTTTTAAGAATATTATTATGAGATACCGATGAATTTTATGAACAATCAATTTTAATGTGTAAATTTAACATCATCAAAATATATTCTTTTAATCCAATGGAATCACTTTCACATCATCAAAATATATTCTTTTAGGTTTCATTTGTTTGACAAGGAATGAAATCTAAAATGGGATAAGATTTCTGGTAATTTGATTACCATAAATCTAATTCCATTAATACTGTTTGCTTGTCTACAAAAATTTGTGTAAGGATATATTTTTTTCCATTTTTTGGTTTGGTTCAAATACATATAATAAAGAATGGAATCTAAAATTAAAGACTTTAACTTAAATACCCTTATTTTAAATCATATTTGTATAATCTAATTATAGATTTTCAACCATAGTAGAATAATTGATATTATATATATATATACATAAGTGTATGTACACATATATATTTAATTTGGTTAAATAATAAAAAAATAAATAAGATATAAATTTGGTTCAATTGCATTATCATCTTTTAGAAAATGATAATTAAATTGAATATGCTTATTTTTTATTTCATATTGTTTGACTTTTAAAAAAATTGATACATATAATTATTTTAAATCGGAAACATATTATTGTTAATAAATATATTAATCATATGTAACCAACAACCATTTCAAAAGTACTATCACAAAAACAACATAACAATTTTTGAATTTCATTCAATAAATAAATATCAAATAAAATGTAATTCCACGATCTATTTGACAATAAAAATATTCTAAATAAATTAAAAATACAAAACTATTTCTTCATAAATAATAACTTAAATGAAATGCATAAATAAATAGCTATTTTTTATTTTGTATTATATTTGATATAGGGGTAGTAAAGTCATTAAGGTATTGTATTTATGATTACCTTGATATGGTAATCACAATACCTCAATAAATAAGGTATTGTAATTCCCTTATAAATTCCATATTTTGGGAATTAGATTGCATTCCATAATATCAAATAAAAAATATCAAACAAGGTAATTTGATTTTTGGGAATTATTATTGGAATCACTTGATTTCTTCTCCCCAAGAGTCAGACAACTCTTTGCAGTATATATTGAAGGGAAAATCAATGTGGTGGCTCCGAGCATTTTAGTATCTTTCTTTTTTTCTCTATTTTATACTCAGTACATAATGTATGTATTTTGATTTAAAAAAAAAGTGTCCATAAAAAGAATAGTTTGATTCACAAAGTGCAGTTAACTTTCTATATATAGCCAGATATGAGCACTTCGCACCCTATTTTATAATATTTTGTGCATTGGAGTACTTATACATTGCAAATATGTGTACTTCTCTAATGCACGGACACTTCAAAAAATCACAACGTATCGTGTCAGACATCTGATCGGACACGACACTCATCCGACACTCCACGACACCATGTCCGACACTCCCGATACCGTGTCCAATATAAAACTAATTTTTTTTGCTTAAAAAAAATAAAAAAAATAAAATATGAACACCGTAATGAATATAGTTAGAAGATATGTCTACTATGTATGCATTATTTGTGACACTTGATGTTATTTCACTTATTTTTTGTCATTTTGAAAACTAAAGTATTTGTTTTTCTTTCAAATATATAACTTTTCAAATCAAATACAAATTTATAACGTACAATAGTCATTCTTATAGTTTATTTCTCTAACCAGTCATTTAAATTAGAATGAAAAAACTAATTTATAAATTTAACGTAAATTACTTAACATATATATGTATATTAATTTATATATATATATATATATATATATTTTATTAGTAGTTTCGAGGTCGTGTCGTGTCCTAACATTTTTAAAAATACCGTGTTCCGTGTCCGTGTCGTGTCGTGCGCCGTATCCCGTGTTCCGTGTCCGTGCATCATATGTGTACTTTAAGTACACAATATATGTCATGTTTAAAGCACGTGACATATTTATTAGATAGCAAATTCTAAGTTGTTCTTTCAAATGGATTTATTTGTCACAATTTACAGAAATTGGGTACTCGAGTGTAAAAAAAGTTGAGTACAAAGTCTTGGGATCCAATAACAAATTCTCTAAACTTAATTTTTTGTTAAAAATATTCAGACATGTCAAATATTCTTTAATAAGTTTATATGTGAATTATACGTCTCAAAACATCTACCTATCTGAAATAGACATACCTATCTAAAATAGAAATAGAAGATAAAACATGGTTTAGAATAGAAATTCTCACAGTAAAAGCACATAGCACATATGGTCGGAACACGGCTGCCGGTGGTAACTGGGCAGATGGAGGATGGTGGTTTATACTTATATATATATATATATAATATATAATGTATATGTATAAACATGTTTTTATATATTATTATTATAGAGAGACATATAATTATCTTTTATATAAATTTCAAATGGTAAAAATAGTATACTTGTGGTGCCCTCTAATTTAATCATGCAACTAGGATCGAATTAATTATTATTTATATTCACATAATTATATCTTATTCATATTAATTCACATGGTAGAGTATAATATATCACATTCTCTCCTTTTTAAAATACACACATTCAATAAAACCAACACTAGTAGTGTTCAAAATGAATGATGACTCATCACTGGCCCACTTGAGAAGAGTTTGACTTTATATGCGGATGAAAGCTTTTGAAATAAAAGGCTAACGTGAAAAAAATAAATGCAAAGGGGTGAGCTTGCGACTCAGTAAGCAATACAAATAAATAAACTCTAGTTATGACTAGTTTACTGTGGTGACAAAACAGAGAATTTGAAACAGGAGATATTTGTTGTTATGTGACCTACAAACTGTTTTGCTCAAAACGCCTATTCAAATGAAGGAAACACTCTTAGAGTTAAACTAAACAGTTTTAGATTACTTTTCCCTATTTTCAAAATGGTAAACCACATAATTTTAGGGATTATAAAATGAGATTTATGGCCAAATTACCGAGACATAAAAAACATGAATAAGATTTCTGTCATTAAACATGCAATAAAATATATAGAATGATTGACCCATCTAATCTTCCGAATTTGGATTTCCTCGAAACTAAACAGATTTAAAGCACTGAATAAGGTTTCCAGAACAATAAACAAAATTAAATTTGAAGCTATAGAACTCGAGTTATGACTATTTCTTTGAAGGTCATATACCAAACTTACCTATTTCTTTTCTCCCTCCCTTATGCACGATTTTTCCCTTCTTTTTCTTTCTAATTTCTAGTTGATTCTACCAAGAGGGTGTTTGGCTAAGCTTATAAGCTCTTTTAAACATTTTATAAGATGTTTGAGAGCTTATAAGCTCTTGAAAAGTGTTTGGATAATTTTTTATAATAAGAGCTTATAAGACCTAAAAATAAGATGTTTTAGTCTTATAAGCAAATAAAAAATAAGTTAGTCAAACCCACCTTATTTCAAAATCTTAAATTTTGGACGTTGTTTATATTTTTAAAAGACACAAATAACGGGAAAATTGCAACTTTGGTACCTCAAGTTGGCTTGTACACGAATCTAATACATTAAATTGGACCACTTGCAATTTGAGTACCATATGTTCAAAAAAACCGCAATTTCAATATAAATTTCGCCGGAAAATCATAAAATCGCCGGAAAAAATCACGTGACACGCACGTGACTCTCAATTTGGGGATTTTTCTGATTTTCCCTCCAAAATCACCAAATTGGGGGGAAATGTGATATTTATTTTGACGAAAATACCCTCAAATCATATTGTTTCCCCCAATTTAACCCCTATACCTAATTTTTGCCCCAAAATTGAAGAACTTCATATTTTTCCATAACAATTCGATTTCCTCCATTTCCCCAACACCAGTTTGAAGTCGCCCATTTCTTATGAATCCCTAAAATCACCAAATGAACAAAAAAACCCAAATCCACTATCCACGACAGCCCTTCTCCTAGTGGTCATATTTAGCCTCAGCCGTATGTTCTCATGATGCAACACCAGGACAAGCTCCACCGCACTGTCGCCGCCGATCTTGAGTCCGCAAAGCCTAAACTCCCCCATACGGTATTTTTATACTTCCTCAACATTATTATTTATTGAATTCTCAATTATTTTGTCACCACTTAGTTTTTGATAGGATAATAAACATAAAAAAATTCAATATTTTATTATAACTCTAGTTTGTTAAGATAAACCCAAACTTATTATGTTTATCTGCTTTAATCAGGATTTGAAGCAGAAAGAGAATCAAAGCTTGCCGGTAATAATGTCGGGGGATAAATGTTCCAAAGTTTATAGCTATGTCGTGTCCATGTGAGTCGCCGCGAACGGGGACAATCGCCGTCGAGGTGGAGAAGCAACCGCCGTTGCGGATTGCCGTGCCTTTGTACTTAAAGTAGTTTATGTACGGTAGACATATTTTCCATGTATATAAATTTTTAGAATTGAATCAAATTATATGTTTTATTGTTAAATGTTAGAGGAACTAGAAACGTCAAAACGGATTTCTTATTCTCATTTGGAAAGAATACAATGTGAATTCTTAACGTCTTCCTTTTTTTTTTTGCTCTTCATTAATAAAAAGGAAATGTTATATGTCAATAAAAATTTTGGGTTTTGTAATTTTTAAATTATGAATACAATAACTTTATTAAAATTAATTAAGTTCAAGTAATTTTCTATAAATATTAAAAAATGAAAAATTGGTAGTATATAAAAAATGATAAATAGCTATCAATATAAAAAAAACATCTTTTTTGGTAATTGAATGGTTAACGTTGATCACAAATTGATACATTCTTAATTAATTCACATCTAGTTAATTCACAAATCGAATTTTGTTAGCTTGATACTATTACACTGCTAATCTCTAATAATGGTGACATTTTTGCTATCTAAAAGTTGTTTATAAAAAAGATAATTAAATGTATACATCGTTCGGAGAGAATTAAAATTTTAAAGGAGAAATGGCTAGATTGATATTGAAAATAAATGAGCAAAGTTTATAGTTTGGGCAATATTTGACGAATTGTCGTGCTGGGGGAGATGAAGCTAGCAATTTAATCATTTAAAAAATAAATTTATTCTTTAAAGGAGAAGAATTAAGGAAATAAACCGCAGAAAGCGTAGTCACGTTTTCATTCATAAGAAATTTTGTGGATTTTAGGTTTTTTTACATTATTTTTAATTAAAAAATCCCCAAATTTTCTGATTTTGGCGGGAAAATCAGAAAAACCCCCAAATTAATAGTCACGTGCATGTCACATGACTTTTTCCGGTGAAATTAGCATTTTCCGGCCAAATTTGTACTGAAATTGTGGTTTTTTTAATATAAGGTACCCAAATTGCAAGTGGTCCAATTTAAGGTATCAAATTCGTGTACACGCCATCTTAGGGTACCAAAGTTGCAATTTTCCCCACAAATAACTCTAGTTAATTTTCTCCTTTCTAATAATACCTTTCTCCGAAAAATATTTATTTTTATCATTGCACAAATTCTCTCGTATAATATTTCAAAACATCTTATAAGTTCAATACACTTATTTTATCCAAACACGTAAGAGCTTATCTTTTAAATAAGACCAAACATCTTATAAGCTCTTAAACATCTTATAAGACGTAAGAACTTATAAGATGTTTTAAATAAGCTTGGTCAAACACCCTCCAAGTTCCTTTGTCTAGAGGTTGTTTTTTTTTTTTTTCATGACAAGGGAACCCGCAGCCGCTACCGTTAGGTGCGCACTGGGTAAACCCCGCTCTTGTGTAATAGCCTGCAGCAAACCACACAAGAGATGTAAACCAGCCTAGGTTGCCCATAGCTGACAGGCTCACAGTAGAGAAGGCAAATAGGCATTCCCTCATCAGGATTCGAACCCGTGACCAAGGCCACAACATTCACATGTCTAGAGGTTGTTTTGATAATATATAAGGTGTGTTAAAGGTTATAAGTGTGAAAAGGAACAACCAATGATAATAATCAAGAGAAAATAACTTAACTTCCCTTGGAAGCTTGCCCCCTTTTGTCTTTTTCTTATTTTCTCTTTTTTCTTTTCTTACTACAATGCATGTATATTATAATTTATAATATAATATGATAAAATGCCCATGAATGATGCTAAAAATTCGGGTCGTAACAATATTTATACAAAGTTAAAGATTATTTAATATGTATTCGATTATGATCATTGATTTTATGGATCAAATTCGACTGATGTAAGATTAGGGACAAGATTAATAGAGTGATGCTATATACCACCGATTATAATTCACAATTTTTTTTACCTTTTCAAAATATGATAAAATTTGGATTCAATAAATACATTTAACAACAAATGCATTTAACATGATCTTTGTAATTTATAGTTACTATATTAATAAAATATCTTATCATATCAAGTGCGGTGAAAAATTGGTAAAAAAAATAAACGGTGGTATATCATTTTCTCAAACTAATATTTTATTGATAAAAAAATCAATATTATTTGATACTATTTGATTTTTACAAATAATCGGTGGTATATAATATTTCTCAAATTAATATTTTATTGATAAAAAAATCAATACTATTTTTTCTTGGGGAGGGGGTGTTCAATACATTTGATTTTCACAAGTACACTCTATGATAATAACGCCTTTTAAGGGTGTCAGATGTATTTTCATCGGTACTTATTTATAAGGGAAAATTACAAAATTGGTACCTCAAGTTGGCCTGTACACGAATCTAATACTCAAAATTGGACCACTTGCAATTTGGGTACCATATGTTCAAAAAATTGGCAATTTCAATACAAATTTCGCCGGAAAATCATAAATTGGCCAACGACTTTATGATTTGGGGATTTTCTCCCAATTTGGGCGTGGCACGTGACTCTCAATTTGGGAATTTTCTCCCAATTTGGGGATTTTTGCTCTCAATTTGGGGATTTTTGCTCTATCTCTTAATTTTCCCTCCAAATTCCATCTAATTTTATATTAAACAAAAATGAAAAATACAAAAACGTACCAACGACTTTGAGGAACTTTCCCACAATTAATTTCTCTTCTTTCTTTATCTTCTCCAAATTCATCATCTCCATTAATATTCTTAATTTCTCCAAGATCAAGAAACAACAATGGCGGATTCCACTTTTTATCAAATCCTAGCATTTAATTCTCTACTTGTTTCTAAACCCCAATGTTAGAGGCGAATTAGGGTAAATTCAAACCCTAGAGCTTAAATTCTTTCACTCTGTAACTGGAATTGAGAATTGATCTTGGAGAAATTAAGAATATTAATGGAGATGATGATTTTGGAGAAGATAAAGAAAGAAGAGAAATGTATTTTTCATTTTTGTTTAATATAATATTAGATGGAATTTGGAGGAAAAATTGAGAGATCCCCAAATTGAGAGCAAAAATCCCCAAATTGAGAGTCACGTGCCACGCACGTGACTTTTTTCGGCTAATTTATGATTTTCCGGATAAATTTGTATTGAAATTGCCAATTTTTTAAACATATGGTACCCAAATTGCAAGTGGTCCAATTTAGTGTATTAGATTCGTGTACAGGCCAACTTGAGGTACCAATTTTGCAATTTTTCCCTTATTTATAAAGTTTATAGTCTCTCTAAGGGCAAAATTGTAACTTTGGTACACTAAGTTGGCGTGTACGTACATGTTTTTTGTACTTTATTTTGGACTACTAGCAATTTGAGTACATTATATTGAAAAACTCAGCAATTTCAGTACAAATTTCACCAAAAAATTGAATTCTCGCCGGAAACTCGTGGTTTTTTTCAATTTTGGCGAGTAAATTGCAAAATGGAGGGATTTTACATATGTTGTTACCAAAATGCCCCCAACCACCGAATTTCCTCAATTTAACCTAATTTCATTATCAAAATGCACCAAATTCTTCAGTAAACAAACACAATTGCCCCAAGGTGATGTGAATCTTCCCACGATGGATTGATTCATTGCGAAATTTTCCCAAGATCAGAGTTTGCGCACTAGTTGAATGATGGATGTATATCTTTAACCCGAATTCGAACGAACCTTGGTATAAAAACCTCAACCCGATGAAGTCAATGAAGACGAACCTCAGAACGAAGTTATGATGACGCCACAAACGAGATGGAAAATCGTTTGATAAGTCGGGAACGAACGCCACGGATATAAAATCCGATAAGTTCAATAAACGTTCTTGAAGAACGACGAGAGAATAAACTCACCAAATTTAATCAAAAATATTCTCTACTTTATTAATGAAAAATGTAGCCTATTTATAGGCAAAAACAATAAACTTAATTTTGGTAAAAATCCTATAGAAAATGATATTTTCCAAAATCTAATTCCTACTAAAAATAAAAACTTACTAACTAAACTTACCAAATAAAAAGAAACCTAATAAAAGAAGGATATCAATTAAAATTGATATCTCTCCAAATCTACTTTCCTACTAAAATAAAACCTTGCTAACTAGGGCAACTTCTAAAACAAAAATGAAACCTAATAAAAGGAAAGCAATCAGATTCAAATCTTGATAAAAAGGAAAGCGATCAAATTCGAATCCTAATAAAAAGGAAACATTCTATAATATAAAAAAACATAAAAGGAAATATAATATTGCTAATATTATTCATGTCATTCCCCTCCTCTTGAAAGGGTTTTGTCCTCAAATCCAAAGCGTTATTTGTAAGCAGTATCGTCGATGCGTTGTTGAAATTGAACATGATCACCATTAAAATTTTGTCCACCCATGTGCTTTGGCTCACTCGTTTTCTTTACCCTCACTTGATCTTCATAAACTTGTTGAGGTGTTAGTGCAACAATCACTTGTTCATTCACTTTTGTCTCACCACTATCATTGATCCATTGTAGCTTGCATGGTTTAGGTTGCTCGAAAACAAATATGTCTAATTTTTCCACGGTAGATGTGTTAGCAATATTTGGGCAATTATCATCATTGATAGTCACATTATTTACCTTATCTTCAACCACCGTCACGTGTTCGCTCAATGTTCTTTTCGAAACCAAAGTTAATGCATCATTAGATATGCACCCCTCACTCGAATCCTCCAATGATGGAATCTCATCAGGGTTGGGACCTTTATCGGCTTGGTTGTTATGGTGGTTCATCTCTTCTTTGTGTTCCATCTTTGATTCATCGTTTTGGTTTTCATGGTGGCTTATCTCTTGTTTGTGCTCCATCTTTGATTTTTGTTTGGCTTGCCACTCATTCTTTTTACATTTGGTATGCTTCCCAAGCACGTTCCGAAGCATGTTCTCAAGCTTGTGTATTTAGGCGAAATCTACCCCTTCTCTTGAGTTGGCCCTCATACCGATCCATCCTCTCCTTGAGTCGCTCAAATTCAGTTCTTACCAACCTTCTCATCTCAGCCTTTAGCTCTTCCACGAGGAACGTAAAGTCACCTTTTATATATTTAGGAAAATATTCCATAGACATAACTTTTTTTTTTCGAATTTTTTTTTTCAACTTGTTTTTTTTTTCAAATTTTTGAATCGAGACCTACAAGTACGAAAATTAACTAGACAGAAAAAAAATTGTTTTTTTTTTTCGAATTTTTTTTTAAATTTTTTTTTTATTTATTTTTTATTTTTTTTACCTACAGGTACGAAAATTAACTAAACAGGAAAAAAAATCGTTTTTTTTTTATTTTTTTTTTAATTTTTTTTTTTATTTTTTTTTGAATTTTTTTTTTGTGGAACGAAACCCACGAAAATACACTAAACAGAATCTTAAAAAAAATCAAAATAGGAGATAACTGCCGGTAGGGCTTTCCAGAACTACGTGGCAAACGTAGCTCTGATACCACTTGATGTGAATCTTCCCATGATGGATTGATTCATTGCGGAATTTTCCCCTAGGATCTGAATTTGCGCACGAGTTGATTGGATAAATGGTTATCTTTAACCCGAATTCGATTGCGACAACGAACCTTGGTATAGAAGACCTCGACCCGATGAAGTCAATGAAGACGAACCTCAGAACGAAATTATGATGACGCCACAAACGGTATGGATTGCCGCTTGATAAGTCGGGAACGAACGCCACGGATATAAAATCCGATAAGTTCAAAAGTTCTTAAAGAACGACGAGAGAATATTTTTTGATTAAAATCCGTGAGTTTATTCTCTCGTCGTTCTTTAAGAACTTTTGAACTTATCGGATTTTATATCCGTGGCGTTCGTTCCCGACTTATCAAGCGGCAATCCATACCGTTTGTGGCGTCATCATAATTTCGTTCTGAGGTTCGTCTTCATTGACTTCATCGGGTCGAGGTCTTCTATACCAAGGTTCGTTGTCGCAATCGAATTCGGGTTAAAGATAACCATTTATCCAATCAACTCGTGCGCAAATTCAGATCCTAGGAAAATTCCGCAATGAATCAATCCATCATGGGAAGATTCACATCACAAGGCCCCCAAACCTTTGAATTCTTTTGCAAATCTTTTTGTAACTTTTCTAAAACAAATGTATTATATCTATTTTATATTTTGGGTGTTGTGTCCGTATAAACTTTTACAATTTTCTATTTGACACTTTTTTTCTTATTTATTTATTTATTTAATCTAAGTTTCAAATTAGCAATTAAATTTGAATTTAGTAGAAATTCTATACATGAACTGGTGAATTATGAAAACTGGCGTTAAAATCCCATATAGTTTGTTTGGACTATGAAGTTCTTGGACGGGAATTGAAGAATTTTGGGATTTTTTAAGGTGAAATTAAGTTAAAATGGGGGGTGGAATTGGTGGTTAGGGGCATTTTGGTAAAAACATATGTAAAAGTACTTCAATTTTGCAATTTTCCCGCCAAAATTGAAAAAATCCCCAAATTGACGAGTTTACAACAAGAATTCAATTTTCCGGTGCAATTTGAATTGAAATTGCTAATTTTTTCAATAAAGTGTATTCAATTTGCCAGTAGTCCAAAATAAAATATCAAAAACGTGTACACACCAACTTAGTGTACCAAAGTTGCAATTTTGCCATCTCTTTAAGCTCTTAACCACATTCTTTAAGTACTATTACATAACATATGTAAAAGTTGGATCAACACTGGGGGCAACACCTTGGGTTAGTTGGGCAAATGAATCTTGTGGCCTTTGTCACGGGTTCGATTCCTCTTTAATGAATGCCTATTGGCATTCTTTTGTGTGGTTTGCAAGCTATTAGACAAAAGCGAGGTTTACCCAATGTGCACACTATGTGAAACCTATGCTGATTTTATTCTATTGTGTGGTTTGCAAGATATTAGACAAGAGCAAAGTTTACCCAGTGCACACCCTATGTGAAACCTATGCTGGTTATATTCTATTGTGTGGTTTCCAAGCTACATATTACTTAAATATGATTTACCAGTGTATCTTCTACGTTATTTTTTTTGGCATAATTGTTATTTTTTTGGTATAATTATTGTAATAGTTACGTTTATATTTCTAAATATGAATAAATAGTTACCATGTGTAACTAGAATCGATTAGCTGATTAGAAATTGTTGATAACTCCCAGGAGCCACAATAAATTAACACATTGCGTAGTGATAAGTGATAACTCCTAAGAGCCACCAACTATCACCCAATTGGCATCCTCCATAATTTCAGAAATTTGATGACAAACATGAATATTATGTAATTTAATTACTATATGCATCTATTTTATTTTATTTTATTTTCATGACACAAAATCACATTCTAAAAGTACTCTCAACTCAGCTTATTCTGTCCATAAGGAAAATGTAATCAAATTTTTCGCAACCCAAATTACCCAATACAAGGCCAAAGCAAATGCAGGATAAGAACATGCAAGAAGGTAATTTACCGAAGAATAATGACAGCCAATTCTATAAGAAGCCATAAAGCATAGTGTCATCGACTATACAATAGCTTATAATAAAGATTTATTTGAAACATTTTTCAACAATAAGGGGACAAGTTAAAGAGAAGTTTGCTTGGAAGAATATAACATGTTTATACACTTACCAATCTACAAGAACTTCTCTATGCAGGTTGTTAATGTTGACTCTGGAACTGCACCAATGATAGCATCTTTCTTCTCCCCATTCTTAAAGATTATGACAGTAGGAATGCTTCGGATTCCATATTCGGTTGCAATCGAGGGGCTCTCATCAGTGTTAACCTTGTAGCATTTGAGCTTTCCAGCGTAGTCCACAGCCAGTTTATCAATGAGTGGGTGGATCATGCGGCACGGCCCACACCATGGTGCCCAGAATTCAACCAAAACAGGTGAATCAGACTCGAGTACAAGTGACTTCCACGTCGAATCACCAACAGCTGGCACTGCAATTTTAGAAGGACATAATGAACTCCTGTTATGTTTACCTATATCATTACTAAACAACGAATTTTACATTCAGTAAAATGGTAGAAAATCTTTGAAAAGCATGAAATGCACAATTTATAAGTCTGATGGAAATTTGATCCAGCATTGTGTATCGTCATAAACAATAACCAGCCACACCAGATAAGAAGTTAACAATGGCGCCGCTGAACCACTAGCTTACCAAAATCCTCTAAGTTCAATGAATCAGTTTAGACTAGGTAATGTAGTCTGATGGCCGATTTAGCCACCCTGACCAATGTGCCTCAAACACCTCCAATCCCAGTTTCAATATCAACTACTTGAGGGGCCAGAAGGCCACATATGGAAATTTGTCATGGAGACGGCAAACAAGAAGGTGGAGATGATGGAAGGTTGCTTGCAAATATAGGAGAAGAAGCAAATAGAAGGAAAAAGAAATTGAATGAGATAAGAAGGTGATTAACCCGAAGAAAGAAAAAATAGAAGGAAAGGAACGTGGGTGGTGTAGAAGATTAGGCAAGAAGTGTTTGTGAGACCTGTCTTACTTTTTGACTGCTTAAGATGGAAAACCTGAGCCTTCATGAACGAAGTTTCCAACCCAGGCAGTTAGAGATAAAACCTAGCTAGTAGCGCACAAGGACGTGGAAGTAATAATATGGATGCCCTACAGAAACACAAACCAATACAAAATCAAAGCATTTCCGGTATAAACATAATCAAAAACTAATCAAAACCAACAACTTAGCGATCAAAAAAGAGTATAACCTGTGAAATTATCAATTCACATATTAGATAAAACAACATTCAATCAAAACATAAATACTAATTTTCAGCACAGGCGATATAACCAACAAACAATAAAGAATAAATCTTCACCAGAGAATCATTGAGTAAAAAATCAGAACCTTGGACAGCTGTATCTTGTGCCTCGCAAACGATTCGACCACCACGGCGAGCGATCCTTGGATTCATTTTTCCCGACAAGCGCGCAGTCTGGATCTTGAGGCCTCTGAACTCCGAGAAGCGGACAGCTGAGCTCCGGGATCCATGGATTGGAGACAAAGAAGGCGATGAAAGAGCGGAGGCGCGTGGGATAGTAAGGGTTTCCAGCACACCAGCCATGGCTAGAAGAATTACGAAAGACTGTGAGTAGTATTTTGCGGATAAATGGAAAAGAGTGTGGTGGACAGGAGAGTGTAGTTTGTTTTGTTTTGGGGATTTTTTTCCTCTTCCAGATTGTCACGTGCCAGTCATGTTGCCGTTATTGGATTGGGTCTTCGGATTTTGGTCCTGGGCTTTAGTATTTGGGTCCGAGCCCTTTTGAACTCATCATATCCTGAAGAATATTGTACAATTTATAAGTCTAAATTAAGAATAGTGAGTTAGCACAGCAAAGCCCAATAAAGCCTCTTTGCTACAAACTACAAAGGCTCATTTCATGCCATAAGTTGAGCAAAAATTGGTCAGAATCTAACTATAATAAAAATAGTTTAAAGCACTTTTGAAATATCATGAATTATATATGAAAAAAAAAAATGATAATGGATTTGTGCTCTAGAAAAAAATTGGGTCGGGATGACTTGGATGATTTAAACTGAAAATTCTGGGATATTAGAATAGGTGGTTAAATTTCCTTGATTCATAAATAGCCACATGGCTTATTAATCAAGGACATTTTCTGGAAGAGAGTGCAAACTACTCTGAAATTTGATTCGATCATACTACCAAACTTGATCAGTTTGATTTATTAGAACATATATATATTGGCCTGATGCTAAATAATTAGGTATGATTAAGTCAAGTTTCAATTTCTTAGATTGTAATCTAAGACTTAATCCGAATTATCCAAAACCAAGAGACAAGCATTTAATGTATGAGTCTAATTCAGATATTTCTAATGAGTTATTAAAAGAATTAGGAATTAAAAATAACGCGACTACGAGACAAGCATTTGATGTCAACTTCTTCAAATTTGCTTTTGCTAAAGATTTAACTTGGGTTTGAATTCAATAAAAAAATTCTGTACCACTGATCTATTATAATTATTTTAATTACATACAGGCCAACCCTATCTAATAGGTTGTGTTACCTTTATATATCACTCGTTATTATTCGTTAATCCACACAAGAGCAAATAATTAACAAACAAGAAGAAATTTTGATTTACATTTTAGGAAAATGCAGTCTTAAAACACAAGGGGCATTTTCCTAAATTAGGTCCACTTTAGCAGTGGCGGAGCCAGGAATCGAAAGTGGGGGGGCGAAATGTTAAATTTTTTATTTGGGGGGGCGAAATGTTAAATTTTTTCAAAAACACACATGTAAAAAAAAAAAATTTAAAAATTTAAAAATTTGGGGGGGGCGGCGGCCCCCCCCCCCTAGCTCCGCCACTGCACTTTAGTATATGTATTAGCCTCATTTGGACAATAGTTTGATTTTATATTAAGCCAGTTGAACAAATACTGCATACAAAGAGTGCCTCTCACTTCAGATTTTAGCATTTCCTTCAACAAAAAAGAAATAGATTCCTATCTCCAGACTTAATTAAAAAAAAATATTAATAATAATTCAAAACTTCCTGTTACATGTTCAATCAAGTAAAATCAAGTCAACTATTCAAAGAGCAAATCAATTTGTGCGTTCACAAATAAATAGTGGGGCTCTACCACCCCAAATTAGCAGCAAACCTGATATAAATGAAGGATTTACAGGCATAAATAATGTACACCTTAGATACAAGAACTGCTTCCCATGTCTTCAACAGAAATCTATACGAAATACGAAACACGAAAAAAGAGAGAACCGTAAAAGAATAACATAAAACCCTTGAGCCAGTATTTGCCAGTCGAAATATACAGCTAATGCAAGTTCCTTTCTCGCATGTACTGCTCGATTTTATCTACGTCTTCTGGGACATCAACACCATGAGCCTCATGGTCAACTTTTATCACCTGTGAGGAATAAAATAAATTACACACTCGGTCTATATTTATCCAAAACTATTACTATTTTCTATATTCAATGGCTTCTCAAAATTTACATAAAAAAGGAAAAAGGTCATTTATTCTTATTGCACCTTCATTTTGTACCCATTTTCAAGGACCTTGAGCTGTTCAAGGTCTTCTTCGAGTTGAAGTGGAGTTGGTGGGAGCTCTGGATATATCTTCAGAAACTTTGAATCAAAGCTCTACGGATATATCAAAGATGTAGAATTAGAGCCTGATTTATATTGCAAGGAACATAAATAAGAAAGCATTATAAAAAATACCTGAATCCCGAGATGAAGCAAATATGGAAATCGAGGGTTAACCTTTCCAGACCTGCACCCATTACAGTAAATCAAAATTCACACTTAATCATGTAGCCTGTGAGATACAGTAATGCCTACAAGATTTAACTGGGAAATGTACTAACTTGTTAAATGGTATAAGTCCTCGTGAGAAGTAAATTGCATAGCCATGTTTATCTACCACACATTTGACCCGATTCGGATCAAATGCATCTTCAGGCTTCAAAGAAGTGACTGCAGTGCTGAAGACTGCATCTGGAGCAGCCTGCAAGAACATTAATTACATGAGTTGCATATTTTTTCAAGCCAATTTGAGGTTTAGTAATTTCATTAATATTGCCCGTTTGAATAGAAATGGCTAGGGCAGTGCTTACAACCTGTTAATACCAATAATTAAGCCCGTACTCAACTATTTAAGAGGGGTGTCGTTATACCCATTGATACAAGGTATATAAAGAAATCATATTGGGGCCCTTCCCAACAACTACTACAGTAGTAATTTTTAGATTTATCTTTATACTTCACTTTCTTACTCGTTTAAGATGTCCAGCTGTGCACTTATTGCATTCTTAAATTGGCAACTGGACGAATAGAATAAAGAAGTTAGAACATAAAATTTTAAATTGTATGTTTCAAAACTCTCTGAAGATCTAACGACAAAATGTCACTAGCTTTCAGGTACACTCCAATGGTGAAAAGGGAATAATAGCCCTGTAACATAATTGTTTGCAATAAGCTAGTTCTAATATTATACCCACATTGTTTTTCAAAATCTAAAATAACGACGAATGAAGCCACTTTACCTGCAGGGCTTCGACAATGCCATCAATTATTTCAGGCTCTATGAGCGGTTCATCCCCCTGGATATTGACAACAACATCATATTGCTTCCCGATCTTTTGAAGCGCTTCATTGCAGCGCTCAGTGCCTATAAAGAAATCCAAATAAAACACTAAGAATAAAAGATTGGTAACAAAAAACTTATGTGATTCAGAGCACTGAAGATATAATGTCTTTACCATTTCGGCATGATTCGGATGTCATTACTACATCAGCACCAAATCCTCTACAACATTCAGCAATCTTATCATCGTCTGTTGCCACAACTATTTGAATAGCAAAAACACCGAATCAGCAACAACAACAACTAAACTTAAATAAAAACGTTTACAACGAGAAGAGAGAAACAGATGAGGTGAATCTATACCAACATGATCCAATGACGTGGCCATTTTTGCCCTTTCCCATGTTCTCTGTAATCAACATCCAATAGGGTATCAGTTATGTAAATCATAGTACTTAGCCTTCACAATTATCCATATTTACATGTAAATGAGTACCAAAATGGGCAAAGCCATACTAGATCCACGCTTAACATAAATAACCCATAACAGTAAACCCATCAAGGAGCTAAATAAGTAAAGAAATTACAAGAACAGCACAAAACAATTGCATATATCTATCAATCTATACAGGGAAGATACAGGTATACTGAAAAAAAATGAAAAAGATAAAAAAGTAGAACTTACCTGGATCATGGGCTTGCCGAGGATGTTAACTAGAGGTTTGCCTTGGAAGCGAGATGAAGCATAGCGGGCAGGTATAATTCCAATGACGCGACTACGAAATCTCCCGGATCGGCGATAATATAAGAAAGCATGTGCACCAAGCGCCGCCGCGGCCGCCGCTCCAACAGCCAGGCCGTGAAATAGCCAGGATTTGGTGGAGCTGGAGCTTGAAGATGATGATGTAGAAGAGGGATTGCTGATCGGCATTTGCCCAGGAAAAATCAATGAGATTTTGCTGTACTCGAGGGAAACTATAGAGTGTGAAACCTGTTTCTTGAGCCAGTCACTAAACCGTTTAGATCAACAAACAAAATACTATAAAATAGGAAAAAGTACTGAACTCGAAAACCCCCAAATTTAGAGTTAATAAATTTATAAATTTAATTGTCCTGAAATAAGAATTAATCAATTATAATTTCCTACTAAATTTTTACTTACAAATTTTATGTCAATAATTGATATTAAGTATGATTTTAATCTGAGGTTTTAGATTCATTAATCTCTTTAAGAAAATATACTTTTAGATAATCATTATATTGAAATAAAAAACAAATTATATCAAAAGTATTAAAATTTCTAATTTCAAAAAATCAGTATTATACATTTACCAATTTGAACATAAAAAATGTTGAAATAAAAACATTTGATCCGTTCTTAATCTGTGTAATGAAGGGTAATTTAGTTTAAAAGGTTGTTATCCTAGCTTTTTTGTTTTTTTGTTTGAAATTTGTAGAATGAATTTTTGAGATTGAAAAATACCTTCATGAGTTCTTTTGGATACAAAATTTTATTTTAGAGAATTTTAGTAATTAATCCAAAATATAAATTAGCATTTCATAATTCATAGAATAGTCTGATTATGTTCTTTTTTTTTTTTTCAACAATTTACTTAATCCGAACAATCAGATCTAGAGATTTGGTGGCAAATTCTGTATTACTTTAATTACTTTTTCTTGATCCCCTTTTCTATTTACTAATTAATAAATATATAAACAACAATTATTTATTTCTTGTTCAGCTTTTCAGCTAAATTATACACGTGTAGTAGTCCAAATACTTTTTTCTCCGCCTCTTTTCTTTATTCCTTTTACCTATATATATATAACCAATGTTTTTAAAATTGGACCGGGGTTCAAACCGAAAAATTTACCAGGTCATTGGATCATTGGTTCGATTCGACCAGACTGTTATAAAAAACCAGATAACCCAGGTTATATATACATATATATATATATATATTATTGACTATGTACACATATCTTATGTTATTAATTTTACAAAAAAATTAATTGGAGTTTATTTTTAAAAGAATTATAATTTGAGCAAATTAAATTTAAATAAAATAGGTTAGTTAAATACACATGATGTTAAATATGTTAATCACAAATGTACATATAAAGACATTTATCATTTTAAACTCAATTTTTTTATGAGACCATAATATATCTCCCATGAAATGTATTTCATGATCAACTTTATATACAATTGAATTATTAAGAGAATAAAGTAAAATTTTAAATATTTATAAATTCAAACTAATTTTTGAAAAGTTAATATAATGTATAATATTATAAATTTTAATAAAAAACCTCTTTGGTTCATTGGTGAGCTATTTGAGTTACATAAGAGAAGGATTAGAGTTTAATTCTTGATCAATGCACATTTGAGAGAATTTTTGTAAATAAAATTGGTAAAAAATTGAAACCCGGTTCAGACATTAACCGGTTAAAGCGCCCGGTTTGGACCAGTTCGGCCGGTTCGAATCTGGTTTGCATTGGGTCAAATGCATCGGATTATGTACACAATCGGACCGCTCTAGAGTTCGGTTCACGGTTAAACCGACCGAACTGGTCAGATTTGAAGAACATAGTATATAACAACTCAAACGATTCCGCATAAGGATAATTCGGCAGTAGTAGTAAAATAATCAACCATGCTTGTGTATGTGCAATAATCCAAACCTTTTGAATAGACCCCAATTTCCACAAAAATATAGAAACTCAAATTGAAACATGCCATACTAATATTCGTCCAGAAAGAACAACAGACACTGATGACAAAAATATAAAGTTGAAGATATTTTAATATTAGGCAGGACTAAACCCGAAGAAAGGTTTAAATTAAGACCAAACCTTTTGCAATACGTGCAATAGTCTGCATTAAGTCTATTGTATCCAAGGCTTATAATGAAGGAATCAAATCTCTTATACCAACACCTCGGCGCCTGTTTGAGACCGTATAGAGATTTGTTTAACCTGCAAACCAAGTTCTCTTTGCCTACATCGCAAAACCTTCAGGTTGGAGCATATAGATTTCTTCTTCAAGTTTTCCATGAAGAAATGCAGTTTTCACATTCAACTGCTCCAGGTGTAAGTCGAATGCAACACACATCGCCAGGACCACCCTAACTATTGTAAGTCGAACCACCGGGGAAAATATCTCGTTGAAGTCAATACCCCCTTTTTGAGCATATCCTTTCACCACCACTCTAACACGATACCGTTCCACTTGGTCATTGCCATCACGCTTGATCTTATAGACCCATTTATTTCCAATGGCTTTCCTTCCTCGTGGTAACTGAACAAGCTCCCATGTTCGGTATTTATGTAAAGCTTCAATCTCTTCTTGCATTGATGTCCTCCATAGAGCCGCGTCTTGGCTTCTAGAAGCCTCCTGAAAAGTTGTTGGCTCTCCATCCTCCGTTAAAAGATAGTATGCTACATTGCTCTCAGTAATGTATTTAGAGAGCCAGCCTGATACTCGTCTTTCTCGAGTTGAGCGGCGGACTTCCGTAGCCTCACCTCCGACTGGATCTTCTTCGTGCTCTGATTCTGCTTCTGAGAAATCTGTATCATGATCTCCTGGACTATTTTCCACCATTACTGTCGTAGTCTCTAAACTTTCTTTCCCAGTGCTATCATTCCTAAACCAATTGCAGCTTATCTTCTGCAAATATTACATCTCTGCTGATGACAACCTTGTGGTTTGTGGGATCCCACAAGCGATACCCCTTTACCCCATCACCAGAACCCAAGAATACACATTCTCTGGATTTTTGATCCAACTTTATGACTTCTTGTGAATTGTACATCACGTACACAGGACTTCCAAATGTATGTAACCGAGAATAATCAGCTGGCTTTCCCGTCCACATCTCCATCGGTGTCTTTAGATCAATCATCGTTGACGGGGCGATTGATCACATAACAGGCAATTCTGACCGCTTCCGCCCAAAATGGTTTATCTAGGCCCGCAGTCTTTAGCATCACTCTCGTCCTTTCCAACAACGTCCTATTCATCCGTTCTGCCACTCCATTATGTTGTGGAGTGTATACCGTGGTTAACTGTCGTTTGATACCTTCTTGTTGACAGAACTTTTCAAACTCATGACTGGTATATTCTCCTCCATTATCTGTCCTTAGGTATTTGATCCTTTTCCCAAATTCAAGTTCCACCCGCGCTTTGAAAACTTTGAAGAACTCAAACACTTCTGCTTTCTTCTTGATTGGATACACCCAACATCTCCTCGAGAAATCGTCAATGAAAGAGATAAAATATTTTGCTCCTCCAACAGACAAAACTGATGATTGCCAAACATCTGAATGAATTACATCCAAGATGCAACTGCTCATATTGATAGATCGTCCAAACGAAACCATATGCTGCTTACTTGTAACACAATTCTCACAAAGTGGTAAAATTACCTTTGTAAGCCCTGGGAGTAACTTTTGATCAGAGAGAACCTTGAGACCTTTCTCCGATATATGGTCTAGTTTCTTGTGCCACAACATCGTCATCTCTTCTGCCGAATTGGCCGATGCAATCGATGCATTAGCTCCCTGCTCCGTGTCATCTTTAAACATGTATAAATTCGATGCGATCTTTTCTGCCCTCAAAACAACAAGCGCACCTTTGATAATCTTCATGACTCCCTTTTCAATGTGAGTCACACACCCAAGATCATCAAGTTGTCCAACAGACAACAAGTTCTTTTGTAAACCCTCTACATGCCGAACTCCTTAAATAGTGCGAGTTGTACCATCGAACATCTTCATTTTGATAGTACCAATAACAGCGATCTCCAAAGCATCATTGTTTCCCATGTACACTTGTCCCCCACGACCGGTTCATAATTTTGAAACCATTCTCTACGGGATGTCATGTGCCTTGTTGCACTGGAATCGATCAGCCACACATCATCAAACTTTGCTCTGTCATCTGCAGATATTGATGCCTCGCTACATAGAATATCGCCATCACTCAAATTTTCTGTTACATTAGCCTGGGCATTAGATGACTCAGGGTTCTTTCCTTTGGAAATTTCTTTCTTCTTGAGATTCGGACACTCACTTTTGTAGTGCCCCTATACACCACAATTGTAACATTTAATGTGCTTCTTACTCCGTGTCTGGGACTTGCCATGACTATGGCTCCCACTCGACCCATGCTCCATAGATCTTCCTCTTGCCATCGACAAAGCTTCTGCCTGCTGAGAATTCGCTAATCTGTCTTCCTTGTTCTTGCGCCTATTTTCCTCTTTCAGAATCGCGGCCGCAAGATCATCGAAGACTGGACAATCCGTGGTAGAATTTCTCGCCAGGTTGATGATAAGTTGATCATATGAATCAGGTAAGCTTTGGAGTAAAAGCTCCACACGTTCACTTGCATCTATTTTATAACCCATTGAAGTGAGTTGTGAAAATAGTGTATTTAGAACGTTGATGTGATCGGTCACCGACGCGGTTTCCGCCATCCGTAAAGTGTAAAGTCTCCGCTTTAAGAATATTTTTGTGTGTAACGATTTGGCTTTGTAGAGTTTCGTTAGCGTATCCCAAATTTCTTTAGCTGACTTCTTTTCCTCAATGTTGGACAGAACTCCATCTGTCAACGCCAAATGTAAATTGGCCACAGCATTACCATCAATCTCCTCCCACTTCTTATTATCAGTGATATCCGCCGACCTAGCCTCAATTGCCATAAGACAATTATACTTTCGTAATACTGCCTTTATTTTCATCTTCCACAATGAAAAATTATTTCCATTAAATTTCTCAATATCAAATTTCGCCGTCATTTTAAAATAACCGTTTCACCTCGAATCGTAGTCTACAAAATATAGTACCGTATAAATAATAATTTCTCTGAGTAAGCTCACTGGACAGAACTTCCCGATAGTATTTAATTTATACTACTAAAATTATGTATACACCAACAGAAACTTTCTTGTGAACGGTACTCCAACCTAGTGGCTCTGATACCACTGTTAGGCGGTACGCACTGCGGAAGCGTTGGAATATAACATTATTTGAGTTGAGACAACAACAAGATATAGAAAATAAGGGACACGAAATTTAACGTGGTTCACCCAATTTAGGCTACGTCCACGGGACAAGGCTATGATAATATCAATCTGAAAAGAATTACAAACGTCTTCACTAATAAAATAAAATGGAATAATTTTATCCGTCTCGAACTAGGAAGAACACTCTCACACTCTCTTTTATAACAAACAAAAAGAGAAGAAAGTTTATATGGAGAAAGAGAAATACTTTTGGGATGGATGCTAACAATGTCCTAATAGCTCAATTTATAGGAGAGCTTCTTCATCAGACAAATGAACCATAATGTCTTTCACATTTTCCACAAAGTAGTGCTTGACCAAGACTTTCATGTGTGAATCTCCAATTTTTCACAAAGTAGTGCTTGACCGAGACTTTCATGTGTGAATCTCCAATTTTCCACAAAGTAGTGCTTAACCGAGACTTTCATGTGAATCTCCAATTTTCCACAAAGTAGTGTTTGACATTAAATGACATTATTGTAGCAGCCTGACATGATTGAGTGGTGAAACAAGACTTTCTTAGATATGGTTTGTGTTGGGAAAGAGTGGTACTTATTATAGTGACACCGGCGCAACGGAAATGATAAAATTATTTTCCCACTAACTGGATAAAAATGGGTTTAATCAAAAGTTATTAAATGTAGAGTGAAATGGGAGAGAAATGAAAAATGAGACACGAGTTTTACGTGGAAAACCCAAATCGGGAAAACCACGGGACTGAAATCAAAAACTCCCACTATATCAATAATGGGCTTACACACAAATTCTCCATAAACTAAATAGGGGATAACCAAATTTTCAAGAGTGTATCTCTTGGATTACAAAATACATCAAGTTTAGAAACTTGGAATAGTAAAAGAAAAATGGAGTATTTTTCTCTCTTATATTTTCTCCTTACTATTTTCTCTCTTCACTCTTATGAGTGGATTTCTCTCAATCTCACTAGATTGTCTTTCTCAATATTTCTTCTCTACATTTTCAGCTGAGGAAATGAGCTCTATTTATAATAGAGCTTGCATCGACAAAATTATTACAGGGAAGATGGGAAATGTCTATTCCCTTATTACACGCACAAGCAAGCCATGCAAAGAATGGGCTGCTTTGATATTTGAGGAGAAGCATTAAATTTCCATGCAAATTTTCAATGCTTTTTTCTGTGCTCTTTTTTTTTTTCTTTCTTGTTTTTTCTTTTTGTCTACAGTTACTCCACCACATGGGATGGACCCAACAGTTTGTTCGATGCTCAGCTACACCAATTTTTTCATTTCATCGTGTGTACATGTAGTTCTCACGGCCACTTACATCTTGTCGGGATGTAGTGTGAAGGGGATTATATTTCATATTCCAAAACTAGAATGTTATTATGATTTCCTGTTCCAAACCATTAATAGTTTGCCCCGTTTATAGGGCCGTTCCTAACCTATCGGGGGGCCCTGGGCGAGCATAAAAAATGGGCCATCAATCAATATATTGTATTCATAAATTTTTCAAATTTATTATATATAAAAAAAATATTTGTTCTCGCAAATCCACCTAATTTTATTTAGAAACTAAAATAAAAATATATGTATACATCTTTGGACATCAACGAAAACAACTTCGTCGAGCTTTAGTAGATGCAAAATCATCAATAATAGTGTTGACATCAATATTGTCCAACATATCTTTATCAATGCACAAGATTGCCAGATCATTTAATCTTTCTTTGGATATTGATGATCGCAAGTAGTTCTTTAACAATTTTATCTTGGAAAAACTTCGTTCTGCAGAAGCCACTGGCACTGGCACTGTCATCAATAAACGATAAGCAATTGAAACATTAGGATAACAATCTGCAGCTTTCACAAATTCAAGAATTTCAACCGCTGACTTTGGCACTTCCGTCAAAGTTATCTGCAATACTTTCAATTCAGAGAAAAAAAATCATCCAAGTCAATATCTGACAAACCATCATGAGAAAAAGTAGCATGAAATTTAGTGCAACAATCCTTTAGTGTTATCTCGTCCAATGATTTCAAAGTTTTTGAATCAAATAAGAACCCAAAAATACTTTAAAATATCTTCACTTGCTTAAATCTCTCCTTCAGAGAAGTGATTGCCATATCTACAACAATTAGAAAGTAATTAATCCGAGCAGACTCCTCTGGTGATTGATTAGTATCCTTCTCATTATCCTCATCAAATTGTTTTTTCCTAAAAATACGATGTTTAGTAGAAAAGGTAGGTTCCACATTCATTTCAGAGGCAATGCTAGAAGCACTTTTCATACTGGAAAAAAATCCTTCAGTTCTATAATTCTCAAAAAATAATACCATATCTTCCAATTTCTTAACCATATTGTCAATGGAAATAGATTACAACTTCTTACTCACCGTATTCACAGCAAATAAAACATCATACCATATAACAACACCCAACAAGAATTCAAAACTCAATATTAACTTGATCAAACTTCCTGCTTCACTTAGCACATGGCATCATTCTTACAAGACTTGCACAATTCCTTTAACGCTAACCTTATATGAGGAGCTTGAAATCTAATAGCTCTCACACTTTTAATACGACTCTCCCAACGAGTATTGGATAAGGATTTAACAGTTAAATCCGGGACACAGTCAGGAAAGCACTGCCATCTTTTCGGAGAACTTGCAAATATAAAGAAAAAATACATATCTCTCAAGAATCAAGATGAAGAAGACGATATAGAGGAAGAACCGAAGAAGACTTATCTATTGATTAAAGATGAAAAGGTTTTTGATTTATAACTATTTTTAAGTATTTGACTTTAAGATATAAAGTTTTAAAACTATTTGACCTAAATTGAATTATAGTGAGCTTACAAAAGATTAAACTTGATGGATTGGATTTGGGCCATAAAAATCAATATTATTAGGTTAAAAAACCAAATCAACTATTTTCTTTAAAAGGCTAAAAATAATATAAAAAAGAATTGAGTCCCGGATGGTTACTTTTTCTTTCAAGTTTCCTCAATTACGTTTGACTTTTGAGTGAATTTCATACAAATACAATTCCAATTTTTAATGGTAAGATAAAAGGAATCATGAGCCCTGGGCCGGCTTGGTTGTGTGTGATGTTAAATGGGCAATATCAACTAAATAAGTCCTATATATTTTTTTTCAAAAAAAAAAAAACTAAACATAAAAAAAAAATTGGGCCCCCCAACCTTGGGCCTTGGGCCAGCGCCGAGGCTGCCCAGGTAGGTGGGTGGGTCGGCCCTGCCTGTTTATGTGAAAGGGGATTAAATTTCTTATTTCAATTTTGTGTTTCATCTTGTGTTCCAGTTTTATAGTGTAACATGTGTTAAAATATATAAACATATCAGATAAAACTTGATAAATGCATATTTAAAATTAAGCGTGTCAAATATTTAATACAATGAAATAAATGAACATATCTGTTAGAAACTCAAAACTCCATGGATACGGGGATAAAGCTTGAGCAAATAAAAGAGACTTGAGCAGAAAGATATCTACTGAAATGTATTATTAATCTTGAGTAACAGATTACACAAGTCAGCTATTTATAGTGTGGTTCAAGGGTGCGCACGTAACCCTCAGCTAAGGTTAGCACTAACTAATTCTTAACTAACTCTTAACTAATTTCCGAGGTAAAATGACTAATGTGCCCTTAACATTCCAGCTGCATTTTTACATCCTCCCTCAAGTTGGTGTTTGAAGCATGCTACAAATACCCAACTTGCCCAGCAATTGAGACATCTGGAGCCTGCTAAGGGACTTGGTGAACAAGTCCGCAAGCTGTACTTTGGTTGAGATGTAACTGGGATTAATCATGCCGCATTGAATCTTCTCTTTGACAAGATGACAATCCAATTCGATATGTTTCGTTCTTTCGTGGTACACCGGGTTAGAAGCTATGTGAAGTGCGGCTTGATTGTCGCACGCCAGATGGCGTCATATTCACGACTTCCAGATCCTTCAAAAGATTAATGATCCATGTTAACTCACAACAAACAGCCGCCATTGACCGATACTCTGATTCAGCCGATGAACGCGACACAGTGTTTTGCTTCTTGGTCTTCCAAGAAATGAGCGCATCTCCTAACTTAATGCAGTAGCCCGTTATTGATCGCCTAGTCATGGGGCAAGACGCCCAGTCCGCATTGCAGAAGGCTGATAGTTTCGGCTTCTGTTGTGCAGGAAATGATAACCCCTGGCCTAAGGTACCTTTCACATATCTCACTACTTTATGTGCCATGTTCAAATGAGGTGTTCGTGGTTTTGCCATGAATTGGCTCAGTATATGAATGGGATAACATAAGGCTGGCCTGAAGATTGTCAAGTATATTAATCTTCCTACCAACCTCCGATATGCAGCAGGATCTCTTAATTCTTCCCCATCAACGTCATTGAGTTTGTGATTCTGATCCATCGGGATTGAGCTAGGTTTGGCTGCTGAAAGCCCTACATCGGTGACAATATCCTGAGCATATTTTCGTTGATTCAAGTGAACACCATCTACCGTTCTAATAATCTCCAATCCCAGAAAGTATTTTAGATCACCAAGATCCTTGATTTTGAATTTGTTATCCAAGAGCTGCTTCAATTCACCAATGAGCTTCTCATTGGTTCCTGCCATAACAACATCATCGACATACACAAGTAAGGCAGTAAAATCGATACCATCTTTCCTCGTGAACAAAGAGTGGTCACATTGAGACTGTCGGAACCCTAGCTCAATGAGAGTAGAGGAGAATTTCGCAAACCATTGTCTAGACGCCTGTTTTAGGCCATATAAGGATTTCACCAGTCGACACACGGGTTTACCTGCATTTCCACATCCTCCCTGCATGGCAAACCTGGGAGGAAGCTCCATGTAAACTTCCTCCGTGAGCTCCCCATGTAAGAAGGCATTGTTCATGTCCAATTGGGACAAGACCCAATTGTTGGAGGCTGCGACGGCTAAGAGGGTTCTAACAGTGGTCATTTTGGCCACAGGGGCAAACGTGTCATGGTAATCGATGCCTTCGGTTTGTGTATAACCTTTGGCAACAAGCCGCGCCTTGTATCTCTCGACGGATCCATCGGACTTATATTTTACCTTGTAAACCCATTTACACCCAACAGCTTGCTTACCTTTGGGAAGAGTAGTGATATACCAAGTGTGATTATCTTCCAAAGCTTTAATCTCCAATGCCATTGCCTCACGCCAAAGAGGGTTAGGATATGCTTCGGAATATGAAGTGGGTTCTTTGTGGAGTGTGGCATTTAAGGCAAAAAATTTGTATGAAGGTGGGCTAGAATTAAAAGAAATGTAATTGGCAATGGGATAAAGTTTGAAACAGCTATGAGTGGAATTTGTGGAGCAAACATAGTCTTGTTGCCACACGGGAGGTGCCCGTATTCTAGATGAGGTTCTTGTGGGTAAAGTATCAGTATGTTGTGGGAAAGGCTCGAGGTTACACTCGGTTGTGGAAGTGTCACTGTCAAACTCAGATATATCGGAGGGAAAGGGTAAGACGGGATTAGAGGAATTGGGCTGCGAAGCAAAAGGAAACACGGACTCAAGGAACCTTAAGTCTCGACTAACAAAGAATTTGTGAGAACTAAGATCATAGACTTTGTATCCTTTTTGCCCATATGGATAGCCCAAGAAAATACATTTGAGGACTCTTGGACTGAATTTATCTAACGGAGGGATAACTGTAGCGAAACAAAGACATCCGAAGGTTTTCATATGATTGAATTTGGGTGGAGATTTAAACAAAAGTTCATGAGGTGACTTGTTTTGAAGAACAGTGGATGGGAGTCGGTTTATAATGTATGTGGCTGTCAAGATACATTCCCCCCAAAATTGGATTGGTAAGGAAGCATGAAATCGTAGTGCCCGTGCCACATCAAGTACGTGCCGATGTTTTCTTTCGGCGGTCCCATTCTGTTGAGGTGTATGAGGGCAGCTACTCTGGTGAATAACCCCGTGGGTATGGAAGAAGGTTTTGAGAGAGTTTTGAAGAATTCCGTCCCATTATCGGATCGGAAGATTTTGATTTTGGTATTGAATTGTGTGGAAATTAAGAGGAAGAAATTTTGAATGATGGCAGGGACTTCGCTTTTGTGAGACATTAAATAGCACCAAGTATTTCTTGTATAGTCATCTACGATTGTCAAAAAATATTTGTGTCCATGGTGTGTGGGTGATTTGTAGGGACCCCAAACATCACAATGGATCAAATCAAAAGCTTGTAAAGTAACAGAATCCGGTTTGTGAAAAGGCAATCTAGATTGTTTAGCAATAGGGCAAATGGTACAATCCATGTATTGAACATTATGTAAATCAGGGATAAGTTTTGAGAGATATCTCAGTTTATCTATAGACGTACGACCTAACCTATGATGCCACAATTCGGTCTTATTGGCAGATACAGAAAAACTGGAAGAAAGGTCAGCAGAAGCTGAATGTAGACAATACAATCCGGATACAAGACTACCAAGTTCCGTTGTTGTCTTCAGCGTAGGGTCCTGCATGAGACAAGAAGTAGGAGTGAAGGAAATCGAAGTATTGGAGTCATTAGATAGCCTACTAACGGACACAAGGTTGTGTTTGAAAGAAGGGACCAAGAGGACATTGTGAAGGACAATCTGAGGGGTGACAGCGACTCTCCCAATGTGTGTAACAGATACTATGGAGCCATTTGGTAAATGGACTGATTGGGGATTGGCGAGTTTACGAGGAGATTCTAGGATGTTGAGGTTATGGGTGATATGATCAGTGGCACCACTGTCTATTATCCATGTTTCAGCAGTGTGTGCAATATGCATGCAATAACTAATACCTGCAAGGGTGTAGGCCTGATTGGAAGTGGAGGTTGAAGGATTATTGAGGATACTAAGGAGCTGCGTAATTTGTTCTTGGGTGAATTGAGGCATGGATTGGCGAGGTGCAGTGGCATTGTTGACCTTAAGATTTGTGGATAGATCACTCTTGGCATAAGACTCATCCGCACCATTGGAAGCTTGGCTGCTGTTTGTAACCTGATGTCCCCTGGAATCACCAACACAAAGGTTACTTTGCCTACTGAACTTTCCCTTTGGCTTATAGTTGGCCGGGAAACCATGCAACTTAAAGCATTTCTCTTGAACGTGTCCTTTCTTGTGACAGTATTCACAGTAAAGCTCCTTTTTGTCTACATGGCTTTGTGTACTCCAATTCCTTTGCACAGGATTTCCATGTCCACTCATCAACGCAGTGGCATTGTCATTTATACTTCCAAAATGAGATATGTCCATCTGTGCCTCTTCTTGCTGAATCATGGAGTATGCGTCCTCAATTCCAGGGAGAGGTCTCATCAACAATATCTGCCCCCTTACAGCTTTGTATATGTCATTTAGCCCCATTAAAAATTGCATTAGCTTTTGTTCTTCTTGCTGCTCTATCCACGCCTTTTGTACTTCACAGTTGTTATTTCCTCTACAAATCGGCATGTTAGTCATAGCATCTAATTCGTCCCAAAATTGTTTTAATTTGGTGTAGTAAGATTCTACACTCATCGATTCTTGATAACACGTGGAAATCATCTTCCTCAAGCTGTAAATTCTTGAGCCTGTATTACTCGAAAATCTCCTGTGTAGGTTGGACCACATTATCGCAGCTGTGTTGCTGTGTAAAATGGATTTCCCTATCTCTTTGGATACCGAGTTGATTATCCAAGAAACCACCATATTGTTCACTTGTTCCCATTGGAGAAGTGATGGATCATTGCTCGGAGGCTTTGGAATGGATCCATTCACGAATCCTAACTTGCTTTTGCATGACAAAGCTATCTCCATAGACCTTCGCCATTGAATGTAGTTGGAAGCCCCTTCGAGAGTTTGATTTACTAGAAGCATTCCCGGTGTATCCGACGGTTGCAGCTTTAGAGCAGCTGCGGCAATGGAAGCTTGATTCGCCATGGATAGATGAGCAGCAGGTCAATCACAGCTCTGGTACCATGTTAGAAACTCAAAACTCCATGGATACGGGGATAAAGCTTGAGCAAATAAAAGAGACTTGAGCAGAAAGATATCTACTGAAATGTATTATTAATCTTGAGTAACAGATTACACAAGTCAGCTATTTATAGTGTGGTTCAAGGGTGCGCACGTAACCCTCAGCTAAGGTTAGCACTAACTAATTCTTAACTAACTCTTAACTAATTTTCGAGGTAAAATGACTAATGTGCCCTTAACATTCCAGCTGCATTTTTACAATATCTCGTACTTATCTTTTGGCCAAAAGGCCCCCATGTCAGCTAGCAATTACAAACTCACATGTTTTACCATGAGTCCTAGACAACACGAATCTAACCCGACCTCCACCTTGAATGGACAACCCGGCTGTTTGGTTGAGGACATGAGCAGGTCTAGGTTGATCCTAAATGGTCCGCACCACTCTGTGTCTAAAAATATTTCATTTTCAATAATCAAATTTTTAATTCTACCAATTTTCTTTTTGTGTGTTTTTATCAAATTTTATCATTGATTTGAGCGTTGAATGATCTCTGGGAGTCAACTCGACTACCCTAACTAATTTGTGATCTTAAGGATGGACATGAGATCAGCTTGGAGCTGAATGAAACATTGTCTCTTTGAGCTTATGTATATGACTAATATATTAGAGTCGAATGAGGTTAAGATCATTCTTTTTGCAAAGAAGTTAAATTCAAATAATTCATAGGTGATACTTTTATTTCATACAAACTTATTAGAATGAGAGTTATGTAATGTTCATACTATTTTCTTTATAAGAACGTAACTTCTCTTAAAAAAATAAAACAAATATATTCTACTAATCACTAAATGATACGTGATTATAAAATTTTGAAATAAAAACAATCCTATAATATGTATTGGAGCAACATCAAATTGTTACAAGCATGTGTCCTACCTAGAATATCTATTCCCAATTTCTCTACTACAAACAATATTAATTTTTTACTGTTTCTGTGAAAATTAAGAAATTAGAAATAACGTCATCCACGAAACGAGTTCATGATCTATGGGTATAATTAAATATATAATGAATTGTGTGTTTGATTTTTTTTGTTCTTTTTTGGAAGTGAATGAATGTCTTGAACTTAAAAATGTCCCATAAAAATAGAGCAGGAACAGAAACTAAACTGGAAACTAAACTGAAAACTAAGAAAAATGTCCCATTTCAACATAATTTGAAAATTCAATCATCCTTGTATTTTTAAGGCCTAATATAGGGGTTTGGATCCCAACCTTCATCGTCAGTAGACCGCATCTTCATCTTCATCATCATCATAACAGTCGTCCGATCCACTGATGTCGTCGTAGTAGTCATTAGTCTCAACACAATCGTCGTCATCATCAACATTACTGAAATCATCTTCGTCACAGCTCTCAACAGAATCGCCCCCAATCTTCGATCGCAAATTCATAGGCAAGCTAAATGCATGAAGATTCAAATCTCTCGCGCTCCACAAAACGCTAGGTGAATCAACTCTCGCGTTTTTCAGATCAAAAAGGTTGAATAATTGAGAATCTGGAACGGCGGCGCTAGTGGAGGTGGATTGGAGCACGCGCGTGGAGGATACGGCGGCGGAGGGGCGGCGGATGAGGTTGTATAGCGCGGTGGTTCGCAGATTTAGAAGCTTTGATCCGATCGTTGAAGCAGATGTTGCAGCCATTTTAATGAGTATACTTGGAGCAAAATTCAGTTCTATCTTCTACTCATCTACTGTATGGTTCAATGGCGAAGAGAGGTATATAAGGAATGGCTTAGGGTTTTTGGGGGGTTTTGCGAAGATTTCGGTTCTAGATAGTTCTGAAGGTAGCCATGGTTGGTGGCGCATCGGGGGCCCAAATTAGTGATTTGGAGAATTTAGACCCAGATTTCTTCACATTCTCATATAGGCCTCTAGGCCCATAAGTTATATACAGTTATTTTTTCCCTTAATGCTAATTTTCTAGATTTTTGACATTTTTTTAATATTAAATATTTGATTAACCACCAACCTCACTCTCTTCAACAATCCACGTCTACCACATTTAACTACTCCCACTAATTTATTAGTTAACTTTCTTTTCAAATTTTACATAGAATAATAATTTTCATTCCAGAATTCAACTCTTATTTGTCCTTCATTTATAACTTCTTTTCAGTAACAGCGAAGCAAACTCAAAAATCCACCTCCCAAAATTCAACTCACCAAGCTTAATATTTGATTTTTCTAAGCCCTGGGGTTTCGATTTACAAGTTCAGGAACAGTTGAATTGTTGTAATTATTGTTGCGGTAATTAATGGTACAATTGATGAAAACCGGTAAATCCGAATCAGAGAACGAGAATATCGGTGAAGATGGAGGTGGATGATGCTTTGGAGGAAGAGCACGGTCCCCTCCATAAGCGCTCCAAAGTATATTTCTGTTCTTAGATTTCTGTATTATGTATTCGTGTTTGTTATATTTGGAAACTGTTTTGTTTTTGTATATTTTCTGTTTATAAACTTAAATGTGTGATTTGTTGTTTATGGTGATTGGAGTTGAAATATTATATGTTTATTTGGAGATTTAAGGTGTGTGGAAAAATGATTATTTTTGGGAGAAATTAGGAGTTTATTCTTTTACCTTTTCTGGTAGGATTTAATTGTTGAGGTGTTTTGCTTCTTTGAATTTATATCTTTTTTAGAAAAAAATTCGTAGTAGTTTTATGTTGTATTGATTGGGCATCATGACTATGTAGATGGATTAAGATGGATGGTATTCACATATTAAGACTGTGCCCACAAAGCCAATTGAGGGCCAGAAGAATGGTATGAGTGGGGTCCGAAAAAAGGTGGAATCTTTTTATTTTTCTGTTAATTGAAGAGTTGATTATTGGATTATTATTTGATTGGTTGATTTTTGCTTCCCTTAGGTGAAAGTGTTTATGCAAGATAATTACCTGGCCAATTGGATTCAGGTTTGAAACTTTACAGCTCCCAATGCAGTGAAATAAGAAGATTTAATTAGCATTTGATTGTCAAGATTTGTGTTTTATGATGAATTTTGTGCTGGTTTCTGATGATTGTGTGTGAATTGAAGGCATTGTTTAATTCATTGCCACTAGAGGATTACAAAAATGGAGTTTTGTTTTCGCAATAAAAGAAAATGTAATAACTTAAATTTGATTCATAATTACTGAATTTTTCCTAAATATGCATATAATCATTAAAATCGCAGCTGGTAATGGAGTTGGAAAAATCTTGGTTGGCAAGTGAGTTCATCTCATTTAACGACGCCTAATTCTACATCAATAATTCTACATTCATAAAAAACTTGATGATTAATACGCAGTGAACTAAATATTGCGACTTTGCAGGGACGGTGTTTTTATAATGAGTGCAAGCCATAATCCTGGAGGTCCCGATTATGATTGGGGTATTAAGGTGTGTGTGTATTATACATAAGACTCTTTAGTAATTATACTTGAGATCGCTTTCCATAATTCTATTTTAACAGTATTTCTAATGATTATTTTGTATTTTATTCTTATAAATGTGCTTTTGCAATTCAATTACAGCAGTGGTCAACATGCGCCTGAGTCTATCACTGACAAAATTTATGGCAAAACACTTTTTGTATGTATCTAATCGTATATCTCTTACATCAAACCGCCATCTCATTCTTGACTGGTTTTAGTATGATGTCATTGTATGTGTCAATGTGTGTTTGTGTGTAGTTAGTGTGTGTAATTGGGTGTGAATTCAGTTAAAACGTATTTACCAATTTCATTGAATTTCTCGAGTCTTAGTAATAATGGATTTCATCGTATCGTATATGTATATGTTGATCATTCTGCACTCAATTTATTTCTATTTTCTATTTTTTTTTGGTTTTTCATTTCTATTACATTTTTTTATCTATTTATTTTTTAAAACAGAAAAAATTAATAATTTCATTATGTTTTTTTTTATTTTTGCATGAAAATATAAATGAATATTAACTATTATTTTCACCTTTCCATGTATACTTAGGATTGTCCCTAACCTTTTTATTACAAAATTTTGTATAATTTCTTCAAATTTCATATACATTTTCTTTATGATTTTGCTTAAGTAGAAGTTAACTCAATCTTCATTTATCATGTCATTCTTACACTATACACACAAATGTAAATTTTACTAAGTTTCAAGTTAGATATATTACATTGAAGTTAAATAAAATATGCAAATAATCTCTAAATTTCTATATATAGGGAGAGAGATTTATCAAACTATTTGGAAATTAATGTACTTTTATATATTATGAAGTAAATTAATGCACATTTTCAGATTATAATTCTTTTACCGCAATAATGATTATCAAGTGCACTTGACATTTAAATCGAGAAATGTCTCTATATATTATGAAGTAAATTAATGTACATTTTCAGATTATAATTCTTTTACCGCAATAATGATTATCAAGTGCACTTGACATTTGAATCAAGAAATGTCTCTACATTAAATCAGTTTCCTATCTATGTGATTCTATATGCATGATATATTTGTCTTTTGAGTTAAATTTTTGGATATGAATGAGTGTAAGTATGACGGGATTTATCTAACCAATTTTCTTAGTTAAGGCATTGTTGACCTCATTTATTATCCATTATATTACTTAAGATTTTTGCAAGTTTCTTGCGGGAGCATAAATTAAAAATTTACTCTTAATTTTTTTACCTATCAAATTTGCTAATAAAATTATTATAGAAAATAAAGAAAAGGGGAAAATTATTTACATATTTTCTTCTCTGCAATTCATTGCTTAAGATTATTTTATGATATTCAATTACATTAAGTTGATTTTCACTAACAACTAATATAATATCATACCCGAATGATATATCTTGCATAGCACGGGGCACACGCTAGTACATTATTATTTATTATTATTTATCTAAGACTGCTTGCTCTAGGCGAGATAATTTAAAGTTAAAAAATGAGAATCCAACTCTCGCTAGATATATTGATTCATTTTTTTTTTTTTTGAATTTTGTTTAAAAAGTGCATAATTTATAAGATAAATCATATTTCGCCTCGCGGCAGGTTAAGAATTTATTCTTATTAGCTGAATTTTACTAAATCATGTAATTTGTTATATCAACTAATATCAATAATTTGATATATTTCACAAATTTTAAAATAAATAAATAAAATACTTATCATTTTCAATTATCTCAAAATTGATGTAATTTGATAGATGAGTCCAAAAAGAATAAGGCATCTTAAAGCCGAAAGATAAAAATAAATTTATCTTGGACTTACATGTTCTAGTTGAAAAGGACATGCTTATGAAAGGTGAGTTTTATACATTGTTACTAGATACCCTAATGTTTTTTAAATAATGGATTTTAAGTTAATCATATAATCTCGAATCCACGCTTATATTGATGGATTTGATATCTCAAAATTTCTTACAAAACTTAATTAATCAATCTCAAAAAATCCATACATTTTAATTTTTACCTATAAAAATTCTCTGAAATTGATGTAATTTGATAGATGAGTCAAAAAAGAATAAGGCATCTTAAAGCCGAAAGATAGAAAGAAATTTATCTTGGACTTACATGTTCTAGTGGAAAAGGACATGCTTATGAAAGGGGAGTTTTATACATTGTTACTAGATATCCTGATAATTTTTACTATAATGGATTTTAAGTTAATCATAGAATCTGAAATCCACGTTTATATTGGACGATTCGAAATCTCAAAATTTCTTACAAAACTAAATCAATCAATCTCAAAAAATCCATACATTTTACCTATAAAAAATCTCTGATTTAATGGAATCTAATTGTAATTTGACTTGTCTTGTGATCATTTACGAGTACTAACGTGGAAAAAGAAGCATGCAGTGGATGGCAATTTCAGAGAACATATTCATTAGTTCTGAAAAGAGAAATGAAGGTGACATGATATAAATTCATTACCTCCATTATCAATATTCCTTCCAACTTTTCGATCCCATATCAGTATACCCGATTCTCGTGGCCCACGGGATGATGTCGACTTGCACGTTTTTGGGCCTATAAAAGCAGCTATACCCACAGAGCTTGAAGATATAGCAGCAAATTATCAAATACAGTTCTCTTGTATTATTCCAGTTTCTTAAGTACTCAACCATGTCTGATAAGTGTGGCTCCTGCGACTGCGCTGACAAGAGCCAGTGCACGTAAGTCTTTGTTCTTTCTTTCCTTTTCGTTTCGTGTCTTTGTATATATAACTCTAATATTAATTGCAGGAAGAAGGGATACACTGCTGACATTATAGAGACTGAGATGAGGTACACCAAATAACGGCCATTCCTTATTCTTTTAGCCTCTTAATTAATATATATATATATATAAGAAATAAAGCGGGAAACGAATACAATTAATACTAAAGATATTAATATAATAAAGTAATTGGATGCATGAGTGTATATTAATTAATTGTTTTGCAGCTACGACGAGACCCTGCTGATGGATACTCAGGTGGCAGCCGAGCATGACGGCAAGTGCAAGTGTGGCAACAGCTGCGCTTGCACCACCTGCACCTGTGGCCACTGATGGACTTAAAATTACTGATGATGATATAATAATCATATGATTAGGATATATAATCATGATTAATAAACTTGTCATTTGAGTCATGTTGGAGTGTCTAATGTGATCCCTCTGTGGTTCACAACTATGTAATACTTTCCTTATTTTCTGTCATCAATAAATTAATTCTAGACTATTATATCTACTTTTGTTATTTTCTTTTTCATTTTTTTCTGATATACAAACATTTTTAGGTGTTATTACTAAATAAATCATGATGTGTGAGATTATATTTACGAAAAACAACTCAGGGTGTGAGGAATCACCATTATATAAGCAAAAATATTGACTAAAATCATATTATAATTTCATCATCTGTTTTTGAATATGATGAGGGGCTAGATAATATGCATATTTATGCTCCTAGTATTTACCCTTGAGTATTACATAAATATTGTTAATACTGATTATGTGACACATTTTATTATTCTTAGTAGACATTTCTATCATCTTTATGATATGTGTGAGTATCGTCCGTACGCATTATAGTAAATATGAATATATATATATATATAATACGAAATAGTAATTTTCAGTATCAAATTCAAAATGTATCATAATTATGTTGCTATATATAAGTACCAATTTTGAGTATCAAAAAAAGGTACCAATTTTATTTTTATCCAACATAAAAAGAAACCATTCTTTATGGATAACAATAACAAAGTAATAAATAAAAGTAAGAAAATTAATAGATGTAAATATTTTGTTATAAAAATCTACTTTTTATATTAGAAACACTAATATTTAGTAAATCATAAACATGATAACATCTTATAAATTGATGGCGATTCGTCCCACACTTCCTTAATCCCTTTTGCCGGTGGCACAAATTTGAAAATTGATAAAGAAAACTTGATATTCTGAGACTGTGTATTATTGAAAATTATATTAATCCTTCAATTTATTAGGAATTCCTTTAAGAGTTCATAGACTTAGTTAGTTCTCAGTTGTCGTGAGCAACATGTGTATATGATATGAGTAATTTCCAAGCAAGAGCACTGTATATGTAATTCAATAGTATTTCAAGGGTGTTGATGCAATTTAATCCAAAATACTATAACAACGATTATGATTATTAATAATATTTTCACCATATGTAAGAATATAGTAACAGTTTTATACCCAACAAAAATGAGGTCAATAATATATATTTGTAATTGCAACTAAATAAATACCTAGTACCACTTATTCATCCCTTTTCTTCCCTCAACAAAATCTAGCTACACTGATGTTGCCCACTTTTGGATGACAATATCATTTCATTTACAAGCTGACGAAGCCTAGCCGCACCGGGCCCCGGTCTAAGCTTCCTAGGATTTCCAACCTCGGTGCAACGAGGTTCGCCTTCACACCAACCACCCGGTGTAAAGCTCCCGTTTTTCCTGCCGAGCAAATCCTCGTCAATTTTGTCCAAAACAGAAGCATCCTGTCTGAATTTACGGGCAAAGGCAGCACCACTTGCAACCATTTTCGCTGTGTCGTTAATGGAGAGAGTATGAGGATGCTGTTTTGGAGGAACATCCCAAGAAATGTAGTGCATGTCATGGTTGATCACAGTCGACACGAATTGTGGGGCGTTGCAAATAACTGTCTGGAAATATAGCCTTCTGGGGAGGATACAAAATTCGAGTAGTACATGAGGAGGGTTCTGGGGAGATTATCCCAACCCCATATGCAGTACTCTACGAATGCTCGTGATAGGATCATCCAAGCTGAACCTGCAAACATATACGCATCATTACATACGTACTTTCTCGCTTAATTTCTCAATATTCGGAATGTTTTTTGTTTGTAATAAAGGTCTCAAGAGCAAGGTACATGTAACTTACAATATACATTATACAATGTCACTGTGTTTGATGTTTTCGAGTATTATAAGAGTCGAATCTAAGTGCTCACCAGTAAACAATTTGAATGCAGTAGGTAACTCTCTCCTGGGTGTGACCCAGAATATGTCCGACTTGTTTGTTTGGTAGAGTCCGGGATCTATCATCAACGGCTTTGCCCTTTTATCCCTGTAATAAAACATAATTTCATTTATAGCTTTGTCTTATGTAATAATACGCGGATAAGCTTGACTAAAATGCTTATAGAACTTACGCCTTCCAGCCTAACTGGCTCGTGTGTTCAACAAAATTGAGTTCTCGTTTCAAATTGGAAAATGTGTAAAGAAGATCTGCAATAACAAAATAATGGAAACAATTATAACAAAAGAACAATCACGGGATATCTTAACCAGAAATCCTTTGGAGGATTGAAGTCTACCAATTAAAAAAAATAGCTCAATTAAAGTTCAAATAGATTTGAAATTCATTATAACTTAAAATCATCATCCAAACAAACTCAACAGATTGTATATAATGATTTTGAAATCCATGGCTTTCATATCGTTTCAATTTAAGCACATCCTTATACAATCTCTGTGGGAAAAACTAACAAAATCACCGTCTTGAGTTACCAAAGGATAATCTGAGGCACTGAGATTGATAAACCAATCCCAATCTTTATGTCTCTTTAGAAGGATCGAGCAGGCGTGAAGGGTATTGTTAAGTCGTATTTTGTGCATATTTTACATGTCTATATTTGGGTTGATTGTTACGTTTACTCTTCTTATTTTGTGACTTTAGGTTGATAATTTGATTTATGAAGATTAAAAGGAGAAAGAATCAAATGATACGAAAAAGAAGAAAAAGGACGAAGAAAAGAGTTTGACGAAAGAAGGCAGCAGAAGGCTTGGAAGAGTTAAGCATGCCCACGCTTAAATCTCCAATTGCTTCTGCCTGGAAAACCAAAAAAAAGCGGGAAATTCGGGAAAAATTCAGTTTCAAGATTCGGACTCAAGATTCGGTTACCCAGCTGTCAAACACGGATTCTATATCCGTTTTATTACTGTTAAAGACACTTTGTTGGGATTTATTCCCTTTTATTTGTTAGGATTTTATTTCCTTATTTCTAGATTTTGCAAGATTTGATTTTGTTAAGTTTGTTAGGATCCTAATCTTGGTTAGTTACCTTTTAGATTAGGATTCTACTATTATAAGTTTGTGGAATTTTATTCCACAAGACACCTTTGATTTTATTTTTAATTAAAGCATCGTTTTTCCCTTTTATTCTGGAGCTCTCGATTTTTAATATTTTTGTTCACGTTTTGATTATGAGTTGCTAAACTCATACTTCTAGTCGAGGATTCATCAAGGTTTGACTCTTTAATTTCATGAGATCGAATTGTGCCGTAATTTCTCTGTTATTAGGTATTTACTTTTTCTCTGAGCTCTGTTGATAATATGTTTCAATAGGTTAGATAACCTGATCAATTATTTAATCTTTGAAATCGTATTTAGCTATTTAGGACTAAATCCGTGACTGGTGAACCCTAATTTTGTAGCAGTTAGCGATGTTGATTATTTAATCGTTTTCGATTAGTCGTTATGGGAATTAGTAATCTGGTCTAAATAAATCGAGCTTATGCGTTTGTTGGCTAGAATTGGTGTCTTTCTAATACGTGCATGCTATCGATAGGCTAAATCCTAAGAGCTTGTTTAGGGTTGTCTAATTGGTAAGAGAAGTAATCAAAGAGCTTGTTTTGGTTATCGACAACTTAAGGAAAGACTAGGTTATTAGAGCTTGTTAATAACTATAGCCAATTTATCTATAAAACATTGAATTATCATTGCATCCGTGATCGAATTACTTGAATCAATACCGAGATAATCCGAAGACTAGAATTCCTCATTATATGAAAAATCCGAATTTTGCTTTATTTACGTTCTTTTGAAATTGTGTTTTTAAGTCTTACGTTTTTTTATTTTGATCTTAGTTAAAAATCCAAAACCCCCCTTTAATCGATATTAGTAATTTAGAAATTATTTCTACACCATTCCCTGTGGATCGACCCTACTTGTCACTATTTACAAATCTTTTCGAGTAGGTAATTTATTTTTGTTGGATTCGACACCCATCAAATTTTGGCGCCGTTGCCGGGGTACGGTGTTATATATTTATTTCCGTTGTTGCTAATATTTTCATTTTAGTTTTTTTTTTTTTAGTTTTTGTATGCCTAGGACCTTTCGTGGAAGTGAATTCGAATACGATCCCGAGATCGAAAAACGAGCCCGCCGACTACGAAAAGAGACAAGGCAACGTCACTTCACTACTCCGCAAGTTTCATCGTCCAGGACCGAATCTACGTTTTTTTCTAGCGATTCAGAAGAGGAAAACGAGTCAATGGACAACGCTGCTAATGATGCACCTCCTAATGGTGCCAATGCCAACGCCAATGGCAATGCTAATCCCGACGTCGTTGAAAGAACACTGAAAGATATGGCCATGCCAAATCCAAACCAACAACCTCTCTGCATACCTTACCCTAATCTTAAGGTATATTTTGAATTAAAATCTGGAACTATTCACTTACTACCTATTTTTCATGGTTCTGCAGGAGAGGATCCACACAAGCACTTGAAGGGGTTCCATTTGATTTGCTCAACTATGAAGCCTAAAGATATCACCGAGGATCAAATGAAATTGAGGACTTTTCCTTTTTCCTTAGCCGATAAAGCAAGAGACTGGCTATATTTCCTACCTCCCGGCTCGATTGAGACATGGAACGAGATGGAAAGACAATTCTTAGAGAGATTTTTTCCAGCGTCTCGAGTCACAAATATAAGGAAGGAGATTTGTGGAATTCGCCAATTTACGGGTGAGATATTATACGAGTATTGGGAACGTTTTAAACAGTTGGTTGCTAGTTGCCCACAACATCAAATTCCAGACCAACTCCTCATACAGTACTTCTACGAGGGATTAATGGTCATGGGTAGGAATCTGATAGACGCTGCGAGTGGGGGAGCATTGATTTACAAAACTTACACCGAAGCGAGGAATTTAATTTCAAATATGGCATCTAACTCCCAACAGTTTAGTACCCGACAAGAACACCCAACGAAGGAAACGAATGAAGCAACTATAGCATTACTTAATCAGCGCGTGAATGACATGATTGCCCTCATGCAAAAGATGGCTATGGGAAACGTGCAACAAACCAATATGTGTAGTATTTGTTCTGGGATTGGGCATATGGCCGAGATATGCCCCACTGCCCAAAATTAGACACTTAAACAGGCCAACGCAGCTGGATTTCCGGGGTTCCCTCAACGAAAATATGACCCTTTCTCGAACACGTATAACCCTGGATGGAGGGATCATCCCAACTTAAGCTACGCGCCGCGACCACCTTTTCAAAAGCCTCAAGGACCTCCGTTTTCTCAACAAAACCAACCCTCAGGTACGTCTTTAGAAGATATGATGAAAACATTGATCGCTAATACCCAACAATTTCAACAGGGCGTACAACAGGTTCAACAAGAAAATCACAATGCTATCAAGAATTTGGAGAAACAAATAGGGCAAGTAGCTACCGCCGTAAACGAGTTGGTGTCCCAGAGTTCGAGTAAACTGCCGTCCCAAGTCATAGTGAATCCAAGGGAGAACGCCAATGCAGTTACGTTACGAAGTGGTAAGGAATTAAAAGAAGCAGAACCGTTTCAAGAATTAAGCGTGCCCACGCCTAAATCTCAGAACGCTTCTGTTGAGAACACTTCAAAACACGAACTTGAAAAAGAATTGGAAAAGGAAGAGGAGCCTGTTGTCGAGCAGAAACCTATGAAATTTGTGATTCAACCACCTTTCCCGGGTCGATTTGCCAAGTCAAAGAAAGAGGAGCAAGAAAAAGAGATACTCGAAACATTCCGAAAGGTTGAGGTAACATTCCGCTTCTCGATGCCATTAAGCAAATACCTCATTATGCTAAGTTCCTTAAGGAATTATGCACGACGAAGAGAAAGCTTATAAGCAACGAGAGGATACACGTAGGTGAGAACGTATCCGCAGTGCTTCAAAAGAAATTACCACCTAAGTGTAAGGATCCGGGTATGTTCACGATTCCCTGTAAAATAGGTAGCATTAGAATTGAAAAAGCTATGCTAGACTTAGGAGCATTAATCAATGTTATGCCACGATCGATATACGAATCACTTAATGTAGGAAAATTGAAAGAAACCGGTGTAGTTATTCAACTAGCCGATAGGTCTAATGCTTACCCCTATGGTGTCTTAGAAGAAATTTTGGTACAAGTTGACAACTTGATATTTCCTGCTGATTTTTATGTGGTCGATATGGGTCATAATGATTTTGGTAAGTCCGCACCTATTTTACTAGGAAGACCCTTTTTGAAAACGTCTAGAACAAAAATCAACGTAGATGATGGTACACTTACTATGGAATTTGATGGTGATGTTATACAATTTAATATATATGAATCCATGAAATACCCTCCGGATGTTCATTCTGTTTTTGGTATAGACGTTGACGATTGTCTAGCACAGGTTATGTTCGAGTTAGAGAACGAAGACCCCATGCAAGTCGTATTAACGGCGACTGACTTCGAGGCAAAAGAGCGAGACTTCGAACTATCCGAGGAACTAGAGAATGCTAAATCAGCCCTCGATTCCCTTCCTTCTTTACCTTTAAACGTTTCTCGTATTTCATTACCGATTTCTACTTCTAAACTTCTTCCTTCGATTGTGCAGGCACCTAAATTGGAACTTAAGGAACTTCCCGAGCATCTTAAGTATTTGTATCTAGGGGAAGGAGAAACTTTGACGATGATCGTGTCAAATAAATTAACTCCTTTACAAGAAGAGCAACTGCTACGATCATTAAGGGATTACAAAGAGGCAATCGACTGGACTATAGCCGACATTAAAGGGATTAGCCCTTCCATATGCATGCATCGAATACTAATGGAAGAAGGAGCTAAACCCAAAATTCAAGCTCAAAGACGCCTAAACCCGCCGATGATGGAAGTGGTGAAGAATGAGGTACAAAAGCTTCTCAATGCAATTATTATCTATCCAATTTCTGATAGTGCTTGGGTAAGTCCGGTTCAAGTCATTCCTAAGAAAACCGGTATTACCGTGGTCGAAAATACAGAGGGTGAGTTAGTTCCAACCCGTGTTCAAAATGGTTGGAGGGTATGTATTGATTATCGAGGTTTAAATACTTCAACTCGTAAGGATCACTTCCCTCTTCCTTTTATTGATCAAATGTTAGAACGTTTAGTTGGTCGATCTTACTTTTGTTGTTTAGATGGCTATTCAGGTTTTCATCAAATCTCAGTCGCACCGGAAGATCAAGAGAAAACGACGTTCACTTGTCCTTTTGGCACATTCGCATATCGAAGAATGTCGTTTGGTTTATGCAATGCTCCGGCGACTTTTCAAAGGTGCATGGTTAGCATATTTTCCGACTACGTCGAAGACATCATTGAGGTATTTATGGATGATTTTACGGTACATGGTGACTCTTTCGATTCATGTCTAGCTAACTTAAGGAAAATTTTAGACCAATGTATTAAATCGAACCTTGTACTTAACTACGAAAAATGTCACTTTATGGTAGAACAAGGTAATATTTTAGGTCATATTGTTTCATCTAGAGGGTTAGAAGTTGATAAAGCAAAAAATTGACGTTATTAAAACCTTGCCTTACCCCACATGCGTGTGGGAGATTCGCTCTTTTCTTGGACAAGCAGGTTTTTATCGACGCTTCATCAAAGACTTCGTAAAAATTAGTAGACCCTTGTGCAATTTATTGCATAAGGACGCCACCTTCGAGTTTGATGAAGAATGTCGAAACGCTTTCAATACGCTCAAAAACCTTCTAACCACCGCACCAATAGTGAAACCACCCAATTGGAGTCTACCATTCGAGATAATGTGCGACGCAAGTAATTACGCTGTCGGAGCCGTCCTTGGTCAACGAGTTGATAAAACGCCACACGTTATATATTATGCCTCGAGAACTTTGGATAGTGCTCAATGTAACTATTCAACGACGGAATAAGAACTTTTTGCCATTATTTATGCTTTAGAAAAATTTCGATCTTACTTGCTCGGTACTAAAGTTATTGTTTATTCCGATCATGCAGCTTTACGATATTTGCTAAGCAAAAAGGAGGCGAAACCGCAACTTATACGATGGATCCTTCTACTCTAAGAATTCGACTTGGAAATATAAAGATAAAAAAGGAGCTGAAAATCTAGTGGCGGATCACTTAAGTCGGTTAATCAATTGCGAAGAGTCCATGCCGCTTAGAGATGAGTTTCCCGATGAGCATCTCTTCGCGATGAATTCCGAATTTCTATGGTACGTAGATATTGTGAATTATCTAGTAACTAAGACTTTACCAGAGGACTTAACTCGTACTCAAAAAGATAAAATTAAAAGTGAGTCTAAGTACTATGTATGGGATGAACCGTACCTTTGGAAACATTGCCCGGACCAAGTCATGCGAAGATGCGTTCCGAAAAGTGAGGTACACTCTATCCTTCGTTTCTGTCATACTTTTGCCTGTGGAGGACACTTTGGCTCAAAACGTACCGCTCACAAAGTTCTCGAGAGTGGTTTGTTTTGGCCAAGCTTATTTCATGATTCGTACGTATTCTGCAAAACATGTGAAAATTGTCAAAAAACGGGTAACCTAGGACATAGAGATCAAATGCCATTAAATCCAATACATGTTTGCGAAATTTTCGATATATGGGGTATTGATTTCATGGGCCCTTTTCCCCCTTCTTTTGGTTTTAATTATATATTACTTGCGGTGGATTATGTTTCTAAATGGGTCGAGGCTAAAGCCACGAAAACTGATAACACTAAGGATGTTGTGAATTTTGTCCGGTCTAATATTTTTTCTAGGTTCGGAACGCCAAGAGCTATAATCAGTGACCGAGGAACGCACTTTTGCAACAAGGTATTTGAATCGCTTTTGAAAAAGTACAATGTAACTCATCGAATTTCCACAGCCTACCATCCTCAAACAAACGGACAAGCCGAATTGTCAAACCGAGAAATCAAGTCTATACTTGAGAAAACAGTCAACCCAAATAGGAAGAATTGGAGTACAAGACTAGATGACGCTCTGTGGGCGTATAGAACGGCGTATAAAACACCAATCGGAATGTCCCCGTTCCGTATAGTTTTCGGAAAACCATGCCATCTTCCCGTAGAGTTAGAGCATAGAGCGTTTTGGGCAATCAAACAACTCAACATGAATTTGGACGAATCGAGAATTCAAAGGAAGTTGCAACTACAAGAACTCGAAGAAATCCGGAACGAAGCGTATGAGAACGCCAAGCTATACAAAGAAAAAATAAAAGCTTTCTGGGACAAAACAATCATGAGAAAGGATTTTGTCATAGGGCAAAAAGTCCTTCTTTTTCATTCTCGTTTAAAATTGTTTCCTGGTAAACTTCGTTTTCGTTGGGTTGGGCCATTTATTGTTACTGATAAATTTTCTCATGGTGCAGTTAAAGTTCAAAGTCCAACAACGGGTAAAACTTTCAAGGTAAACGGACATCGTTTGAAACCTTTTTACGAAGAATTTCAAAAATACGATGTCGAAACGACGGACTTAGAACCAATGAAGAAGGCTACATAACCTTGTAGCAACGTCTAACCAACGACGTTAAAGAATGGCGCTGCATGGGAGGCAACCCATGAGTTTTTCTTTTCCTTATTTACTTGTCTTTTATTTTCAGCTTTATTTTTTTACAGAAGCGTTTCAAAAGTTAAGCGTGCCCACGCCTAACTTACGAACCCCTTCTGTTTCGCACTTTCAATTTTAACAGAAGACTTTGAAGAATTAAGCGTGCCCACGCCTAAAACTTCAAAACCTTCTGTTTCGCACAATTCAGTTTTTCATGCTTATATATATTTATATATACACCAAAAAAAAAATGAAAAATATAAAACCGCAAAAAGACAAACCCTAATCCTCATTTTTCCCCCCAATTTCTGAAAAAACAAAAATAGCAACCGCCACTCACCTTCTTCTCCGACGACTCTTGCAGGTTTTTGGCCACCTCCGGTCTTCACTTTCAGTAGCCTCCGACGAAGAACCATGGGCGAAACATTCTCCACCCTGGCAAACCATGGCGAAACTCTGTCACCACCCTCGGCTCAAACCTCTCGATACCCTAACCCTCCTGAAAATCAACCACAACCGATGCCCACTGAAAACCCTACCGAAAACCCGTCACCGGTCCTAAACCAACCACCGCCTGTCGATGCTTCGACCCCCAACGCTCAAACTACGGCTACCATCCCTGCCCCGTCAAAAAGTCCTAACCCGACTCAACCGCCTCCAACCACTGAACATACTGAACCCTCAGCCGCAGCCGAACACACCTCTTCTCGGTCACCATCACCACCGCCATGCCGTACCCTCCGCGGGTCCACTCGTAACCAGTGGCGCATTAACCATAGGGTTCCGCCCACCTCTACTGCAAAACCCCTGATTTTGGACCCCTCATCGGAGTCCTCTCAAGAACCAGTCACTAAACCCCCTGTCCACTGTCGCCCCTGACAGTCCTCCTTCATGGGACTCGACAGACTATGACCCGGCTCCACCACCGCCTAACCGTCCACCGCATCGACCTCAGGCGACGATGTACAACAAGCGAGTCCGACAACTAAACCTTGAAAATGAGGCCGCACGAGCCACCGTAAATCCAGCGCCTCAAGCGCAACCCACCGCCGCGGCTGCTACACCTCCCAACACCGATACTCCAGCGGTGGCCCCTTCCACATCTCACCTACGATCCTCCGCCTCACCACCTACTAAGCGCCGTCGATTGCGCAACCGTCGCACTCCGCCACCACCTCTGGTTGACACATCGGCCTCATCACATCCGCCGTCCGATTCAATGCCGGCCCCGAAGCCGAGTTCCGATAGTTCCCCTGCTCCGTCTCCACCATCTGCAACTACTGCACCACCCCGCAATCCCACCCAAAGCCGTACCCGACTTGGACTCGAGAAGAATGTTCTGCCGAATACTACAACGGGTGGCCACTGCACATTCCAATCCGCCGACGACCGAGCCCGCTATCCACAAGTCTCAACTAAATCCATAGTGCCCTGTAAGACTTCGATTTGCCCACTTTAAATGCTTTAAACGTACGAGCAGAAATTATAGATTTGATTGAAGGTGTTGGTTTGACCCCGTACTTTGAAATTCGTTGCCCCGCTTTTGTTGAGTTGACCCGGGAGTTCTATACAACCTTCCAATTTAAATAGAAACCTGATTTAACATTGTCGACTCCCGGGGTTATTAAATTTCGATTAATGGGCAAAAATTTCAGTTTTTCTATCACGGAATTTAATATCAAACTTGGTTTTGTTTCAAATGAGTTTGCGAAATCGCCCGTTTATTTGAATTCAACTATTGATTATTGTAGCGATTTCAAACCTTATATTCTTTGGGATGAATGGTCTGTTTGCCGCGACACATATAATTCCAGCTCGTCAAAGGCATCTTATTTGAAGGACCCGGTTTTAAAACTTACTCAACGCTTTTTAGCGTTCAACTTTTCGGGTCGACGTGACAGCTCTGGGACTTTAACCAAGGCAGAATTTTTTATACTTTGGTGTATGAAAAATAAAGTGTACATTAATTTGGGTGTGTGGTTAGCCCAACAATTTCAATCCGCGGCCAACAAGAAAAGACCATTAATTTTAGGGTCAATTATCACACACATTGCCGTTTCACTTGATCTTTTAGATGTGCAGGACACAAACATGCGGGTAGCTTGCGAGATGGAGCCGATGGACCTCGCATGCTTGACACGGATGGATATTATCACCTCCGCCCACGGCCGTTATTCCTTCACACCACCCGGCCAACGCACACCCGCAGCCGCAACTCCTCGCCAAACACGATCATATACGACCGCGGCTCGTTCCGCTCATGCTCAGACACCGCCCGAAGATCAGGCCACTACTAGTGCGGCTGCCGCCCGTCCAACTCCACCGGAATCTGCTCGGCCACCAATTCAAGAGCAACTTGACAATCTCACCACTCAAATTCAATCCATCACATCAACGCTGAAATTAATCACCGATCGCTTGAACATCACGACTAAGTGATGCCGTAGGGAAGTCTCCCTCCTTGATCTTTTACTTTTTATTGCGTTGCATGTTTGTTTATGTCTTATCCATTGAGGGCAATGCATGATTTAAGTGTGAGGGGGGAGTTTTCCTATGCGATTGTGAGAGCCTTGGTGTCTTTTGCTTAATTGCGACTATGTGAAACAAAATTTTTTAAGTTTTTGGCTTTAATTTGTGTTTCTTTTGAACGGTTAGACTTGGATAAATGAGCATGCTTTGATTGAATTTTTGTGCCGTATGAAGTTTGTGTTATGTTCAATGATTAAAAGCAAACATAGGAACGCATGTTTTAGTCGATTACCCTACCTTGTGAGGACTTGTGCCATTTAATTGACATGATCTCTTTCTTCTTGTGTGACTCACGTGTTTTTAAAATTCTAGAACTTGTTTTGAACCTTATCAAAATTACACGAGTATGTGCATGATTGAAGATGATAAAGGCATTTAGGATTTAGCCACTTTTGCCAAAATAAACCGTACCTTTGCATTATCCCCTAGTGAGCCCACTTTGAGCATTTTTATCCTATTTTCTTGAATTGCCCCAAATTTGAGCCCTTACCGTTTTTATGCCTCCTCGTTTTACCCGTCTAGAAAATAAGTCGAGCATGGAGGTTGTATATTATTTGGGGACGAAAAGTTAAGAAGATGAGGTTGTTGAATAAGTGTGGGAAAACTCGTGAAAAATACAAAGAGTACCAAAAAAAATATGAAAAAAAAAATCAGAAAAAACAAAAAAAAAAAAAAAAGAAGAAGAAGAAAGAAAACAAAAAGGGAGAGTAAAAGAGAAGTTTGCAAATTGATGAGGTGCCGAGCCCCCGAGAAAGATAGAAAAAAAAATGTGTAGTATTTGGGTCCTTAACGTCAAATATACCCAATGAGATCTCGATGCTCGATAAAATTTTCACACTTAGCCACTTTTTCAACCTCTCTTTTCACTCCTACCCCGAGCCTTAGCCCCATTACAACCTTAAGAAAGACCTTTTGATTTGATTGTGCACACTCTCAACCGTAGTGGCGACATTGGTGTATAACTAAGCCTATGGAATAACACTAACAGGTCGAGACTTGAGCGAAACATATATACCCATACACGAGAGTTGGAGAGTTTTTTAGCGAAAGTCGGCTGAAATTTTGTTTTCCTTGTTCAATTGATGTCATTGTTCTAGCATGAGATTATTATGGTATCGAGAATTTTGATTGATTACGTGTTTCGTGCTTTCGAGTTCGATTTTGTTCTTGAGATCACAATGCTAGTTGATTTAAATTGCCGCATGGTACTGTTTTGAGTAGTTTTCACATAGTTAACTTTTGAGCATTGCCCGAGGACGTACAATGGCATAAGTGTGGAGGTATTTGTTAAGTCGTATTTTGTGCATATTTTACATGTCTATATTTGGGTTGATTGTTACGTTTACTCTTCTTATTTTGTGACTTTAGGTTGATAATTGGATTTATGAAGATTACAAGGAGAAAGAATCAAATGATACGAAAAAGAGGAAAAAGGACGAAGAAAAGAGTTTGACGAAAGAAGGCAGCAGAAGGCTTAGAAGAGTTAAGTGTGCCCACGCTTAAATCTCCAATTGCTTCTGCCTGGAAAACCAAAAAAAAGCGGGAAATTCGGGAAAAAATCAGTTTCAAGATTCGGACTCAAGATTCGGTTACCCAGCTGTTAAACACGGATTCTATATCCGTTTTATTACTGTTAAAGACACTTTGTTGGGATTTATTCCCTTTTATTTGTTAGGATTTTATTTCCTTATTTCTAGATTTTGCAAGATTTGATTTTGTTAAGTTTGTTAGGATCCTAATCTTGGTTAGTTACCTTTTAGATTAGGATTCTACTATTATAAGTATGTGGAATTTTATTCCACAAGACACCTTTGATTTTATTTTTAATTAAAGCATCGTTTTTCCCTTTTATTCTGGAGCTCTCGATTTTTAATATTTTTGTTCACGTTTTGATTATGAGTTGCTAAACTCATACTTCTAGTCGAGGATTCATCAAGGTTTGACTCTTTAATTTCATGAGATCGAATTGTGCCGTAATTTCTCTGTTATTAGGTATTTACTTTTTCTTTGAGCTCTGTTGATAATATGTTTCAATAGGTTAGATAACCTGATCAATTATTTAATCTTTGAAATTGTATTTAGCTATTTAGGACTAAATCCGTGACTGGTGAACCCTAATTTTGTAGCAGTTAGCGACGTTGATTATTTAATCATTTTCGATTAGTTGTTATGGGAATTAGTAATCTGGTCTAAATAAACCGAGCTTATGCGTTTGTTGGCTAGAATTGGTGTCTTTCTAATACGTGCATGCTATCGATAGGCTAAATCCTAAGAGCTTATTTAGGGTTGTCTAATTGGTAAGAGAAGTAATCAAAGAGCTTGTTTTGGTTATCGACAACTTAAGGAAAGACTAGGTTATTAGAGTTTGTTAATAACTATAGCCAATTTATCTATAAAACATTGAATTATCATTGCATCCGTGATCGAATTACTTGAATCAATACCGAGATAATCCGAAGACTAGAATTCCTCATTATATGAAAAATCCGAATTTTGCTTTATTTACGTTCTTTTGAAATTGTGTTTTTAAGTCTTACGTTTTTTTATTTAGATCTTAGTTAAAAATCCAAAACCCTCCTTTAATCGATATTAGTAATTTATGAATTATTTCTACACCATTCCCTGTGGATCGACCCTACTTATCACTATTTACTTATCTTTTCAAGTAAGTAATTTATTTTTGTTGGATTCAACACCCACAAGGTATTCGAAACCATGGTAGGCCCTCTATAAGTAACCATATTTGCCTTTTCATTCATATTCACATTCCCAACTTTTGCAATCAGAGGATGCTTTCTAACTCGAGACGCAAGTTCCAATCTCTCCTGTATTGGTGACTCGAGATCCAAATGAACAACGTAATAGTTCCAAGGATGATACAATGTTCCAAAGTTTCTCCAAATCGCCTTTCGATCCAGAAATCAAGTAAGCAAATTTCGGTATGGATGATCGTGGAGGAGGGGGTGGAGTTTGGTTAATCCTTGACTCGACAAAATAAGAGGCCGTTTGATCGACCGTTGCAAGAGAAGGGAATACCGAAAGCCCCATGTTGAACGAGGTTGCAAGAAGGAAAAGGCATATTGATGAAGTTACTACAAGAGGGAACACCCATTTCTTCTTCTCCATGTTCAAATACCCCATTCCCAAAACTTACTATCATTAGATTTGACTTGTGAACTCTATTCTCTTCATGAATTCAACAATTTGCAGATAAGAAAACTGAATAAATTTGCAGGCTGCTGATCAGATTCCCAGAAAAATTCTCTACCAGATATTATACAGATTCCTAATTTAAAAAAGAAAAAATGGAACAAAAATTACGTCTGCTATATATCAACAAAAAAGACTCAGTAAACAGCTTAGCAAAGAATCAAGCAAAAGACAAACAATATATACACAAATAAGACCGTAATGCCTGTAAAAATATTATAAAAAAGAATGTTCTTAATAAAATAATAGTGTTTAATGAATTAAGGGAAAAGGACAGGAAATCTGCATCAATTGAATCGAAAGAGCATCAAAATCTAAGTAAACAAATGCCGGAACTGTTTGTCTCAATATCATTCGATTGTAATAAGAGCCCAAAATTCAAGTAAAAAATTACAATATAAATTTACAAAATCAATCTTGGACTAATCTAAACTTCAAGTCCAAAACCAGTCACTAACTAGATTAAAGATTGAAACAGCAGCTATGAAGAAGCTGAAACTCGCATATAAATATACGTACAAGTGAAGTGAGCATGAGAACAGATTGTAATTCAAATCAGAAGCCAGTTTGGAGAGAGAGAGAGAGAGAGACGTCTGAATTTATGTTGTTTATTGTGTGTATGTAATAATGGTTGGGATTGTTGCTATAGTTGATTACTGTAATAGTGTGATCAGTTTTGTTGATTACTTTGTGGAATTTTACTATTGATTAGGAATACTTTTTAAAAAATTAAATGGGAATGCATTTAATTGTTGCTGTTTTTTTACTTTTGACCAAGGTTTGGTTTCAAATTTTTAATCCCTCTTCACTATGGATTAATTTTTTTTATTTTAAATTCTTTTTATTTTGTTTAGATAATCAACACATATAATTTATATAAAAATTTATTAATGAATATCTGATACGTATAAATATGTTAGTATTAACATCTAAACAATTGGAATAAGTACTGAAATAAAAACTCGTAATTACATTCACGAAATTGAATTTTGGGGGCATTTTAAAATTTGAAATTGGAAACTAGCTGATTTATTTTGTCCTTTTTCTACCGATTTTTTAGGTGCGGTGATGCATTAATCTCAACCCCTATTTGGGTCATTTTCAGTTCTAAGTTCTAACCTAATTTATTACGGATTTCTCATTTTAAATTACGTATATTTTATATTTTTTTAATTACTTTTGGTCCCTTTGAAAATAAATCAGGATTTACTGGAAATCGTTAGGAGTGATTATGCTTCGATTGGTTGGAACAATTTCTTTCACAAAAAAGTGGTTCAGAGTAAATAAAGTCTCAAAAAATATTATTTGTTTAGTAAATGTTTCAAAAAACACTTTAAATTTTAGAAATTTTTGGATAAATTCTTGTAACAAAAGAGAAAAACTATTCATAATTGGATGGTTTTCACTATCAATTAAAAATATTTTTTGTTTATCTTTCAACACCAAAAATCAAATTAATCGCATGTTCTAATACAAAATAACACGACATTTAAAATAAGATCAATTTTGCTGTTTTTTATATTTAAATCGACGAGTTTACCTAAAAATTTAATAAAAATTATATCAAATATCATTTCAAATATATTTTCACAATAAAAAATATGTTATATCAACCATAATTATAACATGTATTTTCATTAAAAAAAATCCGTTCAAAAACATATCTCACACCATATTTCTTATCTCTAAAATAATTTGCATCCAAAGACATCTCATCCCACATTCCAACTCAATTTTATTGCTTCCATTACCCGTATTGATGGATCATCCACGGAACCCATGGCCGAGATATCACAAGAGTTCATTACCCATTTCAAAGCTCTACTTGGAACATCTATAGAAACCGAAGATATTGACACACGAGTGATTGAGTTTGGCCCCAAAGTAGACCATACTCATTGGGATTCTCTTATCAAACCGGTTACTAACTTGGAAATAACCGAAGCAATAAACAGTATTGGCAATGATAAGGCGCCTGGATCGGATGGCTATCCTTCGAAGTTTTTTAAAGCTAGTTGGCCTTTAATTGGAGGTTTTGTGAAGGATGCAATTGTTGAATTCTTTCAAACTGGCCGCCTTCTAAAGGAACTAAATCATACAGTTATAACCCTTGTACCAAAGTCTGAACATGCGCACCGAGTAACCGACTACCGCCCTATATCGTGTTGCAAGGTGATTTACAAGGTAATCTCGAAAATACTCGCCAACCGGCTTAGTGAAATTTTGGACACCATCATAGATAAAGCACAAGGTGCTTTTGTAAAAGGGAGAAGCCTAGTTGAGAATGTACATCTAATGCAAGAGCTTCTACGCAAATATAACCGGAAACGGGTATCGCCTCGTTGCACTATCAAAATTGATCTATCAAAAGCTTTCGATTCCGTTTCTTGGTCATTTATTAGACAAGTTCTAGAGGACCTAGACTTCCCAACCACTTTCACTAGATGGATAATGGAGTGTGTCACCTCTCCATCATATTCAATCGCAATAAACGGGGGGGGGGGGGGCTTACGGCTTTTTCAAGGGCAACCGTGGTATAAGACAAAGTGACCCCTTATCATCGTTTTTATTTGTACTCTGTCTCGAGTATTTATCCCGGCTACTAAACAAACGAACTAGAGAGGAGGATTTTTTGTACCACCCTCATTGTGGTGGTCTACAAATATCGCACCTTGCATTCGCCGATGACCTCATGTTGCTATCAAAGGGAAACCAAAAATCAATTGAAACTTTGATGACTTGTCTTAAGGACTTCGAGCTTACGTCAGGTTTGAGCATGAATGTAAACAAATCAAATATATATCTTGCGGGTACAACAGCTAGGACCAAGAACCAAATATTGGAGACCACACGGATGGAGATTGGTGTAATGCCATTTAGATATCTTGGCATCCCGCTATCGGCAAGCAAGCTTAAACCTATGCACTATGAACCTCTTCTAGCTAAGATCCGAAAATATATAAATGGTTGGAGCTCAACTATCCTATCTTACGCGGGTCGACTGGAAATGATCCGTTTGGTGATCCAAGGCCTATCTTGCTTTTGGTTCTCGGCCCTACCTATCCCAATGGTAGTACGGGAGAGCATTGTTAAGTTGTGCCGTAACTACCTTTGGAATAACTGGAAACCTACAGTATCAGGGAATACCATATGCCTTCCTAAAGCCGAAGGGGGATTAGGCCTACTCGACCTTGACACTTGGAATAGAGCACTACTTTCCAAAACACTTTGGAACATACACGCTAAAAAAGATAGTCTATGGAGCAAATGGATTCACCATATTTATCTCCGCACTACTTCATTTTGGGATTGGGAACCTAACTCGGAAGACTCGCCTCTTATCAAAGTTCTTATTCAAACAAGGAATTTAATCGTTGGCAAATGCAATGGCAGCCTCACGGATGCCACAGATGTTTTGAATAAATGGGCTATTTCTTCTAGCACTAGGGTCGCCTATGATTACTTTAGAACCAGTCGAGAAAAACTGATTTGGCATAATACCATTTGGGGCCATTGCATCCCCCCGAAATACTCGCTTATCCTTTGGTTAAGTTTACATTGACGGTTAAAGACAAGGGACCGAATGGGTTACATGGGACTTGACCCCACATGTGTCTTTTGTAAGCGGGATAATGAAACAGTGGCTCACCTATTCTTTCAATGCTCGGTTACCCGAACCATATGGTCAGAAATACGGGGTTGGATTGGGCTTCACCGAGCAATGACGACACTACAAATCTCCGTGAAGTGGCTCAAGAAGGGATCAAAGGACAAGGGTTGGAAAGCCACAAGTAAACACTTAGCGTTTGCCACCACTGTATACATGGTTTGGATCACGCGGAACCAATACATTTTTGAACAAAAGGAGTACAATGTTCAGGCAATTATTCGGAAAATTAAGATTTTAGTGTATACGATAATTTTTTCAGAATATTCTGAAGTATTACATCTCTTTGAACATCTCGGCTGTTCTCGGCCGCCAACTGAGCCAGGCCAAATCACTCGGCAGGACTGAAATCGTCACGGCCTTATGGCCGTGGCATTATGTATCCTTTAGTTCTTTTATATTCTTTCGATTGTTTTGATATCCTTAACTGTTTTGTACAGAAATGGTACCCATTGATGACTAATGCAGGGAAGGATTCAAAGTATAACGACACAATCTTGCTGACTTAGCGGACATTCCGGCTGGCTTACTGTTGCACTCGGCTACATCATTAAGGACTAATTCAATTTGGAACACATTGGTCCTAGTTAGGTTTGTATGCTTTGTGTTTTCGCTTTAGCGACCGGAGATATGCCCCTTGTATATGTAAATTTTCATGTAGATCATTCGCCAATTGATGGTTGATGATCATTTAAGTTGTTTTTAGTCACCAACCTGATGGTTGGGTTAGGCTTTGGAGGTTTACGCAACCTCGCTAGTTATGTTGTTACCGATTGGCTTACCAAATGAATATACCATCGCCCAACATTTGCCAATTACCGATCACTCTTCTACCAAAGGCTACTGGGTCTCGTCAAATACAAGGATTATAAGGACGGATTCTACTAAAGACAAGGATCAAAGGCAATCGATTATATGGACGGATTCACAGGATGAGGCTAGGACACTCAAGTCCATGCCGACAAGGATGCAACGTTCGGCTGCATTACTCACCGCTAGATAATCATCGGCTACACCTGCCGAGGACTACCTGATTTCTACCAAAAGCTACTAGGACTCTCCAACAAATACTTTTGATATAAGCTCGCTGCGTGATAACTTTGCTCATATGTTAGCTTCCTCTAACATAGCTTTGTTTTTTCGCTGTTGATACCTCGATAGTCTTTTGTACCTAGCAATAGTTTTTGTGGACCAAGGGTTTACCCGAGGTATTTTGTCTCGTTTTGATCACTTAATAAAATTTATTTGCCGATAAAAAAAAAAGCTCTAGAATGTGTAGACATATTTTTGGTCCTCTAATTATATCTTCTTCAAATTCTTCGTCACTTATATTCCATAATTACACATATAATCGTACACCACAATTTAATTTTACTCCCTTTTTCACAATTTTAGTCATATCCTACCAATTATTTTTTCTAACATTTGGCACTACATATAAAAATTTCAAAAAAAAAAATGTCCAAGAAAATTGGTGAAACTTTTCATATTCAAACTGTTGAATTATAAAATGTAAATCCTTTTTTAATGATTTACACAAGCATATGTATAACGTATATATAATGATACAAAACGAGGCCCGGGCTATACATTAATGGGCCGATAATATGTCTTCCTTATTTATACATTAACACCCACCCATAATTTGAGCCGTGGGCCAATAAGAAGATTGGAACGAAGATGGATAAATTTAGCCACGGGTAAAGCCTTTGTAAAAATATCAGCAACTTGTGCAGCAGTAGGAACATACTTGACAATAACATCACCCAAAGCAACCTTTTCACAGACAAAATGATAGTCGATTTCAATGTATTTCGTTCGGGCATGAAAAATTGGATTAAGAACCAGATATATAGGAGACAAAATTCGATTAGACAATTATTATCTTGGCAAAGTTTTCGAACAGATAGGAGAATATGAGATAAGTCAGGAACATACAAGACATCAGTAAGTTTGCGGGTGGAATTGGGTGTACTGAGAGTAGATGAACCGACGTGCTGAATAGGTAATTGTGCACCATTTCCAACCAAAATTTTATTAGAACCAAAATACAGAGTAAGGTGAGTAAGCATACCAGGATCGGGTGTCATGTGAGCAGAAGCACTGCTGTCAGAATTCCAAGTAAGATCAGAGGTCTCAGCAGTTGAAAGCGCGGAAAAAGACTTCAGCAATTCCTCAGAGATGTAGGCATGGTTAAACCGATGAGAGCAATTGAGGGCAGCATGACCAGAACGGCCACAAATCTGACAGACAGAGGGCTCAGGCGGAGTAGGCAAAAGACCAGGAGCAGCTGATGGAGCAGGTGACATGCGCGAGAAGCGCGAGTGCGAATGAGCGATGGAGCTGAAGAATTCTAGGAGCTAGATGAAGTAGTGCCCCGACCATTGTGCCCACGCCCACGATCAGAGCGAGAACCGCGACCACGAGAAGCACTAGAGGAATGGGTAGAGGCTATAAAAGCAGGTGATGGTGTAGGAGAGACAGATAGAGTACGTAGATGGTGCTCAAATTGTAGCAACTGGGCTCGTAAATCATCAAACGTAATTAATTCGGGCTGAAGGGAAATAACACTGACAAACGATTTAAATTCAGGTGGAAAACCACTAAGTGCCCGAATAACCAAGTCAGCTTGAGAGACCGGTGAATAAACAGCAGCAATGTGATCAACAATTGATTTTATTTTGCTGAGATACTCATCGCAAGAAGTGTCCCCTTTCTTGATACTAGAAAATTCAGATTTATATTGCAATTTCTTTGCAATGGACTGTTGTCTGAAACGATGCTCGAGAGTGAGCCAGACATCACGTGCAGTAGATAATATATATATACCTCCTGAGTAATAGTTGGAGTCATAGTAGCATTCATCCAAGAACGAATTGCACTTTAATAAAAATAAAACCAAAAAACAAAGTATCCTTCCAACTAGTATAAATAAAGTATTTTGGTTTATAAATTCATCCTCAAATTCATTCTTTTAAAACTCTACAAATTTCTCCTTGTTTCTTCTCATCGTCAAGTGTAAACTCGATATATAAATTTTACCACTATGAATTCAATTTCAATAACAAATATCGAAATTAGCTCAACCACTAATGCCGAATGAAGTGAATAAGGTGATATGCAAATACAGAAGTATCTTTCTAAAGTTTTCTTCACATTTTATTGCTTTAGCATTTCTTAAGTGGAAGGTTACATCATCATCAGATGTTATAGCAAAAAACAAAAATGTATTTACTTTGCTAAGGTATCAAAAACAAAAATGGTTGAAAAGTTTGGTGCTATGTTCTTAAATTCGTAGTAGAATATAAAAACAAAATTAAGAAAATAAAATTTATGTAGCCCAACGACCAATATTTCTTGTACAATAAATACTTTTAAAATAATATGATCCAAACTATAAATAGTTTAATTGAAGGATCATTCTCAATTGTTCAATTACTGGGCTTTAGTTTCACCGAAAAAGAAATTAATATCGGGCTTTTACAATATCATAATTCTTGAATCAAAAAATTAATATCGGGCTTTTACAATATCATAGTTCTTGAATCATAACATATTTCTCAATTAAAACTATTATCAATACGATAAAATTTCTACAACGAACTTCGTCAAATAAAAAATAGTAAGATATAATTCTATTACGATAATGTGTTTAGAGAGTGAAACGAATCCGCCAAACACTATTCTTTAATATTTATTAGTATTTAAGTATAATTACGGAATTGATAATATCTGAAAAACCGGGCTTTTTTGATATAACCCCCCGAGGTATGTAGCTTTGGCAAACAACCCCTGAGGTTTGAAAATTTGGTAAACAACCATTTTTGGTTAGTTGACCGTTAGTCAACAGTTAAAGACATGGGCAAAATTGTAATTTAATAATTGCAAACAAATATATTAATTTTCAATGTATTTATTTGAAATTATATTGAAAATAAATACATATTAATTTATTAATTTTATTTATTTGCAAAATTATAATTTAATAATTCCAAACAAATATATTAAATAAATATATTAATTTTATTAATTTTATTTATTTGCAAAATTGTAATTTAATAATTCCAAACAAATATATTAATATTACATTGAAAATAAATACATATTAGTTTTATTAATTTTATTTATTTGCAAAATTGTAATTTAATAATTCCAAACAAATATATTAATTTTATTAATTTTATTTATTTATAAAATTATAATTTAATAATTCCAAACAAATATATTAATTTTATTAATTCCAAATAAATACATTGAAAATTAATATATTTGTTTGGAATTATTAGATTACAATTTTGCCCATGACCTTAACTGTTGACTAACGGTCAACTAACCAAAAATGGTTATTTACCAAAATTTCAAACTTCGGGGGGTTGTTTGCCAAAGCTACATACTTCGGGGGGTTATATCAAAAAAACCCCTGAAAAACCCATGTTAAAACTCAAACCCATAAGCTGAAATCATGGATTTTATAATCTTAATATAATATATCTGTATATCCCCCAAAAAGAAAGAGATATATGTAGGGGTTAAATGGTTAAGAATAGTGTAATATATTATTTTTTATATACTATCAATTTTTTTTGAAAGATTCAATAAGAAATCAATGTAATTAAATCTATTTTAATAAGTTTATTATATCATATTTTTTAAATAAATAAACGATGAAATTTGATAATATTAAAACAATAATTTATATTATTTTTCAGTTACTTGTTTCTATAATAATTGATATGTAGATTTTGTGGTGAACAAAATTTCCTCGTAATCATCGAGATGACGTGGTGGTCTGGAAGTAAACAATTTTCACACAAACACAAATACTAGCTCCCAAACAAACTCAACTAACAAACATTCATAACTCCATTGTTGTCTTTTACTAATATATATAATATAATATTAATTTCATTTCAATCACTAATTTTGACCACTTTACTCTTCTTTGTTTTTATTCTTTATTCTTTATTTTTTCTACTGCTATTTAGGTTTGGTTTCAACACCAAGGATCAATTTCCAAAGGGACCAAAAAGGGGTATATATGAGACATATATAATTTTTTTAAATAAATTATTTTATAATGGCTCCTTCAAATTTAAATTACAAAAATCACCTGCCTATTGAGGAATAAATTTATTTTACATGTTTTTATGACTTAAAATAAATGCATTTGACTTAGATTCATTAAAACTTTCTTATAAAAAAAACTACTTCACATAAATTTTTCAAAAAAAAAAAAGAAAAGATTCTTATAGAACACACAACATTAACCTAATCATTACACTTTTCTATAAAAAAAATTCACTACACAATATCAACACCATATATTACTTAAGAAATTTTTTATTACTTTCTCTAAATAAAATAAAAAATAACTGTCAATCCAATCGAGACTTTATTATAGTTTGAATAAATTATTTTTCCCTTTTATCCAATTCAATTTTATTTCGTTAAGAAATCCTCCATTTACATGAAGATATTTTACCATATCCTTATGAATTTTAGTTTTTACTATTAAGACATGAAATTAAAATCTTAGAGCCCAAAAAAGTTGTTCATATTTTGCATTTATAAAATGCAGCGCACAGATCGCGTGTGCAATGGAGAAACGAAATGTTACTTTGCTCTCTCTCCAAAATTCGAAAATATTTATCATATAAATTATTAAAATACATATTGAGTTCCTAAAAAAAAATATACATATAATATTATATATTAACAGTTTATGTAATTGATATTACCTGTACATTGATTGCTATTAATGTTGAGGCAAGAAATTAGTCATTATTTTCTCTCTCCAAAATTTATCTTATAACAGTAATCAAGAATCTAGCACCATTTCTTCATTCTCTCTCTCTCTAAAAGGCGGAGAGATCTGGAGTCTTTTCTCTTTCTCTTTCGTACAACAGTTTGATCTGTACTTGTTCCGATCCATTTAGGTAAGTCTGGATTTTGTTATTCCCGATCGATGGAATTTAAGGGTTGACTTTTGTTTCTCAGTGTTGGTATATCTCAGCACGAGACAGTTTATCTTTGCTTATTTCGATTAATTCTATTTGTTTGAATTCTTTTTGTTGCTCACCTGTGAATTTTCTGGATGTGATTCATGTGGGTACTGCACGTTTATGTTCTTGTTTCCATGATGTTTTGGTTTAATTTAAGATTTCTTTTTGGGTATTAAGATTTGCTGTTAGAGGTTTAAACATTGACCAGTAAGTAGATGAATCAGATCTCATCTATTGTTCCGAGCTAAGCTTGCTCTCTTGGGATGTAGAAGTTCTGATTTGTGGTTGTGTTTGACCATGATATGATTTGACTCAATTTGACCCAAACAAACACACAACTAATTTATTCATGAAATCAAGGCGATGAAGTTTTTTGTGGAGTGTTATTAGGTGACTGCTTTAGTGCAATCTTCTTTCCCCTTTGTTATTCGATGTCCTATTACGCATAAATACAGTTGATTGTAAAGATCTGAAATCGACTACTCCGAGCTGTCTATGTTCACTTACTACGATAATATACATCCGGCAAATGTTTTTTCTCGCAGATCAAACATTTCCTTTCACTAGTAATATTAATTTGTATGTTTAAATGATATATATATATATATATTTATATTTGTTGTCTTCTAATTCAGGGTTTGAGATTCTACTCGGTGCCTTTTGCAGTAGCATCCACTGTTCAGCATGGCAGTTGAGGTTGTGGATTCTAGCTTACCATTTACTGTGGAAGCCGGAGATGATGCGAAAGTTGAAAATGGAAACATAGCCATAAAATTTGGCTCCCATGGTGTGGATGAGCCAATCAAAAAGGGAGAGAATAAAGTTTCTGAGTCCAATCTCCCCAAGGATGTAGTTGATGAGTGGCCTGAGCCCCAGCAGATACACTCTTTTTACATTGTTAGATATCGGGCTCTTGAAGACCAGAACATAAAGGCCAAACTGGAAATGGCTGAGAAAGAGCTAAAAATAAAGAATGAGGCCCGTCAGCAGCTTGTTGAAAAATTGAAGGACAAGAGGGTACGTGTTGGTACTTATAGAGGGTTATTGTCTGAGTTTATAAGACCCCTAAAAAAACAACGTATAAGATTTATAAGATGTTTGAGAACTTATAAGCTATTTACAAAGTGTGGCAATGTTTTTGGTAAAACAACGTATAATCTTTCTAAATGAACTGTCAGGAGCATAAAAGCAATTATGATAAGAGGAGGCCCCAACTTAGTTTTGAAGAGTATAAGCGCTAAAAATATCTTATAAGCATTAAGAGCTAATAAGCTCTTTAAAATAGGCTTAGCCAAACACCCTTTTAGTATTTTTGATGCATGCTGTTTGTGTTCTACGTACCTCTCTGATAGGGTGGTTTTCTAATAATTGAGTTTTTTGTTATGATCCAGAAGATCTACATTGGTTAGTGCTTCTCCGTTGCTATATAACAGCTTCTAAAGTTTGGTACTTGATAGGTGACTGCATTACAGACCTCGGTTGTGTTATGTTGACATTAGTTGTGTGCGTGTGTTGGAGGAAAACAAAACCCAAAAGCAGTATCCGTAAAATATGAAAATCAAGATAATTGTGAGACTGGGTTGAATGAAGTCTTGTTGTGTATAATGTGAAATGTATTCGATTAAGTATTTTCACTTGCATGCCTTCTACTTTTGGAACACTGGTAATTAAACTTACCAAGTTGAACAAACTTTTAAACCAGTATGTTTGTCCTCCCCCCCTCCCCCCCTCCCCCCCTTTTTGAGCAAAGGGGGCTGGAGTTATAGTTTTACTTATTAGCATCATAAACCTCGATCCACTCCTCATCGATTCCTATTCTGGGAGTTTAACACGGGAACTCATTTGTGTGTTAGTTTGCCGACCAGCGTAATAATGCAGAGAATGATACTATTGAAATACATTCTTGCATACTATTGTATAAAGAGATCAATGTATGGGAAACATAAAAACTGGGTACCAGCTGAAAACTAGTTAGCTATTGACCTTTGAATAAAAAGAATTTTTCGGATGAACTCTGTTGATACAATTCCAAGTATTTGCATTGATATGAGTTTGCATATGCTTAATCAGATTGCTCATTGTATACCAGTATGAAAGTTACAGTAATATGCAATGATTATGAATGCTAGTAGTATTATCTTCTTTTTCCCCTTGTGGATATTTGGTTAATCATTATACCTGGGCAGTGCTATTTTTTTTTTTTTTGGGCAAAAGCTTTTCCAATTGCTCTATCAAGTTTGGTCATATATTATGCTTGTCCCATGCCTGCCTCATCTCTCCACATAACACTAAGTATATATTTGCAGATGTGTAGATCCGAGCTAATAACACAATTAAGATCATTAATTGGTGAGAGTAAACAGTTTCGGTCGATCATGGATGAAAAAAGAAAAGAAATGGAACCTCTCCAGCAGGCTCTGGGCATGTTGAGAGGCGCTCCTGGAGGTAGACAGAGGGGTTCTGAAATCTGTTCATCTGAGGAAGAACTCAATAAGCTTGTAAGATATCACACACCCACGCACACAAATTCTTATATTCGAAGTGCTTGTGATTATTTTATTGGTCACCAGCAACTCAGGAAACTAAAACTTTTTGTGTTTCATGATTAGATTAAGAGTTACCAATACCGCATTCAGCATGAAAGCATTCCTCTGAGTGAAGAGAAACAAATCCTAAGGGAAATTAAGCAACTCGAAGGGACAAGGGGAAAGGTTATTGCATATGCTGCTGAGAGGGCAAAGATTCAGGACTCGGTGGGTGAAAAAGAAGCCATTCAAGGCCAGGTCAAAGTAAGTAGCTAGTCATATAGAATTAATCTTTTTTTGTCCAGTTATTTGGTGAGGGGCTTTAGCTTTCATGAATTGGTAGTTATATGTTTACAACTATGTCGTCACTTTCAGTCGATAGGAGTTGATCTTGATGAAGTTCGAAAGGGAAAACAAGTGGTTAGTGCCAAGCTGAAGCAACTTGATGAAGAAAAAGTGGCTGTGGAAAAGGTGATTGGTGCTTTAGAGGAGGAATTGAACGCACTTACACTGAAGAGGGATCAAATTTATGAAAATATGAAAGATCTTTGGAAAAAGCTGGAGGAAGGGGTATGCTCATTTTATTTTATAACTCCATTATTTAATATTAATCTTAGAACCTTGCGCAAATTAATGGTAGGGTAAATCACAGACACCCATTTATACGTCTTTAAATACGAAAACGATTCCGAGGTTTGAGAAACTATTTAACTTTCCTTGTGTCTAGTCACTAAAAGCATATTATCCTTTTACCCCTTGTTAATTAAGTCAGGATCTGTTACCTGGGGTGCTTCGGTAATTTACAATATCTTAGGGGGCTCGTGGTAATCACACAATAAGTGAGCGGTGTCCATGTAATGATCCCTTAATGTTTTTAAATAATATTTTTTTATTCTAATTTGCAGAATTCCCCCTTCTACCAAAACCGTACACTCTTGCACAAAGCTAAAGCACTTGCAGCAAAGAAGGATGTCAATGCCGTGAAGGAGCTTGCAGATACGGAGGTTTGGTAGATAATTGTTTTTTTAGGCTTTATTAAATGTTTAACCATCTGACAAACTGACTGTTCTCTTACACCCACTAGGCTGAGAAGTTCATGTCCCAATGGAATGGTAGTAAGGCTTTCAGAAACGAATATGAGAAGAGAATTTTGCAATCACTGGACATGAGGTACTTGAGTAAGGATGGCCGAATGAGGAATCCGGGTGAGAAGCCCCTCGTGCAATTGGAGAAACCAATTCCATCTCAACCTGAGCCTATCAAAACAAGCGTTAAACAAAAACCCAAAGAGGATTTGATTTCACCAGTGCAAGTTGGTGATGCTTCTTCTGAGCAGAAAGTTCAGAAACCAAATAGTGCCAAGAACCCTAAAGATGCAAATAAGAAACCTGAAATTGCCTTAGAAAAAACTGAGCAGGTAGAGAAAGACGAGGTCTTTTCTACAGAAAATTTGCAAAAGCCCAAAAGGGATGAAGTTGATGAGGCAAAGTTGAAGGAGCAGAAGAGAGAGGAAGAGATAGCCAAGCGGAAACAGGCAGAAGAAAGGAAGAAGAAGCAGGCTGAGAAAGCTGCCGCCAAAGCAGCAATAAAAGCTCAGAAGGAAGCTGAAAAGAAGCTCAAGGAAATTATTATTTTTTTTTAATTCATTCTTTTGTATTTTGCAATTTGCGCTCTGTAAATTTAAAAACGTTTTATTTTTGTTCAGGAGCGTGAGAAGAAAGCAAGGAAGAAGAGTGGAGCTGCTGTGGATTCTGATGAACAAATTGAAGCCGTAGCAGAGGTTGTTGAAGAGGAGAAGATAGAGGAGAAAGTTGAAACTTTAATGCCACAAAAGAACAAGGATAGGAAAGAGAATACGCCCCGTCTTAGAGGCCGCCCTAGAGGCTCGGATTCACTTCCCAAAGCTATGCTCAAACGCAAGAAAGCAACAACTAACTATTGGATATGGGCTGCTCCTGCAGCTTTGGTCATACTCCTACTTCTGGTAGCCGGATACTACTATCTCATGTGATGGTATTACAATTTACATACTATAATTTAAGGGAAAGTAGTGAACAGGTGCAACACAACTCGGTTTACCTTCGGTTAGTTTCATAGAGGAGAGCGAATGAGGAAACTTTTGTTTCTGGTGACCCGAGAGACGGGGTCTATGTTTAGTAAGCATGAGTTTTTTCTTCTTTTTTTTTCCTTTTTTTGTCCCTTGTTTTTTTGGCTTCCTATGAGGAAGGATGGACTTGGAAACTCATAATGTTGGTCGAACTGAATAGGTCTAGAACTCTTTACTGTTCAGAAACTACACATTTTTCTTTATATTTAATATTTTGATCTTAAGAACGTTATGGAAACCTTGGCGGTTTTTTTTTTCCTCTGGAATTTTGTTGAACTTGTGCTCAGTTATGCCCAATAGTAGATGAAGCAATACTTGGGGTGCATGTAAAGTAGCATTGAAAAGGTGAGATAGGTATTTATTAGCGTGAATTGAACTTGGGAACTCCCCGTGTCCCCGTTTATGTTGGATGGACCGGGTTTTTGGTCCAATTACATGAAGTATGTTGCTTGTAGACGAGCCTACCCACATGAAGGTATAAGATTTTTTTTATCCTAATATCTTTATTTGATCTCATATTCCACATATATATTTTGATGTTTACGTTTATTTACAAATACATTTATTAAATAATGTTTAACATGTGTTGCGTAAATATTTTGATATGTATCAAATATTACGAATAAAAGAGGAAATATCATTTGAAATATAAAATTTTATCCCAAGAAGGATGTTGGCTTCGTCGGAGCTTAGCAAATCTTGTCCTATTTTTACTGCAAATATTTATGCCCAATTAGTTGGTATATCTATCTCAAAGAAATTTTTTTCATGATAAAAATAATGACAATTTTAAGGATAAGAAATGTGGTTTGAGAAGAGAGCTTTGATGAGTTTTTTTTGAGAGTTTTTTTTGATAAAAATATGTAATGATTATGGTTGATGTGATATGTTTTTTTTTTTTTTGGAAAATTGCATTTTTGGTACATCAATGTGGCATGTACGTTTATTTGATACACTAATATGGGAGTGACAATTTGGGTACATTATTGTGGGGTAGGTCTGGCAATTTGAATACAAATTACGCCGAAAAATTCGATTTTCGCCGGAAAATGACATGTGCCGGTCACGAGCGTTCAAATTTTGGGATTTTGACCAATTTTGACCCAAAAGCTGACATGGTCTATTATTGGAGGGAAATTTTCAATTTCATTTTTCTAATTTTAATTATTTTTTTCTTTATTTTTTCCCTTTCATTTTTGTCTTCTTCCCCGCCCACCATTGTCTTCTTCTTCCTCACACAACCATAGAACCACCACCATAAACCACCATTTTCCACCAACAACCATCTTAAAATCCACCAATTACCACTTTTCAGTGGCCTTGACTTACTAAAACCATCACCACCTTCAAATTTAATGACTATGTTCGAATTTCACAATTTTCATTCAAGCACCATTAGTGTTGGGGGTATGCCATGTTCGAATTTCACCATTTCCGTCTGAATTTCACCATTGCCATTGCCATTGCCATGTTCGACTTGTGTGGGAAAGCCATTTTTAGAGTTTGTGGGGAAGAAGATAGTGGTGGGGAAGAAGACAAACTTTGGGGAAATAATTGAGGATTGAGGAGTAATTTGGTAAAATACAATTTAATTAATCTAATTATAAGTGAAAATTGGTCAATCCCCTAAAAAAATAAGTCAATTTCTCTTAATTTATAGTTAAAATGAAAAAAAAAATCCCAATTTCGGTCAAAATCCCCAATTTTAGTCAAAATTAACTAATATTCCGGCGAAAATCGAATATTCCGGCTGAAATCGAATATTCTGGCGTAATTTGTACCCAAATTGCCAAACTTACCCCACATTAATGTTCCCAAATTGCCATCCCCATATTAGTGTATCTAATAAACGTGCAAACCACATTGATGTACCAAAAATACAATTTTTCCGTTTTTTGTTGTGAGAAATTAGTTTGAATTAATATTTATATATAAATTTTATTAATAATTTTTAGTAAAACTCATCAATTTAGACACAAAAAAATATTCACAATGAATCTTATTTTAAATGTCTCGTCATTTTGCATTAGAATATGTAATTAATTTAATTTTTAGGGTCAAAATATAGCAAAAAAAACCTTATTTTTATTTGTAATGATAACTGTCAAATCATAAATAGTAAAATTTATTTGTTCTCTTTTTTTCCAAATTTTTTTCGAAATAATCTTTAATTTTGAAAGATTTTTTTAAGAAAAATTTGTGAGATGCCAAACAATTGAATTTTATGAGATTTTATACTTTGAAATAAATTTTTTTGGAGAAGACTTGCCAACAGATTGGGGCCTAAGGATTCATAGAAAAAATTTCTCCCACCCAAAGTCAGATTCAAAACCTTTGGAGAAAACAAAAAATAAATTATTTAGTCCAAACAAGTTTGGTTTCACATTGTTCAGCTATAAATTTCATAAACAAAAATCTGAAATTATTTAGCAAATTGGTTAAATACTATTTACTTCTTTAGCTAAATTGGTTGAATGAAGGCTCTTCTCATTTCTGAATGCTTGTTACGGAAACTTGACTACGCAATTATGAATGAGTTAGAATAAGAGGTGGAAAGGTCGAAGCTTTTATGGAATGTAAGGAGAACAGGGAAGTGGAAATTGAAATGTTGAAGTTTTGATGGAGTGTAGGGGTGGTAAAATGGATTCGGAACCACGGTTCCAACGGTTCCAACCCAATTTGGGTTGAATTGATTCATAAGAAAATTTTATTTGGTTCCTAATTGGTTCCAACTTAGTTCCAAGTTGGGTCAAACTAAATTTCAAGAAACTAAATTTCATGTTAGGCCCAAATCGTTTGCCAATAATCTAAATTATAATGAACAAAATGTACGGTATTGAGTCGGGTTGGGCTTGGTTCCCTTTTGAATTGATTTTGATTCCATTTTGGGTTGAATTTGGTTCCACCTTAAAACCATGATATGAATAATATTAGCAATATTATATTTCCTTTTATGTCTTTTTATATTATAGAATGTTTCCTTTATATTAGGATTCGAATCTGATAGTTTTCCTTTTTATCAAGATTCGAATCTGATTGCTTTCCTTTTATTAGGTTTCCTTTTTGTTTTAGAAGTTGCCCTAGTTAGCAAAGTTTTATTTTAATAGGAAAGTAGATTTGGAAAGATATCAATTTTAATTGATATCCTTCTTTTATTAGGTTTCTTTTTATTTGGTAAGTTTAGTTAGTAAGTTTTTATTTTTAGTAGGAATTAGATTTTGGAAAATATCCTTTTCTATAGGATTTTTACCAAAATTAAGTTTATTGTTTTTGCCTATAAATAGGCTACGTTTTTCATTAATAAGGTAGAGAATATTTTTGATTAAAATCCGTGAGTTTATTCTCTCGTCGTTCTTTAAGAACTTTTGAACTTATCGGATTTTATATCCGTGGCGTTCGTTCCCGACTTATCAAGCGGCAATCCATACCGTTTGTGGCGTCATCATAATTTCGTTCTGAGGTTCGTCTTCATTGACTTCATCGGGTCGAGGTCTTCTATACCAAGGTTCGTTGTCGCAATCGAATTCGGGTTAAAGATAACCATCTCACCAATCAACTCGTGCGCAAACGCTGATCTCGGGAAAATTCCGCAATGAATCAATCCATCATGGGAAGATTCACATCAAACCATTTAGGAACCAAACTCATTTAACAACCAACCAATTGGAACCGACCTAAAATCAACCCAACCCGCTCAATTACCACCCCTAATGGAGTGTATGAAAGTGAAGTCACTCATATCATTAAGTAATTAAAAAGACATATAAAAAATATGTGTTTATATATCACTATAGATAGTATATATAACGACTTGTGAGGAGCCGCAAAGTACCACCATGTAGCTAAGGGGTATGGGTCTCGGTACCGGTCCTCGGTGTATAGCGGAAGCGGTGGGGTTCTTTTTAAAGGGTCCAGGCTATCCTTTCGTTCCTCCGATAGCTGCTTATTGGGCTTCTTTTTTTTTCTTTTGAAATTTTTTTTTCTTTCTTTCGATTTCTGAATACTTGCCCTGCCCTTAATCAATCTCATTTTCTTTTAAGATAACAAAATAAAGGTATGAATAGATGTATCAGTATCAGGACAATCAAAAGAAAAAAACAAACATAGTCAATTATGTTCATTTTGTATCACCCTATTTTAGGGGTGTTCACGAGTCGAGCTGGCTCGCGAGCTCGGCGAGCCGGCTCGAAAATAGCTCGACTCGAGCTCGAGCCTAAACATGCCTGTTCGCGAGCTCGCGAGCCGGCTCGCGAGCCGGAATAAAAAAATAAATTTTAATTAATATATATTAAAAAAATAAATATTTATTAATTTTTTTATATAAAATGATATATTATAATAATATATTTAGAAATAATAATAATTTTTACTTTAATTATAATTATATGTAATAATATATGAATAAATATAAAATTAATTAAATATTTTTATACAAAAAAAATTATAAAAAAAATATTTTTTTTTAAAAAATATTTTTTTGAGCTCAAGCTCGGCTCGACTCGGCTCGAGTCTGGCTCGAGCTCGAGCTCGAGCTCACATTCCTGCAGCTCGTCGAGCTCGAGCTCGAATTTTTTGGCAAGCTCGGCTCGAGCTCGACTCGTGAACACCCCTACCCTATTTCTTAACTAGAAGAAGCTTACTGACGGGGCGAAGAAGCTCCTCTCCTAACCTATTCCGATGGTGCAGCGATGGGTCGGGTGTAGGCAGGTTTCAATTTACAAATCCGTAAACCGACTCAATGATAGCGGGTTGTAAAATAAATAAACTATTAATAATTGGGAAAAAACGTAAAAGGAACCCTTGTGAAATGTTTTATTGGCTAAAAACCCTTTATGAAATAAATATAACCAAAAAACCCCGTGAAATATTTTAGTTGCACGAAACCCTCTCTGTTAATTTGGTGAAATACACGCACCTTTATATGTGATTTTTAGTGGTTATTGACCATTAAATTACTAAACCATTTATTTTTATACCTCTTTTATGTCTTGTACTTTAAAAAAAACGGGATTACACAATATTTCCTCATCTTCTCGTTGTCAACATATAAATGCTTCTTCTATTTCTTTTAAATAAAAATATTATGAACTAAAATTTCAATAATTTTAACTATTTTTAAGGTAGAATTGACATGCACTTCAAGTAAATCGGTTCAAATTTTATTATTTTATTCAAATGAGTTATTAAACCCTAATGATAAAAAAGAAAAGATTAAATCAAATTTCTCACAAAATTGTAAAATATTAATTAATAATTTTAGAAAATTGTAAATACAACAAAGATTTTAGTAGTTTGAACAAAAACAGTAACAATTTGTCTATTTCGACGTCTTCAAACGACAAACCTGATTTTACAATTAAAAAAAGAAAAAATATGAACGCATTTTCTGTTATTTTGAATTAAATACATTTTATTATGCTATTTTCTCTCAAAATTTGAAGGAATATTCAAAACTCTAAACTATCTTAGCTTCTCTCCTCTCTCTTAGACACATACATAGAAGTCAAATAAATAAAATAAAATATTTTGCTTGATTAATTATGAAGGGTATAACAGATATTTTAAGGAAAAAAATTAATGGTGTTAAGGTAAATAAAAAGAAATAAAAAATGTGCAATTTTAAAATTACACAAGAGGTTTTCGTGCTATACCTTTTTATAGGAAATTTTTAGTCAATAAAATATTTCATAGGTGGTCGTTTTGGATTTTACCCTAAAAAAATAAAAAGTAAAACCAGCGGGTGGCGGACGAATTGGGTCGGGTTTGGCGGGTCGGGCGAGATCTAAAACAACCTAAATAACACTCAAAATATTTATATTGCAAAATAATAATAGAAACTATTTAAATTTAAAATATTCAATTAATTGTGCATACTTAGACTATGTACAATGGGGGTGTTGAAAGAGGGTGTTTAATATTTTAAATAGTTGAAACCATTGGAATATGGTGTTTAATGGTGATGTTGATTAAATTGGTGGAGAAATTTTACATGGTGTTGAAAAGCTTACATGGCATGATCTTATTGGCTAACCATATTGTAGATATTTTTATCACACTCCAATTATTTGATAATAAATAAATTTTTTTATATAAAAAAGTATATCAAAATTCATCATTTTTTCTCCTCTATAAATAGAGACTAGTTTCACTTGATTTGGATACCAAAAAAAATTCGATCATTTTCAATATAATCATATTATTATCCTTTACTAAATTATTGTTCTTTATCTTTTAATATTTTGTGAGTGAAATGGATCCTAACAATAATCCTTTCAATTCTCAACTCTTGTGTTTATTTAGATAAATAAAAGGATAAATAAATAAGATTAATATTTAGATAAATATTTAAATAAATTTTATTTAAAAAAATATCGAAAAAGAAATTATTTCATCGTTATTTTTAATTATAAACGATAATCTTATTATAATCTAATCATAAAATTAAAAGGATAAATAAATAATAATATGAGATAAAAGTAGTGGGGTAGGGTGTTGAATATTATTAAACAAAACCATTGTAGAGTGTAAAATTTGAATGGGTGTTTAATTATTATGTGGAAGAGAGATAAGATGATGTGGAGGGTTGAGAATTGAAAAAAAGGGTGTTTAATGTTGTGACCATTGTACATAGTCTTATCAGAATGTTTGTTTAAAAGTACCATCAACCAACAAACAATATCGGTATTGTATTTACTTTTAATTTTGCTATCTAAAATTATGATCTAGACAATTTTCTTGCAACTTTTCTTTTCTTTTCTTTTCTTTTCTTCACAACAAATAAATAAAGTTTCTTTGTTCAAAGCTAAAATTTGTAACATAATTGCTACAATTTAGACTTGGTTACAAACCAGGAAGACATAATGAGAAAATCTTATAGCCAAAAAAGGTCTTCATATACAAAATTCAGTGCACAGAATAAAATGATGTTTGATGGTTCTCAAACGTTCGATATTCGTAAAATTTATATCAAATAAAAATGTTTGTAAAGTTCACAAAAATATATAAAATATAATAATTATATTTTAATACAAGTGATTGATATTTTTAGAGTATTGACCGCAGTCCGCAGAGACGTGAATGTGTAGGCAAGAAATGCGTCATTATTTTCTCTCTCCAGAATTATCTTTATAATAAAAAATCTAGCACTACTTATTCATTCTCTCTCTAAAAGGCGGAGAGATCTGGAGTCTTTTCTCTTTCACTCTCGTACAACAGTTTGATTTGTACTTGTTTCCATCGATTTCGGTAAGTTTGGATTTTGTTATTCTCGATCGATAAACATTGAGGGTTGACTCTTGTTTTCGGTCATCTAGATACATTTTATCTTTGCTTATTTGGATCAATTCTGTAAATTTATATTCTTTATGTTGTTAACTGTGAATTTTATGGTTGTGATTTATGTGGGTACTGCACGTCCATGTTCTTGTTTCCATGATTTTTTGGTTTAATTTAAGATTTCTTTTTGGGTGTAAGATTTGCTGTTGAGAGATTTAAACATTGACCAGTAAGTAGATGAATCAGATCTCATCTATTGTTCCGAGCCGAGGTTGATCTCCTGGGATGTGCTTAGAAGCTATGATTCGTGGTTGTGTTTTGTTTGATTTTTTATTGATTTGTTCATGAAAATTAGGATCGGTGAATTTCTGTTGTGGAGTGTTATTAGGTGAATCATGAATGCTTCAGTGCAATCTTTGTGCGTTGTAATTCAACATCATATACTCTTATTTTATGTTATAAATAGAGTTGATTGTAAAGATCTGAAATAGACTACTCCGAGTTGTCCATGTTCATTTATTATGATAATATTAGTCTGGCAATTGTTTTTTCCCACAGATCAAACGTTTCTTCTCACTTGTAATACTATTGTGTATGTTTAAATGGTATATATTTGTTGTCTTCAAATTCAGGTTTGAGATTCTACTCAGTGCCTGCATCCATTGATCATCATGGCTGTTGAGGTTGTGGAATCTAACTTACCCTTTACTGTGGGAGCCGGAGAGGATGCGAAAGTTGATAATGGAAACATAGCCATAAAATTTGGCTCTCATGGTGTGGATGGGCCAATCGAAAAGGGAGAGAATAAAGTTTCTGAGTCCAATCTGCCCAAGGATGTAGTTGATGAGTGGCCTGAGCCCCAGCAGATACACTCTTTTTACTTTGTTAGATATCGGGCTCTTGAAGACCAGAACATGAAGGCCAAACTGGACATGGCTGAGAAAGAGCTAAAAATAAAGAATCAGGCCCGTCAGCAGCTTATTGAAAAATTGAAGGACAAGAGGGTATGTTTTTGGTACTTATAGAGGGTTATTTCCTGAGTTTATAAGACACTAAAACAACTTATAAGATGTTGGAGAGCTTATTAACTGTTACAATGTGTGGTAATTGTTTTTGGTAAAACAACATATAAGCTTTCAAAATGAGCTGCCAGGTGCGTATAAGCTCTTAAAATAAGTAAGGAGGCCCAACTTAATTTTCAAGAGCTTATGATACCTAAATATATCTTATAATAGACCATGAGGAGAATGATACTGTTAGAAGACATTCGTGCATAATAGTTAGTGATTGGAAACATTACTACTGGGTACCAGGTGACAACTAGTTAGCTATTGACTTTGTATAAAATGAAATTTTCAGATGAACTCTGTTAATACAATTCAAAGTATTTGCATTAACGTAGGTTTGCATACGCTTAATCAAGTGGCTCATTGTATACCAGTATGAAAGTTACAGTACTAGGCAAAGTTTATGTATGCTAGTAGTGTAATTTTCTCTTTTTCCTCTTGTGGATATTTGGTTAACTATACCTGTGCAGTGCTGTTTGTTTCCAAAAGCTTTTCCAATTGCTTTATCAAGTTTTTCCTATTTTATTCTTTTCACATCTCCCCCTCATCTCTCTACATGACACTAAGTATATTTTGCAGGCAGAAAGATCCGAGCTAATAAAACAATTGAGATCATTAATTGGTGAGAGTAAACAGTTTCGGTCGATCATGGATGAAAAAAGAAAAGAAATGGAACCGCTCCAGCAGGCTTTGGGCATGTTGAGAGGCACTTCTGGAGGTAGACAGAGGGGTTCTGGAATCTGTTCATCCGAGGAAGAACTCAATAATCTTGTAATATTATATACACACGCACATAAATTCTTATATTCAAAGTGCATGTGATTATTTTATTGGTCACCATGTAACTCAAAAAACTAAAACTTTTTGTGTTTCACCAATATTGATTAGATTAAGAGTTACCAATACCGCATTCAGCACGAAATCATTCCTCTGAGTGAAGAGAAACAAATCCTAAGGGAAATTAAGCAACTCGAAGGGACAAGGGGAAAAGTTATTGCATATGCTGCTGAGAGGGCAAAGATTCAGGACTCGGTGGGTGAACAAGAAGACATTCAAGGCCAGGTCAAAGTAAGTAGTTAGTCATGTAAAACTTTCATTTTGAACCTTTTTTATCTCCAGTAATTTGCTGGCGGGCTTTAGCTTTCATGAATTGGTAGTTATATGCTTATAACTATTCCAATTTCAGTCGATAGGAGTTGATCTTGATGGAGTTCGAAAGGGAAAACAAGTTGTTAGTGCACAGCTGAAGCAACTTGATGAAGAAAAAGCGGCTGTGGAAAAGGTGATTGGTGCTTTAGAGGAGGAATTGAACGCACTTACACTGAAGAGAGATCAACTTTATGAAAATATGAAAGATCTTTGGAAACAGCTTGAGGAAGGGGTATGCTCATTTGATTTTATGACTCCATTACCTAGTATTGATCTTAGAACCTTTCATAATTTAATGTTAGGGTAAATTACATAGACACCCATGCATAAAAACTGAATTACGAAAAATCCCGAGGGTTGAGAAATTACTTTAACTTTTCTTTGTTCTTTGCCGGTAAAAATATTTTAACCCTTTTACCCCTTGTTTATCAAGTTGTCAGTATCTGACCCCTGGGGACTGGGGTGCTTTGGTGATTTGTAAAATCTTAGGAGGCATGTGTTAATCAGTCAATAAGTGAGGGGTGTTGTTATGTTCTTAAATATGAGTGAGGAACAACACTCCTTACAAATGAATAGAGAAATAAACTTAAAACTAATTCTGAAATTTTTCTTCTTTTTTTCATTCATAAGTGATCATCTTATTTATACAATAAAATAAAATAAACCTAAATCTATCCACTAAGCCACTAATAGACCACTAATCTAAAATAACTAACCACTAAATCAGCCCACTAATTAATTACAACTAATAAACAAAAGATTAATAACTAATAAAATAAAAATTACTACATAAAAACCCATATCCTATCAATGCCTCACCCATTAAAATGGCCTTGTCCTCAAGGCCATAAGATATTTAATTCTCCATTTGGCCAAAAACCAAACACCATGTAAATTTTTTTCATTTCGTTGGTAAGAAAGAAGAAATGGGTTGATTGCGGCTTGTGGTTATATAGGTATTCTGTCAATGTAATAAAAATTTTAAATTGAGATGACTTTGGTTGGTTGGATGAGTATTTAGGTCGGTAAGAGTGTGAATGCGTGAGGGATATAATTGCTGGGTTAAGCTTGGTGGTGGAGGGGTCGTGTTGTGGTTGTAAGGTGTTAGCAATTGGGAATTGCATTTTCGCCACTCCTACAATTCGTGAATTGTGGGTTTGATTTGGTTTGATGTTGGCTTGTAGAGGAGAAAGGTTGGGAGTTGGAGCAGATATGGGTGCGAATTTCATCACACCTGTCATCTATTTTTGATGAGAGTTTTCCAGTAAAGCCTCTAGTCGATCAGACCTTTGAGTTATCTCGGCCTTAAAGTCATTCAATAATTCAATGATTTTGGAAATGGAATCTTGAATGGTAGCTGAAATTGAAGTTTCGATAGGCTCGGGAGGCACGTAAAGTGGGTTTATGCGTATGTAAAAAACGGGAGGGCATAGGTATGGATTATCGTTTCGAATGTAGTATGGAGGCATCATTCGAGAGAATGAAAACACCATTGTTATGTTCCTAAATATGAGTGAGGAACAACCTCCTTACAAATTAATATAGAAATAAACTAAAAACTAATTCTGAAATTTTTCTTCTTTTTTTCATTCATAAGTGATCATCCTATTTATACAATAAAATAAAATAAACCTAAATCTGTCCATTAAGCCACTAATAGACCACTAATCTGAAATAACTAACCACTAAATCAGCCCACTAATTAATTACAACTAATAAAGAAAAGATTAATAACTAATAAAATAAAAATTACTAATTTAATTGCTACATAAAAACCCATATCCTATCAGGTGTCCATCTAATAATCCCTTAATGTTGTTGTATAATGTTTTTTATTTTTACTTGCAGAATTTCCCCTTCTACCAAAACCGTACACTCTTGCACAAAGCTAAAGCACTTGCAGCAACAAAGGATGTTGATGCCCTGAAGGAGCTTGCTGATACGGAGGTTTGGTGGATAATCTGCTTTATTGAAGCTATATTAAATGTTCAACTATTTGACATAAACTGACTGTTCTGTTACACCCACTAGGCTGAGAAGTTCATGTCCCAATGGAATAGTAATAAGGTTTTCAGAAATGAATATGAGAAGAGAATTTTGCAATCACTGGACATGAGGCAGCTGAGTAAGGATGGCCGAGTGAGGAATCCGGGTGAGAAGCCACTTGTGCAATTGGAGAAACCAATTCCATCTCAACCCGAGCCTGTCAAAACAAGCACTAAACAACCACCCAAAGAGGATTTGATTTCACCTGCGCAAGTTGATACTTCTTCTGAGCAGAAAGTTCAGAAACCAAAAAGTACTAAGACACCTGAAATTGCCTTAGAAAAAACTGAGCAGGTAGAGAAAGACGAGGTGTTTTCTACAGAAAAGGGATTTGTTCCCAAGAGGGATGAAGTTGATGAGGCAAAATTGAAGGAGCAGAAGAGAGAGGAAGAGATAGCCAAGCGTAAACAGGCAGAGGAAAGGAAGAAGAAGCAGGCTGAGAAAGCTGCTGCCAAAGCAGCAATAAAAGCTCAGAAGGAAGCTGAAAAGAAGCTCAAGGAAATTATTAATTTTTTTTAAGTCATTCTTTTGTATATTGTGCAATTAGCGTTCTGTAAATTTAAAAAGTTGTTTTGTTTTTTTTTTTTTGCAGGAGCGTGAGAAGAAAGCAAAGAAGAAGAGTGGTGCTCTTGCTGCTGTGGATTCTGATGAACAAACTGAAGCTGTAGCAGAGGTTGCTGAAGAGGAGAAGATAGAGGAGAAAGTTGAAACTTTAGTAGTGCCACAAAAGAACAAAGATCGGAAAGAGAATACCCTGCGGCTTAGAGGACGCCCTAGAGGCTCGGATTCACTTCCCAAAGCTATGCTCAAACGCAAGAAAGCAACTAACTATTGGATATGGGCTGCTCCTGCAGCTTTGGTCATATTCATACTTCTGGTAGTCGGATACTACTATCTCATGTGATGGTATTACATACTTGGCTATAATCAGGTGCAACAGAACTTGGTTTACCTTTGGTTAGTATGATAGAGCAGAGCGAATGAGGAAACTTTTGTTTCTGATGACCCGAGCGATGGGGTCTATGTTTAGTAAGAATGAATTTTTTTTTTCTTTTTCTGTCCCTTGTTTTTTTGGCTTCCTATGAGGAAGGACGGACTTGAAAACTCATAATGTTGGTCGAACTGAATAGGTCTAGAACTTTTGACTCAGAAACTACACATGTTTCTTTATATTTAATATTTTGATCTTAAGAATATTACAGAAGCTTTGGCGTTATTTCCTCGGGATTTTATTGAATTTGTGGCCAAGTTGTGCCCAATATCGGATGAAGCAATACCTGGGGTGCATGAAAGGAGGATGGAAAAGAAGGGGGTGGATATTGTATCTTTACATCATTATGAGATTGACAAATGTCTATTTATTTGAATTATTATTTATAATTTATTGTCAATTCCACAATGATTTGCGATGCATCAATTCTCCCCGTTCATTTTCGTTGGACTGAGTTTTGGATTCATGAAGGGTGTTGCTTGTCGATTTGACTCACTTACGAGCCTTCCCACATGAAGGGTGTTGCTATCTTCGGAGCTTAGCAAATCTTGATCTGCAGCCTTTTTGCTTGTTCCAATTCCAGCATAAAATCTGATTCAGCTGATAAGCCTGTAGACTACAAGTTGCATAATTCGAGAATATTGCATTTTTGTACACTAATGTCACCTGAACATTTATTTAGTATACTAATATGGGGTTGGTAATTACGGTACACTAATGTGGGGTATGTGTGACAATTTGAGTATAAATTTTGCCGGAATATTCGATTTCACCGAAAAAATTGATTGATTTTGATTAAAATTGAGGATTTTGATCTTTAATTTGGGATTTTGACTAAATTTTGATAATATTGACCGAATTTTGGGAATTTTGATTGAAAATGAACTTTTTATTGATTTTGACCAAAATTATCCAATTAAAAGAATACTAAATTTTTTATTTTTTGTTGTCTTTCTCCCCAAACTCCACTTCTCCATCATCACCACCGCTCATCACCAGCCACTTTCACCAACCAACAAACACTGGCACCACCACTAACCTCTACACCAACCTCTTCAAGCCACCTTCTAGAGCTTCGACGAACTACCACCACGTACAATTCATCTTTGAGAATGGAGTGGCTACCTACTAGAGCTTCGACCAACCACCACTGGTCAATTCCGCTTTGGGGGCACCCCTTACTCTACCATTATTATAGGGGTATGGGGTTCGAGACAAAGAAAGATCAAGGCAACACATCACTTTTTTCCTTTATACTTTACTTGGATCAATTTTTATGCTATTAACTATTCCATGGGGTAATGGGGGTAAGGTGGTGAGGTGGTGAGGTGGTGGTCAGGTGGTAGGTGGTGGAGGGGAGGAAGATAGTAATTATGTTTTTTTATTGGATAAAATTGGGAATTTAAGGTTAAAAACGATATTTTTCCTCTATTTTGGTCAAAACCAATGAGAAGCTCCTATGTTGAAGTCAAAATCTCCAAACTTAAGTAAAAACCCCCAAATTGAAGGTCATGTGCCCAACACATGACATTTTCCAGCGAAAAATTGAATTTTTCGGCGTAATATGTACTCAAATTGCCAGAACTACCCCCACAATAATGTCCCAAATTGCCACCCTCATATTAGTGTACTAAATAATCGTGCATGCCACATTAGTGTACCAAAAATGCAATATTCCCTGCAGAATTACATGCAAGTTTCTTTGATTATGATAGGGGTGTAAACGAGCCAAGCTCGAGCCGAGCCCGATGATTTTTCCGGGCTCGAGCTCGTCGAGCTCAATTTTGAGGGCTCAAGCTCGAGCTCGATAGTAAATAAATTGGCTCGGCTCGGCTTGCGAGCTCAATTCGAGCTCAGGCTCGCAAGCTCGAGCTCACAAATGAAATTGAAAGTTTGGGAAATGCAGAAGCAAACAACATGTAACAATTCAAAAATACCAATTTACTATATAATTCAAAATATAGCAAGGCTCGCATTCATTTGTTCCATCCTCCCATGAGCCATCAACACATCATTAATATTCAAAAATAAAGTATACACATCATCAACGGATATAACAGGAATACCCAAAAGAGAATAAATTCCATATCAACAAAATCATTGATTCAAAAAATAATCAAAAGCCTTCTACGAAATGCTATAATACAAACACCTAGGATCAGCAATCGATCGGATAATCTGTTCAAGCAAGAGAATATGAGCACTTCTTTTTCACTAAGCAATTCGATCTATGTGCCTTATCATCCCTAAAGACCCTCGGGCCGGACGGAGATTGGCCCTCGAGTGCAAAGGCAGAAGGGAGCTTGACTGCAAGACCCACCCATCGAGCAGGGACGAAAGTCGGCCTTAGTGATCCGTCGGTGCCGAGTGGAAGGGCCGTCGCTCAACGGATAAAAGTTACTCTAAGGATAACAGGCTGGTCTTCCCCAAGAGCTCACATCGACGGGAAGGTTTGGCACCTCGATGTCGGCTCTTCACCATGCAACCCAAAAAGATAGAAAGACTGCTCGCTCGAAGAAAATGGATCGAACTTGTTGTCACAACTTTGCTCCTCTCCAACTTTGAGCTTGGATGGATCTTATCTATGTGCTAGTTGTTTGGTCATAATTGTGGGTAGGGCCCTTTAGAGCGCTTAGAAGCAGTGATGCTGGTTCAATAATACCACTTATCCTAGAGAGTTTTATGGACCTACTGGACCAGAAGCTTCTCAGGCTCAAGCATTTACTTTTCTAGTTAGAGACCAGAAGTTGATTCAAGCATTCGTTCCGAGTCGCCAAGAGACAGAAGAGCTTATTTCAAACATTCCCCTTGAGGGGGGAATACACTTTGCAAAACAAAATAAGAATCAGCGGCGTCAGTGGTCTCGCTCTTTGCCATCGAGTTGTCCTTCCTTACCACTCGGCCATGCCGCAAAAAGGTTAGGTTACTCATAGCATAATTATGGAAATCTACCTCAATCAATCCGGGCTTTTACCATATCTCCCGAACAAACTCAGTACATATGGCGCAAGACGATTCTGCATATCGAGACCTCCGGTAGGCTGATGGGCATTGAACCTGTTCGCCTGTTTGAGAAAGTGAACGACGAATCTGAGTGATCGAAGGTTCAAGTATTGAGCGAATATTCAAACGTCCTGGGAGTCATAGCTTCGATAGCGCTAGCCGCCCTTCAGGTCAGAGCTATCGTAGTTCAATCTCAACAAAGAAATGAAAGCATAACTCTTTGCTTCTTGTCCTCTGACTCTTTTAGCCTACTTTGTGGAGGTGTCTCGGGTGTCTACGACAGATCCTATCAGTCTCGTGCTGAACTTTGTTGGAAGGGAGTGAGAACCTCTTTGATGCTGAGGTTGCGGCTCATCGAGAACAGTCTATAGTGTGCAGGGAGACGATAGCTGAGGTTATGCCAACCTAAAAAGAGCGATTAAGAGTGGATTTCAGGTTCGATAGTGTATAAAAGAACCTTGATTTATTTGACTCGTCTACTATACTTTAACTCCTGGATCCGAAGACAGAGGGAAGAAGGCATTAGAAAGACTACAAAGGCTTTCCAGGTCGACTACAATACAAGTCATGATGCCTTAATATCCATCGTTATGATTCGATACCAAAATATTTAACCGTTTAAAGTATCACCTTCAGGGAGAATGACTTCCATCGGTTTTTTATCTTCCTGCAAGTCAACATATAAATATCAACTGACGTAATAGAGATTAATTTTATATCTATAATATATAACTTGAACATAGTTAGAAATGAAATGAATATGAACTTTAACCTTTATTTTCTTTTTTATTCCATAGCGCTTTCTCAACCAATCTGATATGCATATTAATACTTCAATTGTTTTCGAAGACATTTTTGATCGATACTTATCAACCACTCTACTTCCAGCACTAAAAGTTGATTCTGAAGCAACAATAGTGATTGGAATGGCTAAAATATCCCTCGCCATAATGGATAACACAATGTACTTAGTAGCATTCAGCTTCCACCATTCCAAAATATCAAACTCGGTCCCGTATTTGCTCTTTTCCTTCTCAATTAAGATATTTTCTTCAAGATACATATCAAGCTCAGACCTTTGAGGTTGAGTTGATTGTTTTTCCTTCAGAAAGCTAGCCAACTCAAACATAACATTTGTATCTCTAGCAACTTCATTAGATTGACTACTCGTAGAACCTTCCCCACTTGCACTACATATTGAAGCATATTCATTGTAAAGTTCTTTTGGTGTCCTTTGGATAAAGGCTAATTCAGTCACCGACTTTTCAGGAGAATAGAGTTTGATAAAGAAGAACTCCAGTGCCATCATTTTATATCTTGGATTCAAAATTGATGCTATGGCCATCAACAAATTAGTATCCCCCCAGTGTTTATCAAACTTGACTTTCATCTTCTCAACCATGTTTTAAATAAAATAATCACTAGATTGTGATTTACTATCCAATTCCACTTTTACCCTGAAAACCTCATGAAGAAACAAGTTTGAAGTTGGGTAGGAGCTTCCAGAAATGATATGTGTAGCCGTTCAAAAAACCTTCAATATTGAGCACACTTTCTCCACTCTTTCCCAATCATTAGTGCTTGGACAATCGATATAGTATGGATCTCGATCAGCAAACCTCGGAAAAACATCCTTAAACTTGATTGCAGTAGCTAACATCTCGTATGTAGAGTTCCACCTTGTATTGCAATCATCAATTAACTTCCTATCTGGCAAACTCAATTGCTTCACGATTTCCGTAAAGATTTTAAGTCATGCATCTGACCACCGAACATAATCTATACTGTCACAAACACCATCAATGACATCATTGATTATGGAAAGACCATCTTAGGCTATCAAATTCAAAACATGAGCACAACATCTTACATGAAATAATTTTCCCCCACAAAGCAATTTTGTTTTTCTTCTAATGAAAACTTTCAGATTCTCGAAGGCCGAGTCATTTGCAGAAGCATTAACTACTTACACCGTGTGAAGCTAACCTTCAATGCCCCAATGCTCCAAACACCGCCAAATAACATTTGCAATATCAACACATCGACGGGGTGGAGAAATCTCAACGAAGTTGAGTACCCGCTTTTGTAAGCGCCAATCTTGATCAATCCAATGACCTGCTATCACTAAATACTCAATTTTCTTATTCTTGGATTTCCAACAATCTGTAATAATACTCATTTTGTTCACATTTTTCAACTCATTCTTCATTCTTTTCTTCTCTAGCTCATATATCTTAACACATGCAGCTTTTATCGTTACTCTTGACACGGGCCTCCACTTTCTCGCCGGCTCCACTTTCTCGCCATCAAAATGAAAAGCTCATCTTCGACAGCAGAAAAGGGGTACTCATGAACCATTATCCACTGAGCCACATCCATTTTCATAGTTTCGAAGTCGACTTTACTATCATGCAAAGCAGGGACAGATGATGGAGCAACATTACTTATCAGAAAGTTAATTTGCTTCTACTTTGATTGACATCTTTGTTCCAAAGCATTGGCTCTAAGTTTGACATCACATAGTTCCAAATGTCTACCTAGATGTGATGTTGTACCAGTTTTTTATTTTTTATACACTTTCTTACAATGCATGTAACAAATTTGAATTATTCCGTCTTGGTCCTTAATTGCTTCTATGTGATCCCATACTTTTAAAGTTTTTGCTCTCTTGGGCTTTTCAACAAAACCATCATTGCTCTCGATGTCGGGAACCTCTTCATTAGTACTTGAATCTACGTAATCCAATTCCATTATGTGTTCACTTGTTTCTTCGCGAGATGATAATATTGGACTAGATCATAGTTGTTAAAGGCGCGTCATGGCGCCAGCCCGGTGCCATGAACTATGGCGTGGCGCCGAGCTTTATAATGGTGTGCGCCAACGGCGCCATAGCGCACGCCTTCAAGGCGCGCCTTTTCACAGGTTGTCAAAATTGAAGAAAAAATGATAAATTTGATAGGCAATCATCAAATTGGGGATACCCAAGCCTTTTAAAGGCTCTAAATTTGTGTGAAATTGTAACCCTAACTCAAACAAAACTCCAAACTTCTTCTGAAAGTTGCGCATGTCTTCCCTTCCTCAATTTGTGATACTGCTGTCGCCACTGACGTGTCGTTGGCGCCCGCAACCGGCAACATTGCTGCTGACAGCCGACGTGCCATCGTCGCAACGCCATCGTCGTTGTCGGCGTGCTGCATTGCTGCTGCTACATGTGTTATATATATATATATATGTGTATGTGTGCGCGCGCTAAAGCAGCAACATGAGTTATATATATATGTGCTAAATTAAATATTTATTTATAGTTAGTGGTGCTACAGGTGGTGTATATATATGAAAAGTGCTATTAATATATTAATATATAGTAAGTGCTATTAAAATATATAGTTAGTACTTAGGACTATTATATAACACTTACATAAAATATTAGCACTTATAATATATATATATATAACTATTTGTTATTTTCAAATTTGTTGAAATTTGCATATATATGATTTATCTAAGTAATGGTTCATTATTATCAAAAAGTTTTGTATATTTTGCTTATATATTAGTATATATAATTTTATATGTATGTATAATTTTATCTTTGAAAAGGCGTGCGTCATGCCGCGCCATCGTCATGCCGCGCTATTCACCATTAACAACTATGGACTAGATGAATATTCCACAGATGTATGACGTGAAGAAGTATCACCCGGGGTCTTTATAGTCATATCTGTTGTGAAAAAAGAAAATAGTTAATAAAAATATTCAAATATGAGAATAAGATAACTTTCGGGTATGAAATCTACATACATAACAGATTCTGAAATTTCACAAGAAAATATTCTTGTTAAATTTTCTTTCTTCTTATAACTTTCACAGTGCTTTGATAACAGATCTACTTACATAAATTTTGGGGGCATGAATTTTCTCTCGTAAATTTTGTTATAGAAAACCAAAGCACTTAACAAGAATCTGTTACCAAAGTTATGCCCCCACATCCATTTTCATGCCCCCAAATATTACATAACTAAGAAAATCAAAGCATTCACAAGAATCTGTTATGCAAACAAAGAAAATTTCATGCTTTAGATATTAGGTAGATATTTGGGAAAAAACTATAAAAAATTAAATTCGTTAAACCATTAATCCTATGCACGAAATCGATTTACTAAATGGAGAAGAACATTCATCAACAACCATTATGTTATGATATTATTAATCACTAATTTTAATTTATAAAAAATAGAAAATCTTTATGAACCCAAAATCCTACTTTAGTGCCTCTAACATTTACCTTTAAAGTCAGATGAAGCAGAGATGAAGAATGTTCGACGGTGAAGCAATGGTCTTCTCTACGACCGATGAAGAGAGACGGATGTAGTGGCTTCAATTTGTCTAGATGTGATCCAAGCAACAACAACTGGACTACCAGTAGATGAACTTAACGGCCCACCGCCTTACCGATACTACCTTAAAAAAGTCCTTCGAAGACATGTTGCGTGCTCATATAAATGGAGGTCTATGGTAAAGGGTTTAAGCTCCCCAGAAGACGATGCTGAAGAGATTAGAGAGATGGATGAAGTGGAAGAGAAAAGGAGAAATGAGGATTGGAGATGGAAATTGAAGAAATGAAAACTAGGTTTTAATTTGTGAAGATGAGTGAGTTCTGTCGTACTCATTCTTCCAAGTTCCAATTCCCAAATCTCAATTCATATATTCTCTTCATTCTAATTTATTCTTCCAATTCAGATTTATTTCAATTATTTATTAACTATTTAATATTTTTTATTAATATAATTTAAAAAAATAAAAAAATCAAAAGTTCGTGAGCCCGAGCTTTTTTTTTTGGAGAGAATTAAGCTCGAGCTCGAAAAATTTGAGCTCGAGACGAACCGGTTGGGCTCGCGAGTAAAATGAAACTGTATAAAGTAAAATGAAACTGTATTTAGTGTAATTCCATTTAAAAAGTCTTATAACCCAATAAAGCAAACACTTGGCTGGAAAATTTTTGGTGTTTTGTCAAGACTTGTGTGTAGAATATAAAATGTGATTAGAGTGGAGTACGTATCTCTAATTGATTGTATTAGCTTAACTTGTTGTTTTTGTGTTCTACAAATGGTTACAAGAGAGTCTTATTTATAGATGGTGAGTGATCTTTCTAAATCATTCAAGTATCTAGAGCTCTCTACCAAAATATCTTGGTATGATATCTAGATTCTACATAGGAGGCTTACACTAAAATATCTTAGTGTAGATTCTAGATCTAAACATAAAACTTCCATTATATTTCTAGAACACATTTGTACTAATATTATATTGGACATTTCTAGATACATGCATCATTTGTTCAATAAATTTACTTCTATGTTTTCAATCTTTCAACTTTATCGTCTATATGTTGTAGGGAAAGATATTTCTATTCAAAATATTTAAAATTATAAATCTTGACTTAAAATTACATGAATAAAAAAAAAAAATCTTACTTTAATATAAATAGAACATATGGAATCAATTTTCAATGTTTCCAATAGAAGGATATATAAAATCGTCCTCTCTTTCATTTTTCTCTCAATTTTGATATTTCTCTCGTTGATGTTGCAAGGATATAAGTTTAGAGGTATTAGCTTTAGCTTCTACTTTTATGTGAAATATTTTATGTTCAATCCCAGATTATCATCACTAGTCATGACTTTGTTATTATTTAGAGTCTTGTAGGGTTATTGTGATTCATGATTAAAAATTATAGGTAATGGTTTTATTGGATTTTGATATATAATATTTGCTTTTTGTAAACTATTGGGCTGAGTACAAACAGCTCAACTCCTGAACCCATTACGAGGCCCATCCATACATAACGGCTCTCTCACATTACACCAGCAATGTCAAATTCAAAATTTGAACCCTCCTTCCATATTCCTTTCTCTTCTCTTCAACAATGGCGACCACCACCACCACACCACCTTTTCTCAACACTCCCTCGAGAAACCAATCACTTGATAAACCCGCTACTAGAAACTACCACCAATCTATGGACACTTCTGCTTCCCAATCCAAATCGAGATTCGAGGCCTACAACCGACTCCAGGCCGCCGCCGTTGCATTCGGAGAAAAACTACCCATACCGGAGATCGTGTCGATCGGAGGCCAGTCCGATGGTAAGAGTTCACTCCTCGAAGCCTTTCTAGGGTTCCGCTTTAATGTGCGCGAAGTCGAAATGGGCACCCGACGCCCTCTCATTCTACAGATGGTTCATGATTCCACAGCTCTCGAGCCTCGATGCCGCTTTCAGGTCGTTATTCTCCTGTTTTGACCTGTTCTGATTTTGAGATAATTTTGCTGAGTATGGTTTAATTTTTTATTGAGCTTATACATTTTGAATGGCAACAGGAAATTATAAAGCTTTGATTTCTTGATAGCGAACACTTTTTTAGTCTTTTGCATGTCAAGGATTAAGAATTGTTTGCTTATTTTGTGATCTGTAAGTAAGGCTTGAATTTGTGGACAAAGTATTTAGATTGATGGATTTGATTTTGCACTACATGAATTCGTGTTTCTACTTATTTAGTAGAACTTGATATGATCAGCTCTCCTAATTGAGTTAGGTCAAGCTGCTTTCGTAACTATGAATTCCAGTTAATTTACTTGGTAGAATTAGTTCCAGTTATAGCTTTTTTCTTTGTTAATAATATGAGGTGAGCTACTTAAAGGATAACGAGGTGAATTTAGAGTGTTACTTATGCAATCAATGCATTTCCCTTGGTAAACGAGCCATTGAGACTATTTATAGAGAATATTGTGAACAATCTAGAGAGTGACAACTGAGTAAATGAGATTGAGCCACACGTAAGTGGCCCAGATACCCCGGGTCGCCAGGTCGACCTGAACCGGGCTTTTTAAAAGACACAGATCCTCTGCTATTTTTTGGTCTTTTCTTCTATTTTAGGGGTATTTGCTTCGTTTTTTCAATTATGATTGAATTTTGACCAATTATAGTTGCTACCAAGATTGAGTTCAATATTTTGAAATTGGGATTTGAATGAGAATTCTTGAAATTTCAGTTTCTTTTGAACCAGAAAAAACTTTTTCATGGTATGAGCATATTTTGCTTTATTTGAGAGTAGAAGAAGCTGAACTGTGATTGATAGAACAGGAAGAGGATTCTGAAGATTACGGGAGTCCTATTGCAACATCTACTGCGATTGCAGATGCCATAAAGTCTCGGACTGAAGCACTTTTGAGGAAGACAAAAACTGCAGTTTCTTCAAAGCCTATTGTTATGAGAGCTGAGTATGCACACTGTCCTAATCTCACCATTATTGATACTCCAGGCTTTGTTCTCAAGGTATGCAAGGAAAATACTGGAAATTTTTAGGGAGAGGCAGAAGCTTTAGATTTTGTTTGTAACTTTCAATTTTCTTGACTTGATTGTTATTTTGAAATGACAACAGGCAAAGAAAGGCGAACCCGAGAGTACACCTGATGAAATTTTGTCGATGGTGAAGACCTTAGCTAGCCCACCTCATCGAATTATTCTATTTCTTCAACAGAGTAGCGTTGAGTGGTGCTCATCTTTGTGGTTGGATTCTATTCGTGAAATAGATCCAGCCTTCAAACGTACACTCATTGTTGTCTCCAAATTCGATAATCGTCTTAAGGTATGATAAATTTATCTGAGGATTTGATTTCAGGAAGATCATAATAAATCCTGTCAGGATCATATAATCGACAGTGAAGCTTGTTATATTATGGTCAGGAAGCTTGCTAGTTTGCATTATGTAACTACCCAGCGTATGCTGCATTTGTTTTGATTATTTCTAGAAGCATCATATCGCCTTCGCTTCTGAAGTGCTAATCATGTTTGGGAGGACACTAGAGAAATATTGACCATAATAGCTGTAATGAACTGACTATTTCTCAGGAGTTCAGTGACCGTTGGGAAGTGGATCGCTATTTGAGTGCAAGTGGATACCTTGGGGAGAACACTCGACCCTTTTTCGTTGCCATGCCAAAAGACAAAAGCACAGTGTCTAATGATGAGTTCCGTAGGCAAATATCTCAGGTGGATATAGAAGTACTTAGCTATCTACGTGATGGTGTTAAAGGTGGATTTGATGAAGAAAAGTACAAATCCCACATAGGTTTTGGTTGTCTCAAAGATTATTTAGAATCTGAACTCCAGAAGAAGTACAAAGAAGCTGCCCCTGCCACATTGGCTTTGCTCGAACATCGCTGCAGCGAAGTAACAGCTGATTTGGCGAAAATGGAGAGAAAAATACAGGCAACTTCTGATGTTGCTCATCTTCGGAGATCTGCCATGTTGTATGCTGCTTCTGTCTGCAACAATCTGGTCTATATTTTTGTACATTCATTTGAATTTTTAATGTCAACTTTGGTTTTGAATACGAAATTTGACAGAGTAGTTCTTATTGTTGATAAAGGAAGCACTTCTTGATGGAGCAGCAGATCCAGCACCAGAACAGTGGGGCAAAACAACAGAACAGGAAAAATTTGAGAGTGGCATAGGTGGTTGGCCAGGTGTTACTACCGATACAAAACCTCCTAATTCTACTCTTCGTCTGTATGGAGGTGCTGCATTTGAGAGAGTGGTGCATGAGTTTCGCTGTGCCACATATTCTATGGAATGCCCTGTAGTGTCAAGGGAGAAGGTATTATTACTTCATCAAGGTGAAATTTATTTGGTTAGAAGCTAAACAGAGTAAAATTCTCATGCTTTGTCCATTAACAGGTTGCCAATATCTTACTTGCCCATGCTGGCAGAGGTGGTAATAGAGGAGTTACAGAGGCTGCTGCAGAGATTGCACGTGCTGCAGCCCAGTCGTGGCTTGCTCCTATTCTTGATACAGCATGTGATCGGCTTGCCTTTGTTTTAAGCAATCTTTTCGATATTGCTATTGAGAGAAATCATCATTGCCACTCAGGATGTAAGTTTATAGCTGCATAGAGTTTCCTTTACTTAATAGTTAATAGTTTCTTAATGTCTAGTTATTGTGGTCGTTTGTGCAGACCCTTGAAACCCTGGTTTTAGAATTACTGTTCACCTGAATTTTGAGTTGCACTTTGAGAGCAAGCACCATTATGCTAGTTATATTGCTTTACGAGTCTACAACTTCACAAGTATCACCACAGGTTCCAAGAAACTAGTTAGCTACAAAATAATTTAACTGCAAATCTCCAATATTCTGACATAGCTGAAAATTTAATTGGTGTTTCTTCAACTTCATTTGATATTTAGATACAGATTTCAAAGGATTATACCGTGTATGATATTATCTAATAGAAAAGAGAGACAGCGAACTGTAATGGTGCACTTGAATGTTGATGAAGTATCTATGAATTCAAATATAGCATTATTAATGAGATTCGAATCTGGTTTTTACCCCCCTCCTGATCCCTTTCATATTTCTCCCCTGTTTTTCTTTGGAATCAAGAGTAGCTAGTTATTAGCCTGTTGAAGTAACTTACTCTTTTATTTTCTGAAACTCTAAAAGATGGTCAGCAATCTGGAGACATGGATGGGTATGTTGGTTTTAATGCTGCTTTGAGGCACTCTTACAACTGCTTTATAAAGGATCTTTCCAAGCAGTGCAAACAGGTAGTTCGACACCATCTTAATTCAGTAACAAGCCCGTATTCTCAAATCTGCTACGAGAATGACATACCAAGGAGTTTCGGTTCATGTTCAAACTCAATTTATCTCGATCTATCCGAAGGGACACCTATATTGCGCAAGGAAAGCATTAACAACCAAGAAAACATACCTCCAGAAGAAAATGAAACCACTCCAGGTAAAATGGCTGAAACTAGAGGCACTCTTCGAGAAAGCCAAATGACTGTGCCTGAGACACCATCACCTGATCAGCCATGTGATGGAAACAATGCTGTCAAAAAGGAACTCGGTAACTGTGTTGAAGTAGGAGCAAGAAAACGCCATTCTAGAATTGCGGGCAATAATAGCAGGAATTTTGATAATTTTAGGAGTCAAAATGGGGGTGGAATTTTATTTGGGAGTGGGGATAATGCTTCTAGATCCGGATCAGCTTATACTGAGATATGTTCATCTGCCGCACATCTTTTTGCTCGAATTCGTGAAGTCCTTGTTGAGAGAGGGGTGGCTTCAACTTTAAATTCGGGCTTTTTGACACCTTGGTATGTTGCTTGTGTTTCTTACTATGAAGCTACACTCGTGTAGATAGTATATTTATTTATGAAAAATGCTATATATCATCGTTTATATTTTTATCACTTTCCCTTGATTTGCGAAGTATATCGGTATTAAATGATTCAAAGTCCATTAACTGTAAGAATTTCTGGCCAAATCTAATGGAGGTGATATAATGGTAAATGGTTTACGTAAACAGTGATATAGCTTTGTTCCTTATTTACATAGAATGTTGAATTAATCAAGTATACAAAACTAGTACAGCTTAGTTTTGTGAATCGTGCATCTCGAATTGTTCTTGCATCTGCTTATTTGTGTTTAAACTAGAGTGCATACTAGTTGGATATTTTTTGGCTAAAAACAGAAACTGTAGATAATTTATGTTTCTCTTTTCTGCATCATAGCCAAGATATTCATAGTACCATTGAAAGCATCTTTGTACAATTTTTGCAACTGATTATATGCTTATAAGTTATAACCGATGAAAATCAACTAACTACTATTATCCCACTCCATTTGTGCAGCCGAGAGAGGCTTATGGTAGCACTTGGACTGAATTTGTTTGCTGTGAATGATGAGAAGTTTATGGACATGTTTGTGGAGCCTGCAGCAATAGATGCACTTCAGAACGAAAGACAGTCCCTTCAAAAGCGCCAGAAAACACTGCATTCTTGCTTGAATGAGTTCAAAAATGTAGCCAGAGCACTTTGACAGAAACATCTTATTTCTTACACTATGAAGAAACTTCTTCATTAGTTTTCATTGTCGTAATTTCAGGGAGATTCGAGAAATTCTTCGTTTCACGACTTGTGAATCAAATGTTATGAAGGATATCTCTGGGAATCGAAAAATACTGATACATTATTTGATTTATTGCAGTTATGGAAATATCTTGTTGTGTTATTTTTATTATGTATTGGGATGTTAATACATATTTCATAGTGAATATGCAAACTAGTTTCAGAAAATTTGTAATTGGTCAGTATGGTTCATAATCCTGCACTCCAATCCATGTACAAACCTTTACAATAAAATCATTAAGTTTTTCTCAATTATTTATTAATCTAGGTTATAAATAATTAAAAATATAGACACAACTAAGTGACAATTACTCTAAAATGAATGTTTTTTTATTCAATTATTGTTATCATCTATACAATAACACTAGATAATAGTCAACATTTGTGTCTAAAAGAGAATCTTACAGCCAATTATATACAGAAAGAAACCTATTAAATTAAAACTTTGTAGTTAGTAGTACAAATTGTAGTCACCTTCCTCATGTGTTACTGGTAATAATATTAATTAATATGATTAACTAATAATTATAAATTTTAATCGTGCAGTGGTTATAGAGGAAATCATCATTAAAAAGAGTTACAGCTGCTTATAGGCATGCTCAGTGTGAACACAGAAGTATCCTTGTGAAAGATTAATTAGTGCCCCCCTTCATCCCATCAATCAAATGTTCCTTATTTTAGGGACATAATCTCAAGGATTAAATATTTAAATTGGATTATTGATGTAGAAGTAACAAAACATTTCATTAACGAGCAACTTTAGTGCAGGGACAATTCTAATTATCAACACCATTTTTATGGGTTTTCGTGATCTTGATTTTGAGACATATTATTATTTTTTTTTCTTATTTTTCTCCATTTTTTGAACAAATTGTAGGATTTTTTGGTTGGGGAAAATATGCAAGCAATAATGTTATGTCCCTTGTAATGAAATTATCAAGATTTTAATTTATCTAATTACCACTTTTCCATATAAAATGCGCAGTTTAGAAAGTTTTGGGAGTTTATCAAAATCCTTCATGTTATCATGTATAACATAATGTTTTAACAGTATTCTATGAATGTCTTCAAATTCTTAAATTACGGAGCTTTCAAGAATGAACTGATATAACTTTTTTAGCTAAGTTTTCTCTTTTTCATTATTTATTGTCAAGTTTGTACTTTGTTACTTGCATATTATAACGAATTGTTTACTAAGGTGATTTAAAAAGGTTATATTTACATCATAGAAACAGGATAAAATGGGTAGACATGCTTTATTGTTAATTTTTATGTTTTTTTGAATACATTAGGGGAAAAAATACTATACCATGAAAATCTGAAATCTCCACTTAAACACAAATACTATTGTTATAAAATAGTTCAAACTTTATGTAATTATTTAAATATAGGCTGATGAAGTGGACATTAATGGGAATTTGATTCTTTTTCACTCTTTATGCTTCCTTATTTAAATTTGCATACGAGAATTTGATGAACAAAGCAAACCTAGAGGGTGTTTGGCTAAGCTTATTTAAAACATCTTATAAGTTCTTACACTTTATAAGATGTTTTAAGAGCTTATAAGATGTTTTATCTTATTTAAAAAATAAGCTCTTAAGTGTTTTGATAAAATAAGCATATTGGACTTATAAGATGTTTTCAAATATTATACGAGAGAATTTGTGCAATAACAAAAATAAATATTTTTTGGAGAAATGTATTATTGAAAATGAGAAAATTAACTAGGGTTATTTGTGTCTTTTAAAAATATAAATAACATCCAAAATTTAAAATTTTGAAATAAGGTGGGTTTGGCTAACTTATTTTTTATGTGCTTATAAGACTCAAACATCTTATTTTTTGGTCTTATAAGCTCTTATTAAACAAAATTATCCAAACACTTTTAACGAGCTTATAAGCTCTCAAACATCTTATAAGATGTTTCAAAGAGCTTATAAGCTTAGCCAAACACCCTCCTAATATGTTCAAATATATGTCATAATCCCAGGTGTTATAAAAAGCACATCATTACGAGGCTAAAATTTTAGAAGAAATATGACGAGCCTTATGTGATCTTTCCTATCTCAACTATTTTAAAGAAATTTTAACATAAGAAATTCTTGTTCTGATTACATTAAATTATATTTAATCAATTACATACTAAATATTATAACAATTGTTATGATTCAGTCTCTTTCCTTGAATTTTAATCAAACATGTAATAATGTAATGTGTCAATAATATAATTATTAAGTCTTTAACAAAAAAAAAAAAAATGATCTATGTCAAGATTGTGTTAAGAATGTATTTTATGAAGTTTTATTGTTGTCCATCAAGCCAATAAACAAGGAGTAGAATTCCCCTAATGCAAATCATTACCTTAAAGTAATTATGGTACAATTGATGCTTTGTTCGAATGATTCAATTGGACTACCTAGTATTTTCCATTTCATCATTGATGCGAGATCAAATAGTAAGGTCACGTGAAAGTCACGTGGGGTTGGGATCCGACCCGGCTCACGACAGACCAGATTGGGTGTTTTTAGATAGTGGGTCTGCGCTCAGTAACTTCGAGCTGCCTACGTACCTATTTAGATAGGATCAAGCCTCTTCGTAGTTCTCAGATGTTATACTCCTCAATCTCGTGGATTTGGAGAGTATTTAATAGTTCTAGTTTTTGGAGTGTAAACCCAATGATCCTCAGTTTAGCTGATCAAGATGGTATTTATAGAGATTTTGGTTGGGTCATGGACTCGCTTTATTGGGCCCACGTTGAAGGCCCAGATACTAATATTGCGTTTATATCAATTATTTATTAAATTACCGTAATGCCCCTAATTAATTGATATAAAATTACCGTAATGCCCCTAATCATAATTGGGGACCCATCATATGCCCCCACTCCCGAGTGCTCGACTGTATGGGCTCTCGGGAGTAGAAAGTCGGAGAGATGGGGAATTTTTTTTTTCTTCTAACCTTGAAGATGGTGAATTCCAACTTGAAACCTCAAGGTAAAACTTCGTAGTGCGATAAATGTGAGAAGGATATGGCCCTGAAGCTCAAAGGAGTCGGCGACGGACACCCGGGGCTTGAAAAATGAGCGGACCCCTTCGGGGGGCCCGCTGCGACAGGGGGAGGGGGTTTGCGCTGTGCAGACCCCCTCGGGGGGTCTGCGCTGTGCAGGCAGACCCCCTGCGGGGGGGCGCTGTGCAGACCCCCTCGGGGGGTCTACTGTGTGCAAACCCCTGCGGGGGGGTCTGTGCTGTGCAGACCCCCTGCGGGGGGTCTGCTGCGGGCAGACCCCAGGGGTGTGGCAGACCCCCTACGGGGGGGTCTGCCCGCTGCGGGGGGTCTGCTACGGGCAGACCCCCTGCGGGGGGTCTGCGCCGTGCAGACCCCCTCGATGGACCACCCCCTTTGGGGGGGGTCAATTGCCGACCCTTAATGGGCTCGGCCTCGGGTGCAGGGGGTCAGGGTTGACCCCGACTCTTTGGAATTTCGACCCCCTTTGGGGTTTGACGTAGCGTGCTCCAACTCCGTTGGGGTTGGAGATTTTTTTGAATTTTTGTTGTAAATATTGGCGAATTTTTATTTTTCTCTTCATTATATTTTCCCCGTATGCCCCCCTGTCGAGGGCGTTGAGGTAAGCATTGTTGCTTAAGTACTTCTTTTATGCCTCATTATCGGGCTTAAAGAGTTTGTATGCGTTGCATGCGCTGTTAAGGGCTCGTCTCCATCCTATGCCCCCTGTCGAAGACATTGGGTTTGAACGCTGGTGTTGAGGCACGATGGGTTCGACACTTAGCGCGCTTTTAAGGTTTATGCTTGGTGACCTCGAGTCTAGGTTTCGTTGAGGGGGGGCCCTCACACTTAGGAGCCTCGGACCTCATATATGCTCATAGGGGGTTACTCGTGGTAACCTCGGCCTCGAGTCTAAGTTCTATTGGGGGAGCTCTCGCACTTGGGAGCTTCAAGCCTCATATATGCTCGTAGGGGGGTTGCACGTGGTAACCTCGAACTCGAGTCTAAGTTTTATCGGGGGGGGGGGGAGAGCTCTCACAATTGGGAGCTTCAAGCCTCATATGTGCTCGTAGGGGGGTTGCACATGGTAACCTCGACCTCGAGTCTAAGTATTGTTGGGGGGAGCTCTTACACTTGGGAGCTTCATGCCTCATATATGCTCGTAGGGGGGTTGCACGTGGTAACCTCGAACTCGAGTCTAAGTTTTATCGGGGAGGGGGGAGCTCTCACACTTGGGAGCTTCAAGCCTCATATATGCTCGTAGGGGGGTTGCACGTGCTAACCTCGACCTCGAGTCTAGCTTTTGTTGGGGGGAGCTCTCACACTTGGAAGCTTCAAGCCTCATATATGCTCGTAGGGGGGTTGCACGTGGTAACCTCGACCTCGAGTCTAAGTTTTATCGGGGGGGGAGCTCTCACACTTGGGAGCTTCAGCCCCTATTTATGGGCAAGTAGGGGGTAGTGAACCCGGTAATACTTAAACGAAATAAAATCATTTGACGCATGGAGTCAATATAAAGGAAAATATGTTTAATTATTATAAGTGCTCGAAAGGGCACGTTATCAAATGTCTGGCTCTAGGCCGATTCGATACATGCTTAGAAATAAACAGTCAAATAACAGGTGTGCTCGAAGGGGCACCTTATTTAACGCTCGGCTCTGGGCTGACTCGACACGATTTGTGAAATAAGTAAACTAAATTTTGAGGGCTTCGCCTCGCTACTAGTAGCATTATACCTAACAGGGCTGACAGCCCCTCAAGGGATCACCCCATTGACAGGGGGATTGTCCATCTCCTCATCCGTGGACACCACCTCTCGCAGATAACCTCTCTTGATCAACTTCTCTATCTCCACTTGCAAGTGGTGACAGTCTTCGGTTATATGTCCTTTGTCACGGTGAAAACGGCAATAGTCATTCGACTTCATCCTAGTAGGATTGTCTCTCATCTTCTTCGGCCAGGTCACTATTCTTTGCTGCTCCGCTATGGCTAACACTTGCTCGCGAGACAACGTTAGTGGGGTATATTGGGAGAAGCCCGAAGGAGGCATGTGTTTGCGCTCCTTAGGCTCCGGAAGCTTATCGTCTTCCTGGACCTTCCGTTTACTCGCACCTGCCTCAGTTTTGACGGGGCCAATCGCTTCCTCAATCCGGATGTACTTTCAGCTCGAGCCAACAATTCGTCCAAAGTGGATGGAGGCTTTCTAGCTATAGACTCCTTGAACCTGCCCGAGCGGAGGTTCTGCTGCATGATGCTAGAGAGCAACTCATGGTTGACGTGAGGCACCTCTGATACCGCCGTCGAGAAGCGTCGCACATAGTCACGGATGGGCTCTTCATTGCGCTGCATGATGGTAAACAAGTGCGACACCGTCTTAGGGTACTTCTTGTTCATAGAGAAGTAGTGCAAGAACCTTTGCGTCAGCTGCTCAAACCCGATAATAGTACCGAAGGGCAACTGGTTGAACCAAGACAAAGCACTACTTGTGAGGGTAGTCCTAAAGATCTTGCAATAGGCCGCATCGCTAATGTCGTACATGTCGGCCTTTGCGCTAAACTTGTCTAAGTGTTCTTGGGGGTCTCCGGTGCCATCATACTCACCGAGATGGGGGACTTTCATCCCTTGCGGGATCGCCTCAGCTAGTATAGCGGGGCAAAAGGGACTCCTTTTCGGTGGCGCTACCGCCCGCGGTGCCCTTCACACTCCTTCGTGCGCGCCCCGTGGTAAAGCCGTCTCCTCCTGAATGGGGGGTTGCTGACTAGGAGTCCGCCTAGGACGGCCTCTCTCGGGGGTCGGGGACCTCCGAACTCTGCGAGGTGACCCGCGAGATTCCTGCCTAGAGTGAGCCTCGTCGGAAGCGTGATACTTGCAACCTCTGCGGGGAGACCCACATGATTTGCATCGCGATTAGGCCTCCTTGGGGGTCAGAGTCCTCCAACCTCGGCGAGGGGACCTACGAAAACCATGCTCCATATCACGGCCTCTAGGGGGTCGTTCTTGAGAGGAGCCAATGCTAGCATCAGGGAAGTCATTGGTCTTTTTCACACTTCGAACACCTGAGTGCCTTGATGCCACTCCCATGGGGGTCGGAGACCTCCGACCTCGACACGGGAGTGGGAGAGCTCGGCGGCGAGAGGTGTGCTCACTGTTGACGCGTTCAGGCGTCACACGGGATCGCGAAGCCTTAGTCCTTTGGGGTGAGAGCCCCTGGAAGGTAGGTGCGTGACGTGTGCCCCGTTGCCTTCCCCTCGAGGGGGAGTTAGTCGCTTTGGAACCAGGTTGGGGCTCCGCCCGAGGGGGGTGATTCAGAGCATACTGCTGGACTGTTTGTGCTGTTGCTCTGATTGAGGTCTCCTCCACCAAGGCCATGAGTGCCTCCTGAGTGATCTCGAATACCCTCTCCGAGGGTGGGATCACAGTCGGGGCTGACGGTGGGGGAAGCGGGTTTGGAGCTTCTCCAGCAGCATGGTCCGGCTAAGACGTTAGAGCGGGGGCTCTCCTCCTAACGCCCCCTGCTGAGGGGCTACTGCCCGTCCTCCCTTCAATGGTACGTGCTTGTGATCTAGTCTGCATTCTCAGTGAGTGAGTCATGTTCCCACAGACGGTGCCAAAATGATGCGGGATCAAATAGTAAGGTCACGTGAAAGTCACGTGGGGTTGGGATCCGACCCGGCTCACGACAGACCAGATTGGGTGTTTTTAGATAGTGGGGCTGCGCTCAGTAACTTCGAGCTGCCTACGTACCTATTTAGATAGGATCAAGCCTCTTCGTAGTTCTCAGATGTTATACTCCTCAATCTCGTGGATTTGAAGAGTATTTAATAGTTCTAGTTTTTGGAGTGTAAACCCGAAGATCCTCAGTTTAGCTGATCAAGATGGTATTTATAGAGATTTTGGTTGGGTCATGGACTCGCTTTATTGGGCCCACGTTGAAGGCCCAGATACTAATATTGCGTTTATATCAATTATTTATTAAATTACCGTAATGCCCCTAATCATAATTGGGGACCCATCAATCATATATTGTTGATCAATTTCTAATGTATACTTTAAGTAGAAAAAGATTAAGATTTCTTTGTGTAACAATGTAACTATTAGCATATAATAGGAACCCATAAGTAGCCCATAAAATAAATATACTTTTGTCACCATACAGTTTGTGTTGGTATAGAAAGTCAGTTACCTTATTCAAAATGTATGATTTATGTCATATTTAATATGTTAACTTCGATTTTTTATAAAAAGAAAATTAGACACCAAGGGACAAGCATGCATAGAATCTTTGTTGGGGATAAACTTACACCTCCAACATTACTAGTAGTATAGTAAATAAATAAAAATAGGAGGTAAAGCCATATTTGAAATCCACATATAAGATGGATTTATATCTTGTTTGTTGAAGGCACGCGCCCCGACCAGAATGGAAAAATCACGTGATCCCAATCCCAATCACAACCGTTTGGGGGCTCTAAAGTCAATTATATACATATATATATATATATATTTTACCTTCTTTCTTTGTTCTATTATATTATTATTGGTTTCTCCATCTTTTCTATTTAAATTTGTAATCTTTTTAATATAACGAGATTATGATTTAAATCTACATTAATAACATACACTCTTCATGCTATTGATTGGAATATGACCAAATATGTACTCTCTGACTAGAAATATTTATATCTTAAACTCAGGATTTGCTATCGTTATTTTATTTTGATTTACATTTGCTTAAAATGAAAGGAAATGAGAGATTTCAAGTGATTATTTGCTGTAAAAATTTGTACGGCAACATGATATGAATGTCAAAAAAATTCAAATTCTACTTAAGTTTTATATTATCCACGTGTATACGAGTGTCCCTTTGTATATTATCCATTTTCATATTTTCTAAAGTAATTTCTATTCCGTAACTTTTAACAAAGAAACCATAAGATATCTGACTAATTAGGGGTTCATACTTTCTCTATTGTGTAGTTTGCAGGCTATTGCACAAGAGCGAAGTTTAGCCAGTGCGCACCCGTTAGGATAGCGGCTGCGGGTTTCCCCCATCATCCAAAAAAAACTAGGGGTTCATACTTCATACCAGCACTTAGTTCCATCTTTGTTGTTGTTGAAAACAATTAATATTTGCCAATAAGTCCTCTAACCCTACCATAAACAAAAAATTAAACAATACGAGGGAGAAAGTGAGGTTTAGTCAAAATATTGTATTTTCGGTCACATGTTTGATGAATACATATTTGACCTCTTTTACTGCAACAACAAGTTAACTTGATGTAACTCTCTTGTATAATTTACATAATTTATAAATTATTACACAAAAATAACATTAATACAGACTCAAAAGTAATAGCTACAAGTTTCCCATTAGAAAAAAGAAAGAAAGAAATGAGGCTCGAATACCCCAAAAGTAAACAATAAAACAAAAGCAAAACAAAACCCTATCATCTTCCTACCATTGCCACCAAAGCCTTGTTTTTCATTCATTCATTCATCTCTTCTTTTTCTTCTTTCTTCTCAATCCAAACCTAGCTTATATTCTTCCTAATAATTATTCACCAAAAGAAAACAAATGGAAATCACATCCTCAAAAGCTCAAGAAATTAATAATCAATATCCCACCACCTCTCCCCACAGCAGCAATGGATCACCACACCAGATCCCGACCACAAACCCCATAACCAGATCTCACCATGAAACCTCCACCACTTTCGTCAAAGCAGACACCACTTCCTTCAAACAGGTTGTTCAAATGCTCACCGGGACATCCAAAACCGATCACCCGCCGCCGCCCTCCTCCACCATCCCTCCGATCAAATGCACGGCCCAGAAAAAGCAAGGGTTCAAGCTCTACGAGCGGAGGAACAGCCTAAAAAACGGGCTCATGATCAACACCCCCTACCCGAGCCCTATGCAAAATAATAATACGGGGTTTTCGCCACGAAATCACGAGATGCTCTCCCCGAGCATACTTGATTTTCCGTCGCTGGTTCTGAGCCCTGTGACGCCGTTGAATGAGGATAGTTTGGGAAAAGCATCGGCGGCGTCGCCGTTAGTGGAAGAGGAAAAGGCGATTGCTGAAAAGAAGTTTTACTTCCATCCGTCGCCCAGAACAGCGACGAATGCAGAACCGCAGCTGTTGTCGCTTTTTCCGGTGACGTCACCCAGGGTTTCGGGGTCCTCGAATTGAAGATCCAGGGGAAATAATAAATAAATATAATATGGACTAATTATTTGATCGGTGATAATTATTGTTACTGTTTTACCAAGGCAGCTATCGTGCATGCTCCAAGTCTGTAAACTGTGAAAAAATGACCATTTCCTGTTTTTTCCTTCTTCCAAAAACAAAAAGGAAAAAGAAAAAATAACATCGTTTACATTGCTTCATCTTTCTTTGTTTTCTTGTTTAGTTATGAATATGATTTATGCTTCTTTTTTTTCCTTTGGTTATTTGACTAAGAAATATGATGTTGACTAATAAGCTGGAATTTATTTTTAGCTTTAAGTAGATTACTTTGATGAAGACAGACGGATTGGGTAAAATTCGTATTCCGTTTTACATAAATTCCATCTTAGTGGAGCTACTAAAGTTTATACGAGTTAAAAGGCGGCTTAATTTGGAACTCAGTTGAATTAACATGGGCCCAGAACAGGACCATATCGTCTTGGCTTTTGAAGTGAGACACTATGTTACGGCTTGGACCCACTTTCTTTTTTTAGATCTCTTTTTTCTGATATATATATATATATATATATATTATATATAAATATTAATCACTACTGTTTTTTATGTTTCATAACGTACGTTAATTTCAAGAAAAACCAGCATGATGTTTCATCTATTGTTGTGCAAAATGATGATTAAAAAACCTTTTTTTTTTTTTTTTGATAAAGTTTTAAAAACTTTTGTTGGGTGGCAGGTTTTATCCACTTCTATCAATCTTCAAATGGGCCAGTGTTCAAAACTTTTTAAGACATTTTAAGTGACCCTTCAAAGCATGATTCCAAGTCAGAGTATGGGTGATAATATCAATATCGAAATATTATCAAACGATATAATACAAAATCATTATAAATATTTCATAAATTTTACAAAAATTAGTAAAATTATAGATAAGTGTAAATAATATAAATTATTTCTTTTTAATAAATATGAAAACTTTTTACTACCTCAATTATAAATGAGTACACACGCACACATACATCACTTAATTAAATATAGTAGCACATATACACATACTTGCAAATGCTACACTTTATTAGATTATTTAATTAGATAAACTCTTTATTTCACAAGTTAGTTAGATAATTAATTTATTAAAATAATTTAAATAAATGCTTAAAGTTAACACTTCTTTTTGCATAATCTCACCAGTGATTTTATTACACGAAAGAAATGAATTTGATTGGAGAAATATGGGCTAATATTTGAGTTTGTGGCTTGGTTGGTTATTTGTAAAAGAATTTATCTATGTCACATAAATTGAACTAGATATAGACCAGAATCAGGAGTGATTGCGGGAGCGCAAGAGCGACATTTTTGAAATGAGAACAGAGCGGCTTAAGGAATCTTTGAAAATATATATTAATCTATATATATAAAAATAAATTCTCATTATATTTAAATTATTGCTAGTTTATGGGTAGATTTCTAGCTCATGCTAACCACATGCTTAGCAATACACATTTTAAAACAAAATTAATCATGGATGTGAACAAAAGGCAATAGAAAATCTGAAAAAGTACCAACAACAACATAAATTTGAAATATATATTAATTATTTGTCCCACCACAAAATTTCTCTTCCTCTTCACCTTGCCAATGGCAGATTATGAAGGAAATGCATAATTAGTTTTATTTTAGTATCGCCGCTTTTATCATTCACTCGGCTGATAATATCAGATTTGGCCGATAATATCGACGAGACGTTAAGTTGTCGGATAATATTAGTAACAATTGTTTTGGATAATATTAGTATCAAGTGTTTTTATCGGATTAAGTTATTGGATAATATTAGTATCGAGTGTTTTCGACACCCACTGATCATTACGTATCACCGATAATATCGATATATCGACCGATACTTTGAACCATTTGAAAACCAATACTTTGAACCATTCTCCAAAGTCACTTACACAAAGATGGGTTTCTTCTTACACAATGAGCGTAACTTTTGATTTCCAATTCTTGTATATTTTTTCATTGAATATCACCTTTGAATTTCGTAATCATATTGTGCATTCCTTCAACGGGAATCAAACCTGTGACCAATGCCATAAGATTCAAGTGTCCGACTAACTCTAATAAGGGTTGCCCCGCAATTTTAATATAATGGTTAAGAGTAGAACAAGTAGCCAAAACCAGTGTATGTTTTACCTCATTAGTTGTGCAATTTATTCTCGGGAAAATTTCAAAATTCATACCGTAGGATAGGCCGAATCCAGATTTGATACCACGGTTTAGACCTGTAACACGTTTGGTACCAAATAAGATTTTTTTAACAATTTTGGTACTCCCGTTAGTTGACTAACGGTTAAACTCACTGGTCCGTTAGTTTTTGCCATCTTGTGTCTTTAAAAATGACATTTCAGTCCTTGTAACCTGAATTATTACACTATAGCCCCAAATCTTTAACAATTAGTATCTTTTTCCCTAAATGTTTATTCTTTATGGCCTAGAAACTTCTTCCTCATTACACCCTCCCCCCACCACCATCAATGGCGCAAATAGCTTCTGACAAAGTACCCCTGCAAACCCTCTTCACTCTCATGCCTGTTCCCCTTCTTCTCATTGTCTGTTGGGTAACATGTCCCATTCAAAACCTGTGTTCGATTACTATTTTTTGATAAATCGTTCGATCAGCACCCAATGTAACAATTAGTTAATGGTAGCTAAGTGAAAACACCATGGCCCATTATTCCACACTAAAACACCTCTACCATGTATCAACCCCATTTTTCACTCACCATTGCACTCATTTCCATTTCTCCATAAATACCGACCTTGTCCCTCCTGCAAATTCCTCTTCCAAATGCCCCTCGTTATAGTCACCATTACTGTAGTGCTTAACACCATATCCATGCTTTCGATCCCTGGACCATGAACCTCGATACATATCCCCATCCGAATTTGGGGGCGAATTTGGGAGAACGAAGAGAATTTCATAGTAAATTTGGGAGATTTGGGAGTTATAAGAGAAAATGTTAAATTAAGATGGCTGAATTAGGGCTCTAAGAGAAAATAAGATGGCTGAACGAAGAAAATGTTATTTCCTAATGGGCACGTGACTCGCACGTGAGTTTGACCGTTAGTCAACTAACGGGAGTACCAAATGTGTTAAAAAAAATCTTATTTGGTACCAAATGTGTTACAGGTCTAAACCGTGGCATCAAAACTGGATTCGGCCTATCCTACAATATGAATTTTGATATTTTCCCTTTATTCTCTAAATGTTTGGAACTTGTATATCTTAATTGGTGTAAATTTTCCAATTATCTATATCTATAACTATTCTAAAAATATGAATAATTTAGAGTAACTTATATTTCTTAACTTTTTTGTGAGTACTAAAATAACCCTATAAAAAATTAATCAATATTATCATAAAATAAAAAACTAAGTTCTTACTTTCGTTATAAAATGAAAGTGCGCGCATGAATTCAAAATTAGTAATTAACATTGTTCAGTGTACATCTGGGTGTAGTTAAATAAGACTACTGATATTAATAGTTGACAAAAAGATACATCTATGGTTCAAGTTACGTATTTTCATGTATTCTTGCAAATCTATTTCATGGAATAAATGTTTACAGTGATTAATTGGGGATGACTTACATGATTAGTTCTTAATGTTTTGTGGAATAAAATATAACCCTATATTAATAAATGACATTATTCTCTAATTAAAAAAATATTATTTGTTGTTATTAAAAGATGACTGTATATGAACTGAAGTTAATATTAAACAAGTTTTGACTAATATATATTTTTGATATTATTTTTCCTATAAATAATTAAATATGAACCTAATTAACTGAGTTGCAGGCAATGTTTGATTTAATGTAAGCCGAACGATTTGGTAGATTTTCCAATCTATTTCTTCTTTTTCTAAAGTCTGCATATGAGCGTTCAATGTGCAGCCGACGGGAATTGGAAGGAGAAAATTCGATAGTGGTCAATGGTCATTAATCTTCTTATATTAATTTTATGTAATATGTGATTGCTTTTTAATTTAGATACTTTGATTTATTTATTTTAATTGTATTTATTTTCTTTCATTTGGTTCTCTTTTAATTCCATAGTTTAAAGTTTAAACAATCTTAGTGTATGCACAAAACCATTCTTCTGTCTTTGAAATCATTCCATCATATATTTTTCCGAATTTTGTAGTGAAGCTATATTACAAATCTCTTTTTATGTTAGAAAATTTGTATCTCACGTACTCTCTTTCTGTAAGTCATTTTCTTTTGATATATTTCAACAATTTAAAAACTTTATTGAAGTGTGTTTTTTTTTTTTTTTTTGAAGGAGCATAAAGTCAAAAATTCTAAGATATTGATGGAGTGGAAGTCCAATCAGTACGTGATTTTTTAATTGTTTATCCATCTATCATTTTTTTTCCAAATTATTATGTATTATTTCTCATTTATCAGACTATATCAGTTTTCAATCTTGAAACGACCACTGCAAACTCAATTGACGCTCCAACGGTTGCATGATTTAATTCATACTCTATGACAACATATATTATAATACCCGAGTAAATTAATTTGGATAATAATAATATGATAATATAGTTAAAAATAAATATATGAGTGGAGTCATGATCTAATTGAAATTCTACAATACTAAAGGTCAAGAATCCTAACATTAACATAAAAAACGGGATAAGGACTTATTAATATAAAACAATACGTTTTAAACCCTATTAATAATAATACATGAGATAAATATTCACTCTAAAATTGAAAATAAAAAAAAGAGCGGCGGAGGCAAATTGTGGGTTTCAGTTGGGTGACGAAAAGTAAGAATCTAATTATTTCTTTGTCTTTTTAATTCATCATTGTGGTTGGTTAGATGAAAACAATACATTATAATTATATAAGTATTAGTTAATTGATGGAGGTTTACTTATTCTCAACCAATTGGAGTGAAGAATGGTGGCTAAGATTTGAGGTTTTCTATGTGTTAAAAAAAATGGGGATATTATTTACTATATAAATTTGGGAATTCTATGGTCAATCTCTTATGAAGAAATTTATGTTATAATTACATGTGTATTGAGGGGCTATTGGGGAAAATTTGTTAGGTTTCATGTTATAAGGTTACAGCACGAGTGTTACGGATAGTGGTGGGGAGCAAAACATGAATAGGTAATGTATGAGTGTTGTTTTCCTTATTTTTTTTTCTTTCTGTAACCATGACCCTTAGGATTAAATTAGGATATGTTTGAGCTTATGTTAGATATGGTTGTAGACTATATATATAAATAAATATTAAAAACTAATTAATTTTTTATATGTATTTATAGTTTTAGATCAAGTTCATTAGGTGTAAGGATTTGGACATCGTTAAGTTTCGGAATTGAGGTAAGTGACTCTTCACTCTTCTGGTTTATATAAAATTATATATGTAATCGTTTTCGTGTGGGTGTGTGATTTTGATAACTTGGATCGTGCAAGTATATATATATATATATGTATGGTTTTTGATAAAGAAAAACATTTATATGTTTTCTGAAAAATGTGTTTGAAAAGTCGAAATATGATTTTAGCTGTGATAGGAAGGTGGTTTTGGAAACATGATTTCGTTAGTGGTAGTTTTTAAAACCCATTGTTAAGTCCATTATATCATTTACTATTCTGGAATAGGAAATGTATAGCCGAGACTCGTGTGAGGTTGGTTAGTGACCCAGTATAAGGGGGTTGTGCCTATACCAGGATCCAGTATAGGGGGGTAAAGCCTGTACCAGGATCCAGTACAGGAGGTAAAGCTTGTACCAGGACCTAGTACAGGGGGTAAAGCTTGTACCAAGACCCAGTACAGGGGGTTAAGCCTGTATCAGAACCTAAGACAGGGGTGTTAAACTTGTCGCTAACCATGTTTGGCTTATGTGTTGGTTTCACATGGTGAGTTTTGTACGTGGAGATTTGATAGTATCTTAAAACGTGTTTTTCGTAAACTTCTTTTAAATGGTTTATTTTTGAAACGTATGTGTGAAAAGTTATTATTTATACTATTGAAAGTTAAAACTATATTTTTAACTTCTGGCTTGCTTGATCCGGCTAGTTGAGTGATGGAGTTACTTACTAGGCCGTTGAGCTCATCCTTTTATTAAATCTTTCTTTTTTCAGATATCGAGACTTAGTAGGAGAAACGTCGTTGATTTGGATGGGCGTTTCTTGAGGGGCTTTATTTCATAGTTTAGCTAGACTCTACTTTAGTTTTCTCTCAAATAGAATTTCTTTCGAGCATATTTTATTGTTTCTTTATGGGAGATTTGATTAGTATTGGTTTTATTAGACTGTATGACGATTAAGTCATGAGTCCTTTTATGGAGTTATTTCTTGTTATAGTTGGAATTTTTGTATCATTTAGGTATAGATGCTCTATATCAGTGTTATCATTAGGTGAGCCTTGCAGGTTATTGAGATGTTCTCATAAACTTGCGGCGGTTGTCATAGTCCCGGGGCTCGGGGCATGATAATTTTAATGGTATCAGAGCTTAGGTTGTGATTTTTGTGGGGGTTAAGATGGAAAGTTATTGAGGAAGCATTATTCGTGGAGCAAGGAATAATAACCATTATTATAAGCAATTCATGTGTGTAAGTACATGTAGGGCCTCATGTTATGAGTTTTGAGAATTATGGTAAGTGGGAATTAAAGGACATGAGAGTTAAGAGGTGTCGATGATGATAGCCTAACGAGTCAATTTGGTGGTTTTTTTTCAATTACGTTGAGACTTTAGAATTGATAATATGATTCTCTACTTAGGTTTTAAGATGCATCGTTAATGGTATTAGTGTTGACATTGAAACCAACTTGAGTTCTAAATTGACTATGAAGTCCCTTATCTTGAGGATTGACAAAGGATAGTGGAATTTCTATCACCGATCCATGCATGTGCATGGTATCTACATCATGATTATAATCTAACAATTGGCTAATTCCCGAGAAGGCTAACGTTGTGGCTGATAAATTGAGTAATAAAGACTAAAGGGAATTTTAACAACTCTTACAACCTCATAGAGATTTACATTAGAGAGTTTTGATAGAATGCACCTCAATGGGAGAGTACGAGGAGTTGTAGTAGAATTAGCTAGCTTTGACTCCAACCTATTTTAATTTAGAGAATACTAGTTTCTCAAGTTAAGGACCCTCAACTATAGGAAGCTCTGAAGGAGCTCGAGAATAGAGTTTACTCTGAATTCATGCTTCACAAGGAGGGTCGATATTTCAAATAGATTTTGTGTATAAAGTGATGTATCATTGAAGGATGAGATTCTTCGAGAGCCTCATAGCACTGACTATAGGGGTCATCCTAGTAGAACTATGATGTATCAAGATTTGAAGAAAACATTGTGGTGGAGTAATATGAAGAGACTAATAGTTGAGTTGCATCAAAATATTTGGTATCGAGGTAAGGCGAAAGGTACGTTAAGAAAAAGTGGGAGAATTACAACCTTATCCAGGAACTGTGAACATATAACGATGAATGGTGTTACATGGCTTCCTCGAACCCAAAATATGTAATACTGCTATTTGGGTTATTGTGGATCGATTGACTAAAGTAGCTCACTTCATACCAATCAAGGAAAGCACACCACTGGAGAGGTTAGCAGAGTTATACAAGGAGCAAATTCTGAAGTTGCATGGCATTCCATGTACCATCATATCGGATCGGGACCCACGCTTTGTATCTTGCTTTTACCGAAGTTTGCATACAACACTAACAACTAACTTGCATTTTAGCACAATCTTTCACCCTCAGACAAACGAGCAATCTGAGAGAACTATTCAGACTCTTGAGGATATATTAAGAGCATGCTTTTTAGATCTAAATGGTTTTGGGAACATTTACCTATGGTGGAATTTGCATACAATAATAGTTATCAAGCTAGTATTCAGATGCCGCCATTTGAAGCTCTCTATGGAAGAAAGTGTCGTTCTCCTACTCATTGGGATGATGTTGGTGAAAGAAAGTTACTTGGACTTGCGATAGTGCAACAAGCAATTGAAAAGATACAATTTGTGAGGGATCGACTCCGTACAGCTCAGAGTCGACAAAAGAGCTATGTAGATGTAAGGAGAAGAAGGCTAGAGTTTGAGGTGGCAGATCTAGTATTTTTAAGAATTTTCCTGACTAAAGATGTGATGCGTTTTGGAGTACTGGAAAAGCTAAGCCCCCGATTCATAGAGCCATTTGAGATTTTGGAAAAGATTGGAGAGGTTTCTTATCGACTTGCTTTACCACCATCTTTGTCAAGTACACATAATGTATTACATATCTCCATGCTACAGAAGTAAATTCTTGATCTGAGCCATGTAATAGAATACGAGCCCATACAATTAAGAGAAGATTTGACTGTTAAAGAAGTTTCAGTCAAGATTTTGGATAAACAAGAAAAAATTATATGGACTCGCGTGATACCTTACGTGAAAGTGCAATGGAGCAATCATTCTGAGCAAGAGGCCACATGGGAGCTCGAAGAGGATATCAAAAACCAATATCCTCAACTTTTTGATGCAAAGTAGGTTAAGTTTAGAGGACTAAACTTCTTTTAAGGAGGGTAGAATGTAATACCCGGGTAAATTAATTTGGATAATAATAATAATATGATAATATAGTTAGAAATAAATATACGAGTGGAGTCATTGATCTAATTGAAATTTTACAATACTAAAGGTCAAGAATCCTAACATAAAAAAAAATGGGATAAGGACTTATTGATATAAAACAATACGTTTTAAATCAGATAATAATAATACATCAGATAAATATTCATTCTAAAATTTAAAAGGAAAAAGAGCGGCGGTGGCAAATTGTGGGTTTCTGATGGGTGACGAAAGGTAAGAATCAAATTATTTCTTTGCCTTTTTAATTCATCATTGTGGCTGGTTAGATGAAAACAATGCATAATAATTATATATGTTAATGTTTCATCTTGGGTATTAGTTAATTGATGGGGGTTTACTTATTTTCAACCAATTGGAGTGAAGAATGGTGGTTAAGATTTGAGGTTTTCCATGTGTTAAAAAAATGGGGATATTATTTACTATATAAATTTGGGAATTCTATGGTCCATCTCTTATGAATAAATTTATGTTATAATTACATGTGTATTGAGGGGCTATTGGGGGAAATTTGTTAGGTTTCAGGTCATAAATTTGCAGCATGAGTGTTACGGGTAGTGGTAGGGAGCAAAACATGAATAGATAATGTATGAGTGTTGTTTCCCTTTTTTTTATGTAACCATGACCCTCTAGGCTTAAATTAGGAAAGGACTATAAGGTACAACCATTGATTATTGAGTTTAGTCTTACGAACGTTAACAGTTATTCCAATCTTTCTTCTTTTGTAGATTGGATATCCATCTATTCCCTATAAAGTACCTTCAGAATATTGTCGTGGGTAGTGAAATTTGCACTTTCCATCAACCATACAAGAATTCTTTAAAAAATTCTCCCCACATGGTCTATGTATCATGTGTTTTATTACCAAATCATGTAGTACCAGATGTACTTCTTTATCTGGAAGTTCAACACTGACAAATCGATCAAAATGATCTGGAGTTGTAAGTTTATAATCTGATTTCAAAATTATCAGAATGTGAGCATGTGTCAACCCTCTTTTTTTTTTAAATTCAACAACATGTACATGTGCCGCAATTTTTCCAAAAATTTCCTTCTTAAATCTTTTAAATCTTGAAGCTTTGCTCTAAAAATCCTAGCGGTTAGATCTGGTCGATCTTGAGGTCGTTGACCATTATACAACTTCTCTTGTATTTTTTTCCACTCAGGATTACAAGTCATTGTAATGAAAAGATCCGTTTTTCCAAATCTTTGCACTAATGCCAATGCATCTAGATATCTACGCCTCATATCTCTTGGTCGTCCAATAAATGAGGCTGGGAGTACTACTCTTTTACCTATTTCATTTCCTCTTGACTCTCCTTTAAAAACACTATCCATTATACCTTGGTAGTTCAGATCTCAGTGTTGATTGGTTTTGACGGTAGTAATCCAACCGGGTCGCTTCCAATTTAATGTACATGTTTGTTGTATATTGTTGCAATAGATTTCCAGCATACATTAGTGTAGATTGCCTTGGATTTCTAATTTGTATCCGATAACAACTGTATTCTCTACATGACACTTTTTTAATATTTGGTTTGACGACGACTGAAAAATAAAAATAAAAATATTGAGAATCTTGAGAAACCTTTTAAAGAGCTTGGAAAACATTCAAATTTTTTATACAAAGAATAGATATTTTATTTTTGCACGTAAAACCAAAAAATATCTTTTACCTTATTGTTCTTGTGATATAACTGCATCTGCAGAACATAGGTTTGATATTGTGGCAGCATCATTTGCAATTCCATAATTCACTGTTATGTTATAATTTATCAAAGTTCAAAAATAAATAGCTGAAGAATATAAATATTATGTTTGAACAGATTTGCAACATGGTTAAGTGTACTATATACTATATCACTTTGGTCTCGTAATCTTATACTTAAAGAACTGCTATTAGTGATTTTTACATATTTTTAGATATTCATATACTTGGAGACATACCTTCTTCTTGCAAAATATTAGAAGTTGTATAATTCGAGCCAGGTGGACCTTGATCATTATTGACACTTGAATGATTTTCTATAGGAAATGTAATGGATATGAATATTAGAGAGTTACATAAATAGTGAAAAGTATTATAATGAAAAGACATACAAAAAGACTTAATTAACTTTTATATAAATGTGAAATAATTAAATCTACATAATCGATACAAATACATCGTTCATGATCAGGATTACTTGATTGCGTTGGAGCAGTAACTTAATTTGAAGGAAGGGAAGCAAGCTTTTCAATATTTTGATGCCATCCATTTTGACCTTTTGTGAATAAAATTGGATATTGCAGGGGGTCATAACATCCATAATAGTGCTTTATTCTGTAAATATGACCCGAGTGAGCATGAACAACAATATCCCATTCAAACGATATAGTCGCATTATTTTCTTCAACCCATATAGCAGCAACTTGATCAGCTGATGGGGCATTATATAGACTCGTTGATCTAATCGCACATCTTTTGAAATATGAAGTTGCACATCTTCCATTGAAGGATAGTCTTTTAATCTTCTAAATATTTTGGCATATGGATTTGTTTCTAAAATCTTTATGAGCTTTTTCACAATAGATTCAAATAAACTTGCATCTTGCATTATGTTCATCCTATTCTCAACCTCGTTGTCAGTATCAATGAAATACAATTGGAAAAAGCCTGGGCCTTCTTCTCTTGGTAGTAAACTTGATAGATCGTGATAACACATTCCTTGTGCATGAAAAGTGTAAACTCCTCGTCTTGTAGATGCAAGTTCCTTATCTAACTTCACACCGAATGATGTAAAAGAAAATGTGGAATTAAAGCACGTATATTATTTCGAAATTGGATAGTGTCTTCTTCTTGTGATGTAAACAACTCATACAATTCATCAAGCACTTGAATAGGTGCAAGCTTAATTGTACCACTACCGCCAAAAACCCGGAGATTCATATTCAAATTTTATAGCACAACAATGTTTGCAGTTCAAAACGGTTTTCAATTCATGTAACTCCAATGTCACAGGATCATAAGTTTGTGAACCTATAATAAAAGAAAAATTAAAAATATAGTTAAGGGTTGCATATTGCATGTTGTAATATTGCTAAAAATAAACTTTCAATGGGTAACCTCGTGATTGTAATGGAATCATTTGAGTTTTAAGAAGCCAAGGGATTTCTGAATTTTGGTCATTTCGATTCTTCATTGATCCGCTTGAAGAGGATGAACACCTACTTTGCGCATTTACGGCTCCAACTGAAGATTGTGAACGCATTTTTCGCTCTTTCCGCAGTTGATTAACATGTGCGATGTACTTTTTTTTATCCTCCTCACACAAGTTTTGGTAGTGACTCCTCTTTACCAGCATTATTAGCGTAGTTGAGCTCTTTGTTTTCTTGCGTTCCTTAACTTTATCAATATATTCTTGTTGTTGGCTACTGTTCAAGTTGGCATATTTCGTTTTCATCAAATCCAATCTTCTTTGTCTTGATACAATAGTTTCTTTCTAAAGGGACTTGCTTCTACATATCCGTTTCAACCTCGGAATTAAGCCCTTTTATGTAGTTCTTTCAGTCCAAGATGGTTGTCGACTAAGCTTAAACGGTCATATCCCTATCTCTTCGAAGAAAAGGCGCTCTACTTTCGTAGGATATGGGGACTATCTATACTAAGATGACAACTTCCATCCTATTCTGAAAGTCCAAAGACGTAGTGTTAACTGTTAACTAAACCTGTTTTCAGCGAAGGGCAAGTTATTACGCGCAAGGCCCGGGTCCAGTGACGCAAACTCAGGGAATGAGCATAACTGAAATGGGCTAGGCATAAAAAAAAAAGGGTGTCTAAGTGAAACCTCGGGTCACGCAGTATCAACTGCAGTCTAAACTAATCTGCCGACCTATCAAAAATAGAGAATCCAGTCCATGCTCTCTATCATTCAAAAACCGAAAAAGGGGCCTAGGTCCAGTAAACAAGGAGAAGTTCTCTCTTTTTTTGACAGACAGCAGAAGAAAGAGCATTAGTCAAGAGGGAAATTGGCATATTTCGTTTTCATCAAATCCAATCTTCTTTGTCTTGATACATCTATTGTAGTACAAAATAATGTCACATTTTTTGTAATCTTGTAGAATCATATTATGAAAGATTAAGTAATAGAATTTTTATATATACCTGAGGAGGAATCCAATAAAGAAGATTGATTATGCATGATAATGTTTTCAAGAAATCCGTCATCTTATTGGTTTAGTATTATAATTCTATCATTAAAACCCACACAAAAGTAGTTGACATAATTACATGCGTTATAAATGCGCAATAGAGAAAATAATAAACATGTAAATCATATTAACTTATATCATTATATGCATGATTTTTGTCATGATCATCGTATTTTAGATTCCATTTCTAAAAATATTTTCTAAATGAAGAGCTAGCCATATTTCAAATAATTGTTCTTTCACTAACATTAATGACTTCATCCTATAAGAAAATCTATTAAATATATAAGCTTTCTCAAATCATTGCTAAACTATAAATAGTTGAGTGAATATGTAAAATATTTGAAGGAGATAAAATGAAAAACGGCTTTTAGAATATAAAGGATTAAATTATTTGACATTAAAGAAGCTTAACTCATAATTTAACTACGTGAATTGGTACAAAATAAAATATAACCATCTTTCACTTATATTAATTATTTCTTTCTTGATGACTCACGCCATTTATTTAACTTTGTTTGACAATATTAACTAATATTTCTTCTTTAAAATGTAATTATATATTTTTCACATTTAATATATAATTGTTGGTGTTGTCTTTCTACTTCTCTGAAATTTATAAATTTTTTATATAAAATAGAATTATAAATAAAAGCTATTAATATTTAAAGATCTGTAAAGCTGAAAGCTGAAACAATAAGAAACTCAATATCTCAATCAACTCAATTTCTCAATGAACTCAATTTATAAATATCTTGAACAATTATAACCCGTTGAATTATTCGAATATTTTGAGTTTGTTTAACTTTTCAAGGCAAAAGATGGTATTATGTAGGGGAAAATTGCATAATTAGTACCTCAAGTTGGCCTGTACACGAATGTAATACCTTAAATTGGACCACTTGCAATTTGGGTACCATATGTTCAAAAAATTGGCAATTTCAATACAAATTTTGCCGGAAAATCATAAATTGGCTGGAAAAAGCCACCCTCAATTTGAGGATTTTCTCCCAATTTGGGGATTTTTGCTCCCAATTTGGGGATTTATGATTTTCCCTCCAAATTCCACCTAATTTTTAATTAAACATAAATGAAAAATAGCAAAAATCGTGCCAACGATTTTGAGGAACTTTCTCCCATTTCTTATTAACACTAAAACGAACAAAAAATCCCCAAATGAACTCAAAACCCTAATCCACAAAATACCCTAAATTCTCTCGATTTCAATCCGATTTCAACTCAAACCCCTAATCCCCAAATGGTTTGCCTTCAGGAAAGAAATATTGAATTAGCTGAGGTTTCAAGTTCCTGCTATTAAATTACAACGCCATGGTTTTTGTCAGACTTTCACTTATGCTTAGAATTTTAGCAAACCATTTGTTTAATAGAGCAGAGTGTGCCAATCTGAACATCAGTTTGCAGAAATTTAATTGAGTATAAAAAAGTTGATTGACTCTATCGGGCATTTGTGAAGTTTGATTACTGGGAGAATGATTTGATAGATGTGTAGAAAGTTTTGAGTTTCAGAAATGGTATCTTTATTTGTCTGCCAAAGTCTTAACTCTTAACCAAATCGAATAATCTGGACATAAACAATGGTTTCTCCCGACTTCTATCTGTTGTTTTAAACTGAGTCAAGGAGTCTTACTTTCTTGTTTTTATCTATAGTTTGACCTGAAATTGGCTCAATAAACAGCATATACGAGTATTAGGTCAATAAATAGCAGATACGAGTTGAAATCGGGAGAATTTACGGTATTTCGTGGATTAGGGTTTTGAGTTGATTTGGGAAATTTTGTTCGTTCAAGTGTTAATAAGAAATGGGGGAGGAAAGTTGCTGAAAATCTGAAAATCGTTGGCACGTTTTATGGGATTTTTTATTTTTGTTTAATAAAAAATTAGGTGGAATTTGAGAGCAAAAACAAATTGGGAGAAAATCTCCAAATTGAGAGTCACGTGCCACGCACGTGACTTTTTTCGGTTAATTTATGATTTTCGGCGAAATTTGTATTGAAATTGCCAATTTTTTGAACATATGGTACCCAAATTGCAAGTGGTCCAATTTAAGTTATTACATTCGTGTACAGGCCAACTTGAAGTACCAATTATGCAATTTTCCCTATTATGTAGTGTTGATTTGAAAATGAATAAACTGATACAAATGAAAAATCTATTGGATTAATATGATGACTTAGTATAAAACAAATTGTCAAATATGTGTTAAGAATTCATAATAATAATAGAAAGATTCATGTTCTTAATAGACAAGTATCTTACTAAACAAGTAGCTTAGACTTAAAGTTATATACCGAGAACTAAAAAGACCTAGAAAATATTTTTTTTTCTTAAAGCATGTTATTTTCCTTTTGTTTGCTTAACAACCCATATATGTTCTATAGGGGTGGCAAATGGGTGGATCGGATCGGATTTGGGTTGGGTCGAATTGGGTTTGTAAAAAAGATAAGTTGGAACCAACAAGAAACCAAAATGTCTTTTCAATATGAATTGGGTCCTTATTGGTTTTGATTGGTTCCAAATGGTTCTTATACAAAAAGAACCATTATAGAACCATAATAGACCCAATTAGTGAGTTGGTGACTTATGGATCCATTATAATGCAAACATTTGTATACTAATCACTAATCTTTTTTTCTTGTTCACCAACTAATCCAATATAATGCAAACAAATTTTTTTATCTTGTTCACTAACTAAGTTATTACATTATATTTTTATAATTTTCTTATAAAAATTCCAATCATATTATACTAATGTAATAATTTATATGTAAAATATATTATTAACTAATGTATTTTAATTTATAACGAAAAAATTAATGTAGAGAAATTATTACATAATTTTTTTCGGTTACAAAAATTAAAAATATAATATTTTTTGTCGGTTATAGAAATTAAGTATAGACTCGAGCTCGAGCCGAGCCCAAAATTTTCGAGTTCGAACTCGAGCTGAGCCTAAAATTTTCGAGCTCGGACTCGAGCTCGCGAGCATGGGCGATCGCGAGCATGGGTTCGAGCTCGAGCCGAGCCCAAGATCGCGAGCTCGAGTCTATACTCGAGCCGAGTCAAATATTTTTATTGATTTTTAATTATTTAATATATATTTATTAATATAATAATAAAAATAAAATATATATTAAAAAATAAAAAAGCTCAAATGACTAAAAATAATATAAAATAATTTTTAGATCTTATTATAAAAATTTATTTAAAGTATAAGTTCAAATGACTAAAACAAGTATGAGTTTAGTTCTTAAGCAATCACATATTCTCTACAAGTGAAATTTTAAATAAAGAAAACCAATTGGGTCTAAGAAAGAAAAAATGGAGAATTATTTCTCTCTTTTTAATTGGATCCATTTAGGAACCAAAATAGGCCCATTATTGGAACCAATTTGGACCCAATCAAAAACCATAAGAAACCAAGGTCTTGAAAATCCAATAAATACAAAACCAATTGGAACCATAATTCTTTTTTTTAAGATCCATCCAAACCCAAAACTAATTGGGTCGGGTTGGACCCATGATTTTGGGTCTAACTTGCCACCCCTAATGTTCTATATGAAATCTTTTACTCATAAGCTTCTAATAATATGCATCAAATTAATTAAAATCATTATATTTAATTATCTTTACGTTTAATTTAAGGATTATTTTGTTTACATCATTTTATTTGAAAAGTTACTAACAAATCATTAAGTATAGATTAATCAAGGAAAAATTCAAATTTTAGTCCCACAGGATAGGGCGGTTTTTATTGTAGTCCCAAGCTTTACGGGATTATAGTTAGTCCCAATATTCAGTCATTGTACTACAAATCATCCTTTTGTTACCCAATATTAGTCCCGTAAGATAATTTTCCAAAAAATTTGCCAGTTGTCCGTTAAATCGGTCGTTAGGCCCTAACTGGCTTGATTTCGGGCCATAGCTGTTAGAAAGGGCATGAATTGGAGGGAAGATTGGCGCCCAAACCATAAACCCTAAATTTTCTATTTTCCTAAATTGAATGATACAAAATCCATATTTTTCAACCATCAATTCAGCACCGTTTGTAGGTAGGAATCGTATTGAAATATTCTTACAACTTTTGTTGGTGTGGTTTGTCGCATTGGAAGGAAGGATTCGCACAACCTGCAACTGTGGTTTGCTATGTCAGAAGCAGGTCCTCGTTCAACCTGCAATTGTGGTTTGCCTGCAAGGATTCGCACATCGTGGACAAATGAGAATCTGGGGAGACGGTTTCATGCTTGTTCAGTTGGTGTGTGCTGTTTCTTTGAATGGGTAGGCAACCCAATATGTGCAAGAGCTAGAGCTATCATACCTGGTTTACTCCGTCGAATTAATCGGATGGAGAATCAGGTTGGAGGCTGCAAAGAAGAAACAGAATGTTATAGGTAACATTAGCTATATCTTTGTTTGTACTCATTATACAATGTGGTTGGATTAATGTTTGAAGGAATGGTGATAGCTATGTCTAGGTTATTGTTGTTATTTTCTGGTTTAATTTGTTCAGTTTGTGTTAATGATTGTTTGAACATTCTAGGTTATTGTTGTTATTTTCTGGTTTAATTTGTTCAGTTTGTGTTAATGATTGTTTGAACATTCTAGGTTATTGTTGTTTGAAGGATTGATTGAAAGATTGTTGTTTCAATGTGCTGTTTTCCTGTGGCTTTTTGAAGGATTTTAGTGTTGTTTAATGTGTTGTTTGAAGGCAACATTGTTTGAAGGGAAAATTACAAATAATTCCCCTTCTATAATGTCGAATATACATAAAATTACCCTCAACCTTTCATAACGCCAATGACCTCCCCTTTCAAATATTTTTCATAACATGGACACCCTCTGTCCTTTTTTTCAGTCAGGTTTTTGCTGATGTTAGCAAATTTTTTTTTGTATTTTTCCTATTTTACCCCTAATGACATCATCCTCTTGCCAATAATGTCAGTCTTTTGATTGACGAAAATACCCTCAGGGGGTGTAAATGTAATAATTTTTTGTGAACACTGCTGCTTCAATTGTTTTATAATTCAATTATCCTCTTAATATTAATCCTTTTATAATTCAATTATTTGGTTATTCAATTTTTTCCTTTTTGTTTTCTCTAATAACCAAACAAAAGGATAAAAATTCCACATAATTTTTTTTAATATTCCACATAAAAAATTCCACATAAAAAAAATCAATATCTATTATTGGATGAGGTGCGTGAATTATCCTGATTTTTGAGTAAAACCCTGATTTTTGAGGAAACATTGTAAAATTGCAAATGAAATTAATTTAGTAATGGATATTGATTTTTTTTTTTTTTGGAAATTTTTATTGTATAAGTCTTTAAGATTTGTTAAAATGAGACAAACCAATATAATTTTGATAAACTAAATATTCTTAAAATAAGTTCCATTATTTTTCTTGTCCAAAAAATATGTTTGTAATTATATGTGAAACAAGAGAGCAGTGGAAAGAATAAGAAAATGTTATGCTGCAGCTGGAGTTGTAGCAGATCCTAAGGAATTCCTCAGTTCATCATCATTGCCTGCTCCACCCATTTTCACTATCAACAATAACAACAAATTATTCATTGGAGTTTGCTCCCTTGGGTTTTAATAGAGCTATGAGAAAGGGTGAACCTATCATCTCAAAACCCAACACCAGTTCTTGAAATTGATTCTTGGATAGAGTTCTTTCTGTTAGAAATTAGAAGTAAATATAGAGTGTTTTAGTGTGTAGGAAGTGATTCAGTGTAGTGAGTGAATGAAAATTAGTAGTGTAGAGTGTAGAATATAGAATGTGATTTAGAGTGGAGTACGTATCTCCAAAATAGAGTAGATTGTATTAGATTAGATTGTTGTGCTTGTTGTTACAAATGGTTACAAATGAGGCCTATTTATATGTGGTAAGTGATCATTCTAGATCACTAAAATATCTAGAGTTCTCTACCAAAATATCTAGATATAATATCTAGATTTTTCTATATAGGAAGTTACATAGGAAGCTTCCTAAAATATCTTGGTCTAGATTTTTCATATAAAGCTTCTAGCTAAGGATATTTCTAGAACACATTTACTAATATTACATTAGATATTTCTAGATTAGATATTTCTAGATAAATGCATCACATTTCAATACTCCTCCTTGATGCATTTATCGGTGACTCCAAGCATTTTTCGTAGAAACTGGAATCTATCTCTTGGTAGTGCCTTCGTGAAGATATCTGCGAGCTGTTCTTCTGTAGGACAATACTTCATCTTAATATGTCCTTTTTCTTGGACATCTCGCAAGAAGTGATACTTGATATCGATGTGTTTGGTACGGTTATGTTGAATTGGATTTCTAGCCATTGCGATAGCTGACTTGTTATCACAGTAGATGTCTATCGCTGAGTCTTGTAGTTCGCCCATGTCTTCAAATATTCTTTTGAGCCATATTCCTTGACATGCTGCTCCAGCAGCTGCAACGTATTCAGCTTCTGCAGATGATAGTGCAACTGAGCTCTGCTTCTTCGATCCCCATGAGAAAATGCATGAGCCGAGCTTGAAGACATAGCCTGAAGTACTTTTCATATCATCTTGAGATCCAACCCAATCACTGTCAGTATATCCGATGATCTTTGAGTCGGAGCTTGATTTGTACCATATACCGTAGTTAAGTGTTCCTTGCAGATATCTGAGGAGTCTTTTTGTTGCACCATAATGTGTCTCAGTTGGATTTTCCATAAATCTGGATAGCAGACTCGTGGCGTACATAATGTCTGGCCTTGTTGCTGTCAAGTATAGTAGACTCCCGATCAAACTTCGATAATTTGTAGCATTTGCGGGTTTTGTCCAGTCTTCTTTCTTTAGTTTCTCGTTTGGAATCAGAGGAGTGACGACTGGCTTGCAATCTTGCATCTTGAATTTTCTTAGCATATCTTCGGTATACTTTTTCTGTGATAAAAAGATACCTTCTTCTTCTTGACTTATCTCTATACCGAGGAAGTAGTATAATAATCCCAAGTCACTCATCTCAAAGGTGTTCTTCATGTTTCTCTTGAATTCTTCGATTATTTTTTCATTGTTTCCTGTGACTATTAAGTCATCAATGTAGAGAGAAACGATAAGAATATCATTGTTACCTTGGGATTTGATATAGAGTGTGGCCTCATTTTTGCTCCTCCTGAATCCTTGATGAATGAAGTACCCATCAATTTTGCTATACCAGGCTCGTGGTGCTTGTTTGAGCCCGTAAAGTGCTTTCTTTAGTCGAAGAACTTTGCCTTCTTCTTTCATGAATCCTTCAGGTTGCTCCACGTAAACTTCTTCTTTTAAGTCTCCATTAAGAAAGGCTGACTTGACATCCAGTTGATATATTTTCCATTTCTTCTGTGCTGCAAGCGCAATGAGTGCTCTAATTGTGTCCATCCGAGCAACTGGAGAGAATGTCTCTGTGTAGTCTATTCCTGGTACTTGAGCATATCCCTTTGCGACAAGTATTGCCTTATGCTTCTGGATCGAACCATCAGGATTTAACTTCGTTTTGTATACCCATTTGACTCCAATAACTTCCTTGTTACTTGGAGGATCCACTAACTCCCAAGTGTTATTCTTTTCTATCATTTTTATCTCCTCCTCCATTTCTTTAATCCACACTTTTTCTTTGGATGCTTCACCATAGTTGTGTGGCTCCAAAGAACAGAAGTTGCATGTTTCATAAATATTAGTAGATTCATATAAATCTGCTAGAGTTCTTACTCTTAGAGGTGGAGATTGTGGTGAGGAGTTGGATTCATCTGAAGTTTCGTCTTGTGATGAGGATCTTGGCGTAGATGCGGGACTTTGTTCCTCTTGTTCTGGGATTACTTCTAGCCGTGTAGTTGCTTTTCTCTTTTCTACACTTTCAGTCTCCCAGTTCCATGAAGCTTCTTCGTCAAACTCCACATCTCGACTTGTTACCAGCGTCTTCGTCTCAAGATTGTAGATTCTATATCCTTTTGATTTAGAGCTATAGCCGAGGAAGATGCCTTTCTCTGTCTTATTTTCTAATTTATGCCTTTTGACTGAGGGGACATAAATATAGCAGATACTTCCGAAAACCCTTAAGTGTTTGGCTGAAGGTTTTTGTCCCGATCAAGCCTCAATTGGTGTCTTGTCTAGAACTGCCTTAGTTGGACATCTGTTCAATAGATAGACTAAAGTATAGACTGCTTCTGCCCAAAACATTTTTGGCAAGTCCTTTTCAGCTAGCATTGATCTTGCCATTTCCATAACAGTCCTATTCTTTCTTTCTGACACTCCATTTTGTTGTGGAGTGTAGGCAACTGTTAGTTGGCGCTCGACGTCTTCATCTTCACAGAATTTATCAAACTCTTTTGAGTTATATTCTGTACCTCGGTCACTTCTCAACTTTTTAATTTTGTGACCACTTTGATTTTCCACAAAGTTCTTGAATCTCTTGAAGATTCCAAAAACTTCTGATTTTTCTTGAAAGAAATATACCCAAGTCATTCTGCTATAATCATCAATAAAGAGTATGAAATACTTGTCCACAGACATCTGTATGGACAAGTTCCAGTATCTGCTTTGCTCGCCATGTTTTCTCCGTTGGAAATGGTTGTCTGTGTTGCTTTCCGGTCATGCATCCTTCACATACACGTTCTTTTTCCTTTAATAGAGGCAAATCTCTCATCATATTTTTCTGATGCAGTAGCCTCAAGGCATTTAAGTTAAAATGCCCAAATCTTCGATGCCATAAACTTGTATCGTCGAGTTGAGCCACCATTACCTTTTGAGGATATTTCATTTGAATGGGAAAATTTCTATTATTTCCCATTTTTACTTCGGCAATTTCTTGATTCTTCTTTATATCGTAAATTTGGCAAGAGTTTTTCTCAAAATATAGGGCATATCCGTTCTCCATCATTTGGCCAACACTTAGCAAATTATTTGCAAGTTGTGGTACAAGAAGAACATCTTTAATAAATCGCGTACCTTTCTTTGTTTCTATAGCAATGGTACCTTTTCCTTTTGTCTCCACCAGTTCTCCATTGCCCATCTTGACTTTCGTTTTTATTGAAGAGTCTAGCTCCCGGAAGATATTTTCATTGGATGTCATATGGTTGCTACATCCGCTGTCAATGTACCACTCTTCTTCTTTTGCTTCCGTAGCCGAGTGACATGCATAGAATAGACATTCCTTCTCCTTTTGTTCTTCAGAATAGTTGGCTTGATGGTTTTTCTTGTTTCTGCAATTCTTTTCCACATGCCCGAACATTTTGCAAATTTGGCATTGTGGCTTTCCTCGATGATAACAGTCCTTCTCCAAATGATTTGTTTTCTTGCAAATGCCACATAGTGGAAAATTCTCTTTGCTCTCCTTATTAGTGAATTTCCCTTGTTTATAATTTCCACCATTTCTTGACTTATTGCCTCTGACATTTAGTTTAGACTGAAAAGCGCTCTCTAGTTAACTTTCGTGTCGCCTATTGAGTCGTTGCTCATGTGCTTCAAGAGAACCCATCAGCTCCGCTACGGATATTGTCGATAAATCCTTCGATTCTTCAATTGCTGCTACTATTGAATCATACTTCTCGGTGAGGCTGATTAAAATCTTCTGTATGATTCTCTCGTCGGAGATATTTTCTCCGTATGATCTCATTTGATTGACTATTTCCATTATTCTTGAGAAATAGTCTTTTGAAGCTTCAGAATCTTTCATTTTTAAATTCTCTAGCTCTTTCCTTAAACTTTGTAGTTTAATGGTTCTAACTTTAACATTTCCTTGAAACTCCTCCTTAAGGATATTCCAAGCTTCTTTGGCAGTAGTAGCATGAATAATTCTTAACATAATATTATCACTAACGGATTGTTGAAGAAGATAAAGAGCTTTAGCATCTTGTTGCTCTAATTTCTTACGTACCTCGGTTGAAGTTTTATTATCACCTTCTTCCGGCATAGTGATTCCTTCTTCAACAATAACCTTAAGATCATGAGATTTAAGGCAAGTCTTCATTCGGACACTCCAATAGTCGTAGTTGCTCCCATTGAATATTGGAGTTGATTCGTAGACGTGTGAAGATGCCATAACGCCCAAACTTGATCGAACAAGCTCTGATACCACTTGTTAGAAATTAGAAGTAAATATAGAGTGTTTTAGTGTGTAAGAAGTGATTTAGTGTAGTGAGTGAATGAAGATTAGTAGTGTAGAGTGTAGAATATAGAATGTGATTTAGAGTGGAGTACGTATCTCCAAAATAGAGTAGATTGTATTAGATTAGATTGTTGTGCTTGTTGTTACAAATGGTTACAAATGAGGCCTATTTATAGGTGCTAAGTGATCATTCTAGATCACTAAAATATCTAGAGTTCTCTACCAAAATATCTAGATATAATATCTAGATTTTTCTATATAGGAAGTTACATAGGAAGCTTCCTAAAATATCTTGGTCTAGATTTTTCATATGAAGCTTCTAGCTAAGGATATTTCTAGAACACATTTACTAATATTACATTAGATATTTCTAGATTAGATATTTCTAGATAAATGCATCACATTTCAATACTTTCGCTTCCAAATGCACAATAAACTACGGATTTTGGCTTAAATTTAGACAACCATGTGCCCCATTTCTCCTCAAGCATGCCTTTAGGAGATGCCGCCAAAACTGGCCCGCTTAGAATGACAGGTTTATTATACTGTTCCGACAAATAATCGCACATGGGCCCCTCCAACTCACGACAAGTACGCGTACCAATAGCGTCACATCCATGCATGGCAGTACTGATAACCACGTCAAACGAGGTTGTACCGCATGCTATGGGGATTGCATCTAAGGCATACACCTCATGGCTACGGGGCACCACGGTGGAAGAAGGGTAACCTTTGGGCGGCTCCAAAAGTTCCTGTGCTGTCAAAGGCCTTTCTCTCGCCGAAACAATAGTAATGGCTGAGAATGAAGCACAAGTGGCATTATAACAAACGGTTTTGAAACCAACGTCGGCAGCCAGTTTAGGGATCCAATGGGCGAAATCATAAAACACGATATCGGGTTTCAGGCTGCATATAACGGCGTTCACTTCAGTGGACATGGCCTGGAAAGCCACGGCAAGTGGGTTGAAAGGATTGATGTCGATGTCGGCTGTAGTCTCTACATCGGCAGGAAGGCCCTCTACTTGAGGCATTGAAACAATTTGGAATTTGATTAGATCTGGGTAGACATTGTGGTGGGCAAGCTTGAGAAAAGGCTTTTGAGATAGCAAAATAGTGACTGAGTGGCCTCGTTTGGCCAACCCATTGGCTAAATGGATGAAAGGAGTAATGTGCCCCATGGCTATCCATGGAAACATGGCTATGTGAAGTTTGGATTTCTGAAATTGAGACATTTATATTAGTTTGATTTACTTGCAGCTGAATTGCTGTTTTTCTGAAGTATGGTTAGATATTGATAATTTGATTGTATGATTTGCCGAAAAATGTGGATATATATATATATATATATATATATATATATATATATATATATATATTCTTGCATGACATTAGCATCCCATACGTCGTACACAGAAAAACAATTATGGACGTACGTAGAGTGAACATTGCAATGGGATTTGACTTTTCCGGTATCACCACTAGAAAACGAAGCAAACGCGACGCCCGTCGCCATTTTTTTAAAGTTTCGCGACGGTATGGAGTCGATTACGCGTCGGTGACATTCCAACCCGTTTTCTTAAATGGGTTAAAAATAACGTGTCGGTATGGCGACGGTATGGCGTCGGTACGATAAATAAGTAATTTAAAATTTAATTTTTAAACCATTTCATAAACTTACCGACGCCATACCGACGCTATTTTTATTTTTAAAATAAATTAAATATTATTATTAATATATTTTAGGATAAAATGTAAATATATATTATTGGTTATTTTATACCGTCGCTATACCGACGCTAATTACTATTTAATTTTTAAAAGTCTTTTATTATTAAGAATTTTAGAAAATATATTTAAACGTTTGCGTCGGTATGGCGTCGGTACGATACATAAGTAATTTAAAATTTTATTTTTAAACCATTTCATTGATTTACCGATGCCATTCCGACGCCATTTTTATTTTTAAAATAAATTAAATATTATTATTAATATATTTTAGGATAAAATGTAAATATATATTATTGGTTATTTTATACCGCCGCTATACCGACACTAATTACTATTTAATTTTTAAAAGTCTTTTATTATTAAGAATTCTAGAAAATATATTTAAACGTTTGCATCGGTATGGCGTCGGTACGATAAATAAGTAATTTAAAATTTTATTTTTAAACCATTTCATTGACTTACCGATGCCATTCCGACGCCATTTTTATTTTTAAAATAAATTAAATATTATTATTAATATATTTTAGGATAAAATGTAAATATATATTATTGTCAATCGTAGCCGATAATTGAACTATAAGCCCGACACTCGATATACATGTTACATATATATCACGAGTCCGCACAATAATACGTAGTTCGTAAATACTATATGCTTTGTAACGATTTCTCTAGTTAACTTAAAGTAATAATCACTAATAAATTCTATTTATTCAACGTGAAACGATTAAATTCTAATTAAAGCATGTTTAACAATATGGCGATGGGTTAGCGACGGGATAGCATCGGAACTCCATCCTTTTCTAGTATTGCGAGGGGTGGGCGACGGTTTCGCGACGGAATTCATTTTATTTTTCCAGATCTGTGACAAGCTAGCGTCTGGGTGGCGACGGGTAGCATACAAAATGAAATTTTCAAAGCTCAAACTGAATGATTAATTGATATACTATATCGTTGTCGTCAATATGAATATTCATAAATACACACATTTTTACACCGTAAGGATTAACAACTATCAAATTGTCAATCGTAGCCGATAATTGAACTGTAAGTCGACACTCGATATACATGTTACATATATATCACGAGTCCGCACAATAATACGTAGTTCGTAAATACTATATGCTTTGAAACGATTTCTCTAGTTAACTTAAACTAATAATCACTAACAAATTCTATTTATTCAACGTGGAACGATTAAATTCTAATTAAAGCATGTTTAACAATATGGCGATGGGTGAGCGACGGGATAGCATCGGAACTCCATCCTTTTCCAGTATTGCGAGGGGTGGGCGATGGTTTGGCGACGGAATTCATTTTATTTTTCCAGATCTGCGTCGGTAGTGCGACGGGATAGCGACGGTACCGACATTCTAAATTAGATATTAATACCGTCGGTTTGGTGTCCGTTTGGCGACGGGTATTAAATTTTTGAAAATTTTTACACTCCCGCTAAATCTTATTAGGCGCTAAGTTCAATTTTTTTCACAAATAGTGGCGACGGGATAGCGTCGGGATGGCGACGGTTTCGATTATTTCAGAATTTTACAACTTGTTACTCTATATAAAGCCTCATATTCACAACTTCCTAACCCTAATCTTCAATCTCTTCTTCCATTTTTCATTACATGTATCATCTAATATTTTTATTTATATTTTGTTATATTTTGATTTTAATGTGCACTAATATCTTGTTGTTTTGTTTAATTGTGTAGGACAATTAAAAAGGGTAATTATGAATCAATCCCTTACAATTCAATTTGGTTTTTTAATTATTCATTATGATATGAATTCTATGTATTAATATTCTTACACTTTCTATTATGAATCCTAATTTTTTTATATTTCTTATAGGAAAAATTGTTAAATACAAATAAAGAGAAAAGAAAAGGTATGTATTACATTTTTTAATTCGTTTTTAAGGTTTAATGTTTATTATCAATTCCAATTCTTTTTATTCTTGATGTATTTTGCTATATTCTTGATGTTTATGTTGAAGTAGATAAATTATTAGTGTTTATGTTGATATATTATTCTTGATGTTTAATCTTTTAATGTTTGATGCAAGAAAGTAGTTTTTTTTTTTAACTTTGAGTGGTTTGATACATTTGAATCAGTGCAAGAGGTTGATATCTCCAATTATTGATGAAATTCTGAAATTGCAGCCGGTTGCTCGATATGTTGCAGCAACCTGGTTGTATATTTTTTTACAAAATTTACCAGAAACGCGACGGGATTGCGACGGTCTTCAAATGTTTGGCTTCGGTGTCGTGACGGACTTCAACAAATAATAATAGAGTTCGCGTCGGGTTTGCGACGGACTTCAAGAAATAATTATAATTCTTTGGCGTCGGGTTGGCGACGGGAATCATAAATAAATAATAATTATGGGCTTCCGTTTAGCATCAATGTGGCAGCGGGTTAAAACAATTATAAAAATAAATTAAATTTGTTGTGCGTCGGAATGGCGACGGTATATAATAAAATATATACAATTATTAATTTAATATAAATATATTTTTAAAAATATGGCGACGGTACTGCGTCGGTCAATACCCGGCCAAAACCGGGTCAAGTGTTAGGTACTCGTCGGGATGTATTTTAGCGACGCCGAATCGGCGTCGGGTCGATATCGACGCGAACCCGTCGCAAAAGTGGACTTGGCGACGGTTTAGCGACGGTATCGGACGTCGCGTTTGCCTTGTTTTCTAGTAGTGTATATGGGAAATTCTAGTGTCTTCCTACTTCCTCGTTAAGTATTTTAAAAAGAAAAATCGATTAGTTCATGTAAAGTAGAATATTAAGATCCATGTCTTTATTTTCAGGGTTTTTAATGATACTCAAGTCTTTAAGAAAACATCATTTTTGTTCCTAATTCACGAATTATTTACATACATTTCTCTATTGTGTTTTCTTTAAAATCTATTGTACCTTTGGGGGAATTTTCATTACAAATATCATAAAATAGTTCAAGTTTTCGATATTCCTTAGCATAAAACTACAAGTTTGTAAATAAAAAATCAAATATATATATATATATATATATACATGTGCACACACATATATTTATATATGTATATATATATATATGTTATAATTTGGTAGATAAGTTGAGATGTACTTTCTATCAATTTTCTTTACATAATTTACTAAAAACGAAAACAGAAAATTATATTGATAACAATTACATATTCATAATAAATAAGGTTTGTTCTATAAACTATTTAAATACACAAAATTTAATAAGAGTTAAACAGCTCCACCTATTTAAAAGATTGGAGAATCTAAATATATTTCATTATGAGTACGAGAATATCTAGCCTCCTTTATTTAATTATATATGGATATTTTAAAGATGTTTTAGGGTTTGCCCACTGGGATAGAGGCTTAGCTAGCAAGCAAGTGTACCCTAGTCCAAGGCGTCGACTTAAAGAAAAGAAGAAGAAGAAGAAGGGTTCCACTTGATAATTTCAGTTTCTAAGTCATAGACTCATAAATGTATATACATGTGTGTATATTATACATCCTATCGCAAAACGAATTAGTGCACGGTGTTTTATATCTATGCTCCACTAAAATTCAAATTATTTTATAATTAAAATTTCGAAGTATTCAGATTAGTACAATTAAGACTGTGCTATAAGAAGTTATACGTTTATTTTCTTTTGAAGAAAGATCTTATTGAATAATATTGTATATATATATATATATATAAAAGATTATAACTCTAAATTTTGATGCATATATGGTACTTTTCATAATAACATAATTAGGGGCATTAGCAATTAATGTTTAAATAAAAGTGTAATGAGATGTGAAAAAAATCTAACAAAGAAGTACCATTTTGTCAATTTATAAATATTCAGGTACCAAATTAAAATTATTAACAAAAGTTGGTCATAAAATATCGTATACTTGTTGGTTTAGTTATATCAACTTCGACATTCATGTAAGATGTTGTAGTTTAATTTCACATTGTCACGATCTATAACTTTTCTCTTCGTATTTAGAGTCTCAAAAAATTTGCGTAATTTAAATATTAACAATCTAAAATTTATCGGGGTTAAGTATAATACCCTTTTAGTCTATTTATTTTAATTAGTCTATTTATTTTAAAAAGTTGCTTATAAAATAAGTTACCCTCTTGCTTCCAAACATGATTTCCTCATATACGTCCAACCACAAAACAAGAATAAATTCGACTTGGAAAACAAAGAAAATTCCTTTTTACTTTTTATTGGAGTTTAGTCAGATTAATTTTAGTTTTGAGATCAACTGAAGTTTACGTGAAAGCAAGTTTTATTATATAACTTTTTGAACAGTGAATTATCAAAATTATCTTTAAAATCATTTTTTCATGCGGTGAAACATATATTTTTAAAGAAGTGGTAAAACTAAATATTAGGTATTAAAATTATCATAATTAATAGACACCATTAAATATTTATTCTTAACGGACTATTATGAACAAAAATATAGACTCAATTATTTTCTACTATTTGCTATATTAAATATGATTAATTGATATAGTTACTTTTATATAGTCAGAAACTCTAATTAGGTACTTCTAAAAGCCATATTATCTATAGGTATTATATTCGGTTATAAACATGGGATTGAGACTTGAGAGATCATTTTTTTCTTTTCGTAGTTTATGATGTTTAGTTTGTTAAAATTCAAATCTTTTTTTAGCAAAATTAAAAAATTCCTAGAGTAAACCTAGGAAAAATAGCATTAAATTCAAATTTAAAATTAATATTCATAAAATTGACCCGAAAAAGTTAGCATCTACACTATACAAAAATTTCAAAGAAAAGTATACTTGTCGAACAATGCTAACCTTCGAGATTTAGTTAAAAATGATGTTTTAGTTTGATATTTTTAAATAAATATAAAAACTTGGAATGCACGTTTATCATATATCAAGTTTAGTAGATATCTAATGCTAATCTATCCCTATTCTATTATTAATTATTGTTGGGGTTCGTACATGCATTGATCCAGTCGAATAAAATCTGCTAATTTTTAAATAAATATAAAAACTTGGAATGCACGTTTATCATATATCAAGTTTAGTAGATATCTAATGCTAATCTATCCCTATTCTATTATTAATTATTGTTGGGGTTCGTACATGCATTGATCCAGTCGAATAAAATCTGCTAGAGCGACGACTCCGCCTAGCGTATCTTTATAAATGAACCAATTAACCTACAGTAAAAACTCTATAAATTAATACTGATGGGACCAGCAAAATTTATTAATTAAAAGAGTTATTAATTAATCGATAAATTAATAATTATTAATTTACATATTAATTAATATTTTATTAATTTATAATGAAATACTCAATTTACAAACACCTTTCAAATTTCTATTTAATTATTGTACAATGCATGCACGTATATAAAATGAACGGGCCAATTAAAAGAACCCTTCAATTTTCCACCTTATTATGTTTGTTCAATGTGTATCACTTTATGGACATTAAAAAATATTCTCTATATAAATACAAGATCAAAATATGCTAACATAAACAAATCATACACACAAAATAGGTTCCCATATCTTAAATCATTCATATAATATGTAGTACATAAGGAAATATTAATTTATATTTTATATAGGGTCTATAAAAATTACCAAAAATGTATTATCTTATAATTTTAGCGAATTTATTAAATTTAGCACCCTATCTCCGAGTCGGGACCGACCAAAAATATTATTTTAGAGAGTTTATTAAATAATCGAGTATTAATTTATCGAGTTTTTACTATATTTATGTATTTTATTGTTGTATAGATCTTTTTTTTTTTACTCTTTGTCGCTAAAAATGAAATTACATAATGATATATGAAATATATAAAAAGTTCCTATTATTTCCCAACTTATAGAATGACATATCACGTGTCTTTTACTAGTGCAAATTAAGAGAAAAACTTGAGTTAAGTTTGAATATGATTTCATAAAGTTAAGTAAAACACAAACATATCATTCATCTTAGCATAACAGAATTCACATAAAATCCAGACAGAACCAGAGTCATATGTAATTTGCCTCAACAATAGCGTGTTGACAGATTTATATTCATATTAGATTTCTGAGAATGACGTTATGGTGTCGAATCCATGGTTCTCCGGAAGAGGCCCATTTCCAGGTCTAATTGAAACTTTCACTTCCAAACCTGCAATCCATCATCAACATTAATAAAAGAAAAAGGTTAACAGATTCGAATCTTTTTGGGTTGCGTTTGGATTACAAACCTGCTGCTTTTGCAGCTGTAGCTTCTTGATAGACATCAGTGATGAATAAAATTTGGGATGCATCATCTACTCCCAAACACTCCCTGATCTCAATGTAGCTTTTCGTTTCTTTCTTGTTTCTGCAGAGATGATTGATTCAATTACTTCTTCTTTTCTATTTGGGTGTCTGTTGAAAATAAAGGAGCTTACTTACCCCACTGTAGTATCAAAATATCCACACAAATACTTTCTCAGGTCTCCATAATTTGTATTACCAAACAACAGCCTTTGCGCCAATCTGCTACCACTCGAATATATATACACCTACATAGGAAAAAAAATAAAATAAAAATAGCTAATTAAAGTAGAAATTTAGACCTTAAAAAGGAAAAGAAAAAACAGTAGTTAGCAAATTTAGCTCTCGAAATGGGTTGTTTGTGATGCTAATACTTGTAGCTAAGCAGTAATGCAAGAATTTGTAAACAAGTCGAAAATGAGTATGATAACCTTAATACCGAGAGCATGCCACTTTTCCAGAGCTTCAGGTACATCATCAAATACAACTGACTCTATCTCATTCCTCTCAAATCCTGTTCGCCATATATGACCCTGAGACAAAGGAGTTACAAACGTTCCAGTTTTCCAAAATTAAACATCATCATTCTTTCTGGAAAATGCTCAAGAAGACTAATACATAAAGTAGAAATGTTTGGTCTTACCTGTAACTGTTTTAAGGAAGTAATTTTCCTGTCTGCTTTAATCATTGCCTCTACATTAGCGACCAAAGCGGCAATTACCTCCTCTTTCTCTCCATCAGAGGGGATGGGAACTGCACCGCCAATACCATTTTCTATATCTTCTTGTACCTGTTTGAAAACGTTCTTGTTAGGAACATATATATAGAATAAAACTGAAAGTAAAATCAAACACACAAGATATATAATTACATAATTGAAGTTTACGATTACACAAGCGCTAAAATGACAAACATACACTAACAAAAGTTTCATCATTGGTCATGTCCTTTTCATAAGACTAGGGGTGGCAAATGGGTGGGTTGGGTTTGGGTCGGTTCTAACGGTTTCGTTCTAAAATGAGTTGGGTTCTTAAATGGTTTTTAAGAAGGACCCAACTCAACCCAAAAGGGAACCAAAATCAACCCGAAAGGGAACCAAGCCCAACCCGACTCAATACCTTACATTTTGTTCTAGTATTGACAAGCAAGCGATTTGGCCTAAGTTGAAATTAGTTAGACCCAACTTGGAACTAAGTTGGAACCAATTAGGAACCAAATAAAATTTTCTTAGGAACCAATTCAACCCAAATTGGATTGGAACCATTGAAACCGTGGTTCCGGATCCATTTTGCCACCCCTACATAAGACTACCCAATCCCATCAATTTTAACAGGGCCTCATTGGCACAAATGTTCTACAATTTTAACGACCAATTATGCATGGAAATTTTGTTGTTAAATCAAAATAGTATCTACATAAGGATAGCTTTTCTAAATGGTCGAACTTACTTGAGCTCGTAGTAACTTAATATCATCTTGAGTTTCTGCTGTATCATAGGTCAGTTCCAAATGCTTTCCCACACTATCACGCGCATATGGAAAGAGAACATCAGTAACAAATGATATAGGGGTAGTAGTTCCTTCAATGTCCAGTACAATGCAACGCTGCAATAGATTATTTAATGTAAGTCAAAATCCATAATGAAACTTGTAGCACAACCTCGAATAGCTAAAAACTTACTCTTGATGGTTCCATGCCATTAATTGAAGTCACTGCATTAGCTGACACTTTAGCATTTCGATGCCCATCTAGAAAATAATTTGTACTACGAATGGGACCGTGTGATGGTGTTGACCAGTCCAATCCTAATTGATGGAGTTTAATGGCAACATCAAACAAATAATGATAGCATTCAGACTGCATGATTAAGTTGCCAATGAATGTCAGTGAGGTCATCAAAGAAGTATTTTAAAGGCAAAAGTAGTACTCTCTACAATCAGCTTAATATTCATTTCAATAAAGAACAATATCATCAACTTCTAATTGATTGAATTTTCAGTAGCATTATGTAATCTCATAGACATTGACGAACTGTAATTTTACGAAGTAAAATAGGTGTTATAATAAGCAAGAACTTGAAACATTAATGGAGCAACTTAATATTAAGCACCACAAAATAAGATATCTAGCGTTTATTAATTGGTACTGTGGAGTCAATACGACTGCATCGTAAATAGGGAGGGTCCATCCTTATACTCACCTGTGTTTTAGCACTGATCCATGAATCACCCCATACATATATCCCATGATTCCGAACAAGCACAGCAGTGGTTTTTGGGTATGCTTTAATCTGCAAAACAAGGAGACAAGTGAAATATTTGCAAAACATTGTTATTTCTTCAGAAACTGAACGTGCACGGGAAAGACCTGTATGCAGACCAGATGGATATGCAAGTATAAAATTCTGGTACTAATCAAACACATTCTGACTAATTCACGATAAATTAACAGGTCTTGTGGGTTTTGGGGCTAAAAAACTGATCTGTACTTTAGCGAAGTTTGACCCAATTAGCAAATATATAACACACTTCAGCCATGATTTTGCAGTGTACATATACTTAACTATTTGAACAGCATTATGGCCTTGAATCACTAAGAATTGACAAGTTCAGCTATTTTTCGATGTTGAAGAAGCTAATTTTATGGTGAAACAAAAGAACTTATTTCATCATTCTGGCAGAGTTAAATCCTTATTTTAAATAATGGCACGCAGAAACCTTACTATAACTCAAGTTTGTAAAACTAAATGCAGAAATATACACTCATATGCATGTACTAAAGAGTGGTGTTGGGTGCAGTAAACGAGGAGAAAATGTACTGCTTCAGCAAGTGACTGTGTGAGCTCTCTCTCATGGGCCGTATTCTCTATGATTGGAACAACAAGTTCATCGTAATAACCGTGCCCTTGAATTCCTTTAATCATTTCCATGTGAGTAATCTGCGAGTCAAAGAAAATAAGGCAGCATATGACAAGAGATCTCATTAGATTTTCCATCCTCATGATTTAACAAACAAGTTAACATTCATACCCGGAATTCTTTTGATGCAGGATTGATCATTGTTACGAGGCAAGATTCCATCCCATGACTGTGGATAACAGCACCAGCATTACGCATATCATATGCCTGAAATACAGGATATTGGTCTCTTTTAGCATATACATTCCAGTAACAATGGAACAAAACCATTTGTTATATCTTCATTGAAGAAAAACAGAAAAAAATAGTCTGTCCTATGTTGGCTAATATCTTAAGAGAAACAGATGAAAGTAAATAAAACTAATGTGTGGCAATAAATTTGCAATCAAGGATTGAATACTTCTTCCAGGAACATAACAGAAAAAGTCTGCTATCAAGAGCTTGATACAAACTCCCAGTACGAGCTTAAATCATTTGACTCATATCGTAACATAGTTATTCAAAACATCAGCTACCCATTAGTCAAGACAGAATGCATACCACAGTCAGGATGAAGAGAGAACATATGAAGAAACATAAATCTCACAAAATGAAACTATCAAGCTATGATTCTATGTTTTTCACTGAGATGCAATCACAGCAATATGAAACAAAATAACCAAACTTAGATGCACAATCACAAAACTCAATACTTCTAGCCAGAGAGCATGATCCAACTCCTCAAATCAGAAAACTTAAATGAATCCAAAACATCCACTAAACAAATTGTATCACCTTCAAGAACAGGGGGCCACAATCAGAGCATTTAGGAGGTTTATTAGGCCATGGCTTTGCCAATGGTTCAGACAACACAGACCCACTAGAAGACAATACATACATATCCTCATCCATCATCCTTTCCTTCTGAACACCTACAAAAATCCCACAACTAAAATACTCATCCAGAACATACACAGCCCAGAAAACATTAACCATAAAAATCAAATCTTTAATACCTGAAGGGGACATAACAATAAGTTGTTGGGGTTTAGGAATTGAATCATCATGGACTTTGATAGTGATGCTGCCACCAGTCCCGGATACCCAACCCAGATGGTAGAATTGACGGCACAGCTCTGAAATCAAGGCCTTTGTTTCTTTGACTTTGCTGCCTTCTAAATACGCCTGCGATGCCGTAGCCATTTTCACAGCTCCGTTAATGGCTAGTGGGGCTACTGAAGTTGCAGCCATTGTGTGTGTGTATATATATATATATGAAATCAGATGTATGTGTAGGTGATCATTGGGACTGTGTGTGGACAGGATGGGGCTTTCTGTGATTCTTCCTGGTTCTATAGAGTTTGTTCTATGGTGGGGAATTAATTACAGAGTTTGGATATTGATTAGGCCATTAAGGGGTAATTTTCTTAATTTTGTTGCTGTGTTATTGCAGGATTTTAATGTACCAAATCTTGCTTTTACTGATGTTATTTCAATTTTCAACATGCTTTTATTAATGTTTTCTTGTGCTTTTATTTTAAAGTCCTCTTTTATTCTTTTTTTAATTTCTTCTTTTATTATTGTTCTTTTTCTTTCGTTTTACAGTATAAGTTGGGCCATTAAGTTTGGGTGAGAAATTAGCATGACAACTCTAGGGCCTTTAACAGTAGCTAAGTAATTTATTAAAGGCCCAAGTGTTGCTTTGAGTTGAAAAGTTCAATGGGAATCGTTAATGCAATGTTGACTTACATTAAGTTTGGGTGAGAAATATGATTGCCTTCTCTAGGGGTATCAAGTCCTTTAATTTCTTTCTTTGCTTACATCTTATTTTGGGCTAAAATGAAATCTGCATTACGATGTCTAACAGAAATAGGATTGACATCCATTTAATAATGGTCTGCTTATATTTTGAGAATTAGGAGTAAATTTGCCCGAGTAAAAATGACATGAATTAATATACGGCTATATTATGTTCAGTTTTCAGTAAAATTATTATTGTTAATTCTTATATCATAATTAGAAAAGGTGGATTTCTCTAACACTTCATTTTTACGAAGGAACATGATAGTTTAAAGTCGGGAGAATTGCATCAACCTCCCTTCAACTTTGTACGTTTGGCATTCACCCCCTCAACTTTTAAATATTGGCTTCAACACCCCTTATCATACTTTTTCTCTAAGTTTTTTAGTATAAAGACAAAAATACCCTTCCATTTTAAATTAAAAAAGGTTAATTATATAATTAATTGAAGGATGAAAGCATTACTAACTGATTTGATCATAAAAAAGCAATAAAAAGGCATTGTTTAAAGGTATGGTTTTTATATTTCTAAACTTAAAATTAATTAATTTTTTTAATGTCTAATCATTATATACAAGATAGATACTAGTTAAAAGTAGTGATTTTTTTCTCTTCTAATTCACCTAATATGAAATATATTAGTATTTTGATTGCGCAATTTTAATTTATGACATCATTTTCTTTTTACACAGTATTCGAAATAAAAATATCATTCATTATTTTTTAATTAAGATCAGCTTCAAGGAAAAAAAAAAGAAATACTATGTTTATTAATTATTTATTTTGATTTGACCCGTTTCAACTAATTTTTTCAATACGTTAATACACTATTTCTACACATCACAAGATTTTTGAATTTTATTATGAAGAAGCATATTTGAATACAAAACAGTCTTGGTATATAAAGATTTAATTTAGTATTTAGTAATGTACTTATGATATTTTATGAAGAGAAAATTAAACCGTACATATTTATGGAAAATGTATTAACATACATATGCAATAAAGTTTTTTATTTTTAAAAGGAAAAAGATAATATTTTTAGGAATTGTGAGTTATATTATTTAGAATCTCAATTATGCACTCATCATTATTTAATTTCATTTTTCTTATGTTATTTGATGATATTTTAATAATTTTAATTTTTAATAGATTATAAGTGAAAAGTGAAGGGTATTTTAGTCTTTTATAAGTAAAATAATGAAAAAAATACCAAAGGGGATGCCAAATGTACAAAGTTGAGGGGGTGAATGCCAAATGTACAAAGTTGAGGGGTGGTTGATGCAATTACCGTTTAAAGTCTCTCTCTATATACATATGTAGTTCTTTAATGACAATAAATTTGCAGTATATATATATATATCAAAATCCCCAACTTAAAATAATTATTCAAACTTTTATTACTCATATATGAATAAGATGTCCCCGCCTGGATTCCAAGTCTCCATCCCTGACAACATCAAGGTTTTAAATTTTTTGTATGAAACATGCATGAACATTAACTTGATCCAAGTGTTAATGTTGCGTGTCCACTAAGCCAATTGGGTTGCCAAAATTTAGCAACACTATGAGAACGATTTTGTTTTACTATTATAATGAAACTAGCGTGTAGCCCGTACTCTGTATAGCCTATATTAATTTAAATCTGATTTATAAAAATAAATATTATTTCATTAATTTTGAAAGATTTTAATGTATAATTATTTTTATTTGAGAATAAATTGAAGACTCTTCATAAACATAATCATACAAATTAAATACAATTGTAATAAAGCTAATTAAACTTGATGACCCTTTTTTCGTAAACACCTAGTTAAGAAAATGCCAATTTATTAATTTTTTAAAAAAAGTAGCAATTTAAATTCGAGAAGAATTAATAACTCTCTTCAATTAGCTTAAATTATGGAATTTATTAGCATAATACTTTGATCTTGTTTCTTATTTTCTTGATTTAGAGAAGTTCAAAGATGAAATTCTCCTAACAAAAATTTAAGTTTTATGATTTGGCTTGATGTACTCAAATTAGACAAGTTACAAAAGTGTTTTAATATATTCAAAGTTAATTATTTTTTAAATTAATTTAAAAGATTATTTCAACCAATAATTAAGATTTGTTCATTGCAATTAAAGGAATTCAATATATATGTAGCATGTTAGTTTGCACTTTTAATTTATTAGCTTAACTTATAGATATTAAAATTATTATAATTTTTTTGTCAAATCATTTATTTAGTAAAACTGAGAGTGAATTGTTAAAAAGAACTAGAAAAAGGATAGATTTTATTTTGGTGAACTTAAAATACAAAAGTTACTAATAATATTTAAAGAATTCTAATGCTGTAGAATTTTTTGAATTCGAAAATTAAGTCAACCAATAAATTTTTTTAATTAAATTAAAAAATTCAAAATTCTTTACTACGTTTAAAAAATGGTTTAGTTATAAGAAAATTAAATGGGATTTTAAAAATTTTAAAGATGATTAATAATGTCATTTTCAATTTGTTAGTTGGGATTTGAATTTGACAATATTTATGTGATAAAATAATGACTACAAATCATAAGATTGAATGTTGGTGTCTTGAATTTGAAAGATTAAGGACATCATAACTATTATCAATCATAATTGTGAATATGTTATTTTCTCTTTTCATCCATATATTATGTGAATTAACTAATCAATTTAATTTCAAGTTTTGAAATTTCATAATCAGCAATCAACCAATATATTGTTTGCGACGGTTAAAAAATTCAAAGTTTAAAAAAAAAGAGAGATAAGATATATCATTTTTACCCCGAAATTCATTTTAACAAAACAAACGTAACTCACCAGCAATTGCTTCTCCCTACGTAGTTAGCCACTTAACCACCTATGTAAATCAAATTAAATTATATTTACTGATTATTACAACTAAAAGAAGAACGAGAGTACTTGGAAAAATAAATAAATAAAACACAAAATAAATAAATAAATAATAAATAAGCTTTGATGATCCAACCTATAATACAGAATAAACATATTAAATGTGAGAGTAAGTAAAATTATGCATGGATGTAAAAATCATTACATATATCTCTTCAATGGACATGGGCTTATGTAAAAGTATATATTCGAGATTACTGAACATTAGTTGATTGTTAATAAACATATTGTAGCCATAATAATAATTAAGATCATAATTTCACTAAATTAAGAAAAGTACACTTGAATGGGTTGATGATACATATTGTTGTATCGTGATCAACGGACCGCTTTGCTACGATATATATATATAATTGAATAGATAATAGATACTATATTCAAAATTAATTGATCATGAGTTGAATCTTAATATATTGTAAGCGTAATCAAAATTAAAATAATATTAAGATCTTATTAAAAATGACAAATATACTTGAATCAAAAGAATGATTTACATGTACCTTAACATAGCTGGATGAACAAAAAGAAATAGCTGAGCTATCTACCAATAATCCAAGCCACATACTATCATGAATAATGCATATAAGCGAAAAAGTTTGAATAAAAATAAATAGTAAAAATATACCTCAAAGAAAAATTGGTAGCTTGTCTATTATATATATTATAGCAAAGCGGCCCATTGACCACAATATCAATTTTGACTCAAAATGCTGAATTCTCATAATTTTTGAATTTTTTCTATTATTTTAAAAAAAATTCATTGGTTGATTTGTATTTTTAATTATTAATTATTCCCCACAAATAACTTCCACTTCAAAATTAACTTAAATAAGATTTTCATAATTTACAAATATAAATTCCACTAATTTAGCATTTAAATCACGAAATTAATTTTGAATAGGTTTCAATGAAATCTTCTCTTTCTTTATTTGTTATTTTAATCAAATTTAAATTTTAAAAGATTTTATTATTTTGGAAATAAATTGCCTTAAATGTACCATATATAGGAAACTTGATTTGTGGAATTAAATTTAATCACCCTCACATTCCATTTATTCTATTTCATACGTTATTATCTATATAAGATCAATTTTATGCTCTCTTAAGCAAGAAACTTTTGCTTACAATCATTTATCTCTATTACAATTGTAGTCTCATTTTTTGTTTGTATGCATAAAAAACACAAGCAGAAGTTATTTCATATCAAGATATTTTGTTTGTATACTATCTTGGGGTTTTGCATCAAATTTTTGAAATTATTTTATTTTTCGCTCTTTTGGATTTTGTATATTGAGTAAATCTTATGGATATTATTTTCATATGTCTTTAATATAATTGTGCATTTTTTTTGTATTGTTCACTTTTTTCACCCTACTCTTTCATTTCCTCTAACAATTCCCTTTTGAATATGTTTTACATTTTTCTTCTCAGTTTTTCTTTTTTCGAGTTTTTGATATTGGATTTTGAAGAAATATGTATTATTTTATCAATTTGCAATATTTTGATTGTTCCAATTTTGTTTATTTCTATCCCTTTATTGTGATTTGTTAATGTGTGTATTTCAATTACTAAAGAGGGTATACATACGATTTTTTTTTTTAGTTGGTGTATTTTCTCATTCAATTTTAAATATTTATTTCAGTTCAATATTTTTACATAGTATTTCATATCGAACAATCCAGCTATGTGTGTTATTTGCAATTTTTTTTTGAGTTTATAACTATTAATTTCAATGTTTACTTTTAATATTCTATTTTGCATTTTCATGTAAAGATGAAATAGATATTTAATTCTTTATCTTCCCAATGATAATATTTGATTTTTTCAGTACATTTCATATTTTTCTATTTGATTATTTGAAGTTTTAAACTTTTTTAATAGAGTTTAAGTAGTTTTTTCTTTTGAAGAAATATAAAGATTTTTTTTGTCCAAGTTGTACTAATTAGTTTATTCCCTCTTTATTTGTCATATTCGCCTGGAAGCATATGTGGATCATTTAAATAATGTTCATTTGATGCGTTGATGGTATAAATTATCTTATGCTTACTACGTAAATCAAGGATGTCCTCCGTGCCCATTGAAGTTCTCTAAATGAAAATTAAATTTTTTTCATAATTTTACTTCTCAATTTATATTCAAGATTTAAAAAGGCTCTTGATCTTTTGTTCTTTCTTAAAATTTTATTTTTTCGAGTTTTTGATATTGGGTCTTGAAGAAATATATATTGTTCAACATAATGACTCAAAATATATAGGTATATCATAATTTGAGAATTGGTTGAGGCATATATTTATTTTTACTTTTAACTTTGATTTATTATGTTCATTAAGAATTTGCATAAATTGCATGTTTTTCTTAGAATCAAACTATTTAGAAAAGTTATGAAATGGTGAATTTTTTTTATCACAAGATAAAATTTATTTCATTAAATATTTTATTCAGTCGAACTTTTCTTAAGCCTTTATTCTTTTGTGAGAATTTACTAAAAATTCTCATAATCGAAAAGGTCCAATAAAAAATTTGACAATAATTTTCATAATATGTTGATGATAACCCTTTGTGATTTGATTAACGTGTAATTCTTTTTTAGTATTTATAGTATTTTCTTTGCATCCTACGGTTATATGGATTCGTTGTTATCTTTATCAGTCCTATGTATTTTAACATAAACTTCAAGTCAATATTAAAAAAGGGAAATAAAGAAAAAGAAATGTATTTTGTATTATGTTCACCTAAATAAAAACAAATTTCACCTGATTAATTTCAAAAAATAAAAGTTAGTCGATCAAAATAAGAAAAAGTATTTTGTTACCTGTCCATTATTGAAACGTAATTATATAAATATCACATATCAAAACTAATTTTAGCTTTTTGAATTAGTAGCAGTTGCTTTAGTATTTTTTATGGAGATGAATGCTTAATATTTTGGTAATTTGCATCCAAGTCCCATAAGGTATTATCCTTTGACAAGGATCACCCCCATTTATTAAATTAGGCATTTACCACCCCCTGTGTAGAAAATTATAAGTAAACTACCTATTCTACCCTTAGCTTATTTTTTTCTATTTTCTAATCATATTTTTTAATTAATAGAAAAGGAATTAAATATAAGATAAAGGTTATGAGAATTCTTAATTAAAATAGTTCTAATGCACAATCATTTTTAGTTAGAAATAGTTGTAACAAAATAGGCTTTTCAATTTAGTTTATTTGTAAGGTGGGCATTCCGATGTAGACCATTCAAATTAGTGTTTTAGAAACATTACATGTTTGATAAATTACACTAAGAAACTTATTATAAAAATGCTAAAACAGACAAGTCCAAAAGCTCTTTTAAATTTCATCATTCTCCAAAAATCAGTTTAAAAAGTTCTCGGAGACAAATCTATAATTTAATTTGTAAGTTCCGTGCATAGCACGGGGGTCATTCTATTTCCATTATATATACTAGCGTGTGGGCCGTGCTATGCACGATAAATATTCATTGTAAAAGATATGCTACTCGTATTTATAATACTAATTAAAACTTGCTATTAGCTAAAACTTGTAAATTTTTGAACGTTTGACAAAAACCCAGGTGAGTAAAACCCTTTTAAGAACCTAAATTGATAAACATAGTAGAGCATGGAGTGAAAATGAAATACATCATTCTACAGTATTAAATGAATAATATTTGATATATATCCAAAAGTAATAATAAAATCCAAATTAAATTAAACTCTTGGAATATATAAATGAAAGAATGAAAAACCAACTTCAAATAAAATTCTTCAACATAAAAAGCTTATGATCCAAATTAAGAATATAGGCAAAGCTTTCATAAAGATAAAAAAATATAAATTTTCATGGCATAAAAACATACTCTAATAATAATAGTAATTAGTGATAAAAAAATAAAATGTAAATTAGCAATAAAATAATTATAAATCACATTAGTGGAATGCTAACATATTCTTACTATTTAATACTAAAATCAAATTAAATAAGAAAACTTTATCAAAAAGTGAACTGCATCTTAATATAATAAAAAAACTGCTAAATATTAGAGATCAATAAAACTCATAGTTGCAGAAATAAAAATGTATTCCAATAATTAGTACATAACTTCAATAGTATATTAATATATACTGAAAGTTTATCAACTACATTAATAACAAACTATAAAGACTATCTATCATTAACTCTAATATATGTTAGAGAAAATATCAAGAAAATGTAATAAACTAAATTAAGGGAAAAATAATACTAACTTTATTGATAGTTTCTGAAGAAACTTATACACATATATTCATCAATACTCATACATATCGAATAAATACATAAAATGTATCACCGGGAATAGAATAAATCTAAGAGAACAAAGATAAAAATTATATGTAAATAAAAGACTTGTATTACTTATTGAATAATAGAAAAATATTTTGTTGCAAAATTCTTCAAAGTTCCAAATGGAAGATAAATAACAAAAAGATGAGGTGAAAAACTTATAAATATTAGACATACTAAACAATTGGATAGTATTTATGTAAATATATATTTCTCTAAGAAAATTATAAACAAAAGAAAAACATAAAGTGATGGAAAAGATTAAAAAAAATTAAAAAATATAAAGAAAAATAAGTATATGTAATATATAATTATATATCATATACACATATAAATAATCCTGTCAAGTTCAAAAACTATAATACCATTTTTTTGTCCTAGCAGCAACGTTTTTCTTGCATTTTTTTTGTCTAACAATTAAGAATTTTGAAACATGGTATAATAATATATTCGACCACTATTATAATATATTAACATAGACTTAGGAAGTGAGAAATTAGGAAAGAAAATTATTCCACTAATAAATTACAGAATATCAAAGAAACTTCCATATAATACTATTTGCCTTGATTGAAGATAAATGGAGTAATTATGTAGAGATTGAAATTTGAAAATAGTATTTCACATAATATTTGGCTAATTTTAGTGGTTTAAAATTTAAACACACTACCATAAATTTAAACTCAATCAATGAGATTTCGAATCATGTACATGATAGATGGGTTTCCAATTTTATTATGCATGTTTTACGTTAATTTTTACATCACGTCTTACCAATTAATTTGAAATCAAACTTTCAACTAATATAGCCAATTCAACCAATGAATGAGATTCTTTGACATTATTTTCAAAATTACCATATATTATGTTAACAACTATATAAGTGCTTTTATATTTCCAACTAAGTTTAATTTCAAATTTCAAATTACATAGTCAATCAAATTAAATTAACAAATATTTTTTTTTGATGATTAAAAAAACTCAAAATTACTAGAAAACACTTCCAATTTTTTTTTCTTGACAATCTCTTTTGAAGTGCTAGGAATTATAATGGGGAGTAAATTTTGGTCTTGTTGTTTCAAATATTGCAAATTTCACTGAATATAAGAGTGACGTCTGCTCTTTTCATTTCATCTGTAAGTTATTATACGTATTAGAAAAGTATGAATTAATATTGATTGACATATTTAAGGATATTTAATATTAATTTTGGATTAGCCAATTTATTCAAAATATTAAACCAACCAATAAGAAATTTTCATCACATTTAAAAAACTCAAAATTCTAGAGAATTATGATTTCAAGTCAAAATTGGCATTGTGGTCAATGCACCGCTTTGCTATAATATATATTATAGATGTCATTAATTCTTGATTATATATTTGTATGTATTGAAGTCCATGTGATTACATATATAGAGATACAGGGTGCGATCATGCATCGGGTATGGTGATCATGGAATGTGCTCGAACGACTATAATTCTAAAATTATTTTAAGTCATAGAGTCATTGAGAAAAGAATATTAATAATTTGTGAAGATTTGCTTGTATATAGCATTCTTTTTTTGGGAGTATCTGGTTCCATGGGTATTGGTCGGGGATCTATGCACATATGAGGATTCACATCGGGGATGACTGAACTAAACTGCCCTAATGAAAATTCATATTGGTGTCTACGTCAAATATGCAATTTTCATGGTCTCAGATCAAGATTGATCTGTCTCTAATCTCTTTAGGGAATCTCCTGTACATGTTGTCTCTAATCCATGTATTCCTAATATATTCCTAATATAGGGGTCTTCATCACTTCTTTGAAGACATGCAATCATACGATTCATTCTATAATTCATTCGATGTATGATAGAGAAAAATAGGGGTCAATTGGTTGGCACCCTATGCTATGAAAAAAAGTGTTTAGAATAAAAATATTGGAGAAATCCTATTTGTTTAGCATGTTCTAGAAAAATTCTTTAAAAAAATCTCCCAAAATTACAAATAACATAAAAACTTTTTTGCAACAAATTAATTTTACTATTTATGATTTGACAGTTAATACAATCAATTAAAATTGTTATTCCGACTATCTTTTAAAGCTAAAAATAAAATTAATTACATATTCTAATGCAAAATAATGCAACGTTTAAAATAAGATCCATTGTGTCTACTTTCTGACGTACAAATCAACGAGTTTGACTGACCACATTTAATAAAAATTATATTTAAATACCAACCCAAATAAATTTCTCACAGCAATAAACATATCACATCAACCATAATCATTACTTATTTTTATCTAAAAATTCTCATCTTCCAAACCACATTTCTCATTTTTATCATGGAAAAAAATTTTCGGAAATGAACATGCCATCCAATTTGGCCCATAATATCTCCTAAAATCCTTAGGGTTTTTCCTTAGTTTGTATGCTTTCATATTCTTCAATGGGGGAATATTATTTTCCATCACTTCATATACATAAGCCTTTGTTCATTGTCAGTAGTTGCTAGCATGACTATTACAATCGAGGAAAATGTTCAAAGTATGGATACAACGCTTGGAGGTACGAAGTTTGAAGTGCTTTAAAGACCTTCTTTGATCACGTGCCACACGCATACATCATCAAGGAGAAATCAAAGGTTGATTAAGTTACAACATTTAATAACAATAGTACGTTTACATGCTTTATTATACTTGTGCATAAATGCTAGGCAATAATCGGATGGAACGTCTCTACAATTTTTAAAACCTATTTCAGTTACGAGATTTTACCGAATGGTGTAGGCGATCCCAACAATAAAAGCGTGAATATCATATATATATATATATATTGTAAATATTAACTAATATTGGATTATATACGCATTACAATATCTTCCAATCAATCAACATCCAAAACAAAGGAAAACAATACATCAATAAATATTAAATAAAAATAAAAATCAAAGAAATCCCATATTCCATATTAAATCAATAGTCATCATCCCATATTTAAAGGTGGCGCCATGCATATATATATATATATATATATATATATATATATATATATATATATATATATATATATATATATATATATATATATTAACGGTTATTTCTAGCGCACTTGGAGGCCCTGGTGCATCCACGGTTGTAAGGGTTAGCCTGCTGGTGGTTATTACAATTATAGTATGACTTTCCACGCTGGTTACACGGCACATTACCCCTTGACATGGCTCCGTAACTCACATATCTATTCTGCGCCAACTGCCGCCGCGCGGTTTCAGATTCCATGAAAAATTCGTCCTCCAGGGAACCTACCACCAGCCCATGGCCGTCCGCCTCGCCGGAAAACCCGAAGTCGACGGAGTAATCCGACGAGTGGGCCACCATGGCCATGGCGGTGAATGAGAGCATCAGGATAGCAATGGAAACTCGGAAACCCATTATTTTCAGGGTTTTCTTACAAATAAATTTGAGAATCGAGGATTCTTTCTTCTATATATGTTTGGCTTTCCTCAGCCCGCCTGTGGAAGGGTGAGGGAAAATGTTGTGTTAATTAGAGGGATTGAAAGAGAGAAGTAGATGAGAATATAATGAATTGTTTTTTTGAGTGGTGGCTGTGGCTGTTTGGGTTCCGTTTATTTCTCATTATTTGTCTACATTTGGGGCTTGGAGAAAATCTTGGGTTATTTATGGTCCATTAATTTTATGTTTCCAATGTATTAATGTCTATAACAATTAACAAATGATACTCTTAGCTCCTTAACAAACAGTTGGTTTCGTTGGGTAAAAAGATTGTAATTATTTTGAGATTTGAAATAGTTATTAACATCTAATTCTAGATGCATGGGTACTTAAATATTTGTTTTTTTATTTCAATTGCAAAACTGACATGACTTAAGTGCTCTAAAATCCAAGTAATCTTATGCGTGCAATTTTCTTGCATTCTACTAAATAGGTCAGATTGTACTCATGTTTCATACAAGGAAAAAAATTAGAGAGTTGATGCTTGTTATCTCGTTTACTAGTCAGTAAAATACATTCGATTTGTGTAATTAATTAATTAATATTATAATAAAATTTTCTATTTAATTGTTATCAGCATAATATCTATGTTAATTATAATTTACTAGAGATATAGGAATTTGTAATTGACTAATTCGAAAAGAGTTGGAAAGAGAGGAAAATGGGAGAGAAGATGAGATAATGTGAGAGTACAAAAGAGGATGAAGAAAACGTTAAAGAAAAGCAAAACAAATCGATTTTGTTTTAACAATTGTTTAAAATATAAGGAAGTTGATGCTATTCAAAAACTCTAATCCACAAGACCACAACTGGATATACCACATTCACACATCTCCAATTATTATATATTTATAATATTTATTTGTGCTTAAGCTCGTAAAATACGGACCTAACTAAATCAAGCTGAGGCTCGTGATAGATCAATATGGTTTGTAGAATGTGTATAGATTGCACTCAGGTTTGCTGAGCTATCTACGTACTTTTTTATAGGATCAAGTCTAAACATAGTTCAATATGGAAAGTATGGTCATTAACGAGGTACTTAACTCGGTAATAGAGATGAGAACGGTAGATATTGAAATTTTGCAACCAATCAAATCATGCCACGTGGAAATATTGACCAATCAAAAGTCGTCTACGACAAATGATATTTATCTATTTGAGTTAATTTATGGATAATTATCAAATCATGTTGATTTTTGGATAATATCTAGAAGATCTATCTAGATCTTCTATCAGCCAATCAAATGGCTCCAAAATTATGATAATTATTTATTAAATTAAATGGATAATTATCAACGGATTTCAAATTATCCATAAATCTTCCATCCTACATCTATAAATAGGGTCCTTTGTAGCTCATAAATTACACACAGAAGCTCAATCAAAAAGCTAGAGAAGACGAAGGAAGCTCTTCAAATTTTCTCTATGAAGGTTCTTCAAATATTCAAGGCGTTCTAGGCGAGACTCAAGGCGTTCTTGAAGATATTCATCAAATTATAGCGTTTGATTCGTAATTACGGTGCTAAACCTACAAATTAACGTTATAGAAATTCAAATCAATTCAAGGAAGATCAAAGTCACAAAGTCAACCTTGAAGATTTCAAATTCCATATCAAATTCAACGTTTGATCCGAGATTAAGCTGCCAAGCCCTCGAATTAACGTTATAAACATTCAAGTCAACGTTGGAGAAGATCAAAGAAGAAAAGTCAACTCCAATATTCAAGTCAACATATTTTTGAAGGAAGAATCAGAGGATTAAAATAGAGATTTGTACCCCATATTTTATTTTGATCAATATAAATTTCATTTGTCACAATTTTTGTGTTTCTTGATTTTCAGAATTACAAATTTGTTGTGTACAAATTTTTGGCACGCCCAGTGGGACCATCTCTACCTCTCATCTCCTCACTTCAACAAGTTCAAATGGATGCTCAAGTCAAAGCTATGAAGATAGTGGAATCCAGGATGATCATCTCAAATCCTTCAAACTCCACGAGTGAAGTCATTGGCGTTGCCACAAGAAGTATGTCCATGAAGTTACAAACATCTTCAAATGTGATTCTCCTACAAGAGCATGCTAAGGATGATCCATTCCACCTTGGTGACGAAATCAATCATGATGAAGAGAAGTATTTTCCATCTCCACAATATTCTACATCAAGTGACTTGAGCCTCGCATGTGTCATGATGACGAATGTTACCACTCCGGAGGAGCAAATTGCAAACTTGACAAAAGCTGTTGAAGGATTAACGAAGCATGTTCAAGAGCAAGCCACTCTAATTGCAAAGTTGATGAAGAAAGCAGACGACGTGGATGCCATGCACGAAATTGAAAAACAAATTGAGGCGCAAGATGAAGCTGAGACGTCAAAGAATCAACATCTAGTTGAGAAGGAAAATTCCATTGTCGACGAGCTTCAAGTTTCAAGTGATGGGACGATTCCAGCTGCTCGACTTAAGGAGTTTATCATGAGTACTATCCAAGACAATCGCGATGGGAGATCAAGATGCCTTTAACTTATGTCAAGCCATATACTCGAGAAGAATTGATAATTTAAAGATGCCAACTAGTTACCAACCCCCAAAATTCCAGCAATTTGATGGCAAAGGCAATCCAAAGCAACATGTGGCGCACTTTGTTGAAACATGCAATGATGCTGGAACTTATGGCGATCAACTAGTCAAGCAATTTGTTAGATCACTGAAAGGCAATGCATTCGACTGGTACATTGATCTTGGTGCTGACTCAATCAACAACTGGGAGAAATTGGAGCAAGAGTTTCTCAATCGCTTCTACAGCACCCGTCGCACAATCAGCATGCTTGAACTCACTAATTCCCGTCAATTGAAGGATGAACCAGTCATCGACTACATTAATCGTTGGAGAAATTTGAGTCTTAACTGCAAAGAAAGATTACATGAGTCCTCTGCTATTGAAATATGTATTCAAGGGATGCATTGGGGTCTTCGATACATCCTTCAAGGAATTCAACCGACAACGTTTGAAGAGATGACCACTCGAGCACATGATATGGAGTTGAGTATAATCGGAAGTGGAGTTGACAAGTCATATATCCAAGAGCCTTATAGACAAGAAATCAACAAAGGGGGCAAGCCATTCACAAATGCTCTAATGATGAGCCCATAACTGATAGTGATGAACATATGGAAGAAAGTGACATTCAAGATCGTCATCCAAACTTTGACTAAAGATGTTAAATCAACGCTCCTTGATAAGAGCATAAACTGTCATCAACGCTCCTTGATAAGAGCATAAACTGTCTACAAGTTTCCTTGATAAGAGTTTAAACTTTCAACAAAATCAAATCAAATGAAGTACTCCTTGGCATGAGAATAAACGGTCTACATGTCAAAGCAAATCAAATGAAGTCCTCCTTGGCACGAGTGTAAAAGGCCTACAAATCAAATCAAATGAAGTTCTCCTTGACACGAGCATAAAAGGTCTACATGTCAAAGCAAATCAAATGAAGTCCTCCTTGACACGAGCATAAAAGGTCTACAAGTCAAATCAAATCAAATGAAGCTCTCCTAGATACGAGCATAAAAGGTCTACAAGTCAACTCAAATCAAATGAAGCCCTCCTTGACACGAGCATAAAAGGTCTACAAGTCAAATCAAATCAAATGAAATTCTCCTTGACACGAGTATAAAATGTCTACAAGTCCAACCAAATCATGTACTCCAAGCCTTGAAGAGTATAAACTAAATATGGCACCTCTATAAAAAAAAATTGAACTACGTTATGACTTAATCCCTTTTTCTTAGGGTACGTAGGCAACTTAAATATATCTAAGTTCAGTCATAAATTCAAATCAAAACACGTTCTCTTGATGGAGTGACATCACTCATTCAAAAGAATTTTGAAAGAAAGATCCCATCTTGACATGGGGGGCTTGTAAATCTCGTTGTAACACAAACAACTTGCGATGGAATCCAACAAAGTATTTTCGAGGAGACACCAAACTGTAGGAAAGACTTTCGTGGTATAGAAGCACAAGACGGAACTATTCTTAAGGCATGATTTTTATGTAGAGACGTTATGACTCATCCACTACGAAGTATGCTTTGAAATAACCAAACTTTCGTGAACGAGTTTCAAGGGGGCATTTGTAGATATTGAAATTTTGCAACCAATCAAATCATGCCACGTGGAAATATTGACCAATCAAAAGTCGTCTACGACAAATGATATTTATCTATTTGAGTTAATTTATGGATAATTATCAAATCATGTTGATTTTTGGATAATATCTAGAAGATCTATCTAGATCTTCTATCAGCCAATCAAATGGCTCCAAAATTATGATAATTATTTATTAAATTAAATGGATAATTATCAACGGATTCCAAATTATCCATAAATCTTCCATCCTACACCTATAAATAGGGTCCTTTGTAGCTCATAAATTACACATAGAAGCTCAATCAAAAAGGTAGAGAAGACGAAGGAAGCTCTTCAAATTTTCTCTACGAAGGTTCTTCAAATATTCAAGGCGTTCTAGGCGAGACTCAAGGCGTTCTTGAAGATATTCATCAAATTATAGCGTTTGATTCGTAATTACGGTGCTAAACCTACGAATTAACGTTATAGAAATTCAAATCAATTCAAGGAAGATCAAAGTCACAAAGTCAACCTTGAAGATTTCAAATTCCATATCAAATTCAACGTTTGATCCGAGATTAAGCTGCCAAGCCCTCGAATTAACGTTATAAACATTCAAGTCAACGTTGGAGAAGATCAAAGAAGAAAAGTCAACTCCAATATTCAAGTCAACATATTTTTGAAGGAAGAATCAGAGGATTAAAATAGAGATTTGTACCCCATATTTTATTTTGATCAATATAAATTTCATTTGTCACAATTTTTGTGTTTCTTGATTTTCAGAATTACAAATTTGTTGTGTACAAGAACATACTATCAGATTTATATCGTAGAAAATAATACAGATGTACTGTTCATTTAGGCAAAAGTCCTGTTCATGTTATTAATGAGAACTACAGTAAAAATTCTATAAATTAATACTCATGGGACCACCAAAATTTATTAATTAAAAGAGTTATTAATTAATCGATAAATTAATAATTATTAATTTACATATTAATTAATATTTAATTAATTTATAATGAAATACCCAATTTACAAACACCTTTCAAATTTTTATTTAATTGTTGAACAATGCATGTACCTATATAAAATGAAGGGACCAATTTAAAAGAACCCTATCAATTTCCCATCTTATTATGCTTGTTCAATGTGTATGACTTTATGGACACTAAAAATATTTTCTATATAAATACAATATCAAAATATGCTAACATAAACAAATCATACACACAACATGGTTTCCCATCTTAAATCATTCATATAATATGTAGTATATAAGAAATTATTAATTTATATTTTATATGGGGTCTATAGAAATTATCAACAATGTATTATCTTATAATTTTAGCGAATTTATTAGTTTAGCACCCTATCCCTGAGTCGGGACCGGCCAAAAATATTATTTTAGAGAGTTTATTAAATAATCGAGTATTAATTTATCGAGTTTCTACTGTATTTATAAGATTAGCCATGTTGTATGAATAGGTTAGTGACATGTGGGCTGCCGTACACGAGTCTTTTGATAAGTGTACTAGATTATTCGGGTTAAGAATGTACTTGACCCGGTTCTTAAATAACACGCGGGTTTAGTAGTGTTTTACAAATAAGTATTTAGGAACCTTCATGCAAATACCACGAAATAGCTAGATATAGATCGTACTGTACGAGGTATCCATAACGAGGTTCTCCTCTATATCAATTTGTATATAGTTTCTTATGATAATTTGAAAAATAAGTATGTTGGAAACGTCCGACAAAAATTATATATAAGTTATATATTTTCGATCATTTCATTTATGTAGTAAGTATAACTATTTCCGTTTATTGAATATTACTATACCACTCAAGTCAAGAGTCTACATATAACAAGTTTGAAATGCGCGTGCACCCGTGAAATTTTTTAAAATGAATGAGACTTTCTGTAATTTTTAAAAGCAAATTTTTTTTGTGTTTGTAATGACATAATAAGTGAGGGGTCAATGTGTAATTTTTCCCTAATTTGTATGATGGTTTATAAGGTTTTGAATTTCATAATCTTATTGAGTTAATTGCATTCATTTTGCCATATATATACCTTTTCTTTACTATGTACACTATGACAATTTAATGAGTAAACTAAACAAGAAAATGCATGTGTAGGAATTTAATCCATATACAGTCACAAGTCACAACGAATATTTGAAATAACCAAAAAGAAGAAAAAATGAACGTTCATGAATCATGACAGGTCATGTTTTCATAATTTCCAGCTACATAAATAAGAAAAATGCGAGAATAAATACTAAATAGCATTAAACAAAAGATTCTTACCAATAAAAAATAAATAAGAAATGACAAATATCCCAACAAACCCTAAACAGAACAAAACATTTAATAAGAAGCAATAAAGCCACTTAAGACAAGCGAAACCGTCGACACCAACACTACTGAAGAAGTAAATGTTGCCGTTGCAGATGAATGCCGTGGTGGATGTCCGGCTGCATTACCCTCCGCCGGAGCATCACTTCCCGGCGCCGATGAATCGATCGGGGCCGGAGCCTCAGCCGGAGAGCTAGCCGGAGCTGGAGCATCAAAATGTGAAGGTGGCAGAGATGGAGCATTTGGTGACGGCGGCGACTGGCGGTTCCTGACGGCTAAAACGATTATAATGATCTTTTGGCCTTGGCCGCAGTTTGTCTTGTTGCCGGTGATGAAATAGTAAGGCCCAGATTGATTGAATTTGAATTCTGAATTTCCATCGTCAAGTTTCAGAATAGGGTTTTCAGTGTTGCATTTCTCATAACCATCTTTATTCACCACCAGCACAGAGTCTGATCCTTTCTTATATTTGAACACTAACAAGAAATCCAAAAAACAAAAGTCATTAATTGTATATAAAAAGATTTATACACTCAACATTCATAGAATTCACTGGAATAAGAGATGAAACTTCGTTTAAAATGGAGGATCTGATCTGAACGAATTGTTTCATAAAAAGGGAAATATAAAATTTAAAAAAAAAACTTACAAAGGGTATCATTGACATTAAATCTCAGCCGTTCAGCCCAGTGACTGTAACTCTCAGAAGGTTTAGGCACCCATCCATCTTTTCCTCCAACAATTAATTGATAAGCAAAAGAAGAGTACCCAAAAGCAGAAAAAAGCACAAGAAAAAGAAAAACACAGCTCTGATGATTAGCCATAGAGGAAAATTGAAGTTTCTTTTTTTATTTTATTTTATTTTATGAGAAACTGGAAAAAGAATTGAAAGCTTCAAAGAAATTCAAGAGAAATATAGAGAAATGATGTATAGAGAGAAGGTGATGAGAAATATTATGGGAGGAAATGGGAATATATAGGGGATTTATTATGAAGTGTACCGTTGCAATTTGCACAAAAAAATATATAATAAAATAGGACAATTAATTTTCAATCTTTAATATAAATAAATTCAGGTTTATCTGAATTTAACTTTTTGCTATAAATGGCGGACACGTGGCGAACGTTCCTGGACTCAACGGTAAGAAAAAATAAATATTGAATTGGATCAGAGCTGGCATTTGTGAAATTTTGGTAATTTTGAATCTGATTTTATTTACAGTTGTAAATTGTAATGTACAGCCAATTGTGAAAAATACTTGTAACATTATCACTGTTACTGTGAGCTGGAGATACCCAAAACTCTATTATTTACCATCTGAGCCAAGCCTAATAAAAAGTGAATAGGCATGAGTTGGAATATTTATACAAATCAAAATGTAGTGCACACATCTGCATATCCAAGTATTTATAATTTTGATATCTATGTAATATAAGTTCATATAAAATTTCAACAAGTCTCCCACTTGAAATATATGTCTACGTATAATACCTTATAATTGTACATTAGACATTGTTTAGATTAGACAAAAAAATTAAAAGAATAGAACATAATTTACTATACGTGAAATTAACTTTCGTTTTCGAATAAAAATGATATTGAATTAAATATTTGTCAATACATATAATTGAACATACATATACAAATAGAGTGGGAGAATTGCAAAATTAGTCCATAAAATGAAGTTTTTGTTGTAGTTTTAGTTTCACCATTTTTAAATTGAGTCATGTACCAACACAATCAATTCTCTAGTATCGGAAAAACTACATTTTTCGTCCTCAAATTTATCTCCAATCACAGATTTGGTCCTTCATATTTTGTCCTCGACATATTTAGTCGTTTAACTTGTCAAATCTGCACGATTTCAGTCCCTGCCGTTACTTTTTTCGTCCACATTAACGAAATTCCTCCAAAAACAGTTCATAATAGAGGGAAGATTACATTTTTTCATCCTTTAACTTGCTGCTTAATACAGTTTTGTCAAATAACCATGAATCAGGCCCAACATGCTTTCAAAATATAATTAAAAATTCATACATTTGTTTGACCTCGATCCTTATTGCCGAGTATTCCAAGCCCCCAATTTTATGAACTTACTCCAACCACTCGACCATAGACGATGGGTCGTAGGTCCTTAGCTCATTCAGTAATATAAAGCAAAACCCTATTTCATTTCCTACCTTAGGGCGTATGAAGTATTACAAGATGAACATCTAATTGAAATTTTGAAAAAACAAGTTGAACAAAAGCCACAAGTTTTTATTGATGAAATAATATTAAAATTACATATTATAACTATTGGAGGAGTTAACTCTTTATCCTCTAGACTTATATTTTTGGGGGAAATCCCCATAAACTAAAATCCCCTTATAAGGAGATGTAGTCCAGAGCCTACCAGTTACCAAGCTATGATGTAATTCCATAGATTCCATTCTAGTCACAAAATTAAGTAAAAGTGTAAAACACAAGAAGCAAGAAAACAGATACTTAAGAAATAGTGTCAACCTGGAACTAATTTTTTGTGAGTTTATTCTTTTAAAACTGGTTTTTCAAACCCCATTTACAAGCTACACTGAAGGTTGGCCTAGTATATATTTGTACACAGATGCAATATCGATAAATCAAGAAACTAAGTCAAACTAGCTGCAGGCTGAAAGCAAACTGCCTAGCAAACAAGTCACAATAATTATTTTTAATTTCACATTGATCTCACATCAATTTGAGTGTGAGGCAAGTAGGTTCGCATGCACATTGTTAAACTTTTGTGGTTATTTATTGAAAAATGAGTTCAGTTAATGTAATATAATGATTTTTAAACTATATTACAAATGTCTCACATCAAAATCATCTGTAAATCCTTCTCTTTATGAATATGGTTTAAATGTTCCTATATTATTTATGTTGTTTCATGTGATTTTACTATAAATATCTTTTTGTCGAGTTGAACAGTGTGATGAAATATGTGGTAAAACAAGCCGGCCCATTGAATTTAAGGTGATTTTCATACCTTCTTTTCTATTTTTACATAGTTTTTTTAATCATTTCTACATATCTGAACCAATCTAAAACTTGGGATAATTTGCAGGTCAATAGAAGAGATTTAGCAGGAATACAAGGAGGCGAAGTAGCCACGACAAACTGGCATTCATGCAATGGTCCAGAGTTTATTCTGCAACATCACTTTAGCATCGGTCAAGAAACTTCTTCATCGTCTCGTCAAAGTAAGCAACAAATGTTATTACTATAAAAGTTAAATATGATACTTATTCATGTATAAGACCATCTCCAACCCAACGCTATTCTAGTGCTGAGTTGGAGACAATCCGATGCTATTTGTTGCGTCATTTTTGGCGCTAATAGCATTGTGTTGGGACAACCCAGCGCCATTTGCTGCCATCGAAATGGCGCAACACTTATCTCCAACCCAACGCTATTCTAGCGTTGGATTGTATTTCTGGCACTAATAGCACTGTTATGAGACAACCCAGCGCTATTTGCTGCCATCGAAATGGCGCATCACTTATCTCAAATCTAACGCTATTCTAGCGTTGGGTTGGAGATAATCCAATGCTATTTGTTGCGTCATTTATGGCACTAATAGCACTGTGTTGAGACAACCTAGCGCCATTTGCTGCCATCGAAATGGCGCAACACTTATCCCCAACCCAACGCTATTCTAGCGCTGGTTTGAAGACAATACAACGCTATTTGTTGCGTCATTTCTAGCACTAATAGCACTGTTTTGAGACAACCCAGCGCTATTTGCTGCCATCGAAATGGCGCAGCACTTATCTCCAATCCAACGCTATTCTAGCGCTGGGTTGGAGATAATCTAACGCTATTTGTTGCGTCATTTCTGGCACTACTAGCACTGTGTTGAGACAACCTAGCGCCATTTGCTGCCATCGAAATGGCGCAACAACAGTGCTGCGCCAAGCTAGGGCTGTTTTTATTTATTTTTTCTTTTTTTCCTTTTAATTCATGTTATTTTTAATTGTTTTCCCTCTAAAAGAGCAATTTCCAAGTATAAAGTCACAAAGCCTTGCTTTTTATCTCTATTTTCAAATGTTTGGGTGCAAAAGGTAAGGTATTAGGTTGTTTATCATCGAGGAGGCTAAGCCTATAGTCTGTTGCCAGATCAAGCAGGTTATTTTTGTTAAAAATCGAACCGATTCGAAATTTTCGGCTATTTTTGTTAAAAATCGATTTGTAATTTTGAAGAATCGCAATTAGTAATAACAATATCATATTCCTCGTCTTTTTCTCGCTCAACACTACTCAACAATCGAAACACAATATCACTTCGAGAATTCTCACAAACATACGATTAACAAGTACTTCCAAATTGGAGCTTTTCTATAATTTTTTAAAATTTGAATTATTTTCAATTTAACCCTTAAAAATTTAATTAGTTATAATTATATTTTATTCAATTATGCATTAGTTTCAGTTGATAATGAAATTATAAATAATTTTTTTATTATAAACTTTATTTAATTTATATATTATTATTAATTAGTTTGAATTATTTTCAATTTATTCCATAAAAATTTAATTAGTTATAAATAAAGTCGTCTTTTATTCAACTCGTATAAAATGCATATTTATAATTTAATTTAAATAAAAATATATACTAAAAGTTGTCTGAAAATGCATATTTCATAAACTAAAAGCATTAATAATTTAGTTCAACTAAAAGCGTACTTCATAAACTAAAAATGTTTACCTCTTTTTTTTTTAACCAAATAACAAAAAAGTTCAACTTTAATAATTTAGTTAGTTGTTAATTGATTTTTTAAAATCAAAATGTAATTCTTGGGTGAAAATGCACAATCCTTAAAAGGTTTTTTGGGTTGGAGATGCCTAATAAGCTTGTCCATTTTTTATAGGCCAAAGAGCGATTCTTGAAGCAAATGCAAGGGTAGCTGAAGTGTGCTTATTTCCCCATAATTGAGGTAGTTTTTCAATTTTCTTGGCATCTAGTTTTGAAATCATGAATATATATAGGATTATATATATATATAAGGCTTTTTTGATATAACCCCCCGAGGTATGCAGTTTTGGCAAATAACCCCCCGAGGTTTGAAATTTTGGTAAACAACCCTTTCTGTTTAGTTAACCGTTAGTCAACAGTTAAGGTCATGGGCAAAATTGTAATCTAATAATTCCAAACAAATATATTAATTTTAGAATCCCAAAAATCCCAACCACCTCTCTTTTTTTCCCCCAATTTTTCATCTCTAATTTACAAGTTTCCCTTCCCCCCAATTTTTCATCTCTAATTTACAAGTCTCCCTTTTCTCATAAAGATGTACCCTAAACAATTTCAAATGTTTTTATTCTTTTTGTACATAAATTATTTACATTTGAAATTATTTAGGGTACATTTTGTGAATTATTTCAAATGTTTTCAAATGTTAATAAAATTATTTATGTAAATAATTCATTTTATTTGGTTAGTGTTCATTAAAATAAGAAATGATTGGGCTATATATAGTACTATTATTAGTTAAGACCTTTCGGCTATGGTTAGAGTCCTCTTTGGGGTGAAAAGTGTGGAGAATATAAAATGTATTTGGTCTCCAAATGGTTGACGTACGTGATGAGATATATGCCCATCGAAAAATATCTTAAGCTATTAAATACATTTTGATCTAATCAAATAATGTTTTTATTCTTTATGTACATAAATTATTTACATTTGAAATTATTTTTTACATTTAAAATTATTTAGGGTACATCTTTGTGAATTATTTCAAATGTATTCAAATGTTAATAAAATTATTTATGTAAATAATTTATGTTTTTACATTTAAAATTATTTAGGGTACATCTTTGTGAGAAAAGAGAGATTTGTAAATTAGAGATGAAAAATTGGGGGAAAAAAAGGGAGACTTGTAAATTAGAGATGAAAAATTGGGGGAAAAGAAGGGAGGTGGTTGGGGTTTTTGGGAGTCTAAAATTAATATATTTGTTTGGAATTATTAGATTACAATTTTGCCCATGACCTTAACTGTTGACTAACGGTCAACTAACCAAAAAGGGTTATTTACCAAAATTTCAAACCTCGGGGAGTTGTTTGCCAAAGCTGCATACCTCGGGGGGTTATATCAAAAAAGCCCATATATATATATATGTATTTGGTTCATTCAAGAAGGGGAAAGAGAGCATTCAGAGGATAGTAGACAAGTTAGAGAAAGATGGTTATGAAATCAAAAAGAGCTTTGAGGGATGCAGCTGTGTATCTGTAAGACCGTTGGGCCGCCTCTTGCCAGACGCTGATTGGGTCAGTTTAAACATTTTTTCTTCAAATTTGTCTGAAAATTATTATTACTAATCTTACTGTTTGTAATTAATATTACATATTATATATTGTTTTTTGTCCCAAATAGGCTTGGCTTCCTTTTATGGAGCCAAAGCAAAAAAAAAAAAAAAAGGTGAAAAGCTCAAATTTTGAAGAGATGCTTCTCTAGAGTCAAATGCTTTATAGTTAAATACTAAATACTACATTCACTTTCGATTTACATTAGCGCCACATATTTATATACATATTATATATATATATCTGGTATGAGATTAAAAATTATATTAATTTATACAGTTTTGCCCGGAAATCCAAGGAAGATCGTTCTGCATCCGCATGATCTAGAAAAGGAATTGACTCCAGGACGGATAATCGAGAATCTTAGATTTGAGGTTGACTTTTTATTTTCGATTTTTTTCTTAAAGAAATATGAAAGGCTAATATGGCTTTGTTCTATTATACCAAGTTAAGATTCTTGCGCTGATAACGCGAATAATTTTGTACTTTATGCAGGTGTTTGATGCATGCGGTAACCACATTGAACAAGACAAGAATATTTGTTGCTTGTGGATGGATTCTCCTTCCAAGATGGTACCGAGATTTCTTGTGATGATGGTGTAATATCTATTAAAAAGGTTTTTTTTTTTTCATCATTTAGTGCATTCGTTTTCAAATTTATGCTCTTTTGAGCCATTTTGCTTTCCTTAAAACGCCTTCTTTTAATCGACAGGTGGACACAAATGTCTGTGTGGACCTCAGTAACATTCTAAGAGTCTCCAAGGGATATGGCCAAGATGGTAGAAAAAATTTCATCTTTTTTCCTTAATTTTTCTGACGTTTTGTGTTATAAGCATCTCAGGCGTTGTTATACAGTAATGAAATTCAGTTCATGCATCCGTTTCTTTATTTTTTCGTAATTTACAAACAATTTTTGACATGCAGTTTCAATTATAATCCAATATCAAGAGAAAAAGATTTGCAAGATACTTTTCGAAACTGAGGCGAGAGAATTAAGAACTGTCTCGAAGGTTTGTGCATATTTTTTCTTTTTTCCTTTGTTCTAACTTATCAATTTTTTTACCGAAATTTTGTTTATTCTAATTCATTTATTTCTTTTTCGGCGTTTTTTTAAATCAGTTACTGCTTTTATACAGGTCTTTACGAATTGCGAAGCTGGTTCACAACTCCAAAATATCTCGTTCGAGGTTGTAAATCCGGAGGCGAAATCGACGAAAGCATTCATGATGAGGATCAAGATGGCCAATCTCATACTCTAACAGTAAAATCAGATTCTTTCGATGTTGATGATACTAGGGGTGTTCACGAGTCGAGCCGGCTCGAAAATAGCTCGAGTCGTGCTCGAAAAAATTCGAGCTCGAGCCGAGCTCGAGCCAAAAAATGCCTGTTCGCCAGCTCGCGAGCCAGGATTAAAAAAATAAATTTTAATTAATATATATAAAAAATAAATATTTATTCACATTTTTTTATATAATATGATATATGTATAAATAATAATATTTTTGACATTAATTATAACTATATTTAATTATATATGAATAAATATAAAATTAATAATATATTTTTACAAAATAAAATATTTTTAATAAAAAAATTTACTTTTTTTTTAATTTTTTTTTAAAAAAAATTATTTTTTTGAGCTCGAGCTCAACTCGGCTCGAGTCAGGCTCGAGCTCGAGCTTGAGCTCACTTTTCTTGCAGCTTGTCGAGCTCGAGCTCGAAAATTGTGGCTCGAGCTCGACCTCGAATTTTTGGCCCAGCTCGGCTCGAGTTCAACTCGTGAACACCCCTAGATGATACTGTGACATACAGCTTTCGCCATGGACGATGCTGTATTCGTTCGATTCCTGTTCCTCAGACAGAAGGAATCTTCTCATTTTCAGCGTCACATTGTGTTATCCAGAACTGAATCTGGACTTAGACGTAGCAATAAATTACAATATATCTTTCTTGTTCAAATACAAAAATTTTGTATTTTGCTCAAGTTAGTTCTTGCCTGTAGATTCATGTGAAAAAGATTCAAAATCAATAGAATGTCGAGAATCTGTTAATCCCGTATACGGGTTCTTTTGAAGATTCAAAATGGTGAACGGAAGTTTTTCACCAGTCCAAAAACAGAGCATAATGATGCTATAGATGAAAACTTAGATATATTTCCACTGCTTTCCCAGATGGTAAACCAATTATCGCGAATTATTTTGTATATTAATCAAGGATTTACGAATGAAAAAAGTTTCTTTCATACAGGAGATAGAAGATGATGTTGAAAAATCTTATAAGAGAATGAGACGTCATCATTCATGAGAAACTAGAGAAGCTCAACTCAAGTAGAGCAATAATTCAGCAACAAATAATCGATCTCCAAGGTCTTTTATAGATTTCTTTAATAAACTTTCTGTATTTCATAACTCAATTAATCGATGCTTGATATTGATGATATCGTTTTTCGACCATTTCTCCAGCTTGCATAGACCATAATTCCCATAGCGAACCTGACACATCCGTTGTAGAGGACACACGCAAACAAATCGAAAGCGCCAAACCTCAATCTGCAGCTATCTGTAAAATGCACGAAGAAGTGCCGCTTGAAGAGAGGTCGAAGAGTGATTATATCGGTATTGTGGCGCTTCTTGAAACGGTCCAAAGCATTGAGCTTAGGAGGTAATCTCTTTCTTTTCATGTCAATGGGCGGGGATTGCCCCGACCCGGACCCGGCACATAAGGTCTTGAGACTCAGACCTGACCCAAACCGATGACACTAGGGAGTTCAAGTCCGGATCGGGTCAGGGTCAAATATTTACCCACGGGTATTTTATCCGAATATTATCCTTTGAAAATATTCGCGGGTCTATACCCGAACAATACCTGAAATTTACCCATGAGCATTTGCCCGACACGGACCTGACCTGACCCGACAAGTAACGTACCCATTGGGTTGAACTTTGTTTGGTATGCGATTGGGTTTGGCCCGGGTCCATGTAAAATATTTTTTGATGCGTATTTCGTGGGTCTGGTTTAGGTCTGGGTATTTCCCGCCAGAAGCTTACATATCTTTCGTGAATGTAGGATGTTGGCACGATATATCGGTGAGGAACAAATGCTAGCTATTGTGTGTACAAACTACGCAGCAGGGAATAATCTCCAGACGAAAACCATTCCCGAGTTTGCAGCTAAATCAGGCCTATCTCTACCTCGAGAAGTTCTCATGTTCTGCATCGAGGATATTAGGTAACTCGCATTCGTGTCTTTTTTTCAATAACATTTCATATAACAACGAGCCCAGTAGTGGGCCCCAGGAGTTACTCCTCTTACCAATGCCGAAATCCTCGAACGGAGATTTGCCACAAGGTTTATTGGGGCATGCCGTTAACTTGATAGGCATCGATTCAAGCTTTAGAACACAAAGTATCCATGGTCTTTGTGAGACCTTATTTCTATCGTCTTTTCGGTGACCTTCAAGTGTACAAAGATCGAAACTGCATGATGAAGGCTATTGCTAGCTCGTGCTGTCTAGGTGGAGCCATCTCATTGGACGGAGGCGTTGTAAGGACTAATAACGAATGCTGATATGACTTTATCTCGACTGTTAGATTATTATCTTTTTAATCCTCTTTGCATGATAAACAACGTGTTTTTATATGATCTTTGTGACTGACGAAAAGCGTTCATAAATTCAGGGAACCGGCTAGTACATTTCCAGTGAAAACTAGGAGCTTGAGTTCACAGTGCTTGGAATGGTGGGAAAAGATGGAATCGAAAAAGATGGAGCTTATAAAAATAAACCATACAATAGACAAGAAAATAAAGTCTTTGGAGATCGTATGAGAAATTTGAGATAGCGCGGAATAGGTACAATATGATGGTTCCTAGAAATGGACCATTCCCGGGCATCGAAGGCTCACATCAATATAGATATTCTTAATTATGAACTTACATAGTACATTTAGTGTTCTGTATATGTGTTTTGTTTGAGTTAAAAACTTCATTTTTTAAAGGAAATTCTTGTCCAATTTCTTCATGCTTTTGTTGCTATTGAGGATGAAAAGGGTAAATATGCATGTAAGTGCAACTATAGTGAAATTCTCCTTGCGACAATTTCTTCCTAAAATATAGGATGCTCTATATTTGATTTTTAATCGAGATTTTGTAAATTTTTCTTTTTTATGTTAAAAATGTGATTAATTTAGAAAAGTATAACGAGCTTATGATTGCTAGGAGATGCGGGTCGTGTGTGATCGTTTGAAAAATATCTAGTTTTGTTAGCAATGCGAATAATATGCGAGTGCAATTAGGGGCGAAAGAAAAAAGAAAGTTATTCGATACTCGATTTAGCCTAAAAAAGCTTGCTTAGTTAACTTATGACCATTTCCAACCCAACGCTAATATAGCGCTGGGGAAGACTTTATGGCTCTAGGTTGTCTCCAACCCAGCGCCATAAGTTGCGCCAGAAATGGTCCAACCCAGCGGTATATTAGCGCCAGGGAAGACTTTGTGGCGCTAGTTTGTCTCCAACCCAATGCCATAAGCTGTGCCAGAAATGGCGCAACAACAGTGCTACAATTTATTTATTTATGGTTTTTTACATTTGAGTCTTTTTATTTTTAATTGATTTCAGTTTAGTCCCTTATAAGTTTGAATTATTTTTAATTTAACCCTAAAAGATTTAATTAGTAATAAATATATCAAATCGATTATATTATATTCAATTATGCATTAATTTCAATTTTAAATTAAATTATGAATAAAAAACTTTATTATAACTTATATAAAATGTATGTTTTATTAGTAATTAGTTTGAATTAAGATTATAATTCATAAACTAAAAATGCATACCTTTTTTTAATCAAATAAAAAAACTCACCTTTAATAGTATAGTAATTATTTAAATAACAAATATAGTTGTTAATTGATTTTTTAAATACCGACACGTAATTTTTTGGCCGAAAATATACAATATGTAAAAGTTTCAAATTTTATTTGTGAAAGATTGTAAAATTATCAAAAAGATAGAGAAATAAATACTCATTTTGGTGTAGTAGTTAATACTATTGTGGATTGTGTTGAATTTACTGTGGTCACAAATTGGTGCAATTTAGTGCAAAATAAATTTTTGGGTTGAAATATATCCTAAAACTAAATTTTGATGAGTTTTTTTGTGTATTCATTAACTTTGAAATTGATTGAAGCTTGACTTGATTACTAAAAAATAAGAAAAAATGAGCATAATAATTAAACTATCAATTTCGATTTGTATTCAATTTTATTAATTAAAACTCGATCGAGTCAAAATTATTTAATAAAAAAACAAAAACCAAATTCTTTTTTTTACAGAAAAATCCAAGTCTTCTATCAATATGTCGCTGTCGCAAGATTAAATTTTTATCCGGATTTATGAATTGAAATTCATGCAACGATGAGCTGTTGAAGTGTTTCGGGGAAAATAAGCTCTATTCTTGTTGAAAGTATATTTGATTATGTTTAGTTGGAGAGTTGCTGTTTGTGTTTTACGCTTTTAGTTGTTTAGTTATTCTTAACAATATACGGATATATATATAGCCGTTGTTTCTTCTTCTTAGGGTACACTTGTAATTGAGAACTATTCTTTTCAGTTCAATGAAAGATTTTATTCCCTTTTATGCATCATCTTAACATGGCACCAGGCCAGATTTGAATCGATCTTTATTCTTCCAGGTTATGAAGAAATTCTTCCTTCTCAATTGAGACCTGTTCTACTCAATTAATCTCAGATCCAACCGGATTGATTTGAGATTTCTTCCTGATTTTTTTTTCTTGTGGTCTATTCGCTTCCGCATCTCTGTGCGACTGTATGTGATTAATCTCGACATGGCTCTCACTGATCCTGCGATATCGAAAAAGGCTGATATCGATTTTCAGAATCCATTGTTCCTGCATCCTTCCGATACTCCTAACCTTGATCTTGTTACGGAGACCTTAAGAGGAGCAGATAACTGCAAAATTTGGAGTCGCGAGATGATAGTGGCTTTGCAAGCAAAGAATAAAATAGGATCATAGATGGATCGTGCGAGCAACCTCAAGAAGAATCACCAATGTTACCGCACGGGACAAGATGCAATGCTCTTGTCAAATCTTGGATACATAGATCGATTTCTAGAGATATTATTCATGGAGTCGTCTATACTGATTCAGCTTTCTTAATCTGGGCAGATTTAAAGGAACGCTTCGATCGAGTCAATGGCGCACGCCTCTTTTCCCTATACAAACAGATTAATACCATAAATCAGGGTACAAACAATGTGACTGAGTATTACTCCAAACTCAAATCTCTATGGGATGAGTATGATAGTCTTGTTCCGACTCCTGCTAAGGTTGTGTCTAAGGAATATGTAGATTTTGGAATCCAATTAAAGATGATGCAATTTCTCATGGGCTTGAATGAATGCTATGGGAATATGCGATCACAAATCTTGATGATGGAGCCTCTGCCATCTCACAATTAGATTTATTCTATGATCACTAATGAAGAAACACAAAGAGGAATATGTTTTCAGAATGGTGTTTTGGACAATTCTATAGCACTGATGTCTAATTCACAGAGCAATCAGTGTGACCACTGTAATTTGACTGGTCACAGTATTGATAAGTGTTTTCAGTTGGTAGGCTATCCTCCAAATTGGAATAAGGGAGGTAGGCGAGGTGGTCGTAGAGGAAACTCAAGAGGGGGCACTGGTGGCAGGAGCTACAATCAAGCCTTGTCTGTTTTGGTAGATAAAGATGTTGCAGTTGCCACCCCAGAAGTCAATCAAACTCAATCACAATCATCTGTCTTCACTGCACAACAATACCAGCAACTGTTAAAGATGTTCAACCATATTAAACCATCTGAAGAGCATAGTCAACCTACAGAGATCACATCTCAAGCTCATTGTGCAGGTATTTCTTTATCTACAGACCATGCCTTATGTGTCAATAATCTGGATAAATGGATTATTAACACATGGGCTAATCAACATATGTTATCTGACTATACTCTTCTTAATGACAGTTTTGTTATGTGTATGTCCACTAAAATGGTAAAATTGCCTAGTGGTACTTATAATAAAGTTACACATATTGGAAAGATACACTTGAGCAATGGTTTGATTCTTAAGGATGTGTTCTTTATTCCAGATTTTAAACACAACCTATTATCTATATCTAAACTTACCCTTGATAATGATGTTGTGGTGAATTTCTATCCTAAACTCTATGTCATTCAGAGCATTTGGAATGGCAAGATCAAGGGGATTGGTCAACTTAATGATGCTTTATACTACCTGCAGACTGCTCCCTTTGATCAACATGATCAGAATTTTAAACTCAATAATACCTCTTGTAATAAGGTCTCTCTTAGGAGAACTAAGGACAAAGTCTGTAATAAGGCTATTCTGTGGCATGGTAGATTTGGCCATATGGCCTTTAGTAGATTCAAGGTTTTTCCTGAATTAGATATCAACATTGATACTGCTCATATTCATTGTCATGTGTGTCCTTTAGCTAAACAACCAAGAACACCTTTCCCTGTAAGGCAAAATTTCAGTAATAAAGTGTTTGATCTTGTCCACATTGATATTTGAGGACCTTATAGGGAAGCTACATATAATCAAGAGCATTATTTTTTGACTGTTGTTGATGATTATTCTAGAGTTACTTGAATTTTTTTGATGAAATAAAAAATAGAGGTCTTACAAATATACAAAGTTTTCTTTCCTATGTGGACACTCAATACTATGCCAAAGTCAAAATCATAAGGAGTGACAATGCTTGGGAATTCTTTAGTTATGAATGCAATATGTTATTTGAATCTTTAGGCATATTGCATCAGAGTTCTTGTACATATACACCACAACAAAATGGAGTGGTTTAAAGAAAGCACAGACATATTCTTGAGGTGGCTAGATCCTTAATGTTTCATTCTCATATTCCTATTAAGTATTGGGGAGACTGTGTCACTATTGCTGTATACATAATTAAGAACTCCAACATCTGTTTTAAATGGGAAATCTCCTTTTCATATGTTAAATGGGAAGAAACCTGAATATGCTCATCTGAGAACTTTTGGGTGTTTATGTTATGCTAAGATCATGAATCAAAGTGATAAATTCAATCATAGGTCCAGACCATGTGTCTTAATTGGATATTCCACTACTCAGAAGGGTTATAAATTGCTTGATCTTTGGTGGGTGTCGAATTCAACAAAAATAAATAACCTTCTCGAAAAGATTTATAACCAGTGATAAGTAGGGTCGATCCACAGGGAATGGTGTAGAATTAATTCCTAAATTACTAATATCGATTAAAGGAGGGATTTTGGATTGATTAACTAAAATAATTAAAAAAGTAAATTAAAACACAAATAAAGTGGAACTCGAATTCAATAGGATGAGAAGTTCTAGTCTTCGGATTATCTCGGTTTTGATTCAATAATTTGATCACTGATGCAATGATAATTCAATGTTATTAGATAAATTGGCTATAGTTACTAACAAGCTCTAGTAACCTAGTTTTTCCTTAAGTTGTCGATAACCAAAACAAGCTCTTTGATTACTCCTCTTACCAATCAGACAACACTAAATAAGCTCTTAGGATTTAGCATATCGATAGTATGCACGTATTAAAAAGACACCAATTCTAGCCAACAAACACATAAGCTCGGTTTATTTAGACCAGATTACTAATTCCCATAACGACTAATCAACGTCGCTAACTGCTACAAAATTAGTGTTCACCAGTCATGGATTTAGTCCTAAATAGCTAAATACGATTTCAAAGATTAAATAATTGATCAGGTTATCTAACCTATTGAAACATATTATCAACAGAGCTCAGAGAAAAAGTAAATACCTAATAACAAAGAAATAATGGCACAATTCGATCTAATGAATTTAAAGAATCAAACCTTGATGAATCCTCGACTAGAAGTTTGAGTTTAGCAACTCCTAATAAAAAACGTAGACAAAATAATAAAAAGCGAGAGCTGGAAATTTTAAAGGAAAAAAAATGATTCTTGAATTAAAATAAAATCAAAAGTGTCTTGTGGAATAAAATTCCACATATTTATCCTAGTAGGATCCTAATTAAAAAGGAAACTAATCAAGTTTAGGATCCTAACAAACTTAACAAACAAAATATCTAGGAATATCTAAAAACAAGGAAATAAAATCCTAACAAAATAAAAGGTAATAAATCCCAACAAACTAAGGGAATAAATCCCAACAAAATAAGGGAATAAATCTCAGATATTCAGTTATTCCAAATCAGCCAAAAATCGGATTTCCAGATTTTCTTCCAAAATCCAGTATGCTGGATTTCTGGGCAGAAGCATTCGGTGGTTTAAGCGTGGGCACGCTTAACTTTTCGAAGTCTTCTGCTGCCTTTTTCGTGTCAACTCCAGTTCTTGCCATTTTTATCCCTTTTCATCTCATTTTTGTTCCTTTCTTTACATGATCACCTAGATTTCAATATCATCATAATATCACGAAATAAGGAACATAATCGTAACTAACGGCTCAGCTTTAATCATATAAAATATGCACAAATCACAACTCAACAAATACCCCCACACTTATGCCATTGTAAGTCCTCGGGCAATGCTCAAAAGTTAGCTATGCAAAAATTAATCGAAATAATATCATGCGGCAAGGTAGACAAGTAGAGTTGTGACCAGTGATAAGTAGGGTCGATCCACAAGAAATGGTGTAGAATTAATTCTTAAATTACTAATATCGATTAAAGGGGAGATTTTGGATTGATTAACTAAAATAATTACAAACGTAAATTAAAACATAAATAAAGTGAAACTCGAATTCAATAGGATGAGAAGTTCTAGTCTTCGGATTATCTCGGTTTTGATTCAATAATTTGATCACTGATGCAATGATAATTCAATGTTATTAGATAAATTGGCTATAGTTACTAACAAGCTCTAGTAACCTAGTTTTTCCTTAAGTCGTCGATAACCAAAACAAGCTCTTTGATTACTCATTTTACCAATCAGACAACCCTAAATAAGCTCTTAGGATTTAGCCTATCGATAGCATGCACGTATTAGAAAGACACCAATTCTAGCCAACAAACACATAAGCTCGGTTTATTTAGACTAGATTACTAATTCCCATAACGACTAATCAAAAACGTTTCCATAATCTACGTCGCTAACTGCTACAAAATTAGGGTTCACCAGTCACGGATTTAGTCCTAAATAGCTAAATTCAATTTCAAAGATTAAATAATTGATCAAGTTATCTAACCTATTGAAACATATTATAAACAGAGCTCAGAGAAAAAATAAATACCTAATAACAAAGAAATTATGGCACAATTCGATCTCACGAATTTAAAGAATCAAATCTTGATGAATTCTCGACTAGAAGTTTGAGTTTAGCAACTCATAATCAAAAACTTAGACAAAATAATAAAAATCAAGAGTAGGAAATTTTAAAGGAAAAAAAACGATGCTTGAATTAAAATAAAATCAAAGGTGTCTTGTGCAATAAAATTCCACATATTTAGACTAGGGTTTATTTAGACTAGATTACTAATTCCCATAACGACTAATCAAAAACGTTTCCATAATCTACGTCGCTAACTGCTACAAAATTAGGGTTCACCAGTCACGGATTTAGTCCTAAATAGCTAAATTCGATTTCAAAGATTAAATAATTGATCAGGTTATCTAACCTATTGAAACATATTATAAACAGAGCTCAGAGAAAAAATAAATACCTAATAACAAAGAAATTATGGCACAATTCGATCTCACGAATTTAAAGAATCAAATCTTGATGAATTCTAGACTAGAAGTTTGAGTTTAGCAACTCATAATCAAAAACTTAGACAAAATAATAAAAATCAAGAGTAGGAAATTTTAAAGGAAAAAAAACGATGCTTGAATTAAAATAAAATCAAAGGTGTCTTGTGCAATAAAATTCCACATATTTATCCTAGTAGAATCCTAATTAAAAAGAAAACTAATCAAGATTAGGATCCTAACAAACTTAACAAACAAAATATCTAGGAATATCTAAAAACAAGGAAATAAAATCTTAACAAAATAAAAGAGAATAAATCCCAACAAACTAAGGTAATAAATCCTAACAAAATAAGGGAATAAATCGCAGATATTCAGTTATTCCAAATCAGCCAAAAATCGGATTTCCAGATTTTCTTCCAAAATCCCGTATGCTGGATTTCTGGGCAGAAGCGTTTGGTGGTTTAAGCGTGGGCACGCTTAACTTTTCGAAGTCTTCTGTTGCCTTTTTCGTGTCAACTTCAGTTCTTGTCATTTTTATCCCTTTTCATCTCATTTTTGTTCCTTTCTTTACATGATCACCTAAAATTCAATATCATCATAATATCACGAAATAAGGAACATAATCGTAACTAACGGCTTGGTTTTAATCATATAAAACATGCACAAATCACAACTCAACATAGACCCATCAGTTAATTGTATAATCATGTCCGTTTTTTTTAACTTTTTCACATTCAAAGACTCATAAATAGAACGGGACATGATATTTACAGAAGATTCAAGGTCTAACATAGTGTTCTCAAATTGCACAGCACCTATTTTACAAGAGATAATAAATTTACCAGGGTCTTTGCATTTTGGAGTTAATTCCTTTTCGAGTGTTGGAGATTCATCTTCCATATCCACATCTTCATCGTCATTGATCTCATCTTCCCCAAAAATCTCATATTCTGTAACTTCATTCTCATATTTTGGAGGAGTGATCTCAATAACCTTAGATTGCTCGGTAAGTGTTTCCGTTGGTTTTGTGAGTTGATGTTCCACATTTTTCTTTCTCGACTCACCTTCCACCTCACGTTTGGAGTTAGCAAAACGACCAGGAAATGGAGGAGATATCACAAATGTCATCGGTTTCTGCTTGGTAACAGGTTCCTCTTCTTTTTCCAGCTTTTTCTCATCCTCGTGTTTCGAAGTGTTTTCGGCAGAATGGTTTCGAGTTTTAGGCGTGGGCACGCTTAACTCGTGAAACGGTTCTGCTTCTTTTAAATCATTCCCACTTCGTAAGGTAACTACATTGGCATTCTCCTTCGGGTTCACAATGACCTGGGACAATAGTTTACTTGAATTTTGGGATACCAACTTGTTCACGGTAGTAGCAACTTGACTCATCTGATTTTCTAAGTTTTTTATGGCATTTTGGCTCTCGTTTCAAAATTGTTGCACGCCTTGTTGAAATTGCTGAGTATTAGCGACCAATGTTTTAATCATATCTTCAACAGACATACCTGAGGATTGAGTTTGTTGAGGAAACTGAGATCCTTGTTGTTCGTAATAGCTAGGAGGTCGTGGAACGTAGCTCAGATCGGAGTGATAGCTCTATCCTGGATTGTAAGTGTTGGAATATGGATTGTAATTACTCTGCGGAACACCCCAGGATCCATCATAAGCTTGTCCATACGACTTCTCTTGAACACGGAAGGCAGAGAAGAATTTCTCTATGAATTTTGCTTCTAGTTGAGTCCATGTCTTGATTGAACCAAAAGATAAATCGTAGTACCAATCCCTAGCATTGTCTGCTAAAGATAAAAGAAAGGCTCGAAACTTGATTTGATCTTCAGTGACATCCCTTGGTTTCATTAATGAACATACCGCATGGAACTCATTTAGATGCTTATGAGGGTCATCTCCTACAAAACCATGAAAATAGGAAGTGAGTGAATAAATTCATATGTTAATTCAAAATCAACTTTAAAAGTAGGATATTGAATGTAACAAGATTGCTCGTTAATATTTGGCATAGCCCACAACTCCTTTAAAGTCCTCTCGACTGTAGCCATGACATCTAAGAACGTTGCAAGATCTCTTTCTGTATCGTTGAGCTCCTTTGTCAATTTGAGATTCACCTATATGAAGAGATCTAATAATACAAAAAAGAAACTAAACAAAAATATTAGTAACAAAAGAAATAAATCTATAACACCATTCCCCGGCAACGGCGCCAAAATTTGGTGGGTGTCGAATCCAACAAAAATAAATTACCTACTCAAAAAGATTTGTAAATAGTAGACAAGTAGGGTCGATCCACAGGGAATGGTGTAGAAATAATTCCTAAATTACTAATATCGATTAAAAGGGGGGGGGGTGGATTTGATTAACTAAAGAAAATAAAAAGACGTAAATTAAAAAGCACAAGTAAAGAAAGTAGGTTTTGAATTCAATATATTGAGAAGTTCTAGTCTTCGGATTATCTCGGTATTGATTCAACAATTTGATCACTGATGCAATGATAATTCAATGATTTATAGATAAATTGTTATTAACAAGATCTAATAACCTAGTCTTTTTTTTAAGTCGTCGATAACCAAAACAAGCTCTTTGATTACTTCTCTTACCAATTAGACAACCCTAAACAAGCTCTTAGGATTTAGCCTATCGATAGCATGCACGTATTAGAAAGACACCAATTCTAGCCAACAAACGCATAAGCTCGGTTCATTTAGACCAGATCACTAATTCCCATAGCGACTAATCGAAAACGATTAAATAATCAACGTCGCTAACTGCTACAAAATTAGGGTTCACTAGTCACGAATTTAGTCCTAAATAGCTAAATATGATTCCAACGATTAATTAATTGGCCAGACTAAATAATCAATTGAAATATATTGTCAACAAAGCTCAGAGAAAAAGTAAATACCTAATAAACAAAGAAATAATAGTACAATTCGATCTCACAAATTAGAAGAATCAAACCTTGATGAATCCTCGACAAGAATTATGTGTTTAGCAACACATAATCCAAAAATTCTACAAAATATTAAAATTCCAAAACTTTGATAAAGGGAAAAACGAAGCTTGAATTGAAAATAAAGTGAAAGATGTCTTGTGGAATAAAATTTCACTTAGTTAAACTAGTAGAGTCCTAATCCAAAAAGAAAACTAATTAGGGCTCTAACAAGCTTAGCAAACTTGGAATAATAAAAATAAGGAAATAAATCCTAAAACAAAAAGGGAATAAATCCCATAAATTCGGCAACACAAATCAAATAAAATCCAAATTTTAATGGAAAGATCTTCATGAATCTTCAAAAAACGCGTTTGAAAATGCGTTTCTCGTCAGAAGTGTTCTGGGATTTAAGCGTGGGCACGCTTAATTGTTCAAAAGCTTGTGTTGTCCCTTCTTATGCCAATTCGATTTCTGCTCATTTTTCTTCTATTTTCATCCCATTTGGCTCATTTCTTTACGTAATCACCTAGAATTCAAATATCAACATAATATTACGAAATAAGGAGCATAATCGTAGCAAACAACTCGATCTTGAACATATAAAACATGCACAAAATACGGCTTAACAATCTTGATACTCACATGCCTTTTATTTCTAGAGATGTGGTTTTTTATGAAAGCATTTTTCCCTTTGCTAATTATCCTAGTGATTCTGTTAGACATGATTTTCCTGTACAGAATGATCATAGTTTCCATGATGAGTTTGTTTCTCCTTATACCAAGGATTATGGCTATAATCAATTACCCACTAATGCTGTGAACAACCCTGATGATACACCTCATGACAGTCAGAATGTTCCAACTTCTGTTGATCATGAGATTCCTGTTCGACTAAGAAGGTCTGAAAGGATTTCTAAACCACCTCATTCGGCTAAAGATTTTGTTTCTTCTTTTGACTCCATGACTAACACTGTCTTTAGCACTAACCATCCTCTAGACAGATATATGCATTACAATTCCATCAGTTCCACTCACAAAGCCTTCCTCTCTGCTATTTCTAGCATACCTATTCCTCAGTCATTTAATGAAGCTAGGACAGATTCTAATTGGCAACATGCTATGCAACAAGAGTTTGATGCCCTTGAATTAAATAAAACTTGAGAAGTGACTGATTTACCTTTAAACAAGAAACCTATTGGGTGTAGATGAGTGTATACAGTTGCTAAGGGATATACACAACAAGAAGGCATAGACTATACTGAGACTTTTTCACATGTTGCTAAACATGTTACTGTTAGATTGGTGATTTCTATTGCAGCTATGAACCATTGGCCTATTTGGCAAATGGATGTTACTAATGCTTTTCTACAAGGAGACTTGCTTGAGGAGGTGTTTATGAGCATACCACCAGGTTTTAATCTTACAGCAAGGTCTTCTACTAACAGGCCTCATGTATGTAAACTGTTAAAATCACTCTATGGCTTGAAACAAGTATCCAGACAATGGAATTCAAAATTTTCTGAGGCTATGTATAATCATGGTTTTAAGCAATCAAAAAATGACTATTCCTTGTTTGTTAAAATCAGGGGGAGTAGTGTTGTGTATCTTTTGGTTTATGTGGATGATATCCTTATCTCTGGTAATGACATAGCCTTGATGACATAAAGATTATTTGAATAAGACTTTTCATATGAAAGATTTAGGTGATCTGAAATTTTTCTTGGGTATTGAGATTGCTAGAAATGGATCTGGTATTATTATGAATCAAAGAAAATATGTTTTGGAACTCTTAGGTGAAACAGGTATGATAGGTTGCAAGCCTATTAGTACACCTATGGAACAAAATACCAAACTGTTTCATCATATTGATGTTGCTGATGACCCTATTTTTAGATAATGTTACTGAATATCAAAGGTTGTTGGCAAATTGATTTATCTATGCTTGGCCAGACCTGACATTAGCTATACAGTTCAGGTGCTTAGCCAGTTCATGCACAGCCCAAGGAAATCTCATCTCAATGCCATGTATAGGGTGTTGAGATATTTAAAGGGTAAGCCTGGCCTTGGTTTATTCATGTCCTCCTCTAATGATTTTTCTTTAAATGCCTATTGTGATGCACATTGGGCTTCTTGCCCATGACAAGGAAGTCACTCACTGGTTATGCTATCACTTTGGGTGGAGCCTTGGTTTCATAGAAAGTAAAGAAACAAAACACTATCTCAAGGAGTTTTGTAGAAGCTGAGTACAGGGCTTTAGGATCTGTCACTTGTGAAGTTCTCTGGTTATTAAGCATATTGAAATATTTGATGATTGAAGTGCAGCTGCCAGTGAATGTTCATTCAGATAGCAAGTCAGCCATCCAGTTAGCTGCCAACCCGGTTTATCATGAGAGATCGAAGCATATTGAGGTTGATTGCCACTTCGTTCGTGATAAGATTCAACAAGGCATTATTAAGACTATGTTTATTCCATCAAAGGAACAGCTGGCAGACATTGACAAAACCTTTGGGATGTGCTCAGTTTGGATATTTACTTGGCAAACTTGCAGTTCATGATATATTTGCACCACAAGTTTGAGGGGGAGTGTTGAAAGTATATTTGATTATGTTTAGTTGGAGAGTTGCTGTTTGTGTTTTACGCTTTTAGTTGTTTAGTTATTCTTAACAGTATACAGATATATATATATATATATATATATATATATATATATATATATATATATATATATATATATATATATATATATATATATATATATATAGCCGTTGCTTCTTCTTCTTAGGGTACACTTGTAATTGAGAACTATTCTTTTCAGTTCAATGAAAGATTTTATTCCCTTTTATGCATCATCTTAACAATGAACTGTTGCGTTTTTGCTAAAGAGGAAAAATTGACATATTTCAAGACCCTTATTAAATGGCAGCTTACGATTCAGGTGAATTTATGTTTCTCTGCAATCAAATCAATTTGAAATATGTCGGATTTCATGATATGCACTGTTGTTCGCATAAAAAGATTTGATCTTGGCTTGTAATATTAATGGTAGAAGTTCAATGGAATCATGGTGTTACAGATATAGCGCTGCCACTCGATAAATTATCCTCGGAAATTTGCATTAAAGATGGGTTATCAAGTTCTCATAGCAGGTGAATCTAGATCTCTTTTATTTTTTTCTAATGTATCTGTTTGTTCATGCTTGTGTGATTTATTTTTGTTTCTTTAATCTAAATTTATATATTCAACTGAAAGTTTAATATATAAGATTGAATGAATATGAGATTTTATGTTCTCTTTTCTCACTCATACAGGGGAAAGTTGTATGTAGTGTTGGTTTCAACTGGAAGTTTCAATCCTCCTACATACATGCATTTGCGCTGTTTCGGTAAGCACTTATCAGCTTAAATAGATCCCTCAGGTCTTTTTATTTCATATCATTCTGTTAATTGCTAGCCATTTTCTCACAAGATTTGAGGTTATATATAGTTAAGTGAGTTGTATGAGTATGATGAAGTTGACGGGCTAATAATTTATCCATCTATGTTGGATTTTTTGCAATTTTTGGTATTGAATTGTTGTTTGGATACTCAGAGTTGGCTAGAGATGCTGTAAATTCACAAGGGTTTTCTGTTATTGGAGGTTATATGTCACCTGTAAACGATTTATACAAGAAAAAGGTAATTTATAGATATTATGATTTATGAGCAGTTTTTTACTATTTTGCTTCAATGAAATTAAAGCAGGTCAATTTTTAGGAAATGATGTTAACCATCCTTGAGGTAAAGGAAATAAATAAGGCTCCGTTTGTTTGACAGGGAATGAAATCTAAAATGGGAATAAAATTTTTGGTAATTTGATTACTAAAAATCTGATTCCATAACAGTGTTTGCTTGTCAACAAAAAATTGGGTAAGGATATCTATTATTGTTTTTTTTTTTTTATGTTTGGTTCAAGCACATATAATAAAGAATGAAATCTAAAATTAAAGATTTTGACTTAAATACCCTTATTTTAAACCATATTTTTATAATCTAATTATAAATTTTCAACCATCGTAGAATATTTGATATTATATATATACATAAGTGTATATAAACATATATATTTAATTTGGTTAAATAATAATAAATAAATAAAATATCAATTTAATTCAGTTGCATTATCCTCTTTTAGAAAAATGATAATTAAATTGAACATGCTTATATTTTATTTACATATTGTTTGACTTTTAAAAAAATTTATACATATATGAATTTTTCATATACCAATGCATTGATAATTATTTTAAGTCAAAACATATTATTGTTTATAAATAAAATATATTAATTATATGTGACCAACACTCATTGCAAAAGTACTATCACAAAAATAACATAGCAATTTTATAATTTCATTCAATAAATAAATATCACATAAAATGAAATTACGATCTATTTTGACAATAAAAATATTTTAAATAAATTAAAAATACGAAACTATTTCTTCATAATAATAACTTAAATGAAATAAAAAAATAAATAACTATTTTTATTGATTTTGTATTATATTTGATATAGGGGTAGTAAGGGCATTAAAATATTATATTTATGATTACCTTGATATGGTAATCACATTACCTCCAATAAATAAGGTATTGTGATTCCCTTATTTGAGATGATAATTCTCATATGTTGGGAATTAGATTGCATTCCATAATATCAAATAAAAAATACCAAACAAAGTTATTTGACTTTTGGTAATTATATTCTCTATTTTGATTCCATTCCCTTGACAAACAAACGGAGCCTAAGTATTTTGATATAAAATCATCTGTCTACTCTACTCTCTCTTAATCTGCACATTTCTGTATTATGTATTTATATAATCACTCTTTGGGTCCTTAAATACTTTTCTACAGTTTATCTTATGGAAACCTCGCATTATATACATGTAACTTGGTGGTTGTAATATAAGGTTGTAATATAAGTTTGTAATATAAGGTTTCTCAATACTTGTTATTTTTGACCTACTGTCTCAGGCCTGATATGTGCTGAACATCGTATTGCTATCTATAATCTCGCTTGTCGAAGTTCCGATTTTGTTATGGTCGATCCATGGGAGGTCTCTCTCTCACACACACACACACAAAAACACACACATGTGTCAAAATTCAATCTTCAAAGATCAAAATTATCAAACTTGATTTTGATCAAAATTATCAAGCTTGATTTTTGACAATTTTGAAGGTTGAAAAATGTGATGTCATGCATGACATATTTTTCGGTCAAAATTGTCAAAAATGGCGGGCGAAGCTCTCCTATAAATAGAGCTTCGTCCATTGTTAGAAATCATCCCGAAAACATTTCTCTTTCTCCCTATAAAACTTTCTTCTCCTTTTGTTTGCTATAAAAGAGAGTGTGAGAGTGTTCTTCCTAGTTCGAGACGGATAAAATTATTCCGCTCTTGTGATTAGTGAAGACGTTTGTAATTTCTTTCATATTGATATTATCATAGCCTTGTCCCGTGGACGTAGCCTAAATTGGGTGAACCACGTTAAATTTCGTGTCCCTTATTCTATATTTTATTGTTGTCTCAATTCAAATAACGTCATATTCCAACGCTTCCGCAGCGCGTACCGCCTAACAGTGGTATCAGAGCCAGGTTGGAGTACCGTTCACAAGAAAGTTTCCGTTAGTGTATATATAATTTTAGTAGTATAAATTAAATACTATCGGGAAGTTCAGTCCAGTGAGCTTACTCGGGGAAAGTATTATTTATATGGCACTATATTTTGTATACTACGGTCCGAGGTGAAACGGTTGCTTTAAAAATGACGGCGAAATTTGATATTGAGAAATTCAATGGAAATAATTTTTCATTGTGGAAAATGAAAATAAAGGCAGTATTATGAAAGGATAATTGTCTTATGGCAATTGAGGATAGTCCGGCGGATATCACTGATGATAAGAAGTGGGAAGAGATTGATGGTAATGCTGTGGCCAATTTACATTTGGCGTTGGCAGATGGAGTTATGTTCAGCATTGCGGAAAAGAAGTCAGCCAAAGAAATTTGGGATACGCTGACGAAACTTTACGAAGCCAAATCGCTACACACAAAAATATTCTTGAAGTGAAGACTTTACACTTTACGGATGGCGGAAACCACGTCGGTGACCGAACACATCAACGTTCTAAATACATTATTTTCACAACTCACTTCAATGGGTCATAAAATAGATGCAAGTGAACGTGGAGAGCTTTTACCAAAGCTTACCTGATTCATATGATCAACTTATCATCAACCTGGCAAGAAATTCTACCACGGATTGTCCAGTATTCGATGATCTTGCGGCCGCGATTTTGGAAGAGGAAAATAGGTGCAAGAACAAGGAAGACAGATTGGCGAATTCCCAACCGGCAGAAGCTTTGTCGATGGCAAGAGGAAGATCTATGAGCGTGGGTCGAGTGGGAACCATAGTCGTGGCAAGTCCCAGACATGGAGTAAAAAGCATATTAAATGTTACAATTGTGGTGTAAAGGGGCACTACAAAAGTGAGTGTCCGAATCCCAAGAAGAATGAAATTTCCAAAAGAAAGGGCCCTGAGTCATCTAATGCTCAGGCTAATGTAGCAGAAAATTTGAGTGATGACGATATACTATGTAGCGAGGCATCAATATCTGCAGATGACAGAGCAAAGTTTGATGATGTGTGGCTGATCGATTCCGGTGCAACATGGCACATGACGTCCCGTAGAGAATGGTTTCAAAACTATGAACCGGTTCGTGGGAGACAGGTGTACATGGAAAACAATCATGCCTTGGAGATCGTTGGCATAGGTACTATCAAAATAAAGATGTTCGATGGTACAGTTCGCACTATTCAAGGAGTTCGGCATGTAGAGGGTTTAAAAAAGAACTTTGTCTGTTGGACAACTTGATGATCTTGGGTGTGTGACTCACATTGAAAATGAGTTATGAAGATTATCAAAGGCGTGCTTATTGTTTTGAGGGCAGAAAAGATCGCATCAAATTTATACATGTTTAAAGGTGACACGGAGCAGGGAGCTAATGCGTCGATTGCATCGACCAGTTCGGCAGAAGAGATGACAATATTGTGGCACAAGAAACTAGGCCATATGTCAGAGAAAGGTCACAAGGTTCTCTCTGATCAAAAGTTACTCCCAGGGCTTACAAAGGTAATTCTACCACTTTGTGAGCATTGTGTTACAAGTAAGCAGCATAGGGTTTCGTTTGGACGATCTATCAATAGGAGCAACTGCATCTTGGATTTGATTTATTCAGATGTTTGGCAATCACCAATTTTGTCTGTTGGAAGAGCAAAGTATTTTGTCTTTTTCATTGACGATTTCTCGAGTAGATGTTGGGTGTATCCAATCAAGAAGAAAGCAGACGTGTTTGAGTTCTTTAAAGTTTTCAAAGCGCGGGTGGAACTTGAATCTGAGAAAAAGATCAAGTGCCTAAGGACAGACAATGGAGGAGAATATACCAGTCATGAGTTTGAAAAGTTCTGTTAACAAGAAGGTATCAAACGACAGTTAACCACGGCATACACTCCACAACAGAATGGAGTGGCAGAGCGGATGAATAGTATGCTGTTGGAAAGAACAAGAGCGATGCTAAAAACTGCGGGCCTAGATAAACCATTTTGGGCGGAAGCAGTCAGATCTGCCTGTTATGTGATCAATCGATCCCCGTCATCGTCGATTGATCTGAAGACGCCGATGGAGATGTGGACGGGGAAGCCAGCTGATTATTCTCGGTTACATACATTTGGAAGTCCTGTGTACGTGATGTACAATTCACAAGAAGTCACGAAATTGGATCAAAAATCCAGAGAGTGTGTATTCTTGGGTTATGCTGATGGTATAAAGGGGTATCGCTTTTGGGATCCCACAAACCACAAGGTTGTCATCAGCAGAGATGTAATATTTGTAGAAGATAAGCTGCAAATGGTAAGGAATGATAGCACTGGTAAAGAAAGTTCAGAAACTACGACGATTATGGTGGAAAATAGTCCAGAAGATCATGATACAGATTCCTCAGAAGTAGAATCAGAGCACGAAGAAGATCCAGTCGGAGGTGAGGCTATGGAAGTCCGCCGGTTAACTCGAGAAAGACGAGTACCGGGCTGGCTCTCAGAATACATTACTGAGAGCAATGTAGTATACTGTCTTTTAACGGAGGATGGAGAGCCAACAACTTTCCAGAGGCTTCTAGAAGTCAAGACGCGGCTCTATGGAGGACAGCAATGCAAGAAAAGATTGAAGCCTTACATAAAAACCAAACATGGGAGCTTGTTCAGTTACCACGAGGAAGGAAAGCCATTGGAAATAAATGGGTTTATAAGATCAAGCGTGATGGCAATGACCAAGTGGAACGATATCGTGCTAGACTGGTGGTGAAAGGTTATGCTCAGAAAGAGGGTATTGACTTCAACGAGATATTTTCCCCGGTGGTTCGACTTACAACAGTCAGGGTGGTCCTGGCGATGTGTGCTGCATTCGACTTACACCTGGAGCAGTTGGATGTGAAAACTGCATTTCTTCATGGAAATCTTGAAGAAGAAATCTATATGCTCCAACCAGAAGGTTTTGCCGATGTAGGCAAAGAGAACTTGGTTTGCAGGTTAAACAAATCTCTATACGGTCTCAAACAGGCGTCGAGGTGTTGGTATAAGAAATTTGATTCCTTCATTATAAGCCTTGGATACAATAGACTTAACGCAGACTATTGCACGTATTGCAAAAGGTTTGGTACGGATAACTCGTTCGTTATTTTGTTATTGTATGTGGACGACATGTTGGTCGTAGGGCCCAACATTGGTCGGATCCAAGAGTTAAAGGCACAGTTGGCTAGGAAGTTTGAAATGAAGGACTTGGGACCGGCAAACAAGATTCTAGGGATGCAAATTCACAGAGACAGAAGTAGCAGGGCGATTTGGCTGTCACAGAAGAATTATCGGAAAAAGATCTTGCGCCGCTTCAATATGCAAGATAGTAAGCTAATCCCAACCCCTCACCCTGTTAACTTCAAGTTATCCTCTAGTATGTGTCCTAGCAGTGAAGCAGAGAGGATGGAAATGTCTCGAGTACCGTATGCATCTGCAGTGGAAAGTTTGATGTTCGCTATGATATGCACTAGACCAGATATTGCACAAGCAGTGGGAGCGGTTAGTCGGTTCATGGCGAGTCCTGGAAAAGAGCATTGGGGAGCAATAAAGAGGATTCTGAGGTACATCAGAGGTTCCTCGGATGTTGCATTATGTTTCAGAGGATCAGATTTTACTGTTAAAGGCTATGTGGATTCGGATTATGTGGGTGACCTTGATAAAAGGAGATCCACAACAGGATATGTGTTTACTCTTGCGGACGGAGCTGTAAGCTAGGCTTAAAAGTTACACAGTGTTGTAGCTCTGTCCACTACAGAAGCAGAATACATGGCAGCTACATTTGCCTGTAAAGAAGCAGTTTGGATACAAAGGTTGGTTGAGGAGCTCGGGCACAAACAAAAAAGCGTTACTTTGTTTTATGATAGTTAGAGCGCCTTGCACATTGCAAGGAATCCGGTCTTTCATTCCAGGACGAAGCACATTGGTGTTCACTACCACTTTGTTCGTGAAGTGGCGGAGAATGAGAGTGTTGACATGCAAAAGATTCACACTCGGGAAAATATAGCAGATGTATTGACAAAGCCAATCAGTATCGACAAGTTTGTTTGGAGTAGATCCTCGATTGGCCTTACAGAAACATTGGCAACATGGACGGACAAGGTGAAAGGATGTATGAAGAACTAATTTTTCATTAGTCTTCAATTGGGAGAATGTCAAAATTCAATCTTCAAAGATCAAAATTATCAAGCTTGATTTTTGACAATTTTGAAGGTTGAAAAATGTGATGTCATGCATGACATATTTTTCGATCAAAATTGTCAAAAATGGCGGGCGAAGCTCTCCTATAAATAGAGCTTCGTCCATTGTTAGAAATCATCCCGAAAACATTTCTCTTTCTCCCTATAAAACTTTCTTCTCCTTTTGTTTGATATAAAAGAGAGTGTGAGAGTGTTCTTTCTAGTTCGAGACGGATAAAATTATTCTGCTCTTGTGATTAGTGAAGACGTTTGTAATTTCTTTCAGATTGATATTATCATAGCCTTGTCCCGTGGACGTAGCCTAAATTGGGTGAACCACGTTAAATTTCGTGTCCCTTATTTTCTATATTTTATTGTTGTCTCAATTCAAATAACGTCATATTCCAACGCTTCCGCAGCGCGTACCTAACAACACGAACAACTACTCAAAGATTACAATGTGTAATATACATACATACATATATTTATGTTACATACATTTCAATAAAATATCTAAAGTTTCTGTTGTAATAATCTTGTATTTATCTTGTACTTTGCCCGTTATTGAACTATTAAATTACATATCTATTGCCTTCACCAGGCAAGCCAGAGCACCTACCAACGTACATTAACAGTATTATCTAGAGTTAGGACTTCATTATGCAAGAGTAAAGTTGTATCCAATGGTAAGCTTTGAAATAGAGCCTTATTGAGCATACTTCCATTTTTTGTTAGATTTTTGAAAACTTCAAAATTTGAAGGGTTATTGATTAGCTTGTTCAAATTGATCACCGTGATTCAATTTTCTAAATTAAATTGCAATAATATAATAATCCTTCAAAGGTTGCTGATTTTATGAGTAACTCAATTTTCAGTTTTACAGTCTCGGGTTTATTTGCAAGTTTGTTGACTTGTTTTCTCTTCGGTTTCTAGATTTACTTAAAGTCATGCTCGTTTGTGGTTCTGATCTGTTAGAATCTTTTGGTTTTCCTGGATTTTGGATCTTTGATCAGGTAAATTCATATTAGCAAACTTAATTGCTGCATTTTTGTTCTTAATTTGAGTATTTAGACGAATTAGGAAAAACAATGCAACATTATAATATAGCATTTTCATATCGCCCCGCCATTAGAAGTAACTAGAGGCACTTTTTATGTTTATAATTCAGAATTTTTTCTTTTTTGTTATTTCTAATAATTAGCTGAGTACACTAAAACATGTGGGTTTTTTTTAGGTCAAGATTATATGTAGAGACTTTGGATTGGTTTGTATTCGCAGAGACGGTCAAGATGTTGAAAATATCATATCTCAAGATGAAATTTTGAACGAGTATAAGGTATAATCCATTTGAAGCATCTCTTTTTATATGAAAATTGAACAAGTTATAGCTTTTACATTTGGCTTTTTTTTTTTATTGCAGAATAACATCAGAATTGTAGACGAAATAGTACCAAACGGGATTAGTTCGACAGTATTGAGGTAAGAACATTTTGATTCAACTAAAAAAAGATATTTTGGGCAGATTTATATCATCTGCAACGGTATAAAATCTGGGCCGTTGATTGAGAAATATGATTTTATGTTTGTCGATGTTATTACATTCTGGGAACTGCATATCCAGAGGATTGTCAGTGAAGTATTTGACAGCAGATGAAGTAATAGAATATATTAAACAGAATGGTTTGTACAAGAAACAGAATGAAGAGTGATATAGTGTAGAATTATACGATAGTAGGAGTATGTGGTATAAATACGTTGATGACATTGATGTGTTCGAACTCGACTTGCAATTATTTTATGGTTTTAGTTATCGGGTTATTTTAGATGCGTCTTTATGATGATGATATCGGACAAAGATTAGGGTAAGAATGTAATAAATTTCTTGCCTATAACCTTTGATTTCCTAAAATACTATGTCGACTTTCGATATATCTACATTTCATATTTATCTTTTGTTGAATTTTAGTGTTTAATACATGTACAGTCTCACTTATTTGGTAATTACCACGATAGCCCTGGTAAGACAGTGATGACTTGCAAAATACGGGGTGAATTGTAATATGATTTTAGTGGCATTTTTCAAATAACGAAGTTTTTTGTAACAATTATAAGAGATTCTCCTGCCAAAGGGTATTTATGTAACTAGGCCTTTTTTCAGAAATGTATCTTTCTATTACAGATAATTTTTAAATATTTAATTTAATTTATTTTTTTTCAGGAAAAAAAGTAAATAAAAAGGCAAGATAAAGATAGATCCCACCAGCCACCAAGACTTGAACTCGGGTTACTGGAAAGAAATAGACTAAATCTACGTATCGTTAGATTTTTTCCTATAAAAATTAGGCTTTGAACCCGACATTTGTTAAACAACTGTCTAAAATTATATTAAATAATAAGCCGACAAAAATCCAATTGTTCTCAACGGGAAGCAATCGAATAGTACTAAATCGTTATTATTTTAAAATATAAATGGACCATCAAAATAAGTATAAAATATTTAAATAGTAAATGACACAACAATTGATGTAATATTCTCTCAACCTTCTAAATACATATATAATTACTTTAATTGCAACCATATTCTCTATATTTAATAAAAACGATATAATTAGAAAATATTTAAAAAGTTTGAACAATATTAAAAATTCAGTTTTAATTTCCTAATTAATCTCAATTTGAACCAATTTGACTATTCTCTAAAATTGAAAAAAAAACTGACACCTCAGATCATCTCCAACCCACGCTATAATAGCGTGGGTTGAGATGATTTTGGCGCTGGGTTGTCTCCAACCCAGCACCAAATGCTGCGCCAAAATTGGCGTAGCTATAGTGCTGCGCCAGTAGCTGCACCAATTTTGGTGCAGCTCCTTTATTTTTTTTTTGCAAATTTTTTAGGGTTTTTAATTTGGTCCTTATTCTTTTTTATTATTTTCATTGTAATAGTTTCTTTTAAATTTATAAAGTTTAATTTGTTTTCAATTTAGCCCTTAAAAGTTTAATTAGTTTTAATTGTACCCTATTCATTATTTTTTATTCAATTATACATTAAATTTCAGTTTATGATTAGATTATAAATATTTTTTTGTTACAACTTATGTAAAATACATATTTTATTATTAATTTTTTTGGATTTTGTTTGTGTGAATTTTATTTTTATTGAAATGTATATAAAATAATATTATTTTTATAAATTTTATGAACATAATATATTTTTTGGGTGAAAATGCATATTACGTAAAAGTATTGGGTTTTATTTGTGAAAGATTGTAAAATTATATAAAAGATGAGAAAAAAGAATATTCTTGAATATTTTTTTTTGTGCAGTGAATAGTGTTCTGGGTTGGAGTAAATTTACTTGGAGTGAATTTACTGTGCAATTTTTGCGCCATATTGGTGCAAAACCACTATTTGGGTTGGATATGAACAAACCCAAAAATAGACACGTCACGTCTGTATCCCCCACTTCCTCTCCAGTCTCATTCCATCCAGTTCCCTCCAATTCGAACTAGAGTCGTTGCCAAAAGTCAACGTTAGTAAGGAATAAAAAGGAAAAAAGTCGGCTGTCAGTCCAAAAACCAAGAAACCAGACATATATGCTTTACTGTGTGCTGACAGAAACAGAAAGAACCGCATAATCTACGGTTTTTTGCAGCGTAGAGTATTCATATATGGTTATAAATACTGTATAATTCTGCTAGGTTCCAAATGTAGCGACAGCATTACAGTCATTTAATCGGTGGCATGCATTTATATCGTTTCGCACCGATTATATAGGTAGAACCTTAAGCAGAATTAATCACTTTTTTTCGAATTTTCATTCTGGGCATTTTTTCTTTGAACGTATTTTGTCTGGGCTAGGGTTTTCTTTCTAGTGGGTAATCATGGCAGTGCCAGTGACGGCGGCAACTGGTGGTGATGAGGGGTTGAAATGTGAGAAGATTAGTGGTGGAGGTATGTGGAGATGTAATCTGATGGCTTTGAGTGGGCAAACCTTGTGTGAGAAACACTTGTTGTCGTCTCAGAGGCTTGAAAAAAAGAAGAATTGTGAAGAAAACAGTGGTGTAGATAAGAGTGGTAAAAGGGGTAGGCCGAAGGGTAAGAAAAATAGCGAGCAAATTGATGTAGGTAGAGTTGGGATCGCGCTATCTGTGCGTAATAATGTAGTTTCGAACGAGGCTGTAATGGGAAATGTGAGTGAAAAAATAACTGAGGGTTCGAGTGGTTTAGAAGGAAATGGAGTGGATATAGTTGTCAAGAAGAGAGGGAGGCCAAAGGGTTCGAAAAATCACAAGGAAACAATAAACGAGACTAATAAAGGTATGACTCGTCGGATTGGAAGGCCATTGGGTAGCAAGAATAAGAACAAAACCGAAAATGATGGTGTAGAAGGTACTGTGGAAATAGTTCGTCGAAGGGGAAGGCCAAAGGGTTCTGAAAACAAGAAGAAAACAGTAAACGAGGATGAGAAAAATGGTGGTACAGAAGGTGACGTTTCTAATCGAAATGGTGGTGAAAGTGTGCGCCGAGTGGGACGGCCAAAGGGCTCCAAAAACGCGCAAAAGATGGTAAACGAGGCTGAACAATGTGATTGTATAGAAAACAATGCTTCTAATGTTGGCCAAAATGGTGATCGTTTGAAATTCAAAGATAGCGATGATACTGCCAATAGACACCCGTTTTAGTGAACAAAAGGGTGCTGAAGTTAATACTAAGAGGAATGTTGGTGAAGTTAGGCCAAAACCTTCAAATAACGATAAGAAAACCGTTGAAAAAAATGGCGAAAAACATATTATTGGTGCTCTTGAAACTGAGCATGGGAATAGAGTTGTCGAACGAAAGAGAAAACAACGATCAACGAGTATTGTCTCAACTGAGGTATTATTGCCTGAATCGAACGAAAGACTTCGTAAGAGACAAAAGATGAACGTGAACGAGAATGAGAATGATGCATGCATGGGAAAGAAAAAGAAGTCGAATTTCTCGGTAATTTCGGTGAGTTTTTCTTACACGTGTTTAAGCCCGTTTGGTTATCATGAGACTTTTAAGCCTGTTTCGTCACACTTGTCTTCTTTCGTGATGATTATCGTAATTATTAAGACCATATTAGTATAACATACGACACTGATATGTGTATATGGCTTCTTTTGGCAAGAAGATTTATAGTTCTTTTGCTAGCCATAAATGATCATTCTAATAGGACTCGAGTTTAACTTCAAACGGTTAACAATTATTGCGCAAAGAGGGTGCAAAAGTTGTTCGTCCACTTCAAACAGGAATTTATTAGTCGTTTACTTTTACGAAAGCAAACTTAAAGTGACTTTGGCGTAGTATTTAACAATATCTCGAAATTTATGATGTCTAATTGTGAAAAAAATGTTACATTCTTTAGTATTTCATCTTTTCTTGGACCTATATTGGAACTTAATTATTTTGAGACGTCTTTCTACAGGGCGCCACCACAAGAAATGAGCGAATCAGGTTGACGTGCCATCAATGCAATAAGAGCAAAAAAAATGGCGGCGTTATCTGCTCAAATTGCAAGAGTAAACGATACTGCTTTGACTGCATTGCAAAGTGGTAAAAAATGGCCCTTTTTTTTGTGAAAGATAATTAATGAACTTTTTATATTAACAACTTAAACTTTTTCACGACATATTTGTAGTGATTTCTATTGTTTAAATGTTTCCTAAGATTAGAAATCTTGCTGTAATGAAGGTACCCGAAGAAAACAAACGAACAAGTTCAGAGATTGTGCCCGTTTTGCTGTGGGAATTGCAACTGCAGATCTTGTCTTCAAGCAGATGTACTCGATAAAAACTAACGTTGAATTTGTCCCTATGCTTTTTTATTTTTTGTTTGGTTGATTATACGTTGCTTTTTTGTTATTTAGGTGTTCGAATGAACGAAGATGATGTAGAATTAGCAGCTTTTGAAGAAGGTGAACGGGTGTACTGGTATGTGGGCTTAAATCTCCAAAGAAATATACACTATAGATTATACAAATTTGCGATTTCTTGATTTTCGACATGGGATTTGAGTTCTAACAGTGTCAAAGATAAATCCCAAATCTTTTTTGACAAATTTAAGGTCGTTTTGGCAGTTTTCAAACGATAAAAATCTCAATGTTGTGTTGCTTTGATATATGTTTCTGCGTTAAGGTAGCTCGAGATCTAGTGACCTTATACCGCATTTTTTTTTCCGTTTCTGTCTTTTCAATATTGACGCTAGACTTAAATGTATTACAGAATGTCGAGTATTTGGCTGCTATTTCTGCATTTTCAACCGTAAATCCTTAAAACCGAGACCTATTAACAACCAAAATGTTTCTTATTTGACAGTAATAACTGCAAGACGTCCATAGTAAATTTGCACCGAAGCTGCCCCAACCCTGTGTGTGCTTATGACCTCTGTCTCGATTGCTGTTGTGAACTCAGAAACGGCATTAAACCAGGAGGTATCGAGACAAAACCATCCTCAAATGGTAATGAAATTGATTTACACAACGGGCTCGTAAATAACGGTTTGTGGGAAGCTAAGAATAACGGGAAAATACCATGTCCCCCTAAAGAACACGGTGGCTGTGGAACAAAAGATTTGGAATTAAGACGCATTCTTAACGCAAATTGTGTGGACAAATTACTACAAACAGCAGAGGATGTTACTGTACACAACAAATTTGTAATTCTGAAAATCAAGAAACACAAAAATTATGACAAATGAAATTTATATAGATCAAAAATAAAATATGGGGTACAAATCTCTATTCTAATCCTCTGATTCTTCCTTCAAGAATGTTGACTTGAATATTGGAGTTGACTTTGCTTCTTTGATCTTCTCCAACGTTGACTTGAATGTTTGTAACGTTAATTCGAGGGCTTGACAACTTAATCTCGGATCAAACATTGAATTTGATATGGAATTTGAAATCTTCAAGGTTGACTTTGTGACCTTGATCTTCCTTGAATTTGATTTGAATTTCTATAACGTTAATTCGTAGGTTTAGCACCGTAATTACGAATCAAACGCTATAATTTGATGATCTTCTTCAAGAATGCATTGAATCTTCTTTGTATTTGAAGAACGTCTTGAATCTTCTTTGTATTCGAAGACTTCCCTAGAGAAAATTCTTCTTTGTATTCGAAGAACTTTCGTAGAGAAAATTCTTCTTTGTATTCGAAGAACTTCTCTATCTTTGATTGTACTTCTGTGTATTTTTTTATGAACTCCAAAGGACCATATTTATAGGTGTAGGATGGAAGACTTATGGATAATTAGGAATCCATTGATAATTATCCATTTGATTTAATAAATAATTATCATAATTTTGGAGTCATTTGATTGGCTGATAGAAGATCTAGATAGATCTTCTAGATATTATCCAAAAATTAACTTAAATTGATAATTATCCATAAATCAACTTGAATTGATAATTATCCAAAAATTAACTTAGTTGATAATTATCCATAAATCAACTTGAATTGATAATTATCCATTAATTAATTTAAATAGATAAATATCATTTGTCGTAGACGACTTTTGATTGGTCAATATTTCCACGTGGCATGATTTGATTGGTTGCAAAAATTCAATATCTACAAATGCCCCCTTGAGACTCGTTCACGGAAGTTTGGTTATTTCAAACCATACTTCGTAGTGGATGAGTCGCAACGTCTCAACATAAAAATCATGCCTTAAGAATAGCTTCGTCTTGTGCTTCTATACCACGAAAGTCTTTTCTATAATCGGTGTGCACTTAAAAATACTTTGTTGGCTTCCACTGGCAAGTCATCCATATCGGGCGGGATTTGCATGCCCCCATGTCATGAACATCACTTTTGAGATTACCTAGTAGAACTTTATTTCTATCTTGTAATCCTTGAGTGTATTCATGATTATGAATTTTTCTTCCAAATTCTTTTGAATGAGTGACGTCACTCTATCAAGAGAATCTGATTTTATTTGAATTTATGACTGAACTTATAGAAATTTAAGTTGCCTACGTACCCTTATGAAAAGGGATCAAGTCATAATGTAGTTCAAATTTTTTTTCCTTCATAGACACATATTTAGTTTATACTCTTCAAGGCTTGGAGTACATGGTTTGATTTGACTTGTAGACCTTTTATACTCGTGTCAAGGAGAACTTCATTTGATTTGATTTTGCGTGTATACCTTTTATGCTCATGTCAAGGAGAACTTCATTTGATTTGATTTGACTTGTAAACCTTTTATACTCGTGTCAGGGAGAACTTCATTTGATTTGATTTGGCTTGTAGACCTTTTATGCTCATGTCAAGGAGAACATCATTTGATTTTATTTGACTTCTAGACCTTTTATGCTCGTGTCAAGGAGAACTTTATTTGATTTGATTTGACTTCTAGACCTTTTATGCTCGTGTCAAGGAGAACTTCATTTGATTTAATTTGACTTCTAGACCTTTTATGCTCGTGTCAAGGAGAGCTTCATTTGATTTGATTTGACTTCTAGACCTTTTATGCTCGTGTCAAGGAGAGCTTTATTTGATTTGATTTGATTTGTAGACCTTTTATGCTCGTGTCAAGGAGAACTTCATTTGATTTGATTTGACTTGTAGACCTTTTATGCTCGTGTCAAGGAGGGGTTCATTTGATTTGATTTGATTTGATTTGTAGACCTTTTATACTCGTGTCAAGGAGGACTTCATTTGATTTGCTTTGACATGTAGACCTTTTATACTCGTGTCAAGGAGTGCATTTGCTTTTGTATTTATTGAAAGTTTAAACTCTTATCAAGGAGACTTGCTGATAGTTTATGCTCTTATCAAGGAGCATTGATGACAGTTTATGCTCTTATCGAGGAGCGTTGATGACAGTTTATGCTCTTATCAAGGAGCGTTGTTGACAGTTTATGCTCTTATCAAGAAGCGTTGATGACAGTTTATGCTCTTATCAAGGAGCGTTGATGACAGTTTATGCTCTTATCAAGGAGCGTTGTTGACATTTTATGCTCTTATCGAGGAGCGTTTGCTTAACATATTTAGTCGAAGTAGTGATGGCAAACATGAACGCCATCTTCATCCATATGATCATCATTATATTCAGGTATGGGCCCATCATTGGAAGCATTTGTGAATGGCTTGCCCCCTTTGTTGATTTCTTGTCTCCAAGGCTCTTGGATATATGACTCGTCAATTCCACTTGCAGCCATACTCAACTCCATATCATATGCTCGGGTGGCTAGCTCTTCAAACGTTGTCAGTTGAATTCCTTGAAGGATGTATCGAAGACCCCAATGCATTCCTTAAACGCACATTTCAATAGCGGAGGACTCAGACAATTTATCTTTGCAGTTGAGACTCAGATTTCTCCAACGATTAATGTAATCGATGACTGATTCATCCTTCCATTGACGGGAATTGGTGAGTTCAAGCATGCTGACTGTGCGATGAGTGCTATTGCTCCCAGTTGTTGATTGAGTTAGCACCAAGATCAATGTACTAGTCGAATGCATTGCCTTTCAGTGATCTAACAAATTGCTTGACTAGTTGATCGCCATAAGTTCCAGCGTCATTACATGTTTCAACAAAGTGCGCCACATGTTGCTTTGATTTCCTTTGCCATAACATTGATGGAATTTTGGGGATTGGTAGTTAGTTGGCATCTTCAAATTATTAATCCTTCGAGTGTATGGCTTGACATAAGCTAAAGGTATCATGGACCTCCCATTGTGGTTGTCTTGAATTGTGCCCATGATAAACTCCTTAAGTCGATCAGCTGGAATCGTCCCATCACTTGAAACTTGAAACTCTTTGACAATGAATCTTTCCTTCTCAACTAGATGTTGATTCTTTGACGCCTCAGCTTCATCGTGCGCCTCAACTTGTTTTTCAATTTCGTGTATGGCATCCACGTCGTCAGCTTTCTTCATCATCTTTGTAATTAGAGTGGCTTGCTTTTGAACATGCTTCATTAGCCCTTCAACAGCTTTCATTAAGTTTGCAATTTGCTCCTCAGGAGTTGTAACATTTGTCATCATGACAAATGCGATGTTCAAGTCACTTGATGTAGAATGTTGTGGAGATGGCAAATACTTCTCTTCATTATGATTGATTTCGTCACCAAGGTAGAATGGATCATCCTCAACATGCTCAAGTAGGAGAACCACTTTTGAAGATGTTTGTAACTTCATGGACATACTTCTTGTGGCGACGCCAATGGTTTCACTTGTGGAGTTTGAAGAATTTGGGATGACCATCTTGGATTCTACTATCTTCATAGCTTTGACTTGAGCATCCATTTGAACTTGTTGAAGTGAAGAGATGAGAGGGAGAGATGGTCCCACTGGGCGTGCCAAATAATTTGTACACAACAAATTTGTAATTCTGAAAATCAAGAAACACAAAAATTGTGACAAATGAAATTTATATAGATCAAAAATAAAATATAGGGTACAAATCTCTATTCTAATCCTCTGATTCTTCCTTCAAGAATGTTGACTTGAATATTGGAGTTGACTTTGCTTATTTGATCTTCTCCAACGTTGACTTGAATGTTTATAACGTTAATTCGAGGGCTTGGCAGCTTAATCTCGGATCAAACGTTGAATTTGATATGGAATTTGAAATCTTCAAGGTTGACTTTGTGACCTTGATATTCCTTGAATTTGATTTGAATTTCTATAACGTTAATTCGTAGGTTTAACACCGTAATTACGAATCAAACGCTATAATTTGATGAACTTCTTCAAGAACGCCTTGAATCTTCTTTGTATTTGAGGAACGTCTTGAATCTTCTTTGTATTCGAAGAATTTCGTAGAGAAAATTCTTCTTTGTATTCGAAAAACTATCGTAGAGAAAATTCTTCTTTGTATTCTAAGAACTTCTCTATCTTTGATTGTACTTCTGTGTATTTTTTTATGAACTCCAAAGGACCCTATTTATAGGTGTAGGATGGAAGACTTATGGATAATTTGGAATCCATTGATAATTATCCATTTGATTTAATAAATAATTATCATAATTTTGGAGCCATTTGATTGGCTGATAGAAGATCTAGATAGATCTTCTAGATATTATCCAAAAATTAACTTAAATTGATAATTATTCATAAATAAACTTGAATTGATAATTATCCAAAAATTAACTTAGTTGATAATTATCCATAAATCAACTTGAATTGATAATTATCCATAAATTAATTTAAATAGATAAATATCATTTGTCGTAGACGACTTCTGATTGGTCAATATTTCCACGTGGCATGATTTGATTGATTGCAAAAATTCAATATCTACAGTTACTCCAAACTATCGATTACCATTTGTAGACGGTTCGAAAAGCTGTTCGTCGTGTAATAATTCTGCTGAAGCAAGACAAGCAGCAAACAAGCAACATAGTAAAGACAACTATTTGTACTGTCCTAATGCTGTTGATATGGGAGATTGTGCGTTCGAACATTTTCAGACGCATTGGAGAATGGGCGAGCCCGTGATTGTAAAAAACGCAACGTCTCAAGCCTCTGATCTCAGTTGGGAGCCAATGGTTATGCTGAGGGCTCTAAAAAATGCAAGCAAAAAGCTCAAATCTAGTGGGGCCCATCTCGGGCTAACGCTCAAATCTTGAAAATTTATCAATATTTTGTAAATTGCAGGTTGAGATCAATATTCACCAGTTCTTTAAAGGGTATGTTAAGGGCGAAAGCATAAAAACGAGGTGTTGAAACTGAAGGATGGGCCACCTGCAAATCGGTTCGAAGAATGGCTACCGAGGCATGGCTCAGAGTTCATGTCTATGCTGCCGTTTAGCGATTATACACATCCAATATCGGGTTTTTTGAATCTTGCTACAAAGCTGCCTGATGGAGCCTTAAAGCCGGATTTGGGACCTAAAAGCTATATCGCATATGGACATCCAGAAGAACTCGGGAAAGGCGATTCTGTTACAAAACTGCACTGCGATGTTTCTGATGCGGTAATAACGCGCTAAATATATCGATTATTTCATCATAGAATCCTGTTTTTTCTGTTGCAAAACTGCACTGTGATATTTCAGATGCGGTAATAACGCCCTAAATATATCGATTATTTCATCATAAGATCCTATTTTTTCTGTTGCAAAACTGCACTGTGATATTTCTGATATGGTAGTAACGCGCTGAATATATCGATTATTTCATCATAAAGATCCTGTTTTTTTTCTTTAATTAATCGTTATAGGTATTTATTGGCTTTCGTAAATTATATGGTAATATTTCGTTCTTCGTTAAATTATCGCCTTTAATATGAGCATTTGATTCAGGTAAATATAATGACACACTCATCTGAGACGAGGAGCGCCATTCGTCAAAGCAAAGCGGTCAATGCGAAATATGGTGCTGCTGTTTGGGATATTTTTGGTCGCGAAGATGTGCCAAAATTATCGGAATATTTGAAAAAACATCAAAAATAATTTCGCCATTATCACAATTCTCGTGTGGATTCGGTGAGTACTTAATGCCCCTCGATATTTGATTATATTTATAAATCTCGAAACAAAACAAAAAAAATGATTTTTTCGACACGGGTTTTTATTTTTGCTTTAGGTTGTGCATCCGATCCACGACCAGAAGTTTTATCTGAACGAGAAGCACAAAAAACAGTTGAAGAAGGAGTTTAGTAAGATTTTGTTTCCTTTATTTTTTTCGGGGGAATTATAATTTCGTCCCTCAACAAAACTCCAATCGCAAAATCGGTCCTCCATGTTCTGTCTGCGTCAATTAAGTCCTTATCTTGTCAAAACAGAACGCTTTTAGTCCTGTCATTATCTTTTCCATCCAAATTGACGGAAAACTTCAAAAAATGTCAAATTATGGAGAAACTTACATCTTTTCATCCTTTATCTTGCTGCTAAATACATTTTTGTCCAATTACCATGAATCAGCCCAACATGCTTCCGAAATATAATTCAACATTCATAAATTCATACCTCTGTTTGACCTCCTTACTGCCGGGTATTCCAAGCCTCCGGTTTTACGGACTCGTTCCAACCACTCGACCGTAGAAGGTGGTTCTTAAGTCTTATCTCCTTCAGCAATACAAAGCACAGCCCTATTTCGTTTCATACATTAGGGCGTAGGGTGTATTACAGTATAAATGTCTAGTTCAATTTTTGAAAGCAAGTTGAAACAAAAGCCTCAAATTTTTATTGATGAAATAAAATTAGAATTACATAAACATACTCTACTCCGCTATTGGAGGAGAAATCTCTTTAGCCTCTCATATGAGGACTTACAAATTGTGGGAAATCCCCATATACTCGAAATTTGAAATACAGAAAAGCAAAGAAAAGATTACAGAAAAAGATTTTATTTTAAAGACTATAGACTTGGAAGAAAATATGTTGTGAAGAGTTGGAGAAAATTTTCGATGATCTCCATCTGCTTCATGCCTTCCCTTTTATAGCCTTCAACGACGGATTCCAAATGTGGATTCCAAACCTGTAAAATGTCCACCGACGACGCTCTTTCCATCTTTTATCATGTGGTCGGTCCCTCCTCTTTCCTTTGTCTGCCATTGCTTTGAAAAAGTTGTGGCTGAAACCTTTTTCTTTTTTTGAAAGGCATGGCCCGTTGGTTTTGTCATTGGCTAGTCCTTATCATGAAGACGTCATTGCGTTAACCATCTTTCTTGTACATTTTGCAGCTGTATATATATATTTTTTTTCAGCTGTCCCACTCTAAAACATGTTGTAATTTACAATGGACCAATGTTGATTAGGTCCTCCTTTGTTTTTTACATTTAAAAGTTTTTACCGCGGTTTGTAAAAACCCCGCGGATTTCTTGTCCTTTTACCCTTCTCCTGTTCACGGTCGGGTTTTTTTTTTCGTAACCCTGATCCGTGCTTCGAACAAGAGTTTCTCCTGGAGCTTGCAACTTGAGCAGATGTGATCGACCATCGACCCACATGCATCATATTGCATACTTTCTTCCTCGTGTTCTCAGTTGCTGGTAACCTGTTCATCCAAATTAGCATCCTTTTTTGTTCAAAAAAGTTTTCTGCGAATTCGGTATTTTTTCCTGTCATGGAATTTAGCAGGGACGATCCATTAATCTTGTTGGAAAAGATTTTGAATAGATACTTCACTTTGTCCATTTCTGTTAGACAAACCCAGAATCCCCACGCTCTTCGGGTGGAAATTTCATCTTCATTGATTGAGGCCACCAAAGGAGCCTCCCTTGTCTCGACCTTAACTCTATTGTAGGCCGTTATATCGGGTCTCTGTAATTTCATAAAATGAAACGCTGGATGAGATCCCTTACCTGCAATTTCTGGAGCAATTGATAATAATTTTATCTCCAGAACATCCCCTCTATTCAGATGTGGATTATTTTGTCATGAGTCAAACACAGCTTCACTAATCCATTCCGGTAATTTAGAAATTTTTGGAAAACCTGGTGACATAGTATGGATCGAGGCGAGTGCCCCAAAATCATACCATTCGTGAACCTCATCGGGTTCTGACCCTTCGCGCATCCAAACCCTGGGATATTTTCCGGATGTATCAATTATTGGTTGACTTGAAACAACCGGAGATTTCTCTTCCTGTTGTTCAATTGTTTTCCTTTTATCAGAGTCTGATATGGGACTTGTGCAAGCAGTACTTGAATCTTTCGCTACAGGTATAGAGTCATGTACTCTACGCACAGGGTTAGAGGCCCACTCTCTTAATTCTCGGGTCATCACCGAAGTAGATGCCTTTTGAATTGGTTCTTGTAATGCCTCAAACAGGGATCATGAGGCATATATTAAACTCCTGATTGAATTCTGGACAGTGTCCAGATCAACTCGTTGTATTTGTCCAGCTGCCTCAGCGTTAACTGATAGCTGACCAAATTGCTTGTCTAGCTCCTCAAGGTTCTCCCTGAGATGCCTATACCTTGTAAGGACGGAATTTGCTTCAGCTGTTTTCATCTCTTGTTAGGAAATCTGCAAGTATATTTTCATGAGATTTCACAATGATTATATCAAAACAATAGTATTGACATTCTGCTTGCCATCTCATAATACGAGCCTTTTCTATTTTTGATTCTAATTTGTTTTTCAGAAAAGCCTTAACATTCGTATTATCTACTTTTAAAATAAACTTCTTTGCTAAGAGAAATAATGGCCATTTTTTGAAAGCCTTCCATACAACAAAGAATTCCTTTTCGTTGATATGCCAAAATGCGGCTTGCTGTTCTGTGAACAACCCTCCTGCATATCTACAAGGTTCTTCCCCTGTAGTAGTCTTTTTCATTAGAACATCGGCCCAATGAAAATCATTAGCGTCTGTATAAACAACTAAATCATCATTGTCTTGAGGAATTGCGAGTTTTGGCAAGTTACTACAAACTTGTTTTAGCTCACGAATTCTTTGAGTGTGAATTTCTTCCTACTTCCATTTTGAACTCTCTGTTTCTTTCAACGGAGGTCGAAAATCCTTTCTATACTTTGCAAGGTTCTTGATGAAGATTCCTGCAAAGTTAACAACTCCTAAAAAACTTTGAAGCTGTTTTTTATCTCTAAGAATGTAGGGAAAATTGTGGATTTTCTCCACAATGTGCTCCTAAAGCTCAATACCTGCTTCGTCAATAAGAATACCAAGAAATTCAACCTTAAGAATACCAAGAAATTCAACCTTATTGACCCCAATAATTGCTTTCATTTTAGAGAGCACTAATCCTTCCTTATGACATGCATTGGAAAAGATCTCTAAATGTTTAATATGTTCGTTTATGTTTTTAGATGCGATCAAAATATCATCAATATAAACAAACATAAATTCAAAATAATCTTTAAACAGATTATCCATTTTTCTTTGATATATCTGAGGTGCATTGACAAGACCCATAGGTAGCACGTTCCTGATATACTGACCTTGTGGTGTAGAAAATGCTGTATATTTTCTGGATTCATTTTTAACTTAATCTGATAGAAACCAGATTTGCAATCGAATTTTGAAAACACTTTGGCACCTTTGATGCAATCAATTAAGTGTTCTCTGCTTGGGATATAGTTACCAGTAAACTCTAATATCTTATTGATACCTTGATAGTTGATAACTAGTCTAGCTTTACCCCTTTTTATTTCACCATGATTTCTTACAAGGAAACCAGGGCTACTATAAGCCGATACTCAAGGTTCAATGAGTTTAAGATCGATATGCTCTTTGATAATCATTTGCATATCTTTCTTATCCATCATATTCATTTGGATAGGCTTGTATCGAACGTACTCATACTTACATTGGTCCTTAACCTTTAGAGTTGCTTCGATCTTGTTCTTGTTCCACCAAGCCAAAGGATCCTCATTGTAATTTCTTTGGATTAGTCTTTTAACATGTTCGAGAGAGAGCTTACTCTCTTCGTCCATACACCAGTCAAGTTTCTTGTTTTGTAGGGCGTTTTTGAAGAAATATATTTCTTCTTTAGTGGCCTCACAGAACCCTTGTTGCCTAAAAGGCAATAGAGCTTTGCCAAATTTTCTTTTATCCTGCATCTTAGGATTGGTTAGTTTGGCCTCGTCCTCACCATGTTGCTGCGAAAATTTATTGGCATAATGCGATTAAATGCCTTTTCTCGCTGCATAACCTGTATCTCACTTCCACAGTTAGTAAAAATTAATACATTTCTCGTATTATCTTGCACATACCTTGCAAATGTTTGGATAAAATTATTACCCAGCAAGATATCTGCGCCAGTATCATGAAAGTAAATTGGAGGCATTTTTACCTTAAACCAAGGTGTCCCAAATGCTCCTCCCATCATGATTTTTGTTTCTCGTTTACCTTTATTGAGTATAAGAATTTTTCTCGAAAAATCTCTTCCTGCAATAATAGGTAAAGTTTCCATAGCATTGATAGGAAAGACTCTGGGTTTTGCTGTGCAAATACCTGAACCAGAATCAATATACGCAGAGAAATATTCTGTTTTATATTGATCATAGATAATACCAATGGAAATGTATATAGAGAATAGGCTAGTCATTCAACTCTGATGAGATGACCATCCAAACTGAATTCCATACCTTTTCCCTAGTTTATGTTCCTCGAGGAAGCTTAGACCCAGGGTTACCACTCCTGGTTCTCTACCAGCCAGACCTACTACAAATACTTCTTGGCCCGCCATTTCCAACATACCTTCATATTTGCCAACCGTTGTTTGCTGCAAGTGATATAAGTCATCACAAGGGAAATAATTTTCCATTTTTGTGATGTCGAATAGTACCTGCACTTCTTTCCATCCTTCAGGGCATCTAAATTTTACATTATCTACCCTAATGACTTGCGGGGTTGCATCCATGAGCAACTCTTTTCCTTTTAAATCTTGTATCCTTTCTTCTGAGAAGGACATCCGACTATTAAATTCCATCCTAGAACTAAGTGTTCTGTTTAAGACAGGATGGTCTTTAATGATAATGTCTACTCCTCCAATTCTAGGTATTTGAATTGGATCAGGTGTCATCACTTTAGCAAATTCCTTGAAGATTCGGAGAATTTCAATATACTCTTTCCGTAGGAAAAGATCCGAATGATGTGTGTTGGAAAGTGCATATGCTATTCTATAAGTTATAGAATACGGCCTATTTCCTTCATTCATAAGATCATTTCTTTTGAAATCTTGATGAAGGGTTAAAACACGGTTAAAATCTTGGTCTGCTAGGTTATATGCAATTCTTGGATGAATATCAAAAATAAGTTTTCCTGCATATAAATTCCCTACCATTGTACCAAGGCAGCCATCTCTTAGGTTATTGATTCTCCTATCCATTATTGATAAATGGATTTCTGAATCAATTCCTTCCTTAAAAGTTGCTTTTATGACAACTTCAATGGTTCCTATATGGATCCATTGCATAGTCATTGCTACTTCCTCTCGTAGCCTGCCTAATTCTTCAAGAATCTCTTCTTTAGGAATTAATTGCATATCCATCACATTCCCTGTAAGTTCCATAGGAATTGCAAATTCTCCCGAACTTACCTTGTATATAATGTGATGTTTTCTTTGGTTTAGTCCTATTTGATTTAGGACTCGGCTAAAACCTCCAATTCTAAAACCATCATATGGTCCAATATTGGAATTCTGCTTCATAATTCTTTTCAATGTTCGGTTTGAAACCGATATTCTCAAAAAGAATCCAGAAAGGCTTTCAGAAGTCTGAAGCCTATCTACTTCATTGTATTCAGTCTGATTCGGTTGAAGATCCATCCGAATCTCCTTCAATTTCTTCCTCATATACACTTTCGTTTGAGGGGAAATTTTTGAATTGGAAGATAGGTACCAAATCAACATAAAAGACTGCATCCAATATATCAGCCGTAGCTTTAAATTGGCGGGCTTCTCGCTTTTGTGGACAATCCGGGGATATGTGTCCCTTTGCCCCGCAAGTCCAGCAGTTACAGTCTTTGAAACTTTCATTAGCTCGGGTGTGAGCTCTTTTAAAAGTCCGTCGAGTCGGGTCCGATCACTGGATCTTCTATCAGTTTGTCTAGATCCATGTGAGGATGCCCTCATAGGTCCTTGCCTTTAGCCCGATTTATAAGATCGGCCCTTGGTTTTAGACCACCATGATCTTCATCTAAATGAAGGTTTATTTATGTAACCCCTGTTGTCGGTGTTACTTTCCTTTTTCCTCTTCTTCTTTTGCTCGCTTGTTTCCCCAATGATTGTTAGGAAATTATTGTTTTCATAACAGAGAGGAGTTCTCTTCATCTTTCCTCTCAACTTGTTCATCTTTTTCTGGAGTGAAGCTTGAGCACACCAGTCCTTTAATTTGTCTTTGAGGAATAACATTCTTCTGGCTACCGAATCCAGCTGGCCTTCGGGAACCTTGTAGCTTTGTATCAATATTTCTCGCCATGAGTTGCAAATCTTAGAGAAGAACAAAGGTGCTGCTACATCCGTTGGGACTCCACTTTGAAAGAAGTATTTGCGAAACCAATAGATATACTCATCTATTGCACAAATATTTCTTAATTCCATACCAAAGAGAGTTTTCATGTTCTCTATAGTTTTTTCAGAATTACTTTCATCGAAGTATCCATCTCCGATGAAATGAAGCTTTATAAGCCTTTCGAATCTTTCTGCAATGGTGCTTTTGGATTCACCATCCAGAACTCCTTGTTTGGTTGAGGCAGGTGTTTGGTCCCAACCAACCTTGACTGATCCCTCTAAATTCAATTCCATCAATCTTACGAAGTTTTCTTTGTCGAGTTCTAGAGTGGTGGCCGCTATTTTCATGGCAGCTACCCATTCATCGATTATTTTTTCGATATTCCGAAAATCGATGATATCCTGATTCAGAATAGTTCCATAAGGGTGCAAGGGCTGAGACATCATCCTAGCCCATGGTGTATCTTTTGGTACCCTTTTTGGATTTCTCCCTGGATTCTCTTTGAGACGCGTTCCAACGAAAGTTGGCGTTGCATTAGTGTAGAAATCCACACCCTCACGCATCGAACTATCCTCTAGAGGATTATTAGATGCAATACTTCCTTCCGGAGGTGGTAGCGCCGATGGTACCACAGTTGTCACCTCTTAGGTTTAACATTGACTAAGTCTACCATCCCTAACTGGGAGAAAGATTCAGCCAATTCTTGTAGATCGGATACATCTACTCGTGAGACTTCCATTAATTAATCCTTTTGAGGATTTCATTAATTTTATCTTCTTGTGTTTTGGGCCGCGGAATTTCCGTTGCCTTACCTTTCTGGTGCAAAAAGGGTACTGGCCCAAAAGCATCACGGATGCGGTCTGTATTGGATGAACCAATACGACCCTTCCGTTTTTCACCTAGATCTGATTTTTTTTTTCAGATCTACTATTGAGTTTTTTAGATCGGGGAGGATCTGTAATATCTCATCCATCTTTTGGTTCAATTGCTCTATTTTCATAGGTAGACAGATCAACCTATGACCATAATCTTGAACCATTTTTTGAACTTCTCTAAGATTTTGGGTGATCTTAGAGGTATCAGTTTCAGTATCGATTTTTGTCCATGTTGGACAAAATTCTTTCTTTTCGTAAATCGTTGAACATATGTTCGTATGTTCCATTCTTGTTTAAATCTCCTCCGTTAGAGAGTAGAGTAATAAAATGCAATAATAATTAATTATTTCATCAATAAAACCTAAGGCTCTGATACCATTCTGCGGAAATATAACAAACATGTCCATAAGCAGCACATTTCAGGATTAAAAGTGTAATTTTCCCTTAAAAAAGCGCATTCCGTTAGTGATTTAACGGAAGTTTAACGGTGGGGACTATATTTGTGCAAAACTCGTATGTTGAGGGACCCAATTGACGCATCTGTAACAACAGGACCAATTTTGCGATTGCGTTTAAGTTCGGGGACGAAATCTATAATTCCCCCATTTTTTTTTCTCAAACGCTATTTTCTTAATCGCGATTTAAATTAACATAAAAAATATTACTCTCTTGTAATTAGAAATTGAGGCGTGGACGTTTGAGCAATATGTAGGCGAGGCGGTGTTCATTCCTGCTGGCTGCCCCCATCAAGTGCGCAATAGACAGGTGCATTTTTACTTGTAAAATACAATTTAAATGTCTATTTTTATATCTTAATTATAGTTTAAATCACTTAATTTTTCCCTCTAATTATAAATCAAGGTCATAATGTTGTTCATTTTACTAGTTTTTTAGCAATTTTTGCTCATTTACAAAGCTTATTATTTGACAGTCATGTACGAAAGTTGCTGCAGACTTTGTATCTCCTGATAATATTAAAGAATGCATCAGATTGACACAGGAATTTCGGTCACTTCCTCAATATCATAGATCAAAGCAAGATATATTAGAAGTATTTTCAATAATCAAATAGATATTTTTCATCTGTTTTTTGGTGATTAATCATGATTAATTCTGTATATTTGAGTTTCATCAACTTTTAATCTATTTACAGGTGAAGAAGTTGGCTGTATATGCTGCAAGTTCTGCCATTGATGAAGCTAGAAATTTGATGTCCAAATTTAAGTGAGATTTCTAAAAATTATCAAAATTTAACTGCCCTTTTACTTGATTTATTCTCTTAATCATTCGTTTTCATTCATATAATATGTTAATAGACGTATAATAGTTACCTTAGCTTGCTGCTAATTATTCATCTTTCGTTTTCTACTGTAGGAATAAAGCTCAGTAAAATCCTTCGGTTCTTTCGACGTTGATGATACAGTGAGATACAGCTTTCGCCATGGACGCTGCTGTATTCGTTGGATTCCTCTTCCTCAGACAGAAGGAATCTTTTCCCTTTCAGCGTCACATTCGCGTTATCCAGGACTGAATCTGGACTTAGAGGTAGCAATAAATTACAATAGATCTTTCTTGTTTAAATACAAATATCTGAAATTTAGCCATGAGCATTTGCCTAACACGGACCCGACCCGAACCAAAACGTACCTATCGGGTCTAACTTTTTTTAGTATGCGATTGGGTCTGGATATGAGTCGGGTCCAGGTAAAATATTTTTTTATGGGTATTTCATGGGTTTGATTTGGGTCTGGGTATTCCCCGCCCATTGACAGTCATGCCTGTAGAGGACACACTCAAACAAATTGAAAGCACCAAACCTCAATCTGCAACTGCTGTTATCTGTAAAATGCACGAAGAAGTGCCGCTTGAAGAGAGGTCGAAGAGTGATTATATCGGTATTGTGGTGCTTCTTGGAACGGTCCAAAGCATTGAGCTTAGCAGGTAATCACTTTCTTTTCATATCAATGGACGGGGATTGCGTAGACCCGGACCCATTCAATAAAAAACTTACTCAACCTGGACCCGACACATAAGGTGTTGAGACTCATACCCGGCCCGGACTAATGATACTATGGAGTTCAAGTCCGGATTGGGTTTGGTCAAATATTTACCCACGGGTATTTGAATCGAACATTACCTTTTAAAAGTACCCGCGGGTCTATACCCGAACAATACCTGAAATTTATCCATGAGCATTTGCCCGACACGGACCCGACCCAATCCGAAACATACCCAATGGGTCAAACATTTTTTGGTATGCAATTGGGTCTGGGTCTGGTGCAGGTAAAATATTTTTTGATGGGTATTTCATGGGTTCGGTTTGGGTCTGGATATTCCCCGCCCATTGACAGTCCTGCATGTCCCTATAGTTAGATCTTCTGCGGAAGTTTACATATCTTTGGTGAATGTAGGATGTTGGCATGATATATCGGTGAGGAACAAATGCTTGCAATTGTGTGTACAAACTACGCAATAGGGGATCATCTCCAGGTGAAAACCATTCCCGGGTTTGCAGTTAAATCAGGCTATCTCTACCTCGAGAATTTCTCATGTTCTGCATCGAGGATATTAGGTAACTCGAAATCGTTTCTTTTTTGTAGATAACATTTCATATAGCATTTATGTTTCAACTAACATGAAAGTGTTAACACATTGGCAGGCCGATGAACAACGAGCCTGGTAGTGGGCCCCCGAAGCCACTCCTCTTACCAATGCCAAAATCCTCGAACGGAGATTTGCCACAAGGTTTCTTGGGGCATGCCGTTAACCTAATAGGCATCAATGCAAGCTTTAGAACACAAAGTGGCCATGGTCTCCGTTAGACCTTATTCTATCGTCTTTTCGGTGACCTTCAAGTGTACAAAGATCGAAACTGCATGATGAAGGCTACTGCTAGTTCGTGCTGTACAGGTGGAGCCATCTCATTGGACGGAGGGATTGTAAGAGATGGATTACTCTTTGGGGGCCATTGGTAAGCAAACATGAAAAACTTCGGAAAATGCTTATATGGACTGATAACGAATGCTGATATGACTTTATCTCGACTGTTAGATTTCATCTTTTTATTGGGACTAGGAAGGAACACGTGCTTTGCACGTGATTTATATGGTTTTTAAGATAATTACATAGTATAAGTACTTGAACAAATAAAATAAAAATTTCAATTACAATTCATGTATAAATTAAAACAGCTACAGTTATTATTAAAGTAGAATGATAAATAATAAAAAAAAATACAAGGTATAATCTTTGAAGGTCTCATTTATCCATATTTTGTTTGGTTGTTATAAATGTTGTAATCATTCTTTTACATGATTTTAAAATTTTCTTTCTCAAATTGCTCAATGTCTCTTCATCATTACCTGAAAGTATGTCTATTTCTTTTACCTCACTCGTTTATTTTATTTTATTTGGATAATCTCTTTAATATTTATACTTTGTTAAATTCTAATTTTTTTATGAATAATCTTTTTGTTGAGTTCTACTTGCATTATTCTTCCAAACATTTATTTTGGTATTCTTTCATATGAGTTTGATATGAACTAAGTTTCTGCATATTTTTTTTCTACTTTTATGTTTAATGCATTGTCAAAGAAAGATACAATTCATACATGAAAATTCGGTGATATCCCAATAAATACTACCTTTCTCCTTCACGGTCAACAAAATTCCCTCCAATCTCAGCAATAAACTATAACTATTTGAGCGGATAAATATTTATTTGCATGAAAACTGAATTATTATACATTAGAAAACTATGTTTATTTAAAATTAAGCCCAAATAATAATGTAAATAAATAAATTCATTTTTCTTGTGTCCATCCTTGTGTTTGTCATTTATAAATTCAACGTTTCCTTTTTTCATTACATTTCTGTATACTTACGCTTTTGTTTTACTTGGATGAAATATACTTTCTTGAGATTGTACTTATTCGTTGATGACTGTTTTTACCTTCTTCTTAAATTTGAAGAATTTTATATTTTCAGGCTTAATATAGATCGCAAAAAATCATGTTCATAGTAAGTTACTTAGAATTTTGATATCTGCAGTTAAGGTTCAAATTTTAATTTTAAAATATTCGTGTTTTTCTGTAGTTAATACGGAGTGGACATAACATTAGTATGTATTTACTATTAAAAAATGAAGTAAATATAGAAATATTATGTAGATAAGATTTTTTAAGAAATTACATATACTTCTAGAATAAACAATTGTAAGATAATATAATAGATAAATATGCTATTAATCATATTAGATTATTTAACAATTTCTAGGATTTTCTCTTTAATGAAATCGTATAGATTACACCTCTTTAGTTCTCAAAATTAAAACTCGCTTACTTTTTTTATTCTATTAATTCTTTGTGATTGTGATTCTTAATAAAATCTTTATTTATAAGTGGAGCAATTATTTCAGGTTTGAAAACATATTAGAAACATCAGAAAAAGAATATATTTTGATTCGACGAATACATATTCCTATGTCTCCAAACATGATAAAAGAATTTTATTGAATCTAAAGTTAAAGATTATAAGTCAAATGGAAGCCTATTTATAATTGCAGTGTAAGACTTTTTCAATGGCTACTATAAATTTGCGAAAATGCCATTGTAATTGGATGTGCAACTAATCAAGGTCATTTTTTAAGTATTTATTTTTTACCAAACTTGATATGATTTATCCCTTTAGAAACATGGATAAAGCAAATACTTTTGAACAATGCTGATTATAAATTTTAAATTTATGCATGTTCATTCAATGATAATAATACTTCTTTTATTTAATTTGAAGATAATATTAATTTCATGACAACTTCATATCAACTTTTGCAATACAAAAGCATGTAGAAATTGGACAAAAATTTCCTTTAAAAATGAATTTTTTAACTCAAACAAAACACATATACAAAACACTGAATGTACAATGTAAGTTTATAATTAGGAAGATGTGGATTGTTGAGAGCCTTCGATCCCCGGGGATGGACCATTTCTAGGAACCATCATATTGTACCTATTCCGCACTATCTCAAATTTCTCATTTATGATCTCCAAAGACCTCATTTTCTTGTCTACTTTAAGGTTTATTTTTATTAGCTCCATCTTTTTCGATTCCATCTTTTCCCACCATTCCACGCACTGTGAACTCAAGCTCCTAGTTTTCACCGGAAATGTAATAGCCGGTTCCCTGAATTTATAAACGCTTTTCGTCAGTCACAAAGATCATATAAAAACATGTTTTTTTATCATGCAAGTAATGCGAATAATATGCAAGTGCAATTAGTGGTGAAAGAAAAAACAAAGTTATTCGATACTCGATTTCGCCGTAAAAAAGCTTGCTTAGTGTCCAACCCAGCGCTATATTAGCATTGGGAAGACTTTATGACGCTAGGTTGTTTCCAACCCAGCACCATAAGCTGCACCATAAATGGTGCAACAACAGTGCTACAATTTTTTTTTTTTTTCATTTCAATCCTTTTATGTTTAATTGATTTCAGTTTAGTCCTATATAAATTTATAAAGTTTGAATTATTTTTAATTTAACCCTGTAAGATTTAAATTGTTATAATTATATCATATTGATTATATTATATTCAATTATATATTAACTTCAGTTTAGAACTAAATTATGAATAAAAAACTTTATTATAACTTATATAAAATGTATGTTTGATTATTGATTAGTTGAATTAAAATTTTAATTCATAAACTAAATATGCATACCTTTTTTTAATCAAATAATAAAAAAAATTCAACTTTAATAGTTTAGTAATTATTTAAATAACATATATAATTGTTAATTGATTTTTAAATATCGGCACGTAATTTCTTGAATGAAAATATACAATACGTAAAAGTTTCGGATCTTATTTATGAAAGATTGTAAGATTATCAAAAAGATGGAAAAATGAATATTCCTTTAGGTACAGTGAGTACTATTATGGATTGTGTTGAATTTAATGTGGTTGCAGCAAATTGATGCAATTTAGTGAAAAATGGATTTTTGGGTTGAAGATGTCCTAAAACTAAATTTTGATCAGTTTTTTGTGTATTCATTAATTTTGATATACAACATGTTTTTATATGATCTTTGTGACTGATAAAAAGTGTTTATAAATTCAGGAAACTGGCTATTATTTCCGGTGAAAACTAGGTGCTTGAGTTCACAGTGCTTGGAATGGTGGGAGAAGATGGAATCAAATAAGATGGAGCTTATAAAAATAAACCATAAAATAGACAAGAAAATGAAGTCTTTGGAGATCGTCAATGAGAAATTTGAGATAGCGCGGAATAGGTACAATATGATGGTCTTTGAGAAAATTTGAAGTCTTTGAGATAGCGCGGAATAGGTACAATATGATGGTTCCTGAAAAACGGACCATCAACGGGGATCGAAGGCTCACAACAATATAGATCTTCCTAATTATGAACTTACATAGTACATTTGGTGTTTTGTATATGTGTTTTGTTTGAGTTAAAAACTTCATTTTTAACAGGAATTTTTTGTCCAATTTCTGCATACTTTTGTTGCTATAGAGGATGAAAATGGTAAATATGCATGTAAATGCAACTATAGTGAAATCCTCCTTGTGACAATTTCTTCCTAAAATATATAGGATGTTTCTAAATATATAGCATGTTCTATATTTGATTGTTAATAGAGATATTGCATATTTTTCTTTTATATGTTAAAAATGTGATTAATTTCGAAAATTTTTCTAGCTGTCACTCTATTCTTCAAATTATATTTTTTTCAATTGTAATTTTTATATTGAGCCTAATTTAATTAGACTATCATTTGTCTCTTATTACATTTAAGAATTTTAATGAGGTTTGTGAAAACCCCTCAAATAACTGTCTTTTTACCTTATCCTGTTCAAATTCGGACTTTTTTGTGTAACCCTGTTTTGAATAACGATTTGTCCTGGAACTCAGAACTTGGGCATATGCGATATGCCATTGATCAACATGCATCATGTTGCATGCTTTTTTTCATGTGTTATCTGTTCCGTGTAACTTGTTTTTCCAAATCAACATGCTCTTTTGTTTGAAAAGATTTTTCGCAATCTCGGTACTTTTTACCTGTCATGGAATTTATATGGAATGATCCATTTATTTTGTTAGAAAAGATCTTAAATTGATACTTTACTTTATCCATCTCGATTGGACAGGCCCAAAATCCCCAAGCCATTCAAGTAAAATTTTTATCTTCATTGATTGAAACTACCAAATCTGCCTCTCTTGTTTCGACCTTAACTCTATTAAAGGCCGCTATATCAGGTCTCTGTAGTTTTAGATATGGATTATTTTTTTCATTAGTCGGAAACAACTCCACTTATCAATTCCGGTACTTTAGAAATTTTCGGGAAGCCTAGAGACATAGTATGTATTAGGGTGTAAATGAGCTAAGCTTTGAAAATTTCACGGGCTCGAGCTCGTTTAAAATTTTTTGAGTTCGAGCTCGAGACAAATGAGTAAAGATCGAGCTCGACTCATCTGCTCGTTCGAGCTCAAACTCGGTTCATTTGTTCATCCATGTTCAAGTTTCCTCATTTGCTCGTTCGAATCAAACCCAAACCTTTGGCTATATAATATATTTTATGATTTTTATTAAATGATAATTAAAAAGGTTGATCGATTCTTGCTTACGTAACATTTTACTTCTTTAAATATGTAAGTAATTAATGAAAGTAAAATCGAACTTGTTTTGCTAATATGCATTTACATAAAATACTATCAAGAGTTATGAGAATCATATATTATCTAGTAAATTGGTAACAGAATATCCATATACTTAAAACTTGGTGTATATATATATATGATGTCTATGTCGAAATCATCTATTTTTATTTAAATAAGTATAACGAGAATAAAGAACTATTTATGTCTGAAAAATTTTATATCATAATTACTAATGAATTATTGAAATATTTACCCAATATAATCATTAAAAATATAATGTATTAATTATTTTTAAAATTTAATTATATAAACACAAATGTACTATATATGTATGTACAAACACACGCATACATAATATATATATAATAGTAAATTTCATGAGTCGGCTCGTGAGCTTATGAACACCTAAACAGAAGCTCGAGCTCGTGAAGCTCGTCTTTGGCTCGCGGCAGTTCAAGCTTCAATCGTGGTAAATCTATCAATGCAAATTAATTCCATTAATATTAACCTTAGAAGTGCCTATCTGTGGCCTAAGGTTAGACTCTCCCTTTTACCAAAGAGGTGTAGGGTTGACTTGAAGCAATTGAGGATTTCTCTTCAGGTTGTTCAATCGTTCCCCTTTATCAGAGTCTGATATGGGACTTGTGCAAGCAGTATTTGAATCTGCCGCTACATGTATAAAGTTATGTACCCTAAACGCAGGGTTAGAGCCTTGCTCTCTTACTTTTCGAGTCATTACCAAAGTAGATGCCTTTTGAAGTGGTTCTTGCAATGTATCCTATAGGGAACCTGAGGCATACATTAAACTATTGATTGTATACTAGATAGTGTCCAGATTAATTCGTTGTATTTGTTCAGACCTCAACATTAACTAATAGCTGTCCAAAATGCTTGTCTAGCTCCTCAAGGTTCTCCTGAGATGCCTATATCTCGTAATGATGGAATTTGCTTTGGATACTTCCATCTCTTTTCAAGAAATCTACAAGTATATCATATGAGATTTCACATTGATAATATCAAAACAATAATATTGACACTCTGCTTGCCACCTCATAATACGAGTCTTTTCTATTTTTAATTCTAATTTATTTTTTAGAAAGGCTTTAACATTCGTATTATCAACTTTTTAAAGTAAATTTCTTGCTAAGAGAAATAATGGCCATTTTTTAAAAGCCTTCCAAACCGCAAAGAATTCCTTTTCATTAATGTGTCATAGTGTAGTTGTTGTTTAGTGAACAATTACCTTCTTGCTATTTACAAGGTTCTTCCCCTGTAGCCTTTTTCGTTAATACAACTGCCCAATGAAAATCAATAGCATCTGTATAAACAACTAAATCATCCCCGTCTTGTGGAATTGAAAGTTTTGATAAGTTACTACAAACTTGTTTTAGCTCGCGAATCTTTTGAGTACGAATTTCTATCCACTTCCATTTCGAACTTTCTGTTTGTTTCAAAAGAGGTCGAAAATCCTTTCTTTACTTTATAAGGTTCTTGATAAACATTTCCTGCAAAATTAACAACCTAGAAAACATTGAAGCTATTTTTTATCGTGTAGAATATCAGAAAAATTGCGGATTTTCTCCATAATTTGTTCATGAAGTTCGATACCTGCTTCATCCATAAGTATTCTAAGATATTTAACCTTATTGACCCCAATAATATCTTTCTTTTCAGAGAGCAGTAATCCTTCTTTATGACATGCATTGGAAAAAATATCTAAATGTTTAATTGGTGGGTGTCGAATCCAACAAAAATAAAAACCTTAATTGGTGGGTGTCGAATCCAACAAAAATAAAAACCTACTCAAAATAATTTGCAATCAGTGATAAGTAGGGTCGATCCTCAGGGAATGGTGTAGATTCAATTCCTAAATTACTAATATCGATTAAATGGGGGATTTTGGATTGATTAACTAAAACAAATTAAAAGACGTAAATTAAGTAAACGCAATAAGAGTAAAATCGGATTCAATAAATTGAGAAGTTCTAGTCTCCGGATATCTCGGTATTGATTCTATAATTCGATCATCAATTTATATGATAGTTCAATGTTCTAGAGTAAACAGGCTATAGTTGTTAACAAGCTCTAACGACCTCGTTTTTCCTTACGTTGTCGATAATCAAAACAAGCTCTTTGATTACTGCCCTTATCAACCAGACAACCCTAAACAAGCTCTTAGGATTTAATCTATTGATAGCATTCATGCATTAGAAAAACACCAATTCTAGCCAACAAACACATAAGCTCGGTTCATTTAAGCTAGATTACTAATTCCCATAGCGACTAATCGAAAACGATTAAATAATCAACGTAGCTAACTGCTACAAAAATTAGGGTTTGCCAAACAATTATGGATTTGGATCCTAATTAGCGAAATATAATTCTAACGATTAACCAATTGGCCAGACTAATTAACCGATTAAAATATATTGACAACAAATCACCGGAAAAAAGTAAATACTCGAAGAACAAAGAATTTAAAAGCACGATTCAAATTTCAGGAATTAAAAGAAATCAAACCTCGAAAATCCTTCAACTAGAATTATGTGTTTAGCAACACATAATCAAAAACGTCTACAATGTCTTGAATTCGAGAACTTCGAAGAACAGAAAAATAAAAACTAACGTGAATAATAAAAAAATCGAGAGAGAGGGATGTGGAATAGAATTCCACTTATTTAAACCCTAAAAGAGTCCTATCTCGATAAGGAAACAAATTAGAATAGGATTTTAAGAATCCTACCTAAACTAGGATTGTTCAAAAAGGAAATAAAATAAATGGAAATAATTCCTAAAAACTAGGAATCATAATTGCAGTTGTTTTGTTTTCATTCCAGCAGTCAAAGTCAACCCCAGCGGTCAAAGTCAACTTTAGCGGATTTGTGTGTTCCCGGGCAGAAAGTTTTCAGGAGTTAAGTGTGATCACGCCTAAAATGAACAAACTTTCTGCTGTCATATTTTTGTCTCCAAATACTACAAGTCTTTTCAAGTCCGTTTTAGCACCTTTTCATCTCTTCTCTATGCAAACACCTAATCGTTTCAATATAAGCACAAAAACATGAGATAGAAAATAAAAACATAACAAATGACGCTACGTAAAACACATAAAACGTGCATAAAATACACGTTAACAAATACCCCCACACTTATGCTATTGCACGTCTTGGGCAATATTTAAGTTCAAGCATCGCAAAAATCAACAAAGTTCCAACACTAGATCAAATAAGCATAGAAAATCATGGACCGAAGAGCAAAAATCAAGAATGACAAGATGACGCATGCAAATAATCGAAGACCTCAATACCACATTAAATCAAAACCAACACAACGATCTTATTCGAAAAATAAGAATGCACGAAATTAGACGACTATTCTCACAATCCTCCCCAAACGCTCGTGTATAAGGTTCAACGTGTTTCGCTCAAGTCTTTACATGTCAATGTAATCCCATAGGCTTGCTCATACACCAAAATCTCCACTATTATCGAAAATGTGCACAAAAGAATCAAAAGGTCTTTTATTCAAGGTTGTAATGGGGCTAGGGCTCGGGGTAGGAATAAAAAGGATTATGAAGGCTAAGTCCGATCAATTCGTAGAGCATCAAGTCAACGTTCGGTAAATAAGACAATAAGGACCCAAGTACCTCTTTTCATTCGTTCTCAAACTCCATTCATCGTCATTCGTTATTTTTGACATTTCTTTTTCGAACTAACCCTCTTTCACTCTTGTTTTTGTTTTTTTTTTTCTTTTTTTTTGTTTTTTTTCTTTCTTTTTCACATTTGTTTTTCGTAGGTACCTTTTATATCTTCCACAAAATTCCCCACACTTTATTCGATACACATCATTCTTTTGAATTTCCAAACAACTACAATCTCGATGCTCAACTCATTTTTCGGACGGGTAAAAACATAGAGATATAAAAAGACGGTAAAAGCTCAAAGTTCGGGTTTTCAAACAAAAAATAGGCCAAAAGCTCAAAGTGGGTCAACTAGGGAAAAAAATAAAAGGTAGGTTTATTTGGCTAAGTGGGTAAATCCTAAGTGCCTTTATTATATTCAAATGCGTACAAAATCATGTAGTCTTGACACGGTTCAAAGCAAGTTCTAGCATTTACAAAAACACGTAAGACGCACACAAGAAGGAAAGAAAATTGTCATGTATGATAGACAAAATGAAAAGGCTCAAAAGCTCACATGGTAGGGATTAGTCGTACTAATACATGCAATCCTATCATTCTCGTTTGATCGTTTATGCTAGCAAAAATTTTCGCAAGGCAAGAGACTTCAATCAAAACATGGCCAAAATGTTCAAACCTAACTAGTTCAACGGAATCCATAGAAAAACTATACTATTCAATCACAAAAAAAAATTTCACGTGCTAAAAATAAACAAAGCTTAAACGTGCAACTGCAATAGAAGTCACCCCCCCACACTTAGACAATACATTGCCCTCAATGTAAAAACATGTAAGCACGTACAATGCGTGATAATAAAAGAGCAATGAAAGGGTGACTCCCGTAGGGCATCACTCGGTCGTGATGCTGGAGAAGGCGGTCAAGCTTGTTTTCGATTGCGTGCAAAAGTTCATCGGAGATGCTTAGCCCTTGCATGGCGGCGTGTAGCTGTAACAAGAAATGAAGCAAGGTGAGGATGGATGTTAGGGTTTAGGAGAGGAAGTGATATGGTGAAGAAAAAAATTGTTTTGTTTTGTTTTTGATTTTTCGGATTTTTTTTTTTTAAACGAAAATAAAAACATGGAAAGGGGAAATGAGGCAGAATGTTTGTCTATTTTAGGCATGATCGCGCTTAACTTTCAAAAACTTTCTGTTCTACAAAACAGAATGTTTTCAAATTTTAAGCGTGATCACGCTTAAAATTCACAAACTTTCTGCTCGAAAATTAAAAACAAAGCAAAAAGAAACAAAAGAACCGAAAATTAAAAACGAGCATGGGTTGCCTCCCAAGAAGCGCCATTGTTTAACGTCGTCGGCTCGACGTAGTTATGCCTCAAGTGGCTTAAGTCGGAGGTTCAAAACCATCACTATGCCAAGCTACCTTTAGTGGATCATCGTCATTAAATTCAAAAATTCGCTGCATCACAAGGTTAGTAGCATCTAAACCAAACATGTAGCAATCATTGGTAGAACACTTCATGGAATCATATAAATTAAACGTCACAAATTCATCTTCAAATTCCATAGTAAGAGTTCCATCATGCACATTAATTTTAGCCTTAGATGTTTTCAGAAATGGTTTTCCAAGAATGAGAGGGGCTAACTTACTATATTGATCTTCATCCATATCAACAACATAAAAACCAGTAGGAAAAACTAAGTCATTAACATGGACTAATACGTTCTCAAGAATGCCATTAGAAGATGCATTAGACCCATCTATTAATTGTATAATCATGTCCGTTTTTCTCAATTTTTTCGCATTCAAAGACTCATAAATAGAACGGGACATGATATTTATAGAATGTTCAAGGTCTAACATAGTGTTCTCGAATTGCACATCACCTATCTTACAAGAGATAATATACTTACCGGGGTCCTTGCATTTTGGAATTAATTCCTTTTCGAGTGTTGGAGATTCATCTTCCATATCCTCCTCTTCATCGTCACTGTTCTCATCTTCCCCAAAAATTTCATATTCTGTGACTTCTTTCTCATATTTTGGAGGAGCGATCTCAATAACCTTAGATTGCTCGGTAAGTGTTTCCGTTGGTTTTGTGAGTTGATGGTCCACATTTTTCTCTCTCGACTCACCTTCCACCTCTTCATCGTCACTGATCTCATCTTCCTCAAACATCTCATATTCTCTCAGAAGCTCATCTTCCCCAAAAATCTCATATTCTCTAAGAATCTTATATTTTCCAACTTCCTTCTCATATGTTGGAAATTCATCTTCTATATCCACCACTTGTTTAGAGTTGGCAAAACGACCAGGAAATGGAGGAGGTATAACAAATGTCATCGGTTTCTTCTTCGTAACAGGTTCCTCTTCTTTTTCCAGCTCTTTCTCATCCCCGTGTTTCGAAGTATTCTCTTTCGGGTTCACAATGAACTGGGACGGCAGTTTACTTGAATTTTGAGACATTAACTCGTTCATAGTCGTAGCCACTTGACCAATTTGTTTCTCCAGATTCTTGATAGCGTTATGATTCTCTTGTTGAGCTTGTTGCAAGCCCTGTTGGAATTGTTGAGTGTTAGCGGTCAATGCTTTAATCATATCTTCAAAAGACATCCATGAGAATTGGGTTTGTTGAGGAGACTGAGATCCTTGTTGTTCGTAATAGCTAGGAGGTCGTGGAACGTAGCTCAGATCGGAGTGATAACTCCATCCTGGGTTGTAAGTGTTGGAATATGGATTGTGATTACTCTGCGGAACACCCCAGAATCCATCATAAGCTTGTCCATATGACTCCTCTTGAACACGGAAGGTATAGGAGAATTTCTCTATGAATTTTGCTTCCAGTTGAGTCCATGTCTTGATTGAACCAAAAGATAAATCGTAGTACCAATCCCTAGCATTGTCTGCTAAAGATAAAAGAAAGGCTCGAAACTTGATTTGATCTTCAGTGACATCCCTTGGTTTCATTACTGAACATACCGCATGGAACTCATTTAGATGCTTATGAGGATCATCTCCTACAAAACCATGAAAAATAGGAAGTAAGCGAATAAGTTCATATGTTAATTCAAAATCATCTTCAAAAGTAGGATATTGAAAGTAAGAAGATTGCTCGTTAATGTTTGGCATAGCCCACAACTCCTTCAAAGTCCTCTCGACTGTAGCCATGGCATCTAAGAACGTTGCTAGATCTCTTTTTGTATACGTTGAGCTCCTTTCTCAATTTGAGATTCACCTATATGAAGAGATCTAATAATACAAAAAAAAACTAAACAAAAATATTAGTAACAAAAGAAATAAATTTATAACACCGTTCCCCGGCAATGGCGCCAAAATTTGGTGGGTGTCGAATCCAACAAAAATAAAAACCTACTCAAAATAATTTGCAATCAGTGATAAGTAGGGTCGATCCTCAGGGAATGGTGTAGATTCAATTCCTAAATTACTAATATCGATTAAAGGGGGCATTTTGGATTGATTAACTAAAACAAATTAAAAGACGTAAATTAAGTAAACGCAATAAGAGTAAAACCGGATTCAATAAATTGAGAAGTTCTAGTCTCCGGATATCTCGGTATTGATTCCATAATTCGATCATCAATTTCTATGATAGTTCAATGTTCTAGAGTAAACTGGCTATAGTCGTTAACAAGCTCTAACGACCTCGTTTTTCCTTACGTTGTCGATAATCAAAACAAGCTCTTTGATTACTGCCCTTATCAACTAGACAACCCTAAACAAGCTCTTAGGATTTAATCTATCAATAGCATTCATGCATTAGAAAAACACCAATTCTAGCCAACAAACATATAAGCTCGGTTCATTTAAGCTAGATTACTAATTCCCATAGCGACTAATCGAAAACGATTAAATAATCAACGTCGCTAACTGCTACAAAAATTAGGGTTTGCCAAACAATTACGGATTTGGATCCTAATTAGCGAAATATAATTCTAACGATTAACCAATTGGCCAGACTAATTAACCGATTAAAATATATTGACAACAAATCACCGGGAAAAAGTAAATACTCGAAGAACAAAGAATTTAAAAGCACGATTCAAATTTCAGGAATTAAAAGAAATCAAACCTCGAAAATCCTTCAACTAGAATTATGTGTTTAGCAACACATAATCAAAAACGTCTACAATGTCTTGAATTCGAGAACTTCGAAGAACAGAAAAATAAAAACTAACGTGAATAATAAAAAAATCGAGAGAGAGGGATGTGGAATAGAATTCCACTTATTTAAACCCTAAAATATTCCTATCTCGATAAGGAAACAAATTAGAATAGGATTTTAAGAATCCTACCTAAACTAGGATTGTTCAAAAAGGAAATAAAATAAAAGGAAATAATTCCTAAAAACTAGGAATCATAATTCCAGCTGTTTTCTCTTCATTCCAGCAGTCAAAGTCAACCCTAGCGGTCAAAGTCAACTTTAGCGGATTTGTGTGTTCCCGGGCAGAAAGTTTTCAGGAGTTAAGCGTGATCACGCCTAAAATGAACAAACTTTCTGCTGTCATATTTTTGTCTCCAAATACTTCAAGTCTTTTCAAGTCCGTTTTAGCACCTTTTCATCTCTTCTCTATGCAAACACCTAATCGTTTCAATATAAGCACAAAAACATGAGATAGAAAATAAAAACATAACAAATGACGCTACGTAAAACACATAAATCGTGCATAAAATACACGTTAACATTAATATGTTCATTCGTGTTTTTAGATGCAATAAGAATATCATCAATGTAAACAAACATAAATTCAAAATAATCTTTAAATATATTATCCATTTTTCTTTGGTATATCTGAGGTGCGTTGGCAAGATCTACGGATAGCACATTCCAGATATATTGTCCTTGTGCTGTAACAAATCCTGTTTATTTCCTAGATTCATTTTCTAATTTGATTTAGTAGAAACCAGATTTACAATCGAATTTTAAAAATACTTTAGCCGATGCAATCAAGTATTCTCTGTTTGGGATATAATAACCATCAAAACTCTAGTATTTTGTTGATACCCTAATAGTTGATTACTAATTTTGTCTTTCCTCTCTTTATTTCATGATTTCTTACAAGGAAACCAGTGCTACATAAGCCGAGACTCGAGGTTCAATGAGTTTAAAATCGATATGTTTTTTTATAATGATTTGTATATCTTTGTTATCCATCATATTCATCTGGATAGGCTTGTATCAAAGATACTCATACTTACACTAGTCCTTAACCTTTAGAGTAGCTTTGATCTTATTTTTGTTCCACCAAGCCAAATGATCCTCATTGTAATTCCTTTGGATTAACCTTTTAACATGTTCGAGAGAGAGCTTACACTACTCGTCCATATACCAGTCAAGTTTATAATGTTGTAGGATGTTTTTGAAGAAATATATTTCTTATTCGGTGGCCTCATTGTACCCTTCACTACAGAATTCTTGTTGTCTGAAACACAAAAGAGCTTCATCAAATTTTTTTTTATTTTGCATTTTAAGATTAGTTAATTTGGCCTCATCATCAGCATATTTCCTGTGAAAAATTTATTGGCATGATACAATTAAATGCCTTTTCTCGCTGCAGAAAAAGTATCTCACACCACAGTTAGTGGTAAAGATTAATAAATTTCTTTTATTATCTTGCACATACCTTGCAAATATTTGGATAAAGTTACTATCCAACAAGATATCTGCTCTAGTATCATAAAAGTAAATTAGGGATATTTTTACCTTAAACCGAAGTGTCCCAAACACTCCTCCTATCATGCTTTTTGTTTCTCGTTTACCTTTATTAACTATAAGGATTTTTCGATAAAAATCTTTACCTGCAATAATAGTTGAAGTTTCCATAGCATAAATAGAGAAGACACCGTGTTTTGCTGTACAAATCTCGGAACCTGAATCAATATATGTTGAGAAATATTCAATTTCATATTATTCTTGAACCGTCTTTCGAATTTCTAAATATTCTATTTTATATTCTTCTTGAACCGTCTTTCGAATTTCTCTAAGATTTTGGGTGACCTTAGAGAAATCAGTTTCGATTTCTATCCATTTAGAACAAACTTTTCTCTTTTCGTAACTGGTTGAACATTTGTTCGAATGTTCCATTCTTAAATCTTCTCTATTAAAGAGTAAAATAATAATATGCAATAATAATTAATTATTTCATCAATAAAACCTAAGACTGTGATACTATTTTGCGGAAATATAACAAAGTTGTCCTTAAGTTTCGATATTCGATACTAAAAGTGTAATTTTCCCTTAAAAAATGCACCCATTAGTTATTTTACAAAAAATTGACGGTAGGTATTACATTTATCCGGAATATGTAAGTTGAGGGACCCAACGTATCGAGTTTGTAACATTAGGGACCACTTTGCAATTGGATTTTTATTTAGGGATGAAACCTATAATTGCCTTTGATATCTCTAACACTATTTAGCGGGAAGTTTTATATGCCAATACACCATTCAAAAGAAAACCACTCCCGAGAGAAAATTTCTAACTGGCTCCCCATAATTATTTTACATAGAGCTTGATTGTTTAATTTAGATAAGAAAATTAATGAATCCATAATATTCGTGAAATTAAGTTTGTGGGCATAGAAAATAGTACTAAATCACCCAACTCTACCGTACTTTATGTTTGGGGAGGTCGACCCTCAAGTGTTGCATGGGACAAGATTTGTCTTCCAAAATCAGAAGGTGGGTTGGGACTACGAGACATCAAAACATGGAACCGGGCATTGCTTTCCAAAACTCTCTGGAACATTCATGGAAAGAAAGACACGGTTTGGAATAAGTGGATCCACCACTTCTACCTTCAAGGCAACACTTTATGGACTTGGGAATGACTCCCCCCTTATCAAGAACCTTTTGCTAACTCGAGACCTTTTGCTAAGCAAGTGTGAGAGAACCTTTCGAAAGCTATCACTATTCTTAATCAGTTGGACAGGAGCAAAAGTGTAAGAGGTGCATATGACTTCTTTCGGGACTCGAGTGTAAAGGTGGTATGGCACAACATAATCTGGGGACGTTCTATCCCCCCTAACCACTCGTTTATTCTATGTGTACATGGCCGTTTGAAGACCAAAGACAGGATCTCTTACTTGGACATAGATCAAGCTTGCATATTTTGCAACCAAGAGCAGGAGACAATAATCACTAAAAAATTGCATATGGGGCGCGTGTAGTTCACCAAATTAACAGAGGGAGTTTCGTACAACTGAAATATTTCACAAAATCTTTTAAAATTATATTTATTTTATGGAGGGTTGGCCAATAAAATATTTCACAGAAGTTTTTTTTACAATCTTCCCTTGATTTTGAGTTGTACTTTGAGCTCATAATATATATTTATATATTTATATCACCTTAGTACCTAACAAGATAAAAAAATGCTGAAAATCTACTTTTGATACTTTCACAATTTACCTTATTTCAAATATTATTATTTTGTTAATGCATATTAGTTTATACAATATACTTGTGTATGTAATATTATATAGAAATATAAGAATATAACTAAGTTAATTCATAATAAAACAATAAAAACAACTACCTTATTTGGATTATTCAACAAAGATACATTTCTCCGTGAATGTCTATATAAATGATAAAACATAATAATTATTCTTTTACTCTTTAAATAATTAAATATTTACTTAATCACCTAAGCCATAATAAAAATTAAAAAGGAAATTGGTTAATCATCATCTCAGTATATTGAGATATGTACATTATATTTGATGTTTGGCCAATTGTTAAATCAATCAACCTATTAATGAATTAGTTTTTCATCGTGAATGACTGAGAAACCAATTTAGTAATTTGTCTATACTAATTAATATGTTGAGAAATGACCTTTTATACGTACGTGATCTTGTATTGCACGAGGTGCTTGGGTCTGATATTGATAGAAACTAAAGGCTCCATGGATGGAGCTCAAGTAATCGAGAGAGATATGAATTGAAATTGTATTTCTGAATTAATGTTCAACTGATCACACAAAGCAGCTATTTATAGTGTAGTACAAGGGGTGCGCATATAACCAACACGTAAGGTTAGTTGTAACTAAATCTCAACTAACTAGAAGTAAAATTACTAATGTGCCTTCCATTTTCCTGCCATATTTTTGCATCCTCCCTTAAGTTGGTATTTGGAGCATGCTGCAAATTAATACCTAACTTGCCAAGTAGCTAATTCATTTGAAACCTGCTAAGAGACTTGGTAAACAAATCCACAAGTTGTACTTTGGTTGACACATAACTAGGGTTGATCATGCCGCATTGGATCTTCTCTCTGACACTTGTCAGTCCAATTCGATGTGTTTCGTCCTTTCGTGATATACAGGGTTGGTGGCTATGTCAAGTGCAGCTTGATTGTCGCATGCCAACGACACTGGTGTCATATCCACAATTTGCAAGTCTTTTGAAAGATTAATGATCCATGTTAACTCACAACAGACCGCTTCCATTCACCTATACTCTGATTCGGCTGATGATCATGACACAGTATTTTGCTTCTTGGTTTTCCAGGAAATGAGGGCTTCTCCTAGTTTGATGCATTAGCCTGTTATCGACCTCCTAGTCATAGGACAAGACGCCCAGTCTACATCGCAGAAAGTGTTAATCTCGGCTTCTGATGTGCAGGAAATAATAACCCTTGCCTTTCACGTATTTCACCACCTTGTGTGCCATGTTGAAATGAGGTGTTCGTAGTTTTCCCATGAATTGGCTCAGTATATGAATGGGATAACATAAGTCTGGCCTGGAAATTGTCAAGTATATCAACCTCCCTACTAGTCTTCTATATGTAGTGGGATCTCTTAATTCTTCTCCATCTATATCATTGAGCTTGTGATTCTGATCCATCGGGATTGTGCTTGGTTTAGCTACTGAAAGTCCTACATTAGTCCTACATTAGTGATGATGTCTTGAGCATATTTCCTTTGATTCAAGTGAACCCCATCAACCGTTCTAATGATCTCAAGTCCCAGACAATATTTTAGATTACCAAGGTCCTTGATCTTGAATTTATTATCCAAGAGCTGCTTCAATTCATTGATGATCTCTTTACTGGTTCCTGCCATAGCAACATCATCAACATATACAAGTAATGCAGTGAATTCGATGCCATCTTTTCTTGTAAATAAAGAGTGGTCACATTGTGACTGCTGAAACCCTAGTTCAATGAGAGTAGAGGAAAATTTAGCAAACCATTGTCTAGATGCTTGTTTTAGGCTGTATAAGGACTTCACTAATCTACAAACGGGTTTATTACTACTTGTAGATTTACCACATCCTCCCTGCATGGCAAAACCGGGAGGTAGCTTTAATACCATGTTAGAAACTAAAGACTCCATGAATGGAGCTCAAGCAATCGAGAGAGATATGAATTGAAATTGTATTTCTAAATTAATGTTCAACTGATTACACAAAGTAGCTATTTATAGTGTAGTACAAGGGCTGTGCATATAACCAACAGGCAAGGTTAGTTGTAACTAATTCTCAACTAACTATTGAAGTAAAATTACTAATGTGCCCTTCATATTCCCGCCATATTTTTACAGATATATATTACCTAGATAATAACAATTAAAATAAGATAATTATTTTTATTCTTTAATTTAGAATATTATTATTATATATTGATTTTTATCACTATATGAAACATTACCTATAAGTACATATGCTAATTTATATTAGTTAGACAAAAACACTTAAAAGTAAGTTGGATTCTATAACTACGGAAACATAAAATTTTTCCGTTTTTTATTTGAATTTGTGTACCAAAATGACACAAATTTGATAGTTTAAAATTTAGTGCAACTCAAAATCAGTAACTCCAGTCATAAATCGTGCAACTCAAAATCAGTAACTCCAGTCATAAATCACCGGGAATGACTAAATATATTACATTTGGCATGGTAGCGTAATAATTTGACTAAATTAGTGCAACACAGGAGTTAGGAGACTATGCTTAACATATTAAAAAAATAGTACTCCTAGTATGCTCTATGAAATTTAGTATACAAAATTATAACTAATAAGACAAAGATTACAATTCACACATGCACAATTTCCCCAATAGATCATTTTTTGAGGTATGATGTCCCATTCTCTGTAATGACCCGAACATTACAGATACCAACGGGATGAAGTAGTAGTAAGAAACAGTCATCAGAATCATCTGCCACCTCCGCCGCCGTGTCTCCTCCCTTTCGCCACCGGTCGTTTAGAGGGAACAAAATATCCTCCATTATTGGGAAATGGAAGATCTGCCTTTATTTTATTTTTCATTCTTTTTTATCAACTAGTAAAAAGCATGTGCTTTGCACGTGATTGCATGAATTTATTAAAATAAATATAAAAATGAAATAAATTTGAATAATACTATGTACAATGAATATGAATAAAAGAATTTAGCATTTTGTAACGTACAAGTTTAAATAAATAAATTTAAATATTTCGAAGTCAACCAAATTGTTCAAACTTGTATTGAAAGAATATGCATTCACATTATTTATTGTTTTCATAGATAAGTTTTGTCATTCTAATTCAAGCAACGGTAACAACTTAATATAAATATTGTAAACATAAAAATTCAAAATCTTGGTGGTAGATTATAAATAAAGTAATGACATACGATAAATAACTAAAATGGTAATTAACAAATAAAATATGAATAATAAGTTTAATTATATCAATGTTTTGATTAGTTTTTTCTTTTAGATTTTGATGAACATTATGACCTTATTTTTACTTTATTTCATTAATTAACATTTATATTTATCTAAATTGCTTAATGCTTCTTGATTATCATTTGAGATTACATTGTATGTCTCATTCCTTATTTTCGATTGTCAACTTCTTATTCCTCTTTGCATACTTTCTTATGTAGTGTTTTTGCATAGTTTCTTATATGCTCTCTGTTATTCATGTCAGTCAATATTTTTTTTATCCCTGCAATATGTCTTCATTTTAGAACATTTAGGCCTCAGTTGGTCGGAAGGTTTATTTCACAAAAAAATATTTCAAAATAATCTTTTTAGAAAATGTCAATTATTTGGTATCTTATAAAAGCATTCTTTAGAAAAAAAATCTAGATAACTTTGAATGTAATTTTGCAAAAAAAAAAAAAAAAAAAAAAAAAAAAAGACGAAATCGCTCTTACTAATTATAATTTGACATTTTGCACCATCTGTTAATAAGTGTTTCATCAGCTATTTTTCAACATCAAAATTAAATCAATCACAAATTTTAATACAATTAAATCAACATTTATAAGAAGATCATTATGACAATTTTTTGACGTCAAAATCGCTGAGTTTCATTAAAAACATTTAATAGAAATTATATATAAATATCAACACAAACTAATATCTCAAAATATAAAGCATATCAATCAATCAAAATAATCATTATGTATTTTTTTTCTAAAAATCCCCAACCAAACACATATGTCAAAACATATTCTTATTCTTATAAACACTTTTACCTCATGTCAATCGTGAAAAAATATTCTCTAAGATGAATATTTCATCCAATTGAGCCATTAATGTCTCCTCGTATTGTCAAAAATCTTAGTTTTATTTATTAATTTACTCGCCACAAGTCCATACTAATGCTCTAAATTGACTTATTTTGCTTTTATAATGATCCTTAAACTTGGCACTCAACTTTGTCAAAATGAGAGTAGTGAATATATTTATTCCTTTTGCTATCCATCTATTATCCTCAACCATGATGCTAGCTTCCACATTTAAAATTATTGGCTTGATCACCTTGAAAATTTTGTATTCAAGTTTTTAATATTTAAAACTTTTACTAAGTTATGGGATATTTTATCATTGTGTCATTCTTGGTAATTTTGAACTCATTAAGATTTAATTTGGTAGCTAGGCAAGTGCCGTCATCTATATTTTAAAAATCATGTTATTATAACTTTTGTAATTTTGAACTCATTAAGATTTAATTTGTTACTTTTTCTTAAGTTAGTTCTAATTATTTTCGTTACTATTTTTTTTTTAATTAGGTTCTTGCTTTTTTTTGTGAATTCTTCTAACTCGAGCTAAATTTTAAATGTTTAATATTTTTCTCAATTTTTTGGCATATGTTAAAAAATAATGTACTCTAAAATGAATGTTTTCCAATGTGCCATGGCATGAGATAGATAATACAAATTTTGTAACCTATTAAATTCACATCTTATTATTTTTGTTTTTATGTCTTTTTAAATCTCAACAAAATGGTAAAGCCCGCTGCATATCTTTATCAATCAATAAAAATATTCAGATGCTCCTTTTCAAGATCAACTACTCATTCATATTAGGTAAACTTTATAAGGTCGTGCATCTTCCTATTCTTTTCGCTATCACCACCCTTTCCTATCGTAAGCTTAGCGAACTCATCACTCTGAATACTTTTTTTTATATATATTTTGATGAACTGAGAAAGAGTTCAAGACTAAGAAAAATGTATGTCAACTATTGATTGGGTTGTATTGCATCAACTTCCTTGAAAGTTTGCTTTTTAGCAAAGACTTTTCTAATGTTTGAAATCTTGAGAAGATGACCCATTCCCTAATGTTTGAATAACCACTTCACTAAGCTAGTTATTTCAAAATATTTCAATAATCACTTACTTTCACAATCAATTAAGAAAGTGAGGATGGAATATATATTATATAAATGATACATTACTAGAAATTGCATAAATGATATTTTTTTCAGTCAAATCTTTATTTATATCTCTCGTATAAATTAATCATTACATTTATCCTTTTCATTTGTACAAAAAAATATGCATGTGCATTTCATTGAAGTATAATATAATACAATAAACAATATTATGCTATATTTTAAATTTTTCAGATATGTTTTCAGAGATAAGTTGTAAATATGCAAATTATTAATAAATAAATAGATAATATGTATAATTAATGGTCTAGGACAAAGAGCTAGCTGCATGATTTCGAATTTCAAAACTGATGTTAGGTAAGTAAAAGAAATGTACTAATTAAATAAAAAAATTTAATATCCACACCAGAACTATTATAAGGATTGTAGATTTTGAAAATTCAAAAGAGACAAAATTCACATATATAATATTCATTGTTTAGTATATCTAAGGTTATGATAATAATATAACCTTATTTATTATTAGTTTGAAGTTCATGCACCCATTAATTATTTATGCACCTATTAATAATTTTGATAACATTATTAAGTTATTAATAATACAATATGAGGGTATTTTGGTCATAACTAAAAAGTGTAAATCATTGGTAGTGTAAATCATTCACACTTTTAGTAGAGATATAGATAGATAGATGAAGTATAATATAATACACTAAACAATAATATGCTATATTTTAAATTTTTCAGATATATATGTTTTCAGAGATGTAAATATGCAAGTTATTAATAAATAAATAGATAATATGTAGAATTAATGGTCTAGGACAAAGAGCTAGCTGCATGATTTCGAATTTCAAAACTGATTTTACGGTAAGTAAAAGAAATGTACTAATTAAATAAAAAAAATTAATATCCACACCAGAACTATTATAAGGATTGTAGATTTTGCAAATTCAAAAGAGACAAAATTCACATATATAATATTCATTGTTTAGTATATCTAAGGTTATGATAATAATATAACCTTATTTATTATTAGTTTGAAGTTCATGCACCCATTAATTATTTATGCACCTATTAATAATTTTGATAACATTATTAAGTTATTAATAATACAATATGAGGGTATTTTGGTCATAACTAAAAAGTGTAAATCATTGGTAGTGTAAATCATTCACACTTTTAGTAGAGATATAGATAGATAGATGAAGTATAACATAATACACTAAACAATAATATGCTATATTTTAAATTTTTCAGATATATATGTTTTCAGAGATAAGTTGTAAATATGCAAGTTATTAATAAATAAATAGATAATATGTAGAATTAATGGTCTAGGACAAAGAGCTAGCTGCATGATTTCGAATTTCAAAACTGATGTTACGGTAAGTAAAATAAATGTACTAATTAAATAAAAAAAATTAATATCCACACCACAACTATTATAAGGAGTGTAGATTTTGAAAATTCAAAAGAGACAAAATTCACATATATAATATTCATTGTTTAGTATATCTAAGGTTATGATAATAATATAACCTTATTTATTATTAGTTTGAAGTTCATGCACCCATTAATTATTTATGCACCTATTAATAAATTTGATAACATTATTAAATTATTAATAATACAATATGAGGGATTTTGGTCATAACTAAAAAGTGTAAATCATTGGTTGTGTAAATCATTCATACTTTCAGTAGAGATATAGATATGGGGAAATGTAACATGGTTCATGAAAAACATGTATTTTTTTCTTTCTATTTTATTTTAGATAATGTTTTGTATTATGATTTGTAATTTTGTTATTACATATTAAAAGAATTTATTTCACTTAAAATTACAGTAAATCGAATTTACTTTAAAACTAATCAATTTGAAATATATTTTAACCCAACTCAAACCACTCATTTGCCACCACAAATTTTGGGATCAAAGTGATATGTAAATTTGGCACTTTAACTCGGAAGTGGCAGTTCCGATCATAAATTTTTCGAAAGGACTAAAGATCATATTGGAAAAAAAACTCCTAATAAGCTCTATGAAGTTAATTTTGCAAAATTTATAAATAATAGATATACAATTAGAAAACATTACAGATACCAACAAAATCGGATGAAGTAGTCAGAATCAATTGTCAATATGGGGAAATGTAGAACAAAATGTACGTTTAGGAGCTTAACCGTTACAATAACCGAGTACGATGATGGCCTTTTTCTTCATTTAATTCTACTTAAGTCCAAATATTTACTTGTGGCTTTCTAATTATATATATATATATATATATATATATATATATTATTTTGTAATTACAATCAGACTAGTATTTGTTAATTTGGTAATATCAGATGATATATATTATTTTCTAATTTTGTATATCTTGCCAATAATATTGTGTAATTAGATATGTCGTGATATTATTTTTTATCGTCAATTATATTCGGTAGTATTTCCTGTCGATTTCTCTATTCCTCATTTTCGATACTATTTTAAATATTATATATGTGGGAACACAGGAGTGGTATCAGATCCATGGTGGGGGTCATAGAATAGTAAGTATATATTATCACATACTTTTATTCTAATGAATTTTGATTAGAAGAAAAGATATTGTTAAAACAGTATAAAAAAGAATTTGATATACCTAACAATTTGGAGTTACTATACAAATGGACAATTTCTAAAGTTGAACCTACCATGATATATAGTTTAGGTACTTTCAAAAAAATTGGATTAAAACAAATAGTCACTACTGAAGAAACAATTCTTCTTCAAGAAAAAGATATGATGATAAAATTGCTTGATGAGAGTGATCTACTTTCTTATGAAAGTATAGACATTCTCATAAATTTATACATATAGGATTAGTGCGAATTGGTTTTAAACCTTTAACCTTAGAATGATTACCAGAAAACTTTATAGCAGCTTTAAGAGATGGTATAAATCTAAATTGGAAACAGTTTTTAATGGGAATTATACAAATAAGTTTGGCTCATGGTCCAATTTATTTTGATCTTTATCCAAATTTACAACTTTCATTATCTGATATCAATATTTTAGATGCTTTAGCATTAAATGTTAAAACTCATGGTTATAATTATAAAACATGAATAGAAGTCATAGCTATCTGTTATAAAGTCTATTATAAACTTTTATTTACTTAAAATCGATAATGTAGAAAGGTTGATAAACATTTAAATGAAACTATTCTAATAGAAAATAGTTTTAGTAAGTCAAATATTACAACAAGAAGAAGAATAAAATGGGAAGAAATAAATTTTTCAGACAATTGGTTTATTGAACAAGTTCTAACACCACAACCAACAATTCAAAATAATTTAATAAATGTAATACAGACACCGAAAGAATCGGTTACATTACAATTTAAAGATAATAGAAGATCAATGTCATCTAGACTTAATAGGTCCCAATCTATGTACTCACATATCTTACTCTTAGGTTATAGGGTTGAACAACATTTTATGCCATCTAGGGATTCTACTTCTCAAATTAGAGAAAATCTGTTACATAAATTCAAATGATGATAGAATTGAAAAATTAATAATTGATAAAAATAGTAATGTTAAAGGAATAAAAACTAGTTTTTTTAACACTAAAGAAGCAATATAACCGAATCAGAAATGGCTTTTCCAATATAATGGTTTTAGAAACAAACATTGATTTTATTCCTGGTTCACAGGCAAGACAAATAATAAGGGCAAAATTTAATACACCGAAATTAGACAGGGAAAAATACATATTTTGTCCTCGAACTTATTTTCAATCGAAAATTTGGTTCTCCATGTTCCGCTTTCGATACATTGAGTCCTTTAACTTGTCAAATCTGAACGCTTTTAGTCCCTGCCGTTATCTTTTTCATTCAAATTAATGGAAATCTCCAAAAAAAGGTCTAAATGTTGGAATATTAAATCTTTTCATCCTTTACTTTGTTGCTTAATACAATTTTGTACAATAACCATGAATCAGGCCTAACATGCTTCTCAAATATAATTAAACATTCATAACCCGATTTTACGGACTCGCTCCAACCACTCGACCGCAGACGATAATTCATAGGTATTAGCTCCTTCAGCAATATAAAGCACAACCTATTTCGTTCATTACCTTAGGGTGTAGGAGGCATTGAAGGATGAACGTCTATTTAAATTTTTGAGAGGAAGTTGAACAAAATCTTCAAACTCTTATTGATTATGTAAAATTAAAACTACATAATATACTCTACTCCGCTATTGGAGGAGATAACTCTTTAGTCTCTCATATGAGGACTTATCTTTTTTGAGAAAATCCCTACACACTCAAATAAAAAATTACATTTTTAAAATTGTAATTTTTCTATTGAGCCTAATTTAATTAGACTCTCCTTTGTCTCTTATTATATTTAAGAGTTTTTACCGAGGTTTGTGAAAACCCCTCGGATAACTTGTCTTTTTACCTTATCCTGTTTGAGTTCAGACTTTTCTTTTGTAACCCTGATCCATGTTCCGAATAAGGGTTTGTATTGAAAATCGCAACTTGGGCATACACGATTATGTCATTATCATGTTGTATGCTTTCTTTCTTGTGTTCTCCATCGCGGGCAATTTGTTTTTCGAAATTAGCATCCTCTTCTGTTCGAAAAGGTTTTCCGCGAACTCGGTACTCTTTCATGGAATTTAACATGAAAGATCCATTTATCTTATTAGAAAAGATATTAAATGGATACTTTACTTTTTTCATCTCAATCAGACAAACCCAGAATCCCCAGGCTCTTCGAGTATAAATTTCGGCTTCACTTCTCTTGTTTCGACCTTAACTTTGTTGAAGGCCGCAATATCGGGTCATTGTAGTTTCATGAGACCCTTTTCCTGTAATTTTTGGAGCTACTGATAAGATTTAATCTCCAGAACATCTCCTCGTTTCAAATGTGAATTGTTCTGCCATGAGTCATACACTACCCCACTTATCCACTTTGGTAATTTAGAAATTTATAGAAATCCTAGTGACATAGTATGTATTGAGGCAAGTGCCCCAAAATCATACCATTCGCGGACCTCGTCAAGTTTTTACTCTTCGAGCATCCAAACCATGGGATATTTTTCTAATGTATCAATCAAAGTTTTTCCAGGATTTATCCCCTTTCTTGAGACTAGTTTCTCCCATGAACTTTGGTAAACATGTCAGTGCAAATTAATTTTATTGGTATTAACCTTAGATGTGCCTGTCTATGACCTAAGGTTAATCTCTCCCTCTTTTATCCAAGAGGTGTTGGGTTGACTTGAAGCAACTGGAGATTTATGTTCATGTCGTTCAATTATTTGCCTTTTATCAAAGTCTGAAGAAAGGGAAATAATTGCTTGTCTGCCAGTGCAAATTATTTCTCCCATGATCTTTGATAAACCTGCCAGTGTAAATTATCAGAGTTTAAACATGAACAGATATCTTCAATTACTTCAAGTAAACCCAACACCTCTAGGGTAGAAGAGGGAGAAATTAATCTTAAGCCCCAGACAGACACATCTAAGGTTAATACTAATGAAATTAATTTGCACTGGCAGTTTTACCAAAGATCATGGGAGAAACTTGTCTCAATAAAGGAGGTAAATCCTGAAAAAAACTTTGTTTGATACATCAGGGAAATATCCCAGGGTTTGCATGCTTGAAGGATCAAAACTCGACGAGGTCCGCCAATGGTTTGATTTTGTGGCACTTGCCTCAATACATACTATGTCACCAGAATTTCCATAAATTTATAAATTACCGGAATGGATAAGTGGAGCTGTGTATGACTCATGGCAAAACAGTCCACATCTGAAACGAGAAGATGTTCTAGAGACTAAAATCTTATGAATAGCTCCAGAAATTGCAGGAAAAGCGTCTCATCTGGAATTTCATTTTGTGAAACTACAAAGACCCGATATTGTAGCCTTCAACAAAGTTAATTTTGAAATAAGAGAGACACCCCTGGTTATTTCAATAATTGAAAATGAAATTTCTATTCAAAGAGCTTGGAGATTCTTGGTCTATCTAACTAAGAAGGACAAAGTAGGTAACCATTTAATATATTTTTTAATAAGATAAATGGATCATTCCTGTTAAATTCTATGACAGGAAAAAGTACAGAGTTCGCGAAAAACAAATTTGAACAGAAGAGGACTCAAATTAGGAAAAACAAGTTGCCCACAACGGAGAACACAAGGAAGAAGGCATGCAACATGATGCATGTTGAGCAATGGCATAATCACGTATGCCCAAGTTGCGAGTTCCAAGACAAACCTTTATTCAAAATAAGGATTTGGGTTACAAAAGAAAAGCCATGAACCCAAACAGGATAAGGGTAAAAAGACAAGTTATCCGATGGATTTTTCACAAACCTCGGTGAAAACTCTTAAATGTTATAAGAGACAAAGGAGAGTCTAATTAAATTAGGCTAAATACAATTTTAATTGTAAAAATGTAATTTTAAGGATAGAGTAGCAGCTGAGAAAAAAACAGTTGTGAAATACAAGAGAAATGACGAACGTCATCAGAACAACGACGGTCATAGACAATAAAAACAAAGCCAATAATGCAGGTCGTGACCCTTCAAGCTAGTGATCAATCACGACCCTTCAAACAAGTGGGGGACAAAAACAAAAATGCCCACGTAAGCAATGGCATAAGCAAAATTAAAATAAGTTTGGAATCTGCCTCTAGAGTCCGCAGCTGAAGGCTATAAGAAAGGATGGGAGCAGATGGAAATCATCAGAAAATTCTCCAACTCTTCTCAGATTAATTTCTTTCCGAGAATAGTCTTTAATAATAAGATCTTTTTCTATTCTCTTATAATCTTTCATTTGAATGTAAAGGGATTTTCCCCAAAAAATAAGTCCTCATATGAGAGGCTAAAGAGTTATCTCCTCCAATAGCGGAGTAGAGTATATTATGTCATTTTAATTTTATTTCATCAATAAAAATTTGAGGCTTTTGTTTAACTTGCTCTCAAAAGTTTAAATAGACATTCATCATGCAATACGTCCTACGCCTTAAGGTAGGAAACAAAAATAGGGTTGTGCTATATATTGTTGAATGAGCTAAAACCTACGAACCATTATCTGCAATCGAGTGATTGGAGCGAGTCCGTACAACTGGGGGCTTGGAATACCCGGCAATAAGGAGGTCAAACAAAGATATGAATTTATGCATGTTTAATTATATTTTGGAAGCATGTGGGGCCTGATGCATGGTTATGGTACAAAATTATATTAAGCAACAAATTAAAGGATGAAAAGATGTAATATTCCCCACATTTAGACCTTTTTTTGGATATTTTCATTAATTTGGATGGAAAATAACGGCCGGGACTAAAATCGTTCAAATTTGACAAGTTAAAAGACCTAATCTAATGATACCTTATAATAGAATTTCATTAGTATTAGAATTTTTTTAGTCATGATATGTAAACATGTAAATAAATTATTTATGTTAATTGGAAATCTATCTTACATAGTAGTGGGTTTGAGTAAATTAAAATTTATCTAATAAGTGTCCCACAAATTGATAAGAAATAAATTAAAGGGGTTTAATTTGAAACCTATTTATTAGGAGGTGTTTTTAATATAAATAAAAATTGAATTATAAATAGAGTTGTTTAACCCTATTAGATAAGATACATCTCTCTCCGTTTAACGACCTATAGCAGCTGGACAAATATTATTGCAGCTGGACAGAAAAAGGACGGCAGGTAACTAAAAGCTCTGAATTTTTATATCACAACACTTTAACTAATTGGAATTGAAAATTTGATTAATTGAGAGATTAGCACAAAAGTGGGTATGAGGCATGTAAGTCAGATTATTGGTTTTCCACTAATTATTATCTATTTATCATGTAAGCCCACTTTGTCTATTAGGAAAATATTCTATATATTAATTATGATTCACAATTTTTATAATTATCATATTAGTTAATTAATAATTGTACCTTGAGAGGGGTTTTTCTTTATTTAACTAACATAACAAAGAAATTATCTACTCCATCCGACTAGTTCCGGGTTCGAATCCCGGGCAACCCACTGTCATATTGAAATCAGATGTATAGAACTATATATTTTCTTTTTATAATCCACTTCATTTATTTACAAAAAATTCGAATAGCGAATAGATAGTTAGTGGCATTGGTTGACACGAACATATAAGTCATGTTATACTGTTGAATAACAAGCCTTCCATTTTCTATTTATAGTATAGAAATTTCGTGTGCTTGGGAGTCCCTGATGATTAAATAAACCAAGATTTTACCATGACTGCAATTTTAGAGAGACGCGAAAGCTGTCTATTAGGAAAATATTCTATATATTAATTATGATTCACAATTTTTATAATTATCATATTAGTTAATTAATAATTGTACCTTGAGATGGTGTACACCGATAGTAAGATGAAAGTTATCGAATTGGAGACAAATTCATAGTTAACAAAGATTTATGATTTATTTAGCAATTAATTCAATGTTGGAATTATTTAGATTTGATTGGAGACAGATCAAGGAATTCATAGTGAGTACTTAATTTAGCTTAGGATCGGGTTAATCGAGATAAGTGTCTCTTCATTCTTCTAATTAAATAAAATTATATATGTAATCATTTTGGTGTGAGTGTGTGATTTTGATAACTTGGATTGTGTAAGTATATATATATATGTATTGTTTTTTATAAAGAAAAATGTTTCTATGTTTTTTGAAAAATTTGTTTGAAAAGTGAGATATGATTGTAGTTGTGATACAAACGTGGTTTTGAAAACGTGATTTCTTTGGTGGTGGTTTTAAAATCCAATATTGAGACTATTACATTGTTTACTATTTCGAAATAGAAAATGTATAGCCGAAACTCGTGTGAAGTTGGTTAGTGACCCAGTATAGGGGGTTGTGCCTATACCAGGACCTAGTATATGGGAGTTATGCCTATACCAGGACCCAGTACAGGGATTAAGCCTATACCAGGACCCAATACAGGGGAGTTAAGCCTGTACCAGGACCTAAGACAGGGGGGTTAAAATTGTCCCTAACCATGTTTGGCTTATGTTTTGGTTTCGCGTGTTGATTTTTTGTACGTGGAGATTTGATGGTATTTTAAAACGTGTTTTTCATAAACTTCTTTTAAATGGTTTATTTTTTAAACTCATTTGCGAAAAGTTATTATTTATGCTATCAAAATATCAAATAATTTATTTTCTGGCTTGCTTGATCCGGCTAGTTAAATGATGGGGTTACTTATTGGACCGTCGAGCTCATCCTTTTATAAAACTTTTTTTTTCCAGTTATCGAGGCTTAGTAGGAGAAAAATCTTTGGTTTGGATGGGCATTTATTGAGGAACCTTATTTCATAGTTTAGCGAGAATTTATTTTAGTTTTCCCTTAAATAGAAATTCTTTCAAGCACATTTAATTTTTGATTTTGGAGATTGGATTAGTGTTGGTTTTATTGACTTGCAAGAGATTATTACACAAGTTCTTTAATGGAGTTATTTTTTTTTTATAAATGGGAATTTGTTTCGTTTAGGTATAGATGTTCTATACAAATGTAATCATTAGGTGAACCTTGCAGGTTATTGAGATGTTCTCATAAACTTGCGTGGTTGTCATGGTCCCGGGGCTTGGAGCGTGACATCTAATGTGTCGAAGGCGGAACATGGAAGACCAAATTTGATATTGGAAATAAGTTCGAGGATGAAAAATGTGTTTTTCCAATATTAATAAACATAGTGAACAAGAAAGAGGAGTACCCAGATTAGTAATAAATTATAAATCCCTTAATAAAGTGTTAAAAACTTAAAATGCATTAGATAGATTATATGATTCTATAGTATTCTCGAAATTCGGTGTAAAATCAGGATACTGGCCATTTCTAATTAATTAAAATGATAGATTGAATACAACTCTTTAATGTTCCAATAGGACATTATGAAATGAAAGTTATGCCATTTGGATTAAAAATGCACCTTTTGAATTTCAGAAAATTATGAACGATGTTTTTACACCTTATAGTGAGTTTATTATTGTGTATATTGATGATGTTCTTGTATTTCTAAAGATATTGAAATACAATTTAAGAATTTTAGAATATTTAAACAAATATTAATAAATGATTTAGTGATATCTAAATCAAAGATGTATTTTGATGAAATTATTAATAAAACCAACTTCAAAGATTACTTGGAAGTGTAATTATTTAAACTTATTAAAGCTCTTGCTAAAGACACTGCGATTTTATATGATAGACTAAAAAGGTCCCCAGAACCGTGGTCAGACCAATATACCCAAGCGGTTAGGAAGATAAAACAAAAAGTTAAAGCTTAGCCTTGTTTAACTTTAAGTAATCCAGATTGGGAAAAAATAGAAGAAATGGGTGCTGATAATATTGGTTATGGTAGGATACTTAAACAAGCAAACCCTGAACATAAACAAGAATACCTTGTAAGATTTTATTCTGGAAAATGAAATAATTCTCAGAAAAATTATGCTACCGTAGCTAAAGAAATTAATGCTATAAATGTGTTTTAAAATTTCAAGATGATTTACAGTCAAATATTTATTACAAAAAATGATTGTAAATCTGCAAGATTTATGTTTAATAAAGATTTTAAACATGACGTTTCCAAATAGATGTTTGCTCATTGGCAGGCACGTTTACCCATTTGATTTTGAGATAGTCAATAAAAAAAGGAAAGAAAATAATCTTCCTGATATTTTAACTAGAGAATACAATAAATTTTTGCAGAGATGTATTCTCAAGACAAAGGATCTTCCTCTTATAGAGGAAAAGGAGGTAGAGGCAAACAAACAAAAATTCTGGCGCAATAAGGCAATCAAAAGCTAGTAGCTTCGGATATGTCAAATGACAAAGAATACAAAAATTCTTGGATTGTAAAAAACAATAGGAGAGTAATATCCAAACTCAAAATTCACAGGGTAATATTCCTACTTTTTCATGAGGAAGTAACATTGCGTTTGTTATGAATGAAAAACAATAAGTAATACTTGTTTGGAAGAAAAGGACACTAAATGGAAAAATGATCCACAAGTACTAATGGAAAGATACATGGATAATCCATCATATGCAACTTGGGTTTATAAAGTCCGGCAATATTATGAAAATGTACTCATTAATAATGAGTGTGAAATATCACATTTTCAAGTGGACAAGAAATTTATAATTTCAGTAAAATTATTATTAAAAAGATTATAACTCGAGAAAATGTGGTGGTTCTCCGCAAAGGACAAAAGAATTATTTTATTCCCTTAATAAAACCACTGTTAAATATAATTTTTGGACTATCTTGACACCTAATAAATTTATTTATATGAGAACAATAAAAGAAAACATCCATGGTTTCTAAGAATTTGTTCTAAAGTTTATAAACACGATATACCAATATGGTTTGTTAAATGGTGGCAATATTGTGGTACCTCTACAAAAATTTACATGAGGATTACAATAGAAAATATGAGCGATAGGTGAATATTTCATAGAGAACCAAGAGAAAAGTCATTGTTTAGAAGGAATATTTTCTTTAAACTTTTTACTGATTTTCAATCCCATGGATTTGGAAATGGACACCTGTCTTTGGTTATACTGAATAATGGTTCCATGCATAAAAAGGATTTCACATTTGAAATTTTGGGACAAAATGATACGAGAAAACCTCGAGACAAAAAAGTCATATGCCGTGGACACTATCTGTCTACTGTAAAAAAATTCAAAATATGAAGAACAAATAAAACTAAGATTATAGAAGGAATCACCTTACCGTTCGAATATATCTCGAGAAAATTAAGAAATGCAATCAGAAAATTTTTCAAGAGAAAAGATAAATGAGACATATATTTGATGAAATTAAAAGAGATTTGTTATCAAAATTTAAAGATGAGACAATGTTTCAAAGATCCAGATGTTTCAATGATATCTACCAGTCAAAATGATCTTCAAGATGCACAAGACCCAAATGAAACTCTATCAATTGATGATATTTTTGAAGCAACAAAAGAAGTGCTAATAGAAACTTCAAAGATAAAGGAGAACTTTCTTCGTTATCAATGCAACATCTATAAATTACTAACCAAAGATGAATAAGGAATCAAGATAAATTATTCATAATATTGATATTTTACATATACATAATAATGGAGTATATCGATATTCAAAAGAAGTCAAGTGGGAATCATAAAAAGAGATAGTTGGAAATTTTTGTGGTGGATTGATAAAGACTAGTGGAGATCTTATAGCTCTATGGAATTACACATAGAGAAAATATTTTCATTTGGAATTTGCGGGTAAGATGGACACCATATTTATAGGCATTATTGCCTTTAGACTTCAAAATATTATTATAACATATAAGACTTCTAAGTATAATTTATAATATAAAAGTTCGACCCTATAAGGCTAGTAGAAATGAAAAAAGATTTGTTAGCAAAATTTGAAGATGGGACAATGTCTCAAAGATCTGGAAGATCAGATGTCTCAATAATGTCTACTAGTCAAAATGATTTCCAAGAAGCACGGGATCCTAATGAGACTCCATTAATTGATGATGTTTTTGGAGCCATAAAAGAAGTACTCATAAAAAACTTCAAGGACAAAGGAGAATGTTCGTCTTTGACACAAAGTGAGAAAGAATTGAAAGAAGCAGAACCGTTTCAAGAATTAAGCATGCCCACGCTTAACACTCGAAACCCTTCTGCTGAAAATACTTCAAAACACGAGGATGAGAAAGAGCTAGAAAAATCTATGACATTTGTGATACCTCCTCCATTTCCTGGTCGTTTTGCCAACTCTAAACAAAAGTTGGATATAGAAGATGAATCTCCAACATATGAGAAGGAAGTTGGAAATATAAGATTCTTAGAGAATATGAGATTTTTGGGGAAGAAGAGATTCTTAGAGAATATGGGATTTTTGAGGAAGATGAGATTAGTGATGACGAAGAGGTGGAAGGTGAGTCGAGAGAGAAAAATGTGGACCATCAACTCACAAAACCAACGAAAACACTTACCGAGCAATCTAAGGTTATTGAGATCACTCCTCCAAAATATGAGAATGAAGTTACAGAATATGAGATTTTTTGGGAAGATGAGATCAGTGACGATGGAGAGGTGGATATGGAAGATGAATCTCCAACACTCGAAAAGGAATTAATTCCAAAATGCAAAGACCCTGGTAAGTATATTATCTCTTGTAAGATAGGTGATGTGCAATTTGAGAACACCATATTAGACATTGAATCTTCTGTAAATATCATATCCCGTTCTATTTATGAGTCTTTGAATATGAAAAAGTTGAGAAAAACGAACATGATTATACAATTAACTGATGGGTCTACTGCATATTCTAATGGCTATCTTGAGAACGTATTAGTTCATATTAATGACTTAGTTTTTCCTAGTGATTTTTATGTTGTTGATATGAATGAAAATCAATCTAGTAAGTTAGCCCCTCTCATTCTTGGAAAACCATTTCTGAAAACATCTAGGGCTAAAATTAATGTGCATGATGGAACTCATACTATGGAATTTGAAGATGAATTTGTGATGTTTAATTTATATGATTCCATGAAGTGTTCTACTAATGATTGCTCTATGTTTGGTTTAGATGCTACTAACTTTGTGATGCAACGAATTTTTGAATTTAATGATGATGATCCACTAAATGTATCTTGGCATAGTGATGGCTTTGAACCTCCGATTTAAGCCACTTGAGGCATAACTACGTCTAGCCGACGACGTTAAAGAATGGCGCTTCTTGGGAGGCAACCCATGCTCGTTTTTAATTTTGCTCATTTTTTTTGTTTAAGTTTTTTTTCCAAAACGCAGAAAGGTCACCAAAATTAAGCGTGATCATTCTGATCACGCCTAAAATTGGTGAGCTTTCTGCTTCGTCCCCCGTTTTTCCTTTTGTTTTTCTTTCAAAAATCCAAAAAAATCGAAAAATCATAAAATCCAAAAAAATTTGAAAAAAAAGGAAATAAATATATTTATATATGTATTTCCTTATAACAAAAATATTTTTTTTCCTTAACCACTTTTTATTCCAAATCTTTCAAAACACAAAACCCCCAAATTTTTTTCCTAACCCTAATCACGTCGCCACCTCTAATCATCCTTCTTCTCTGATCGTTTTTCTTTTGCAGCACCACCTCACGCCGCTGTACACCACCGTAGTTCTATCTCTGACATCATGGGGTGCACAACAAAAACAAAAACACGACCTCCACCATCGCCGCCCGCCTTAAAGCCTCTGAACCGACGACTACACACAGCGGCGTTAAACCACAACCACTACTCTATTATATAGTGTTGCGCCACCACCTGCTATTGATTCATCGAAACCTTCAGCATCTCGTCGTAAAAGGGCACAGCCATGTGCTGCCCCTTGACCTCTGTCCACAATCTTGAAGCTTATTTTTACGCAATCAAAGCCACACTTGATCAATTATTACTACACCTCGGCATCACGACCGAGTGATGCCCTAGGGAAGTCATCCTTCCATTGCTCTTTTCACTGTGCATTGTCGGTTTTTATATGCTTTACATTGAGGTCAATGTCTACTCTAAGTGTGGGGGGTGATTTTCAGTGCTTTGCATGATCCTTGGTCTTTGTTTACTTTTGGCATGATAAAATTTTTCAAATTTTCTTTCGCTTTGTGATTGTAGAGTATAATTTTTGTGAATTGGTTGAACGAGTCTAGTTTGTATGATTTGACCGTGTGCATATTGACGGATTCTCGTGTCGTATGAATTACAATTACTAGCATGACTTTGAATGAGAACGATAGAATTGCACGTTTTAGTACGACCAACCCCTACCATGTGAGCTCTTTGAAGCCTTGTTTCGATTGTATATCCATGATTAATTCTCCTTTTCTTGTGTGAGTCTTGCATGTTAGTTCGTGTTCTAGAACTTGCTTTGAACCATTTCAAGACTACATGATTGTGTGCGCATTCGAAAGTGATAAAGGCATTAGGATTTAGCCACTTAGCAATATGAGCCTACCTTTTAATTTTTCTTTAGTTAGCCCATTTGAGCTTATTTAGCCTATTTGTTATTTTGAAAACCCGAACTATGAGCATTCACCATTTTTTATTTATCTCTTTGTTTTACCCGTCTGAAAAATGAGTCGAACATCGAGATTTACCAATATGTGTTTGGGAATTCAAAAACAATGATGTAATTCGATTAAGTGTGGGGGACCTTTGGAAACGAAAAGGGTGGTTCTGAAAAAAAAAGAGAGAAAAAAATCAAAAAAACAAGAAAAAAAAGGGAGAAAGCCGAAAGAGAAATGACAAAAAGAACGAAAAGTAATGAAGTGAGTCACGAGAAATGATGAAAATATAGGTAGTTGGGTCCTTGTTGCAAGAATTACCCAATAACATCTCGATGTTCTTCGAAAAATCATGGACTTAGCCTTTTATTACCTTTTCATTCCGACCCCGAGCCCAAAGCCCCGTTACAACCTTGAATAAAAGACCTTTTGATTCGTTTGTGCATACTTTCGATAGTAGTGGCGATTTTGGTGTATAAGCAAGCTTATGGGATCGCATTAACGTGTTAAGAATAGAGCGATACACGAAATACCTTATACACGAGTGATTGGAGAGGAATGTGAGAACGGTCGTCTAATTTCGTGCATTTTTATTTTTCAAAATGAAATTGTTGTGTTGGTTTTTGGTTCATTATGGCATTGATTTCCTCGATATTTGCATGTGTCAAGTTAGCATTCTCGATTTTGTCCTTCGGTTCATGACGTTATATTTCTACTAGATCAAGTGTTTGAAGTTTGTTGATTTTTGCGTTGCCTAAAAGTTAAACATTGCCCGAGACGTGCAATAGCTTAAGTATGGGGATATTTGTTAAGTCGTGTTTTGTGCATATTTTACATGTCTATAGTCGAGTTGTTTGTTACGTTTACTCCTCTTATTTTGTGATTTTAGATTGACAATCGAATTTTAGAAGATTAAAAGGAGAAAGAACCAAATGATAGACGAAAAAGAGAAAAAATAACGAAGAAAAGAGTTGACACGAAAAACAGGCAGCAGAAGACTTCGAAGAATTAAGCGTGCCCACGCTTAAATCACCGAATGCTTCTGCCCAGAAACGGGATTGCTGGAATATTCTATCTTCATCTTTACTTCACGTACGTTTATTTATTCTGGGGAATTTCGAATTCATTGACTTTTGTAGACGTTTTTGATTATGTGTTGCTAAACACATAATTTCTAGTCGAAGGATTTTAAGGTTTGATTTCTTTTAATTTCGTGAGATTGCTTGTGCTTTTACCTTCATTGTTGTTTGAGTATTCACTCTTTCCCGGTGATTTGTTGACAATATATCATAATTGATTGATTAATCTGGCCAATTAGTTAATCATTAGGATTATATTCCGCTAATTAGGACCCAAATCGGTAATTGTTTGGTAAACCCTAATATTCATAGCAGTTAGCGACGTTGATTATGTACAAGTTTTCGATTAGTCGTTATGGGAATTAGTGATCCGGTTTAAATAATCCGAGCTTGTGTGTTTATTGATCGGAATTATTGTTTTTCTAGTGCTTGAATGCTATCGATAGATTAAATCCTAAGAGCTTGTTTAGGGTTGTCTGATTGATAAGAGCAGTAATCAAGGAGCTTGTTTTGATTATCGAAGACACAAGGAAAAACGAGGTCGTTAGAGCTTGTTGACGACTATAGCTAATTTACTAAAGAACATTGAACTATTTTATTTGCATCAATGATCGAATTATAGAATCAATACCGAAATATCCGACGACTAGAATCTCATCTCTCATTGAATTCGAAATTTACCTTTTTGCTATTTCAAAAAAAAAAAAAAAAAAGGGGTGAAAAAGGCCGAGGAAGAAACGGCAAAAAGAATGAAAAATAAAGAAGCGAGTCCCGAGAGAGGATGAAAATATAGGAAGTTAGGTCCTTGTTGCAAGAATTACCCAATAACATCTCGATGTTCTTCGAAAAAAATTACGGACTTAGCCTTTCATTACCTTTTCATTCTGACCCCGAGCCCCAGCCCCGTTACAACCTTGAATAAAAGACCTTTTGATTCGTTTGTGCATACTTTCGATAGTAGTGGCGATTTTGGTGTATAACCAAGCTTATGGGATCGCATTAACGTGTTAAGAATAGAGCGATACACGAAATACCCTATACACGAGTGATTGGAGAGGAATGTGAGAACGGTCATCTACATTCGTGCATTTTTATTTTTCAAAATAAAATTGTTGTGTTGGTTTTTGGTTCATTATGGCATTGATTTCCTCGATATTTACATGTGTCAACATAGCATTCTCGATTTTGTCCTTCGGTTCATGACGTTATATTTCTACTTGATCAAGTGTTTGAAGTTTGTTGATTTTTGCTTTCGAAAAATAACAAAATTTTGTGGGTGTCGAATCCAACAAAAATAAATAACCTACTCAAAATAATTTGTAATTAGCGATAAGTAGGGTCTATCTCAGGGAACAGTGTAGATTCAATTCCTAAATTACTAATATCGATTGAAATGGTGGATTTTGGATTTAGTTAACTAAAACAATTTAAAACGCAATTAAAAGCATAAGCAAAAAGGTAAATTTCGAATTCAATGAGAGATGAGATTCTAGTATTCGGATATTTCGGTATTGATTCTATAATTCGATCATTGATTACAAATAAAATAGTTCAATGTTCTTTAGTAAATTAGCTATAGTCGTCAACAAGCTCTGACGACCTCGATTTTCCTTGTCTTCGATAATCAAAACAAGCTATTTGATTACTGCTCTTATCAATCAGACTACCCTAAACAAGCTCTTAGGATTTAATCTATCTATAGCATTCAAGCACTAGAAAAACACTAATTTCGATCAATAAACACACAAGCGTGGAATATTTAAACCGGATCACCAATTCCCATAACGACTAATCTAAAACTTGTCCATAATCAACGTCGCTAACTGCTACGAATATTAGGGTTTACCAAATAATTACGGATTTGGGTCCTAATTAGTGGAATATAATCCTAATGATTAACTAATTAGCCAGATTAATCAATCAATTATGATATATTGTCAACAAATCACCGGGAAAGAGTGAATACTCAAACAACAATGAAGGTAAAAGCACAAGCAATCTCACGAAATTAAAAGAAATCAAACCTTAAAATCCTTCGACTAGAAATTATGTGCTTAGAAACACATAATCAAAAACGTCTACAAAAGTCAATGAATTCGAAATTCTCCAGAGAAAATAAACGTACGTGAAGTAAAGATGAAGATAGAATGTCTTTGTAGAATAATATTCCACTTATTTAAACTTAGGGGAATCCTAACTAAACAAGGAAACAAATAAAAGATAGGATTTTAAGAATCCTATTCCAACTAGGATTATTCAAAACAAGGAAATAAAATTCCTAACATAATATAAAATAAATCCCAACATATTAAGGAACTAAAAACGTGTAGCATAAGTCAAAATCAGCCAAGAAGTCGAAATTTTGAATTTTTCTTCGTCCTAGGACATAAAGCTCGCATGTTTTGGGCGTGACTAGAATGGTCACGCTTAATTCTGGTAACCTTTCTGCTTCCATCCGTTTGCAAAGTCAATTTTCTTCGTTTTTCACCCATTTTTGTCACCTTCTCATTCCATTCTCATATAAACACCTAGACATGACAATAGAAGCACAAACCTATGAGATATGGACTAAAAACATAACAAACGACACAATATAAAACATACGAAACGTGTATAAAATATAGGTTAACAAATACCCCCACACTTAAGCTATTGCACGTCTCGGGCAATGTTTCACTTTTAGGCAACGCAAAAATCAACAAACTTCAAACACTTGATCAAGTAGAAATATAACGTCATGAGCCAAAGGACAAAATCGAGAATGCTAACTTGACACATGCAAATATCGAGGAAATCAATGCCATAATGAACCAAAAACCAACACAACAATTTCATTTTGAAAAATAAAAATGCACGAAATTAGACGGCCGTTCTCACATTCCTCTCCAATCACTCGTGTATAGAGTATTTCGTGTATTGGTCTATTCTTAACACGTTAATGCGATCCCATAAGCTTGCTTATACACCAAAATCGCCACTACTATCGAAAGTATGCACAAACGAATCAAAATGTCTTTTATTCAAGGTTGTAACAGGGCTTTGGGCGCGGGGTCGGAATGAAAAGGTAATGAAAGGCTAACGCTTCACACAACACCGCGATGAAACCCCAGTCGGACATTTCCAACTGATGTCGAACCAACCCCGCTCGCCACCACCGGAACCGAACCACAAATCCTCCACCTCCGGTCAACAACCCTCAACCTACCAACGCCACTACTGGAAATACCAAACCGCTAGTCAACCCCTCACCATCACCATCAACCGACGACCAAGAAACCGCACGTGCCCACTCCTGCAGCAAACGAGACTGCTCCGCAGCCCCTCCAAACGCAACTCGACAACCTCGCCGCACAAATCGCTTCCATCACCGCCACATTGAAATTAATCACCGATCGCTTGGACATCACGACAGAGTGATGTCGTAGGGAAGTCCCCCTCCTTGATCCTTCAAAATTTTTTTTAATTGCATTGCATGTTTGTTTATAGCTTATTCATTGAGGACAATGCATGTTTTAAGTGTGGGGGGTGGTTTTTTGTGCTATTGTATGCCTTGGTGTTTTTGCTTAATTATGACTATGTGAAACAATTTTTTTTTTACGTTTTCGGCATTCTTAGACTACTTTAGTTTGTGTTTCTTTTGAACAGTTAGACTTGGATAAATGAGCATGCTTTGATTGAGTTTTCGTGCCATACAAAGTTTTTGTTATGTTCAATGACTAAAAGCGAGCATAGGAACGCATGTTTTAGTCGATTACCCTACCTTGTGAGGACTTGTGCCATTTGATCGATAATTCACGATATGATCTCTTTCTTCTTGTGTGACTCACGTATTTTTGAAATTCTAGAACTTGTTTTAAACCTTGTCAAAATTACACGAGTATGTGCATGATTGAATATTATAAAGGAATTTAGGATTTAGCCACTTTGCCAAATAAACAGTACCTTTGCATTATCCCCTAGTTAGCCCACTTTGAGCCTTTTTTATCCTCTTTTCTTGAATTGACCCGAATTTGAGCCCTTACCGTTTTACATATCTCCTCGTTTTACCCGTCTAGAAAACAAGTTGAGCATGGAGATTGTTATTGTTTGGGGACGAAAGTCAAGAAGATGATGTTTTTTTGAATAAGTGTGGGGGAAACTCGTGGAAAATACAAAGAGTACCAAAAAAAAAAGAGAAAGAAAAAAAATGAAAAAAAAATCAGAAAAATTCAAAAAGGAAAAAAAAACAAAAAGGGAGAGTAAAAGAGAAGTTCGAAAATTGATGAGGTACTGAGCCCCCGAGAATGATAGAAAAAATGTGTGGTATTTGGGTCCTTAACGTCAAATATACCCAATGAGATCTCGATGCTCGATAAAATTTTCAGACTTAGCCACTTTTTCGACCTCCCTTTTAATTCCTACCCCCGAACTTTAGCCCCGTTACAACCCTTAATAAAGACCTTTTGATTCGATTGTGCACACTCTCAACTGTAGTGGCGACATTGGTGTATAACCAAGCCTATGGAATAACACTAACACGTTGAGACTTGAGCGAAACACATATACCCATACACGAGAGTTGGAGAGTTTTTCAGCGAAAGTCAGCTTAAATTTTTGTTTTCCTTGTTCAATTGATGTCATTGGTCTAGCATGAAATTAATGTGGTATCGAGAATTTCGATTGATTACGTGTTTCGTTATTTTGAGTTTGATTTTGTTTTTTTGATCACAATGCTAAATGGTTTAATTTGCCGCATGATACTGTTTTGAGTAGTTCTTACATAGTCAACTTTTGAGCATTGCCTGAGGACGTACAATGGCATAACTGTAGGGGTATTTGTTAAGTCGTATTTTACATGTCTATAGTCGAGTTGTTTGTTACGTTTACTCCTCTTATTTTGTGATTTTAGGTTGACAATTGGATTTTAGAAGTTTAAAACGAGAAAGAACCAAATGAGACGAAAAAGAGGAAAAATAACGAAGAAAAGAGTTGACACGAAAAACAGGCAGCAGAAGACTTCGAAGAATTAAGCGTGCCCACGCTTAAATCACCGAACGCTTCTGCCCAGAAACGGGATTGCTGGAATATTCGGGAGATTTTCAGTTATTAAGTTGGGTATGATCTGTAACTGCCAGATCTGGATTCCCTATCTGAAGATTCTGTTTAAAGACGATTTTGTGGGATTTATTCCCTTTTATTTGTTAGGATTTTATTTCCTTATTTTAAATTTCCCAAGATATTTTGTTTGTTAAGTTTGTTAGAGCCCTAATTAGTTTCCTTTTTGGATTAGGACTCTATTAGTTTAAATATGTGGAATTTTATTCCACAAGACACCTTTGATTTTACTTTTTATTCAGCACACGTTTTTTTTCCTTCATCAAAGCTTTCGAATTTTATTATTTTTGTTTACGTTTTTGATTATGAGTTGCTAAACTCATACTTCTAGTCGAGGATTCATTAAGGTTTGATTCTTTAAATTCGTGAGATCGAATTGTGCCTAATTTCTCTGTTGTTAGGTATTTACTTTTTCTATGAGCTCTATTGATAATATGTTTCAATAGGTTAGATAACCTGATCAATTATTTAATCTTTAAAATCGTATTTAGCTATTTAGGACTAAATCTGTGACTGGTGAACCCTAATTTTGTAGCAGTTAGCGACGTTGATTATTTAATCGTTTTCGATTAGTCGTTATGGGAATTAATAATCTGGTCTAAATAAACCGAGCATATGTGTTTGTTGGCTAGAATTGGTGTCTTTCTAATACGTGCATGCTATCGATAGGCTAAATCCTAAGAGCTTGTTTAGGGTTGTCTAATTGGTAAGAGAAGTAATCAAAGAGCTTGTTTTGGTTATCGACGACTTAAGGAAAGACTAGGTTATTAGAGCTTGTTAGTAACTATAGCCAATTTATCTATAAACATTGAATTATCATTGCATCAGTGATCGAATTAATTGAATCAATACCGAGAAAATCCGAAGACTAGAATTTCTCATCATATTAAAAATCCAAATTTTACTTTATTTGCGTTCTTTTGAAATTGTGTTTTTAAATCTTACGTTTTTAATTTCGTCTTTTAATTTTAATTTAGTTAAAAAATCTCAAAACCCCCCTTTTACTCGATATTAGTAATTTAGGAATTAAATTTTAGACCATTCCCTGTGGATCGACCCTACTTATCGCTGATTACAAATCTTTTTAAAGTAAGTTTTTATTTTTGTTGGATTCGACACCCACCACTTTGGGTTCGTAAGGCTAGTTTCTTGCATTGATAGCCATTTTTAAGTCTATGTTAAAAGGCTATATTCCAAGGCTTTTGTGCATTTATCAGTCTGTAAATTCATAGCTAACGACGGATATTATTTTCTTAGAGTTTGCAACTCTATTTCTCCTAATCATTTACTATTCTGAATTTATATACCTGGGATCACATGAGTAGTGTCAGAGCCATGTTGGGGGTAGCAGTGTAGTAAGCATATAATTTATCACAAAACAAAATTCTAATGAATTTAATTAGAAGAAAAGATATTGTTAAAAACAATATAAAAGAAGAATTTGAAATACCCAAGAATTTGGAATTATTAAACAAATGGACAATTCCTAAAGTTGAACCTAGCATGATATATAAATTAGGAACTTTTGAAAAAAGTACTAAAACAAGTAGTTAAAACTAGTGAAGAAACCATTCCTCTTCAAGAAGAAGATATGATGAAAAAATTGCTTGATGATAGTGATTTACTTTCTTATAGAAATTCTCAAAAGTTTATACATATAGGATTAATGCAAATTGCTTTTAAACCTCTAACCTGAGAAGAATTACCAGAGAGTTTTATAGCAGCTTTAAGAGATGGTAGAAATTTAAATTGGAAACAATCTTTAATGGGAATCATACAAACAAGTTTGGCTCATGGTCCATTTTATTTTGATGTATATCCTAACTTACAACTTTCATTATTTGATATTAAAATTTAGATGCACTAACATTAAATGTTAAAACTCATGGTTATAATTATAGACCAGGAACAGAAGTTATAGCAATCAGTTATAGAGTATATTATAAACCTTTATTTACTTTAAATCCACAATGTAAAAGGGTTGATAAACCTTTAAATGAAACTATTTTAATAGAAAGTAATTTTAGTAAGTCAATAATCACAACAAGAAGAAGAATAAAATGGGAATAAATAGATTTTTCAGATAATTGGGTTATTGAAAGAGCTATAACACCACAACCACAATTCAAAATATTTTAATAAACGTAATACAAACACCTGAAGGATCGGTAACACTACAATTTTAAGAAAATAAAAGAACAATGTCATCTAGACTTAATAGGTCTCAATCTATGTATTCACATACTTCAACCTTAGGTTATAGGGTTGAACAACCTTTTACGCCATATAAAGCTTCTACATCTCAAATTAGAGAAAAATCTTTTACAGAATATTTAGATGATGATAGAATTGAAAAATTAAAATTGACAAAATAATATTGCTAAAGGAATGAAAACTAGTGTTTTTAACACTAAAGAAGCGGATATAACCGATCAGAAATGGATTTTCCAATATAATGGTTTTAAAAATAAATATTGATTTTAGTCCTGGTTCACAGGGAAGACAAATAATAGGGGCATAATTTAATACATCTAAATGGGAGCCATTTAAAAAATGGTTTTTTTAAAATTTTAATCCAGAAGAAAAAAATTACATTCAAGAAGAATTTTATAAATTTTGTGCTAAAAAGAATAAAATAATATTATTGTCCTTGGTTTATATCTACCTATGTTGAACAATATATTTCTATTTTAGAAAGAAATTATAAATTAAATAATGGAAAAATACTAACCCAGGTTTATCCTCCACAACAATCATTTCAAATTGAAAAGAATGGGAAAATTCATAATTTTTTTGGCTTTGCTAAACTATTGGAAGATAATACACTACCAATAACATGTAAGCATATAAATACAATAATAGAACAGAATAATTATACAAATCTTTACTTCAATATTTTAGGAGAACAAAATTACATCACTTCATAATAGGGTTGAACAAATAATTTATGTTATAAATAAAACTCAAACAGTGCAAGATGATATTCTAGGGAAAAAAGATGTAGAGATTGCTAATCCTACAATCCAGCCGCCACCTGAAATAAAAGGATTTAAGTTAAAATCTATGAAAGAATTAGAAAATTTTCTAGAAGATAAATTAAAAAATTAATACTCTTGATAAAAAACTAAGAGAAGAATTAATAGAAAATCCTAATTATAAGAAAGTCTATAAAGAACAAATTAATAAAATATCGAAATGGGCAAATAAGCCAACTACTGGAAAATATTACTACCCAAGGCCAACATATTTATGAATGGAATATAGATGGGTTTGTTCATCAACAAATACATAATACAATTCATAGAATGTTGATGTATTCAACTATTTATAAAAACTAATGGTAATACATATAAAAATATATCAAAAATGATAACCTCGGGGTTTACAGGACAACTAAAAGGTTGGTGGGATAATTATTTAACACAAACTGAACGAGATAATATCTTAAATACAATTAAGCAAGAAGGAAACGATATGAAAAAAGATGTTGTTTATACACTGGTTATTAATATTGTTGAACATTTTACAGGAAGATATACAGAAACTAGTGAAAATATTAGAACTCTTTTATAAAATCTTAGGTGTAAAACACTTACCGATTTTAGATGGTATAAAGATACTTTCCTAAGTAGAGTTATGGAACTTCCTGAGTGTAATAGTACTCATTGGAAATTGAAATTCATAGATGGTCTTCCAAGCTTATTTGTTGAAAGAATTAGAAGAATATAAAGACAAAATTATAATAATATTTCGAATGAAAATTATACTTACTGTAAACTAATAGGAACATGCATACAAGAGGGACTAGCTCTTTGTAATGGAATAAAATTAAATCAACAAATGAAGCACCAAAATTTGGTAGAGAAAAAACTATTAGGACAATTTTGTGATCAATTTGTTGTTGAAAGAATACCATCTACTAGTAATACCAGTACAATACATAAAGAAAACGAAGCTTATCATAAAAGAAAGAAAGAAAAGAAGATATTCTAATAAAAAATTAGAACAAAAGAAAGAAAGGAAGGAAGAAAGAAAGAGAAAGAACAAAATGGTGTAAGAAAAAATTAATAATTTGTAGAAAATGTGGGAAAAATGGTCATTATGCAAAAAATTATTGGACTAAAAGGAAGATTAATAATCTTGATATAGATAATAATATTAAAGATACTCTTATAAAATTCAGATGAAGATTCAAGTTATGAAGAATATGAATATTCTTCTAACACTAGGAGTGAAAAAGAAATTGATATTTTAGAAAATGAATCTATTTTATCAGATTCAGAATCAGAAAGTGAACTATGCTATTTTATCAGATTCAGAATCAGAAAGTGAACTATGGATTCTGCGACAAACTTGTCTAAAAAAAAGTTCTGAAAACAAAATTGAAGGAAAAGAATTCTATAAGATTCTTTCACAATTTCAAGAGTTAAAAATAAATGTATTAACACATAATAATGTGATAGAACCTTCTAAAATAATAAAAGATCCAATAATAAGATCTAAAATAATAGTTCAAATAGAAAATACCTCAAGTACCTCTAGTAATAATAGGGAATTAAGAGATGAAATATTAAGCCCAAAAGGCCCATATATGATGTCAGAAGTTTATAAAAGAATAAGACAAAAAAAAAAAAGAAGAAAATCCTACCTCTACAAATTATATTATAATTGAAATTAATAATCTTAAAAAAACAATTCTGACTTAAAACAAGACAATAAAAATTTAGATTATAGAATTTCTAAATTAGAAAAGTCTCCAAAGGAGTTTATAACTCCTCCTGAACAAGATATAGATTATAGAAAAATAAATGAAAATTTTTTATCTACTTTAGAATTGGTAATATCACAGAAATGACATATAAAAATTTCTCTTTTAATAGATGATTATTATTCAAAAGAATTTATAACTCTAGTTGATAGTGGAGCAGATTTAAATGTTATACAGGAAGGACTAATACCTATAAAATATTTTCATAAAGCGACACACACTTTATCACACTCAGGAGGTAATAAATTGCAAATAAATTATAAACTTCCTAAAGGCAATGTATGCATTAATAAAAAATGTATACAAACAAGTTTCTAACTTGCAAAAGTTATTACTAATCAAGTTATACTAGGAACACCATTTTTACCAAAAAAATATATCCATTAAAAAGGTAGATAAAGAAGGAATATTAGGAACTTACGAAGGAAATAATATTTTCCTAAAATTTGTTACTGAACCTTTTAGTAAAGTATTACATGAAATTTATAACAATATTTCTTCAAAATAAAATCAATTATACTTTCTTAAACAAGAATAAATATGATAACTACATAAGAAAATTTTCAAAATTCTAAATTACAGGATACAATAAAATTATTAACAAATCAATTTGCAATAGAGATTTGTAATTATCATCCTAATGCATGTTGGGATAGGAAGAAATATATTGTTACCGTACCTTATGAAGAAGATTTTGATGAAAAGAAAATCCCTACAAAAGCTAGGCCATTCCAAATGAATTCAGAATATTTAGAATTATGTAAAAAAAAAAAGAAATAAATTCTTTATTACAAAAAGGATTAATAAGTCCCTCACAATCTCCTTCGTCTTGTACAACCTTTTATATTAATAAACATAGTAAACAAGAAAGGGGAGTACCTAAATTAGTAATAAATTATAAACCCCTTAATAAAATATTAAAATGGATTAGACATCCTATTCCAAATAAAAAAGATTTATTAGATAGATTATATGATTCTATAATATTCTCGAAATTTGACTGTCAAATCTAGATTAATAAAAGTGATAGATATAAAACAACTTTTCCAATAGGACATTATGAATGGAACGTTATGCCATTAGAATTAAAAAATGCACCTTCTGAATTTCAAAAAATTATGAATGATATTTTTACACCTTATAGTGAGTTTATTATTGTGTATATTGATGACATTCTTTGATTTTTTAAAGATATTGAAATACATTTTAAGCATCTTAGAATATTCAAAGAAATAATTATAAGAAATTATTTAGTAATATTTAAATCAAAGATGTGTTTAATTCAAACAAACGTTCGATTTTTAGGCCATAATATTGGAAAAGAAAATATAATTCCTATTAATACGAGTATTGATTTTGCTGATAAATTCTCTGATGAAATTATCAATAAAACCCAACTTCAAATATTTCTTGGAAGTCTAAATTATATTTCTCCATATTATAAAGATCTCGCTAAAGACACCGCAATTTTATATGATAGATTGAAAAAATCGACAGAACCATGGTCAGACAAACATACCTAGCGGTTAAGAAAATAAAACAAAAGGTTAAAACTCTACCTTGTTTAATGTTAAGTAATCCAAATTGGGAGAAAATTGTGGAAACAGATGCTTCTGATATTGGTTATGGTGGAATACTTAAACAAGCAAAACCCCAAAAATAAACAAGAATATCTTGTAAGGTTTTATTTTGGAAAGTGGAATAATTCTCAAAACAATTATGCTACTGTAGCTAAAGAAATTATTGCTATAGTTAAATGTGTTTTAAAATTTCAAGATGATTTATATAATCAAAAATTTATTATAAAAACTAATTGTAAATCTGCAAGATTTATGTTTAATAAAGATTTTAAGCATGACGTTTCCAAATAGATGTTGCTCGTTGTCAGGCACATTTAGCCCCGTTCGATTTTGAGATAATATATAAAAAAGGGGAAGAAAATAATCTTCCTAATTTTTTACCTAGAGAATATATACAATGAATTTTGCAGGGATGTATTCTCGAGGTAGAGGATCTTCCTCTTATAGAGGAAGAGGAGGTAGAGGAAAGCAACCAGAAATTTTGGTACAACATGGGAAACAGACGCTAATAGCTTCCGATATATCAAATGACAAAGAATACCAAGTTCCCCAGGAAATATTCCTACGTTTTCCTCAATAGTAGGAAATGAAGAGAATGAAGAAGGTAATACTGCATTTGTTATAAATGAAAAATAAGAAGTTTCTTTTGGAAGAAAAAGATACTAAATGGAAAAATGATCCATGGGGATTAATGGAACGATACATGGATAATGCGTCATATGCAGCTCGGGTTTATAAAATCTGACAATACCATGAAAATATACTCATTAATAATGGGTGTGAGATATCATACTTTTCAAGTGGACAACATGAAGTTTATAACTTCAGCAAAATTATTATAAAAAAGGTCATAACTCAAGAAGAATGGGGATTTTCTCCATAAAGGACTAGAGTATTTCTTTATCATTTTAATAAAACCCCAGTTAAATATAATTTTTGGGATTATCTCGATGCATTTAATAAAAGTTCTTCTACATGAGAACAATAAAAGAAAACATTCATGGTTTATAAAAATTTGTTCTGAAGTTTATAAATATGATATACCAGTATGGTTTGCCAAATGGTGGCAATATTTTGGTACCTCTGTAAAAAATTTACCTGAGGACTACAAAAGAAAATTTGAGAAATGGGTGAATATTTCACCTAGAGTTTTAGAAAATCAAGAGAAGAGTCTTTGTTTAGAGGGAATATCCTCTTTATACTTTTTTACTGAATTTTCAATCCCGTGGATTTGGAAATGGACACCTGTCTTTGGTTATGCTGAAGAAATGGTTCCATGTTTGAAAAAGATTTCACATTCGAATTTCTGGGACAAGATGATACGAGAGAATCCAGAAACAAAAAAGCCATATGGCATAGACACTATGTGTCTAATAGAAGAAAAAATTTCAAAATATGAAGAAAAAATAAAATTAAAATTATAGAAGAAATCACCTTCTCCATTTGATTATATCTCAAGAAAATTAAAAATGCAATCGGAAAATTTATCCAAAGAAAAAATGATAAAGACATATGTTGAAGAAATTAAAAAAGATTTGTTAGCAAAATTTGAAGATCAGATAATGTGTCAAAGATCTGGAATATCAGATGTCTCAATGATGTCTACTAGTCAAAATGATTTCCAAGAAGAACAGGATCTTAATAATAATAGATGATGTTTTTTGGAGTCATAAAAGAAGTACTCATAGAAAACTTCAAGAACAAAGGAGAATGTTCTTTTTTGACAATATGAATTATACGAAGAAGAAATCCAGGTAGATTATACACTCAAAAAGAAGTCATGTGGTGAATAATACCAAGAGCTAGTGGAAGAATGATATGGTGGAATAATGGAGAGCTTAATAATAGCCCTATAGAATTTTTCAAAAGGAAAATATTCCCATTTAGAACTTACGGGTGGAATGGCCACCATATTAGGCTTTATTGCCTTTAGAATTCAAAAATATTATTATTATATGTTAGATTTCTAGATAGAAATTATTGTATCTTAGAATTTAAGCATTTTGTCTTTTCCTTGTATACGTCTATATATTGGATCATGTAGTTGTTGTAAAATAAGCTTTAGAAAAAACCTCTTCTCAATCATAAAAAATTCTCTTGTAAAATATTCTAATAGCTGAAGTTCAAGATATAAGAGTTTAATATTTTGTAAGTTTTCTTTTTTTCCTCTCTTTATTTATTTAACAAAGTTTGTACATTTATGGTAATAAATGGCTAGCCTTATAGGCTAGAACTTTTATGTGATAAATTATATCTGAACTATATGAATATTCTTATCATAAATTGATTTCATATTATGTGACTTAAGCAATATAATAATCAAAATAGGGTGTTTTGTTGGAGGAAGGGTGTGTGCAAAAATTTAGATAGAAATTAATGATAAGCTTTGTAATCAACCCTATTGTAAAAATTTTCAATATTATATAATATTTATCCGCTTGTTATTATAGACAATAAATACCCTTCTGATTCAACCTACCTGGGCTCAAGTGGTATCAAAGCCACTTTCGAGTGGTATCTGAAGGTGGTGAGAGCCAACACCGGACGAAGTTCTTGTCTCTGCAATAGATCTTATTAGATCTATTAGGTGAGCATTAGCAAGTTATTTACTTGCATTTATTTTGTTAATTCTGTAGATTTATAACATCTACAAGATAAAACTTAAGTAATCTTGTTTAATTATCTTTTCTGAGGAAATCGGGCGTTGCCTTATGTTGCGTAGTCTGGATAATTCCATGTTATTGCCGTGTTGTGGTGTTTGTTTTTAGGAATTTTGACGTCAATCGTTGACAGTTATTCAGGAAAGATAATGAATTGGCTTACTAGAGCTTTATCTAGTAGACGAAATAATAATTATAGTTTAGAAAATAAAAATAAAGAAATCGTAATAAATGAACACTTAGATATTAAATCAGATGGTTTTGACATGATGCGAGGAACACAGAATGTTTTCCTTATTTTTAGGATTTATTATAAGGTTAAAATACGGTAATACCGGATATGAAAAAATTATCAAATCAAAATCCGAGAACAACTACTATGTTTATCACGGATATTGCTAAAAGCAATGTTGTTGTCCCTAAGTAAGTAACTTGGGATCAAGTTAAACTACCTGATAAATGGGTTCTAGAAGAAGCAAATCCACCTGTAAAACAGGAAAATAAACAATTAGAAAAAATAATTGAATACCCAGATCGAGATGTTGAAATACGTTTCTCCAAGGATCGAATTACACGCCTTAATATAGGCTCTACATCTAAAAGAGATTAAATGTCCAATAGATATTCTACTTCGTCTTTTCCAGTTTCTAATCTTGAAAAGTAACAGGTAAGATTAAAAACCACTTTAGATGGAGTTAGTCAACTAGAATATAAGGTTGAAACTCCTTCGACATCAAGGGTAAAATCCCCTACACCTTCTGATATGGGTTATGATGAGCGGAGTGTTTTTGGTTTAAATACCTTAACTCTTAATAAAAGTTCAGAGTTTCCATTTTCTGGTAATCTAAAAGACACTACTAGAAAACAAGGCATCCGCTTCGGGCTATTTCGTAGCTATTACTCATGAATTCATAGCTATAGCTACAAAATATTTGTCGCTTGCCTCTGTAGCGGATACCTCCGTAGCTAAATTTTTGCAACGAAATTTAAAATTTTGTAGCTATCTCTTAGCTACGCAATTGCATAGCAATTCCTCGTAGCAATGTCAAGTATGCATTCTTGTAGCTATTTGTGTAGCTGGAGCGGTGGAATGGTCGTTGCAAATTCAATAATAATTTTCATAGCTATTTGTGTAGCTAGAGTGGTGGAATGGTCGTTGCAAATTCAATAATAATTTTCGTAGCTATTCATAGCAAAGGTGACGAAAGCTTATAGCAAATTTTATTGCAAGGGCAACGAATAACTCGTTTCTATAACGTTGCCATGGAATATAATTTTCTTAGCAAATTTTGTTGCGATAATATCGGAAATCCATAGTAGACTTTGTAGTTTTGGTGACAGAAATTAGTAATAATATTTATCGCCATGGCTACCAATTTTCTGTAGCAATTTTCATCACAATAATGACAAGATATTCGTAGCAGAATTTAGTGCAATAGCTACGAAATATTATTATAGTTTTGTTGTTATAGCAACAAAGAGTGTATAAAACTTTTGTTGCTATTTTGAAACCAAGATGATGAATTGTTGTAGCTATATTTATATTAAACCTATTATTAGCTACAAATTATATAACAATGGTATTAATTAAGATTTTGTAGCAAAGACCACGACTATAATTTTCAATATAATAATCCACATAAATATAAACCCAATAAAAACTCAAAAACAACAAAAATGCGATTAAACAATGTTTAGATAACTCAAATATCCAACAATTAATAATTTAAATTAGTTTAAACATCAAGTAAAAGTAATCATAATATGCTAAATACTTAAGAGTCAAAAGATTCTAAACATCCAAACCCTAAATGCCACTCTTAATGTTCTAACTCTCGTCATCATTATCTTCCTCATTTGCATCATTTATATCATCATTGTTCCTTGTATTTTCACGAAGACTAGCAACAAACTCTTGCTCTCTCAAACCTGATCCACCAGTATGAGTGTGGTTCGTCCATTGAATTTCTTCCAACATTCTTCGTATACTATCGGGGATATTTTCTGGGATACAATGTTCAAAAATCTTAAGAATTGCACGATTCTCACCTTTAGTTGTTCCATCTCTTTCTGCAGTTTAGCAAATCGTTCATTTGAATCTTCTTGTATACATTTGGTTGCCTCTTCAAGTTTGGATTTAGAGCCTCCACGATGTGCACTATCCCCGAGAATTTGATGAGGACATTGACTCCCGAATCCATACACCCGACCTTTAGGTACACCACCGGTTGCTTCAATCCAAGCAACAGGGTCAAAGACAGGCTGAGAAGATGAATCTTGTGAAACATTTTCCATCAAATTGTCATATGTAGCCTACAAAAATAATATCATTCAATTTATGCATATTAGTTTATTAAACTACGTGACATATATGTGTAGCGATAAACTATTATAGAGAGAAAAAAAAAACATAATCAATATTATTTAAATTAAATCAAAGCAACAAGTTATCGTATGAACTACACATAAATTTTTTGCAAATTGTTTTCAAACTTACCCGCACTCTCTTAGCCTTAGTGCATGCAAAATCACCCTTTCCTTGATTCCTCCTATGAGTACGATCATAAAGTTCAATCTCTGAAACTTTACGCTTACACTCGTCCTCCTGGGTTGTATGAATTATTCAATTTGTCAATATTCAAATAGAATAAATTACACATAAAAATGAATATATATGTTACTAATTAGACTAAAACATAAAATAAAAAAAATACCATTTCTTGTTTGTGTACTGCAAAAGGCTTCGATCCACCAGTATGGGTTGAGATTGAACCATCATTTGAACTCAATCTATTTTTTTTCCAGCATTTGATTGTCTTTGAAATCTATCTGTGTTCCAACGATCTAATATTTTGCTATTAAAGCACTTTAAACAAGGACATTTTATTTTCCCATCAAATACACAATCTACATTAGAAAATGCAAAATTCAAGGATTCATCAACTCCATTCTTGAATTCATTAGTAATTTGTCCATGTTGGTCTCGTCGACGAATCATCCAACCACGATTAATGGACATATTGCTGTTCTCGAAATTAAAAACTCAATATATGAGTTTTTCTCAACAATAAATAAATATTAAAATATACGCAAGTAAAATTAATAGTTGAAAAGTTAATTTATTTAGTGGATTATCTACAGTAAATTTCCTATCATGAATTTATTATATATTATTTTAAATAAATTATTAGATGACTTAAATCTTTGGATATCTTTGGATTTATATACTGGACCCGCAAGATTCCCTTATTGACAACCACACTATATTATTTAGAAATTTAAAGCAGATTTAAAGAAAATAAAGTCCTTCGGATTGAATCTAAAGATTTAATAGGGTGAAAACCTAACTAATATGGATTAGTTAAATTATTAATTATAAGATGGTATATAGAAGTATTCGTAAATACACTAATCAAAAGTGAAAAATATTTTAGTTTTTATATTTAGTTCTCTAATATATATATAGGGCACACTATATATCAGACAAATTTATATCCTAAATACAGTAATTAAATCCATCTACTTTTGTGTATAGAGTGGAGACAGGTTTTTGGTGAAGATCAAGTTTCCTGGATGGTCCAAAATTCGTCTATTTAGTGACCAAATTATCGTCAAGCTTCCAAATGAAGAGGTTCTATTTTTTTAACTATGTATTATGTGTGAAGATACTCATCTCAAGCCTCAAAACACTATTACCAAGTTAGCTCTGAATCATATGTCCTTAACTTGTATTTAAATCACCCAGAACACCCAAAAAAATGGAAGAAGGAGAAATTTCGGAAAATTAAACATACCCCCTCTCAGTTATTGTGTAATTACCAAAAAAAAACCACTAAAATGCCCCTCACAGTGCCTAAGGTTTTGTAAATTATCAAAAGAGAACATTTGGAGGATAATTATTCACAAAAGGTTTATAACCAGAAATTATAATTTGTTACTACTGCATCTTACCACATAACCTATATAACAAACCAAAATATGGAGGATAATTAAAATATTTAGGAATTTAAAACAAGTTTAATATTATTTTCTATTGAAGCCTTCAGATTGAATCTATAGATTTAATAGGGTCAAAATCTAACTAATGCATGAAAAAAACTAAACTATGAATCCTATTACGAAAACAAAAAAAATACAAAAAAAGATTATACAAACTAATTTACTTACTTGCTGGAGGATGAATGTTTAGAAAGCAAACACACGAAACGGATCAACTCTTGTGTATAAAATATGGATTCCGCTAATAATTATACACAAAAATTCTAATTAAAACCTTGTCAACCAAAAACAGTTGGTAACATAATAAACAACTTAATATATATATATATATATATTCATTCTTCAATGAATTTATCAAACGAAGAATTGTGGAATAAATAGTTGTTCATACCTTGAGTAATAAGAATGGAAATACTCCGAATTATCTGAACAATTATCCGAATTCACCAAGAATATTATAAAATAATCATAGAAAATAGTAGTATATGTATATAATTAATGGTGGAAGATGGAATTTGAAGGCTTTGTAGTTAGTTCTTCCCGTGGGTAATGTTAATGGGGGAATAAGGAAAGCTTTTTGATAATAAGAAATAAATAAATAACTTTGGCAAAAAAGAGTAAAAAGGGGGGAATAGAGTGGCATATTGCCTTAACTAATCAAATTCCATATTTGAAATTTGAGATTCAATATTATAATTACCATTAATAAAATAATTTTACCAAATAATTATTAAGAATATAAGAAAAGTTGATATTATATATTTAAGTTGATTTGGAAGCATATAATATAATTTTTATAACATATTCTCAAATATTATCATATTTAGAATATTAATTTTAAGGTATCGATGTGCGCAAATTGATTTAAAGCTTGCAAGCTCAATTTAAATTTTTGATTGAGCTGTTAAGTCAAACATGAATTATTCCAAAATGTAAAATACTAACTTATGAATTAATTATATGATTTACACTGAAATGATAAAAAATATAAAAATGTCAAGTTTAACGGGTTCAACTTGAAGCTCATCAAGTATTATTAAGCATTGGATGCAAAAAACGTTTAATATCAATTGCTAAACTTGAACCTATATAAACTTGATTTGTTCGACTTGATTCAATTCTATTCACAGTGATCTTTCACTTATTATAGTTACAAAATTATAATCTTGTAGAAATAGTATTACTAAATTGATTCGACATTATAGATAAATCAAAACGAGCAATTTTAAGTAACCTTTATATATATATATATATATATATATATATATATTTATTTAATTTTTGTAAGACTCTATGTTAATATAATATATTGACATAATGACGGATTAATATAAGAATTGCATAGCATTAAACCCTAAACCCTAAATTTAAACCCTAAACCCTAAACTTAAATCCATAAACTCTAAATCTAATCAGAAGAGGAATGTCTATAATAACAAGAAGATAAATATTATATTAATATTAAAAACTTTTACAATAGGGTTGATTACAAAGGTTATCATTAATTTCTATCTAAATTTTTGCGCACACCCTTCCTCCAACAAAACACCCTTTTATAGAAGGGGAAGAAAAAGCAAGAACACTCTCCATAACCCAAGAGTCAAAAAGTAAACAAGAAAAAGATACAATAATTACAACTTTCATTATTCATAAATAGTGTATGGGCAGCTGCTTTTCCGATTGATAAACAGTTCTTTGTCTGCAAATGACGTCACTGCATGCGTATCTCTTTTTATCGACTGATGACATCTCTGCATACGTCATGAATAGGTTTAAATGTGGAAGATTTGTGGAAGACCCTGCTCTTCATTCATTGGGATCTTGCGCGTCTTGCATGGGATCATTTGATCCAATTGAATATCGACTCATTAAATCTTCATCATTCTCTTTATCAGAACTGGAGTCAAGAATAGCTTTAAGTTGTTGTAAATCCTTCTTTGAGGAACATGCAAGTAATTCTTTAAGGAGTTCAGTCGTATCTTTCTTCTCCTTAACATACACAAGTTTTGGAGGTTCGAGATTGATAATCCCTCTAGTGGAAAACACTGATTCTTTAAAAATTCAAATTTATCCCACCATTTGATACGAATCCGTCTTCCTAAATAAGGAATATTTGAAAACTTCATTTCAAGTTTTTGAAAGTTTCTATTAAGAATAATCGTATCCCATCTAACAATCCATGGGACCTGATCCAAGGCTGCGAACATAAGCCCATGGGCCTTCATAGAAGGATTAGTTTTGACCAAATCTTCATAAACATTTCTGATTTTATCAGGCAAAATGATAGGATATAATCCCCAGTTTGAAAACCAAACATAAAACCAGTTGGGCACCATTAAAAAGTCTGGGCCTTTAAACTCAACAAACCAACTGTGTTTCTTCTGTCTATTTTCATAATAGAAGGCAATATCCCAAGCTTTAATATAATCATAATAATGAAACATGAGCATAAATTTATGCTTTGTTGGACCTTTAGGAACAATTTCTTTTGATTTGTATAAGTCCCCATCCCCTTCTTCAGGTCTGATAACCCGCATGATGGTGGCTTTAGAAAAAGCCCAAATCACCTCATGTACTCAAAGTTGATTCAAACTGGACAAAACCTGTGATGGGTAAAATATCTTGATAAAATTTAAAATCCTTAGGATAAAGTAATGGATCTGTGTAATTTTTCAAATAAAAGGTCATAACCTCATCCGAAGATAAATGAGAATTTTTTCTCAATAGGCGGTATCCATATAATTATAATAGGTATATATGGATATATGTATTCTTTAGGGTTAGCAGATTTTACTGCCAAATCGTACGCGTTTTTGCGTAACTGTTCTTCTTTTGGACAGCTTTTAAAGCTTCTTCTCTTAATTGTTTTTCTGTTTTCTCAATTGCAAATAAGTCGGTGTTCTGAAAATCTTGCTGGGTGTATTACCCGCATGTGCACGAACTTTATTTTTTCCCTTATTCATGATTTCCCAGCAGATATTAACAATTTAAAAAGTCAGGCAATGAATTACTTGACCCTTTAATAAACTCTATATCGAAATCAAAAACAGATAGAAATGGCCTGCCATCTAGCAAAGATTTGTTTAGATGCTATATTTTTAACATCTTTCTGCAAAATTTCTTTTGCAGATTTGTAGTCTACTCTAAGTAAGAATCTTTGATTTAATAAATCACTTTAAAATTTTGGCATACATAATACAATAGATAGAATTTCTTTTTTCATAGTAGAGTAATTTATTCTAGGTCCTCTCCACACTCCTGAAGTGTAGCGGACTAACGATTCTTTATAATTCATCCTTTGTTTAAGGATCCCACCATAACCTAAATCGGATGCATCAGTCTCAACAATTTTAAAGGCATCTGGGTTAGGTATGGCTAGACAAGGAATTTCTTTAATTTGAGCTTTAATTTTTTGAACAGCTCGAGTGTGTTCATTACTCCAATTTGGGGGATTCTTTTTTAATCTTTCAAATAATGGTTTAGCATCATAAGCTAAGTTTTTATAGAATTCAACAACATAATTTAAGCTGCCTAAGAATCTTTGCAATTGATTCTTATCCTTAATTTCGTCAGGGAATTTGGTGGCAAATATAATTGTTCGATCAATGGGGAATATAGTTCCCTCTTTTATAATATGCCCAAGAAATTTGATTTCTGTTTGGAAGAGTTTAATCTTCTTAGCAGAGAAAACAAGTCCTGCTTTGGTAACAACATTTATAAAAATATTTAAATGTTTAAAATGTTGTTCTATTGATTTTGAAAATATCAGAACGTCATCAATATAAACAATTGTAAATGTTGTATAAACATTAAATATATCATTCATTATCCTTTGAAATTCAGAGGGGGCATTTTTTAGGCCAAATGGCATAACGTTCCATTCATAATGCCCAAACGGGACCATAAATGCTATTTTATAACGGTCTTCTTGAATTTGAATTTGCCAGAATCCAGGTTTCATATCAAATTTTGACATAACTTTGGCTGAATAAAGCCTATTGAGTAACTCTTTTTTTATTAGGTATAGGATACCTAATCCATCTAAGTACCTTATTTAAAGGTTTATAATTAATAACGAGGCGAGGAACTCCTCGTTCTAATTAAGCAGCATTTTCAACATAGAATGCTGGACAACTCCAAGGACTCTTGGAGGGCCTTATTAATCTTTTGAGTAATAACTCTTCTATTTCTTTTTTACAAATTTCAAGATGTCTAGGTCACATGGCAATGAGCCTAGCTTTAGTGGGAATTTGACTTTCTTTAAAGTCAGGCTCATAGGGTAGAGCAACCACATGTTTTTTCCTTTCCCAGAAGGCATTAGGAATATCAGAACAAATTGTTTGTTCAATATAATTTTGTAAGGATTTAATCCTTTGCTGACAGGCTTCAGAAGAAAGATTCTTATTTAATTCTTTATATGAAATTTCCTGAGATAAGGAATTTAAGAATTTTTCTTTTCTTGAAAGCTTTTCTTTAATTATGTCAATATTATGACACTTTGGTTGTGAAACAAATGAGAATGTTAATTCTCGTCCTTGAATATTACTAGTAATCCCTTTTTTGCTAATTTCCGTGATCGGATATAGCTTGTGTAAAAAAGGATTTTCTAATATAACATCATGGGAAAGATCTTTGACCATTATAAATGGCATTTCCAGACATATACTTTTGTTGCAGATGAATGTATTTTGTAATTTGTAGTTTACAATCAATTTTCTACCATCTACAGCATTAAGGATTTCAGTTGTTTTGGAAAAATATCGAAAGGTACTAACCCTTCATTGATGAAATTTAAATCTGCACCAGTGTCAATCATGGCAATAGCTGTGAAATAAAATTCTTTATGGATGACTATAGTCACCTTTGTATGCCATTCGTGGGTAATAACCCGATCAATCATATTGACAAAAGTTAAAGAGTTTAACTCTTCCTTTTGAATAAGACTTTTATCTTCTTTATCATTGTCAGTATCACTGATAGAGTTTTCAAGAGATTTTATCTCAAGAGAAGAAATTCTAGATTAACTCTTGAATTTCTTGTTTAAGAATTTTTACTTCATGTCTCAATTCATATATTGAAGTATCAATTTATGGAGACTTTGAAGTTGAAGCAGAAATATTAGAGTTTTTAACTCTATGTAAAATATCTTTAATATTGTAAAATTCCGGCTCTTTTAGTTTTAACCGTTTTTCTTTATTCTTTTCTTTATGAATCTCCTTATACGACTCTAAAACTTTTGGAGTATTTCTTTTTTCTCCATAGGATCTGTAATTTTGTCTATAAGATCTAAAATAAAAACTTATCTTCTTTGGTTATGACAAATAATCCATTGGCTTTACATAAAGCCTTGTAGTAATCACAATTCCCTTCACATTGTGATTCATTATCTGATTCATAATTAGAGTTAGTATTTTCTGAATCATTGTCAGAATTTATTTCTGCAATAACAGAGACCTTTAAATTTTTATCTTCTTTATAAGAGTCTTCTATTAGAAGTTTTTTCAAGTTTGTTTTAAGCTCTTCGTCTACATCAAGACTTTGAATTTTCCTTTTCATTTTACACTTATTAGCGTAATGCCCTGGGGCATGACATATCCAACATATTAGAACTTTCTTTTGTCTTCCTTTGTCAGAAAAACTTTGATTTTCCTTTTGTTTTTCCCTTTTAGGGAAACTATGCTTCTTATTCTTTCTGTAATTATAACTATAGTTTTTCTTTTGATAATTTGATTTTGATTTTGAGAGTCTATTGCCCCTTTTATCATTTATTGGTTTTAGGGGTGTTAACCCAATTTGTTCACAGAAGTCTCCAAGGACTTTCTTTCCAAAAAATTTTTCTTTTTATATTTGTTTATGTAATTTTATTTCATTACATAAGCAGATACCTTCTGTCACACCCCCAGACCGGGGCCCGGGGACGATGACCCTTTTCTTTCGTAAATGTTATGGTTTTCTGAAATAATAAAAATACATCTTTTAAATAAAACAAACCATTTTTCTTTTACAAACTAAACCCTGTACATAAACATAAGTTTGTTTACAAAACCATAACAGAGCGGCTATTAAAAACAAAAATCAGAGTTTTTTGAGCTACAAAACACTCGAAACACGGCATATGAACATAGCTCTGTCTGACCGCTCAGGATACTTCGGCAACCTTTACATATGTACATGATCATCACCTGCATCATAAGAATCTAATGAGCTAATGGCTCAGTAAGAAGAAGCTCAGTTATAACAATATATCACGTAACACGTAAGACAGTCAATAATGCATAGTTCATTTAAAACATTATCTTTTTCCTTTTGGGTACCCCGAAGTATGGTATTCGACTGATGATGATAGGCGTCTGTTTTCGGAACCTGTTCATAAATGGCCATAAAAAGAAGCATCGCGGGGGTTCTCATACCGACCTTTCGGCCGATGATATTAGCCGCTAGCTCCATCATATATTGTGGCTTTATCTATCTTGGTTTTTACACCTCAAGGTATTCACCACCCTCTGTGGGTCCGCCGGTCCCTCCCGCGTCCTGTGCCTACCCGACCGTCAATCAAATACCAAACCTCACTTTTGAAAACGTGTGCTTCACATGTATAGCATAATAATGCAACATAATCATATGTATTTCAACATTTCATATCATAAAACCTTCATTTTCAATATCACATATAATAAATCATAAATCATCAATATTTAACACAATCGGCACGTAATACATTTATTTTCAAACAATCAACTCACATAATCATCAAAATGCATACTATTGATTCTTATAATGCGTCAAGAAAAGCTTCTACTTACCTTAAGTCGTTACTAAAAAAATCGATAAAGGTGACGCTACCGCAAGCTACCTACAGTGCTAGTTGTTTATTAACCTGTAAAACGACATATATATACGATACCTAAATACGATTTTCGACTAATATTCCAAATTCACTGATTAAATTGAAGAAACTATCGATAAAACACTTACTTATAACGCGTACGATGGTTTATATATTTTCTGCGAATTTTTCTCTATTTTTTTTTTCTTTTCTTTCTCTCTAAATTTCTTCCTTATTTCTCTTCGGTTTTCCTTACTGTTTTCTCCTCTTTCTTGTACTTAAATTAACTTAATGTATATATATATATATCTAACTTAAAAGTTAAGTCGGCTGCATGACACTAAGCTAACTTAGGTGACTAGGATGACACTAAGCTAACTTAGATGACTAATCAGAGTATATATATATCTATATAGTAATAATATTGATTAAAGTTGAGGCGGCTAAGTGCGTGACTAATGAAAATAAATAATATTATTATATTCTTATAATTATTTGCAGCTACTAGCTTATTACGTGTTATACATTTATACGTTATATTTTCTACGTGTCATGAATTTAAACTAATCGGGACATACCGGTAACACATAAGTGACGCGTAGTGTGTAAAATATATTTATCCGATAATTAACCGGAAGGTTTAATTTGCCGTATTCGATCGAAACTCTAAAGTTAAGCGTGCTCGTACGAGAGCAATTCTAAGATGAGAGACCTACTGGGAAGCACCTCAAATTTCCGTTCGTTAATTAATTCGTGATAAGTGCTAGACGTCATGCCTGCTTAATCTAACACGTTAATTGTCTAAACATCGTGCCTGCTTATTCGTCATATTTGCTTAACTAGTAGAGGATGCTAATTAAATGCATTTTAATTGCAAATATCACATAAATAGCACATAAGTATTTTCGTAAAATCAAGTTATTATCATATAATTAGCAAATACTCATATTTGTGCAGTCATGCCATTCATATGTTGTAAATCAATAAATGCTAACTATATGACATGATTATTGTTGGCCGAGTGTGAGATCATTGGGCATTACAATCATATCCCCTTACGAAAATTTTGTCCTCAAAATTTGACATACCGAAATAGTTCTGGATATTTGCTCCGCATTTCTTCTTCCCTTTCCCATGTAGCTTCTTCTACAGCATGATTTCTCCATAAAACTTTGACCAAGTTAATACTCTTATTTCTCAATTGTTTAATCTTCTGATCAAGAATTTGCACTGGCTTCTCCTCGTAAACTAAATCTGAAGATAACTCCAACAGCTCGTAACTTAACACATGAGACGGATTAGAAACGTATTTCTTCAACATCGATACATGAAAAACATCGTGAACACCAGTTAATGAAGGAGGTAAGGCTACTCTGTAAGCTCTATCCCCAACTCTTTCAAGAATTTCAAACGGACCAACATACCTCGGACTCAGTTTTCCCTTCTTCCCGAATCTCATAATTCCCTTCATTGGGGCCACTTTCAGAAACACATGATCTCCAACAGTAAATTCTAAATCTCTTCTTCGTACGTCGGCGTAACTTTTCTGCCTACTTTGTGCCGTCTTCATTCTTTCACGTATTTTCTGTACAACTGTGGTCGTTTGTTGCACCAATTCTGGACCAAGTAATTTTCTTTCTCCAACTTCATCCCAATGAACTGGAGATCTGTATTTTCTGCCATATAAAGCTTCATAAGGTGCCATTCCAATGGTAGACTGATAGCTATTGTTATAAGTAAATTCCACCAACGGCAGTTTCACATCCCAGCTTCCTTGAAAATCCAATGTGCAGGCTCTTAGCATATCCTCAAGTATCTGAATAACTCTTTCTGATTGTCCATCACTCTGTGGATGAAATGCTGTACTGAATGCAAGCTTTGTTCCCATGGCACTGTGCAAACTCTTCCAAAATGTAGACGTGAATTTAGGGTCTCGATCAGATACTATAGAAACTGGCACTCCGTGTAATCTGACTATCTCATTAATGTATTGTTGAGCGTACTGATCCATATTATACGTCGACTTCACTGCAAGAAAGTGGGCTGATTTTGTTAATCTATCGACAATCACCCATATAGAGTTGTATCCCTTCTGAGTTCTCGGCAATCCAACCACGAAATCCATCGTAATGTGTTCCCATTTCCATTTTGGTATCGGTAGAGGCTTTAATAAACCTGCTGGTCTTTGGTGTCCAACTTTAACCTGTTGACAAGTCAAGCATTCTGCAACAAATGTTGCTATATCTTTCTTCATACCTGTCCACCAGTAATGTTGTTGCAGATCTTTATACATCTTCGTACTACCAGGGTGTACTGAATAAGGACTAGAATGAGCTTCTTTTAAAATATCCTCTTTGATCGCTTGATCAGATGGAACGCATAGTCTGCCTTTATATTTCATAATTCCATCATCGGAAATTGTGAATTCGGTCTTCTTTCCTTCGTCTATCTTTCTTTTTATCTCAATTAAGTACACATCATTTTTCTGAGCTTCGATAACTTCGTCACGAAGTACAGGCTTCAACTCCAGGGCTGATAAACAACATACCTCCCCTTTGGGTACAAGTTCAAGTTCTAATTTCTGCAAATCTTGTAATAGTGGCCTCTGTATAATGAGGGAAGACATCGACTTTCTACTCAATGCATCAGCTACTACATTGGCTTTACCGGGATGATAGTTAATCACGCAGTCATAATCTTTAACAAGTTCTAATCATCTCCGTTGTCTCATATTCAGCTCTTTTTGGGTGAAGAAATACTTCAAGCTTTTATGATCCGTGTAAATCTCACATTTCTCACCATACAAGTAATGTCTCCAAATCTTCAGGGCGAAAACGACAGCGGCAAGTTCCAAATCATGAATTGGGTAATTCTTTTCATAATCTTTCAATTGCCTTGAAGCATAAGCAATTACCTTCCCATTCTGCATTAATACAGCACCCAAACCATTTTTAGAAGCGTCATTGTATACTACGAATCCACCAGTTCCAGTTGGAACAGAGAGAATAGGAGCTGTTGTCAATCGATGTTTCAACTCTTGGAAACTCTTTTCACAAGCATCGGTCCAAACAAACTTTACATTCTTTCTTGTCAACGTCGTTAGCGGAACCGCCAATTTTGAGAATCCCTGAACAAATCTTCTGTAATATCCCGCCAATCCTAAGAAACTCCGAACTTCTGACACGGTTGTTGGTGTTTGCCAGTTATTCACAGCTTCTATTTTACTCGGATCAACTGAAATTCCATTCTTCGATACCACATGCCCTAAGAATACCACTTGTTCAAGCCAAAATTCACATTTCTTGAATTTTGCATATAGTTGTTTCTCCTTCAGAACTTGCAACACAAGTCTCAAATGTTCTTTATGTTCCCGTTTATCGCGTGAGTAGATCAGGATGTCATCGATAAACACAATTACGAATTTATCAAGAAAATTCTTGAATACCCGATTCATTAAATCCATGAAGGCTGCAGGAGCATTTGTTAAACCGAATGGCATTACTAGAAACTCATAATGGCCATACCTTGTTCTGAATGCAGTTTTCTGTATATCTCCCTCTTTGACTTTTAATTGATGATAACCCGAACGTAAATCTATCTTTGAGAATACCGATGCACCTTGCAGTTGATCAAACAAATCATCTATTCTGGGAAGAGGATATTTATTCTTGATTGTGACTTTGTTGAGTTCTCTGTAATCAATGCATAACCGCATTGTTCCGTCTTTTTTCTTAACAAACAATACCGGAGCTCCCCAAGGCGAATAACTTGGACGAATAAATCCCTTATCAAGTAAATCTTGTAGTTGCACTTTCAACTCTTTCAATTCAGTTGGGGCCATTCTGTACGGTGCTTTAGAAATAGGGGCAGTTCCTGGCACAACATCAATCACAAACTCAATTTCTCGATCTGGTGGTAGTCCTGGTAAATCATCTGGAAATACTTCTGGAAATTCTTTGACTACTTCTACATCTTCAGGCTTTAATTGTGTTTCAACTGAGGTGTCTATCACGCTTGCCAAGTATCCAGCACAACCTTTATTCAACATCTTTTGGGCCTTCAGTGCAGAGATAACCGGTAAAGAAAATGAGCCTGAAGTACCGCTAAACATAAATTGCTCCTTTCCAGGTGGCTGAAAGATCACAACCTTCTTATTGCAATCGATGGTGGCATGATATTTGGTAAGCCAATCCATACCCAGTATAACCTCAAAATTTGAAATCGGCAAGACAACGAGATCAGCGTATAGCACTCTGTTACCAATCTGAATAGAACAAGCCCTCAATACCTGAATGGACTCCATTTCTTCTCCCGACGGAATGGTCACACTGTAATTTACTTTCAGCAGGTCCGGTGTAATGCCCAGTTTTCTCACAAATGCATTCGATACAAATGAATGTGTAGAACCTGAATCTATCAATGCAAATGCAGGCATTCCAGAAATCAAAATAGTACCTAAAACGACTGAGGGGTCTGCATCAGCCTGTTCATTCGTCATCGAGTAAACTCTTCCTTGCACTTTATTCTGGAGGATTGGGCAATCTTTTGCAAAATGTCCAGGCTTCTTACATTTGAAACAGTTGTTCGAACCCATTCGGCATTCCCCAAAATGATTCATGCCACATATATTACATTTCGGCCTTTCGACTTCATTGGAGGACTGTCCAACTCTTTGACGCTTGTCAGTATTCTTTTGGATTGGTTTCTGTTTTGGTTTCTTCCACGGTGTTGGATTTCTCGGGGTGAACATTTGCCTCTTCTGCTGATAAGATTTCTGAATTTCTTTTTCATCAAGATCAGCCATTAAAGCTTTATCCACAATTTCTCTAAACTCAGTTGCTGAAGACATCCTCACATCCCGTCTAATCTCAGGCTTCAGTCCTCTCAAAAAGTGATCGATCTTTTCAGTGGTATCCCTTGCAATGTACGGCACATATCTGCAACCCTCTTCAAATTTTCTGACATAGTCAAACCGTCATGTCTCCCTGTTTCAGCTCCAAGAATTCTTTAACTTTGAGTGATCTAGCATCTCGAGTAAAGTATTTGTCATAAAAGATCACCTTGAACCTATCCCATGTCAGAGTCTCCATATCCACTGCAAGTTTAGCTCCTTCCCACCAGATTCTCGCCTCTTTCTTTAAGAGGAATATTGCACAAAGTACTTTATCAACATCGTCAATACGCATATAGTCAAAGATGACATCCAAAGATTTAATCCATTCCTCGGCAACTACCGGATCCGAACCACCATAAAAGTCGGATGGCTCCATCTTTCTTAACTTCTCATACACAGCTTGTGGATTTTCAGGACGAACTGGCAGTACATGAGCTTGGTTGTTATGTTCTTGATTTCTCTGCTGCATGTCTAATAACTGTTGAATCTGTTCGCCATGCATTCTGGTTTGTTGCTGTATCAGATTCGTTAAATTATCCACCACATTGTGGCACCCCTCTTCGGCACCCATTGCTTTACGTTTCGGTGGCATGACTTCCTATATATTGCCCAATTTATCCCTTTCACCAGCCAATAATGAAAGTACAATAATGACAATAATATGCATTAATCAAACATAAATAAATAAACAAAAGAGTTGACCAAGTTTCCCCAGCCAGAATATGTTCATATGCCTTCTTCTGTCTTCAGGAAAGACTAAACCTCCGCTCTGATACCATAAAAACTGTCACACCCCCAGACCGGGGCCCGGGGACGATGACCCTTTTCTTTCATAAATGTTATGGTTTTCTGAAATAATAAAAATACATCTTTTAAATAAAACAAACCATTTTTCTTTTACAAACTAAACCCTGTACATAAACATAAGTTTGTTTACAAAACCATAACAGAGCGGCTATTAAAAACAAAAATCAGAGTTTTTTGAGCTACAAAACGCTCGAAACACGGCATATGAACATAGCTCTGTCTGACCGCTCGGGATACTTCGGCAACCTTTACATATGTACATGATCATCACCTGCATCATAAGAATCTAATGAGTTAATGGCTCAGTAAGAAGAAGCTCAGCTATAACAATATATCACGTAACACGTAAGACAGTCAATAATGCATAGTTCATTTAAAACATTATCTTTTTCCTTTTGGGTACCCCGAAGTATGGTATTCGACTGATGATGATAGGCGTCTGTTTTCGGAACCTGTTCATAAATGGCCATAAAAAGAAGCATCGCGGGGGTTCTCATACCGACCTTTCGGCCGATGATATTAGCCGCTAGCTCCATCATATATTGTGGCTTTATCTATCTTGGTTTTTACACCTCAAGGTATTCACCACCCTCTGTGGGTCCGCCGGTCCCTCCCGCGTCCCGTGCCTACCCGACCGCCAATCAAATACCAAACCTCACTTTTGAAAACGTGTGCTTCACATGTATAGCATAATAATGCAACATAATCATATGTATTTCAACATTTCATATCATAAAACCTTCATTTTCAATATCACATATAATAAATCATAAATCATCAATATTTAACACAATCGGCACGTAATACATTTATTTTCAAACAATCAACTCACATAATCATCAAAATGCATACTATTGATTCTTATAATGCGTCAAGAAAAGCTTCTACTTACCTTAAGTCGTTACTAAAAAAATCGATAAAGGTGACGCTACCGCAAGCTACCTACAGTGCTAGTTGTTTATTAACCTGTAAAACGACATATATATACGATACCTAAATACGATTTTCGACTAATATTCCAAATTCACTGATTATATTGAAGAAACTATCGATAAAACACTTACTTATAACGCGTACGATGGTTTATATATTTTCTGCGAATTTTTCTCTATTTTTTTTTTCTTTTCTTTCTCTCTAAATTTCTTCCTTATTTCTCTTCGGTTTTCCTTACTGTTTTCTCCTCTTTCTTGTACTTAAATTAACTTAATGTATATATATATATATATATCTAACTTAAAAGTTAAGTCGGCTGCATGACACTAAGCTAACTTAGGTGACTAGGATGACACTAAGCTAACTTAGATGACTAATCTTAGTATATATATATCTATATAGTAATAATATTGATTAAAGTTGAGGCGGCTAAGTGCGTGACTAATGAAAATAAATAATATTATTATATTCTTATAATTATTTGCAGCTGCTAGCTTATTACGTGTTATACATTTATACGTTATATTTTCTACGTGTCATGAATTTAAACTAATCGGGACATACCGGTAACACATAAGTGACGCGTAGTGTGTAAAATATATTTATCCGATAATTAACCGGAAGGTTTAATATGCCGTATTCGATCGAAACTCTAAAGTTAAGCGTGCTCGTACGAGAGCAATTCTAAGATGAGTGACCTACTGGGAAGCACCTCAAATTTCCGTTCGTTAATTAATTCGTGATAAGTGCTAGACGTCATGCCTGCTTAATCTAACACGTTAATTGTCTAAACATCGTGCCTGCTTATTCGTCATATTTGCTTAACTAGTAGAGGATGCTAATTAAATGCATTTTAAATGCAAATATCACATAAATAGAACATAAGCATTTTCGTATAATCATGTTATTATCATATAATTAGCAAATACTCATATTTGTGGAGTCATGCCATTCATATGTTGTAAATCAATAAATGCTAACTATATGACATGATTATTGTTGGCCGAGTGTGAGATCATTGAGCATTACACCTTCTCCGACAATCTCGGATGCTAAATCACCATAAGTATACAGGTGATAGGGAATGATCCCCTGATATTTTTGTCTAATACGGGTTTTTACCCGTTCTGCAAAGAAATGTGGTAGTCCTGTTAAGAACTTTTCTTTCCAAAAGTCATGATGACAATCTTCTCAAGTAAATATTTTGGAGAAGAAGACATCTTTATAACATTTGAAGTTGGATAAACTATGACATTTTAAATTCATTAATTGTTCTTGAGTTTTATCAATTTGCAAAGGCGTACTTCCAATGAAGTGTTTTGCAATGGTATATATAAGCGTATTTACGCAATCAGTGATTTGAGTATTATTCTCAATTTTTACTGCATTTGATATGTGCAATTTGGCTTCATCTGAAAGATGAAAATCCCACCAACCTTTTAGTTAGGCTGTGAACCCTTGAACAATAGCTTTCGCAATACTAGCATCACTATTGCCTTTGGCTCTGCATGCTGTTGCATACATGGTCATATAATGCAACTTAATTTGAATTTGATATTCTGAATGGCCATCAATATTCCATTCATCTATAGAGGTACCATCAAAGGTAGCCATACTCAAATATTGTTCTTGTTCTTCGATTAATAAATCGACAGGAGTAGGCCTTTAATAGTAAGGCTTCTGATTTTGGGTATTACCAAAAATAATTTTATTAGCCTCATAAGGTTTTTCTTGTTGTTTATTTTTTAACATTTCTTCATTTGGATCAAGACAGAATCATAATTCTGGTTTTCTGTGATAGGAGATAACTCCTTATCTTGTATTCTAAGATTTTTTAACCTTTTCATAATTTCATCAAGAACTTCTGATGACTCAGGCATTCTAGCCGATTTTAAATCTAATTTTTCAGACGAAGGTTTAAATAAAACCCTATCCTTTTCAACTGTTTGACTAGTATTACTAGTACTAGGAATATCTATCATATTTATTGAACTTTTATTCATATTTTGTTCAATTCGTATTAGCTGCTTTCCAATAGTTTGTAGAGACATATTAGTAAAATTGTTTTTCTCGATAGCAGCTTCAATTTTATTATCTTTCCTATAAGGGGTTGCCAAAATTTCTTCTTTATCTATTTTGATAGCTAGATTAACCTCTGGAGGGTGTATACTACGTATACACTTCCCTTTAGGAGTAATGAAATTTTGGTATGCTGAATTTATATTAGCAATAGTAATTTCATCTTCAAAATTGGGAAATTTATGAAGTCTTTGTTCAACTTTATAAAAAACTTTAATCATATCGAAGAAATCTTCTTTAGATTTCATTTTCTTCAAATATCTTTTATAGTATTTAAATCATTTTTCTTAACTTGACCTTGGTTTCATATAAAATCATTTTCTTTTTAATTCATTTTCTGGAGCATAAAACTTATATTTTAGATTACCAGAAAATGGAAACTCTGAACTTTTATCAAGAATTAAGGTATTTAAACCAAAAACACTCCGCTCATCATAACCTATATCAGAAGGTGTATGGGATTTTACCCTTGATGTCGAAGGAGTTTCAACCTTATATTCTGGTTGACTAACTCCATCTAAAGTGGTTTTTAATCTTACCTGTTTCCTTTCAAGATTAGAAATTGGAAAAGACGAAGTAGAATATCTATTGGACGTTTGATCTCTTTTAGAGGTAGAGCCTATATTAAGGCGTGTAATTCGATCCTTGGAGAAACGTATTTCAACGTCTTATCAGGTAGTTTAACCTAATCCCAAGTTACTAACTTAGGGACAACAACATTGCTTTTAGCAATATCCGTGATAAACATAGTAGTTGTTCTCGGATTTTGATTTGATAATTTTTTCATATTCATTATTACCGTATTCATAATAAGGAAAACATTCTGTGTTCCTGGTATCATGTCAAAACCATCTGATTTAATATCTAAGCATAAAGCATGCTTTAGATTTAGATCTAACAAAGATACCATAAAATTAGGAAAGCACGAAAAATATATCGGTCCATCACACAGACCCGATTCAACTATTCCTAATGAAACTTATTGTGTCTTTTATCTCGAAATACAATGATTGCAGAGGTATTTAAACCTAATCTGGTTGCTGGTTTTAAAGCTACTTGAATCATTCCAATATGAAGAAATTTATATTTTTCTTTGTGAATAGCTATTAGCTTATCAGAAAACAAATTAAATGCACTATATCCTTCAGATAAAGGAATAGACTGTTCAACATTCTTAATAATATAATCAGTTTTTCTAATAAAACTTTCATATATATTTCCAGCTGAATAAACTGGCATTTTCAAATCATTTAAACTTTTATCAAACTCTTCATTTATTACGATTTCTTTATTTTTATTTTCTAAACTATAATTATTATTTAGTCTACTAGATAAAGCTCTAATAAGCCTATTCATTATCTTTACGGAATCACTGTCAACGATTTACGTCAAAATTCTCAAAAACAAACGCCACAACACGGCAGTAACAGGGAATTGTCCAGACTACGCGACTTAAGGCAACGCCCGGGTTTCCTCAGAAAAGATAATTTAACAAGATTACTTAAGTTTTCTCTTGTAGATCTAATAAATCTACAGAATTAACAAAATAAATGCAAGTAAATAACTTGCTAATACTCACTTAATAGATCTAATAAGATCTATTGTAGAGACAAGAACTTCGTCCGGTCTTGGCTCCCACCACCTTCAGATACCACTCGAAATTGGCTCTGATAACACCTGAGCCAGGTAGGTTGAATCAGAAGAGTATTATCTATAATAACAAGCAGATAAATATTATATAAATATTGAAAAAATTTACAATAGGGTTTATTACAAAGCTTATCATTAATTTCTATCAAATTTTTGCACACACCCTTCCTCCAACAAAACACCCTATTTTGATTATTATATTGCTTAAATGTACCCATTTGATAAAGGAATAGACTGCTCAACAGTCTTAATAACATAATCAGTCTTTCTAATAAAACTGCCAGAAGATTTGTATATATTTCCAATTGAATAAACTGGCATCTTCCAATCATTTAGACTTTTATCAAAGTCTTCGTTAATAACGATTTCTTTATTTTTATCATTAAAACTAGTATTATTATTATTATCTCTACGAGATAAAGCTCTCGTAATCCTATTCATTATCTCTTCGTATCACTGTCAATGTTTTACGTCAAAATTCCCAAAAACAACGCCTAACCACAGCTATAACAAGGAATTCTCCAGACTACGCGACTTAAGGACTATGTCCCAGGTTTCAACGAAGAAGATAACCAAATAAGGTTACTTAAGTTTTATCTGTAGATATAATAATCTACTTGAATAGAAATAAAAAACTAAAAATTAGCAAGTAATAACTTGCAGAACGTACCTAAATAGATCTAATAAGACCTATTTTAGCAGATGACTCTGAAGGATACAGTGCTTTTAATTTATTTTCGGATAAGCTAATAGCTATCCATAAAGAAAAATATAAATTCCTACATATTGGAATGATTCAAGTTGCTTTAAAATCAGCAACTAGATTGGGTTTAAATACCTCTGCTATTGATGTTAGAGACAAACGTCATAACAGATTTCATGATTCCTTATTAGGAATAGTTGAATCGAGTCTATGTGAAGGACCGATTTACTTTTCGTGTTTCCCAAATTTTACGGTATCTTTATCAGATCTAAATCTTAAGCATGCTTTGTGCTTAGATATTAAATCTGAAGGATTTGATATGATGCCCGGAACACAAAATGTTTTCCTTATTTTCAGGATTTATTACAAAGTCATGAATACGGTAATACCGGACATGAAAAAGATAACAAATCAAAATCTAGGTGAAACAACCATGTTCATTAAGGATATTGCTAAAAGCAATATTGTTGTCCCTAAGTTAATAACTTGGGATCAGATTAAATTACCTGACAAATGGGTTCTTGAAGAGGCAAATCCACCTGTAAAACAAGAAAATAAACAAATTGAAGAAGTAATTGAGTATCCTGATGGAGATGTAGAAATACGTTTTTCTAAGGATTGAATTACACGCCTTAATATAGGCTCTACCTCTAAAAGAGGGATTATGTCAAGTAGAAATTCTACTTCTTCTGTTCCAGTTTCTAATTTTGAAAAGGAATAGGTAAGGTTAAAAACCTCCTTAGATGGAATCAGTCAACCAGAATATCAGGTTGAAACTCCTACACCATCTCGGGTAAAATCCCCTACACCCTCAGATATGGGTTATGATGATAGAAGTGTTTATGGGTTAAATCACTTGACTCAAGATAAAACTCTGGAGTTTCCATTTTCTGGAAGTCTAAAAGACAAATTCCTTTCTCCAGAAAATGAAATAAAAAGAAAATGGTTTTATATGAAACTAAAATCAAAACAAGAAAAGTGGTTTAAACGCTACAAATTATATTTATAGAAAATGAAATCTGAAGAAGATTTCTTCGACATGATAAAAGTCTTTTATAGAACTGAACAAAGACTACATCAATTCCCTAATTTTGAGGATAGAGTTGTGATTGCAAGTATTAATTCTGCATATCAGAACTATATCACTCCAAAAGGGAAGTGTATACAAAGTATACACCCTCCTGAGGTTAATTTAGCCATCAAAATTGATAAAGAAAAAGTCTTAGCAACTCCTTATAGGAAAGGATATGAGATTAAGGCTGTTATAGAGCAGAATAACTTTACTAATCTGTCTTTACAGTCTATTGGAAATAAATTAATAAGAATTGAGAAAAATATGAATAAAAATTCCACTGATATCCCTAGCACTAGTAATACTAGTCAAACAGTGGAAAAAGACAAGGTTTTATTTAAACCTTTACCTTCTGAAAAATTGGATTTGAAACTGACTAAAGAGTCAAACTCATCAGAAGTACTTGATGAGATTATGAAAAGATGAAAATATCTTGGAATCAAAGAAAATGAGTTATCTCCTATCACAGAAGATCAGAATAATGATTCTGACGAAAATTCTGAAGATTCTGATCGAAAAATTGATCGGATCGAAGAAATGTTCAAAAATGAACAACAAGAAAAACCTTATGAGGTTAATAAAATTACTTTTGGTAATACCCAAAATCAAAAGCCTTATTATCCAAGGCCTACTCCTGTCGATTTATTAATCGAAGAACAAGAACACTATCTGAGTAGAGCTACCTTTGATGGTACTTCTATTGACGAATGGAATATTGATGGCCATTCTGAATATCAGATACAAATTAAATTGCATTATATGACTATGTATGCAACAGCATGTAAAGTCAAGGGCAATAATGATGCTGGAATAGCAAGAGCTATTGCTCAAGGCTTTACGGGCCAACTAAAAGGTTGGTGGGATTTTCATCTTTCAGATGAAGCTAAAATGCATATATTTAATGCAACAAAAATTGAGAATAATACTCCAGTAACTGACTGCGTTAATACGCTAATATTTACTATTGCAAAACACTTCATTGAAAGTACGTCTTTGCAAATTGATAAAACTCAAGAACAATTGATGAATTTAAAATGCCACAGTTTATCAAACTTCAAGAGGTACAAAGATGTCTTCTTCTCTAAGATTTTCACTAGAGAAGATAGTCATCATGATATCTGGAAAGCAAAGTTCTTAACAGGACTTCCACATTTCTTTGCAGAAAGTGTAAAACCCGTATTAGACAGAAAAATCAAGGTTTTATACCTTACCACCTTTATACTTATGGTGATTTGGCTTCTGAAATTGTCGGAGAAGGTATCTGCCTATGTAATGAAATTAAATTACATAAACAGATACAAAAAGAAAAAATATTTGGGAAGAAAGTCCTTGGTAACTTTTGTGAACAAATTGGGTTAACACCCATTAAGCCGATTACTGATAAGAGAGGTAATAAACCTCAAAAATCAAGTTATCAAAAGAAAAACTATAGTTATAACTATAGAAAGAAAAAGAAAAAATTCCCTAGTAGGGAAAAACAAAAAGGATCAAAGTTTTCCTAATAAAGGAAAACAAAAGAAAGTCCCAATATGCTGGAAATGTCGAGCTCCGGGACATTACGCTAATAAGTGTAATATGAAAAAGAAGATTCAAAGTTTAGATATAGACGAAGATCATAAACTAGCTTTGAAAAAACTTCTAATAGAAGAATCTGATAGAGAAAATAAAGATCTCAAAGTTTCTGTTATTACAGAAGAAAATTCTGATAACAATTCAGAAAATACTAATTCTGATTATGAATCAGATGAATCAGATAATGAGTCACAATGCGAAGGCAATTGTGATTACTATAAAGCTTCATGGAGAGCTAATGGTTTATTTGTCATAACAAAAGAAGAAAGTTTTATCTTGGATCTTATAGATAAAATCACAGATCCTAAAGAGAAAAAAGAAATGCTACAAAAGTATTTAGAATCTTATAAAGAGATTCATAAAGAAAAAAGTAATGAAAAACAGTTAAAGCTTAAAGAGCCGGATTATTACAATATTAAAGATATTTTACAAAGAGTTAAAAGCTCCAATATTTCTGCTTCAACTTCAAAGTCGTCAGAAGTAGAAACTTCTATATCAGAACTACGACATGAAGTTAAAGTTTAAACAAGAAATTCTAGAATTAAAATCTAGAATTTCTTCGCTCGAGATAAAATCTCTTGAAAATTCTATCAATTATTCTGATAATGAAGAAGAAGATAAAAATCTTCCACAAACAGATGAAGAGTTAAAATCTTTAACTTTCATCAATATGATAGACAGGGTTATCACCCACAAATGGCATACCAAGGTGACTATTGTCATCCATAAAGAATTCTATCTAGAGGCTACAACCATGATAGATTCTGGTGCAGACTTGAACTGCATCAATGACGGGTTAGTACCCTCTCGATATTTTTCAAAGACAACTGAAATCCTTAATGTTGCAGATGGCAGAAAGATGATTGTAAATTATAAATCACAAAACACTTTCGTCTGCAACAAAGGGATATGTCTTGAAATGCCATTTATAATGGTTAAAAATCTTTCCCATGATGTTATTCTAGGAAATCCTTTCTTACATATGCTATATCCTATTACGAAAATTAGCAGGAAAGGGATTACTAGTAATATTCAGGGACGAGAATTAACATTCTCTTTTGTCTCCCAACCTAAGTGTCACAATATTGACTCAATCAAAAGAAAGATTTCTAGAAAAGAAAATTTCTTAAATTCCTTATCTCATGAAATATCATATAAAGAACTTAATAGGAAGCTTTCTTCTGAAGCTTGCCAACAAAGGATTAAATCCTTACAAAACTATATTGAACAAACTGTTTGTTCAGATATTCCTAATGCCTTCTGGGAAAGGAAAAAAGATATTGTTGCTCTACCGTATGAGCCTGACTTTAAAGAAAGTCAAATTCCAACTAAAGCTAGAACCGTTGCTATGGGGCCTAGATATTTAGAAATTTGTAAAAAAAAAATCGAAGAGTTATTACTCAAAAAATTGATAAGGCCCTCCAAAAGTCCTTGGAGTTGTCCTGCATTTTATGTTGAAAATGCTGCAGAATTAGATCGAGGCATACCGCGTCTTGTTATCAATTACAAACCTTTAAATAAGGTTTTAAGATGGATTAGGTATCCAATACCTAATAAAAAAGATTTACTCAATAGGCTTTATTCGGCCAAAGTTATGTCAAAATTTGACATGAAGTCTGGATTTTGGCAAATTCAGTTTCAGGAAGAAAACCATTATAAAACTGCTTTTACGGTCCCTTTTGGGCATTATGAATGGAATGTAATGCCATTTGACCTTAAGAATGCCCCCTCAGAGAGTTATGAATGATATCTTTAATGCTTATTCAGCATTTAATAATTGTCTATATTGATGATGTTCTGATATTTTCATAATCAATTGAACAACATTTTAAACATTTAAATAATTTTATCAATGTTGTCATCAAAGCAGGACGTGTAGTCTCTGCTAAGAAGATAAAACTCTTCCAGACAGAAATAAAATTCATTGGTCATATTATCAAGGAAGGACTATATTTCCCATTGATAGAGCAATAATATTTGCTGACAAATTCCCTGATGAAATCAGGGATAAGAATCAATTACAAAAATTTTTAGGCAGCTTAAATTATGTTGCAGAATTCTACAAAGATTTAGCTTATGATGCTAAACCATTATTTGAAAGGTTAAAAAAGAATCCCCCAAATTGGGATATTGAACATACTCGAGCAGTACAAAAAATAAAAGCTCAAATCAAGAAAATTCCTTGCTTAGCCATATCTAATCCTGATGCCTTTAAAATTGTTGAAACAAATGCATCAGACTTAGGTTATGGTGGGATCCTTAAACAAAGGATCAATAATAAAGAATCATTAGTCCGCTATACTTCTGGAGTATGGAGAGGACCTAGAGTAAACTACTCTACTGTGAAAAAAGAAGTTCTAGCTATTGTATTATGCATACAAAAATTTGAAAGTGATTTATTAAATCAAAAATTCTTATTAAGAGTTGATTGCAAATCTGCAAAAGAAATTTTGTAGAAAGATGTTAAAAACATCGCATCAAAACAAATATTTGCTAGATGGCAGGCTATTTTGTCTGACTTTGATTTCGATATTGAGTTTATTAAAGGGTCAAGTAATTCTTTGCGTGACTTCTTAACTCGTGAATTCTTGTAGGGAAATAATGGATAAAGGAAAAGCTAAAGTTCCTGCAAAGACGGGTAATACCTTTGGACTATACAGGATACCAACTTATAAGTTGGCTATAGAAAAAACAGAACAACAGGTTAGAGAGGAAGCCTTAAAGGCTGTACCCAAAGAAGAGCAATTACGCGAAGATGCGAATAAACTAGCAGTAAAATCTGCAAATGCAAAAGAATGTGTATATCCATATATACCTGTCACAACTATATGGATAGCACCCATTGAGAGAAAATACTCTCATTTATCCACCGATGAAGTAATGAACTTCTATATGAAAAATTATATTGATCCATTCCTTTATCCTAAGGATTTTCAATTTTATCAAGACATTCTTATTGCTACTAGCTCTGTTCATTTTGATTATACCTCAAGAGCTGGTGGAGAATGGGCTTTTTCTAAAACCACTATTTTGCGGGTTATTAAACCTGAAGAATGGGACAGAGACCTTTTTCGACTAAAAGAAATCAATTCAAAGGCTCCAATAAGGCATAAATCTATGTTCCACTATTTTGATTATATGAAAGCCGGAAATAGCATTTTGTTATGAAAACAGGCAAAAGAAACATAGCTGGTTTCTCCAGTTTAAAGGCCCTGATTTTTCTATGGTGCCGAACTGGTTTATTGTTAGGTTCTCAAATTGGAGATTATATCCTATTATTCTACCTGATAAAATCAGGAATGTTTATGAAGATTTTGAAAAGACAAATCCGTCTATGAAAGCTCCATGGCTTATGTTTGCAACCCTCTATCAAGTCCCTTGGATAGTTAGATGGGACACTATTATTGACTATAGTGATATAACCGTCTTGGTTTAAAGATTTTAAATATTCCTTATCTATGAAGACGTATTCTGATTAAATGGTGGGATAAATTTGAATTTTTCAAAGAATCTGTATTTTTCACCAGAGGGATAATTAATCTCGAACCACTCAAGTTGGTCCACCTTAAGGAAAAGAAAGACACATCAGAGCTCCTTAAGGAATTATTGGCTAGTTCTTCTAGAAAGGACCTCAAGCAACAACTTAAAGCTCTCCTTGACTCAAGTTCAGATGATGAAGATGAAGAACTGATGAGCAAGGACTCAGTCGGATGTAATGATCCTATGTAGGATGCCCAAGACCCTAATGAATAAAGACAAATAAAGGGTCTCTAACAGTAAAACTGTTCTGATGCAAGCAATGATGTCAGCCAGAGGTTAGCAAAACACAAAATTGATGACAAACGCAGTGACCTCAAATGGAAGACAAAGAACTATTTATGAATAGTATAAAGTTATAATTATTGATGCTTTTTCCTGTTTTCTTTTTGACTTCTGTATATCTAGAATCTTCTTTTCCACTTATTTAAGGGGGTGCTTTGTTGGTAGTTGTAGGTGTGCAAAAATTTAGATAAACATTAATGATAAGCTTTTGTAGAACGTACCTAAATAGATCTAATAAGACCTATTTTTGCAGATGACTCTGCCCGGTGTTCCTCCCTCAGAAACCACTCGAAAGTGGCTCTGATACCACTTAGCCCAGGTGTATAAATCAGAAGCGGAAGACTTTTAATAAAAACACAATTTTATTGATATTGAAGGGGAGATTACAAAAGCTTATCATTAATGTTTATCTAAATTTTTGCACACTTACAACTACCAACAAAACACTCTTAAATAAGGGGAAAAGAAGACTCTAGATATACAGAAGTAAAAAAGAAACAGGAAAAAGCATCAATAATTACAACTTTATACTATTCATAAATAGTTCTTTGTCTTCCATTTGAGGTCACTGTGTTTGTCATCAATTTTGTCTTTTGCTAACCTCTGGCTGACATCATTGCTTGCATCAGAACAGTTTTACTGTTAGAGACACTTTATTTGTATTTATTCATTAGGGTCTTGGGCATCCTGCATAGGATCATTAGATCCGACTGAGTCCTTGCTCATCATTTCTTCATCTTCATCATCTGAACTTGAGTTAAGGAGAGCTTTAAGCTGTTGCTTGAGGTCCTTTCTAGAAGAACTAACGAATAATTCCTTAAGGAGCTCTGATGTGTCTTTCTTTTCCTTAAGGTGGAGCAGCTTGGGTGGTTCGAGATTAATTATCCCTCTGGTGGAAAATACAGATTCTTTGAAAAATTCAAATTTATCCCACCATTTAATTAAAATAGGTCTTCCTAGATAAGAAATATTTAAAATCTTTAAACCAAGACGGTTATAATCACTATAGTCAATAATAGTGTCTCATCTAACTATCCAAGGGACTTGATAGAGGGCTGCATAGAGGGATTTCATAGACAGATTTGTCTTTTCAAAATCTTCATAAACATTCCTGATTTTGTCAGGTAGAATAATAGGATATAATCCCCAATTTGAGAACCAAACAATAAACCAGTTCGGCACTATAGAAAAATCAGGGCCTTTAAATTGGAGAAACCAGCTATGTTTCTTTTGCCTGTTTTCATAACAAAATGCTATTTCCCAGGCTTTCATATAATCAAAATAGTGGAACATAAATTTATGCCTTGTTGGAGCCTTTGAATTGATTTCTTTTAGTCGAAAAAGGTCTCTGTCCCATTCTTCAGGTTTAATAACCCGCAAAATAGTGGCTTTGGAAAAAGCCCATTCTCCACCAGCTCTTGAGGTATAATCAAAATGAACAGAGCTAGTAGCAATAAGAATGTCTTGATAAAATTGAAAATCCTTAGGATAAAGGAATGGATCAGTATAATTTTTCATATAGAAGTTCATTACTTCATCGGAGGATAAATGAGAGTATTTTCTCTCAATTGGTGCTATCCATATAGTTGTGACAGGTATATATGGATATACACATTCTTTTGGATTTTCAGATTTTACTTCTAGTTTATACGCATCTTCGCGTAATTGCTCTTCTTTGGGTACAGCCTTTAAGGCTTCCTCTCTAACCTGTTGTTCTGTTTTTTCTATATCCAACTTATAAGTTGGTATCCTGTATAGTCCAAAGGTATTACCCGTCTTTGCAGGAACTTTAGCTTTTCCTTTATCCATTATTTCCCTACAAGAATTCACGAGTTAAGAAGTCAGGCAAAGAATTACTTGACCCTTTAATAAACTCAATATCGAAATCAAAGTCAGACAAAATAGCCTGCCATCTAGCAAATATTTGTTTTGATGCGATGTTTTTAACATCTTTCTACAAAATTTCTTTTGCAGATTTGCAATCAACTCTTAATAAGAATTTTTGATTTAATAAATCACTTTCAAATTTTTGTATGCATAATACAATAGCTAGAACTTCTTTTTTCACAGTAGAGTAGTTTACTCTAGGTCCTCTCCATACTCCAGAAGTATAGCGGACTAATGATTCTTTATTATTGATCCTTTGTTTAAGGATCCCACCATAACCTAAGTCTGATGCATTTGTTTCAACAATTTTAAAGGCATCAGGATTAGATATGGCTAAGCAAGGAATTTTCTTGATTCGAGCTTTTATTTTTTGTACTGCTCGAGTATGTTCAATATCCCAATTTGAGGGATTCTTTTTTAACCTTTCAAATAATGGTTTAGCATCATAAGCTAAATCTTTGTAGAATTCTGCAACATAATTTAAGATGCCTAAGAATCTTTGTAATTGATTCTTATCCCTGATTTCATCAGGGAATTTGTCAGCAAATATTATTGCTCTATCAATGGGAAATATAGTTCCTTCCTTGATAATATGACCAAGGAATTTTATTTCTGTCTGGAAGAGTTTTATCTTCTTAGAAGAAACTACAAGTCCTGCTTTGATGACAACATTGATAAAAATATTTAAATGTTTAAAATGTTGTTCAATTGATTGTGAAAATATCAAAACATCATCAATATAGACAATTGTAAATGCTGAATAAGCATTAAAGATATCATTCATAACTCTCTGAAATTCAGAGGGGGCATTCTTAAGGCCAAATGGCATTACATTCCATTCATAATGCCCAAAAGGGACCGTAAAAGCAATTTTATAACGGTCTTCTTCCTGAAACTGAATTTGCCAAAATCCAGACTTCATGTCAAATTTTGACATAACTTTGGCCGAATAAAGCCTATTGAGTAAATCTTTTTAATTAGGTATTGGATACCTAATCCATCTTAAAACCTTATTTAAAGGTTTGTAATTGATAACAAGACGCGGTACGCCTCGTTCTAATTCTGCAGCATTTTCAACATGAAATGCAGGACAACTCCAAGGACTTTTGGAGGGCCTTATCAATTTTTTGAGTAATAACTCTTCAGTTTCTTTTTTACAAATTTCTAAATGTCTAGGCCCCATAGCAAAGGGTCTATCTTTAGTTGGAATTTGACTTTCTTTAAAGTCAGGCTCATACGGTAGAGCAACCACATGTTTTTTCCTTTCCCAGAAGGTATTAGGAATATCTGAACAAACAGTTTGTTCAATATAGTTTTGTAAGGATTTAATCCTTTGTTGGCAAGCTTCAGAAGAAAGCTTCCTATTAAGTTCTTTATATGATATTTCCTGAGATAAGGAATTTAAGAAATTTTCTTTTCTAGAAATATTTCTTTTGATTGAGTCAATATAGACAAAAGAGAATGTTAATTCTCGTCCCTGGATATTACTAGTAATCCCTTTCCTGCTAATTTCCATAATAGGATATAGCATATGTAAGAAAGGATTTCCTAGAATAACATCATGGGAAAGATTTTTGTTCTGCAAGTTATTACTTGCTAATTTTTAGTTTTTTATTTCTATTCAAGTAGATTATTATATCTACAGATAAAACTTAAGTAACCTTATTTGGTTATCTTCTTCGTTGAAACCCGGGACACAGTCTTTAAGTCACGTAGTCTGGAGAATTCCCTGTTATAGCCGTGGTTAGGCGTTGTTTTTGGGAATTTTGACGTAAAACATTGACAGTGATACGAAGAGATAATGAATAGGATTACGAGAGCTTTATCTCGTAGAGATAATAATAATACTAGGTTTAATGATAAAAATAAAGAAATCATTATTAACGAATACTTTGATAAAAATACAAATCTTCTAGCAGTTTTATTAGAAAGAGTGATTATGTTATTGAGACTGTTGAGCAGTCTATTCCTTTATCAGAAGGATACAGTGCTTTTAATTTATTTTCGGATAAGCTAATAGCTATCCATAAAGAAAAATATAAATTTCTATATATTGGAATGATTCAATTTGCTTTAAAACCAGCAACTAGATTGGGTTTAAATACCTCTGCTATTATTGCTGTTAGAGACAAACGTCATAACAGATTTCATGATTCCTTATTAGGAATAGTTGAATCGAGTCTTTGTGAAGGACCGATTTACTTTTTGTGTTTCCCAAATTTTACGGTGTCTTTATCAGATCCAAATCTTAAGCATGCTTTGTGCTTAGATATTAAATCTGAAGGATTTGATATGATGCCCGGAACACAAAATATTTTCCTTATTTTCAGGATTTATTACAAAGTCATGAATACGGTAATACCGGACTTGAAAAAGATAACAAATCAAAATCCGGGTGAAACAACCATGTTCATTACGGATATTGCTAAAAGCAATATTGTTGTCCCTAAGTTAATAACTTGGGATCAGGTTAAATTACCTGACAAATGGGTTCTTGAAGAGGCAAATCCACCTGTAAAATAGGAAAATAAACAAATTGAAGAAGTAATTGAGTATCCTGATGGAGATGTAGAAATGCATTTCTCTAAGGATCGAATTACACGCCTTAGTATAGGCTCTACCTCTAAAAGAGGGTTTATGTCAAGTAGAAATTCTACTTCTTCTGTTCCAATTTCTAATTTTGAAAAGGAACAGGTAAGGTTAAAAACCACCTTAGATGGAGTCAGTCAACCAGAATATCAGGTTGAAACTCCTACATCATCTCAGGTAAAATCCCTACACCCTCAAATATGGGTTATGATGATAGAAGTGTTTTTGGGTTAAATCCCTTGACTGTAGATAAAACTCTGGAGTTTCCATTTTCTGGAAGTCTAAAAGATAAATTCCTTTCTCCAGAAAATGAAATAAAAAGAGTTAATAATATTGAGATAAATTTACAACATATAAAAGAATTAATAAAACAAAGTTCCTTGAGAAAGGAAAAGGAAGAAGAGAAAAACATTGAAGATACTTCTATGGAGGAAGTTAGTACTCCTAAAAGTGAGATACCTTTGCGGCCACAAACAGAAAGAGCTGAGAGTAGCAAAAGAATTATTTTTCCAAAGATAAATGATATTCCCCTTGAAGCAGAAAATCAATCTTTGATAATGAGAGAACTATATAGTCTCTCTAACAACGATTATAGATTTATTGATTTTTCGAGGATTTATCCTCGACTCAATTATATTCAAGATAGTCCTCCTGAGGAAATAAGAAAATGGTATGATTTTGGTGCCCTTAATACGATATACATCAGTAGTCCCAATTTTCCTGAAGTTAGGGCTTGACCCCATTGGATATTCAAAGGGATCAAAGATTATTATATGAATAATCCTACAGTATCACCTAAAGATATCTTAATGCTAAAGTTTTTTTCAGCAGGACCAGATTTTTATCAAGACAAAAAATTCCCTGCTTATCATTTTATACAAATTGGGAAGGCAATTCCTTACACGATAAAAAATAAAATAAAAGATTTTAAAAAATTTGAAGAAAAAGATATTCATTATAGAAGAGCTATTGGGATCCGAATTGTTCTACAAACTATGGAAGATAACTTCAAAAAAGGATTTAGAACATATGGTGGAAAGAAGATGCACTCTTTAGTAATGATAAGTCCTGCAAAAACTACACCAGAAGCTGCTGCAAGATATTTACAAACCAAGATAAAATGGCTTGAATCAGGAATTATTGAATCCATTCCAGAAGCCCAAACTAAATTATGTTCTTTTAGATCACATGCTAAAGGCACCTGTCTAAATTGTTCTCCAAAGAGAAAAGGACAAGAAAAGAAAGTCAAGGAAGAGCCTGGAATCAAGGAAGAGCCTGGAAGATGTGATAGTGAATAATTGCTTCATACTGTTGAAAACTATTGAAGATTTTTATACTGTTTAAGATTCTGTACTAATCAAGATTTTTATACTATTGTAAAATAGTATGGCGGTAGTTTTCTCTATATAAGATGGCATAGGTAAAGTAAGGAGAGGAGGGGTCCTAGAGAATGTAAAATATTCCATATTGTAAGCTTGAAAAATATTTTATAAATAAAAATCCTTATGTTCTAAAAAAATTTCTATATTTTGCATCTTGCTAAAATACTCTTAAAATCCTTATATTGCTTAGATACTCTTAAAATTCTACGCTGTTGAGTAGAAAACGAACTTCGGATGTGCTGACAGTTGCTGAAGGAGCCTTTGGAAAGTTACCTGTTTCTACAAAAGGTAGGTTGGGGTTGAAACGCTCGGTAAAAGTTCCAAGGTGCGACCCGGTGATTGTTTCGGTCAAAACAATTTTAAGGTATGGAAGCATGTTGGACCCTTGTTTTCTGTTCTTAGTAAAATGCAAAGCTTTAAAAATGATAAATATTTATCATCACAATTTATATTGTCCTGTTTATTATCTTCAACCGATACATCATAGATATAATGGAAGAATTGGATCTCCCAATCCACACGTAGATTCATACTATGTACAAAAATATGATAATCTTAATATTATTAAAACATATCAACAAAAAAGATATAATATTCTTAAAAGTATTTCTTATTGGGAAAACTTAGAGCAAAGCTCTGAATATCCATATTTACATCCTAATTATAAAGATAGTATTAAATTTCATCTAGAAGTCTGTTTAAAGAACTCTTTAAAAAACATCAATAAAGAATTAAATAAATTATCTAGATAATTAAAATGATTGTTTACCTAGTTTTTCCTAATAATCGATATTTTTATTTTTATAACTATAATCAAAATGATATAGTTCTACCTTGTTTGATTATTCTTATGATAAAGCTATGAAAGTAATATTAGAACGTTTAAATAAATTAGAATATTCTAAGTAAATATGAGTACCAGTGAAGAAGATTATTCTGATTCAAATATAGTTATAAAAATGAGAGATTTAGATCTAAATAAAGAAAACAGATTTATAAACTTAAAAGGAAATGGAATGGAAATAAAATCAGATATAAATCCTAATCCCAACATAACTGATATTTCTAGCACTAGTAATAATCCACCTAAAGAAGAAATTTTTAATAGACCTCCTAGAGGATATGCAGGATAAGCACCACTACTCAAATTAATGATAGATATACTCCATTTGATAAAATGAAAGGAGAACCTATAAATCCTTTTGGTATATATCTAGACCTAGACTGTATAATTAATACTGAAGAAGCCATAGATAAGTGAGAAACTGCTTTAAGAATTGTTGTTACTATAAATAAAATAGATATAGAAACTACAAAACATTTCATAGAAAGAAGTTTATTAAACAATGTTTTAAAATACTGGCAAAATCTTACGCCTGAAGTAACCAATATTATAATTGGAACAGATGAAAATATATCTAACATAATAACTCGAGCAGTAGAAACGATAAAGTTAGAATTTTGTGGAGAAGGAAATATTTACAAAAATTCCCAAACAATTGAAAAATATAAAATAGCTTTAATGAGACTACAATTATGTGATATATGTGAAATAGAAAGATATATTTGCGTTTTTCAAGACTATTATTACCATATTTATAATAAGACAAATGATACAGGATATTTTTTGAGCCTATTCTTTTCAAAAATCCCTGACCCTTGGGGACAGAAATTAATAGAAACTTATAACCCTGATTTAACAGATACCTTAGGGAAAAAAATAAGTCATGTAAAAGATAAAATGAGTGAATGGTGATCAAATGCTATTTTAGCTAAAGCTACAAAAGGATTAAGAAAACGTGTTACTTTATGTTGTGATAAGCCAAGTATGTCATTATTGATAGGGTGTGATAGTAGTTATTATTATGAAAAAATAAAACGTAAATATAAAAAGAGAAAACATTTTAAAAGAAAATACTTTAAAAGAAGAAAATCAACTTTCTATAAAAAACAAAAATATAAAAAGTCTAAACAACCTTTTTATAAAAGAAAATATAAAAAGGCTAAGGAATGCCGATGTTTTTACTGTAAAGAGATAGGACATTATGCAGATAAATGCCCAAAAAGGCAGGATAAAAATAAAAAAATATTTGAAGTTGAAGATGAGTTGATAGATCAAGGCGAACTAATACAGATTAATGAATTTGAAGAATCAACTACAGATGAAAGTATTTTTATCATAACTGAAACAGAATATACTAGTTCTAGTGAACATGAATGAAATAATCGAAACTAGTAATCAAGACATAATAGATATTTCTTCTTAAAATAAAGGAGAATACCAACAAGAGATTCTAATAGATAAGAAAAAATTACAAAAGATACAAGAAGAAAATTTTTCTCTAACAAATTATACTGGATTTAAAGTACCCTTATTGGAAAATTTATCCCTATTTTTTCCAAAAAGGGTACTTTAAATCCAGAATAATTTGTTAGAGAAAAATCTTCTTGTATCTTTTGTAATTTTTTCTTACCAAAAGGATTTACAGGTTCTCCTTTCATTTTATCAAAGGGAGTATATCTATCATTAATTTGAGTAGTGGTGCTTACTATCATTAATTTGAGTAGTGGTGCTTACTCCTGCATATCCTCTAGGAGGTCTATTAAAAATTTCTTCTTTAGGTGGATTATTACTAGTGCTAAGAATATCAGTTATGTTGGGATTAGGATTTATATCTGATTTTATTTCCATTCCATTTCCTTTTAAGTTTATAAATCTGTTTTCTTTATTTAGATCTAAATCTCTCATTTTTATAACTATATTTGAATCAGAATAATCTTCTTCACTGGTACTCATATTTACTAAGAATATTCTAATTTATTTAAACGTTCTAATATTACTTTCATAGCTTTATCATAAGAATTATATGTTTCTCTTTTTGTTGAAATATCTTTAGGTTCAATTATTAAAATATCAGATGAAGTATCAGATATGGCTCTAATACCATTTTGTGCAGCAGCGGAAAAATTTTCAAAAAACTCGATAATTTGTATATCAAAAAAATCAATTATATCGTAAGAAAAAATATCATTAAAAATAAGAATAATCAAACAAGGGAGAACTATATCATTTTGATTATAGTTATAAAAATAAAAATATCGATTATTAGGAAAAACTAGGTAAAAACAATCATTTTAATTATCCAGATAATTTATTTAATTCTTTATTGATGTTTTTTAAAGAGTTCTTTAAACAGACTTTTAGATGAAATTTAATACTATCTTTATAATTAGGATGTAAATATGGATATTCAGAGCTTTGCTCTAAGTTTTCCCAATAAGAAATACTTTTAAGAATATTATATCTTTTTTGTTGATATGTTTTAATAATATTAGGATTATCATATTTTTGTACATAGTATGAATCTAAGTGTGGATTGGAAGATCCAATTCTTCCATTATATCTATGATGTATCGGTTGAAGATAATAAACAGGACAATATAAATTGTGATGATAAATATTTATCATTTTTAAAGCTTTGCATTTTACTAAGAACAGAAAACAAGGGTCCAACATACTTCCATACCTTAAAATTGTTTTGACCGAAACAATCACCGGGTCGCACCTTGGAACTTTTACCGAGCGTTTCAGCCCCAACCTGCCTTTTGTAGAAACAGGTAACTTTCCTAAGGCTCCTTCAACAACTGTCAGCACAGCCGAAGTTCGTTTTCTACTCAACGGCATAGAATTTTAAGAGTATCTAAGCAATATAAGCTCACTTGTTTTTATATTCTTAGCAAGATGCAAAATATAGAAAATTTTTTAGAAAATAAGAATTTTTATTTATAAAATATTTTTCAAGCTTACAATATGGAATATTTTACATTCTCTAGGACTCCTCTCCTTACTTTACCTATGCATAGAGAAAACTATCGCCATACTATTTTACAATAGTATAAAAATTTTGATTAGTACATAATCTTAAAGAGTATAAAAATCTTCAATAGTTTATATATATAGAGAGAGATAGATTAGTGGGTAAATAAGCATAATTAACCATAAATTTGCAATTTGGAGACAAAGATTTAAGATAGGCCAGAGAGTAGACTACTATAATCGGTCAGTTACAACTACAAATTGGCTGGAGAGCCTCTAACAATCACCAACCTTACTTAAATCACCAGCCCATGTCAGTTGTCATAATTATTGCCATATAAGTACATTTACTAATACAAGCAACAGATATCTTAAGAAAAACAAAAGCAAAAATATAACTCACTTTAATTGATATGTGAATCACTCTACCTTGGCTTCCTTTTCCTTGACTTCTTTGGTTGCCTTTGGTTTGGCTTTGTTAGGTTTCATGAAGCAAAAACATGCACAACAAGGACAATGGAATAAGAACTTCATTCTTCTTCCTTTTTTTTTTTTATTCTGTAATTCCAAATGGTTCTGATAATAGAAGAATGTGGACATTAGCTTCATATTAGCATTAAAAGTGCTAGGCTCCCTTTTTCATCATTGGATTCCGATTTTGAGTGACTGTTTTTTCACATGCCAATCCTACTATGGATAAAGACAGGTTGGAAATGGAATGGTGACTAGCACGAATACTAATCTCTGTGAACAATTTCGATACCTTATCATATGCAAGTGCAATTCTTGAATGATCAGAGTACAATTCATTTATTGTGATAATATGCATTATACGATAATGGGAAATACTATACTATATACAGTAGGATATAGATTTTTTCATAAATTACTTTACTTTGATTGAGGTATACTACTCTCCACATTTTCTTTGTGGGTCATCCATGCACTCCTTTAATTACTCCTCTCAAGTCAAAAGATTTCTAAGCTGGCAAGCATTCAGGAAGAAAGAAAAGAGACAAAATAGGAACTAATTAATGCATCTGAATGATGGGGACAAGATTGGCTGCAATTCTCCAATTATGTCTAAATCAATTACAATCTTTATTGCCTAATAACTTGGCAGATAATTCAGGAGTATGTAACCTCTACTGCTCTAGTAAACCACTTCCATCTTATTACAACATTATAAAGTTAATATACATATCACGAAATATACCCACTTCTCAATTTTTTTATATGCTCACAATTTACTGTATTTGTATACCCCTACACCCTTTTTTCTACCAAGTCGACCAGCATCAACATACTGCACGAGCAGTGGGCACGGTGAGTACTTACTATCCCCAAGGCCGGCATGGAGGACTTTCATGATTGACAAGCAAACATCAAGTCCAATGTGATCAGCAAGTTCTAAGGGACCCATTGGATGATTTGTTCCCAGTTTCATTCCTGCATCGATATCTTCCTTTGTTGCCACTCCTGTGTAGAGTGCATGAAATGCTTCATTTATCATTGGCATCAGAATTCGATTAACAATGAAGCCAGAGAAATCTTGAGAACAAACAATCTTCTTTCCAAGCCTGCAAAGCCAGGTATTCGGTGCAATTATGAGTTAAACCAAGCATTGTAACTTAGGTGAAGTTTCAGCAATAATAATAATAATAAGGGTATATTTCATAAACACCCCCTAAGTGAGACCTTAATCACGAAAAGACCTCAAAGTTTGAGAAATTACCACTCAGTAAAAGCATATTACAATTTCAACCCTTGTTTTTTGGATAGACAGGATCTGACAAGGGTTCTCGTAATAATTTGCAATTCTCACAAGGTTCGCAGTAATTATCCAATACTGAAGGTGTGCATGTAAATATCACTACAGTGAAAATAAAACAGGGTTTCATTCAGTCACCTCTCTGCTAACTCTTTTGTGGCATTGAATGTATCATCTGATGTGGTAGCTCCTCTGATTATCTCAACCAGCTTCATAATAGGTGGAGGATTCATGAAATGCATTCCTATCACCTAAGGACAATAAAAAGCATTACGCATAGACTTACACAGTAAAATGGTTTAGAATTTAAAAACTAAGACAGAGTAACATGCGATGCAAACAAAATATCGTAGCAAATAGAACCAAAAACACGAGTGGTTATTAATATATGAAAAATGAACTTTGTTGAAAGAAAATTAGTTTGTCATTATTTCAAGATTTCACATCTAAAGTCTCACATCATAGTTAGTTGGCAGTCTACTGGGTTGTATTGCACATGACTCTGAAACTATTGCATGTTTTACTTCATTAGCCAATCTTAGGTACTATGTACTTACAGTATTCCAAGATAATTCGAACTTGAAAAAGATGGATCCTTTTACCATATTAATTATTTAGCAACTAAGTGAGATGAATATAGATAAATGGCAGAATGGGATACGGGCAGAGATTATTTCAGAATGATTGAGAATTGAATAATTCTAGTACACCACATCTGGTAATCAATTTCAGGGTCAATAGAGAGGGTAAATATCACCAAAGAAGCCCCTCTAGAGTTATATAAGTAACCCCCCCCCCACACACACACACACACAAAACACATACAGAAATGAGTAGTTGCTGGTAGGCAACTTATACCGTTTTACCTCAATTAATCTAGTTCCATCTTCTTTACCATGATCTGGAGACCTGGTAACTACACCATTATAATGCTTTACAGTCCAATCAACGACCAACCGCGAATGCATTTAGGAACGTAAAGTAACGAGTGCTAACCTGGCTGGGCCGTTTGGTTGCAGAAGCTAAACGAGTAATGGAAATCGAGCTAGTATTAGATGCCAAGATAGCAGAACCTTTTGCAATGTTATCTAATTGAGCAAACAGCTTCTTTTTCACCTCCTCTGACTCTATAATTGCCTCAATCACAATATCCACTGAACCAAAATCCTCCAAACTTGTTGTACACCTTAAATTCCTTATAGCTTCAATACCGTTTTCCTAAAAAGGACATTGACATCAAAATTCAATTTTTTTTTCAAAACTATCCTAAGAACTCGATCATCCCTCAAAAAAACACTGAAGAGAAATTAAACTGGATACTTAATTCTAGAAATGAATAAGAAAATTTTCAAATATAACCTCTTGAAAATCTAGATTAGAGCAGCCAAGAACCAACAACTCTTCATTCAATTATCAGTAGACAAACGATAAACAGTCATGAAAAGAAGACGAAGGTTTTACCTTGGTGAGTTGGCCTTTGGAAATTAGGGTTTGAATTCTGGAAGATATTGAATCATGGGCTTTAGAGAGAGCCGTAGAGTTACTGTCGTGAAGCCATACTTGAAGGCCGTTAACGGCTGCGAGTTGTGCAATACCGGCGCCCATCTGGCCGCCCCCCACCACCCCCACGCTTTTGATCTCCGCCATATGCAGTGAGAACTCTTCAGGGACCAGACAAGATTTTAGGAATGCTCAAATGGTGATTAAGCCCAATAAATTATTAGGGGTGATGACATATCTTGGATTGATATTTTTTAGAAAAAATTTTGCAATGACTATGATTGACTTGATATATATATATTTTTAAAAAAGTGTTGATGTGATATTTTTTTGAGATTTATGTAAGAAAGTTTGTTAATTTTATAGATAATTTTGAAGAAAATGATTTGGATAGTATATCATTTTCATAATTATATATGTATCTTATAAATATATTGAATTATTAATTATTTTATATTAAATTTGGGAACATTGATAAAATTAAATGATAATCATTTTTGTTTTATTTTTCTTTTTTTAAATAAAATTCCATAAACATCGCATGCAAGAGAGCCTTCATGTATTAATTAAGTGAATGATTTCCCATGCATTAATTAAAAATTGAACACGTGTGTGTATATATTGGTTCCATGCATTAATGATTTCACATGCCTTCATGTGTATATATTAAAAATTAAGTGAATGATTTCCCATGCATTAATGATTTCCCATGCCTTCATGTATTAAAGCTCTTCATACATTGGTTTCTCTCGAATACGTGTGTATATATTTTATTTGAGAGTGTTTAAAATAATTTTGAATGGCTAATTTTTTATAAGATTGAAACTAATTTATAATTTTAATTCATTATGGAATCCAATATTAAACTACAATTTTTTTAGAGCATGACGCAAATACAACAGTTAATACGAATGGAAGTACCAAAAAACTATAAGATAAGGAAAATATTAAAATCCACATGAGTACAAAATGTCATAGTAATTAAAGGCAGTCACAATGATAAAGAGCTAATACAAAAAAAATATCATTACCAAGTACATAACATATGGGGAGGCACATCAACGTGGGTGGGTGTGGGTTACCACATGAAGTGAATCAAGGCAAACTATTTAAGTATCCCCGACGTCTGTTAGGTGGCATCTTTAAGAACATACGGCGCCAAACTGGATCCTCCAACTTTTTACATGCCGCATAAAACTCTACCTCTGGGAGGTCAGGTATCTCATTAAGCTTGTCAATACACATCTCAACTGTAGTGGTCGCAGTAGGATCACATCCGGATGATACCTTCTCAGTAAATCGCTCCCAAGTGTTTAAGGCAGACACTACCGCACGCTCCCCTCCCCCCTTTCTTGTCCTCGATGAACTCCCACCAAGGTGATAGTATCCTTGTGAAAATATTGGTTGAGTACGTGGAGGAGTTGTATTATCGCTATCTTCCACCTCATTTTCATCGACAAGGCTGGTGGAACTCCTACCTAAGAAGGCATTTTCACGTTGCCTTCTATCCCCACGTGCCATAGGTGGTTGTGTAGAAGCCCTAGCCATTCCCTCCGTGGCAGTATGTGGTGCAAAAATCGTGGTGAGCTCTCGGTAATGCGGACATCCATCTTCTCAAACATGCATCTCGTGGATTAGCCTACATTTGTTATATACAATTTTTTATTAAATGAGATAATTTGTTTAACATTGCGAAATGAATTAAATGAAATTTTAAAAAATATTTATTATACACACCGCTAACCACCCAGCCCACTGCTCATCGATGCCGGTAACCATATTAGTCGCATCATGCCGTCATCCCACCCCATTCATGTCTGATCGTTGAGCAAGTTATAGTATTTCTTCCACTTTACTTTCAATCGAGTAAATTTTCCACTCAATTGTTTGACGGTATACGCTTGAAGAGGACACACAGTGAGCATTTTCATTTGTATTTGAGTCCACTTAGCGCTAGTGAAATTGGCACCGACGAGGTTACCTTGTACGACCTCCTCATACATAATAGTGACGAAAGCGGCAATAGTTTCACTCGACCAATGTGCATCATCACTATTATTAGTGTTGCCGGTTTGAGCGTCCGACATATTCTAAATTATTCAAATAGCGTTTAGTAAATAAAATTATATTAATATATGAATTATGAAAATTACGTTCTTAAAAAGAAGTTTCAATAATTGATATAGGTCATTTTGCATAATATTTGTAAGAAGTTTGTAATATTAGTTTTAATATATGTACTTTACAATTTGCACATGATTTACTTTTACCTTTATTCTAATTAATCAAATTAGATGCCTTCACCATAACTAAAAAAAAGGAATCTGAAGACGGCAATAACATTGCCATCTTTAAATTTAATAAGAAGAATTAGAAAAAAGCAAAAGTTGAAGTCGGTTGTGTAGTTGACTACTTCAACTTGTGCTATTTCCACAAAATTAGCATCAATTTATGATTTCTTTTCCTATTTTGAATTATTCTCACAAAAACCCTTGGGATCAACTTCAACAAAAAAAATGCAACACGAGAAAAATCTTGAAATAAGGGACCAACTTTTACCAAATTTTTTAGAAATATTAACCCAAAATAAAATAAATTGCAAAAAAACATTTAAATGAACTACACATTTTCAAAGACAGTAGCAATACTAATAGAATTCACTACACCAAATTTCAAATTAACCACTAAATATCTAATATAATTATAGGTTGGTTTACCTCTCTTGTGTGGTTTGTTTGCAGACTATTGCACAAGAGCGGGGTTTACCCAGTGTGCACCTAACGGTAGCGGCTGCGGGTTCCCTTGTCATAAAAAAAAAGTTATAATATAATTAACTATACATAAATCTATTATAAAAAAATACATGCATGTCATAAATTTTATCTTGGACTTAAGCCCGAACCACATCTCCATAGAACCTATTATTCTAGGCTAGAAAACATATGCTATATCGGTCTTAAATCGTACCTTGAGACGTTTCGAAAATGGTTCGGTAGATGATAAGTCACCGGAAAACACCTTGTCGCCGGAATTTGCCGTCTCAGCTGATTTTGTAGAGGGTGGTAGTTTTAATCTTTCAAGTGAGTTGTGATATATGAAGAAGTGTTAAAAGGCTTTTATGAACCAATTGTCATGTCCCATCATTTTTTTTTTTTTTGGTTACACATGTCCCATCATTTCAATCACTTAAAGAATAAAGAAAAGGGTAGATTTTTTCCCTGGACAAATCTCTATTTTGAGAGAATAGTGTAAGAATTTGTAATGAGGATTGAGAAATCTTTTACAGATTTGTAATGTGTAAAAAATTTGTGGTTGATAGCTTTTATGGAAAAAAGAATTGGAGAAAAAGTGTTGAGGAGACATTTTTTTGTTGGTTTTATAAATAATTATAAAGAAAATAATTTGAATAATGTATATCATTTTCATAAATTATACATCTTATATATAAAGAAATTAAAGTACAGAGGTTCCAAATACTAATAAATACTAAACAATATTCATCTGCTATGAATCTTCTACTCGACAAGGCCGTTTCTCATCAGACTGGGACTCGATCATGAACATTAACAATATCAACCATATTCCCTGCTCACAAACTTCTGCAATACAAAAATTTGTTCGATTATCATGGTCATGGTGAAACAACGTTCAGAAACATCAGAAAATCGTACACGTTCTAAGCACTTGTAGCATAAGAAAGAGCGTGAAACTATCGAAATATAAGCTCAACTAGTCAAAAGATCAAAAATAGGTAGTCTACAATAATCGAAATCGAGAGAATGTAAGGTGAACATGGGTGAACGTGCCGTGCTTGAATATGTGCCTTCTGAGGTGTGATGTGTGGCTGCCTGCCTCAGAGCGGCCTCCCATGTGTCTCTCGGCTGTGTGAGCCAAGAGCTAGATGCTGCATCACTTTTCTCCTGTGATGAGCTGGGGACATCAATGATGTTGTAATGTGGTGGTGAACGTCTCGGTGAATGTGGATGAGGGATGAACACTGGACTTGGTGGAGGGATAGGTAGCGGAATGGATCTCTCGCCTGAATGATGATCATCGTTTGGAATATTAATCGGCAAACGAGGGACTAGTCCCACCAATTGCTCCTCTTGAGCAACCGCATTTCTCGTGAAAATATCGTAAAGCTCCTCGTACATTGGCTCTCCCCGAATACGATATCACCTATGTCGTGGTGTCTCCTATATATGTACATATTTTAAATAACATGTTAAATATAAACTTGAATGGGCATTGAAAAAATATACATTGTCATTTAATTATAACACATACCTGAGTGACATTCTGCGAATATCGTTCATTTATGATCACATCATTCATAACATAATCGTAATCTACCCAAGGCAATGCACAAAACTCGATGAACCCAAAGTACCTATCTTGAAGGCGGAGTGTCATATTCATGACACACTCCCTTGTAAAGGGAACAGGATACACGTTGCTTAAGAATATGGCGATCCGACTGCAAAGGACGCCAAGCACCTCTACATTATTCAGGTCATGTGACCTACTAGCCTCTCTTAGTCTCATAATGAGTGTGGCCTCCTGTGCAGAAGTCCACACTCTGTTCCTTATTGTCTTAGGATTTCTTATTGTCTCGAGAGGAGTTGACTGATTACGAGGCCTCACCATTTTAACCTATTTTCACAATATTAAGTTTTAAATATAATATCATACTCAAGCATGACAACTTATATGAAATTCATTTTTTGCTAACATGGGATATAACATTTCATCTCAAAGTGTTAACGAGTTTTTAAAATTATCGATCATAAACACTAATACTTATTATTTGACATAATAACTAAATGCACATAAATAAATATTGTGAGGGATAGTAAAAAATGCATCAACACTTAAAACAAATGCAGAGTAAAATGCATTTTTCATACATAAGCACACTAACATTAATTGTCATACAAACACACCAACACTTAAAACAATAAAAGTTCAATCATGCTGATTTCGAGCATCCCATAATTGTTGAGCAATCACATCTCTTAGCATAGATTGTTGCCATAAATTATCATCTGAGAGTTCCGGTATTCTAGCAAATTGAGACGGGCCAGCATCATCCTTCCATTCTACCTCTGTGTCTATGTTTTCATATTCATCATAAAACGGGTCATATTCACAGTGGGTCCTTATAAAGTTGTGAAGTACACAACATGCTATTACTATGTTGGCTTGTGTAGTCAAGTCGTGCTTGGGCATAAGCCCTTTTAGAATGGGAAATCGACTTTTTAGCATGCCAAAAGCACGCTCTATATGATTTCGACCTGATGAGTGGACACGATTAAAGTTTTCCTTTTTTGATCTTGGGTGGCCATTTTGCCCTCGCCATTTGGGTATATGATATTGTTCATTACGATATGGAGCTAGGAATCCAGGGGAGTTGGTGTATCCACAATCCACAAGGTAATACTTACCTATAAAAATTTAATATTAAATACAACATTTTTATAATAGTTTCAGTGCAAAGTATTTTATTTTATGCATAACTTTCGGGTGGCCATGGAAAATTATACTCTGGATTACGTAATGCATTTAGAAATACTCTAGAATCGTTTGCACTCCCCTCCCATCCAGCCAACACGAACGTAAACTTCAGATTAAAGTCACATGCAGCCATTACATTTTGGGAAATTATAGATTTTCGGCTGCGATATGAACCATGTTTACATGTTGGCGCCCATCCTGGAACAATGGTGCCATCTATTGCCCCCACACAATCCTAACATTAAATCATTTTTGAAAATGCATTATATTATAATGTTAGTTTAATATATTTTACAATTATAAAAATGTCAATTTCTATCTATTTACCTTGAAATAAGGGTAGAATCGTGGATTGTTCTCAATATGAGGTGGAGTAACTGTCAAATCAGGAGGAGGAATGTAGTCTTTAGACATGCTACATAAAGCATCAAGGACGTAATGTACATGACGGCTAATAGTTTCATCCGACCTTTGGAAACGCTCAGCACTAACTATATGGCAATTGTGCATCACAATGGTTTGCACAAAAATAGCCACGGACTCCTCGAGTAAAACTCTCGTACGTTCGTGTTCAGGGACCATACCCGTCTCTCTGATCTTGTGACAAAGGAGAAGAAATGTTTCCCTATTCATTTTAAGATTATCCTTGAAACGATCTTCATGGCCTACGAGTAATTCATTAAGCCAATCTAAACCCTTTTGGTTGGAAGTCCTATATGGGGTTTTGAATATGTTTGCAAATGATCGTTTTAAAGGACCATTGTAGTGGTACATAAAATTCTGCATTCCCACGTTCACTTGGTCGATTAGGTGTTGATTTCGAATAGAATCGTCATAAACATCATTTTCAACGTCATTGAAACAATCAGTGACGTCGTTAATATCATCGACATGATCATCAAAATTATCCATTCCTAAAACATTTGACACCCATTAAACTATATTATAATTAAAAGTTACTTGTACTAAGCTCAAAAACTTCTATTACAAATTTTAGAAATATTAACAAAAAATAAGACAAAATAAACAAAACATTCAAATCAACCACAAATTTCCAAAAATAGATGCAAAAATTATGCAATTTTTTACATCAAACGTTAAATTGACCACCAATTATTTGATCAAACTATTATAGGGTTTTTATTTGAATAATACAATAGTACCATTAAAATCTTAAATTGGTGCAAAGTGGGAGATATTGCGAAAATAATATAAAACAGCAACCTCGTTGCCGTCTTCAAATTTACGACAACTCTATGTCATATTCAATATAGTTTTAAACTGAAAGTGGATAGGTGGCTTATTGCAGGTGGCCTTGAATTAAATTGAGGCACAATTGTCTGTAGCTTTTAATTTCATTTACAAAATAGTGTTTTTCTTACCAATTAAGGGGAAATCACTATATTTTTGAGTTCAAAGTTCATTATTTTAAAACCAAATTCATTCTAATAGCTTATAAATTTTGTTTTAGAATTGTTTCTGTTATATCTTTCTTAGAAAGTTTCGAATTTTGATCATCAATTGGTAAGTAATATATTTCATATTATTGTATGAAATGTTTAATTGTTAGCATAATATAAATTTTTAGTTATATCTTTTTTATTTTTCTTAAATAGTAAAGTATAAAATTATATTTATAGTGTCGTCTTCAATATTTAAAGTGTAATATATATTTTAAAAATAGAAAAAATTAAATATAAAAAATAACAATGTTTAAGGTTGAAAACAACCTTAATAATTTGTTTCGTTTATTAAAAACTATTTAAATCCAAAAAACATAATAAAACACAACATTATCTAACTTATAAAATAGGTCTCCACACCTAACACCACATCCTTCCCTCCTTCTTGTTCCTTTTCCTATAATATTATTATGGTGGGTGCTCTTGTCATACAATTAAAATCTAAATAAATAAATAGACTGAAGATGACATCCGGATTGTCATATTTAGTTGTTTAATTTAAATATAAAAAAAACAAAGATCATCAGATTCTATTATTTCTTAATCGTTATTTAAATATAAAAAAAACAAAGATCTAACAGATTTTATTATTTCTTAATCGTTATTCTGTATCCCTTGTTTCTACTAATTGCATTTACATTTTTGTTTTTATCAACAAAAATTGCATTTGCATTTTCAATGTAATACCAAATTTTTATTTATTCCTTAATTGAGATACAACACAATTTTGGTTGCCCGTTTTATACATTATATACTATTAATACTGCATGAAGCATGATATCACATATTTGGTAAGAAACAAACCAATTCCTATCACAATGTGGGTTCGATTCATGTTTCGTGTTTGATCCAACTTAAAACACATATTTGCTTTACAATCATATACTTTATGATATTTAATCAAAGAACAAGGAGAAGATATCCGTTCACCAAGAAATATAGGTAGAAACCATATAAAGCCCGAACCCTCGTCTCCACCGAACCCATTATTTTAGGCGAGGAAACATAGGTTATATATATGGGTCTTAAATCGTACATTCAGACGTCTTAGAGATGGGTCAACACCGTTGCAGCTAGAGGTGCCCAACTTAGAACCGGAACCGTGGAACCGGACCGGACCGTGGTCAACGGTTCCGGAACCGTTGACCACGGTTCCCGGAACCGGAACCGGACCCGAAACCGTGTTCCACGGTTCGGTTACGGTTCCTCATATGAGGAACCGGGAACCGGCGGTTCTAACCTACTCTTTTATTTTTTTTGTTATTTTGAATTTAAAAGATGGAGTTGGCTTAGTTGGTACTACTCTTGATATGTATTTCAAAAGGCCAAGGTTCAAATCCTAATAGACACATTTTGTATTTTTTTTATTTTCATATTATTTTTAGTTAATTTTTAAGTATCAATTAATTTAATATTTTTTCAACATCTATTACTTATTAGGATCAGAAATTAATCGATGCTCAATTAAATTTTATGGACGAGGAGTTTTTGAAAATACAACTTTAACAACAAACATAATATTCGTTCTATTATCTTTGTAAGCAAATGATAATAAGCTACAAAACTCATGTTTGTTGTCAAAACATTACAAATAACAACGAAATTAATTTTGTTGCTTAAAAAATCATTGCAAATTTTATCCGATTAATGTTTGTCTTTATTTTATCCGATTTATTTGTTAAACATTGTCCAAAATAAATTCAAAAAAAATAAAGAAATTGTTTAAATTATATTCGATTTTTATATTAATAACAAATTTATTAATATAAAAAATATTTGTCTTTATTTTATTCGATTTTATTTGTTATACATTATCCAAAAAATTTCAAAAAAAAAAAAAACAAGTTTGGGAACCGCCCGGGAACTGTGGAACCGGAACCGGAACCGTGTCCAACCGGTTCGAATAAGGTTCCGGAGTTTCCAGAACCGGGAACCGGCGGTTCCGGAACCGTAACCAGAACCGCGAACCGTTTGGACATGTCTAGTTGCAGCCGCTGCGTTTTTGGAGAGAGGTGGTTTCAAGTTTGAAAAAATATGAATTGTGAAGAAGAAAGAGTGAGATTTTTTTTATCAACCATTCCCGTGTGTCATCATTTCAATCAATTCATTAATAGAAAAAAGTAGATTTTTTCCCTGATAAAATCTCCATTTTCAGAGCTTTGTAAAAGTGCAGAAGGGTAGAGACAAAGTAAGAGGAGAGAGAAAGGGAATATGGAAGTAAAGACATAGTAAAGAGGAAAGAGAAGAAAATGTGCAAGACAGCGGTATCGAAATTAATTCTCAAAAAAATTTCCAAAAAAAAATCTTTGAAAAGCGAACCAAGTACATTTCTTCAATTTTTTTATTCTGGACACATTTTTTCACGGTAGAAGGGGTCATCCAATTGACCCCTTAATGTGCTATCCTTAGATCAGTAGGGATAAGCATGCCACACGTACCTATTATTATTTGTTGACACATGTTAAAATATTTGTATATGTTAAACATCATTTGTTAAGTGAATAACATCAAAGCATGCCACTGATTATTTGTTGACACATGTTAAAATATTTATACGTGTTAAACATCATTTGTTAAGTGAATAACATCTAAGCATGCCACTCGTATCTATTGCTATTTGTATAACATCTAAGCATTTGGATCAGAAAAGGGAAAATAGCATCGACCTACTATTGGCATTCACCCCCCTCACGTTTGATTTTTTGGCAAACACCTCCCTTCCATCCATTTTTATGTTAATTTCCCCTTGTCATGACTAAAATGCCCTTACTTGATTTTCTAAAGAAATGTCTTCGATTGTATCCATTTTATTTCTTCTTTTTATCAATATTTGATAATAATTTTATTTTCAACTTTTTTTCCGAAATAAGAATCCTGCAAATATAGTCTGTTCATGATGTTTTAAGATTTTAATACATTAGCTTAAAACTATCTTATTATAGCTAGGTAGTGATAGTTAGGGTTTTAGTTGATAGATTGGGGTTTTTATTTGGCTAGTGATTATTTTAAAAATTTATTTTGAGATTGCATTTTGTTTATTTTGACAGATTATATATATTTATCACATTTAAAAAATTTACAGTAAATAGAATAATGGTAGAGATTTTTGTTTTAAACTTTGAATGATTAAATTTTATGTATTTGACATGGTTATTCCGTATGTTACTTAGAATATTATACAATAAAGGCCAACTTAAAGTACATGAATGCATGCATCATAATCTTTAACAACGGATAATAGTATTTTGGTTGATTTTGATAATAGCATTTCTTTTAATTTTGATTAGAGAGTTTCAACTATTATATCTTTTTAGAAAATCAAGTAAGGGCATTTTAGTCATGACAAGGGAAAATTAACATAAAAATGGATGGAAGGGAGGTGTTTGCCAAAAAACCAAACGTGAGGGGGGGGGGGGTGGATGCCAATAGCGTATAGTATAAGGGAGGTCGATGCTATTTTCCCGATTAGAAAATATAACATCATTCTGGAATAAAAAATCTTATTTCTATTTCTTTATTTTTTCTCTATCCTTTTTGACAATTTTACCCTTGAACAATTTTGGTGCTTTCATATGCATATTTACACAATATAAACATACCGATTTGTGACAGTAAACAGGCAAAATTCATTTTGCATATATTTTGACATCTTAATTAATGAGATTGGCTTAAATTTTTTTAAATTTTTTTAATTTTATATTTATATCATTTTTTCAGAAAATAATTTTACGAAAAAAAAAGCACATCATACCTAATCATTACACAACCATTAAAAATAATATTTTTATATTTTTTGTTACTTACACATTTTGTACATTTCATGCTGCTTATCATTTTCAAAGATAACAATCAATTTTTATTTTTATTTTTTATTACACATCCATCCCAGAAAGGAGACGTGTGTTGCACGTGATTCATTTTGATTATTTAAGAAAATATGTAGTTTAAATGAAAATAAATATTAATATGTATTGTGAATATAAAACGTATCATTCTTAAAAAAAATATACACTGTGTTTGATTGTTCAAACTATCGGTTGAGAAAGATGGTACAAAACCATATTTTCTCTAGTTATGATATCTTATTTAATTATAAATATCTACATGAGACATGTCCTACAGAGAATTTCATACTATAAAATTTGAAAATGTTGGTTACAAATATTTTTTATGGATGTGATGGGCATCTCAATTTGTTTCTGGTTAATGACAAACGAGCAAGAATTTCTAAAATTTTGAAGTTCTGCATGAACAAATTTCAACATTAAATCAAAAATTTAAATTCTCATAATAATTTCATTAAAAATTTTAAAAAAATCACGATGGTGCATGTCAATAACATTATAAATAAATAAATAAGTTTAATATTATTTAAAAGTCAAATTATTCATTTTTCTTTTGGGCCTTAATGTATCTTGTAACTTTATTTTTCTTCATATCACTTGATTTGTTGTTGATGTCTCATTCATTATTTCGACGTCAACTTCATTATCTTGTTTGAGTCATTTTTTTAGAACATAGGCTTGAGTTATTTTGAAATTCATCTAATATAGAAACAATTTCAAGTTTTTCACTTGTATTCTTCTCCCAATCATTCTTGTTTATTTTCTTCAATAGCATCCGATACAACAAAAAAAAATCATTTATTTATTTCTTTTTTTTATTAATTGCTATGAGCATTTTATGTTTATAGGGTCAATTATCTATAATATATTGATATTGTCATCTGTGAAAAAAAGATATTAGAAACATAAATAAAATTAAAAAATAGCACTTTATAAGGAATGTATATAAAAGAATAATATATACATATAAAGCTAAAGAAAATGTGCATAATGCTATAATGTGACATCTTCAATAGATGTTATAATTAAATTACGATAGCATAATTATAAAGATACATCATCATCCTATTGCATGTTGTCATCGTCTTGTACGATATTCAGAGCCAACCTATTACCTTGAAATAGTGCAATTTGTTTAGTATTATATCTTGAAAAGATACTTCGGTTGAAAACAATACTTATATTATAATTGAATTGGTGTGGTTCTATGCCCTTCTCGTTATATTTTCTACAAATTACACATTATTAAGTAGCCATTGAAATTCAAACACCGTATATTGTGTATCATATCACAGTGTTGATTTATCGTCAACCTTATCAATTATTCGTTTCAAACAATAATATATATCCTATAAAAAATATAGTTTAATTGACGATAGTACTTTGTTAGTATATATATTTTAACTAAAACTTTTTGTTCTTCATATACCTTCAATAGTTCATATTGATTATTTTTTTTGTGTTACTTCCTTTTAAGTTTTGAATTTTATGCTTCATGATTAACGTACTTATTTTGAATCGATCATTTTTTGTACATAATCTATATAACATGGAACCCAAATGGAAAAAATATTAATATCAAATAAAGTATTGAATATTTTGTAGTATACTGAGTACCAATTTTGCCTTCATTCTCTTCAATATAATGATTTCTTACTACTGACATTGTTAAGTTCACCTGAAAAATTATAAAGAATTAAGAGAATTTTTTTTTATATAATGTATCAATATTCTCATTGTTTTTCATAATTAATTATTACTTAGGTATAATATATACAATAAATTAAGTAGATCTACAATGATTACAGTTGAAATGACAAATAGCGAAGAAAAATAAATAGGTTTAATCTTATTTAAAAGTCTCATTAGCATTTATCGTGTTTGGTCTTGATGAACGTCGCAACTTTCTTTTCATTCAACATCACGTTTTTCATATTTTGTTCTAATTGCATCCTATCTCTATATCAATGCTTAAAATTTTCTTTGTTAAATGTGCGCTTCATTATTGCCCATAGTTAGTTGTTATGTTTTGTAATCTTCTTTAGAATCTTTATGTATTTTTTCTTAATTTCATAGGTGTGAAACATTAAGAGTTTCATATTCATTTTCCTTGTAGGATCATTCTTGTTTTTCCTACCTTTTCTCCTTTAATTTTGGATGTACTCGTTTGAACTCTCATTTATTTTTTTATATAAATAAAAACTTAGAAGGAAGACGACTAAAAGTTTAAAACTACTTAAATTTTGATTACTGTAACAATGTTATTGCCGATATGTACAAAAAGAAAGTCATCAAACACTCCTCATATACAACAAAAACCTTCATGCACTCCCACATTTTATGAAAAAATCCAATCATACACATCTTGAGTATAAATGAACAATACAAAAATACCGTTCGTTATGTAAAATTATAATTTTCCTTTACTCCAATCTATTATATTGACAACGGTGCCTCTACAGTTAAACATAAGTAGAACTCTATCCAAGTTGATGTAATGCTTAATTAATTAATAAGATATTCTTCAATTAAATAAAAAGTAAAATAAGATTATAACATAATAAAAATAAACTAAATGAAAAATAGTTTGATATTAATTTTTCGGTTACTAATAATAGATTATTTTCTTATGAATGTCAATATTTTATCGATAATCCAATTAGATTATTTTTTTACAAAATCAGAAGACTACTGATAATCTAAATAATTTAAATAACTATTGATGACTCGTATTTTTTATTATTAAAATAATATTTTATTTTATTTTTGTTAAAGGTCAGTTATATTTCATTGATGAAGAAACAATTACTTACATCCTTCTAACTCCTCAGTTTAGTTACACAAATTTACATGTAAAATTTACCCAATTCCTATCAACTAAGTCTTTTACCGATGTAGCTCCTTTCTGGAACAATCTTGCATTTCTTTCCATCCAAATAAAGTATATAAATGCTGCGAAACCAGCACGTCTCTTACAGCTATTTTCCATTTTTCCCCGACTTATACTTTGTCCCCATGTGAGGTACTCTTCCCATGTTTCTTGATGACATCGCACCTTCATTTTTTCCCACCACATTTTGTTTACCTCCTATACTCGCATCCCACAAATAGGTGGTCCCTTGTTTTCAGCCCGCTTTCTGCTAACTCACTTCGAAGCTATTGACCAACCACTTTCGTTGGAATCGAAGTAGGAAAAGCGATTGACTAAGATATTGATTGAGTGAAAGATTTTACAGGTCGGAGTGTGAAATTCCAAGATCACCAAGCATTCAGGGTTAATATCCTTTTTCCATTTCGCAACATTATCTTTTGTTTTTAGTTTGTTACTAAATATTGCCTATGATGCACGTACGGTTGAAAAAATCACAATGTGTCGTGTCGGATAGTTGATTGGACATGGCATTCGTCCGACACTCTCCGACACCGTGTCCAATATAAAAATAAATTTGTCTACTTAAATAAAAAGAAAAAATAAAATATGAACACCGTAATGGATGCAGTTAGAGGGTATGACTACTATGTGTGTATTATTTGTGACACTTGATGTTATTTCATTTGTTTTTTGTGATTTGAAAACTGAAGTATTTATTTTTCTTTCAAACATATATAACTTTACAAATCAAATACAAATTTATAATTTACAATAGTCATTCTTATAGTTTATTTCTCTAACCAGTCATATTTAAATTAAAATGAAATGACTAATTTATATATTTTAACGTAAATTAATTAACATATATATACGATATATATATACACACATTTTATTAGCAATATCGAGGCCGTGTCGTGTACTAATATTTTTTAAATGCCGTATTTCATGTCCGTGTCATGTCTTGCGTCGTGTCGCATGTCACGTGTGCGTGCATCATAACTAATTGCCATCCAAAGGATAATTCCGTGTTCTGCCATTAGACCTGTTCCCCAGACAAGCATTTTCCATCCAACGTAGTCCGAATTTTCTGTAATTTGATCATAGGCTTTCTTTATAGAGAACTTCCCCCCTCTCCGTTCGTTTTGTACAACATCCACTGCATCTAATTAACATACTCGTTTTGATTGCCAAAATTCTCTTCCAAAGCCATGAATCAGTTTCTTTTCTTTCCATTTCCCATATGCTTCTTCCTTTCAAATAATACGCATTCACCCAACGAATCCACATTGAGTCTTCTTTTGTTGCGATATTCCATATATGTTTGAAGATAGCTGCAATATTCCACTGTTTCACAAGTTATTTCTAACCCTCCTTCCTTTTTGGGTTGGCACACGTCTGCGTAGATACCTTCTCTAGTTTTGCCGCTCCATAGAAAAGTTCGGCACATCTTTTCAATTTCCTGGACAACTACTAGTAACATCGGGAAAATAAGACTCCAATACATCTAAACTCCAAAAATGACTATTTTGATCAGTAACAACCTTTCTGCAAAAGATGGTCATATATATAACTGTTTTTTTCATAAAATATGATAGATTTAATTAAATTAAGTCAATAATTAATCTAACACAAAAGGGTGAAAGGTACATTACAGAAAATGTGTTTCATCTCTCTCTTTTTCTTTAAATATTTTGAATTGAATCTTGGATTTAGCAATAGAAAATTAACTGAATCTTGTTTGTACAAAAATATCTAGCATGTCTATAATTGAGTTGGAAACTTGGTTATGTGTACACAATCAATGTTTGTAAAAATATTAAAGAGAAAGTAATGTGAAAGCATAATAAACTTCACATATTAGTAGTTGATGATGACATTGTCTTAAGCAATTTCAACTTCAATAGTACGCCTTACCCTTTTTCTTGTTATTTAGTAATCTAGATCTTGTTATTTAGTAATATTCTAGATGATACAAAAATAATTAAAACTTGATATGCAAAACATACAAAACAAATTGAAAATGTCCACTAAACAAAGTCTGTCTGACATTTTGATCATATTCATTGTCATCTATAAGTTTATATTTTTTCCCTTTGGATATATAGTGTAAATTTACACCTAACTTGTATAAATACAAAATAAAATACGAAACCAAAATCATTTTAAAATAGAGAATTCAATACAAAGCCATGTTCCTATTTCTTATTGCTTGCATCTGCTTTTATTAAGCAATATAATGCTTATCAATTAGAAACGAACAATGATTGATTTCTAACAAAGCTTGAGGGAGTTAATCACATGGCTGTCCGTGGTGTGGTTTCGTTTCTTTTATTTAATTTAAAATTAAATTGTTAAGTGCGATTTTTTATAAGAATAATATCAAATCGTCATTTTTAAAATAAACCAACAATGCTGATTTGCAGTTTTTATCTAATCAAAAAAAGACTTCACGAAAATTCAAATATATACTTTATGATACTAGCAAGATGAACGTGCGTTGCACGTAAACACTTGATTAATTTTAAATTTAAGGAAAAAAATAAAATATGTTCCTTTCTTAAAGTAATAGAATTTTGACTTTTATTTAATATATATTTTACTATTTTTTTCTTTACTCACTAAACCGTCGATCAAATCATAATATTAATGTTTCTAATGGAACATTGAAAAGTCATATATTTTGCACTACTTTGACTCTGAACGTGTATAATATACGGTTGAAACGATAATCCTTTTGGCTTTCTAATGCCAAAGGCCATGCATGAATTGCAATTTTCTACAAGGAGTTATGACTTGTTTAGTAAACAATGCTAGATTCATCGAATTTGCATTGCATCACCATATGTTAATATCATTTTGGTCATTTGATAGTGAGTAAATCATATGAACGTTTTCTGGGATTGAGTTCTTCATTTCATCAGAGCATCAAGTTATTGATTGTTTAGTATAAATGGAAGATTTTAAAGAAAATAAAAACAATGCAAAAGAAAGATAATTCTAACAAAGTATATATAACATAACAATTTTTAATTTTCTACATTAGTTAAGATAACCAAAATTCATCTTGTTTTTATTATTATCAATTAAAATGTTGAAATTTCTGGGAGATGAAAAGTTAGAATGCTCTCCATAGACTCTACTAACTATCATTTATTTATGTTCTTAATTTATTAATACCATGTTAAAAGAATTTGTTGTTACAAAAATCTCGTCATATATATATATATATATTTATTGTAATTAATTCTTATTCAAGTTTTATTATGATTTATGAGCAAAATAATTAATTATAAATGACTAAAATAATCATGGTATTAGTAGCAATATTTTATAAATATTAAGTTTAAATAAGGGTAGTTGCGGTATTTCAATGTTTAAAATAATAATATCATTTATTATAGAATAAGTAAATAACCATGATTTTTGTTAATAATTATTATAATTAAAAATTAAGTAAGTAAGGACAAGAATGTCATTTCACAATTGAAATAAAAAATTATATTTAAAAGTATAAAGAGTTTTACAATTTGATGAATAGTGAGTGAATAGACACTTTATATATTTCTATATAATAATATCATTCATCATAGAATAAGTGAATGTCCATGATTATTTTTAATAATTATATATATACATGTATAATAATATTATTTATCATAAAATAAGTAAATGGTCATTAATTTTAGTAACAATTATTGTTATTATAATTAAAAATTATTATTAAAGATTATGATTGTGCCATTAAAGAGAAAATTTGAGATGATATATGTTGTAGTGGATGATTTATTAGAAAAATTATTGTTACAAAATTTAAAAGTCCTACAATTGATGAATAGGAAGTAAAGAATTGATGATTAGCAAGTGAAAAGACACTTTATATATATACTTATTATAATATCATTTATAATAAGTATATAGCCATGATTGTTTTTAATTATTGTTATTATTATAATTAAATATTATTACTTATAATTAAAGATTGATTAACAATGTCATTTCACAATAGGAAGAACAACAAAAATTATTCATAGTTTTATAGTAGTATAGACAATACATGAAATACTAATATTTAATTGTTATTTATTTTAAAGGAGTTACATATTGTAAAGGAGTTATATACTAATACTAACTAACTAAATTAATAGGTGTAGAAGGCCAATTAAATGAATTAATAGGGGTAACATAGTCTATTCACAATGGGAACAAACACTTTGAAGATCCATACTTTTATAGTAGTATAGATATAGATATAGATTAACATAAGAATTATAATCATTTTTAGCATTGTCTAACTAAAGTCATTAAAAAATTATGCAAAAGAATTTAAAAGAGTTGATACATGAGAGGATGTGAGGAACAAGAAGAAAAGCTTCAAACAAAGCTATTACTTTCGCAACTTGAGTGTTGGGAGGAAAAAATGAATAAAATTTAGAGAATGATAGATTAAATGATTAGTGATCAAATATTAGATATTTAGAGATGAAGAGAGGCGGTATTTGTGAAAGTTTAAGAATAAGAGTTGTTTATTTTCTGCCTGCACATTAGCTTTTTAATAGAATAATTTTTAACATCAATAAATATTAATTGTTTTTTTTTTTTATTTTGTTTAACAGTTAAATGCATTTAAGCAATAAAATTGCTAAAATAATGCAAGAAACTTGTTTGGACATCAGTGTATGTTAAATGCAAAATTTGGTATGACAGTTTACACCATCTACTACACTACTGTTTGGAAAATCATCGTTTTTAGTTCATTTAGCTTGGCTTGACCTAAATGTGTAAACGACCAAATATTAGACCTGCCTTAGCAGCTTCTCTCTAAATGTAGTCTGTTTCATTCTTCAATCGAAAAATTAAGTATGAAACAAACTAAGAAGCTACAATTAAAAGTTTCACATATTATTAGTAATCAGCAGCATTGTAACAAAACATGAACACACAAACAGAAGAGCAAAAAACAACAATCATACAACACAAGCATCATGTGGAAGTTTCATTTCTCATCCAAACCTTACAACGACAGAGGAGATGTCATCTGAGCTATTCCTGGCGACTGCCTCTTCATTCAGCTGTTTGGCTGCTGATTTTGCATCTTTTATGTTCCTTATGCAATCAACTGCCTCTTGATTCGACATTACCTATTTATTTTTAACAACAACAACAAATGAGAGTAGAGAATTGAATGAAAGTTAATAATATGTGACTACTACTGAAGTACCTACCTTCCAGATGCCATCACTAGCCAAGATGATGAATTCAGTTTCTTCATCTATCACCTCTACTGCCACATCTGGTTCTGAACTAAGATGTTCCTTCAAACTTTTATCACCAAAAGCCCTTGCTACTGCTAATTGTCCATCCACACGTGGCACATCACCTAATTAACGAACAATGTATAAATTATATAGTCACTTGCTTGCAAATATTCTTTTTGAGTTACATACCTGGAAACTTTGTCACAAAGCCACCTCTGTTTTGGATTTCGTCCCTTTCTTTCTCAGGCTCATGATCAACTGACAATTGCTTTGCCACACCGTTCTTACAAATGACAGCTCGAGAATCTCCAACATTAGCAACCACAAGCTTGTGACAATTAATCAATATTGCTGTAACTGCTGTTGAACCCCCTTTGCCCAGATCCTTAGCCCTATCCAATATCGTGCTATCTGTTATTCTGTATGCTCTTCTGATAGCCTTTTCAGTTTCCGTCCAAAAGTCCGGCTAGTTTTATTTTAACAAAAGGCATAAATTAGAGATACATTTATTCTTTTTCGTTTTTCGAATTGGGCACATGCAGATGAAATTCGCAATACTACAGTTAGTAGAGATTATAGAGCGATGTTTACCTCATTCAAAATGTTGTTAAAAAGATGAGACTTCAAATAATCAGGTATTTCACGGCTTAAGTGACCATCAAATATTGCAAACAGACCGAGCTCGTTGTCACCGACTTCTTTAAATTGAGCAAAAACGTAATCTTCCATCGCATGACCCGATTTTCCTTCAAGTAAATGATATCCATGTGTTACGTGCTTTGACATCTTACTCTTCCCCTTTCCTGTTTCGGATGGTGGTGAAGCTAGGCCTACTTTCTCCTGCATATTGTCTTGCACGTTATGATGAGAAGAGTCTTGCAATATTAGGCATGTAGAAATAACAGTATATTAATACAATCATATTCCTCTTCTGAACAAAATCCAAATGTAGCCATTTATCTAAAACTGATTGAAAGCCAATACAAAACTCCGTTTTCCACCAGCACCTCTACCTGAGTATATTTAATGAACCATTTTGAAGCCTTACTAGGACAGTAGATCTAGGAGCTTGTTTAACACGGTATGTATATGAATCGGGAAGCAGATAACATGAGCTAATAGAAGCTACATGTCCAAATCGTAACACTATACTAGTTCTACGTCTCAAATACAAATATACCAATTTTGTAATATTGCTCAACTGATGGCATTCAAAACATTTTTCAAGTAAGTTAGGCTGTCAAATATCTTACAAAGGGTTGGGCCAATGTATAATTTGTGAAAACTGACTTGGCCTGATCAAGCACACAGTAGCAACAAAATGCGATTAGTGGTTGTAAGAATCACATACAAACACAGATTTATACGTGATAAGCTCAATATAAGGGCTACAAATGCTTCATTGATTAGAGACTAAGTTCATGTTCTCAAAATTTATCGGCTAAAACTAAAACAGTTGGAGTTTCACATATAGATGTTCCAATTGTGACAATATCCCCAAATTACTATTAAGTAAGAAAATATGAAATTCAAATACCTTTCGGGCCCTCTGCAAAGCCCCCTCAGCATCCACCCCACCCCCCAATTTGAGGTTTACATATAGAACAGGGTGGGTGGGTGGAATCTCAACGATTAAGTTTCCTGGATTTCAAATACGAGGGCAACCAATTCATGCAGCACATCGGAAAATAAAAAAAGAAAGATCATGTTTTCAACATTATTACAAGTTTCCCAGATCGCTAGATCAAAGAACTAATGTCAAATCATTGTAATCGCAAACATTCCTACAACTTTCCACAGAATATAAAACAGAACAAGATACGAGGATCTAATTCAACAATTATATTGTATGAAGAAATTTAAGAGCGGGTTAGTGCAGTAGTACCTTCATCTTGTGGAGTATTTCCTTTGTAGTCATATTCAAATTAGTACAAAATATAATTACAAAAAAGGAAAAAATATCTGATATATATTGAAGAGAGATAATGATTTAGAAACTGAGTGTGAAAGATTAGAGCCGACAAGGTATCCTCTGCAGTTGACACGCGTCCCTCTAACTGCTCCGCAATTTGTTAAGACATGATGTGTTGGCACCACCTTATTGAGTACACGCTTTCTCAACTCTTAGAGAAACGTGTTAAAAGTCAGCTTAAGTCGGTATAGCTTGTCACAGCCCTACCCTCAAAACAAGTAAAATTATTCGCATTTATTATCAAATTTCTAATGACATAAGATATTCCAATTAATATTATATAGATATATACATATTTTTGTAAGTTAACACAACAAATTAATGATTATGAAATAAATGAGATAATATGATTTCTGCGCGGAATGTCGCATTTTATGACACAATTAATAAATGTATTGAGATGGTTGTTGTAGTTATGGGTGACAATCATTAAAATAGAATTGAAATATTGGACAAGTAATTGTTAGACTAGGTAAGATCTCATTAATAATATAATTAATAATAAAAGATTTATACAAATTACAAGACTTGCAAGTTGGTCAAATCAAATTATAAAAATATGAAAAGAGATCAACATAAAATGAATAATAATTACTAATAGAAATACTAGAATAATAACAAAAGATATACAATAGTTCTCTGGTTTTTGCAGTTAAAATGTGAGGTTTGAATTTGAGACTAGAGAAAAAATTGGAGAAGAAATCGGCGACGGAGCATGATACGTTCCTAAATATGAGTGAGGAACACACTCCAATTTCTCCATAATATAGAGAAGAAAGACTATAATTTGTAGGATTTTTTCATAAAACATAATCCAAATTCGTACAAAATATAAATACTTGACTAAACCTACCACTAAGGGGAATAAGCCCACGTTGGGTCATCAACTTAGATAAAAGAACTGCCAACTAACTTACTAAGAATGAGTTAATTAAAATATCTGCTAACTAGTGGATATAGAACCCAATTTTAATCTTCCATTACATAATCTTTAGCCCAACTGGGTGGTTGGGCTCTACGTTTGGGTCGTCCAATTGAGTTAAGCCCAATGGGCATATCAATACTCTCCGCCCCAATTTTTGTTTTGTCCTCAAGACCAAGTTATGAGTGGTGCCCCAAGCGCAGATGTGGCTGAAATCCCGGAATTGGATGGCTCGAATTGGATGTCAATAGGGAATTCAGGGTTCGCACGGTCAACGTTAGAAGGTGTGACGATAGCGAGAAATTGTGGGCTTTTGCATTTGTGGCCAAGTTGAAATCGTTCGTCACAATTGAAACATAGGCCTTTCGAACGACGCTCTTGCACTCGGCGCTTGTCAAGCGACGGTAAGGAAGACTGGTGTGTTGTATGCATAGGGACTGGCAGGGTTGGTGCCGGTGTGCGAGGCAGAATGTTTGTGGTATTGTTTGGTGATGGTGGAGATGTTTGGGATGTGAACCAGGAGGAGGTGTTGTGACCTCTGCCGGAGTGGAGTTTGGCCTCAATTAATTTAGCGAGGCCAATGGCATCGGTAAGAGTGAGGGGACGCAATACAACGAGTTCATTTTGAATTTCATCATGAAGGTCGGAAATAAAATAGTTAAGAATGGAGGAGGGAGGGAGACTGTTGCCGGGTCAATTCCTTAGCTAAATTTTTCACTTGAATCCCACCCTAGCACGGCCTGATTTTCCCACAAAACCAGTCAGCCCTTTTAACGAGGTTCACAATCAGCAACCAAGTTTGAGAGAATAAAAACACAAGACTTATACAATATTCCCACAATAATGTAAAGACAACGCAACATACGGCCGAAGCCAACCTTTATATTTTATTGCTCAAATCAATCAAAATACAAGGATCCTTAAGTTGATTACAAAGTGCCACTCAACACTCAACTCGCTCGTGCTTATGTTCGTTCTAGACTCGTTCCTCACTCCTCTATCTCGAACAAGTCTCGAGTTCATAGTATAAATACACCTTAAGGTGTGGTGGACATCCCCCACCACGTAGGATAGTGGCCCACGTTCAAAAGCCCATGTCTTGCACGTCTTTGACTGCAACCGCCCATGATCCTTTAACTGATGCCCACAATCCTGCCCACGTGCGCCCGTGCTGCGCACGACTCGGTCGTGGCCGAGATTTACCGCAACCGCTTGTAACCGCTCGCAACCGCTCGCGTCTAACTTCGTCCCGCGCCCAGACTAAGTCCACCGGACTGACTTACGCCCAACATGACTCGGCCCAGCTCTAAGTATTCCGGACCCTTGTCCGAACGCCCGAGATATCCGCGTTCTTGTCCGAACGCCCGATAAGTTCACGCTTCCGACCATGTCCCGAAATATCCGCTCGTCCGGCCGAGCCCCAAGAACTCCGCGCGTCCGACCCCACTGTCGGCCCTGCCGAAGCCCTCGCGCACCGCCCGGCTGAGTATTCCTGCATACTTAGTCGCCCCGCCGAACACTATCGATAAGTCTCGGCCACCCGGCCGAAGACTCCCGCACACTGCCGCATCCGCCGAGTCCTTCCGATAAGTCTCAGACTCTCAGCCATCCGGCCCGTGTCCTGCCCATCCGGCTCGCATGCCCGATGGTGCTACCGCATGTTTACCCGCAATCTGCCGCAACCCTTGAACCTTCTCGACCAATACTTAAGTTCCCGAGCCCTTTCAACTTGTTTGCCCGCATCTTGTCCGAACCATGCTCAAATATGCCGACTCCTTACCGTGCTGACAACCACACGTAGCCTTGTTCCACCTTAGACCTACTTGGCACGTAGACCGTCCGTGCCAAGCTGCCCCAAGGTCTAAGGAGGTAACAGAGACCCAGTTGTACAAGTGTTCAAATTGTGTTTGATAATCCGAGACGGAACCAATTTGGCGAAGCTTGAACAAAGCGGCTTAGGATTATCGTAAGAAGATGGACCAAAGTGTATGGCTAGCGCTCGTGTGAAGGAATCCCATTAATGAAGTTGGCCGTTGGAATGCATCCACTAATTGAGAGCGGGGCTTTTCATACGGAAAGCTGTATATGTTAATCGTTGAGGTGGTGGAACGTCGTAAAAGGTATAGTATTGATCAGCTTGGAACATCCAATCAAGCGGATCAGATCCATCGAAATGAGGCAGATTGATATGAGTGACATTTAAATCAGGAGGATTGTGAGGTGGGTTGTTTGACATGACGAAGAATGGTGTTTTGGATGATGAGGCAGTGTTGGAACTCATTACATTGGCCGGAGATGGATTTTCAAGTATGGTGGGTTTAGTAGGAATGACGTTGGACAGAAAAGAAATTAAGGATACATGACGTTTATTGGCCTCGGAATCGCGGTGTTTGGCATCGTTGGCTAGTTGTTTGCAGAGGTTGTTGGTATTTTTGAGTTGGGATTGCATGGATCGGAGGTGGTGCCAGTTGAGATACCTGATCTTCCAAAGAATGATTGGGATTGTCGGGTTCGTGACGGGGAGGCATGGTCGGTGAATGAAAGCACCAATGATACGTTCCTAAATATGAGTGAGGAACACACTCCAATTTCTCCAGAATATAGAGAAGAAAGACTGTAATTTGTAGGAAGATAATTTTTTCATAAAACATAATCCAAATTCGTACAAAATATAAATACTTGACTAAACTACCACTAAGGGGAATAAGCCCATGTTGGGTCATCCACTTAGATAAAAGAACTGCCAACTATCATACTAAGAATGAGTCAATTAAAATATCTGCTAACTAGTGGATATAGAACCCAATTTTAATTTTCCATTACATTATCTTTAGCCCAGCTGGGTGGTTGGGCTCTACGTTTGGGTCGTCCAATTGAGTTAAGCCCAATGGGCATATCAGAGCACGTTCCGCTAACCACGGTTGTTTGGAGTGGTTGACCGAACATTGTGTAAAAGGTTCGATCTCAATCCTTGAAGGTTTGAGATTAATCCTTTAATTGTACCAACCTATCAAATGAAAGAAAATGCAACTAGGAAAATGCAATGACGAAAATGCAGAGGAAAAATGAATTCAAAGAAGAAAAATGCAGATTAATGACCTGTTTGCGTAAGTGTTAAATTCCTTGGGATGAGTTTCTTTCTTCCAAATCCCTATTCCACAAATTTAGTTATTTGTGGAATAGCTGCACGGAGTACGGTAGAATTCCTCGGTACGGTCATTCAGGAAGTCCCTCCGAGGACGACTCCCATACAATTCTTGCGAGAGCTGGGAAGCGTCTACGAGTAAAGCACCGTATCCATATAACTGCTTGCCACCTACGCTCCGCCATTCATTCCAAGTTTAGGAACCAAGGTAATAGTATCCCGATCAAACAGCTGATGAAAGGGATGAGCGGAACAGGAAGTCTACTGGACGCGGTTCAACTAGCGGAGACTTTTGGAACAGCTGGAGTCAAAAGTCTCCAAGTGAGCGTATTATGGGGGTCCGTCAAGCACATCCGGCAAGGATCAAGGGGGGTCTCGTTGTTGAATAGCTCAGTTCGGAGCAAGGTGCCATCGGACTAGGCAGTCTCACGATTGGGCACTCATGCCCGGAAGTTGTCATTGTATACTCCCGCAGGTCGGAAGGCGGCGGGGGGGAAGGAGGGGGACACTGGGCGAGATCTATCAGCAGCGAGAATTGCCCAGACAAATGGAGGCGCCTATCAAAAAGATACTCCGAAGGCTTCGGGATCGAGGTCTCTTATAATTCACAAAAACACTTATTAAAGAATGTTTTTAACATGTGCAAATATTTTAACACCTGTCAAACATCTAATACATGGAATAGAAAATGAAATAAGTATTTGGAATAGCACATTCTTCCACTTTCCTCATATATCATTTTCACTCTTCCTCTCTCCTCTAAGAAAAAGATAGAAATATCCCTCCAGCCCCATATGGCCCACTCGTGTTGTTCGAAACTCTAAAAGGTCTCGAGCCCATTTCGTTCTTTTGGGCTCTGTTGCTTCTTTAGCCAATCTTTTGAATAAGCTTTTGACCATTGTGGTTGCTGATATGGTGTTTAGTTTTCCTCTTTCATTCCATTCTTTGCGATCATAACATCTTGACGGTATGACGTGGCAAATAGAGAGTAAGGATCCCTCGTGGCTCGATATGTTCCAACATTACAAACACATATGTTGGAACGTCCATGTTCTGAGGGTACGGTTCGACGACGGCTTAAAGCAATAGCTGCAAGAAAAGAGGACAACACGGGTCGAATGAGGTCGGCAACTTGAGGATGGCAACGGAAGCAAATAATCCAGAGGTCATGACTTATAGCCACTGCTTTACACCATGTTAGACTATATGACACCCCGAGATTAGATTATTGATAACACAAGATTTTCGAAACTTGACATCTAAGATATACCTAACTATAAACATAACAAAATCATAATTAAACATAAACTAGGGCATAATAAAACATAACTAATACAAACTAGTAAAATAAAAAAATTGTTATCCTCTAACAGTAACATCATCTCTTAATTTATTTATTTTTCCGATAAGGGGTCCTTTAATCAAGTTGGAAATTGTGTTAAATACAATTATGACTACCTCTTTAGCAAAAAATAATAATAATAATAATAATAATAATAATAATAATAATAATAATAATAATAATAATAACAATATACGAACTCAAACTCGAATATTATTGACTAAGTAATCAAACATTCTTTAGCAAAAATATTGATATATGTGTATAACATCATCCGACGACAATAGTGTACAAAACCATAAGTAACTGGCCTGGGTAGTATACTGAAGCATCATAGAAACGTGTAGTTAGGCACACATCAAAAGTGCAAAAAACCAGATGGATTAAGAAATGAAGATCCCCCAAAGGAGAGAGGAAATAGTGGTCCCAAATGAAGCATATACGACCCAATGCCCATCCAAATGGGAGACAATGGATTATCAAATGCATCAGATGTTTGGTAATTGGGATTGCTAAAAAAGTGCTTGATCCAATTAAACACTTGTTTTTCCCTAGCTCCTTTGCTTTCTACACAAAAGGAAACTAAAGCTATATAGGCTGAGACCATCATTACTTGCCTTCAACTCTTCCTTAAAGGGTAATATCAAAATATCGGAAAATAAAATTACTGACTAGACAACATGTCGATCTATCTTCGTATGTTTTCAGTTTTCAATCAATGCTCATTTTATCGAGCAATTATATGTCGGATTGGGACCAACAGTCTTATTCCGGCATAGCCATATGTTTACATGGGTTATTTTTTCCGCCCCTCAATGTTGAATCAAAAAATGAGACTTTAAAGATCAAAAGTCTCGGTATAAGTTCATGTAACAAGTTTGGTATGTTTACACAATATTAATATTGCACAACTTGCAAGTGAAAACTTTAAAAATTCTAAGCAAATATGTAAAGTTCACTAATTTGGAGTTAACTTTAAGGCAAGATTATGTTCAAGAGACTCTCTCTAAAGTAAATATGCTCTTCATACTTTTAACTCTAAAGTAAAAAACATCCTCTCTGCTTTATGTAAATCTAATCCAAAGTTATGTCACAAAAGCAATCAAGTGATGAACGTAAAGGAGTCTATGATGAGTTCCAACTTCCATGTTAGATTTTTTCACATTTTATGTTTAGTACTCTAGTATACTAACAAAATAAATAGAATCTAATATATGTGAAATTCGTGTAATTATATTAGAACTATAGTTGTGATACTTTCTAAGAATAAATCACATGTTCATGCCTTACAAATTACAACTCGACACCTTCATAAACAATTTTACCACGAAAGATATAATGTATGATCTAGGGGTGGCTAATTGTATTTTGTTCAAATCAAACTCAAACCTTGCATTTTGTTCATTATAATTTAAATTATTAGCAAACAGTTTAGGCCTAACTTGAAATTTAATTGGGCCCAACTTAGAACCAATTAGGAACCAAATAAAACTCCCTAGGAACCAATCAAATTTAAATTAATTAATTGGATTGGAACCATGATTTTGAACCTATTTTACATGCATAGTATGATCTATAAAAAAAATTTATGTCAACCACCTTATCTGTATTTACTAGGGGTGGCAAATGGGTGGATCGGATCGGATTTGGGTTGGGTCCAATTGGATTTGAAAAGAAGATAGGTTGGGACCAATAAGAAACCAAAATGTGTTTTCAATATGAGTTGGGTCCTTATTGGTTTTGATTGGTTACAAATGGTTCTTGTACAAAGAACCATTAAAGAACCATAAAGGATCCAAAATAGGAGGTTGGTGACTTATGGATCCAACACAATGCAAATACTTGTTATACTAATCACAAAATCTCCTTATTTTTATATATAGTAAATGGGGGAAAAAGACTAGAGACACTGCACTGTAATAACTAATAAGTGTAGTGCCTAACTATAATTTAATATAGTTAGTAAATTAATACTTTTCAAATATATAGAATGATATAAAGTTGGTTGATGGTATATAAATAATGATAATAATGTTGCCTACAATTATTTGATTAATTGGCATTTATATTCAATCAAGTGCTCAATCTCACATTTATATTTTTACCGTTATAATAATTAAAAAAATAGTTTTCTAATGTAAGAGAACTTGTATGTATTGCAAAAATATTTATATCTTATCAAAATATTTGTTGTATTACTGGTTATAAAATTGTTATTCATTTTATTGAGAAATATTGAATCAAGACATTTTGATACACACACAAAGTGCTTCTAAAGAAATATATTTTTGTTTGAGAATAATAAACAAAAATTAGAAATTAAACTAAAGTCAAGGCATGTTAAAAGACAAATTTGTTTTGTTAAGCCCTTGTTTTATTGAAATTGTAATGTTGAAAAATGCAATTAATTGCTGTTAATTCTAAATAAAAGTCAAATGTGGTATTATTTCCATTGGAGGGAGTACTATGTAAATCTATAATCCGTACTATGAAAATATTTTGTGCTATTATATTTTCAAAAAAAAATCTCATATATTAATTTATTATTTATAAAGACCCAAAAGTTGTACTATGAAACTTATGATGAGTGATGACGATTTCTAATAAAACTATATATATTAATGCAAGTGGTAATAACAGAAATTGGCACTATATTTGTTTTTATTAATTTGTAATAAAACATTAATGATAGTTGATTAAATATTTAATGTAATAATATAATTGTCTTATTATTAAACATAAATATATGCTAATATGATTTACTAGTTATTACCCAAGAAAATAAAAAGTAAATAGAATTATTTACTAGAGAGAGGAATTATGGAGAATTTGGTGCGAGCAGGATTAAAGCTTTATTTCTCTCTCATCTCCTATTTACACCTCTCACTCTCTCTCGCCCTTTTTCATTTCTCTCTTTTTTTTAATTTGATCCATTTAAGAATCAAAATAGGCCTATTATTGGAATCAATTTAGACCCAATCAAAAACCATATGGAACCAAGGCCTTGAAAATCCAATAAATACAAAACCAATTTGAACCATGATTCTTTTTTTAAAGATCCATCTAAATTCAAAATTAATTGGGTCGGGTTGGACCCATGGTTTTGGATCTAACTTGCCACCCCTAGTATTTACCATGTATATAACATAGATTTTTCCGAAATTGGAGATATCATTATCTATCACGTTATGGAAATTAAAACTGAAGTTGGGCCAATTAAACTACACACCATGTAAATGATGGACATCACCAAAGCTTAATGGAGACCAACATGGGGTCCCTTTTGACGGAAAAAGGCCCAACCGTCCTCCCTTTTTTCATCATCCCTTTAGCTACATTTATAAATATATATATATATATATATATATATGTGTATATATAATGTCGTTTCACAACGTTGAAATCATCGAAACCCCATAATTCATACCCTGGCACAGAAACCCATCACCCATGGAGAATCTCCAAAGAAAACACAGTCCCACCTGCGACAAATTCTCATTTCCGGTCGCAACCGAAAAATATTCCGATCAGTTTGAGTTCGGGTGTGTTACAACACCAGGCTCACCCAATTCCCCGGCAGATCACTTGTTCTTCAACGGTAAGCTCTTACCTCATGTTTTCCCGATTAATCGGACGACGTCGCACAATTTCTCGTACTCGCGATCGACGAGCCGAGCGAGCAGCATCAGCAGCAGTAAGGATTCGTCAATGTCGTCGCGCAGTAACAGCACCAACAGCAGGAGCAGTAACTGTAACAGCGCCAGAACCAGCACGAGTGAGGCTTCTGAAAGGAAAACGTCGCCGTCGCCGTTGGACGGGATTATTCCGGGCCGGACGTCGGTCAGAAAAGATCGGTCCCAGTATCAGTACTATGGATCATCTCAGAGGTGGCAATTGATGGCAGCTGTGCCGGTTTTGAAGCATCAGGGCTCGAGGTCGAGGAAAGTCGATCAGGTTTTTGAACGAAAAGGGCCGAAGAACTCCAGCGGAATTGAAGTTGATGATAATCGATCGGGGAAATCGTGGTTTGTGAAGAGGATTATGAAGTCGTTTGTTTCTGCATGCAAAGAATGGCATTCTATCGAAACATCATCCAATGTGGATAGCGTTTCGCCTAGAAGTTTGACGGTGTAATTTGATTGGTGTAAAATTGACGTCGACACACAAGAAATGTTGTTGTGTTTGTAATGAGTGTGACCAAATTCGGTCCTGAGAAGGAAAAAAATGATGATGATGTTAGAACTTGTTAAGTTGCTTTGAATAGAGAGTGGTTTCTTGATTTGAAGTGAGTCTGACAGAAGTGTTTTTGAGCATTGATTGCTGAATATTGCTAATTTAGATGTTGGTTTTTTTTATAACAATGTATAATGAGTGCATAATGATTTTCTATCTATGTCTAACTTGCCATTCCATTTTTACTTGTCTTAGTTATTCAAATCATATCACAAGTTAACTTAGTTTCATTTCCTGGTTTCTAAGGCATTCTTAAGAAACATGGTGTACATGTTGTTCAAATGATAGGTTCTTTCAATTAGAAAAGAGCCTATCAGAATTGGATCATCGCGTTTTTGGCAAGTGAAGATGTGATTCATAAAATCGAGTATCTAATAGTAACGATCGTCAGGTTATGACATCATGTCAGCATTACAAGAATACCGTTATTTGAGAATCTTTTTTCTTCTGATTTTGTCGAAAACGTCAAATCACTTATAGTCATTTATAATCAACGGTCTTGTTTTGGACGGAAAGCACGTGTCATCGTTCTATTTAATTGCACATGTTACACATGCTTTCAGTCTACATTTTAATGTTCGAGATCAAAAATGTAAAATTTATATTTTCATTAGATTAAAAATGTCAAAAAAGATGTAATACAATAAGAAGAATTCCAATCGTGCGCAGGTTTAATAACACTACAAATTCATCAGCGGTCATCCAAATGAAAAAAGGAATGAATAAAAATGAGATTTTGACGAAATGATTGACACCTGAAATAGTAGCTGATTTTGGGAAAGATGGAGGCTCCCACTTTGACCTTATCATTACATTACATGACTTGACTATATATAATAAATACAGCTCAGGGAATTAACTAATTAAATTATACACTTTCAATTGCCTACTCTCGAAGGCAGGCAGGCAGGCCCCTTGCCACCTCCGGGAATGATTAGAAAAATAACTACTTTTTATTATAACCTACAAAAATTGCTATATATATATAGGCAACTAGATCACATAATTCGTCACGAGGGTGGGGGAAAAGGAGTCTCAAGGATTTAGACTTACAAGGAATAGGGATAGAGTCATTTTTATATGTTGAATTTACCACTATGATTTATTTGAATTGCAGTACAAACCACTCAAATCCAGAGACCAAACCTTTGAAGGGGAAAATTTTGATCAGGAAGTTGAAACTAAGTTGCTGATAATTAACTCAAGAAGATGTTGATAATCTAAAGTCTATACTAACAATACTGCAGAAAAGTGTTTTACAAATTATAGAAAGCAACAAAACAAAGTAAAGGTGGACGAAATCAGTCCAAGAAAGTTTCCATAACATCAGAATACATTCCCCCTTCATTCCCGGGATTGTTATCGAGTAGTGAGGTTGAAGAAGATGAAGTTACCATTCTTGCAGGCAAAGTGAAGCTCCTCTTGTACTTACCATGGCTATCCAAGCTCAAAAACTCATTACTAGTATCATTCTTGCTCCCCCCCAAGCCTTCAGTAAGTGCATTAAAGAAACTCAATCCATTAGGCCATTTGAGCTCATTTTCGTGATCTCCATTAATCATGTCCGATTCATGGGGATGTAAGAACATGTGGGTTGAGTTTTGGAAATTAGGAGGACCCACCATTGGCCGTGGGCCCCAGTTGAAGAGTGGCGGAGGAGGATTGCGAATTGGCATAGCGGGTTGCTTTAATACGGGCAGCATGGTTGATGATGAGGCGGGGCGAGTCGAAGAAAATAGCTGTGATAGGTAGAATCCAGATTGATAGCCTAAGGATTCAAATGTGTGCCTCATTCTCAGCACAAAATGGAGGTCTTCTGCTATCTGAATACAAATTAACACATTCTTTCATCAATTTATGTCTCGATTGAATTTCAGAAATGGAAAAACGCTTTATTTTCTTTATTTGAAACCCTATTTTCTTGTAGTGCAAGTTGTTGCCACGGGAAATTTGTAACTAGTTTTAGTGTAAGTGATCCTATTTTGTAGCACGACCTTACTACAAGAAATACTGACCAAGACTAGTATAGAATTTTCCATGTTGTTAATTAGTGATCTAGCTCTGTAAATCAGACTAGATGGTGGACTCAAAGAGTCGAACCAAGGTACGAAATATGATAATAACTACACTCAAAACCTTTGAGTTACCTATGTACTTAACATATATATGTTTAAGTTAATCGTAGTTCTGATGGTGATATTGTATATGTTAAGTTTGGTTCGTTAAGTAGAGAGAAATTGTTAGTTCTCATAAATGCACAAATGCGGTCTATTTATAAAACAGCCAAGGTCATGATATGACAATTCGGCTTATAGATTGACAGCATGTGGCAGTGTCTTTACGGATAAATAAGATCATACGGGTCATTGGGTTGGGATCATTAAATGACATAGGATTGTTTAGGGACTAGATTGCGATTTCATAAAATATGAGGTCTTGATGTGCAATACCAATAATAGTATTTCTGATATTATTATTTTAATTTTATGACAATATAACCCCCATGAAGTAGAAATGAAAAAAATCGAGGAAAGTAATGATAAATGAAACTCACAATCTTGCAGGACCCAAGCTGCAAAAGGCCATGACCAGCTTGAATAACGGCTATGGTCTGTTAAAAGAGCACACAAACTGATCAGCAGAACAAAAAATATATTTTCGTTTTCCCAAAACCAAAAGAAAAAGAGAGAGAGAGAAATTGAAATCTCTGCTAAAGACAAAGCAAGCAAACTATTGAGGCTGACCTGAATGCCTGACTCAAACTGATCAGTCCACTCAGAAGGTAGCTGAAATAAATGTAAATCAAACAACTTCATCAATAATTCATATATACACATTAATTTTATCAGAACCAGTTATTGGGATAAAGAAAGTCAACTTAGATTCAGTTTATAAGAGTGGGTCTAATTTATATGATTAACAAGAATTAGTACAAAATCATAGTACAAAATGAAAATGAAAAAAGTATACATACAGCATCAAATGAACTCTGCCAGTAGTTGGAGGCATTTGGTTCACATTCAGTTGGTTCTTTGAAAACCCATTTATGGCACTTATCAGAAGCAACTTTCCCCATCAATCTGCAACAACCAATTTCTTCAAAATAGACCCACATACAGAAAATTTAACACACATACACACACACACACAAAGATTTAAAAATAAATTTAATTTTGTTTTCATTTATCTTTTGTGTTCCTATTCACAGGTCCACTCATTTAAGGGTAGAGCAATGAGACAGAAAGAAAATCCTAATTCCACCAAACAAAAAACAAAAGCAAGCAAGCACCTTACACCTACCCAGTACCCACCCTTCTCCATAATTATACAACTGAATTGACATTTTGCTGAAGGCTTTCCTGACAGGATCTTCTCCATCCCCAACTCTGCCTCTGCAGTACCCATCTTCCCACATCAACATTCTGCACAAAACACACACAAATCTCAAATCAGTCCATAAATAACATAAAAGACTTCATTACTCACATACAAGTGTAACTAAAATCAAATTAAATAAGAGAAACCCAGGAGCATATGTATAGACTCACAAGCTACCATTGTCATCTCCAACTTTGCAACCATTACCACCTCTAAGTCTCCTGCAATAAATGAACGAACTAGCTTTTTAGATTTAGCATCAAAAAAAGATGAAGCAAAACAAGTTTAGTACATACGGGCGAGGGCGAATAGTCCAGAAAACAGAGTAAGTCCATTCAGAGTTGAGACAGACGGTTCTAAGGGCGTCATGAAGGGCCATCATCCCCACTGCTTCCTTGCTCCTGTCCCCTGACCCAACCATTTTTCTTTTTCTCTATTTCCAGTCTTCCAAGAGTGCAGAATGAATTGTTTGTTACTGAACCATTTAGCTTCCTTTTTTTACTATGTTCTGCAAAATGGATGAGGATAAATAAGCAGAAACAGATTACTTGGGAGAAGGAAAAGGGGGAGCGATAGTGCGTGCGTGCGTAAGAGTGTGTGAAGAGGGATTGTTTGTTTGTTATGTAGTAGAGATTTTTTTTTTAACCATGGTCCATGAGAATGATTTACTGTAATTGTGGGTGTGTGGGGACTAACTTTATCCTGCCCAGTTAAAAGTTAAAACTACCAACAGACAGCCGAAGAAAGATTAGGAATTGAAACACTTGCGTTGTCTGGGCCCCCACACTCTGAATTACACATTGGCCCCTCATGTATTGTGTAATTACATCTGTAATATTTTTGGGATAAAATTATAATGATTTTTAAATATATAAAAGATTTTAATAAGAAATGCCTTGATATAAATGTAATTTTCCAAAAAATAGAATAGGGTTTCAGTAGTTATACAATTAACGGGCAAAGAGGTGTGTGTCTCTGTGTAATTTTGCCTTGCATGTATACAACTTTTCACCATTAGTCCATTAGCAATTAATCCACTCAATGTTTAGTTGGAGATTAAGTACTAAAAAAATTCTACAACCCGATTGGTTTCCGATGTAATAATTCTTTTCAACTTATAGATGAAAAAAAGGGTAACAAAAGGTGTTAAAAATTTAAAGGACAAAAATTATTAATTCCTTCCGACTTTATTATATGATCAAATATGAAATTTAGGAATCACAAAGACGTAAAAAATTATGCACTTAAAGTATGCTGTAGAATATCTTGAAATCAAAAATAAAATATGAAACAATTCTAAAAAAAAAAACATGGTCATTTAAAAGAATACATCAACTTAATTCGAGTCTAAAAAACGGGAAACACAGAATCGATTAAAGCATGTTAAGATTGAAAATACTTAAGCAAGGAAAAAACTAAAAAGAGAAACTTTATCTTTTTCCATTTTGTAAAATGAAAAAGATAAATTAATTGAATCAAACTAAATGTGGCCAAAACAACATATACAAATAATGTATAAATATTTTTTTCAGAATATTTTAGAAAAGAAACAGTATATTGTAAAACATTACAAGACTGAAAATTAAAAATATAAACTACTCAAACATAAGGGGGAAGAACTAGTGCAAAGCCTATAAAAGTCCAGAGAAATAACTTTGATGGTTTTGTAAAACTATTGAAATTTAATGCAAGTTTGGGAACATTCAAATTTCATTTGTTCCAATTCTTTTTTCCAGCTTCCATCTAATAAATTGGATTAATTGAGCAATTCACTATGGAAGCTTTTGAAAAGTACACGTTATAACTAATATGTTACTAATGTGTTTGGATAAATTTAAAATTTTAAATACTTATAGATTAGATCATTAAAAATAAGTTAGGATAAGGTTTTTTCTAAATCAAATTTCATATAATAAGAAAGGGCAAAAACTCTAAATCCATCACTAAATAGTAAAATATGAAATCGGGCACCGCAAAGTAGAGATCTATTGTCCCAAATAAAATTACTTCATTTGTTAGGAATATGATGCCGGTGAATAATTGCACGAAAGAAAAAAAACGATGAAAGAATACACGAATTGTTGACCCAGTTCGTCAAAAGAATTTGACTACGTCTACCAAGCCAGGATATTCACTATGAGATCCGTGATTTCACGAGAGTCTTAGGACTCTAAGGGTTACAATGATATTAGGGTTATTTATAATACAATATTCCTAACCCTAATAGGACAAGGATTACATAATCCTAATAAGAGAAGAATTACTAATCCTAACAAAAAAAGGACTATAGTCCTAATAGCAAAAGGATTAGAGTCAGGCTCCATAATAGCAAAAGAATTACTAATCCTAATATCAAAAGGATTAGAGTCAGGCTCCATAACTCAACATCATTGACTTCATGTTTGGTCAAAATATTGATTGATAGTTGATACAGTAAACAATATGATTAAATATAAGACATTTTAAAAATATAACATTAAATATAAAAAAATCATAATAATGAAAATTGAAATTAAACTATAGACTAGACCAAAAAGAAATAAAATAACCAAGTAGCTTTACTAGGGGTGGCAAATTGGTTCCGGAACCGTGGGTCCAACCCGACCCAATTAGTTTTGGGTTTGGATGGATCTTAAAAAAAAGAATTATGGTTCCAATTGGTTTTGTATTTATTGAATTTTCAAGACTTTGGTTTCTTATGGTTTTTGATTGGGTCCAAATTGGTTCCAATAATGGGCCTATTTTGGTTCCTAAATGGATCCAATTAAAAAAGAGAGAAATAATTCTTCTTTTTTTCTTTCTTAGACCCAATTTGTTTTCTTTATTTAAAATTTCACTTATAGAGAATATGTGATTGCTTAAGAACTAAACTCATACTTGTTTTAGTCATTTGAACTTATACTTTAAATAAATTTTTATAATAAGATCAAAAAATTATTTTATATTATTTTTAGTCATTTGAACTTTTTTATTTTTTAATATATCTTATATTTTTATTATTATATTAATAAATATATATTAAATAATTAATAAATATATATTAAATAATTAATAAATATATATTAAATAATTAAAAATAAATAAAAATATTTGGCTCGGCTCAAGTACGGACTCGAGCTCGCGAGCTTGGGCTCGGCTCGAACTCGAACCCATGCTCGCGAGCTCGAGTCCGAGCTCGAAAATTTTGGGCTCGGCTCGAGTTCGAGCTCGAGCTCGCGAGCTTGGGCTCGGCTCGAGCTCGAGCTCGAGCTCACGAGCTCGAGTCCGAGCTCGAAAATTTTGGGCTCGGCTCGAGTTCGGGCTCGAGCTTGCGAGCTTGGGCTCGAGCTTGCGAGCTTGGGCTCGGCTCGAATCCATGCTCACGAGCTCGAACCCGAGCTCGAAAACTTTGGGCTCGACGAGTTCGAAAAAAATGTCAAGCTCGGCTCGTTTACACCTCTATTATGAACCGACTAACTTTCAAATAGTAACATAAATTATAACTTAGTATCAATTAATATATCTTTAATTTCTGTAACCGAAAAAAAAAATTATATTTTTAATTTTTGTAACCGAAAAAAAAAATTATATCCTTAATTTCTCTACATTAAATTTTTCGTTATAAATTAAAATACATTAGTTAATAATATATTTTACATATAAATTATTACATTTGTATAATATGATTGGAATTTTTATAAGAAAATTATAAAAATATAATGTAATAAGTTAGTTAGTGAACAAGAAAAAAAAATTATTTGCATTATATTGGATTAGTTGGTGAACAAGAAAAAAAGATTAGTGATTAGTATACAAATGTTTGCATTGTGTTGGATCCATAAGTCACCAACCTCCTATTTTGGATCCTTTATGGTTCCTAAATGGATCTTTGTATAAGAACCATTTGGAACCAATCAAAACCAATAAGGACCCAATTCATATTGAATAGACATTTTGGTTTCTTGTTGGTTCCAACTTATTTTTTTTACAAACTCAATTGGACCCAACCCAAATCCAATCCGATCCACTCATTTGCCACCCCTAAGCTTTACCATATCTCGGAAGGATACAAGGTCAATTTATAATACATTATGAATTCGTCCACAGTTCATCATTTAATTATGCTGTTATTGATAATTTTTAATCTCTGAACCACTACCAAATCATTTGAAATGACTGATAGATTTAAAATGTGCACTATATAGATAGGTAGATTTATAATATATTAATTATTAAGTATATGTAAAGATCTAAAAAAATATTAATTGGCGCAATAATTATTAATTAATATTTATATGAGACGATGAATGTAATGTTTGGTAAGTAGGTTATATAAATGATGTAGAAAATAGAGTTGAAAAGGTTAACTGATTATATGAATTTTTTATCAAAAAATTTAAAAATTAAATTTGAAAAAATAAACAAACATACCTTTTTATTAAAATAAATCTAATACCAGTCAAAAGCAAGTAGAGGGACAATTGATACTTCATATTAAGTAATCTTAATATAAAACATAATTATTTATTTATTTGTACTTTGGACACTCCTTTTTTTATTTTGACAATAATGAAAAACCTTTCCGATTATTTTAATTTGGGAAGGCAATGAAGAAAAAAGGAGAGTGCTCTCATCAAGTACAGGAGTGCAACTAGAAATAATAAAATAAATGAAGTTGTATTATTTTTTATTATAAGTATCATTATTATTATAATTAATTAAATCAAAAACAAAGGTGAAAGAGTATATGAGATTAGGAGTCACGTGAGCACGTGACATTGCAGTGAGTCGGTGCATCGGTTGTGTTAAAGAAAGAAAGAAAGAAAGCGCACGAATTGCGGGGTTCACTTTCCCCATCCCCACGCTCCTCCACGCGCTACCTACGTCCTCCTCTAATCCCTCAACTTCATATCAAGTTTTCATATATACAAAAAAAAGTTTTCATATATACAAATTTCAACAAAAAAAATCTACTGTCAATTATAATTACACCCACCTAATATTGAAAATTTTAAAAAATCATCTCTCCGTAATTCAACATTTCCTACTTTTTCACTTCAATATTCTTTTTACTTATTGACCTAACTTTTTTAGTTTATTATTAAATCATAAATTATAGCCATTTTATAGTCCATATAATATAATAGCCTACGGACTCGTTAATGTGTTTAATTGTGTAATTCATGAAATGCTTGGTGGTTTATTATCATACTAAATTGGCATGTTCATCTTTGTATAAGTTTGAGTGATGCAATGTACACAAGAAATTGAAATGTTTGGAAACATCAATTTCTTGGAAACAAGGAAACATAATCATAATTTAATTCTTATAGTCTCATATGTGTTAAACAACATTTTTTTCTTTGTCATAGAGTCAACATCCACCTCACAAGTAACATGAAAATAAAAGAAATACTATTTAGAGATAATAAAATTGTATCTCCCAATATGTAAATCTTTCTATTCATGGTAACTCCTAAATAACTGGGTTTGTTATTTTATATTTCGACTGTTACTTCAAATTTAAAACAATTATGTTTTGGAATAACATCTTTCATATCAATAATTTATAGCTTTTTCGGAAAAAAGATTTCAATGACAAGGGCGTTTTTCTAAAAAAATTTAACCCAACAAATTTGCGAGTATAAATATCTATATATCTTGATTCTTGACCAAGTCATATCATACAAATAATTTTTTTTTTGTTTCAACAATGTTCATGTTTTTTCAGTCTTATTTTCTCCAATAATTTGAAGATTTTTTCAAATTATATATGTATTGAAAAATATGAAAATAATAATAGTTAATTTGTGGAATTAAACCATACAGGCCCTCTTTTTTTTTTGGATAATGGGAGAAACCCACAGGTATTAGGCATTCCCACAGTGGGATTCAAACCCGTTACCAAGACCACAGAATTCAAATACCCTACCAACTGGTCCAACTCTATCAGGGTTACCCCACCATATAGGCCCTCTCAGCCCTACTCCTTGTGAGTGATGGGCGCGTGGAGGGGAAGCTAATCTTATTCAATGCATCCGCATTGACCGTATCTTATTGGGTCCCACATACTCTATTAATTCTGCCTTTAGACCATGTACAGCAGTAAGGGAAATTGGGGGGGAAATGGAAGGGAAATGGAATTGGGTGATTTAGCAGTAGGCAAATTTGGTAGGGAATTTTTTTGGTAGGCAAAATTTGCCTTCAAGGAATTGGAAGGGAAAATAAAAGCCAGCCAATGGAATGCTGCCATGTGTCTCTGGCTTATGTTTTTTTCCTCCTTTTTTTAAAATCGTTTTTCTAATATTAATTATGCAAAATTAATTTTTTATTTTTTCACCATTATTTTTCTTTTTTCAAGCTCTATAAATAGAGACTAAGTTTGTGTCATTTGGACACCAATTTTTTTTCGAGGTTTTTACTTTATATTTTAAAATTTGAGGTATTTTTTAGATTTTTACTTCAAATTTCAAATTTTCTAAGTTTATCGATGTTTATTGTGTTTTTCTTGTACGTTTTTAATAATTTATGAGTATTCGGTTTAATTGTAACTATAAAATTAATTATTAAAATTAGTGATGTGGATGAAAGAGAAAGTAAAAAAAAATTAATTGACTAGCTGCTGTGGAGTTGAAAGTAATGTGATAGGGAATGTGGTAGGGAATCTGATGTGGCAGGGAAAAGAGTGTGATAATTTGCCTAACTGCTGTACATAGCCTTAGAGCATCTCCAATGGAGATCACTAAAATGGTGTAAGTTTTTCACCATTTTAGTGTCTGCTACAGTAATGGTGCTACAATGTATAACACTAAATCTCACTCTAAAAGTATTTCCTCATAATATTCATTTTTAACTCCATTTACTATTATTTCTTATATTTTACAAATAACACCATACATTTAATTCTTTATTACATATCCATCCAAGTTAATATTTTTTATATTTTATAAACTTATAAAATTATACAATGATTATTTACTAATAATAATACGTAGTATATATATTTTTAATATTTTATCGACGAAATTAAATATACAATTAAATATTAATTATTTTCTATTTCATGTAATATATCCATGTTTCAATTAATATTTTTATATATTTTAATATATATTTATTATTGTATAATCAAATATAAAAAATAACATATATAAAAAAAATAACATATATCTAATCGTAACATTTTTAAAATTTAGGAGCTTAATTGTAAATGGACCAAATTGTACTAAATCATAAATATATATACTAAATTAAAAAAAAACAAAAAGAATTAAAAAAAAGGAAAAACCCACGGCAATTTGCCGTGGGTGGGGCCCCCTTTTGCCGTTCCATTGGAGCGGCAATTTGGCCCTCCAACGCCAAATTGTCGCTCCATTGGAGATGCTGTTAATCTTACCTAACTACCCCTTTGATGGTTTATTTATTGAAGAATAGTACGATTGCTTGCAAGATTGAGAGCTGAGACCATGAGTTATAAATTATAATTAAAAGCTGTAGGTTTTGATAATTATTTGTTAAAATTTCTATTATAGTCCTAAATTTATTAAGTATGTATATAGGAAAAATATTTAATTTTCATATGCAATTTGATTTAATGAATAATATCATATTTTTTTAGTTGAATTATTTAGTATATGTATCTCATATTTTACTTGATGAATAATATTTCACTTTTGGCCAAATAAAAGAATTCTTAAATTTGACATTATATTAAATTTATTTAAGTCTTGATTGACTACTACAATTAAAAAAACTGTTAATAGTTTATCAAAGTATATTAATTATTGTCAACTCATGTCTCACATAAAATATTATTTTTATGAATTTAAAGAGAGCAAGTAATATATCTTTCAAATTCATTTAAAATAAGTGAAGAAGATGTATTCATATTTTTCTTGTACATCTATGAATTCACCTTTTTCCCATTAACCTTTCTTTAGTCGATTTTTTCACAATATTACAAAATTTAATGATATAATCAGGCGTATGATTTAACAAATTCTTTCCATCGTAATTAACTAGGGGTCAAATTTGCAACAGACATTTTGAAGTTTCTCTACTTATAATATCTTAATTCCTTATTGATTAATGAATTGATATAAGTGCACATTACACCATATATCATCTAACCGCCAACATATGGCGTTGACTGTTAAGTGCACTGATGCGATATAGTATATAATTTTTGGCCAATTCTCTGTTTAATGCTTTAAGGAGTTGAAGTACAAGGATCTTGAACATCTAAGTAAACCATATATCTGTTCACATATTTTTTGTTTATATACATCTATAAATTTTACATTACTATTGGGCCTACATGTAGGAGAGTCACCTTACCATTTGGTGGATTTTTCGGACAAAATTTTAGAAGGCTAATTTCAGAACAATATATCAAGAGAATACTCAAAAGATATTGAGGAATGTGTCATTGAAGAAGACATGATTAAAACAAGTAATTAACGGGTTAATGAAAACCATTTTTATGAAGTAGCTCATGAATAAAAAGAAAGTTGGGTAAATTGTGAAAGTTTTCACTATTTTTTTTTTCAAAAAAAAGGCACTCGACTACCTATATACAGTAGAAACTCTATAAATTAATACTATTGGGACCACCAAAATTTATTAATTAAAAGAGTTATTAATTAATCGATAAATTAATAATTATTAATTTATACATTAATTAATATTTTATTAATTTATAATGAAATATTCAATTTACAAACACCATTCAAACTTTCACTTAATTATAGTACAATGCATGTACAATAATTAAAAAATATTTTTTTATATAAATACAAGATAATAATGCTAACACAAATAAATCATACACATACGACATGCCTTCTAATCTTAAAGGTGTGAAAAAAACAATAATGACCGACGAGATTTGAAGAGCATTATACAAGCACAACAAGGATAATCTAAGTCTCACTCAAAAGCAATTGTAAGAATGGATGTTAGCAATTATGCAAGCACAACAAGGATAATTCAAGGACAAATGCAAATTGATTTGCAAGGTGAAATTGATTTCAACAAAAAAACAAAAGACAATTGAATCATTTTTCAAAAAAAATTCATAAATCATTCATGTAATATGTAGTATATAAGGAATTATTAATTTATATATTATATGGGACCTATAGAAATTATCAAAAATGTATTATCTTATAATTTTAGTGAATTATTAATTTAACACCCTATCCCCGAGTTGGGACCGACCAAAAATATTATCTTAGAGAGTTTATTAATTAATCGAGTATTAATTTATCGAGTTTCTACTGTAGGTTATGAAAATGGGAGACTTTGAATATGGATGTCAAATCAGATAGATTCAAGACGGGTAATACAAGACTCGAGATTTGTATTGTTTATAATTTAATATTTTGACTTGTTTTGGACTTGGTTAATACTTGAACTCATCCAGACTTGACTTGACGGGTCTTGGCAAGCTTGGTCCTACATGGTGCATTTGATAGAATAATATTTTATCCATCATCTCTCACAAACACATTCAAAACGAATAAAACAATATCAAATCTATGTAAACACCAACCGTACTTATCCGTTCCTCATATGTAAATTCATTTACAATAAGTACAAATTAAAGCAAGCACAATCATTTCTAAATTTTTAACAAGTAGAAATATCATAAATCATTAACCATAAGTTGATACTTGAAAAGTAACAATTTTTGTTATATTTTGAGTAATACGTTAAATAGTAATAATATAAGTAATTAAAAATTATTATTAATGACCTAGTTCGAGTCCAAGACAAAGAAACAGGTATTTGTACTCAAACCTAATTCCAAATCCAATTAAGTCTTAATTTTTATACTCGAACTTAAACTCGTATTGTTTATTTGGACTCATCCCTAATTCTATCAAAACGAATATAATAAATTTTCATTTTACGTGATCTAGGATCTATCCCCTACACCATAAAACCCCTAAAAGGAGAAAATAACCATCACTAATTTTCACACATCAAGTAAAAAAAAGCCTATAATCGCCACTAAGGGGAATAGGGGGACCAAGTGAGAAATAAATATCAAATGTCTGATAAAAATAACTACAACATTTATATTTTACTCCATCCAAATCCGATTCGTAGGGTCTGAACTAGAGGTGTAAGTCGAGCCGAGCCGGCTCGAGCCCGATCAAACGAGCTCGGCTCGAGCTCGACTTTTTCGGGCTCGAGCCCGGTCAAACGAGCTCGGCTCGAGCTGAGCTTCACGAGCTCGAGTTCTTAATAAAAAAAAGCTCGTGAGCCTTGCTCGCGAGCTTTTTTATTTTTTAATATATTATTATTTTTATTATTATATTAATAAATATATATATTAATTAATTAATAAATATATATTAAATAATTAATAAAAATTCAAAAATTAAATTTCCCGCCGAAAATTTGAATTTCAAACGGGCTCTGCTCGAGTTCGGGCTCCAGCTCGCGAGCTTGGGTTTGGCTCGAGCTCGAGCCCGAGCTCAAAAATTATGAGCTCGACAAGCTCGAGCTCGAGCTCGATCTCGCCTACTAGGGCTCGAGCTCGGTTTGTTTACACCCCTTACTTTATTCAAATTCGATTCGTAGGGTCTGAACTCATACTCGTCCCAAAAACGATGCTATTTAGGAGTTCAATTTGAGTTCATGTTGAGTCCAATAGGTTATTTATTCGAACAAAACCTTTATTTTTTATCTGAATTTTAACCTTTACAATTGTACGCGAATCCTTTAGACGAATAAGATTAGAATTTTATTCGAACAATTTACTTCTTATAAATACCAACGGTGATATATAGGACAACCTCGTATTACACATAATCGTATGTCTACCTCGTACTATACGAGCCTTGATCTACCTACTTTGCGATATTTGCATGAAGGTTCTTAATAATAGTTATTTGTAAAACACTACTAAACCCGCGTGTTATTTAAGAATCGGGTCAAATACAGGCTTAACCTGAGTAATGTGGTACACTAGAAAAACACTAATTCCGATCAATAAACACGCAAGCTCGGATTATTTAAACCGGATCACTAATTCCCATAACGACTAATCGAAAACGATTAAATAATCAACGTCGCTAACTGCTACGATTATTAGGGGTTGCCAAACAATTACGGATCTGGGCCCTAATTAGCAAAATATAATTCTAACGATTAACCAATTGGCCAGACTAATTAACCGATTAAAATATATTGACAACAAATCACCGGGAAAAAGCAAATACTCGAAGAACAAAGAATTCAAAAGCACAATTCAAATTTCACGAATTAAAAGAAATCAAACCTCGAAAATCCTTCAACTAGAATTATGTGTTTAGCAACACATAATCAAAAACGTCTACAATGTCTTGAATTCGAGAACTTGGAAAAACTAAGTACGAAATCTGGAAAATAACGTGAAAAATCGAGAGAGCTAGATGTGGAATAGAATTCCACTTATTTAAACCCTAAAAGAGTCCTATCTCGATAAGGAAACAAATTAGAATAGGATTTTAAGAATCTTACCTAAACTAGGATTGTTCAAAAAGGAAATAAAATAAAAGGAAATAATTCCTAAAAACTAGGAATCATAATTTCAGTTGTTTTCTCTTCATTCCAGCAGTCAAAGTCAACCCCAGCGGTCAAAGTCAACTTTAGCGGATTTGTGTGTTCCCGGGCAGAAAGTTTTCAAGAGTTAAGCGTGATCACGACTAAAATGAACAAACTTTCTGCTGTCATATTTTTGTCTCCAAATACTTCAAGTCTTTTCAAGCCCGTTTCAGCACCTTTTCATCTCTTCTCTATGCAAACACCTAATCGTTTCAATATAAGCACAAAAACATGAGATAGAGAATAAAAACATAACAAATGACGCTACGTAAAACACATAAAACGTGCATAAAATACACGTTAACAAATACCCCCACACTTATGCTATTGCACGTCTCGGGCAATGTTTAAGTTCAAGCATCGCAAAAATCAACAAAGTTTCAACACTAGATCAAATAAGCATAGAAAATTATGGACCGAAGAGCAAAAATCAAGAATGACAAGATGACGCATGCAAATAATCGAAGACCTCAATACCACATTAAATCAAAACCAACACAACGATCTTATTTGAAAAAATGAGAATGCACGAAATTAGACGACTATTCTCACAATCCTCCCCAAATGCTCGTGTATAAGGTTCATCGTGTTTCGCTCAAGTCTTAACATGTCAATGTAATCCCATAGGCTTGCTTATACACCAAAATCGCCACTTCTATCGAAAATGTGCACAAAAGAATTAAAAGGTCTTTTATTCAAGGTTGTAATGGGGCTAGGGCTCGGGGTAGGAATAAAAAGGATAATGAAGGCTAAGTCCGATCAATTCGTAGAGCATCAAGTCAACGTTGGGTAAACAAGACAATAAGGACCCAAGTACCTCTTTTCATTCGTTCTCAAACTCCATTCATCATCATTCGTTCTTTTTGACATTTCTTTTTCGAACTAACCCTCTTTCACTCTTGTTTTTTTTTTTTTTTTTTGTTTTCTTTTCTTTTCAACACATTTTTTTTTCTTTTCTTTGTCGGTACCCTTTATATTCTTTCAAAAGTTCTCCCACACTTTATTCGATACACATCATTCCTTTGAATTTGAATTCCCAAACAACTACCATCTCGATGCTCAACTCATTTTTCGGACAGGTAAAAACATAGAGATATAAAAAGACGGTAAAAGCTCAAAATTCGGGTTTTCAAATAAGAAATAGGCCAAAAGCTCAAAGTGGGTTAACTAAGGAAAAAATAAAATAAAAGGTAGGTTTATTTGGCTAAGTGGGTAAATCTTAAGTGCCTTTATCATATTCAATTGTGCACAAAATCATGTAGTCTTGACACGGTTCAAAGCAAGTTCTAGCATATACAAAAACACGCAAGACAAACACACAAGAAGGAAAGAAAATGTCATGTATGATCGACAAAATGAAAGGGCTCAAAAGCTCACATGGTAGGGATTAGTCATACCAATACATGCAATCCTATCATTCTCGTATGATCGTTTATGCTAGCAAAAATTTTCACAAGGAAAGAGACTTCAATCAAAACATGGCCAAAATGTTCAAACCTAACTAGTTCAACGGGATCCATAAAAGAACTATACTATTCGATCACAAAAAATTTCACGTGCTAAAAATAAACAAAGCTTAAACGTGCAAATCGCAATAGAAGTCACCCCCCACACTTAAACATTACATTGCCCTCAATGTAAAAATCATGTAAGCATAAGACAATGCGTAATAATAAAAGAGCAATGAAAGGGTGACTCCCATAGGGCATCACTCGGTCGTGATGCCAAGGTGGCTTCAATTGCGTCGAGATGGGCTGCAACAGTGGTGGTTGAAGGTGAAGGAGCGATAGGCTGGAAGCACATGAGCAATAGGGACCATAGCAGTAGTCGATGGTGGAGTAGTCACTGGATGAGGGCGAAGGCGAGAGCTAGTGGTGGTTTGTCGGAGATGAGGGTGTCGAGCGTGATGATGGTTGCGGCGTCATGGCGACCGACGATGGAAGCTGTAACAAGAAATGAAGCAAGGTGAGGATGGATGTTAGGGTTGAGGAGAGGAAGTGATATGGTGAAGAAAAAAAAATTATTTTGTTTTGTTTTTGATTTTTCGGAATTTTTTTTTTTGAAATCAAAAACACGGAAAGGGGAAATGAGGCAGAAAGTTTGTCTATTTTAGGCGTGATCGCGCTTAACTTTCAAGAACTTTTTGTTCTACAAAACAGAACGTTTTCAAATCTTAAGCGTGATCACGCTTAAAATTCACAAACTTTCTGCTCGGAAATTAAAAACAAAGCAAAAAGAAACAAAGGAACCGAAAATTAAAAACGAGCATGGGTTGCCTCCCAAGAAGCGCAATTCTTTAACATCTTCAGCTAGACGATGCTACAAAGTTATGTAGCATGGTTTGGCGGCTTCAATTTTGTTGTTTCGACATCGTATTTTTGAGATCCTTCGCAAAACGGTTTCAAACGATGTCTATACACCTTGAGAATCTTTCGTGTGGTTGGATTTTGAATATAAACTGCACCAGATGAAAAAATATCAATGATAATAAATGGTCCAATCCAACGGGAACGAGGCTTACCCGGAACTAACTTGAAGCGAAAATGGGCAAGAATAACTTTTTGTCCTATGACTAAGTTCTTTCTTGAGATCGTCTTATCTCGAAAAGGCTCCATTTCATTCTTGTAGATCTTCGAATTCTCATTTTTTTCGTTATGAATTTTGCTTAACTCTTGGATTCTCAACATCGGTGCCTGCACAATAGATGGAAGTGTTTCAGAAGTTGATGAATGTAAAGAAATACGAGAAACATTATAAGTAAGCGAAGGAAGGGAATCAAGAGCTATTTTTGTGTCATTTAGTTCTTCACTGATTTCGAGCTCCTTTCCCTTCTTCTCAAGGTCGGTTGTGGTCGATGCTACTTGTAATGGATTACCATTCTTGGGATCGAACATAGTCTGCATCGAAGGGTCAATAACATCTATACCAAAAACAGAATGATAGTCAGGAGGATACTTCATGGAATCGTATATGTTAAATTTTATAATTTGTCCATCAAATTCCATGGTGAGAGTACCATCATGTACATTAATTATGGTTCTAGACGTTTTCATGAATGGTCTACCAAGCAAAATAGGAATAAAATTACTAGACTCATCATGACCTATGTCAAATACATAAAAATCAGCGGGGAAGACTAGGTCATTAACTTGAATTAAGATGTCCTCGAGAACACCATCAGGATAAGCATGAGACCTATCAGCTAATTGTATACAACGCCGGTTTCTTTTAACTTCCCTATATTCAGTGATTCATAAATTGAACGTGGCATGACATTAATGGAAGCTCCTAAGTCTAGCATGGCTTTTTCAATTCGTATATTCCCTATCCTACAAGAAATCGTGAACATACCCAGATCTTTACACTTCGGGGGTAATTTCTTTTGAAGCACAGCAGATACATTTTCTCCTACATGTATCTTCTCGTTGCCTATAAGCTTTCTCTTAGTCGTGCACAATTCCTTAAAGAATTTAGCATAACGAGGTACTTGCTTAATGGCATCGAGAAGTGGGATGTTTACCTCGACCTTTCGGAATGTTTCGAGAATCTCTTTCTCTTGTTCTTCTTTCTTTGCTTTGGCAAATCGGCCCGGGAAAGGTGGTGGTATCACGAATGTTGGTTTCTTCATGGTAGGCTCTTTTTCTTTCTTTACCAACTCCTTCTCCTCTTCGTGCTTTGAGGTCCGTTCGGGTTCTTTCAATTCTTTTCCGCTCCTCAAAGTAATGGCACTTACATTCTCTCTTGGATTCACGATGACTTGAGATGGAAGCTTGCTCGAATTCTGATTTACCTATTCATTCACAGTAGTTGCTATCTGACTCACTTGATTTTCCGGATTCTTTATGGCGTTTTGACTCTCGTTTCGGAATTGATGCATGTCTTGTTGAAATTGTTCGGTATTCTGTTGAAGACGATGAGTGTTAGAAACCAAAATTTTGACCATATCTTCTAAAGAATTACCTGACGACTGAGTTGTTTGAGGAAACTGAGGTGGCTTTTGGTAAGGCTGTCGTGGGGCATAGCTCAAATTGGGATGGTCTCTCAATCCAGGATTGTATGTATTCGAGAACGGGTCATATTTTTGCTGTGCGGGTCCAGGAAAGCCGACTGCGTTGGCTTGTTCAAAATTTTGATTTTGTGCGTTAGGACACACTTCGGCCACGTGGCCAATTCCGGAACAAATTCCACATGTGTTAACCTGTTGAGCGTTACCTAGAACCACTTTTTGCATCATAGATGTCAGATCATTTATACGTTGATTAAGCAATGACACGGTTACCTCATTTGATTCTTTCACCTCTTTCGGTGCATGATCTTGTCGGAGACTGAATTGTTGGGAGTTGGAAGCCATATTTGAAATCAGATTTCTTGCTTCAGTCGGGGTCTTGTAGATCAGTGCACCACCACTCGCGGCATCAATCATGTTTCTATCCATAATCGTGAGTCCTTCGTAGAAACACTGGATAAGAAGCTGCTCAGGAATCTGATGTTGTGGACAACTTTCAACTAATTGCTTGAAATGTTCCCAGTACTCGTAAAGCGTTTCGCCCGTAAACTGTCGAACTCCACAGATTTCCTTCCTAATATTTGCCACTCGTGATGCTGGGAAAAATCTTTCTAAGAACAGTTGTTCCATTTCGTTCCACGTATTTATCGAGCCAGAAGGTAGAAAATAGAGCCAATCCCTAGCTTTGTCGGCCAAGGAAAAAGGGAAGGCTCTCAATTTGATTTGATCTTCACTCACATCTTTCGGTTTCATAGTCGAACAAACCAAATGGAATCCCTTCAGATGTTTATGCGGGTCATCTCCTGCAAATCCACGAAAAACAGGTAGTAAGTGAATGAATCCAGATTTTAATTTAAAGTCTACCTCAAGATTAGAAAAAGGTATGCAGAGAGGTTGTGGATTAGGATTTGGCATGGCCATATCCTTCAGAGTTTTTTCGTTCCCATTGGCATTAGCACCGTTAGGAGGTGCAACATTAGCATTAGCAGGGGCAGCGTTATCCATGTGTTCGTATTCTTCCTCCGAGTCGCTAAAAGAATCAGTATGTTCCAGTGTAGAGTGATTTCGTTGCCTTGTTTCCTTACGTAAACGGCGAGCTCTCTTTTCGATCTCGGGATCATATTCAAGTTCACTTTCACGAAAGGTCCTAGGCATACAAAAACTTAAACAAAACAGAATAAGCACAGGAAATAAATCTATTAACACCGTTCCCCGGCAACGGCGCCAAAATTTTGGTGGGTGTCGAATCCGACAAAAATAAATAACATACTCAAAAAGATTTGCAATCAGTGATAAGTAGGGTCGATCCACAGGGAATGGTGTAGATTCAATTCCTAAATTACTAATATCGATTTAAAGGGGGTTTTTGGATTTGATTAACTAAGATGAAATTCAAAAGACGTAAATTAAAAACGCAATAAGAGTAAAATCGGATTCAATAAATTGAGAAGTTCTAGTCTCCGGATATCTCGGTATTGATTCTATAATTCGATCATCAATTTATATGATAGTTCAATGTTCTGGAGTAAATTAGCTATAGTCGTCAACAAGCTCTGACGACCTCGTTTTTCCTTATGTCTTCGATAATCAAAACAAGCTCTTTGATTACTGCTCTTATCAATCAGACAACCCTAAACAAGCTCTTAGGATTTAATCTATCGATAGCATTCAAGCACTAGAAAAACACTAATTCCGATCAATAAACACGCAAGCTCGGATTATTTAAACCGGATCACTAATTCCCATAACGATTAATCGAAAACGATTAAATAATCAACGTCGCTAACTGCTATGACTATTAGGGGTTGCCAAACAATTACGGATCTGGGCCCTAATTAGCAAAATATAATTCTAACGATTAACCAATTGGCCAGACTAATTAACCGATTAAAATATATTGACAACAAATCACCGGAAAAAAGCAAATACTCGAAGAACAAAGAATTTAAAAGCACAATTCAAATTTCACGAATTAAAAGAAATCAAACCTCGAAAATCCTTCAACTAGAATTATGTGTTTAGCAACACATAATCAAAAACGTCTATAATGTCTTGAATTCGAGAACTTGGAAAAACTAAGTACGAAAGCTGGAAAATAACGTGAAAAATCGAGAGAGCCAGATGTGGAATAGAATTCCACTTATTTAAACCCTAAAAGAGTCCTATCTCGATAAGAAAACAAATTAGAATAGGATTTTAAGAATCTTACCTAAACTAGGATTGTTCAAAAAGGAAATAAAATAAAAAGAAATAATTCCTAAAAACTAGGAATCATAATTCCAGCTGTTTTCTCTTCATTCCAGCAGTCAAAGTCAACCCCAGCGATCAAAGTCAACTTTAGCGGATTTGTGTGTTCCCGGGCAGAAAGTTTTCAAGAGTTAAGCGTGATCACGACTAAAATGAACAAACTTTCTGCTGTCATATTTTTGTCTCCAAATACTTCAAGTCTTTTCAAGCCCGTTTTAGCACCTTTTCATCTCTTCTCTATGCAAACACCTAATCGTTTCAATATAAGCACAAAAACATGAGATTGAGAATAAAAACATAACAAATGACGCTACGTAAAACATATAAAACGTGCATAAAATACACGTTAACACGTGTTATTTAAGAATCGGGTCAAATACAGGCTTAACCCGAGTAATCTGGTACACTTATCAAGGACACATGTACGACAATCCACATGTCACCAACCCATTCATACAACATGTCTAATCCTATAAATAGTTCTCATTAATGACATGAACATGACTTTTGGTTGAATGAACAGTAGATTCATATAGCATTCTACGATATAGATATGATAGTACGTTCCCATTTCTATTACCGAATTAAGAACCTCGTTAATGACCCTTTATCTACCTTGTTGAACTATGTGTAGCCTTGATCCTATAGAAATGTACGTAGGTAGCTCAGTGAACTTGAGTGTAGTCTATACACTTTCTACGAGCCATATTGGTCTAACAAGACCTCGGCTTGATTTAGTTAGGTCTATATTTTACGAGCTAAATCATGTGGCGTCGTCTGTGGGAAAATACTTGAAGATCGCTGAAATCATGAATACGACTACGACAATGGAGAATCAAGAAACAAGTATGGAAGAAACTCCCTTGGCTAGGAACATGGGAGTTGGATCGAGCAATATGATTACCCTAACTCATGAAGAATTGGATCGTAGGGTCCAATTGCAAGTGGAAGAAATGTTACGAATTCGAGCAGAAAAAGCTCTCATGGTTCCTCGGAGATTATTTGAAGATGAGCTCAATCAAGAAAAAGAGACTGCAAGGACAACTGAGAACAACCCACACAGAGGAACAACTGAAGAAACTCCGAGGAGAGTAAGATATGTGACAGCTCTGATGGCTCGTAACGCGCCATTCTCTGAAGAAATCATGATGGAACTGTAAGATAAGAACTTTAGGATGCCAAATTTACCGAAATACTATGGTACTGGGGACTCAATACCCCATGTAACTTCCTTTGAACTGTTAATGTCTTTTCAGGATCAATCGGATGCTATTAATGCAAGGATCTTCATATCGACTCTAACGGGCAAAGCCCAAGAGTAATTTACGAGTCAGAGTATGGGCTCGATTGTGTCGTATTCCCAGCTTATCCGGAAGTTTGAAAACTACTTCGCTAGCAATAAGAGGACTAAAAAATTCATATCCATGATAATAGGCTTGAAACAAGAACCAAAAGAGACCTTGAGAGAATTTATTCATCATTTCAACCAAGAGGTCTTGGCTTTCCCGAGCTAAACCACGAACTGATGCTGGGAATACTCCTACGAGGCTTAAAAGTTGGGCCATTTGCCAACGCTATAGCTCGTAAGGTACCAAAATCCCATGAGGATATCATGGAATTGGTAGAACAGTATATCAACCAGGAGGAAATGAATGAACTAAAAAGTACTAAAAGTATCTACCCTACAAACTATCTGCGCAGGGATAGAAGGGATGAATACTATGAAAGTACTGATAAATTTCTAAAAAATAACTCGCGCAGGGGTCGAAACGACGACAGAAATTAGCAACAGGGTCATAAGCCCCATAAGCATCATGAACGAATCTCGAAATACGCAACGAGAAAGCAAGCCTTAATGGCAATTCAACACTCACGACACTCTGAAAAGATAGTTCGACCAAGACCATTACGACATGTGACTAAGAAAAGTCTGCACAAATACTGTGAGTTTCATCGAGAGAGGGGACATGATACTGAGAATTGTTTCCAGCTGAAAGACGAGATTGAGAGGCTCATACGAGAAGGCTTTTTAGATTTTGTGGAGCATAAATTATCTGATACGAGAAATCGAGAACGACTCAAGAGTCATTCGGTGGAAAGACGAACATACCAGAAATGAGGAAGAAATGATAGGGATGATAGAAATGACAGGCACGGTCGGAATGATCGACGAAACAATGTGAATCGAGATGAGGCAATAGATCACAGAAACAACGAGACTGGAAATCAACCCCTCAGGGGCAACATGTATATGATATCTGACGGACTAGAAGGAGGGGACTCTTCAAGCGCTAGGAAAAAGAGACCGCGTGAGGACAGAAAGTCGTAGAAAAGGACCTCAGGAAGTTATGACTTTGACTCAAAATGACGTGGCTATTATATTTACTGATGAAGATCTAATTGGTATGATGATGCCGCACAATGACCCTTTGGTAATTACGATGGATGTAGCAAATTACGCAATCCATAAGGTCCTTGTTGATACAGGAAGCTCAGCAGACATCATTTTCTTGGATGTACTGCAAAAAATAGAACTTGACACTATGGATCTGAAACCCGTGAATACCCATTTGATGGGCTTCACGGGGTCAAGATGCCAAAGGGATCCATCGAACTGGATGTCTCGTTAGGAACGACCCTCAAAAAGAAAACCATGCGAGTTACTTTCCTGGTGGTCGATACCTAATTTGCATCTACTATGATAATAGGACGATCCATGCTGAACAAATTTGAGGCTATTGTATCGACTCTACATTTAAAAATGAAATTCAAGACAAAGAATGGCATCAGTGAAATGAAAGGGAATCAACTCAATGCTCGTCAATGTTCTACGACCTCATTAGAACTGAGGACTTTGAAAAGAAAGAGGCAAATTCCTGAAATCAATGTTGTCGAGGTTGCAGCAACAGATTTAATCTCGAAAATTGACGAGGAAGAGAAAAAGCAGTTGGAGGCTCTGAGGAAGAAAAAGGACAAAGGACATGGGAAAGTACAAATCAGAAACACCAGATAAGTCGATCAAGCCAACAGAGAACAAGATCGTTCAACTCTTTTTGAACGATCCCAAAAAAGTCACAAAAATTGGGGGAGAATTAAGCTCGTCAGTAGAAAGGAACTCGTGCATTTTCTTCGGGCCAATGCAGACATTTTTGCATGGACAGCATCAGATTTTTGAGGCATTGATCCGAGCATCATCGAGCATCATCTGAATGTGGATCTCAATGCCAGACCCGTGTGGCAGAAGAGAAGAAATTTCAGTCCAGAGAGGAATGCAATCATCGAAATTGAAGTGAAGAAACTACTAGATGTAGGCTACATAAATGAGATTCAATTTACTGAATGACTAGCAAATGTTGTAGTAGTGCCAAAAACTGATGCGAAGTGGCGAATGTGTACTGATTTCACAGATTTAAACAAAGTTTGTCTTGGTGACCCTTATCCCTTACCTCATATAGATTTACTCGTAGATTCCATTGCTGAATGTGCATTACTTAATATGATGGATGCTTTCCAAAATATTAAACAAATAATGATGGCAAAAGAGGATCGAGAAAAAACGTCCTTCATATCTGCCAAGGGCATATATTGCTATAACGTTATGCCGTTTGAATTAAGAAATTCGGGAGCAACATATCAACGCCTCGTAAATACTATGTTTGAAAAAGAAATTGGTCATACAATGGAAGTTTATATTGATGATATGCTCATAAAAAGTACAAAAGAAGATCACCTTAAACACCTAAAACAAGCATTTCACATAATAAATAAATACAGAATGAAACTAAATCCAACAAAGTGTACCTTCGGTGTAAGAGGTAGAAAATTCCTTGGGTATCTTGTAAACAAACGAGGTATCGAGGCCAACCCCGAAAAAATAGAAGCTATATTACAGATGAAAACTCCAGAATGTGAAAGATGTTCAAAGATTAATAGGTGGTGAACCTAAATCATTTTATATCGAGGTCGGCAGACAAGGGCCTTCATTTATTCAAAATCCTCTGAAATATGAAGGACTTTAAGTGGACTGATGAATGTGAAAAGGCTTTTACGAGTTTAAAAGAATATCTGACGTCACCCTATTAACAAAGCCAATCCCCCAACGAGCCATTTTTCTTGTATTTAGCTGTATTAGAAGTAGTTATAAGTGCGATTTTGGTACAAGACCAACTAGGAGAACATCTTTCTGTCCACTATGTCAGTAAATTAATGCAAATGGCAGAACTACATTATACGAGTATTAAGAAATGGGGCCTAGCGCTTATCACAACTGCTCGAAAACTTCGACTCTATTTCCACTCGCATCACGTTGTGGTATTGATAGATCAACCTTTAAAACATGTTCTGGCCAAGTCCGATGTCTCAGGTCGAATGATAAAACAGACTATTGAGCTAGGAGAGTTCATCATCGAATATAAGCCTCGAACGGCAATCAAAGTAAAAGAAATCGCAGACTTTTTGGTGGAAATGACAGTTAACAGTGTTACAAGCGTAGAAATTACTACACAAAAACCATGGATTGTACATGTTGATGGGTCGTCAATGGCAAAACGAGGTGGGGTAGGAGTTTGGCTGCAATCACTAACTGAGAAGATATGGAATTTGCAATTAAATTAGACTTTGTTGTTACAAATAACGAGGCTTAATATGAAGCATTGTTGGCAGGGTTGAAATTGGCCATATCTCTAAAAGTTACCTACTTAAATAATTCACCGATTCACAATTGGTTGCAAAGAAAGTAGGAGAAACTCACGAGGCTAGAGAAAAGATCATGAGCAAATACCTAGCAAAGGTTCATGAATTGATGAGTAAATTCGAGAAAATGGAACTTTTGCAAATTCTGAGGGGAAGAGAACGCGAGAGCAGATGCACATGCAAAGTTCGGCAATCAAGTGATTGGCATAACAAAATGTAAAATAACGATACTGGTTTCAAAGAAAGCCAAGATAGTGCAAGGGATAGCCATTGCGCCAATATTGGACATTGATGACTGGAGAGCGCCGATCATAAAGTACCTCGTGTCCAAAGAATTGTCCATAGATAAGATCGAGGCTAAACGAGTCAAATTCAGGGCATCGCGATTCGTTATAATGAATGACAAGTTATACAAAAGATCAATATCCGGAGTCTTATTGCGATGTCTCTCTCTTGAGGATGCAAAATATGTTACGAGAGAAATTCATGAGGGAAGTCGTGGTAACCTCTCAGCAGGACGCTCGCTAGCTCAGAAAATTCTACGACAAGGATATTTTTGACCCACATTAGTTCAGGATGCTATCACCTTTGTACAACATTGCAAAGAATGTTAGTTGCATTCAAATACGGTTCACAAACCAGGAACCCCAATGGAAGCGATTAAAATTGCATATCCATTTGATCAATGGGGAATTGATATCCTAGGTTCAACATTGTGATTTAAATTTCCCCTAATGTCGTATCGTACGAACTACTCTAAAAATTAAATTATTTGTTATGCAGGACCGTTTCCACTGATCTAGGGACAGAAGAAATTTATCATCGTGGCTGTGGAATATTGCACTAAGTGGATTGAAGCCGAAGCGATAGCACGAATCACGGAAAACACAGTGATTGATTTCATTTGGAAAAATATCATCTGTCGGTTTAGCATCCCATGAGCATTAATATCTGACAACAGAACACAATTCAATGGAAATAATATTACAAGCTGGTATTAGGAGTAAAAATTAACCAATATTTTACCTCGGTGGGACATCCTTAAGCCAACGACATTACCGAGGTAGCAAATCATATTCTATTGCAACACATAAAGACGAGGATCAATGGTGAACGAGGACAATGGGCAGATGAACTACCTGAGGTATTATGGGCTTATCGAACAACTCCTCGATCATCTACGGGTGAAACATCTTTCTGCCTTGTATATGGGTTTGAAGCAGTGATCACAGCGGAGATTGGGATAATGACAGACAGGGTTGCATCATACGACCCAGAAATCAATTTAGAGCAAATGGAATTCGAATTGGATGTTGTAGAAGAAGTAAGAGACCGAGCTTAGTTTAACATTTTAAAACAAAAGAATACGATGATACGGGCCTATAATTGATGCGGGTCTATAATAAGCGGGTTAATCTCCGAACCTTCCAAGTAGGAGACTTGGTTTTGAAAAAATTTAAAGTATCGAAGATAGTGAAGAAACTCGAAGACAATTGGGAAGGACCATACAAAGTCGTAAAAGTCACGAAAAATATGACATATAGATTACAATATATGGAGGGAAAAGAATTACCCCGCCCTGGAATGTAAATAACTTAAGAAGGTTCTATGCGTAAAAAAGCTTGAAAATCCTGTAAGGTTGGAAAAATTCTAATAATATCAATACAAGTCAAACAATTTGCTTCAAAAACAATTCGAATGTTTCAAAACAATCAGAAAACATGAAATGATATCAATACGATGCAAGAACATGAATAAAAATAAATCCAAGCATTCAAGTAACGACAATAACAAAAAGCACAGTTTACTCATAATAACGACCTAAAACAATGATCAAACAAGTTTTAGAAGATTACAGACTAATTTTTCAGAAACCATGGAATTCTAACAAAATACAGCATCAAATTTCATCTTTTGGGATGTGGGAAGGAGCATCGTGAGAAACTTCACCGGGTGCAGCAACCTCGGGATTATTTGGGGTTGGAGAAGGCATAACTTCAACACCGTCGACCAATACGAGGGTTGGCTCATTCACTCTACTTGACTCGTTTGTAGGCTGACCTCGATCAATAGTCGCCTCCAACTCCCTCATAAAAGCAGGTTTGGCTTGAGTTAATTGGAATCATTGATTTTCTGCCTTTACTGCATCGATGATGATCTTGAAGGCAAGAAAATCAACAAACTCCTCTACCTCGTCAGGCGTGAGGGAGGGTCGGATCATATCCTTGTCTCTGTACTCAATCTCGAACTCGTCCACATTGAACCCTCCTACCTGCTTGAGATAATCCAAAGCTTTATAGAACCCATCCAGATGGTCATTCATTGCTTTTGACATCATAAGTTCGTCCAGCTGCTATGATTTGAGAAACTCCCTGACGGTTATACGACGAGCATCCAATAACAATTCTTTTGACAAGCTTGAAATTGAGGGGATGCAAGATATTGATTAACTCCATCTTGAGACCCTAGCTCGTAAGAACGCCTCTTTTCGGACTCTAGGCAATTTCGAGCGATGGTGAACTATTTCTGCCTCTCCAAGTCTTCATCCTTGAGTTTCTGAAATCCGCTTGTAACTATACGACCTTTAGTTGAAGAGTATTCATGTCATCCTCGTGCTTCTTGCGTTCTTCCTGACTCGTAAGCAACTCAGCGGCCACACTATCTTTATAATCTTTCAACTTTTTCTCCAGCTCCACGCACTCATGCTTGTAGTGAGAGCAAGTCAGTGAGAGTTGATGAATGTATAAGTTCATCTACAAATACGAGTCAAATTAGGAAAAGGAAAGATGACAAAATACGAGAATAAAAACACGAGATTGCATCTTGTAACATACCCGGCAAGAAAGTGAGGCAGCATCCTTCTCAATCTAGGGGTGAGCATGCTTCAAAAGCATCATTTTATCTCGTGGCAACATAGAGTGGCTAAATAGCTCCATAGCCACATCGCTTGTTTGGTCAAGGAGAATACTACTTTCCTCCTACACACAAGGTTGAAGATTCAAAGAGGTCCCCTCGGGATCGACTGGAGGCCTTTCACTTATACTCAAGTCCATAAAATTTGACAAGACCAATGCCTCCAACAAGTTTAGGACTTCTTTCATGCCTGCCTCCTCACTGGTATCATAAGAACCTAGACCAGGAGCCATGAAAGTTGATCAGGGCGAGGACGAAGCTAGCATCATTTCATCAATCCGAAAGCGCTTTTAGGCCCTAGAATGTGGTCCTGGTAGAGGAACCCTACGAGGAGCAGCAGCTACGGGGCTAGGAGCAGTTGTGCTCCATAGATGAGGTGCAGGTGTGGCAGCATCGCGTCCGCTGCTGGTAATTTGCGGGTCATTGTGTTCAATTATACGAACCCCGCGATTGCTCGGTCTGGGTGGCTGTGCAGAGTCCCTACGAGAAGCCTCGGTAGATCTCCTCATGCGTGCAAGACGAGCCGACATAGCTACAAGGAAAAAATACTTACGAACGTTAGATGTGAAATGTGAAAATAATATACAAGGAAGATAATTAATAGTCTACCTATATCGGAGACAAGATCAACATGAGCAGTAATTGGGAAGGACAAAGTCGAAGGTGATTCAGAATATCTACGATGGCAGGATTGTGAGGGAATCGAAGTCCTGCCATTAGATGAGCTATGTGGAATGTACGATAGTTGGGAGAAGGAGTATGGATATGATCCGAAGATCTAGGAATCAAAACCTGGAACTCCGATGGAATGTAATATTTCTTTGCAATTTGGTGAACACGGCCTTCACTCATGGTGGATCAAATACTTAACCACTTAATCCTACTACTCTCTACGAGAGTATTAGAAAATAGATCATGATTCACATTATCTTTCCCTTCTAAATAATTATACGCTAACGACGATGTGGCACCTATCGATGATCTAATAGTCTAGATTCTGAAGATCCAAAATTCGAACTATCATCTAAGTGATCTATCTCGGTAGATGTCTATGGTTTCATCTGACCCCTCACGATCCATGATTACGAAAATTAAAGAAAAGAGAAAGGATATACCGAGTAGTTAGGTCGTAGATGCTGAAACAATTAACTTCGTATGTAGAAGTACGAATCTCCGAGTAACCTTGCAGTGAAAACGAGTCTAACAATAGAAGTGAAACTTTCTGAGTGCGGTGAAAATAAATCAAAATAAAGAACTATTTATACCCAAACTGAACCGCCAAAAGTAACGGACCAGATTGCCTACTTGTCAATCATCCAACGGATCATAGTACCTGACGCTTTATGTGATGACACACGTGACATATTTACTATGGCACGTAACACGAGAAATCTGACACGCCGCAATCGTAATGACTGAAGGATCACATCCCTATAAGATATTAATTAATGCATAAATAACTAAATAATTTTATTCATCAATTGGGGGACTTAATGATATATAGGAGAACCTTACACATGATCGTATGTCTACCTCATACTATACGAGCTTTGATTTACCTACTTCGCGATATTTGGATGAAGGTCCGTAATTAAGAGATAGTTACTTGCAAAGCACTACTAAACCCGCGTGTTATTTTAAGAATTGGGTCAAAGATAAGCTTAACCCGAGTAATTCGGTACACTTATCGAGGGACACGTGTACGGCAATCAACATGTCAATAACCCATCCGTACAACATGTCTAATCCTATAAATAGTACACATTAATGACATGAACATGACTTTTGGCTGAATGAACAGTAGATCCGTATAGAATTCTACGATATAGATCTGATAGTAGGTTCCCATTTCTATTACCGAGTTAAGAACCTCGTTAATGACGCTTTATCTACCTTATTGAACTACGTTTAGACTTGATCCTATAGAAAGGTACATAGGTAGCTCAGTGGACTTGAGTGTAGCCTATACACTTTCTACGAGCCATATTGGTCTAACACGAGCCTCTACTTGATTTAGTTAGGTCCGTATTTTACGAGCTAAATCAAACGGGGTCATTAACCGAACAATATACTTGATCCTTTTACCCGACATCAACCCAAGCCAAAATGCCCGTGACCCATCTCGTCTAATTATTTTTGACTAGTTCTCAAATGATGCTAATATCTTTTTGTATCTATGTGTGTGTATATATATCTTCGATTTTATAATGTTGCCATAATGTTAAAATACTTGAAATCGTTGAAACACATCTTAGAAATGAATACATTTGAGAAAAAATATAAACCCGCGTGATGCTAAACGTAATCTATTAATATATATAGGAGGGCTGTCAATTATTTTGTTGACCCTCTAAAAAAAATTTAAAACCTCAACTCTAATTTTTGGTAATTTTGAATCAATTAATGATTTTATAATAGGTTAGTTTCAACTTTTAACCCACTACTATGACAGTTACCACTCTATCCGGGATAATGAGTTCAAAATTTGAATTCAAACATTTATTCAATTTTTGTGTTCATCCACGTTCAGATTCTTCATGGAATTTGAAATTTTCATTTAGTCCGATTTGCAGCCAAAATTTTGAGCATTCATCAAATATTTTCATTTAGAAGAAAAAATTTGGAAACATTACAATAAAACAAGGTATGTTCTTTGAATTGTAATTGTTTTCACCCTCTTTTTTCTATCATGTCGTCTTATTCTCAAATCTAGGGTCTATAAAGAAAACGTTGAAAACAATTCAAATTGCGGCGATTCGAAAAAGAGATGGAGCATTACGGTGTGTCGGTGTCTAACTGTTATGCCGCAAGTACCAAAGTCATAAAAACGCAGCAATATCAAAATTAAATCAACGATTCTTCAATAAACCAAGCTCAATATCAAAATAATGTTCACCATAAAACGAATTCACACCCAAATAAGCAATTGCAACTCACAAGTATAATCAGTAACTCAATCCCAGAACTCCAACAGTGAAACCAACGAGTATAAACAATAATAAGAAATCAACATTCTCAATGTCTTGAAGCTTCCAACATTACTTGATATTATCTGCATTAATATAACGGAATATGAGTGAGATATGAGGATTTGCTCAACGAAGACGAAGAGAAGAGAAGTGAAGGGAAGAGAAGAGAATAGAAACCTGCTAACCGCTAGGTCAACAAACGTGAGCAAAAACTGATTTCAATTTTCCCCTTTCCTTTGCTAATTAAAGGCCCTTGCTATTAATCATGTGATTTCCCTAAAATGCCCCTCAAAATGGCCTCGTTTTATGAGTAATGCTAAAAACGTGCTTTTATTTCTGAATTTCTATTACCCGCTTTTGTAATCACTTCATGACAAATCTCCCCCCTTATAAGAGGTTTGTCCCCAAACCTCTAGTTGAGGAAATAAATTCAGTAGGGTATCCTATTCACCATTAGCTGAAATTTCCCATTAGCATACACATTGCGCTCAAGGCCGGAAACATCTGCTTCGTCTTCAACAATTGCAGACTTAACTGACGGAGTCTGACCCTGTCCAGTATCAACACTTCTGGTAACCAAGTTCAAAAACGAATGCCTTTTGTTAATGATAAGCAGACTTCAACAAAATCTCAGGTTAAAAACTGTTCATCTGCAATGATCAGTAAAACATGGTACTGGACTCCACTCTGCTCAACAATAGTTGTAGCCATTTCAATTATTGGCACAAATGACGTTGGGCCTGCAGCAAATTGATTGACGTTGGACGAAACAAGCTGGAAAGATATCAAGTTGCAAGTTTCAGATTAGGGACAATTCCTCTATATCGACTCAAATCCATTGCAAAATCTCTTATCAGGTGGAAACTGAACACATCCATCGCCAAATCCAGAACAGGGTATCACATTATCATCATCGAAAGCCCAATAATAGATATAGCTTGCTCATAGGGATTCTGACCACTTCCAGTGTAATGTAAGCTTCGATCATTGTACGACATCTTGCATGTCCACACATTGCTCATAGTGAAATCAATTCCAACAATTAGGTTGGACGACTCAAGACCAGCACCCACACATTGCTCATAGTGAAATCAATTCCAACAATTAGGTTGGACGACTCAAGACCAGCACGTGCTAGAGCTTCAGTCACCTTTGATTTCTCAGCACATCACAATTCATTATGATTTCTTAAATTTTGGATTCCTGCATAAGTATGCGATTAAGTATGTATGAGATATCCTTTACATGAGTACCCCTCCACCAACAATCAGTTCCAACAATCAAATCGCAACAGTAAGAATTTCACAATTAACCGAAATATGAAAGATTGAAACGGATATAGCAATCCAGCAGACATATGCTCCCCCTTTAAAAGACTTGTCCCTAAGTCTTAATCTGCGGAATTTGTTGTGTGATTCCCTTTCCCTGGTATAGCTCTGTGCCGGGAATGTTCTGTAGCAATTTTTTTTTTTATTAGCTCGAAAAGAATTCACCCGAACACCATACGTTGCCGAGAACTCCTTATGTTCAAATGGGAAGATGCCATAGAATTGCAATTTCTATACCCTATCAAAATTCTATTCTACTAGCTTGAACTTTTCGAAAATGCAGAAATACAAGAGGCAAGCCCATGTCTAAGAATCAGCAATTGTAACTTCAACCTCAACACCAGGCTCAATGGTGATTGAAGTACTCTGCTTGACTACATCAGGAGAGCTAAATAGATCGATAATGCGCTTGTGGACCCGGAGCTCAAATCTATCCCAAGTGTTGGTACCTTCACCACAAGGAGATTTCCTGGTAGTGATATGAAGAACCTTAGTGGGCATTCTAACAGGTCTTGACCCTAAGCTTTTTGTCCTTGGATCCCTAGACCAAATCAATTTGCACAGACCTTCCCAGATTCTTGACATTCTTCGAGGATAAGTGATGCGGATCTTGTGAATCTGCTCCAGTGGCTCCTCAATCCAGGTTTCACAGGCTTCATCGCTGCGTACGCCATTTTTTTTTCCCTTGGAATTTCTCTGAAACGGAGACGGGTAAAAGAAGAGTGCGGCGCCGGAGCTGAAATTGAGCAGCTTCGATTTACTTCTCAGTTTCATCAATCGCCTTGCCGTTGTTACCCCCATCCTCACAAAATTATCATCAAACTCTGCATACACACATGACCAGTCGAGACCTCAACCACGAGCCCCCAATTCTAACATTAGCTCCACTATTTTCAGGCTGCTTCTCGTTCACAGTTGTTCCATTAGTAAGCTTCGGTTCATCCTTTTTCAGCTTGTGTAACCTACACACCCCTTTGACTAAAACCATCAAGATGTTCTTTGACTTCTATTCTTATACAATTGACTAAGTTCCCCATCGATCAATTCGCAATTCGTCGCAACACTAACTGATTCCCTAGAGGCAGGATTGAATCCAATAAGCTGTTAACCCCTCTTGACTTTCCAAACTTCAAGGATGAAGCTCAATCTCGTAAACTTCAAGATGCGAATTAATTCAGAAAGAATCACGCTCCGTCGACTCAATTCACAACTACCAAGACAATTGGACAACAATCCGAATGAAATGATATGTAATGAATGCGCAAAAGAAATTGTAATCAGCTACATGATCTCTTCTCATTCACTTGAATTCAATCAAATATTCACCAACGATAACCACTGCACAATCACATTAGTAACAAGCCGAAATGTTCCCTGAGCTTTCCACAATTCTATACCAATTGTCAAGAATGAAAAAGTATTCTATAATGCATTATCCAGACTCCCGAAAACATTAACAATAAACCGGTAATATTACAGTATGAATGCTCAACCCGAATAATGAGCTGAACTCGCGTCACTTTCCTTCAATAATCAATCTCCATTTCAACTCATCTACTCCAAGGTATGCTTATCTTTTCATCTCTCCAGCCCTCGCAATCTTGTAAGAATTCATAATAGCTCATTCATTTCAAATCTCAAGTCTGATATTTTCACTCCAGGTAAAGTTCATTCGTTCCCGCAATCTATGAAAAATGGAATTTGTATCTCCACAGCCCTGTTCCCAGAAAACTTATTGAAATCTTTGTGTTGAAATTGTTAAATTATTTATTTCCTTATTTAATTTCTATTTATTTAAGTAATTAGGTGTTGATATAGAAAAGATTAGGAAAAGATTAGTCAATCATGTAAAGAAGGAAGTTTAGATATTGTGCTGTAATTAGTTTCTTTCCTTTTTTCTTTGTACAACTGATCTATAAGTATCAATTATTTACTATGTAAATAATATAATGAATTCTCTCAACTTCTTCTACATGGTACCAGAGCCACATAAAAAACCCTAGCTGACGTTAAACATCATCATGTCAGAAATCACCTCTGATTCATTTACCACTGCACCTGCATCAATCTCCACCATCAATAAACCCTCTCATTCTGAAACCCATACTGTCCAAATTACAACAATAAAGTTGAATGGCGACAACTTCTTGCGCTGGTCTCAATCTGTGCGCATGTATCTACGTGGGCGAGGAAAGATGAGTTATATAACAGGAGATGCGAAGGAGCCTGATGTAAAGGACCCATTGTATGCAACATGGGATGCTGAAAACTTCATGGTCATGACATGGCTTGTGAATTCCATGGAAGAAGAAATAAGCTCCAACTACATGTGCTATTAGACGGCCAAAGAACTTTGGGAGAATGTTAATCAAATGTATTCTGATTTAGGTAATCAATCCCAAATATTTGAACTAACCTTGAAACTTGCTGAAATTAAACAGGGAGACGATTCTGTTACAAAGTACTTCAATCAGTTGAAGCGGATATGGCAAGATTTGGATTTGTTCAATGACTATGAGTGGAATTCCATAGCAGATTGCAACCACTTCAAAAGGGTGGTGGAGAACAACAAGATCTATAAGTTCTTGGCTGGTCTAAATGTTGAATTTGATGAGGTAAGAGGGCGTATTATTGGAAGGCAGCCCCTACCTTCAATTGGCGAGGTGTTTTAAGAAGTTAGAAGGGAGGAAAGTCGAAGGAGTGTTATGTTGGGGAAAAAAGGGGTTACAACTTCCCTTGAAAGTTCAGCTTTGATTGCTGGAAATAACAATCAAAGTAGGAACTTAAAGCCTCCATATCGGCAGGAGGATCGTCCACGGATTAGGTGTGATCACTGCCATAAACCAAACCATACAATAGAGAATTGTTGGAAGATTTATGGCAAGCCTGCAAATTGGAAAAACGGTAGGCAGAATGAAAAATCTGCTCGTGTAATACCCGCTGCGAATGAGGTTGAATCTGCTCCATCCAATTCATTTAGTAAAGAGCAGTTGGATCATCTTCTTAAATTGCTAAATTCCAATTCGTCATCTGGTATTCCTAGTGTTTCAATTGCACATTCAGGTAGAAATTCTCATGCATTTTCTTGTTCTTTCAAATCAGCCCCTTGGATCATAGATTCTGGTGCCTCAGACCATATGACTAGTTTGGCTGATTTATTTAGTACATATACACCTTGTTCTGGTCATGAAAAAATTAGAATTGCTGATGGAAGTTTCTCACCTATTGCAGGAAAAGGCCTAATAAAACTTTCTGATCAAATTACCCTTAAATCTGTCCTTCATATTCCTAAATTAACCTGCAATCTTTTGTCCGTGAGTAAGCTTTCAAAAGATTCTAATTGTCGTGCCATTTTCTTTGAATCTAATTGTGTTTTCCAGGACCAGAGCTCGGGGAGGATGATTGGCAGTGCTAAGATGGTGGATGGACTTTACTACTTGAATAACACTCTCTCGAATAATAAAGATGCTCAAGGACTTTGTGGCATTTCTTCAAAATCTGTTCGTGATGAAATTATGCTTTGGCATCTTCGATTAGGTCATCCTAGTTTTCAATATTTGAAACATTTATTTCCTAGTTTATTTAAAAATGTGGATTGTACGTCTTTTCAATGTGAAAGTTGTGTTCTTGCAAAGAGTCATCGTACTACCTATAAATCTAAATCTTATCGTGCATCAAAGCCTTTTCATCTCATTCATAGTGATGTTTGGGGACCTTCTAAAGTTACAACAGTTTCTGGAAAAAAAATGGTTTGTGACTTTTATCGACGACCATACTCGCTTATGTTGGTTGTATTTAATGCATGAAAAATCTGATGTTGAAAAATTATTTCGGGAGTTTTATAATATGATCGAAAATCAGTTTCAAACAAAAATCAATATCCTTCGTTCTGATAATGGAACAGAATTTTTTAATAATTGTTTGGGGAAGTTTCTCAAAGAAAAAGGTATTGTGCACCAATCTACATGTCGTGATACCCCTAAACAGAATGGTATCGCTGAAAGAAAAAACAAGCATTTACTTGAGGTAGCACGATGTATAATGATTTCCATGAATGTTCCGAAATATTTATGGGGAGATGCTGTGTTGACTGCTTCATATCTAATAAACAGGATGCCAACTCGAGTCTTGCAATATATGACTCCTTTAGAATGTTTCAAAAGTTTCTTTCCCAACTCTAGAATACATGCTGATTTACCTATCAAAATTTTCGGGTGTGTCGTCTTTGTCCATATCCCAAGTCAATTTCGGTCGAAGTTAGATCCTAAGGCTGAAAAATGTGTTTTCGTTGGCTTCTCACCGCATCAAAAAGGGTACAAATGTTACAATCCACTTACCAAAAGGTATTTTGCAAGTATGGATGTCACCTTTTTAGAGACACAATCCTATTTTTCAAAAAATTCTCTTCAGGGGGAGAAACGTGAGGATGAAGATAATTTTTGGCAAACTTTTACAAATCCTATGCCACACACAATCCTACAAAATTCTCTTCAACAAATGAATTTGCAAGAACCACTCCCAAATTTGCATAATCAAGAAGGTTGCTCTAGTATAAAATACTCACAAATAGATGGAGAAATACCACTATCAAAGCAATTAAACTCGGAGCTTCTGGTTTATACAAGGAAAGGGACCAAAAAAAGTGATAAAGTCTTATCTACCATCCACGCACCTGTTCTGTCAGAACTTCCGAGTAATGATACTGTGGAAACACAAGGTAATCCCACTCCGACTTTATCTTATTCTGATCATTGTATACCTGAACTTTGTGATCTTATGTCCCTATAGCTATTAGAAAAGGCACTAGAAAATGCACCCAACATCCTATTGCTAATTACCCATCTTACAAAAATCTATCCCAAAACCATAGAGCTTATATCTCTAGGATTTCTCACCTGATGGTACCTAGAAATATTCAGGAGGCCCTAGATGATCCTAATTGGAACTTGGCAGTTATGGAAGAGATGAATGCTCTTAACAAAAATGATACATGGGATATAGTAGATTTGCCACATGATAAGAAGGTTGTAGGGTGTAAATGGGTATTTACCATTTGGTAGTGTTGAGAGGTATAAGGCAAGGCTTGTAGCTAGAGGTTTTACTCAAACCTATGGAATTGATTATCAAGAGACATTTGCTCCAGTAGCGAAAATAAACTCAATTCGAGTTTTACTAGCTATTGCCATAAACTTTAATTGGCCATTACACCAATTAGATGTGAAAAATGCCTTTTTAAATGGAGAGTTAAAGGAAGAAGTATTTATGACGCTACCACCTGGTTTCGAAAATAATATTGACAACAAAGTTTGCAGGTTAAAGAAGTCTTTGTACGGCCTTAAACAATCTCCTAGGGCTTGGTTTGAACGTTTTGGTAAATCAGTCAAAAGTCTTGGTTATAATCAAAGTCAGGCAGATCACACCATGTTTTACAAACACTCTACTGATGGAAAGATAGCAATACTGATTGTTTATGTGGATGATATTGTTCTAACAGGTGATGACAATGCAGAACTTGAAAATTTGAAGAGGCGACTTGCTAAGATTTTTGAAATCAAAGACTTAGGCCCTCTAAAGTATTTTTTGGGAATGGAGTTTGCTAGATCAAAAGAGGGAATATTTGTTAACCAACGTAAATATGTGCTTGATTTACTTGGTGAAACAGGTTTACTTGGATGTAAGGCAAGTGATACTCCAATTGAACCCTACCTCAAACTTCAGGCTGCAAAGCCTAATGAAGTGAAAGACAAGGAGCAATACCAAAGACTTGTTGGTAAGTTAATATATTTATCTCACACTCGTCCAGATATTTCATTTGCAGTTGGGATTGTGAGTCAGTTCATGCATTCACCTGGACAAGAGCATTTTGAGGTTGTATACAGGATTTTAAGGTATTTAAAAGGTACTCCTGGTAGAGGGCTGATGTATAGGAAACGTGGAGATCTACAAGTTGAAATTTATACTGATGCTGACTGGGCAGGAGATAGTATGGACAGAAGGTCTACTTCTGGTTATTGTACATTCATTGGAGGGAACTTGGTAACTTGGCGAAGCAAGAAACAGAGTGTAGTTGCTAGAAGTAGCGCAGAAGCCGAATTCAGATCGGTTGCACATGGGATCTGTGAAGTACTATGGATTAAGAGATTGTTGGAAGAATTGAGGATGTCGAATCCTTCACCAATGAAGGTCTATTGCGACAACAAGGCAGCAATTTCAATCGCTCACAATCCTGTTCTTCATGATAGAACAAAGCATGTGGAGGTTGATAAACATTTTATCAAGGAAAAAATTGAGAAGGGATTAATTTGTATGCCATTTGTTCCTACTGTAGAGCAGGTTGCAGACATACTCACCAAAGGACTACCAAAGAAGCAGTTCGATTATTTGATAGGCAAGCTGGCAATGGAAGATATCTACAAACCAGCTTGAGGGGGAGTGTTGAAATTGTTAAATTATTTATTTCCTTATTTAATTTCTATTTATTTAAGTAATTAGGTGTTGATATAGAAAAGATTAGGAAAAGATTAGTCAATCATGTAAAGAAGAAAGTTTAGATATTGTGCTGTAATTAGTTTCTTTCCTTTTTTCTTTGTACAACTGATCTATAAGTATCAGTTATTTACTATGTAAATAATATAATGAATTCTCTCAACTTCTTCTACACTTTGCTCTAAAGTATGGAACATTAAATCCTCAGAGCTTTTGGCTGAAATTAGTATTGGAGTCCATCTTGGCAGTTTGTACGCCTATATGGTGGTGGTGGTTCGGGCGGTGGAAGTGGTTGTTCCGGTTGTTTTATTAAATCATTCAATTGAACTTTCTTCGTTCCATCAATATTCTCTTCCTTATAAGGCTGCTTAGGCATAATAACTAAAGCTGCATGAATCGACCCCAATGAGCAATAATTGAGTGATATCAATTCAGCGTCCAAGTTTCTGCAACCATCAACATAACGTCCTTCTGCTCGACCACGTAAGTCGTCCAACTTTTTCCAAAAACTAACAACTGCTTCTTGATTCTCATTGAAATCAGAATCAATCTCATGTACCGTAACCACTGATGTTTGCATAACCTTCGAGTGAATAGGTCGAACTGTTGACTCCCGCATTTCATCGAACACCTCTGATGCTTGTTGAAAAGAAGTCTTCTCAACTGCTAAGCGGACAACTTCTGCAGCTTCTTCCTGATCTTCATAATAAAACTCATTAGCTTGCTCTGTTGCTACCTTAAGCGGAGGAGAATTCAGCCCCGATGATGCTGCTCGTCCATGATCATTTCCTCTAGAGTTATCCAACTTCCTCATAAGAGCATGTATATGCACGTCCAGCATTATTCGAAATTCAGCTAGGATCTCCTCCTTTTGTCTTCGTAATTTTGTTTCGAATGATGTGGTGATTTTCTCTAATCGATGTTCCAAATCATCCGATCAATTTGATTCCGCTCTATGTGCCTTCGACATTTCGTCTCTAGGATCGATCGCTCTGATTACCATTTGTTATGCCGCAAGTACCAAAGTCATAAAAACGCAGCAATATCAAAATTAAATCAACGATTCTTCAATAAACCAAGCTCAATATCAAAATAATGTTCACCATAAAACGAATTCACACCCAAATAGGCAATTGCAACTCACAAGTATAATCAGTAACTCAATCCCAGAACTCCAACAGTGAAACCAACGAGTATAAACAATAATAAGAAATCAACATTCTCAATGTCTTGAAGCTTCCAACATTACTTGATATTATCTGCATTAATATAACGGAATATGAGTGAGATATGAGGATTTGCTCAACGAAGACGAAGAGAAGAGAAGTGAAGGGAAGAGAAGAGAATAGAAACCTGCTAACCGCTAGGTCAACAAACGTGAGCAAAAACTGATTTCAATTTCCCCTTTCCTTTGCTAATTAAAGGCCCTTGCTATTAATCATGTGATTTCCCTAAAATGCCCCTCAAAATGGCCTCGTTTTATGAGTAATGCTAAAACGTGCTTTTATTTCTGAATTTCTATTACCCGCTTTTGTAATCACTTCATGACACTAACAAAGAGAGATTTGGCTTCTGTAGATTTCAAATTGTTTTTGGCCTTCATAAGGGATCTGTCAAGGTAACATCCAAATGTAACTTTTGATTTATTGAGATGTGCTGTTGAATCCATTGAAAGAACCCATAATTTCAATAGATTTCTCTGCATTGCTATGAGGCCTTAGGTGGATAGTGAAATTTTAATTGAAAGAAGTTTAACCAAAACAGGGGATTATTATTGGGATTTTGGGTGGATAGGTTTCAGAAATATATAGACAAGCTTATCTGATTTCTTTAATGTTTTCAAATATGTATTTAATCTAAAACAATGGTTAACTTTTTCTTAATTTCAGTTTTCAATGTCTATCAATTTCAACTCCTAAGAAAGAATTACAAAGCTACAGCAAAGCCACACCATATACGGATTGATGTACAATGGAGAAGCAGATGCTGATAATAACAATGGGTCTTCTTCAGGTTTTTTCTTTTCCTCTATTTTTCTGTTTTACTTTTCTAATAATTTCTATCTTCTTTTTAGGGGTGGCAATTGGGTTGATCGGGTCGGGTTTGGGTCGGGTCCATCTGGGTCGGGTTCAAATTGGGTTGGGTCCAATTGGGTCCAATGTCAAAAATCATGCATTATTGTTGGACCCAATAAGGACCCAAATTGGACCCCAACAAAGACCCAATCAAGGGCCCAACAAGGACACAATTATGGACCCAACAAGTACCCAAATATAGAATATAAGATATTTTAAATAAGTTTAGCATAATTTTACACTCACAAGTCACAACACACATTACCCACATATGGATTATTAAATAAGTGCTAGATTATTAAAGTAATCTGAATATATAGTTGGCGGGGCACGGCCATGATTCCATAACAGCTCAAATATTGTCACATATGGATCGATCATTATATATGTCTTTATTATTTAGATATTCAGAATTCAAATTATTTAAAAATTTAGAATATGTGAAGGTGTCTTCTTGTATATATATTTGCTCGTATATAATTCAAGAACTAAAATACATCATAAAAATTTATTGCCCCTATATGAATATAATTTAATTTAATTTAAATTTAAATCTAATTAAGAATAACTTTATTAATTAAATACCCTAACATTTGAATTGATTATATACCTAATAAATAAAAGATATGGTCGCGATAATATAAAAAGTATAAAAAATACAATGTCTTAAATTATTTCAGGTAAATTATATAACTAATATATTACAAATATGTTAGAAAGAATGTAATAAATTTAGTCTTCTTTTTATCTTTCGAAAATTAGTTGTATTGATAGATATTATAAAACTTTTTTATCTTTAGTACTTTCTAATTTTGGTTTTATTTCCATAAAATATAATAACTAGTATTATAACATTTTGTTGATACATCTTGAGTTCTTGACCTATATATCCACGTCTTATTCATACATTAATATTAATTATAATAACTAAAGAAAAAGTATTCATCATTAGTTAAACAAAAAAAGAAAAAAAGAAGTTGTACTCACAAATAAGTGTCTACATGTGTCTAATTACGAAAATATCACCTAATTTAATATATCACATAAAATCAAGTTGGACCCGATTTGGACCCGGATTGGACCCAAATTGGGCCCAATTGCCAACCCAATTGGACCCAAATATTATAAAACTTCAACCCAATTGGAACTACAATTTTACAATATTAGGACCCAACCCATTGAAAACTTAGTTTAATTTGGGTCCAAATATAAGTTTGGACCCAAATTGCCACCCCTATTCTTTATTTATGGCTTTTTTTTCTTTCAATTAGGAGTTTTGCCATGTCCCGTGCGATCGAAAGTGCAAGATAAATTGCAATCCAAGTATAATGTGGACTCATCTTTTTTTTTTTTAACTCTTTTACGATAAATTTCTCTATTAATTACATCAAATTGTGGATAAGGATGAACTTTGTCATCTTTGTTATTTAGGCTGAAAAATCAAGATTCACATACTCAATCGGTAATGTGGTTGAATCCTACAAATATGCTCCAACTAATTATGAGTTTTGCTTTTCATTATTTTCTACTCTAATATGGACACCTTATCTTCTCACATGTGAGTTAATACTGCCATACAATTAACCCATAAAATTGCTTCCCTGTAATAATTTGATTTTTGAAAATCAATTACTTCTGATAACTTGGGTAATTATTTGCTAATATTTATTCATTTTGAGTAATATATGGTTCGTGTTTTACGTTACGTCTTTGTACTATTTGATTTATTTATTTTTGGGATACATGTTAATACGGATGACTACAATTTTTATCTAATCATAGTTTTTATATTTTGTATATTATAATACGAAGTGTCACTAAATTTGTGAACGGAGCACACGTGACATCAACATTTGCAAGTAAGTATGATAGTCGCAAACATTTAACCTGTTTTTTAAGAAAAAATATACATATTTATTAGTTCGATATTTTATAACTTTGAGTTATTTTATTATTAACGTTCAAGTTACAATCCAATGCCATAATTGCAATTTTGAAATTACTGATTTTCTCTTAATTAGTAGCAGTTTGATTTTCAAATTCGAATATCGTCTTAGTATCTTTCACCTCATATCTTTATTTCATATTCTCAAAAAAAAAAAAAAAAAAAAAAAACAAGGACCTCATTATTTTGTCAACATATTCATACATAGATCAATTGAAGAACAAGCGTTTGTTAACTTTCAATTTTTGCTTTAACAGATAATTGCTCGGTAAAGTTGTTTGTATTCTAAGGTATTAATTCAACTTGAACAATTGTCGTATTCATCATTTTAGAATTTTGTTTTCCAACTAAGGATGTAGAATGGTTTCGTGATTATATTGTTTCTACTCAATAGTTTTGTTTCTACTCTAGAATTTTTATTGGGTTTTTTTTTGAGGTTTTTTACTTAAGCTAAAAAAAGTTTGATGTTCAATTCTTCTGAATTATTATTTTAACTAAATCATGATCTTCAACCATTATATAATTCGATAAATGCTTATACCAACTTTTAAATAATTTTAATAAATTACTCGTAGAATCCCTTTCCTTTCAATTTAAGAAAAATGTTTTATGAATATTAAGTCTGATTAGCTATCAAGTTTGAAGATAAATCATGAATTTGAAATTCAAAGATAAACGTTTACCTTTTCCTCTTTTTTCATGCCCAAATATTAGTTCTCAAATAAAAAATTACTAACTATTTACATATTGAATCAGTCAGCAGATATTTCTATGATTTTCTTCTACACTATCTTCATGAATCATAATTTTTCACTTTCCATCGGGTATAAGGTAGTTCATTTATCATCAGTATTCATTGGTCTTAGATCTATCTACTTCAATTTAATATATATTTTACTATTTTATGTAATTCAATGTCCATTATTTGATTGCAAGATCTTCATTTTTGCTTTTCTAATAGTTGTCTTTTTCTTTTTCCTCATTATGTTATTTTGGTATATTGTACAGTTTCTATTTTCTATTGCATTTTTGTAAGTTTTTGGATAATAAATATTCTCCTCTCATTTACTTTTGTTCTAATAAACTCATAATATTTCTAGAAAACTGGGATGCTATTTTGCGGGTAGATAAATATTTTCTACATCAATATCAATTCTTCCACAAATATATATAAATTAAATTGATCAATATTTTCTTTTCGTATAGGATTGATTTTCACCTTTTAAATTTTTTTTTTCTTTTTTAGCAAAATTGACTCTGATTTTTGTATAAAGTTTTGATATGCGCCTTGAGTTGGAGACTACTTTGTGATATGTTCAAATTATGACTTCACGTAGTACATAATTATTATGACACAAAAAACCTCTAATTCTATGAAAATCATCATAATATTTAATTAATAATTCTAATAATTAATTGAATTATCTAACTCAAATTTTATAATAATTGAGAAAATGATACGAATAATTGCATTGGGTATTGAAGGACTAAAAAATCTCTTTGGATTAGTTTTTAAATAAGTATTAAGAAGGTTTTGGCTACTTTGGAAGGTAATCTTGAATTCCCTCCTCTTCTAAAATGGATAACTATGTTTTATTTAATCAAATAATTTTATTAATGTTTTTATTTAACATACTAATTAATTTAGATGAATTGTTTTGTTATTGCTAACACCAATCCCTTTCTTCTTCCGTTTAAGAAAATTGTTCCATAAAAAATTTCATATTGCTATCTTTTAGTATTATCCACAAATTTATTATATAGTGTTTGTAAATAATATAATCTATTTTATTAGTTTTAGGTATTTATGAATATTTATGATGCTCAAATTAACAATATTAATGATGAAAAAAGTACAACCACATCAAGACTTTGAAAATTCAAAAAACTTTTTATAATTAATTTTTTATTAAACTCAGACCGTGCGTAGCACGGGTTACACACTAGTTATAAATTTATAAGAGGTCGATAATAGAAAACCCCATCATTGCGTGGATTCAAACTTATTTGGATTCCTTTTGTTAATCGTGTTAAGAATGTCTAGCGTTGCAAAAATTGAGCCCAACGGACTCTTAGTTTGCAAATATCGTGGGCCGGCGCCTTTTGGATTGGCGGCCCATCTAACCCAACCCAAATCGAGTATTTTATTTATTTATTTTGCTAAACGAACAAAAAGAAAAATTATTCAAATAAAAAAAAGGAAAAACATCTGTACATCTGTCATTCACAGTTGTATATTCAAACAGAAGAAAAATTCATCTTCTTTTTAATGATCCTTCTTTACTCTGCAATAACCAGAGACAAAATCAGATGAGAAAAGTTAGGATTGCTTGTATTTATATATAATTAAATATATATATAATTAAATATATACCAAGGATCTTTATTTTCACTTCAATTGATTAATTTTATAATTTCTTGTTCATTGATGTAAATCTTGAATTCATTCGCTAAATCAGCATTTGAGGTTAGTTTTTCTAACTTTTTTTAATTATATATATACATACATACCTATATATATATATTCACTACAAAAAAATATAATGCCTCACATTGAAGTCACTTTAGGCGTATTTGTTCGGCAATCTTGCTGTTTATTTTGATGTTTGAAATAAGTATAACTGTACGGAAGATTTTGAAAATGTAATTTGTTGAGCCGTCACTGTAATATCCCCACTATACCTAACTAGGATTTTTCCATGATTGTATTTTCACTATAACTGTTGCTTCAATCTTTGTTGGATCTCAATTGTTGCTTCAATCTTATTAGTTTTAGCTTGTTTTGTTTCAACGCTGTATCTGTTTTCCAGGTTTTTTCGTGGTTACAAAAATAAAGAGAAAAAAGATATTCGATTGGTTAATGTCATTATTGTTACAGAGTTCCTAAGTTGAAGACTTGCTATGGTTATTTGTTTGGAGAATTTATTCTTGAATTGAGAGTGTGAGGGAGGAAGAAGATATTGTTAAGTGTGTAATGGGAGATCCGGCAGCTCTACTAGAAGCCTCAGGATCAAGATTTAGCGATTTGGAGTTGATTGGAAGAGGTTCTTTTGGGGACGTCTATAAAGGGTAAGATTCTGGATTTAACTTTGTAGACATTCTGTTGGTTTCAAGTTTGTTTACAGGGACAGCATTCAGTTTGTAATGTCGAAATACTTTACTACTTTATTGGATTTTGGCATCCTTAAAATGCATAATGCCGTTGAATATGTTAAAGTTTACACAGTGGTATGATTACTAAGCAGCTTTGACTTTTTATAAGAACGGAAAAAGGAAACTTTGTAACAGCCATAGTATCTCTTGTCATGTTTCAGTTTATTTGTACACGCCAAAAAAAGAAAGGTGCAGCTAAATGATGCAAATGCAGTATACCAGTTCAGTGCCTCGTGTGCTAAAAGTAAATTTTAGTTTTTCTTTTTTTGTTAAGAATGAATATTTGGACTTAGCTTTCTGTTGTCAAAATTACTTCCCAATATGTCATTATTTGTCAAGCAAAAATAAATAAGTCAGATATACATCAATTAAATTACGTGAATGTGTGATCTTAGAGGATCACTTTCTTACAAGTAACGATTGTGACTTAAATGATGTTAGTGTGCAAGTTCCATAATGTGTTTTGGAGCACGACATGTATGTGGTTGGATGTTGCATGATTGCATGGTTTTTGATAATTTTGTTACTTTAATATTCTATCAAATTCTAAGGCGATAAGTGGTCATGAAGCCTTTTCGATTTATAGGATGATTTGGGTCATGAAGCCTTCTTGATTTATTTATTCAATTGTGGTATTATAGTCCTTCTATATGAATCATTGGTTGTGGTAGGAAATGTGAAAGGGTTAATAAGTTGGCATAATGGACTACTCTAGCTACTTGGGTTAGTCAGTTTTGCAAAGCGAGAACAGATGGAAAGTAGTTGCTAGCGGAGCCAATTATGACGAGTCTCGCTTGCGGGGCCCCACAGGCCTGGGGTGTGACAGAAACTTCCTGTCATTTATGTACAAATATTATTTGCTTGATTAATTGAGGCGATCTTGTTTTTGCTTTGCAGGTTTGATAAGGAATTAAACAAGGAGGTTGCCATTAAGGTCATTGATTTAGAAGAATCGTGAGTATATTTGGGATTCTATTTCGTCTTCTTTGCCCCCCCAATATTTGATGTGCTCCGCACCCCCCACCAAAAAAAGCAATTTTTGTGTACGGAACAAAATATGCCATATGGAATCTTTCTATTTTAGCTATTAATTTTTAAAATCTCCATAGCAAGAAAGGATCTGCTAATGTGTTCTACCCTGAGTTAATTATTATCTTTCCTTTCTCTATTATCAAGCTACCAAATCTTCATATACATGTTATATAGGAGGAAATAGGTATTGCACTAGTTCTGATAGAATCGGGCATGTCTCTACGAGAGCAATTATCTGAAATAGGTCTACTCTGCTGAACGTGAAGTAAGGAGAATGTATGATGGATGCTCAAAGCTGGGATTGAAAATAGTTTATCCTTTTTCTAGCCACAACATGTTTGGGCTAGTACATTCATTGTGGCTTTGGGAAGCATTTCTTGAACCAGTGCTAGTTGGCACAATAGGACGAGTCAGTCAATGGCTCAATGCAAAGGTGCATGTTTGACAGATATGTGATACTATATCCCGAACCTTTGAGAGGTTGCATAGTGTCAGGAATGCCCTCAAATCAAAAGTTAGAGGTTGCTTAGCAGATAACTAATGCTGTAAAGACTTTAAACTGCGGAATAATCTTTCTTGGGGAACTTTTGAATATCTTTGAGGCCTTCGAAGAATCTCCTTTGGAAAAAAATTAAACAAAACTCACCATTAAATATGCAACACTGCAAAAAAAAAAAAAAAAAAAAAACTGAGTCATATCAAATTAACAATTTCTGATTGAAATCTCCAAATTAAGCCCTCACTTGCGTTTATATTTACTACCTTGTTCATTTATAATGTCCATCAATTTATCTGCTATTTTTCTGAAGAACCATCTATTTTGTTTATTTATCCACAGGGAAGATGAGATAGAAGACATCCAAAAGGTATCTTTGACATTTGGTTATAGAGTTTAGGGATTGAAATTAGAGCATTTAATGAGTATCGTTTTATTTCTTTTTCTTTGTTGACAGGAAATTGCAGTACTTCAAGAATGTCGATCTCAATATATTACCAAGTATTATGGATCTTTTTTGCATCAAACCAAGCTGTGGATAATAATGGAATACATGGCTGGTGGTTCTGTTGCTGATTTGGTAGTTCACTTACTGATCCTTCTTTTGTCTTTTGATTAGGTCCAGATTGATTGAATCATAATGTTTAAACCTGGCATAATATAAAGTATTACATATTGGAGGTGCAGTCATAGTTGTAAATGGTGCGCCATGGCGCAGACTCGGCGCCATGAACTATGGCATGTCGGCTGCCTTCGATATGGCGCACGCCAACGGCGCCATTCTCTCCATGGGGTGCGCCTTGGAGGCGAGAAATGGTACGCCATTTGAAATTTTTGTGGTACCACAGACGCCAGGCGAGCTGGCTGGGGCAATGGTTAGGTCTAGGGTGTTCACGAGTCGAGCTCGAGCCGAGCTTGCCAAAAAATTCGAGCTCGAGCCACAATTTTCGAGCTCGAGCTCGAGCTCGACGAGCTGCAGGAATGTGAGCTCGAGCTCGAGCTCGAGCCAGACTCGAGCCGAGTCGAGCCGAGCTCGAGCTCAAAAAAATAATTTTTTTTTATAAAAAAATATTTTTTTTATAAATTTTTTTGTATAAAAATATTTAATTAATTTTATATTTATTCATATATTATTACATATAATTATAATTAAAGTAAAAAATATTATTATTTATAAATATATTATTATAATATATCATTTTATATAAAAAAATTAATAAATATTTATTTTTTTAATATATATTAATTAAAATTTATTTTTTTATTCCGGCTCGCGAGCTCGCGAACAGGCATGTTTAGGCTGGAGCTCGGCTCGATAGAAAGCTCGGCTCGATAGGCTCGAGCTCGAGCTCGAATTTTTTCGAGCTCGAGTCGAGCTATTTACGAGCCGGCTCGACTCGTGAACACCCCTAGTTAGGTCAGACTCCGAATAAATGCCTGAATCAGCTTCTGTAGTTAGAACACAGGGGAGGGAAAGGGATATAGAGAGGGGGGAAGGCAGCTGTGCATGAAACATGAAAGAGATAGAGGCTGGAGAAAATTAGGGTTTGGGGTTGGGTCAGTTTTAGAAGGTTTGAAATTTGATAAATAAAACTAACGGACCAAATTATTTTAGCTAAAGAAGTACTTCAATTTTGACCACAAGGGTTATCATAACAGACACGACATCACAAGGTTAAAAAAACTTGTATACCATTGATAGTATTAATACGTATATTTTTTTTTTAATTATGCGTTGCACTTCAATGAGATATTTCTTGTGAGTTGGCATAAGATACATATATTATGTTGAATTTACTAATTTAATTTCTTATTGTTAGATCTATAGTTGTAAAATATTTAAGTTATAATTACATAAAATATAAAATGTTGCTGAAATTAATAAGACTATGTGAAAATTGGATTTTGTGGGATGATGCTTATAATTATAAGTCCTACTTATATATAATATATATGTTGAATATATATATATATTGCTAAAAATTCATGTGTTAATGCGTAGTTACTTGTTATTTATAATTCATCTAATGATTATTATATTATTGTTAAGAATGTTAGCATATTATTGATTCTATTAGTATATATAATTAGTTTATTTTCTTAATTCTTGCTTCGAAAAGGCGTGCGTCAGGCTGCGCCTTTGGCCATTAACAAACAGTATGAAATATCTTAGTTGATTTTGGAACTTTAGATTAATTGAATCTTCAATTTTAGATTTGACGGATAGAATCCTTTAATCACCTGATTCCACATTGAAAATTAGAGATCTTGATTTCTTTGCATGTTATGTAACCGAAATTCAATATGCACAAATTTTCTGTTCCCTGTCAAGCGTCCTATATTATATTGTTTCTGTTTTTGCTGAATGTATCAAGCCTCTTTATAAAAATTAAGTTACGGATCTATGCATCTGTTTTCCTTTCTGGAGATATTCATGTTTATTATAAGGCCTCTTCTGAGAGAAGCATTCATTGAGTTGTTACCTGGTATCTTTAGATCTAGCGTAAAAGAGGACCGTGCTCTAATGAGATTATGATGAGATGGTAATCAGTTTGATGGCAGTTAATTAGACTTTCTCGAGTTGTGGTGATTTTACTTATTCTTCATTGCAAGTGTTTTCACTGACACTATAGAATTTAAGTTGCCTCCGAAAGCACAAGTTCTCATAATTGAAAGACTAGCTGAAGTTGAGGAACATAACACTGTGCATTACAGATTTACTGGTTACTGTTTCATTCCTCTGCAGATTCAACCAAATCAGCCACTTGATGAAGCTTCCATAGCTTGTATCTTACGTGATTTACTCCATGCAATTGAATATCTCCACAATGAGGGTAAAATTCATCGTGATATTAAAGGTACATATCAGGGGATTATCACGTAGTGTAGCTAAATCAGGTTTTGTTACCTATTGAACTTTATCACATGGTTGATCCATCCTGTGTAGTCATAATTAATTTTTAAAACCATTGAAATGAGTTAACAATGCCTTACTATTGCTGTCAAATTTATTCTTCACTCTATGCAAAATACTGTACTTACCATCAAACTTGTTAAAAAGTCTCTCTTTCCTATTTCCCTGAATTTTTTAGTAGTAACTCTTGCATGATGTTTTTGCAGCGGCAAACATTTTGTTGACAGAGAATGGTGACGTCAAGGTATAGTATATCGGTTACAGATATTCATCATATTTATACATGATCTACCGTCTTAAAGATGGTTGGCCCTGGTATGCAATTCATTGGCTATTATATATTATCTTATCCTATTTCCTATAATCTAATACAGGTTGCAGATTTTGGTGTTTCTGCTCAATTAACCCGGACAATATCCAGAAGAAAGGTATTACTTGGTTTTAATATTCTTTTCTCTTGGAACATGCACGAATGACAGGCTGAAGTCTTTTCGTTCTATGTCTTTGTGCTACGAAGTATATTGATACTGTACAAATGTCCACTTGCTATGCTATTTTTTATGGTTGGTATTCATGGGCATAATGAACTATGTTTCTCAGTTCATTTTATATCTGAAAGTGCGGTTGAATTGCATTATTTTTGTTATTATTAGGGGTGACAATTTGGGTCTATATATATATTTGGATCCAAACCTAACTAAGTTTTCAATGGGTTGTGTCCTAACATTTTAATATTATGGTTCCAATTGGGTTGGCTTTTAATAATATTTGGGTCCAATTGGGTTTTAAATTGGGCCAATTTGGGTCCAACCTATTTTTCACTTTGAGTTAATAATCTACATTTTACACTCTACAACAACTCCTTACATCACTTTGATTTATTATGGGTCTGTCCGTTTTGGGTTCTTATTGGGTCCAACTATAATGCATATTTTTTGACATTGTACCCAATTGGACCCAACCCACTTTAAACCCAACCCAAATGGGCCCCGACCCAAACCCAACCCATTCAACCCAATTGCCACCCCTAGTTCTTATTATTGAGTACTTACTAAGCTGAGAGGAAATTACTCAAGGAGTCATCAAACCTCAAGCTAATGCAATTAAAAGTTACAGACCTTTGTAGGAACACCATTCTGGATGGCTCCAGAAGTAATTCAGAACTCTGAAGGATACAACGAAAAGGTATAACTTATGTCAGCCATCCTTCTTTTGGTTTCCTATTTCTTATCTTCATTGATAAGATTTGTGGATATGCTTTCTTTTATTCCTCCTCGTCATAATGTGGGAGTGATTCGAAACAGGCAGATATTTGGTCTCTTGGGATAACAGTAATAGAGATGGCAAAAGGAGAACCTCCACTTGCAGATCTCCATCCTATGAGAGTTCTATTTATCATTCCCCGAGAGAATCCACCACAGGTGTACTTTTATACGCTTCATGGTGATTTTAGATAGTTACTTATATAAACTTCCTAGTTCACATTGTTGTCCTGTCTTGCAGCTAGATGAGCACTTTTCTCGTCCTATTAAAGAATTTGTCTCATTGTGTTTGAAGAAGAATCCAGCAGAGGTAGCTACTTACTACTTAACAAAGATGGATGCTTTATGGTTGCTTTCTGCATCCGATTAAACATGTCTGAAGGCTATTATAAAAACCAAACAGATGCTTCATATCTAATGCACTACCTCATGTCTGTTTCTTTAATCAAATAGATTATGAGATAATAACCACTTTGATTTGTACTCTGTGTTAATCCATTGTTAAGTATTTAGTTATATCTCTCTGTTAACTGAAACGTATATTTGCACCATTGATGATCCATTTGCGGCACTCCAACTAAGCTTGTGTCAGAAACCAACTAGTCTGTGTTGGATGTCCTATTGCTTGATGATTTTAACTTTTATATATATTTTCTGTTTTTTCTCCTGTTGAACTTCAAGAGTTTTGTTTTCCTATTGTAGAGGCCAAGTGCGAAAGAACTCCTAAAGCACCGTTTTATCAGAAATGCTAGGAAGACTCCAAGGCTGTTGGAGAAAATCCGGTTTGTACATTTCTCTTTATCATACTAAATTACCATTATTATATTCTCCTAGATGTGAGTTTGCTGCTCATAGTCTGTACCTCTTAACCAAGCGCATACTTATTGTACAATATAATTTAATTTCTAATTCTAGAATAGTTTCTGACATAAGTGTTGTATGCTAATGGATGAGTATTAAATCACATTTTTGGTACAATGCAGAAGTCAAGGCGATGCTGGTGATAATGAAAACTAGAGATACATTCAACATCTTAGAATTTAACCTCCAAATTTCTTCTCTTTTCATTTTGAGATGTAAAAACCTGCAGTTTTTTTAATTTGCAGAGAGCGCCCAAAATTTCAAGTAGACGAGGAGACACCTCAAGGTGGTCCAACGGCATTGGGGGAGGCTTCTGGAACCGTAAGGGAGTCGAGAAGTTCCGGAGTTGAAGACACAGTTCGAGCCAGGTGAGCATATCTATTCATTAATTATGTTTATTGATTATTTTACTTAATGTTGTACTGAGTCTTATCAATTAACAGCAGTCAGGCAATGGGTCTGAGAAATAGTGGATGGGACTTCAGTATTGGTGGATCAAATAGCACAGGAACTGTTCGAAGTGTAGTAAGACCACCTCAGGTGAGAGACAGGAAGCCAGAAGTCCCATTAAATCAATCTACCACTAGGAAAATCTTAGGCAGTGGTAACCAACGGTCTTCTGCTTCTGGAACTAATCGACATACTTCATCAGAGTTAGCCAAGAGGAAAGATGCTAACTATCTATCAAAACAAGAAAATAATCATGAAGATGTATGGTATCCATCCGTTTCTACTTTTTATGAATACATACTGCTTTCTGTAACTTGAATATGAAGACAAAGGCCTGGATACTGACCAATTTGAAAGTTGGGAATCTTCTCTAGAAAGATGTTATAACCCTTCATTGGGCAATATCAGATTGCCTTCTTTTGTAATCATTGGAAGAATCACTGATTTTTTCTTGGCTGTTGACCTAGCTTTGCTATTTTAGTGGAGTTTTTCTTTATTATTGGATCAAGTTTGTTTTGACTTTGAATCCGATGTGACTTCTATTGTTTGTGTCAAACATTCATATTTGCCAATTTAGTTGTCAAAAGGGGAAAAAAGTTTGATTGTGCAATTTTTACTGTCATATTGTGATCAGTGCTCAAAACCAGTCAGATATTTCCAATTGGCTTGACCTGAATCTGTTATTAGGATGGAGTTCATATTATTGGCTAGTTTGTTTCAGAAATTTGTACTTACATGTTTTCTTAGGTGTCCACAGTGAATTATTGCTTGTGCAATTTTTTATGCAATATTCTGTTGTGATCAATCCCACATTTTGTTAAGATTTCTGAAATTCAAAACTTCGAAGTGATAACAAATAATTTTAGAAGCAAGAACATTGTGGATCTATATATTTCACTTACCATATAAACACATCTCCTAATTCTTTTTTCAACTTGCAGGAAGATGCTAGTGGAATGGGAACCGTTGTTGTAAGGTCTCCAAGAGGAGCTTCTTCGACTTCTTTGTTTGGCAACCAGAGTTCCATGGTATGAATATCAGCTGGTTGAGTTTAACAAATAGTTACTTTTCTTTTTCGGTTTTACTGTGATATCAATGGAAGCTTTTTGTGTATTAGTCTGGCAGCACATACGCCTCTGCTGAAGATGGCATCAGTGGCACTGTTGTTTACCGTGGCCAGCATGATGATTTGGATTCCCCTAAAACACCAAAGTCCAGGCTGGGACTGCAAGAGAGAACTTCTAGTGCTGTTCTTGAAGACAGTGGAATTAACCTTGCAGAGGTCCTCTTAATTGAGTTTTTTTGAGGAAAAATCTCAGCATTAGTCCTGTAGGATAGTGCCTATTGCAATTCCAGCCCAATGTTCACAAAACTGCAAAGTTACTCCTATAGGATGCAATGTTTTGCATTTCTAGTCCAAACCTTTAAAAAATGGCCTGAAGTTGTTAGTTTGGTCACGTATCTTACACGTAATCTGTACTAAATTTAAAGGCACGTGCATTCCCCGCACCAAATTCCATCAATTGTTTGGTGGATGGGACCAAAGTTGCAAAAAAATACATCATATGAGAATACGGGATTAATTTTTCAAGTTCGGGAATATTGCCACCAAAACTGCAATAGACCACATCCTATGGACCAAATATTGCAATTCCCCTTGTTATAGTTTAATAATTAAAACTCCATTTCATATATTTCTCATTTTTTAAGGTTTTTCAGCTTAGTATGAGTTCCGGACATATTAATCTGACATATTGCATAAAAATATAAAATGTTGATGTGGAACAGATTGTTATTTTGTGGATCAACTTGGTATTTCCAATAAAGTCAAGGGGTTGAACCTTGCATGACTTATGTTTTGAAGCCTATATCTGCTATTTCATTTAGGCCAAGGCGGCATTACAAGGTGGAAGAAAAGGAAATGGTAGGGAAAGGTCTGCATTAAACAAGGTTGACAAAGATGTACAAGAGAACAGAAGAATGGAGCAACCAACAACAAGCTCTGATTCATCAAGGTAAAATATATTCCTGATTTAGTTCAAACTTCAAACATCTTGCATTTGAGGAGTGCCAGAATCTTTCTTCTGCATTTAACTCCTTTCTTGAAACATGTAAACCTCCAATTCAGACATTCTCATGATTATTTTGATGCGCAAAAAGCATTTGCAAGATCCCGGCATGCAAGTGATGATGAGGAAAGTGCAAGGAGTTCTACAAAAGCTTTATCTGCCTTGTTATCCGTGCTTCTATTACCCTCGCTTAAAGATGTAAGCACTCAGTGATTCTTGAACTTGCTGCTCCAATAGGATATGTTTTACAGAAACGTTATACAATCTTATCTCAGTGCTATACAAGTTTTGTATCAGTGCTGTATGCTGATATGAACAGATTTACAACTCTCGAGATGAGAATTGCCCAGCAACTAGCCGAAAACATCAATGCATAGAATTCAATGAATGAAAACAAAGTCTGTCAAACAACCCTAATAAACAAGAGTCCTAACCAACTAGGAAACTCCCATAATTAAGGGAATAAAAGATACGGAATATAAAATAATAACTAAACGATAATTAAATAAATAACGACGTAACAGAGAAATAACTATTCCCCTACGCGGGCCCCTTCTTTCGACGAACGTAAACCTTCCACGGACGAATAGGTTCGTCTTCGACCTGTTCCGGTTCTGGATTCGTATCAATTGCCTCCCCCTCAAAATGAGCCTTGTCCGCAAGGCTCGATTCAGGAAACTGCTGTGCAATATCCCCCTTGTTCAACCATGTGCCTCATCAAGCCCTTTCCCTAACCATTTCACCAAGACCTGTTCCACGGGTAAGCCTCCTATCACCTGTGTGCGATGATCCAGTATACATTCGGTTTGCCACAAGGGCGGTCCGGTAAATTCAAAGCTTTCTGGTAATTCCGTCTTGACCGAATGATCCCCTACTACGCGTTTCAACTGAGATACGTGAAAAACAGGGTGAATGCGACTCGAAGAAGGTAGCTCTAAACGGTAAGCTGCTGCCCCGATACGTGCTAAAACCGCAAAGGGCCCATAAAATTTAGCTGCGAATTTATGGTGCCCTTTATCATTGAGCGAGTTACGATGATGGGGCCTCGCTTTCAAAAACACTTTATCTCCAACCTGAAATTGAACGTCCCGACGTTTTTTGTTGGCCGAAGTGACCATCCTTTGTTGAGCCCTTGAAAGATTGTCTCGAAGATGACGAATGATGGCAGCTCGTGTGCCTAGGACCTCGGCTACCGCAGCCCCTCTACATTCTCCCGGTAAGTACTGCGTAAGCGCTACGGGTGGACGCCCATAAACCAATTCAAACGGTGTGCTCCGCGCCGCCGTTTGATATGCCGTATTATACCAATATTTTGCCCACGGAATCCATCGCCACCACCTACGCGGCTGCTCGCTCGTGAAACATCGGAGGTACGTTTCAAGAACTCGATTTAATACTTCCGTTTGACCGTCGGTTTCGGGGTGGTATGCCGAGCTCAATTTGAGTTGAGTTCCTTGAAGCCTGAACAAGTCGCGCCAGAAAGTGCTAACAAATACGGGATCCCTATCACTCACAATAGAATTAGGGATGCCATGCAAACGCACAACTTCCCGAATAAAAGACTCCGCAACCGAACGGGCGGTAAAGGGGTGCTTTAGCCGAATAAAATGCCCATACTTCGATAGGCGATCCACTACCACCAAGATGCACGTAAAACCCTGCGACTTCGGCAGTGACATGATGAAATCCATTGAAATATCTGCCCACACCACCTCTGGGATCGGCAAGGGCTGAAGTAATCCTGCCAGTGCCATCGCCTCATACTTAGATTTCTGACATATAGTGCAATTGGCTACGTATTCCTGTACCTTCTTAAACATACCTTTCCAATACACACTAGAAGCAATCCGTCGGTAGGTCCGAAAAGCCCCTGAGTGACCTCTTGATGGTGTATCGTGAAACTCAAACAGTAATTTTGGAAACCAAAGCGATTATCTGATAAGACTACTCGACCTTTATATAACAATCGGTTCCGAACCATCGAATATCCCGCTCTCGCGTTTGCATCCCTCTCAAGCTCCTCCTTGATTTTCCGAATCTCGGGGTCCGAGTCCTGTTCCTCCAGAATATCCATTCCCGACGTCCAAACTGGCCCACTGACGGCCGATAATTGCATCTCTTCTACCTTTCGGGATAAAGCATCAGCCGCGGAGTTCTGCGTTCTGGGCTTATATTCAATCGAAAACTCATAACCTAACAACTTTGCCACCCAATTTTGTTGCGATGGGGTGACGATCCGTTGTGCGAGCAGGTGGCGTAGATGATCAATCCGTACGGTAAAGCGTTTCCCCATAAGATATGGGCGCCAATGTTGCACTGCTAACACCAACCCCATAAGCTCTCGTTCGTACGCCGACTTAGACATGGTGGTTTCGGCCAAAGCCTTGCTGAAATATGCTACTAGTCGCCCTTCCTGCATCAAGACGGCCCTTACTCCCCACCCCGATGCATCGCATTCCACTACAAAGTGTTTAGTGAAATCGGGCATCGCCAATAAGGGCGCCGTTGTAAGGGCTGTTTTTAGCTCCGTAAACGCGCGTTCAGCCTCAACCGACCACGATAATTTTCTCGCCCTTGACACATTTGGCATGGTGCTAGAACCTTGTTCAGAGATGTTTTTGCTGGTATTGACCCAGATTTGGATGCTCAAGTCGAGTTTGGAGCATTCCAAAAACTTGGGGATCCAACTACAAGAAGACAGGCAGTCTGATACAAGACCGCTTTGGTATCTTTCCCCTCTATTTTTTTGGGGGGCTGAGGGGCCGAGCGATGAGTCCGTAATTCTGAATAAAACGCCGATAGTAGCCCGTTAACCCCAAAAATCCCCTCACATCCCGTAACGTGCGCGGCTTAGCCCAATTGACCACTGCCTCGATTTTTTTAGGGTCCATGGCTACCCCCGATGCCGAAATAAGGTGACCCAAGTAATCGATCGTGTCGCGACCGAAAGCACACTTTTTCCTGTTTGCCACGAACTGATGATTCCTCAAAATGTCTAGTACACGAGTAAGGTGGCCCACATGTTCCTGCGCCGAAACACTATATACCAAAATATCGTCAAAAAACACAATGACAAACTTACGCAAGTAAGGGCGGAATATATCGTTCATCGTTGCTTGAAACGTTGCCGGGGCGTTTGTCAACCCAAATAGCATCACCAGAAACTCGTAATGACCGCTATGTGTCCGAAAAGCGGTCTTTGAGATGTCATCTTCTGCAATCCGAATCTGATGATAACCCGACCGCAAATCAATCTTCGAAAAGATGGTGGCCACGGCAAGTTCGTCAAGCATTTCCTGAATGACCAGAATTGGGTATTTATCCGGGATAGTGATTTTGTTGAGCTCTCGGTAATCCACGCAGTATCGCCAACTACCATCCTTCTTCTTCACTAAGAGAACCGGACTCGAGAACGGGGGGTCGCACAATTCCCGCGAGTAGCATGTCTGCCACGAGCCGCTCAATTTCGTCCTTCTGCGTATACCCATACCTGTACGGCCGAACAGATACAGGGGCTGCCCTGTGTTGCAGCACGATATGGTGATCTCGGGGACGATGGGGAGGTAGTTCAAATGGTTCCCCGAAAATATCCATATACACGCTCAAAACTTTCTCGATCTCCGGGTGAATCTCTTTCGCTTCTTCCACCTCCAACCGTGCCATTGCACAATCTTTGTGTTCCCAAACCAACGCCATGAATTCGGGATCAAAAACCCGGATTAAGGAACGCAGCCCCACTTGCTTTCGACAGAGCGACGGGTCCCCCTGTAATCGAACCATCCCACCTTGGGTCTCAAATTCCATAGTCATCCTTTCCCAATTAATTCGGACGTCTCCCAGGGTTGCGAGCCATGCGATGCCTAAGATCACGTCCACACCCCCTAAAGGAAATACGTAACAATCGATCTTCGCTGTGTACTTCCCCAGGTCTAATTCCACCTTGCGGCAGACTCCTGATGACTCAGACGAGTGTCCGTCGCCCAACTGCACCCGGAAGGAATTCGTACGATCTGGTATTAACGATAGTGTGGTTACCATGGCAGAGGAAATGAAATTATGGCTCGCCCCACTATCGATCAATACCGTAATTTCTTTGCTTTGAATGATTCCCCGTAGTCTCATGGTTTGGGGCCCCGAGATTCCCGCCATCGAAAACAATGGCAGTTCCGCGGCTGGTGGGTCATTTTCTCTTCCCTCCTCACGTGGTTCTTCTAAAAGTTCCACCTCAATCTGCTCGAGATCGTACGGTTCATTCTCTTCCATGATTAGAGTCCGAATTTGCTTCATCGGGCAGTCATGAAGTGGATGGTATGGCTTCTTACAACGATAACATAATCCTTTACTCTTCAAATCCATGAACTCCTGAGCCGATTGACTGGCGTGCGGGCCGATGACTGGTGAGAGATTGTCGGTGCCGCTGATCGGGAACCCATTGAACTGCCCCGATCAGGGGGGCGTGATAAGGCCGTCCCCGCGCTCTGTGGGATTTCTCGGAATGACGTGCCCGCCTGATACGGCGGAGCTGCAGCAGCCCGCTCGATATGATAGCGTCCCGGTGTTGTTCCTCGTTGAGCAGTCAAATCCATTTCGATAGTGCGGGCCAGGTTCATAGCGGCTGTCAGGTTCTGTGGATCCCACATCCTCAATTTCCTCCGTATGTCCAGATCTAACCCATTCAAAAACATTCCCAGGTACATTGCACTCGAGAGTCTGGGCACTTGATTCCCAACCACAATGAACTGATCAATGAATTGGTCTAACGTATCCGTTTGGCATACTGCCGCCAAACGCTCATAAGCATTGCGAGCCACTTGGTTATCGTATCGTGCTATGAGTGCCTCCAAGAAGGAGGCCCATGTCAAAATTGTTTCCTGGTGACGTAGCCATCGAAACCAATGAAGTGCCGACCCTTCCATTGCTACCATTGCCCTCTGAATCCTAGCATCTTCACCCACGTGGTGGATTTCAAAATGTTGCTCGGCTCTGGCAATCCAGCCGAGCGGGTCCGTCCCATCAAACACTGGCAGCGGGGCATAGGACGCAGGGGGTACGTTCTGCTGAATTTCCGGACTCGGGTTACCCAGGGTCGTAACCGCAGGGGGTTGCCTCGTGCCCGATTCGGCGGGCGCCGGATTTGGCGCCACCGGCCTCGGCCCCAGACTGGCCGTTCCGATCAGGGCGAACAATTCGTCAAGCCTCTGGATTTGATCCAGTCTCATATTCTCAAACTTCTCAAATTTCTGGTCGAGTTTCAGTTCTAGGGCTGTCATTCTTTCAGCCAAAATTTCTTGATTTTCCTCCATCGCTGTCACATGGGCATCGTTAGAACGAGTCATAGCAGCGGTGATCTTGATCCGGCAGGTCGGACCAAATTGATATGAACAGATTTACAACTCTCGAGATGAGAATTGCCCAGCAACTAGCGGAAAACTTCAATGCATAAAATTCAATGAATGAAAACAAAGTCTGTCAAACAACCCTAATAAACCAGAGTCCTAACCAACTAGGAAACTCCCATAATTAAGGGAATAAAAGATACGGAATATAAAATACTAACTAAACGATAATTAAATAAATAACGACGTAACAGAGAAATAACTATTCCCCTACGCGGGCCCCTTCTTCTTTCGACGAACGTAAACCTTCCACGGACGAATAGGTTCGTCTTCGACCTGTTCCGGTTCCGGATTCGTATCATATGCAGTTGAATTTAAAAATATTTCTGATAAAGAATATTGCGACTTCAAGCATAAAAGAGAAGAGAAAATAGCAACACAAGATAATCTTCATGTCCTGAGGTCATACAAACATTAGTGGATTAGTCAATTAAATATTTCGTACTTAAATGAGTCAAACACCTGTTTCTTGAATCCAACAATTTTCTTACCATTGTAAAGAAAGAGTATTAGCAGCCATCGAAACATAGTTGTTCGTTGGCCAGTATTCATTTTAGGTTTTAAAGCCCATTACAGCCACTTTCTAAAATCCTTTTTATTGAAGTGGTGATGTGATCTAAATAAAGAAGTATATGCAAGAAAAACAACTCACTACTTACGTTGGACTTATATAATCTAAAAGAACCTACATTGCAGGAAAGTAATGATACGAGAAATTTTGATGTTCTGTTTCTATTTCTTTGACATGTTAATTGCTAATGTAGGCAATTGGTGATTATTCGGGAGGGTCAGTCTTTCAAACAGTGGCAAACTCTTTAATGGATATGGAGCGCGTTAAGCCCGGATCTTCTGAATTACTTGTCACCAAGTTGCTTCAGCGACTGGCGAGGTTTATTAGCATTATTGCGTATTCTCATTTTCCTTTGGTTGTACCTACAAGGCTGGTGAAATTCATAGTTTGTCTTTTCCTCAACTTGGGTCAATTTTTTTCTTTTGTAGTTCGAAGGAAGATTCTTTGAAAGACCTGCAGGAGTTGGCATCACATGTCTTTGGAAAGGGCAAGACAGAAATACCAGCCACAAATGCAGAAGCTGATAGCAAGAAAAAGCAACAGAGCAAAGAGCATAATTCAAATGCCAATATGGGTCCACTTGCACGGTTCTTGCTCTCAAGGTTGGTAAAAAAGTTCTGTCAATTTTTTTTCTTTTTTCCGGTTTGACAGTTTGATATCAAGCAAGTTACACTAAAAAGTTCTTTTTTCATAAAACCCTCTTGTAGAGTGGCTTAGCATAATTTAGTTAGCTCAATTACAAAAATAAAATAAAATAGAGAAACTATTGTAACTCACTTTGTTGCTACATGTATCAATTGTTCATGTGTGATGAATCCTGACTATTCACGTTGATCAATAAACAGATGGCAAGGGCATGCTTCCCGGGATCTAAATTCTTGAAATATGAGGTGATATAATATTTTTTGGGTGAATATCTGTTTTTCTCTTTAAAGCAAAAATTGTACGTGTTGATGTACATATGATCGAAGCTAACTGTATAGCATTGGTTATTTGGTTTCGTTATTCGATATATAGTTTTACTTTGTTTGAACAAAGATCAGTGAGAATTAGTTTGTAGTTGGGCTTGTATCTAAAAAATAAACTGTATTTTATTAAGGTTAGTGAATTTGATTGTATCTTACAGTTTCCAACTTCTGCATCATATTTGGTTAATAATGCACACAAATTGAAGGCTGAAGCAAATTATCTTTTCAAATAGGGACTTGAACAATATTGACCTGTTACTTTTTGACTATTTTTTTTCTGTTTATAGCGGCTTACAAAATAAGTATGTAATACAGCTAAAAACAAATTGATTAACATTTTCAGGGGGATTGGGATTTTAACACTTGTTTTTCATCAGCTCATTGATACGGTAGTCGTGAAAGCGACCCTCCTTAACATCAAGAACCAAAACAAAGATAAAGTTGGACAAAATTTTGATTAGCCTCATCGTCTAGCAGTCCATCTCTGTCCATGGGTCAACTTTCTAAAGGATGCATGTAGAATCATGACTGCAGAAATTATATTGTACTCAAATTAAATAGATTTGCAAAATAATAGAGCGGTAACAAATCTCATACTAACCTGCATAACTGACACCGATAACTGAACATTGGAAATAAAAAGAATCACTGCACTCGCTGCAAGTTGTCAATACATTGCATGGACTTTATGATTTACTTGTTCGATTAACAGAAGACAACTAAATGTGGCCCTTAAAGTTAGTGGTAGAGTAAATGGCATCACCAAGGAAGAGAAACATGATTTAGGGCTGTAAACCATCCTCATGTGAAGCAACTAACCAAAGTTTGTCGATATCTGTCCAACCTCCAACGATCACCGCTCAACTTGAATGCATCCCAAAGAGCCAACATATTTTTAGCCATAACCAACTATTTCAGCCAAGTAAGCTCGTTTGAGCTCACATATCAAACATGTTTTCTGTTTGATAAGTTTTTAAGCTGTAATTGATTAGTAAAAATAAATAAAACATGCAAATCAATCAAATTATTCGAGCTTGGAGAAAGGATTGAAGGTCAGGAGAATACTTGGATTTATCGAAGAAGTCGTGGTAGAGTCGGTGGCGGGTGTAGAAGTGTAGATGTTCCGGTGGTGCGCTGGTCAAGGATTTCGAGGTAGCCGGAGCCCTGAGTCGAATGCGGGTTCGGAGCGAACATGGCGTCTTTCCTTCTTGCTCCCTCGCCTTTTGCGGCATAATAAGCACCAAATTTTATATGAGGAATCACTCTACTCATAAAAAACACTCCAAAAAAAATTCGAGTTTCTTATTATCTAACATTATTTTTTTGAATTTGTATAGTTTATTTGGATGTGTATAATTTATACTAATTCATAGTTTAATTTAAATTATAAGTTTGTTGTATAAGTTTTATTTTAAAATATGATTAAATTATAAGGACGAGCAGATATCTGTAACGTAATTGTATTTGTTTAACATTGTCACATTGTAATTAAATGTTGTAATTGAATGTTAATCAATTGATTTTTGTACTTATTTGATCTGTTGAATATTGTAATTTTATTATACATCATTTATTATTGTAGTTAATATTTCAATTATATGCTAATGTTATGATTTAGTAGAGGTGGCGATTTGGGTCTATACTTATATTTGGACCCCAAACAAAACTAAATTTTTAATGGGTTGAGTCCTAATTGGGTTTAAATTCAGCCTAATTTGGGTCCAAATTGAGTCCAACCTATTTACTAAATCAATAATATTTCATTTCCATCTCAACCCCTTACACCACTTAGAATCCTAATTTTCTTTCCTTTTCATTTATTCTCTCTATTTCATCACTTTCATCTTTCAAAGCTTGATAGAATCTAGGGGTAGCAATTTGGGTCCAAATTCATGGAATCAATTGGGTCCTAACTTTTATTTTATTAGTTTCAATTGGGCCTAATCTGGGTCCAAACTGAGTCCAACTAGATTTTTTAAAAGTAGTGGGTTATAACTTGATTTTCTATAATAATTAACTTATTTATTAAAAAACTTACACATACTTCACATTCATTACACACATTACACCATTTTTACATATAAAACGCATTGTTTACATGCATTGCACACCTCTTACTAAAAATACACATTTTTTTTCACATAATATATAATTTTTATAAAAAAATAAATATTTTTTACACACAATTCACATGTGACACATATTTCACACTTTTTACAAACAATTTATATTTATACACACTCCACATTTTTTATACAGTGCACACTTTTTACACACATTACATAACTTTTACACATTTTTACACATAATTCACACACACACACACACACTTTTTTACACACATCGCACACTTTTAACCAAAATAAATACTTTTTGCACACACTTCACATTTTTTACACACACTACATTTGTATCACACAAAATACACAATTTTTACACACATTTCACATTTTTTACGAACACTGCAAATTTTTTTCAAATACTTCATAATTTTAACACATATTACTACAAAAACATAGTATATTGCACTTTTTCCCCTAAAATATACTCTTTTTATATACATTTTAAATTCTTAACGTACGATACACATATTTTACAGAAAACACATAATTTTGCACATATTTTACACGTTTACCTACACGAAATATACATTTTACGCACACAAAACATATATTTTACGCACAATGCACTTTTTTGCACAAACTATATCTTTCACACACGCTTCACACTTTTGCACACAAGCAAAATATATGTTTTTATACTACACATTTTTGCACATAAAATTCATTATTTACACATACTATATTGCACATTTGTTTTCACAAAATACACCATTTTTAGATGAAAATTCAACTTTTTAAATAAAATAAAACTTTTTTATATCTACGACACTCTTTTCACAAATAAAACAAAAAATGTAAATAATATGAAATATGTGTACAAAGTATTAAGTATGTGTAAAAGGTGTGTAGCGTGGGTAAAAAATAAATGAAAAATATATCATGTATGTAAAAAGTATGTAATGTGTGTAAAAGTATGAGTGTGTTTTAAAAGTATTTTTTATATCTGTAAAAAAGTGTGTATTTTGTGTATAATATATACATGTGTGAGTAAAAATTAGACGTTTTGTTTGTAAAACGTATGCATTTTTATATTAAAAGTGTGTATTGTGTATTATTTTATTTTGTATATAAGTATTTTATGTATGTAAAAGATGTGTATATTATAAAAAAATGTGTGTTGTGTGTAAAAAATGTGCATTTTAAACATTATGCACTGTGTGTGAAAAATATGTAAAGTATGTAAAAAAAATATAGTGTGTGAAAAATAGGGAATATTGCATTTTTCATACATCAATGTGGCGTGCACGTTTATTTAATACACTAATATGGGGGGTGGCAATTTGAGTACATTATTGTGGGGTAGGTGTGGTAATTTGAATACAAATTTCGCCGGAATATTCGATTTTCGTCGGAATATTCGATTTTTACCGGAAAATTGATTAATTTTGACTAAAATTGGGGATTTTGACCTTTAATTTGGGGATTTTGACTACATTTTTTGAATTTTGACTGAAATTGAATATTTTATTAATTTTGACCAAAATTATCCAATTAATTTGGGGATTTTGACCTTTAATTTGGGGATTTTTTTTTTGTCTTCTTCTTCCCCAAGCTCCCATTCTCCATCACCACCACCACCTATCACCAGCCACTTTCACCAACCAACAACCTCTGCTCACCACCATCGACATCTACAGCAACCACTCAATGGCACCGCCGTCACCATCGAACTCTTCTCCACCAACTGATTCGGTTTTGCTCCATTCTTGTTTAGCTTAAAAGCTTCAAAAATTCCTCCTTGCGTCCAAGATCAGAACGAGCTTGCCAGCGGACCACTTAGTAGCGAAGGAGACAGCGCTCGAATAGTTTGGAGGGGAACCCTGCCATCTCTGATCCATTCGACCTTCTACAAGAATGTTAGGGTTTATGGCTGCTGCTTCTTGAGTCTCTTTGCCATGTGATAAAATTGATGTTGTGTTTTGGACTTTCGGGGGTGGCCAGGTGGTGCCGGGGTGGTCAGGTGGTGGTCAGGTGGAGAGGGTGGTGGAGTATTGGTATGGTGTTCTTGCACAGAAAGTTTAGATGATGAAGAAGATGAAAAAAATGAAGAAAAGAAAAATAATAATGGTTAAAAGAATTTATAAATTAGTTAAATTGGTCAAAATTATTTATTAGTCAAAATTGGTCAACTTTTCTAAAAAAATTAGTCAATATCACTTAATTTTGGTCAAAATTGTTAAAAATCCCCAAATTCTAGTCAAAATTCCCAAATCGAATGTCACATGCGCGGCACATGACATTTTCCGGCGATTTTTCAATTTTCCGGCGAAATTTGTATTCAAATTACCACACCTACCCCACAATAATGTACTCAAATTGCCACCCCCCCATATTAGTGTATTAAATAAACGTGCAGGCCACATTGATGTACCAAAAATGCAATATTCCCGTGAAAAATATGTACAGTGTGTGCAAAAATATGTAATGCGTGTAAATAGTATGAGGTATATTTTGTGTAAAAAGTGTAGAGTATATGTAAAAAAGTATGTAATTTATGTAAAAAGTGTAGAGTATATGTAAAAAAGTATGTAATTTATGTAAAAAGTGTGTAGTGTGTGTAAATATACATTGTGAAAATGTGTAGAATATGAAAAATGTGCGCATGTTTTCTAAAAAGTGTGAAGTGTGTGTAATAATATACCATATGTGTAAAAAATGTGTATTTTATATAAAATGTAGTATGTGTAAAAAGTGTGTAAAAAATATATCGTGTGTGTAAAAAGTATGAAATGTGTGCGTAAAAAGTGCATTTTATGTAAAAAATTGATTTAAGTGGGTAATTTGTGTTGTGAGTGTAAAATTATGCTAAGCTTATTTAAAATATCTAATATTCTAAATTTGGGTTCATGATTGAGTCCTTGTTAGGTTCATTATTGGGTCCTTATTGGGTCCAATTTGGTCTTTATTAGGTTCAATAATAATGCATATGTTTTGTCATTGGACCCAACCCACATTGAACCCAACCCAAATGGACCCGACCCAAACCTGATCCAATCAACCCAATTGCCACCCCTATGATTTAGGTATGCGTTTAATTTTTAATTAGTATGCTTTCAGAATAACTTATAATGTTTTATGATATTTAATTTAGACTAGTTAGATAATTTATCGTAACATTATTATACTTCATTTATTATTTTAGTGAATATTTCAATTATAGGTTAATGTTATAATTTAGGCGTATGTTTAATATTTAATTAGTATGCTTTTAGAATAACATATAATGTTTTATGATATTTTAGACTAGTTAGATAATTTATCATAATTTTATTATACATCATTTATTATTTTAGTGAATATTTCAATTATATGTAATTTTGTATAATAACAATATATTAATAACAATATAATTTAAATATTAATTAAAATAATATATGACGTATAATAAAATTACAACAATAGATCAAATAAGTACAACAATCAATTGATCAACATTCATTTACAGCATTTGATTACAATGTGACAATGTTTAACAAATATAACGGCGTTACAGATAAAGGTGTCAAGCAGGCCTGTCCAAACCTACTTGACAGTGGGTCAGGCTGGCTTTGCCCATTATAATATATTATATATTATATTTTTTTTTACCGCCACCGCCCCTACTCCTAAGGACCCAATTCCAGCCGTTTCCTGCCAACGGCTATAAATTAAAAAATTTTGGGACTTTTTTTTGTTTTTTTTCCCCTTCAAATATTGATGTTTTGAAATTATAACTATTATAATATTGATGTTTTGAAATTATATAAACTATAATATATTTTTTGTTATAGTATTTATAATAAATAAATATTTTGGACGTGAAGCACGTGTTGGGTTGGTAGAAAGTCAGCCTTATCTTTTACATGGAAAATAACAACAAAAATTTAATTGTTGAAGTAAGATGATATGCCCCAGTATGTATTTAGGCTTATTCGAGACAGAGACTTCGAAGGAAGAAATAGAATACTATGTTGGCTAAAATATGGTGTAAAGGCATTCCAAGTAAGGTTTCATCATTCATATGGAAGGCGGCTCAAAATAGAATCCCTACTCGAGATAATCTAGTAAAAAGAGGCATTATTAATGGTGATTGCGAAAAAAAGTGCATATTTTGTTCACATCCATTAGAAGATATCAACAATTTGATGTGCTCTTGCAAGTTTACCTATGATGTTTGGCGAAAATGTTTTGAATGGCTAGGTTTTCAAATGGTGGGATGCAACAATTTTAGGAATCATTTTTTTCAGTTTCTCGAACTTCGTAATGGGAAGGGTGATAAAAATATGTTCAATATTATTTGGCAATGCGCGTGTTGGAGCATATGGAAATCTAGGAACAATGTTATTTTCCAAGGGATCAAGCCGGAAGCTGATAAGATCATCGAAGGAATAAAGCTTAGTACATGGAAATGGATTAAATCGCACTTTTATTCATTATTCACTTACTCTTTTCATGATTGGTGTATTAATCCAAGTTTATGCTTCTCATCAACGGTTTAAATAGATTGAAGTTGTAAGGGATTCGAGTACCCCTTGTACTCGATTATTTATGAATATAATATTAATTTGACCTTTCAAAAGAAAAAAAAACTCAAAATTGGATCAACATACAGTTTTAAGTTCAGTTTTAAATTTATTGGTAGTGTGTGTCTACTGGACTGGCTCACCATCAATATAACTCAATCAATTTGAGTTGTATTGAAATTAGTAAAATTGTGGCTACAATTAATTTGTCATATTTTACATAATTATATACTTCCTCTAGTAGCATCCCCTTCGATCCTTCTTGTAACTGTCGCCACTTGAGTTCACAACCACCGGAACTTGAGAAACCTCATCCAATATATTACTTATTATTTAAATTTTGTGATTAGAACATTTATAATGTTATATTATTTAGATTTAATTTATTAGTTGTCTTATTTTATTAGGTATTTAAGGTAAAGTAGAACTCTATTCTTTAATAAATTAAATAGTGTTATAATACTAAAAGATTTCTAGTTCCAATTAATTCTAAATTTGATTAAGGGTCATTTAACTCACTACTTTAATTAAATTCTACAAAGTGAGTGACCAATTACATAATAAATTTAATTCGCTCACTTTTTGAATCACACTTGAATTAGATTGTTTAGGGATTGACCTAAAATTTTCAATATTCATTTATTCAACATTGGAGTGGGTCCCTAATAACAGAACATGCTTTTAAGGTAATTGATAATTTAATTGATTCCTACCGCAAAATATTGAATTTTATATGATTAGCTATTCCATGAATGATAATCTATAATCTATAACTATAAATATTATAAAAGTGTGAATTTCTATGAGTGACTTACATTTCTAAACATTTTAGTTAAGATCAAAATAACTTTGTACTTTTAGTTTTAAATATATGCATGAACTTATAATTAATCTATACTCCTATAAATCTATATCTATATCTATACTTCTATAAAAGTATGGATAAATTTAGTTGTTTCTCCCCATTGTGAAATTACATTTTTGTCCTTACTTAATTGATATCTAATTATATTAATAATGTAATTATTATATTATAATAACTATTAAATTAAAAATTATCATGTCCATAACACTATTCAATTCAATGATAATAAATGATATCATTATAAATAAACCATTATGTCCATTCAATTATTCAATTGTAACATCCATTTTTATAATGAATCATATACACTAATATAAGAGAAGTTAACTAGACAAGAGCTCATAATAAATTAAATTAAAAGATACTATTATATTTATAGGCTTTATAATTTTTTTCTCAATTAATTAACTTATTCTAATTCTAATGTTAAAGTGGAGCTAGGAAGGAATTCTACGATTCCAGTAGGAATTAAGATCTCTTCACTTCCACTAGGCCGATACATAGTTCCGGAATTTCTATGTGAATCAAGATCAATTTTCCGATTGAACGGAATGTCACACAAAGTTAAGAAAGTTATGGTGCTTGCCATGTTTTTTTTTGAATTTAAGGTAGAAGATAATCACTAACCAATATCATCATAACTAAAAGTCTTTAACAAAAGACCTCTTCATTTCCTACGGTTACTTCCTATAAATTAAATCCCTCCATCTTTCCAACTATTCATAATTCCCTCACAAAGAGAGATAAAAACTGAAAACCGTTTTTCTTAATGTTTATCTATAAAATTTTTCTAGCTCACACATAAAAGCTCACCTCTAACTTTTCTATTCAACAAAATCATTTCATCAATTTTTCAAGAGTATTTTAATTAAGAAGTTAGCTTGTAGACCTAAAATTCCGTTTTATTTTGAAAGATTTCACCTAGCATCAGATATGGATATACGGGTCTAACCCGTGATTCTCCCCGTTTAATAACTTATTATGAAAAAGAATAACTGAAATTATTTGTATGAAAACAATAAAATTTATTAAATTTTCTTACAACTCATATGTTATTCCTATATTAAATTTTCAATTGTAATTAAGTTACAATTCCTATATTTTGAGTTGCAGGATCTGGAATTCAGGCTCATAGTAATTACGTGAATTTTTTCAAAATTTAATACAAAAAAAATAATTAAATCAAAAAATATTACCTTTTCAATTTTAATTCAAAAACTAGTACAAAGGACCAATTGAATTGGTTGCTTTTGAACAAGCCAATCGTATTGGCTTGTTCTCAGGTTGGCCCCACCTGCGATTTATGCAATTTAAGACATTGAAGAGACAAAGACATTGAAAGACATTGAAGAGACAAAGCCATGAGACAAAGCCATGACAAAGCTGACAAAGACATGACAGAACAAGCCAAATGCATTGGCTTGTTCAGAACCCACCATATTTATTGGCTTGTTCTTGTTACCTAACTTATTTTTTTTGAACGGTTCTTTCTCAATTCTTCAACATTTGCTCAAATCCTCTCTCAATTACATATCATTTTCTTATTCCAAAACCTATCAGGTAAAATTAAATTTATTGTATTAAATAATTTATTTTATCGTAATTTTATTATGTTATTTATTATTTTCTGAATTATGATTTAGTTATGCATTTAATATGTTAATTTTATAATATTTTAGACTAATTAGATAATTTATGTCACTTATTAGTTTAGTGATTATTTTACTTATAGGTATTCTTGCATTTTTAATATTTATGCTTTTAGAATATCGTATAATGCTTTATGATATTTTAGATTAGTTAGATAATTGCATATGGGACAACAAATTATTTTTCAAAAATAGATAGATCATAATCATAAACCACTTACATTAGCATATACACAAGTTGGATCGGAATGAAAAAAGTTTGCTGATTTGCTCTAATCAATATTAGCGAATAAGACTCAGACTCTGAGGGGTCCTTTATTTTTTTACTAAGCGATTTGAACTTCAAAAAAGAGAACATTTCCTTCTTAGCTAGAGGTTTATGGAATTATTTGGGGGCTGCAGTTTAAAAGAATATTAAAAATGAAGAAAAATGTATGACAAAGAGTATATGACAATGATGTGGCAGTTGGCAAGGGTGGTTCCATACGTGCCTTACTTTTTTTTCCTAAAAGTTAGCTCACTTCCAAACTTCCAATTACATCAAATTCTTAAATAAATAAAAAGCATAACACTTCTTTTTCAATTCAGTTATTGTTAAAGCCATACACGTTCCACCATTTCCCAGCCCCTTTTATTAAAAAATGGTGAATTTCATTCAACGAATTTCATGGTTGATATGAAATATGATGAAAAACTATATAATACTTAACTTAGTTAAATGTTGATTTAAACACTTATTTATCTTCACAAAAATTATTTATTAATATACTGTTTGCAAATTAATACCTTACAGAAGTTAATCAATTTATAGGGACAAATCTTCTGATCACTATGGTATAAGTTTCTAGGGATAATTTGTTATTCACACTAAAAGTTTTCGTAAAATATTTAGTGACGAATTTCAGCATTGTCACTATATCAATTAGTTTTAGTGACGACTATCATTTCCCGCCATCATAAAAAAATGGCGCCAAATATATAGTGATGAAAATTAATGACAAGAAAATATTGTCACTAATGATCACTACATTTAATTATTAGTGACAACTATAAATATTGTCACTAAAATTATATTTTTAGTGATGAAATTTGTATTATCACTATAAATGTCGTCACTAAAAACCATTTATTTTGTAGTGTAAAGTTATTTTAGACTAGTTAGATAATTTATCGTAACTTTATTATACATCTTCTATTACTTTAGTGAATATTTCAATTATATGTTAGTATTCACCTCGACTAAAATTGTTCAAGATATGTATTGACAAATGCCTACACTAGTTTAATGGACAAATTGCACATACGAAACAATTAAATGCAACTGAAATAATTTTGTAATTTTGTATAATAACAACATATTAATGATTTATCTTTTAATTCAGGATGGCTAGTACTAGTGGTAGTGGCCGTGGATATGCTATTTACGGCCCTAGTGATCGGAGTGTCTTGCATGAGCAGGACAATCATAGATGTGAGGATGTCCTGGTCCATCCGGATGATTACTTATTATTACGTACACGACGGGCGGATAGTCACATCTTCAGAACCGCATATCGCAGAGCTCCACATCTCCGGGTCCTACAAAAGCTTAATGAGATGGGTTTTTATCGCATTTACAAGATGAGTAGATTGGATAACGACTTAGGGCTCATTAGTGCACTTGTAGAGAGATGGCGCCCAGAAACCAATACGTTTCATTTTCGAACTAGGGAGGCTACTGTTACTCTCCAAGATGTTGCTATATTGTGGGGTTTACATGTTGATGGTCTTCCAGTGATTGGACAAGATCATTGCATTACATTGGAAGCTCATCAGGATAGGATTTTCCGTCTTCTCGACATGACGACAGTCAGACGTGATTTTGATGGAACAAAATTAAAAATTGAGAGAATCGTTCGTCATGTGAGCGCAGACGATACACAGATCACAGACGCTTCTGATGAAGCTAGTGTCGATAGAATTGCTAGATGTTGGGCACTTTTGATGATAGCCCTGATGTGTCCCGACACCACCGGAGATGTGATCGCATGTTTCTGGATCAAGTTGCTAGAAGACATCCCCGCAATCGGAACGTATAGTTGGGGGAGTGCCATATTGGCAAACTTATATCGGAACCTCTCGTTGGCATGCCAAAAGGGAAAAAAGGTTATCGCAGGTCCTATGAACTTACTACAGGTATGATACATTTTAGTTATAGTATGTTTTAGTTTTACTATAATAATTCATATTTGTAAGGTTGACGTATTTCTTTTAATTTATAACAGATTTGGGCTTGGTCAAGGATAGGTAATGTGAGGCCCAATGGACTTCCTCATAATATGCCGGGAATTGATGACAACGGCATAGCACGAGCTCCGTATGGTGTACGGTAAGTTAGTTATATATCTATTATAATTTTGTTATTTTAAATATTATTATTTAATTTTTAATAAAATGAGTTTCACTTACTTAATTATGTTATTCTAATAAAATAAGTTTTACTTAATTCTATTATTCATTTTTTAAGGTGGCATCCGCCTAGATCACGACGATATGTTGCTGCTAACAATCTCCCGGGACTGAGAGAGCAGCTTGACCTCATGTCCTCGGATCAAGTGAGTCTTAAATTATGAAAACATTATGTTATTTTGAGTTAAATAATATGTATTTAATATTAATAATATTCTATTATATTGTTTTATTTCAGTTTGACTGGACTCCGTATAGGTTTGACGATCCCGACATTGCAGAACTACCTTTACAGTGTTTGAATTGGAATGTGTGGACATCATCAGCCCTTTGATATGTTTCTACATTGTGGAGTATTATCGTCCTGAACGAGTTATGCGGCAGTTCGGGATGATACAAACTATTCCGAGATCAGTAGGACGCGTTACAAGACTTGATCGTCGGGGGAGAGATGGCACAAACTGGATGCATAAGTACCGTGATGAAATTGCAATATGGCAACTACAAGAACAACATGTCTTAGATGGAGTTGCAGGTGCGGGCACGGTATCGGAGTACGAGCAATGGTATGATTACATTACTCGTCGTTATATATCTCGGACTCTAAATTGGATGAGAAACGAATATCAGACTGGGACGGGTCCTGTTTTTGAAAATGTGGTTAGTATTTTACATATAAGGTTCATCGTTTATTTTGATAATTTTAAATAAAGTTGCTAATAATTTAAAATATTTTTTCAGCGTTATAAAGTTCAAGATGTAACTTAAATCCTTCACGAAATTCCTCGGAGCCTCAGTAGTGTTGGCGACCGAATAAAATCAGGTCTTACTCGTGTTGTTAATCTAGTGACATGTAACAGAGCTAACGATACAGTACGTCCATCGCATGAAAATAGAAGAAGAAGTCGTAGCGATGTGGAAGAGGATTTCGCAGAAGATGGTGATCGACAAAGAAGTCGTGTCGACCCCACTTTTGAGTCACAATCACAAATAGGCTACATCACCCCCAATGTTCAGTGGTAAAATCAGGATTATGGAGGTTCTGGCACTTCATATGGAGGAGACTACACGGGAGAATACAGACTAGGATCACAAGATACATTAATATCTTTAGACATGTTATTTGATCCACCAGAGTCATCTCACCAGCAAAATGTTTCTCCTATACCATTTACTTTGGATTTGAATAGTCCTCCACCTCCTGAAGATCAAACTCAAGAGGGTCCTCCAGCTCCCAGGCGGACTCAAAGGATAACTCATCCCCCGGAGTGTTTTACAGCGCAACAACGCCGTATAAACTATTAGATATGTTTTTTGTAAATATTTTGTAAACATTATTTGAATTTTTGTTGATTAATAAACGTGTTTAATTTTTGACTACAATGCCAAATTTCTGACTACATCATTCAATTACTCAAAGTTCAATTACATCATTCAAAATACAACATTCGATTACAAGATACTCAAATCTGACTACAACATTCAAAATACAACATTCAATGACATTCAAAATACAACATTCAAAGTTCAATTTCTGACTACAACATTCAAAATACAACATTCAATGAAATTACTCAAATCTACTCGTCCATCTCATTTCGAATTCTCCTACTCCGACTTCTGCCAACGAGCCGGGCCTTCTTAGAGTAAGGGTCGTGGACAAGCTCCCAGTTTGGGGTATCCCAATAATACATATCATGCAATGGATGAAATTGCACTTCATATGTTTTGATATACGAATCAACTTCATAATATTGTTTAACAAGCATTACTGACCTTAACTTCATTGATTTGCATAAGGCAATGGCGTGTGAACATGGAATTCCAAGTGCCGTCCATTGTCCACATGAACAATTTTGTTGTTTGAGATCCACTGCATATCGTCGAGCACGGCTATGATATTGGCTGGTTCTAAAAACTTGTCCAGTTTTGTTATCCATGGAAAATTTCTTCACTATGTGGCTATTGGAGGTGTCTGCTTCAATCTTGTAGAGTTCAGCGGCTTTTCTTGTCAAGGGCCCTACACTTTTCATTTTTATGCCATCTTTCGCTCGTTTATAAAAGTACAAGGAAAATTTATGGAATGTAAATTCCACTATAGCTGCAGGTGGAAGATGTCGAGCCCTTTTCATCACATTGTTAAAGCTCTCCCCAATGTTGGTGGTCATAATCCCTTCACGCAGTCCTCCGTCATATGATAATGTCCATTTTTCCTTGTCAATTCTATCCAACCAGTCTCCCGCCTCTGCATTTAATGCACGTATCCTTTGCATTTCAACCTCAAATTTTTCGACGCTGTGAGCATTTCCTGCATTTGAGCATAGTTGTTTCAATGCTTGGTTTTTGAACTTTGTGTTAAAGTTTGAAACCAAATGCCGCAGACAGTATCGATGGGCTCCTAATGGAGCACAAAATGCAGGCACTTCATTTGCTCCATTCAATATTCCATGGTGACGATCAGAAATAAGACACACGCCAGACGATGGTGGAATAAAATAGTGGTTGAGACACCGTAGAAACCAAAACCAAGATTCATTCGTCTCATTATCGACGATTGCAAATGCAAGAGGTAAGATGTTGTCATTTCCATCTAAAGTACATGCAATTAACAACTTACCATTGTAGCGCATAAAGGTGTGTTCCGTCTACACATATCACCCTTCGGCAATGTTGAAATGCATCTATGCATGGCCTAAACGCCCAAAACACATACTTTAACACTTTTGGATTTTCATTTGGGTTTTGGTTTTTGTGTTTCCATTCGATAACTGTGTAAGGATTCCATTTCTTGATTGCCCCCAAAAGCATAGGTAACAATTTAACAGAATCCTCCCAAGTACCGTATACTAGCTACACGATGCAAACTATACCAGGCTTTGTCATACTTGATCTTGCATTTCCATTTTTGTTCTACAAGCACTTGAATTTGACCGATTTCAAATGCTGAATTTCTCTCTACGTATGGTATCAGTTCATTGGCGACCAAATTCATGTCCAGGTTAGGGTGTTTGTTTCTCACATCGTCGAACAAACATGTGTGTCGCGCATATAACTTTGAAATCTTCCACATTTGTAAAATTTGGTTTAAATATGCTCGCAGAAAAAATCCACATTCTTCATCGCTGTTTTTGTGTTTGCATTCCACCTTCCACTTGGTCTTTTGTACTGATCACCACTTTATACTCACAGTGTGTGTGTTATGTGGTAATCTTTTACAGCTTGTTGCAGACTTTTCTTATTTTCGAATAACATACCCACACTAAGTTTGCCTATCCTATAATCGTAAGTCATTTCTCTTGTTGCTACTGCACCTTGAAGATCAACTGATTCTTCATCTTCAGAATCGTTTGTGGAATAAAATGGGAGAACTCGGTGGTATCTTTCTTCTCCAATTGTGGCAGGAACACCGTCCCCCTCAATTTCAACATCAAGTTCATCATCAAAATCCTCATCAATTTCCTCATCAAATTCCTCATCATCGGTTGGTATGTAATTAATTTCATCATCTGAAGATGAGTAGTAGTGCGCAACTGATAATGGAACATTTACATTATCCTCATCCAAGCGGTCAAAATGAGGTTGTGCCGAACTACTTGTTCCTCCGTGCTGAGCAAAATGATCACTGTAGTTCAATGACGAATGAGTAGGCAAATCTTCGTTTGTGCATATCTGTGTAGAAGGACCTATGTGCATAAAAATAAACATTCAAAAAAAGTATGATTCAAATTAAGCATGATATATATGTATATATATAAGTATGATAATGATAAAATAAATACCTGCATTCACATCAGGAAAATCGGGTAACAATGGTTGTGAATCAAATGTTGGGAACTGATTTTGAGTTGACGTCAATGGCAGCGAATAAGGAACCTGATATTGGCTTATTTGTTTCTCAATGTAAAGCTCCAATGTAGCAAACTCATTTTCAGGATCCAAAAAATAACCCAAATCATCATCGTCATTAATCGCGACTAAATTTTCTATCACACCCCTTGCACTCTGGTGACTGATTTTGATATATACCTTGATCGAGTATTGATTCGGATCAATTTTCGTCCTACGGTATAATTTTGTAACTAAATCAACAAAGTTGATCGACCTAGGAATTTTCAACATAGTGGTAGGACGTACACTACTATATCTTAAACAATTCGATTCTTCAACAATCGAACCATCCGAATATATAATGAGTTCAACAGAGTTCGATCTCGACATTTCTGCAAAAAATTCATAATTTATACAACTATCAAATAAATCATATTTAAAATTCAAACTTATAGTAGAAATTAAACTATGAATGAACATAAATTATACAACATTTAAATAAATTAATTGTATAAATTTAACAAGCCATGCATATTAATTTAACAAGCCATGCATATTAATTATACAAAAAATCAGTACTGTTTTAGGTGAAAATGATATTAATTGAAAAATGAAAATATGCATGGGCGAACCAAGCCATGCATATTAATTATTTGAAAAACTGCAAATTAGGTTTGCGAAATACTAAAACTGGGTTATCCCATTATTTTATTATTTAGTATGACTAAAAGAAGAGGGATTAAGTAATGCATAAATAGCTTATTTATGCTACAAGTTATTAATGTCACTTAAATGAGAATAATAAATGAAAATGATTAGCCAAACAACAACATGTGATAAATGATTAGACAAAATAAAACTTCCCTGGAATGCACAAGTAACTATACAACTTCCATTTTTATATTTTTTTCCTTAGTCTAATACTCATTTACTCATAAAAGCAAACAAATTACAAAAAAATATATATTTTAATAATCAATTAAATCTCTATACCCCTGATCTTTATTTTCTCCTCACCATATATACCTCTTTTTACTGCTTAATATATTCAGATAAATTTAAAATTTAAAATTTACATGAAATATTAAATTGAATTAGTTGAACGAGAATCAAAACTCGTCTTGTGTAAATTGTAATATAAAAATTAAAAACAAGTTATAATATTCATTGGGCTGTGTATATTTTTATAAGACAGCTAAATAATCAGTCTGGTGGATAGTTGCGATCCCATTATATTAAATATTTCACAAGAAAAAATAATATTAAATTAAATAATAAGAAAAATAATCAATTACCTGGGCAATAGGGAGGGATTATTGATCAAGAAAGAAATCCAAAGGAACTCGAATTTTTTTTTGGAGTGGTTTTTATGAGCAAAAAGAAAAAAATTGATTCTTAAATTTTTTTGGAGTTTTTTTATGATCAAAAATAAAAAAATGGATTTTAAATTATTTGAATGTTTTTTGTGCACTAAACAAAGTAAATATAGGTGAGATTTCACGGACTTCCAAGTCCGTGACTGACTAGTAAAAAATTCCGTGACTGACTAGTAAAAAATCCGTGATTCCACTTTTTGACCAAAGTTAGAACAAACCAATAAGATTGGCTTGTTCAGAACAAGCCAATGGCATTGGTTTGTTCAGAAACAACCAATCCAATTGGTCATTTGTACTAGTTTTTGAATTAAAATTGAAAATTTAACATTTTTTGATTTAATTTTTATTTTTGTATTAAATTTTGAAAAAATTCTAATTACGTAAGGAGATATGCATGTGATTCTTTCTTTTTTTGATTAAATGGGGTAAGATGTTTCATTTGCATGATAGCTTTAATTCAGTGTGATTCTCTTGTTTGCAGATTGCAATTACAGGAAAAGGCTTTTTAGAGCTTCTGAGATTGCAACAGAGTTGATCATGAGTAATATTCTTCGGGTTGGGAAGGTCAGCCTTATGAGTGCACTTTTCGCTTTTCTGATGTTGGATAAACACAAATAAATCTCTTCTCCGCTGTTTCCTGTGCTGGTACGTCATTTTAATCCCGGTCCCGTATATTGGAATTTCACAAAGATTTATTCCATAGTTTAATTCGAACTTTAACTTTTTTGGACTTTCATGACTTTTTCTCAAATTTTGCACTTCTTTGTAAGTTTTTCCGAAGCTGATTGAGTGATGTTTCTACCCGCTTCACGTCCTCTCTTTTTTACTACTTTGAAGTTGTATTGCTATCGTAATAATTCGAAGAAGAAGATTCAAAGACCAGCACACTTTGAAAAGTAAAAGAAAGGACTTAGACAACTGCTAAGTTTCGGATCAATGGAATCCTTTAACTTCCAAAAGTTCAGGAAGGGCACCAAAAATGAAGTGATGAGCTCCTTAGAATCGAAAAGGCTGAGAATCCAACGAGAATTGTATATTGCTTTGGAATCATTCTCTTAATTAATGATAAATGATAGTTTTATATAATATACATATAATTATTTTCAGGCTTAACAATAAAAAATTACATTTAATTTTTTTGAAATGAACATTAGTCCTAACAAATTTTCCTAAAGGAAAGTGTATCCATAATCCTTATAAACACTGTTTGATTATACTAATAATTGTCTTATAAATATATTCGATAAAATAAGCGAACTTGTTGAAAATATTACAAAAACTAAATTGATTGAATGAACATTTAAAAATAAACACTGTTTATTCTTGATAGAATTATGTATTATGTATGAGTATAATTATTTAGTATGTACTATTATACTTTAACATTTATCTACATGGAAAATTATTTTTGTTTGGAATTTTCAAGTTGATATATTGTGTCAGCCTATTAGTTATTGTTAATATTTGTATATAAATTATTTAATAATATTAAACATGGTAGTTGTCTAAAACACATTTTTATCTGAAGTTTAAAACTAATTATAACTATTATCAACAATCAATAAAAAAGTTCTAAATAAATGATCTATATACAAAAATACAATTAATTAGTTCTTCCTATAGAAGATTAATGATAATTAACTCTATAAATTTAAGCATTGAGTGTTTTCTAATAGAAAAGTTGGTAGAATGAATTTTTTAAATTGAGAAATAGTATTATCATGAGTTTGTTGGATTTAAGATATTATTTTAAAGTAGCTTTAGTGAATTTCTTGTAGAGGTGTCAAGCAGGCCGGTCAACGGCCTGCTTGACACCAAGGCCGGCCTGTTAAGGCCGGGCAGGCCGGTTTCGGCCTGCCCCTTAAGGCCAACCGGCCTTAAGGGGCCGGCCTTAACCGGCCATGGCCGGCCCATCCCATGAAGGGAATGGGCCGGCCATAGCCCATTATAAAAAAAAAGTATTTTTTTAATATAATTTTTTTTATTTATTATATAAATATTATACTATTTAAAATAAATATTTAAAATTATAAATTTATTATACAAAGTTATATATTTGAAATAATTATATACTGATTATCGATAAATTATATACTAATTTCATAATTATATAATTTAACTAAATAATATTAATATTTATAATATTTTTTGTAGCCATATATTATTATATGTATTAAATAAAAGCAGATAATCAGAATGAAACGAAAATTATCAAAATCAAAGCAGATATATAAAAATTATGAATAAATAATTTGTATAAACACAAAAATTATTTCATTGTAATAATTTGTATAAACACAAAAAATCAATTTGATTATTTTAAAAATGGAAATAGAAAAAAAAACCAAATAAATAAAGGAAAAGAAAAAGAAAAAACAAAAAAAAAACAATAAAAAAAAATTAAAGGCAGGCCTGTTGGCCGGCCTGCCACAGGCCATTTCGGCCTGTTGGCCGAAATGGCCTGCCAGGCCTTAAGGGGCCGGCCTGGGCTCCTTAAGGCCTGGCCGGCTAGGCTTAGGGGGCCAGGCCGGCCTGGCCCCCTAAGAGGGTGGGCCCTAACGGGCCGGCCGGTTCCGGCCTGTTAGGGCCATTTTGACACCTATAATTTCCTGTTGATGATTACAAAAACGTTTATACTACTCTAATTCACTCAATATTCTCAATTAATAATATTCTTAACCAAAATAAAATTGTAGTCTAACGTGTTATACATAGTTCAACTATAGCTTGAATAATATTGTCAACCGTGTTATATTGTCAACCATTCAGTCTAAATATTAGTTAATATATTTAGACTTTTAAATTATACTTTTAATTAGACTTTTATAAAATGTTTATCTCTAGCTTTAAGAGGTCATTCAATTTGATTAAAAATGAGATGCCTTTTTATTTACTCATTGATCATGTAAGAAAGTGTTGAATTTAATATGTACTAATTTCAATTAAATAGTTGAGAATGAAATGCCATAGTTTTAATTTGATTAAAGTATTAAAGATTACTTAAGTAAAGGCAATCATGTCATTTCACAATTGAAAGAAACAAATATGATTATAGAAAAACCGTCATACTACTTGTAATGTACTCAATATTCTCAATTAATTATATCCTTAACTAAATAAAATTGTATCCTAAATCATAACGTGTTATATATAGTTAAACTCTAGCCTGAAGAATATTGTCAACTAATGAGCTTTAAGTTACTAATAATTATAATTCTCAAAATCTAAATTGTATTTTCCACATCTACTACACCTTAACTTATGTGTTTTAATGTTATCTTTTTTTCCTTTTGATTTTACACAATTATTATTTCAATAGTAAATTTCTCAAGAGTATTAGTATTTGGTAATAACATGTAATACACGTAAAAGATGCTGTAATTTATCTCTATCTTCAATTCAATTTGTATGATTGAAATCACTAAAAGACCTTTTCAATTATTATCAAGCATTTTAGAGCTTCTGGATTATAAAAGGTTTTCAATTTATATATTTTGTTATCCACTACCCAAGATATTGATAAACTTGTAGACACATAATCTCAATATTGTTAAAATGAATATCCATTATTGTAGATCTATTAAAATAATGAATATCCTAAAATTGGTGCATAACTGAAGATTATTACCAAGTTGTAGCTTTCAAGAATAAAAAAGAATAATAAGTACAAATAATAGTAATATATAAAAAAAATATTAAAGGGGAGTGAAAATAGAAGAAAGTCTACCAACACAATTTCTTTAAAAAATATTTGAGTCAAATGCAATTTTAGTGTATTGAATTATTTTTTTTGTTATTTAAATGGTAATTTGTTTTTCATTTTATTTAGATATAACAATCGACTTAAAAATAAGTATTTTAATTTTTTTTAAATTTTGAATTATCTTTAATCATTTTAAAATCACATGATTTTACGTGCAACGCACGTAGTTTTTCCTAGTATATATCAAATATGTGCAATGTATGTAATTATTATGTGCATAATTTATAATATTAATATCAGATCAAACTTGTGCAATGTATATCATCACTTAAATAATTAAGTCAGCTTATATAGTTGGAGTTGGTACTTGAGGGGAAAACTTTCAAAGATATTCGGCTGGCTAGCGAAGGAAGAACATTCAATACTTCCACCCCTTCTCTGAAGCCAACAAACATATTACTTTTCAGAGAGTTGGAATCCTTTCAATGCTTACATAAATAAAAACAAGGGACGGAAATAAAAGTGATTTCATATGGATATTCGGGGATGAGAAGCGAAAAAACTCAATTGCTAAATGGAGGCGTTTTTTTCCTGATTGTGGGGAACTCATGGGATCGGAAGCAAATTTGTCGATGAAACTTGATTTTCCTATTCTCGAGGGGCTATGCATCAGATAGCTACGCTTCCAAACTCGGTAAGCAACGTATGCAGTAAAGTCAGTCATTACAAATTATTTGAGGCGTCCCTGACTTTATGGATCAAGTTCAACCATGCAAGTTCACAGACCTAGCTATTACATTTACTGTGCTGAATTTCAAAGTATTTTTTATTTGATTAAGTCTTTATGTCGATATTAATGCATTTGCTTTATTTATCTCCTTTGTTTTGTTGGTTAGCTTTCAATCTTTTATTTTTCTGCCGGTTGCTGTCTTCTATCGTTTATTTTACATAAATGATAAACATTGTTTTTTCCTCACGCACCTAGTTTTAGATCTTGCCACCCGATGCAATTTCCTCACTTTGCACCATCTTGTCTATCTGTCGCCACCAAGGCCATCACCTCCCATCCATCCCCAAATCCAGAACTAAATTGTTTTCATCCTCAAAACAATTTTCCAATTACATATCTGATCTGTCATGTTAAGAACTCGACACATTAGTTCTTCAACTTACAAATTTCATACAAACGTAGTCTTGTCGTCAAACTTCAATTAAAAACTTACTGAAATGCTCATTTACACGTGAAATTAAACTTTTACTTTATAAATTGTCACTAAAAGACACCTTTGTTATTTTTTCACAAAATGGTATCAAAGACTAAGATTTTACTGATGAAATAATCAATTACTATAGCACATTGTTATTTTATTTAACAAATGAGATCTAAAACAAGTACAGAACAATCAAACAAATGTTCGAGTAGTTATGAAAACGAGAACTTTGTCCTGAATGCACAGAAAAACGGTTTTAGACTATGGTCATAAGTTGATCTATATACCTATAAAAATTGAACAACTAAACGAGGAGATGAACGAGATATTACAGATCCTCCCAGATCTAATAAAATCAGCAAGAAATTTCAGATGAACGCATAAAATAGATGTGTCGCATTGGAATATCCAATAAGGACCACATTCGTGATACTTTTACGCCTATGCCCTTTTTACACCAGAAAGGCAATACAACGGAAATGTTGAGACCCAAAATGCAAGAAGATCGAATTAATGATATACTCAAAAGTATTAAGCAATGAAGGTATCAAGAGTTCTACCTGATTTACAATAATTAGGTGAATCTTTCTACCAATTTGGGATTGTGGATTTAGACTGTGTCTATCTAACAAGGTAACTGCAATTGTACCACCGTCGCTACCACCTATGGGAGGAAGTATCGCATCAAATGATCCTCCAGAGAATAGTTCAATGCGAGAAGGTAGGAATTTCCATACTAATGCGACCAAACCTTCGTTGGAATGAGATTTAGAGAAAATCCAGGAGAAGTCCCAAGAGAGTACTGAAAAATACAACATAGGCAAGATACAACATAGGCAAGGACAATGTCAAAACCCTTTCACCCTTATGCTACTATTTTTAATTTGTATATCATATGACCTTTGAAATACTGAATAATTAATCGATGAATGGGTGTGTGCCATGAAACTAGCAGTCACCACTCATGAACTCGATAAATAGAACTTTATCAGATTGGTGGAGTGAAGTTTAAATGGATCAATTAAGGTTGGATGAGACAATAGCACTACTCGATCAAACAAGAGGTTTTAGCCGGAAAATCTAAAAGCATATAGCAGAACGATTCAAAAGCTTGTCAAGGTTATTTCATCGAAGATGGTTACTGCGTTGAAAGTAATTCTGATAAGAGCAAAGAGAAAATGCAATATCTCTATGGTGTGGTAAGAAATATTTATGCAGTACATGAATATATTTATTGGTGTCAAAAGTCTTTTAGAGTTGAGTCCATCGGAAGTTGGGACACTGATGTTGTTCGCCGAGATTTGTAGCCATGCATGGCGAGAAATATTATATCTCTATTGTTAAATAAACTAAAAATATATTAACTCGTCAAATTAAATTAAATTACGAGTATAGACTAGAATGGTTTGCACTTTAATATTTTTATTGCTTATGAATTACCATCAAGTTAAATATTTCATCTACATAATAAAATCTAAAAGTTAGATTTTTTGTTTTATCAAGTTATCTTTAAACATATAAATTAACGAATTAATACTATAGTATACAAAAGGATTTAAATTAGAAAAAAAATTTGCCTATTTCAGTAATTTTCGTTATTAACTTCCATAATTTAAGTTCCATAATTATGTAATTTAACTTCCATAATTTAAATTTCCGTAATTTCTATTATTAACTTCCATAATTTAGATTTTCGTAATTTAACTTCCATAATTTAAATTTCTATTATTAACTTCCATAATTTAGATTTTCGTAATTTAACTTCCACAATTTAAATTTATGAAATATAATTTCAATCATTTAAATTTTTGTATAACTTCCATAATTTAAATTTATGTTATTTCCATAATTTCTATTATTAAATTCCATAATTTAAGTGTCCATAATTTAACTTCCATAATTTAAGTTTGCATAATTTCCATAATCTGAATATATTAAGGCTCTGTATGTTTGTCAAGGGAATGGAATCAAAATAGGAAATATAATTCCCAAAAATCAAATAACCTTGTTTGGCATTTTTTATTTGAGATTATGGAATGCAATCTAATTCCCAAAATATGGGAATTATCATCTCAAATAAGGGAATTACAATACCTTATTTATTGGAGGTAATGTGATTACCATATCAAGGTAATCATAAATACAATACTTTAATGCCCTTACTACCCCTATATCAATTATAATACAAAATCAACAAACATGTTATTTGTTTTTTCATTTCATTTATGTTATTATTTATGAAGAAATAGTTTCATATTTTTAATTTATTTAGAATATTTTTATTGTCAAAATAGATCGTAATTTCATTTTATTTGATATTTATTTATTGAATGAAATTGAAAAATTGCTATGCTGCTTTTGTGATAGTACTTTTGAAATGGTTGTTGGTCACATATGATTAATATATTTTATTTATTAACAATAATATGTTTCCGACTTAAAATAATTATCAATGCATTGATATATGAAACATCCATATATGTCTCAATTTTTTAAGAGTCAAACAATATGTAAATAAAAAATAAGCATGTCCAATTTAATTATTTTTTTTCTAAAAGAGGATAATGCAATTGAACCAAATTGATATCTTATTTACTTTTTATATTTAACCAAATTAAATATATATATGTGTGTATATATACACTTATGTATATATAATATCAAATATTTTACTATGGATGAAAATTTATAGTTAGATTATACAAATATGGTTTAAAATAAGGGTATTTAAGTCAAAGTCCTTAATTTTAGATTTCATTCTTTAGTATATATGTTTCAACCAAACATTAAAAAGGAAAAATATATATATATCCTTACCCAATTTTTTGTAGACAAACAAACACTATTAATGGAATCAGATTTCTAGTAATCAAATTACCAGAAATCTTATTCCCATTTTAGATTCCATTCCCTATCAAACAAACGGAGCCTAAAAGAATTTCGTAATTTGCCTATTTTAGTAATTTTCGTAATTAACTTCCATAATTTAGACTTCCGTAATTTAAGCTCCATAATTTTGTAATTTAACATCCATAATTTAAATTTCCGTAAATTCCATAATTTCTATTATTAACTTCCATAATTTAGATTCCGTAATTTAACTTCCATAAGTTAAATTTCTATAATTTCCATAATTGAAATTATTAACTTACATAATTTAAATTTATGAAATTTTAATTTCCATAATTTAAATTTCTATACTTTAACTTCCATAATTTAAGTTTCCGTAATTTTCATAATTTTTATTATTAAATTCCACAATTTAACTTCCAAAATTTAAGTTTCTGTAATTTTCATATTTTGAATAAATTAAAAGATTTTGGTAAATTGCCTATTTGAGTAATTTCTATAATAAATTTCCATAATTTAGATTTCCGTAATTTAACTTCCATAATTTAAATTTATGTAATTTTCATAATTTAGATTTCCGTAATTTAACTTGACAAAATATAATATGTGGTAACTTGCCTATTTGAATAATTTTCATAATTTAGATTTATGTAATTTAACTTCCATAATTTAAATTTCTGTAACTTAACTTCCATAATTTAAATTTTTATAATTTTTATTATTAATTTTCATAATTTAAATTTCTGTAATTTAACTTCCATAAATTAAATTTTTCCAATTTAACATCTATAATTTAAAGTTTTGTAATTACAAAAATTTATATTATTAAATTTCATAATTTAAATTTTCGTAATTTAACTTCCATAATTTAAGTTTGTGTAATTTCATAATTTGAATATATTAAAAGATTTTTTGTAACTTGCCTATTTCAGTAATTTTCGTAATTAACTATTGACATTATATTATTTCATAATTTATGAATTTGATCATCATTTTAGAACTTTATACAATATATTAATTTCTCATTATAAACATTTAATTCATTGTTGTTGACTTTATTATTATATATTATTTAACTATTAACTATTATTTATTAGCTTATTAAAATTATAATTAATTTGTATCACGACATTTGCGAAAAGGGTCTTTAATTTGATTCTCAAATAAAATTATTATGTTGAAACATTTCAAATTTGAACAAAATCATATCCTTTTTATAAATTATATTTAAATTAATATAGACCGTGCATTAGCACGGGTTACATGCTAGTATAATATTTATTCAACCATAACACCATAAATACGATTTTGATTTTCAATTTAGCAGGCTAATTAATTAAGGAAGGTTAAAATTAAAATCAGAAATTAACTATCATTAATTAACTTTGAAACCTTCCATATATTGCCGTTAGTATATACAAACAATTGTTGAAGGTATTTGGATTACAAGTACTATATATCTTCAATTCTATAAAATGGGTGTTTAATTGAACTTTTGATCTATCTGTCCTTATATATATAATTTAATGGCAAAATAGTTAAATAATAAATAATAAAAATATGTTATATATATCTATAATAAATATTTATATAAGAGTGAAAATAACAAATCATAATGATAAATCATTTAAGATGAGATTTAGTCAAACACCAATACAAGATAAATAATATAATATTTATTATAATAAAATTAAAACCCACGGCCTAACTCTAATATTTACCCTAATATTTTGTATTATAAATAATATTTATTCTAATAAATTTAAAACCACCATATAGATAATAAAATATTTATTCGAATAAAATCAAAACCCACGGCCTAACCTTAATATTTACCCTAATATTTTGTATATAATATAATATTTATGCAACCAAATCAGCATAAATACAATTTTGATTCTCAATTTAGCAAGCTAATTAATTAAGGACAGTTAAAATTAAAATCACTAATTAATTATCATTAATTAACTTTGAAACCTTTCATATATTGTCGTTAGTATATACAAATAATTGTTGAAGGTATTTGGATTTCAAGTACTATATATTTTCAATTCTATAAAATGGGTGTTTCTTTGAAATTTTGATCTACCTAATATGCCCTTATATAAATTACAATTTAATGGCAAAATAGTCAAATAATAAAAATATGTTATATATATCTCTAATAAAATATTATATTTATATAAGAGTGAAAATAACGAATCATAATAATAAATTAATTAAGATGAGCTTTAGTCAAACCCCAATACAAGATAGATAATATAATATTTATTCTAATAAAATTAAAACCCACGTCTTAACCCTAATATTTTGTATTATAATATAATACATATTCAACCAAATCACCATAAATACTATTTTTATTCTCAATATAGCAGGGTAATTAATTAATGAGGGTTAAATTAAAATCACTAATTAACTATCATTAATTAACTTTGAAACCATCCATATATTGCCGTTAGTATATACAGACAATTGTTAAAGGTATTTGCATTACAAGTTCAATATATCTTCAATTCTATAAAATTGGCATTTCTTTGAAATTTTGATCTACCTAATATGCCCTTATATAAATTAAAATTTAATGGCAAAATAGGCAAATAATAAATAATAAAAATATGTTATATATATCTATAATAAATATTTATATAAGAGTGAAAATAACAAATCATAACAATAAATCAATTAAAATGAGTTTAAGTCAAACACCAATACAAGATAGATAATATAATGTTTATTCTAATAAAATTATAACCCACGGCCTAACCCTAATATTTACCCTACTATTTTATATTATAATATAATATTTACTAATAAAATTAAAACCCACCATACAGATAATATTGCCAATTGCAGAATAGAATGGATTACTCCATAGATGCGAAAGCACAATCAACGATAATAAAAGTAAACATGATAGATAGACAAGAATTAAAAGAGATTAAAAAGATAAACTCAATAAAACCCGTTGTCGAAAGATCTCGTTGACAATCAATTCTCGAATCTTGTTCTTAAATCTCTAATCTTTACAATTAACCTCAGAAAAATAAAGTTCGAACTCTTAAACAATATTTGGAAGGGGTATTTATAACCAAAACTAAACATAAAATCCGAATGTAGGCCCCTGACTAAAGATTGGCGTTTGTTTAAACGCCAAAGAAACACGGCGTTCAAACGCCAGCTTGTGGCTTTAAACGGAGCTTCTTTTCGAAACCTCTTGTCTCGACGTTTTAGCGACGTTCTCGATTTCAGCCTATAATTGTGTATTCCATTTTGCAAATTAGATTTTTCCCTGCGACACTCAACAGTGATATTAAACGCATTTGTGGGATAAAAATATCATGCAAATCGATAGTATATGTGGTCGAATGAACGTCATAAATCGCATAAAAATGAGGTTTATCATTATGTTTATATAAGAGTGAAAATAACAAATCATAATAAAAAATCAATTAAGATGAGTTTTAGTCAAATACCAATGCAAGATAGATAATATAATATTTATTCAAATAAAATTAAGTCATACGGCCTAACCCTAACAGTTACCCTAAATATTTTGTAGTATAATATAATATTTATTCTAATAAAGTTAAAACCCACCATATAGATAATATTATTTATTCTAATAAAATCAAAACCCACGTCCTAACCCTAATATTTACCCTAAGATTTTGTATTATAATTAACCATATCACCATAAATACAATTTTTGATTTTCAATTGAGCAGGCTAATTAGTTGAGGGTTAAAATTAAAATCACTAATTAACTATCATTAATCAACTTTGAAACCTTCCATATATTGCCGTTAGTATATACAAACAATTGTTGAACGTATATGGATTACAAGTACTATATACGTTCAATTCTATAAAATGGGTGCTTCATTGAACTTTTGATTTATCTAATATGCCCATATATAAATTACAATTTAATGGCAAAATAGTCAAATAATAAATAATAAAAATATGTTATATATATCTATAATAAATATTTATATAAGCATGAAAATAACAAATCATAATAATAAATCAATTAGACGAGTTTTAGTCAAACACCAATACAATATAAATAATATAATATTTATTATAATAAAATTAAAACCCACGGCCTAACCCTAATATTTACCCTAATATATTATAATATAAAATAATATTCATTCTATTAAAATTAAAACCACCATATAGATAATATAATATTTATTCTAATAAAATCAAAACACACTGCCTAACCCTAATATTTGGTATTATAATATGATATTTATTCAACCAAATCAGCATAAATACAATTTTGATTCTCAATTTTCTAAGCTAAGTAATTAAGGAGGGTTTAAAATTAAAATCACTAATTAACTATCATTAATTAACTTTGAAACCTTTCATATATTGCCATTAGTATACACGAACAATTGTTGAAGGTATTTGGATTACAAGTACTATATATCTTCAATTCTATAAAATGGGGTTTCTTTGAAATTTTGATTTACCAAATATGCCCGTATATAAATTACAATTTAATGGCAAAATATTCAAATAACAAATAATAAAAATATGTTATATATATATATAATAAAAATATTATATTTATATAAGAGTGAAAATAACAAATCATAATAATAAATCAATTAAGATGACTTTTACTCAAACACCAATACAAGATAGGTAATATAATATTTATTTTAATAAAATTAAAACACACGGTCTAACCCTAATATTTACCCTAATATTTTGTATTATAATATACTATTTATTATCTAATAAAATTAAAACCACGGCCTAACCTAATATTTACCCTAACATTTTGTATTATAATATAATATTTATTCAATCAAATCACCATAAATACAATTTTGATTCTCAATTTAGCAGGCTAATTGATTGAGGGTTAAAATTAAAATCACTAATTAATTATCATTAATTAACTTTGAATCCTTCCATATATTGTCATTGTCACGCCCCGAGCCCGAGACCATGACAACCGTCGCAAGTTTATGAGAACATCTCAATAACCTGCAAGGCTCCCTTAACAATAACCTTGGTATAGAGCATCTATACCTAAACGATACAAAAATCTTAAGTACAAAAAGAAATTACTCCATAAAAGGGTTCCCGTCTTAATCGTCTTACAAGCTAATGAAACTACTACTAATCGAATCTCCAAATACAAAACATTTAAATATGCTCGAAAAAAATTCTAATAAAGAGAAACTAAAATAGAGTCTAGTTAAACTATGAAATAAGTTCCTCTAGAAACACCCATCCAAACCACCGGCTTTTCTTCTACTAAGCCCCGATATCTGAAAAAGTTTTAATAAAATGGAATGAGCTCGACGGCCCAGTAAGTAACACCATCACTCAACCAGCCGGATCAAGCAAGCCAAGTTAAAAATATAGTTTTACCTTTCGAATGCATAAATAACAAAAATAGCACATGAGTTTGCAAAAACAAACCATTTAAAAGAGCAGTTTATGAAAACACGTTTTAAGAAAAATACCACCAAATCTCCATATACAAAAATCACCACGTAAAACCAACATATAAGCCAAACATGGTTAGGGACAGGCTTAACCCCCTGTCTTAGGTCTTGTGCAGGCATAACCCCCTTGCACTGGGTCCTGGTATAGGCATAACCCTCCTATACTGGGTCCTGGTATAGGCACAACCCCCCTATACTGGATCACTAACCAACCTCACACGGTCTCGGCTCTACATTTCCTATTCCGGAATAGTCAACGATGTAATGGCCTCACAATGGGTTTTAAAAACCACCACCAAAGTAATCACGTTTTCCAAAAACCACGTTTGCATCACCATTAAAAATCATAACTCGTTTTTCAAAAACAATTTTCTGAAAACATACTTTTCTCCACGTATTTTTTAGAAACATAAAAACGGTTGAACTTTATCAAAAACCATACATATATACACTTGCACGATCCAAGTTTTCAAATCACACACCCACACCAAAACGATTACATATATATATAATTTTTATATAACTAGAAGAGTGAAAAGTCACTTACCTCGGTTAACTCGACCCTAGGCAAACTTATGCTCTTGCTACGAATTCCTTGGTCCGTCTCCACTCGAATCTAATTAATTCGGATATTATATTAATACTTATTGAATACCAAGTAGCGCGACTTAATCCTTAATATGGAATATGAACCTATTGTTAATCTATATATGTATTCGAAATAGGTACACTGAAATCAACCTCCTAATCAGACTATATCATAATCCAACTTTCTTTACCTTTAATTCCTTCGAATTGCTCAACTGATTCCAAATAGCAGTGAGACTATCTTTACCCAAACAAAATTCATCAATGTTCCACTAAGCCACTTTCCGTATTAATATTACCATCATTTATTTTCAAAACTAGGCCACAATATTTTATCATGATTATTAAGTTATCAATTCCGTGAACTATCTGACCGCTTCACTTAGTTTATGTAATAGGCCACCAACTTATAATTGTAATTTGTACATGAGACTTTAATTAATGCCCAACAATTCACATGCAAATTTTATTGGAAGAGAATTGAAAGCAGAATCAATCCATAACCCAGTATCCTAAGTAGGGGTGGCAAATGAGTGGATCGGATCGGATTTGGGTTGGGTCCAATTGGGTTTGTAAAAAAGTTAAGTTGAAACCAACATGACACCAAAATGTCTTTTCAATATGAATTGGGTCCTTATTGGTTTTGATTGGTTCCAAATGGTTCTTGTACAAAGATCCATTTAGGAACCATAAAGGATCCAAAATAGGAGGTTGGTGACTTATGGATCCAACACAATGCAAACATTTCTATACTAATCACTAATCTTTTTTTCTTGTTCACCAACTAATCCAATATAATGCAAATAATTTTTTTTTTCTTGTTCACTAACTAACTTATTACATTATATTTTTATAATTTTCTTATAAAAATTTCAATCATATTATACTAATGTAATAATTTATATGTAAAATATATTATTAACTAATATATTTTAATTTATAACGAAAAAATTAATGTAGAGAAATTAAAGATATAATTTTTTTTTTCGGTTAAAAAAATTAAAAATATAATTTTTTTTCGGTTACAGAAATTAAAGATATATTAATTGATACTAAGTTATAATTTATGTTACTATTTAAAAGTTCGTCGGTTCAGAATAGAGGTGTAAACGAGCAGAGCTTGACATTTTTTCGAACTCGTCGAGCCCAAAATTTTCGAGCTCGGGCTCGAGCTCGTCGAGCCCAAAATTTTCGAGCTTGGACTCGAGCTCGTGAGCATGGGTTCGAGCTCGAGTCTGATTCGAGCCGAGCCCAAAATTTTCAAGCTCGGACTCGAGCTCGTGAGCATGGATTCGAGCTCGAGCCCGAACTCGAGCCGAGCCCAAAATTTTCGAGCTCGGACTCGAGCTCGTGAGCATGGGTTCGAGCTCGAGTTGAGCCCAAGCTCACGAGCTCGAGCCCAAACTCGAGCCGAGCCCAAAATTTTTGAGTTCGGACTCGTGATCGCGAGCATGGACGATCGCGAGCATGGGTTCGAGCTCGAGCCAAGCCCAAGCTCGCGAGCTCGAGTCCGTACTCGAGTCTAGCCAAATATTTTTAATTATTTAATATATATTTATTAATATAATAATAAAAAATAAAATATATATTAAAAAATAAAAAAGTTCAAATGACTAAAAATAATATAAAATAATTTTTTGATCTTATTATAAAAATTTATTTAAAGTATAAGTTCAAATGACTAAAAATAATAAAAAATAATTTTTTGATCTTATTATAAAAATTTATTTGAAGTATAAGTTCAAATGACTAAAACAAGTATGAGTTTAGTTCTTAAGCAATCACATATTCTCTACAAGTGAAATTTTAAATAAAGAAAACCAATTGGGTCTAATAAAGAAAAAAGGGAGAATTATTTATTTCTTTTTTTAATTGGATCCATTTAGGAACCAAAATAGCCCATTATTGGAACCAATTTGGACCCAATCAAAAACCATAAGAAACCAAGGTCTTGAAAATCCAATAAATACAAAACCAATTGGAACCATAATTCTTTTTTTTAAGATTCATCCAAACCCAAAACTAATTGGGTCTGGTTGGACCCATGGTTTTGGGTCTAACTTGCCACCCCTAATCCTAAGCTACAAAACCCAATTGCTTAACATCATAAATATAGCCTCTGCTCATATCATATACTAATAACCTTTAATCCAAATATTATTGTAAAATACTACGAGGAGTGAAGTAATTCTGGTATGATGTTAAAGGCTTTTCTTCCTAAAGCATATTATTATCAATATTAAGAAGAAAACTAATTCCAGGATCCAAATTTTCCTTATTGGCCATGAAACAACACTAATACCTAGGCAACAATTGAATCTTTTTGTTTTCCATTATTAAATTCCTAACATATATCCAATTGAGGTCATGCATATGCATGTATATAAAAGAATTACTACATATTAAATGATAGATGACTTACTCTTCTACATATGCGAATCCTCTCTCAAATTGTACCCGTACCACCGCCGTCAAGTTTTTCCTTCTCTTTTCTTTCTTTTCATTTGTTGTACTTATGAGATAATTCTAGCCCAACAAGGTCACTTATATAATTAGGGTCAATAAATTCTCTCTTTTATTTATTAGTAAAATAGTCTCCTTATATTAAAACTTCTAAATATTGTGTAATTACTATTATATCAAAATTCCACTTTTTATTTATTTCTAACTATATTATCACATTATAATATTATTCAAACTAATTTAGCCGGGTATTACATTCTACCCTCCTTAAAAGAAGTTTCGTCCTCGAAACTTGAGTCTTCGTATATGTATATATCTTCATCCTCAACTAAACATGCTCATGTATGTCCATTTATTTCTTGGTTGCACAAAATAATTTATGTAACCATGATACCACTAAAATTGTCACGCCCCGAGCCCGAGACCATGACAACCGCCGCAAGTTTATGAGAACATCTCAATAACCTGCAAGGCTCCTTTAACAATAACCTTGGTATAGAGCATCTATACCTAAACGATACAAAAATCTTAACTACAAAAAGAAATTACTCCATAAAAGGGTTCCCGTCTTAATCGTCTTACAAGCTAATGAAACCACTACTAATCCAATCTCCAAATACAAAACATTTAAATATGCTCGAAAGAAATTCTAATAAAGAGAAACTAAAATAGAGTCTGGTTAAACTATGAAATAAGTTCCTCTAGAAACGCCCATCCAAACCACCGGCTTTTCTTCTACTAAGCCCATATATCTGAAAAAGGTTTAATAAAATGGAATGAGCTCGACGCCCAGTAAGTAACACCATCACTCAACCAGCCGGATCAAGCAAGCCAAGTTAAAAATAGAGTTTTACCTTTCGAATGCATATATAACAAAAATAGCACATGAGTTTGCAAAAACAAACTATTTAAAAGAGCAGTTTATGAAAACACGTTTTAAGAAAAATACCACCAAATCTCCATATACAAAAATCACCACGTAAAACCAACATATAAGCCAAACATGGTTAGGGACAGGCTTAACCCCCTGTCTTAGGTCTTGTGCAGGCATAACCCCCTTGCACTAGGTCCTGGTATAGGCATAACCCTCCTATACTGGGTCCTGGTATAGGCACAACCCCCCTATACTGGGTCACTAACCAACCTCACACGGTCTCGGCTCTACATTTCCTATTCCGGAATAGTCAACGATGTAATGGCCTCACAATGGGTTTTAAAAACCACCACCAAAGTAATCACGTTTTCCAAAAACCACGTTTGCATCACCATTAAAAATCATAACTCGTTTTTCAAAAACAATTTTCTGAAAACATACTTTTCTCCACGTATTTTTTAGAAACATAAAAACGGTTGAACTTTATCAAAAACCATACATATATACACTTGCACGATCCAAGTTTTCAAATCACACACCCACACCAAAACGATTACATATATATATAATTTTTATATAACTAGAAGAGTGAAAAGTCACTTACCTCGGTTAACTCGACCCTAGGCAAACTTATGCTCTTGCTACGAATTCCTTGGTCCGTCTCCACTCGAATCTAATTAATTCGGATATTATATTAATACTTATTGAATACCAAGTAGCGCGACTTAATCCTTAATATGGAATATGAACCTATTGTTAATCTATATATGTATTCGAAATAGGTACACTGAAATCAACCTCCTAATCAGACTATATCATAATCCAACTTTCTTTACCTTTAATTCCTTCGAATTGCTCAACTGATTCCAAATAGCAGTGAGACTATCTTTACCCAAACAAAATTCATCAATGTTCCACTAAGCCACTTTCCGTATTAATATTACCATCATTTATTTTCAAAACTAGGCCACAATATTTTATCATGATTATTAAGTTATCAATTCCGTGAACTATCTGACCGCTTCACTTAGTTTATGTAATAGGCCACCAACTTATAATTGTAATTTGTACATGAGACTTTAATTAATGCCCAACAATTCACATGCAAATTTTATTGGAAGAGAATTGAAAACAGAATCAATCCATAACCCAGTATCCTAGGCTACAAAACCCAATTGCTTAACATCATAAATATAGCCTCTGCTCATATCATATACTAATAACCTTTAGTCCAAATACTATTGTAAAATACTACGAGGAGTGAAGTAATTCTGGTATGATGTTAAAGGCTTTTCTTCCTAAAGCATATTATTATCAATATTAAGAAGAAAACTAATTCCAGGATCCAAATTTTCCTTATTGGCCATGAAACAACACTAATACCTAGGCAACAATTGAATCTTTTTGTTTTCCATTATTAAATTCCTAACATATATCCAATTGAGGTCATGCATATGCACGTATATAAAAGAATTACTACATACTAAATGATAGATGACTTACTCTTCTACATATGCGAATCCCCTCTCAAATTGTACCCGTACCACCGCCGTCAAGTTTTTCCTTCTCTTTTCTTTCTTTTCATTTGTTGTACTTATGAGATAATTCTAACCCAACAAGGTCACTTATATCATTAGGGTCAATAAATTCTCTCTTTTATTTATTAGTAAAATAGTCTCCTTATATTAAAACTCCTAAATATTGTGTAATTACTATTATATCAAAATTCCACTTTTTATTTATTTCTAATTATATTATCACATTATAATATTATTCAAACTAATTTACCCGTGTATTACAGTCATTAGTATATACAAACCATTGTTGAAGGTATGTATTTGGATTAATTACTATATATCTTCAATTCTATAAAATGGGTGTTTCTTTGAAATTTTGATCTACCTAATATGCCCTTATATAAATTACAATTAATGGCAAAATAGTCAAATAATAAATAATAAAAATATGTTATATATATCTATAATAAAAATATTATATTTATATAAGAGTGAAAATAAAAAAGCATAATAATAAATCAATTAAGATGAGTTTTAGTCAAACACCGATACAAGATAAATAATATAATATTTATTCTAATAAAATTAAAACCCACGGCCTAACCCTAATATTTATCCTAATATTTTGTAATATAATATAATATTCATTCTAATAAAATTAAGACCCACCATATAGACAATATAATATTTATTCTAATAAAAATTAAAACCCACGGCCTAACCCTAATATTTATTCTAATATTGTATTATAATATAATATTTATTCAATCAAATCACCATAAAATACAATTTTGATTCTCAATTTAGCAGGCTAATTAATTAAGGAGGGTCAAAATTAAAATCACTAATTAACTATTATTAATTAACTTTGAAACCTTCCATATATTGCCGTTTGTATATACAAACAATTGTTGAATGTATTTAGATTACAAGTACTATATATCTTCAATTTTATTTTATATATGAATAGTGAACAAATTATGGTCTGATCAGATTTAGGAGATATATAAACCTCTATAAATATGTGTTTACAAACAATTTTATAAATATACGTGTTTACAAGCAAATCAGAATTAAGTATATATTATTGCTTGATTTGCACCGCTATTCCAACAGATTTGAATCAATATATTCTTTAAGTATTTAATATTATTCATTTAATTTATGTCCTTATACTTGTAACACAAGCTTCTTAAGAATATACTATTGCTTGATTTGCACCAGCTACTTCCAACAGATTTGACTCATTATATTCTGTAAGTATTTAATATTATTCATTTAATTTATGTCCTTATACTTGTAGCACAAGCTTCTTAAGTATATCATTCTTTTGCCTCATATTCAAAATATTAGGACGTGATTGGTTTGAATGAAAGGAATTGAGTGGTAATGGAATGATATAAGTAATGGAATGAAGATGAGAAATGAATGATATTAATTTCATAAATCATATGATTGATATACTCAAGGAATGAGGAAATAATTGAATATTATTCATTTATTTGTACCAATCAAGCCTAGTGATCAAGAATGAATATGAGAAATGTGATTTTTTTTATTATGTATATTCGTATATTTGTGTTATTTATTAAACTTAAATACAAATTTGTATCCAATCTAGTTCTTTTAAATTTAAATGATTTGATATTTTAAAATTTTATTTAAAGATAAATAACAAGGGACACGATGAAAAAAGTGAAGAAAAAAATGAAAGACGGAAAAAATATAGTTCGTACATGATAATTGAAAAGATTATATATGTATTATTGTCTATACAATAATCCACGTTTTCTAGTACTTTTTATTGATGAGCTAGTTTAAGGACGAGATATTATTTGTTAAACGCAATATTATTTTATATTTTGTCAATGCATTTTTGTATGTTTTTCCTATTCTTGTTACATTTAAAATTATATCTATTATAATTAAAGTAATTCTTATTGATGAAAATATTATTGACTAAGTACAAAAAATAATATGTATCTTTTTTTTCTTTCAATGAATTTAAATATTTTTTTAATTTATTAATCATTTATCTTATTTTTAAAATAATTTGAGATAATTAATCATAAGTAGAAAACAAAAAATATATATTGCATTCGTTAATTCTTCAAACCTTTTTTTATTAGTGTGAAAAAAATAATTTTATCACAAGAAAAAAAAAAATAAAGTTGAGTCACAATAGACAAGGAATAGCTAAAACCAAGGGGATGGAAATAATCATTATTCCATACTTTTGGGAATATGGATTCCAACAGGAATGAGCATTCCCGACATTAAAAACATACCAATCACATGAATGGGAATGAACTCAGGAATGTTCATTCCATTCTTACATCATTCCACTATACCAATCAGGTCCTTATAGGTTTGATTATATGTAATTTTTGGTTGGTTTAATTGCACAATTGATTTGATAATTTTTAGCTTGAAAAGTTAGAGCACATTGTTTCATCAATTTTAATTGTTAATTACTTAGTTAATTTTTTTTCCCTTTTGAATTCCAATTAGAATAACATGGTGGCTCTAAATCATAGTAACATTTATTTAAATACATTATTTTGCATGAGTATACGACAGAAAATATTATTATCATAAATTATTTTGAACAATCATTACTGCCATTACTTTACAGTTTGAATGAATTGTAAATATAACTATAATGGGCCAACGGCCCCACATATAAAAATAATTGTTGAATGTATTTGGATTAGAAGTACTATGTATCTCCAATTCTATTTTATATAAGAATAATGAACAAATGATATTCTGATTAGATTTAGGAGAAATATAAACCTCTACAAATAATCTATAAATATATGTGTTTACCAACAAATCACACAAGTATATTCGATTGCTTGACTTTCACCGACTACTTCCGACAAATTTAGATCATTATATTTTGTAAGTATTTCATATTATTCATTTAGTTTTGACTGCAATTGGCACTAATCAACTTTATTCCCCCTCATCCAAAAAGATAATAATTACCGAACTGCATGGGCTCGAAACTATAACGTAGTAGCAACTAATTACAACTATACCAAGAATAATGATACAGAACAAGTTATTACAACTAAAAAATATTTACTGAGAACAAATTCCATAAGATACAAACAAGAAACAATAAATATTCTAGAGACTAAAAAAAAGTTGATTTATCCTACTAAACAAGTTGTAGGTGTCTCTTGGTTATTATATTTAGTTACCAATCCTCCAAACCAATTCATAATACTATTCTATTGTGCTAGAGACTCAAATAAATGTTATTCTTTTGTTTGCAAGGTTGATTTATCCAACTAAGCAAGCCATGGGGTTGATCATTATGCTTCGTCAACAATCCTCCGAATCAAAGACAACAAAAGGTAAAATTTTATGTATTATATTAATTTAATTATATTTTGAAACATGATTATGTTTACTTTTAAATATTCAAAGAGCATGAATGATACTTCTATAAAATTATATTGATGTAATAATGGCAGATGTGTACCGGCAGAGGAATCGTGATCGAATGAAGAGAAAATATGCAAATCAAAATGTCACAGAAAGACATGATTATATCAACAAAGTTCAAAAATGTAAAAAAAATAAGAACATCAGGAAATTCGCTTCTTAGAGCTCAAATGTGTCCATCTAATGTGATTTTAGTATATTGACTTTTGAAAATTGATTTTAGTATATTGATTTGTAATAGTTGAATTTAAGGAATATGAAATATCAGTTGGCCTAAAATTAACATATCTATGGAAATACGTATTTTAGAGTTTTATTTATTATGTTTTCTGTGCTATATATAGATATTAATCATGTATAAAAATATTGATTGTTTGTGTACTTTTCTTCGATGAAATTAGCATTAACAAAGCATACGAGAAAATTAAATAATCAGTAGCAAAGCATAGTGTTCCTGAATTAATACGGATAATCAAGATGCCAGAAATTTTGGTAGCCATAGGATATTGTAATGTATGGCAGAATATGTATGTTTCTGGAAATTAACAGAGTAATTTAGAACATTGTAAAAATCTTCACCACTTGTAAATTAATGTAATTAGACCTTCTTATAATAGATTTCACTATTTATTTATCTTATATATATATATATATATCAATATGTATAAAATCTATGTCATAATTTTTCTTATATCAAGTATTTATTCTATACTTATTACTTTTCACATGAAGAAAACTATGTCAAAAGATCAAGAAATGACAATTAATTGTCTGGAAATAAAACAAAAGGTATTTGCAGAACGACTGAAGGCTTATGAATTGGATTTGAAACAAGTTGTGGGAATAATCTTACTACATGACATAAAAAGATGATAATGGTTGATAAAGAAGTAAGTAAATTATGCTTAAAACTTTTATCCTTGATACTATTAGGAATTCTAACAGTGTTCGAATTAACATTATTTGCAGGTCCACAAATTGGAGTCACAATATTCAACAATAACATCCAACAATTCAATGGAGTATTTGAATTGCATAAAACTTATGTCATCTCTAATGGAGAAATTGTGAAGACTCATCCATTTTTCCCCAGCGCACATCCACAAAAGGAGTTGGTGCTTCATAAATTTAGCACAGTGAAGAATGCTTTTGAACCAATTGAGGAAAAAATAAATTATAAATTTATTGAGTTTAAAGATCTTGAACTTCATAATAATTGACCAATTGGTAAATTTCTTTTTCTTTCTTATTTATTTTAGGGATAATTACATCCACCTCCCCTCTACTATGTTGTATTTACAGAAAAATTCCCTCCACTTTTTATAATTACTTGGACCTCCCCTTTCACAACTTTTTCATAACACGGGCACCCCCTGTCCTTTTTTTCGGTCAGATTTTTGCTGATGTCAATAAAAAACTTTTGTACTTTTCCTATTTTACCTTAATGACATCATCAATTGATGACATCATCCTCTTGCCAATGATGTCAAATTTTTTATTGACGAAAATATCCTCAGGGGTGTAAATGTAATATTTTTTTCTTAACCAAAATTAAAAGGAAAATATCCCTCCAATAAATCAATTGGGTTTTCACATTAGTTATTTACCCTTCATATAATTCAACTGCGTTCAATCGACTTGAATAATAAAATTCATGAGTTGTTTTGTTCAAGAAAAAAATGAAATTAATGAGTAAATATTTTTATATTTAAAATATCAATTTATAATTATTGTTATTATTATTATAATATTGTCCATCACTAAGAAAATACATTATAACATCATTTAAAGAAAATACATTTCTTTAAAAATCTCTCATCCATCCATTCAATAAACACACTGCAATGAAAGAAAGAAAACAATATATGAATCTGAAGCCAATTGAAACCCTAGCGATGGCGATATCTCCGATCACAATATTTGTACGCAGTTGAAACCCTAGCAATGGCGATATCTTCGATCACAATCATTTGTACGTACTATTTCCTCACAGTGTTAGTTGTAATAGCTTCATTTGAGCAACAACATAATCCGCGTTCAACACGATGTCCACTAGTACGAATCTTCACTCACCTTTATATCCACCGTCATTGTAGCTTTAATCCAATCGTACGACACCGTTTTCCATGGGTTCTCAGCCAGACTCACAACCACCAAAGCTCAGAAGCTCGAAACCTTGCCGACGATAGTGGCGGGTATTCCTGAGCATGAATCTTCTTATCATTGATCTGCAGGAGAAACATGAACATCAAAATAATCTAAACAACCACCACAACCGCCACAACAACATCAACAACGGTGACAATTACTTGTACCATTCAGACATCTTGGAATATTAGCTAATTCATTGTAAGCTTTGATATTAACCATTATCCACTTAGACCATTAGCTGATGAGCAACATCAGGAAACTAATTGGCCAAGACACACTATTGCTGCCGAGAACAAGCTAAACATCAATAACGCTAACAGTCGCAAACCCACCAAAATCCGATACCCACCTCTAAAAGATATTAGAGAATTAACAAATAAGAATGCTGAGGAAGGAAGGCAATAAGAAGAGAACAATATCTTTGTGTTTGCCCTTGGTTTGGGCACCGATATCAACTGTACAAAGCTATCCTCTTCTTGCAGGCAACGTGAAAGTCTTTCAGCCGTGGCGCCGCCGTCTTTTTCTCTTCCGGTGACCGGTTTTTCACCGGATGAAATTCCGGGTCAAAGAGACGCTTTAAGCGTGACTTTAACACCGGCGGTGGCTTCACTGCATCACTTCTGATCGAGATCTAATCTACTAGTTGAATTCTCATCGGAAAATGCATTATCGAATTCTCTACTGTTAGACCTAATTTATACTACTACTTTTACTGATAATTTTTCCACAAAATTTCACAAAATCATCAAAGCAAAATTATTTACACAAAAAAAATGAATTTCTGCTGATTTTTGTTACAGGTTTTCGTTTAGAAAATTCTACGTAGCTCCAAATTTCACCAAATTTTGCAGTGGTGTTTACTACACCCTCATTTGGATATATAAAATTCATCACAATTAATTGCAAAGGTTTAACGACACAATTACAGATGTGAACATGGAACATAGTTTCTGAAATTTTTTCATACCAAGTGTTATTAAACTTAAGCTATCTAGTACACATGTATATGTGTTGAATCACTTCAATTTCAGACTTTATAGGTTCTAAACATCTAAAATCTTCAAAATACAAATCAATTCCAAATCCATGATTAAAACAAAATAAACAATCGATAAAACACTTACTTGCTACGAAAATGTCGATTTTCCTAATTCGCTTTACGTAATATTCTTCGCTTTCTATTTTTCTCCTATTTTTGTTCTCTTCTTCTTTCTTTTCTTTCTCTCTGTTTTTGCTATATGTTTCTATCCTTTTCTTTCCTTCAAGTTGGTTTAAAAAGTAAGGTGAGGACGTGTGGCACTTAAGGACTAATTTTGGTGACTCTTAGTTGATAACAATATTATTTTATTCCTTGAATTATTTGCAGTTGCTAGCTTATTACGTGTTATATATATGTACGTTATATCTTCTACGTGTCATGTATTTATACTAATCGGGACATATAGGTAACACGTAAGTGACGCGTAGTGTATAGAATATATTTACCCGATAATTAATGGAGATATTTAATGTACCGTATTTAATCAAAACTCCAAAGTTAAGGGTGCTCAAATAGGGTCAATTAAGGGATGGGTGACGTCCTTGGAAGTACGTCAATTATTTGTTCATTAATTAATTGGTGATAAACGCTAGACGTCATGCCTGCTTAATCTAGACGTCATGCCTGCTTAGACATCATGCTTATATAATTAGTGCTAAATGCTAGCAAAATAAATATGCGTGTTTATGCTAATGTATGATTTAATGAAATGTGAGGTTTTGGGTTGTGACAATTAACTTGTACATATTGTCTATTTCTGGTATGGTAAACATTCCACTTTTCTGAAAGTACATGAAACCTTTAAGAAGCGGAAGAACTTTTAAAAAAAGTCAAAACAAACTTTTCTTGTTTTGTAAGCCGTCTCTTTAAAGTAAGAAAGATACACCTTAGTCTAAGTTAGGGACCTAACTTTCTTAGGATCATGAGGTGTTCCAGGTCGTACCATTATACTAGTTCTTATGTTACCAACCAGTTTCTATGTCATTGAAGTGGCTAGGCCCGTTAATGAGTGGGCGAAATTACAGCCCAAGCACAAACACTAGAATACCGAAAGCCAGCAACGGTAAAGGGCCTGGTACATTGATGTTTAGATAAGGTCGTCTTACCTACCGCATTTATTACCTATGACGTTGGCATTAGAGTTACCAACCTAATTGAAAATCCTATATATACAATGTATATCTGCTCGCAACCACAGGCCAAAAGCCAGACAACGGCGAGTACGGCCCATCTCTCATTGGTATTTTGTACTTACCATTTTTCCAGTTAAAATTCTCCTCGATGTCCATATGCATATGGCGATTAAAGCTGAAGCCTTTACAGAATATGGCAAGGTTAAATCGATAACCTTTCATTGCAACACGATTTGATTTTGTATTTCATTGGTATATATTAATCAATTATTGTTATATATAAGTAGTGCTTTTTACATGTGCATCTATTTTCATACGGCTCTTTTTGGGGATCTGATAAGTTCAATTTTCAGAATTGGTTGGTTGTTGTAGGATCTATTGAGTCTAATATATGAAGAATCTTGTGGAAAATTCCTTCTTAAAGGTTATGTCCGACCGCTGGATCTGCGAACTAATCATCTCAAAATCTTTGTAACAAACCGATTGCATTTGTTTGGAAAATGTTAGATTAATATTATTGATTTCAAATGTTTCTGGACCCATTTTTGGGCTATTTCGATTGCAATAATTGTGGATTGTATCCTTCTAATGCAAAAGTCATTTGAAAATCTCGACTCCAAATGCCTTCATCAAATTCAAAACCCTCAATTCCAGTGAAACATTTGTTCTTTTGGAATTTCAAAATTTTAGGATCATCTTCAAAAACTATTATTAGTTATTTGAGAGTTACTAAACGATCACTTGATTAGTTATAATAAGATCATGTTATGTGTTTATGTTACTTGTATGATTATCAATTGTTTCCCCACAATTTCATTTATTTAATGATTCATTATAATGATTATGCAGAATTGCTGCAAGAGTGATTCTTAAATGCAGGAAGTCGAATTCAGTAACAAATTTACATTGCTTGTTAGTTTTTCCAGATAACTCAATATTTAAATTACTAATCAATGTCGATCATATCGATTGATCATCTAAAACACCATGCCTTTTTTATTCAATTCTAGAAAATAAGTTTTGCATTAAGGAATGCTGATTTAAATGCATTTCAACAATTGTGTGATCATTTGTGAAATGAGAACTTTTCAAATGTCAAAAAATAGAAAGAGGCCTTGATACTTATAATTCTTTATGCACTTATCAAACTGCAGGTCAGTGGATTTACTACTTTGGATGGCTTTCATTGGACATGGGTCGTTGTTCATTGCATATCAACTAGGGATCAAACATCGTGTAGTATGCTTAAAAGCATACTGCAACTCCAAATCAGCTGTTTCAACAACTGCAACTGCTCAGCATGTTCAAGGTGTCAGGCCACAGTCTTTTCATAATCACTCTCGGCCCGCCCAAAATCCTCGGCCAACTTCTAGCTCTCATCCTGTAGCACCTCAGACATTCTGGACATATTGCAGTGGGTGTAAGATGAAATATGAGTACGCCAAGATTTTTCTCAACCAGAATCTTCTATGTCCTACTTGTCAGCAGCCCTTTTTGGCAACAAAAATCCAAGCTCCAAGTGTAAGTAGACGCAGAGGACGCCCTAGTGCATATTCACAGTAGCAGCAAGGTGTCTTTGCTGCATCGAATGGTTACACAGGTGTACCGGCCTCGACCTCAGCTTCAGCCTCAGCCTCGGTCCCACTCTCAGCCTCGACCCCGGCCTCGGCCTCAACCTTAGGCTCGGCCCCAACCTAGCCTCAGGTTTGGCCCCAGTCTCAACCTCAGGATCGGCCTCAGCCCCAGCCTCAACCCCAGGCTCGGCCTCAGCCCCAGCCCTAGCCCCAACCCCAGGCTCGGCCTCGGCCTTGGCCCCAGCCTCAGTCTCGGCCTCGGCCTCAAGAAGCGCTAAAGCTGCTCTGTGCCAGCCTCTTCTGAAAGCCTTAAAAGAAAGAGTGAACAGGAAGTGGACATACCAATAGATAAAGAGGCTCTTCTCAAGAACAAGAGTGTTCCCAAAAAGGTTGAAGCAGGTGACTCTTCTAGAGGTCTAAACAGAGAGAAGCATGACAAAAGGAGATGTACAGATGTTCAGAATCCTGGTGATACTGGGGAAGTAAAACAAGGAACATCAATGAACAATTCAGGCCTTAAGAGGAAATTTGAAAATGTGAAGCAAAATGTTAGCAGCGAATAGGAGTCGAGTTATGTGAAGGAATTATCTCATATTGTTCGTGATATGCTGATGCAAAAGGGAAAGATGGAAATAAATAGATGCCTAAAGTTTCGCGAGTCTTTAATACCGAAGGCATCAAAAAAGAACAAAGTGGAGGAGACAAAAAATCCTGTGAACGCTTCAGAGGAGACAGAAAAAAAGACAGTGAAAGCATTCATTAATCAGAAAGTCACATTGAATAAGACTGATGATGCAGATGTCAGTCAAGGTGAAACTGTATTAATGGATGTGCCTGATGCAAATCTTCACAACTTTGATGAAGACTGGTTGGCTGTGAAGAATGATAAAATACGTGCAAATAAATCAAGCAACTTGAGATCAATTAATATTCAATTTTATTCAAGCTCATTGAGCTTGATTTGATTAGTAATCAAACCAAACCCAAACATATTCTTTTTATTTAATTTTACCTTGAAATTATTAGATACAATAATATAATATATCTAAATTTTTAGATAAATAAATAAACATTTGAAATTGAGAAAAATTATTGTTGTATAAAGTGAATTAAAAAAGTTATTTGTTTATGTTACATCAACTTAATTGGAACTATTAATATAATAAAATGCATTATAGCATAGTTGGAAATTTCCCTTCTAAAATCCATACCAATATTTGTTGTTCCTTGTTTTTGTGTAGATTACAATTTTGCCCATAAACTTAACTGTTGACTAACGGTCAACTTAACAGAAATGGTTCTTTACCAAGATTTCATACCCTATGAGTTATTTGAAAATGCCAAATATGTCACGCCCTAACTCACCTGTCAGCTAGACGATACTCTAAAAACTCTAATCATGTGGTTCAGAGCTCTACAAAATGAAGCTATAAAATTTTTAGTGAAATAGGACATGAATTTACTAAACGAATCTAATCGAATATAATCAAGAAAGTTCAATACCTCCATTTGTTTTGAGTGAATTCATGATCCTAAGCAAGACAGGCTTATTCCTCAACCAACTTTATCTTTACCCTGGGGAGGGGAGACACGAGTGATGAGCTACAAAGCCCAGTGAGTGCAGTGTGTGTAGGTGCAGGGATTATGCATGCACATCAAAATATATAACCATCTATGCATGATCATGATAATATGACAATCATCAAACAATCAACTATGCATCAATGAATAAACGAAAGTTGATAACAAATATCACTCAGTTGTCAGTGAAGGATTGGTGGCTACTCCCGGATTTGCCTCAGTACAACACTAGAGTAACTCATAATGCCCTGAGATTGTGTCACGGTGTATCACTTAGATCCATCACTTCCAATTAAGGTTTATCACATAATAAAGGATACGGTTCTGACAACCTCCTTATGACTCCCGCTGCAAATCAACTACCTTATTCACCAAATGCAAGGAGCGACCTTGCTAACAAATTCACATGCCCGGGAACATGTCTAAATCTACGACCCCATCGCCATGATACGCTCCGTCCATGCGCGGGAGGGGAATCGGTAACCATGGAGATGTGACCAACCAATACGGCAAGCCCAATGCTGCCCGCAAGGATCACAACCTCCATGCCGTGAATTGGGCCCATATATAAATCAAATATCCATGATGGAATTCATATCACATTTTATGCGCAAACGAGATAAAGTGCTATGACATGCGATATGTTACAATAATTGTGATTCGTGACCCATACCAGCAGGAGACGTCACATATTCTGAGTGAGATAAAGTACTACACTCGGATTTCATATATTTTGCAAGGGTATGGATTAACATCAATAAGCATGTTTATAAAATTGAAACACATTAATAACAAGATATTACTATATGGATGACTATGGGCTAAATATGATGTAATCAAATGAACTAATAGGTAAAGCACTCACAACAAATATAAGAGCTGTTCGAATGGAGTTATCTTCATCTCGATGTTTTGAATTCAATGTTCTCTTGTACTGTATATGGTTGCGGTTACCTGTTATTCATCTCGGATTGTCGCTCGGCACACGTATATAACAATTCATTGACGTTCAAGTACAACCATTCTCTAACTCGAATTTCTCTATCAATTTCCAATCCAACTCAATGTACCCATTCCAAAATCCAATTGTAATCAAATATACAGAAACCCCAAATTAAACATCAACTCAAATCCCAATTAGTTTGTACGGTGAAATGTCTTTGTTTCACCAAGTATGTTAAGTTTCTATTTTTATTAGAATTACCTTGTAAATATATCATGCTAGGTGGAGTTAAGGTGAGGTGTTTAAAAAGGAAAGGTGGCAATACCTTAGAGTGACACGGCTGGGAACATAAGCAGGAGTAAATCTTGCACTTCCAATAATTTAATCAATTTAATTACTTCTAATTGAATTGGCCCCATAAACATTATTACCCTTTTTCAATTAACAAAGACTAAAGTGTAATATATTTTTTTTTCTTAGTTCTCTGCATAGCTCGAAAGTGGGGCGTCACAAAATACCTCAAGAGTTATATGCAAAAAGCCCCAAATTCCACATTATCTTCTGTGAATTTTACTTTTACATTAAATTTCTTGCAAAGTTCTCAAAGGTATGGGGTTTTATTCTCTATTTAATTTCTTTTTCATATGGTGTGGAAGTACAATGTACAATGTACAAACTAAAATGTCTTGAGCTCCCTAGCTACACGAGCGTCAGCTCCAAGAACACTTTTAGTGATCTGCTTCTCACACAGAAATACTGTAGATAATCCTACAACTTTCCTCACACATAGTTTGAAAGAGAGGATGGAGAATTTCACACAGAAATAAGTTTGTTTGTTTTGGCTAAGATCAAACAACTTTGTTGATATTCTCTTCAGTTCAGATTCTTCTTGAGAAAGAGATAGAGAAATATCGTTTTGAATGGATGTTCAAGATTCGGTTTTCTGAGGGTGAACTTCAGAATCGAGAGACTATTTCTGTTTAGGATGTATTCGTTTAAGCTCGTGGATTTCTCTCGCTAGAATCTGTCTTCTCGTTCTATTTATACACAAGTTTCTGAATATATCCATTGTGACCATACATTAGATCCATTGTGACTAAATGTAAGATCCGTTAGATACATTCGGAGGCGCGTGTAGTTTTTTCATTCAGAAAAGTTAGATGGGTTGGTGAATCATGGATATATTGTTGCAATTGTTTAGACTACGGCAGTTGTCGGTTTGGTACTCTTCGTACTCCATCAGCATTATATGCATTAAATGTCTTTGATAAGCATTAAATGCATTTAAATAAATGTCCGTTGAACATTAAATGCATTGAGGTGACATCTAATATCCAATTTCTTATGATGGAAGCTATAGAGTAACTCAGCGCTGTCTTGAACATGGATGGTTATCGCTTGTAGAACGATGTCGCTTGAGATACTTGATATTATGATGACCTTCTGATTGTCGCTCGCTCTTGCTGATTCTTCAACCTCTTCGCATTAATAGACTCACACAGAATTCTACTAACGCTACAAATGATAAGACTAGCAAAACTAAAAGGACACAAAAAAACACCTGATCTAAAAGTTACAACACGATAAACATCTTATCGCTTGATACATTATCTTCTATGAAAAACAAACTTACATTTTCAGGGTCTAACATCAAGTCCTATCTTGTGATCATCAAAACTTCTAACAAAGGTTGCTTCGAGCTTGACCCTACTGCTCTGCTTCTGAAGGTCGCAGGGAATGTTCATGATGCGGCGGATATCTTGATGTACTCAAGAAAGAACAAAGGGAAAATGGTGGCAGGGAATGTTGATGATACAGAAAAGTGAAAAATCATCAAGTTTATATGGGTGTTGGTATTATAAGTTTTTTAACTTTTTTTTTATGAACAGTGAAATACTTCTATTTTTGTAACTTAATGGATTCTGATTTCCTTTTTGGCTAAGAATTTCTGTTCGTTTCTGATTGTATGCAATTTCTGTATGTGTATACATCCTTGGAAGAACTTTACTTGTTGAGCTCTATCCTTGTAAGCATTCTTATGTTATTTAAGCACCTTATCTGCATTTGTGAGGTCAATCATGCATGCTTAAACTCTGAATGAGCACTTACGAAACATATGATGTACGTCCCTGGAAATCGTTTCAATAATGAAGCTTTATTAATCATTAAGATTAGCAAAACTAAAAGGAAAAATAAAAAAGCACCTAATCTAAAAGTTACAACTCGATAAACATCATATCGCTTCATACATGATCTTCTATAAAAAAAAATTTACATTTTCAGGGTTCTAACATTAAGTCCTATCTTGTCATCATTAAAGCTTCTAACAAAGAAATTCCTAACAAATATTAAAGAGAAAGACATGATTGAAAATAAAATGTGAAAATAGTAATAAACTTCACAATCCACATGTTAGTAGTTGAAGATGACATTGTCTCTCAAGCAATATCAAGTTCAAAAGTACGCCTAGGCCTTTTTTGTGTTCGGTAGTATTTGCGATACATTTTTCTATTTATCGTGAAGATGAAGATTATTAAACGAAATTTGAAGCCAAGCAAAATAAAACTATTTGTGACTTTACTCATTCACATTTTTGTGAACCATTCATATTATTAATAATATACATTAAATAAGTTTGCCTTCTATCAATCAATTTTAAGTTCATACACATTTATTTTATACTAATAAAATTGTTTTTGCTAATATAAACGAATCCCATACTAACTTAATTAAAAAATATTTTTTTTTATTAATGGGACATAGTTATCCAAATAACTTGATTTGTTTATACTATTCTAAAAATATTGATGTATTAGAGTTTATTCATTAAACAAAATTGTTTCATAATGCCTATGAATTAAAAAAAAAATCTTAAATCATGAAAATTACTTGATTACACTATAATTGAATTGATAAAACAATACTTCAAGTACAATTGAATCCATGAATAGTCTTTGCTCAGAAAAACTATGGATTTTAACGGTGAAATTACTGTGTTATTCGTTATGTACATATAAGTTGAGAATCAATTATCTAAATTAAATGTATGAGAATTAATTAGTCATAGTTTTATCTCCCCGTTAACTCCGATCATGTGCCTCATCTAAATTAAATTTTGTGGTTAATCAAACACATAATCATCACTTATGTGGGTGAATAATGTTTGGGCGTGAAAACTTCATATTGTGAGCTTCAGATAAAATGAAGATCATGCCTAGTCTACCATCAAATTATATGATATTCAGATGCTTCCTAGTTTCTACATCCGTAAATAGTGATTGCAGTATTTCTTTTAATTTATTGAAATGAATATTATTATAAAATGGAATTCGCAGCAAGCTAAAGGAAATTGTATTTGCCTAAAATTTTACCCAGTCATATTTGACTCAATAATATTTCATTTCCATCACTCTAAACTAGCCCCTTACATAAAAAAATACATTTTTTTATACAAAGAAATATTCTTTTTATACGGTATATGTATTTTTATACAAAAAAATACTTTTACACAAAGTTCACACATTTAACACATACTTCACGCATTTTACAAATAATTAATATTTTTACACACATTCTACACTCTATACACACACTACATAACTTTTACACAAAATACAAGCTTTTTACACATAACTCACACTTTTACGGACACTTCACACTTTTTCTTCATACTTTTAACATTCATTACACACTCTTTACACACATTGCACAATTTAACCCAAAATAAATATTTTTTACACATACTTCACATTTTTTACACATACTACATATGTTTTACATATAATACACAATTTTTACACACAATTCACATTTTTTTATCTACATTGCAAACGTTTTTCAAATACTTCATAGTTTTAAAACACATTAGATACCAAAACACAGTTTTTACATATATTGCACTTTTTTTACCTAAAGTACACGCATTTTATATACATGGTAAGTTTTCAGTACACGATACACACTTTTTACGCAAAACACATAATTCTTGTATAAATTTCACACTTTTGCATACACAAAATATACATTGTGCGTAAAAGTGTGAATTGTGTGTAAAAAGTGTGAAGTGTATATAAAAAATATACCCTGTGTGAAAAAAGTGTGAAATGTGTGTAAAAAGTGTGTATTTAATATAAAATGTGTGTAGTATGTATAAAGTCTGAAGTATGTGTAAAAAAATACTATATGTGTAAAAGAGTGAAATTTGTGTAAAGCGTGTGTATTTTATATAAAATGTGTGTGTATGTATAAAAAGTGTGGTTTGTTAGCAAAATATATACCATTTGTGTAAAGAGTGTGTATTTTATATAAAATGTGTGTGTATGTGTAAAAAGTGTGGTTTGTTAGTAAAATATATACCATTTGTGTAAAAGTGTGAAAATGTGTGTACTTTATATAAAATGTGTGTATTATGTGTGTAAAAAAATATCATATCTGTAAAAAGTGAGTATTATATATTAAATTTGTGAAGTGTGTGTAAAAAGTGTGAAGTGTTTGTATAAAATAAAATATAAAAAAAAATAAAAAATAAAATATACAATGTGCGGGATTGGGATAGTGTGCAGAAAGAGGCAATGGGACGAGGTGATAACATGGGCTGGTCGAATAAGTATGGGGAAAACGTATTTGAGTAATGTGAAAAGATGTCTATTTGCAGGTATTGTGTATCGTGTCTGGCAGGAAAGAAACCGAAGAATTTTTGAAAGGGAAAATCGACGACCGAAAGAGATAGTTGGTAGCATTTTTGCGACGATTTATTGTAAATTTGGTATAATGGACTGAATGTGGTGAAGGCCATTACATTTGTACAGCTTGATTGACATATGAATATACACAAACTCATTACTCCAAAAAAATATACCATGTGTGTAAAAGTGTGTATTTTATATAAAATGTGTGCAATATGTGTAAAGAGTGTGTATTTTATATAAAATGTGTGCAATATGGGCAAAAAGTATGAAGTGTGTGTAAAAATTGTATTTTACATTGATTTGTGTGTAAAAAATTGATTAATGTGGATAATGTGAGTGTAAAAATTATGCTAAACTTATTTAAAATATCTTATATTATAAATTTGGGTCTAAATTGGGTCACGATTGGGTCCACTTTGGGTCCTTATTGGGTCCAAAAATAATGCATCAGTTTGACATTGGACCCAATTGGATCCAACCCAACCAAAATGGACCCAACCCAAACCCAAACCCGACCCAATCAACCCAATTGCCACCCCTACCTTTTACAAATAAAACATCCAATTTTCATTTTTTGTTTTACTTGTGAAAAGAGTGTCGTAGTCATAAAAAAGTTTTATTCTATTTAAAAAGTTGAACTTTTATCTAAAAGTGTGTATTTTGTGAAAAAAATGTGCAATATGTGTAAATAATGAATTTTATGTGATGAAATATGTAGTGTAAAACATATATTTTCCATAAAAAATGTGTAGTGTGTGCAAAACATATAGTTTGTGAAAAAAGTGTATAATGTGCGTAAAATATATATTTTGTATCCGTAGAACCTATATTTTGTGTTTGTAAAAGTGTTAAATATGTGCAAAAAATATGATTTTTGTGTAAAAAAGTGTCTATCGTGCGTTAAGAATTTACAGTGTATATAAAAGGAGTATACTTAGGAAAAAAAGTGCAATATATGTAAAAACTATGTTTTTATATGTAATATGTGTTAAAATTACGAAGTATTTGAAAAAAGTTTGCAATTTACATAAAAAATGTGAATTGTGTGTAAAAATTGTGTATTTTGTGTAAAACAAGTGTAGTATGTGTAAAAAATGTGAAACATGTGCATAAAGTATTTATTTTGGCCTAAAAGTTTGCAGTGTGTGTAAAAAAGTGTGAAGAAAAAGTGTGAAGTGTGCATAAAAAGTGTGAATTATGTGTAAAAATGTATATTTTGTGTAAAAATTATATAGTGTGTGTAAAAAGTATGCTTTGTGTGTAAAAAATGTGGAGTGTGTAAAAATATAAATTGTTTGAAAAATGTGTGAAGTATGTGTAAAACGTGTGAATTTGTTTCTTCCTATTGTGAAGTATGTGTATGTTTTTTAATAAGTGTGTTAATTATCATAGAAAATCAAGTTATAACTCATTTCTTTTTAAAAAATAAAGTTTGACCAGATTGGGCCCAACTTACAATTCAAGTAAACTCAATTGAAACTAATCTATATCTATACTAATATAATATATATATATACTAATATAAAAGTATGGATCCTAAATTTGTTTCTTCCTATTGTGATTTACTTATTTACCCTTATTAATATAAAATAACATGCATAACATTAATGAAAATAAGTTACTTTACATGAATGTCAAAAGTATCTACTAATAATTCATATATCTATATCTATACTCCTACAAAGTATGAACAAATTTATTTCTTCCCATTGTGAATTTACTTATTTACCCTTATTAATATTAAATAACATGCATAACATTAATGAAAATAAGTTGCTTTACATGTATGTCAAAAGTATCTACTAATAATTCATATATCTATATCTATACTCCTACAAAGTATGAATAATTTTGTTGTTTCTTCTCATGGTGAAATGATATTTTTGTCCTCACTCAATTGATATCTTATTATAATTACAATATAATTATTAAAAGTATTAAAAACCATTGTCCATTTACTTATTCAATTCAATGATAATAAATATTATTATTATATATATAATATATAAATATTGTTTCTTTACTTATTATTCACTATTTAATTGTAACATTCATTTTTCTAATAAATGATATTATTATTAATTGATATATTATTATATTAATAATTTAATTATTATATTATAATTATTAAAAACCATCATGTTCATTCATTTAATCAATTTAAATTATCCTTACTTACTTAATAATCTTTAATTATAATAATAATTAAAAACAATCATGGTCATTCAGTTATTCTATGATAAATAAATGATATTATTATATATATATATAAAGTGTCACTACTATAAAAGTATGCATAATCTTTGTTGTTTCTTCCCATTGTGAAATAAAATTATTGTCCCTAATTAATTAACATTTAATTATAATAATGATAATTATTAAAAACTATCATGGTCATTCGCTTATTCTATGATAAATAAATGATATTATTATACATATATATATATACATAAACTGTCTCTTCACTTGGTATTCATCAAATTGTAGGACTATTTTATATTGCAACTTTCATTTTTTATTGTGAAATGACATTATTATCCTTACTTAATTAATAATCTTTAATTATAATAATAATTATTAAAGACAATCATGGACATTCACTTATTCTATGATAAATAAATGATATTATTATACATACATATGCATATATATATATATAAAGTGTCTCTTCACTTGGTAATCACTATTTAATTTTGTAACATTCATTTTCCTAATAAATGATATTAATGTTATTATATATATAGTAATGTGTAAATTATTGAGAAGAAGTACAATAATAAATGAAATATAAAAATCACAAAACGTTCACGTAAATATTAGTATTAACGTACAATTTCAATGAAGAATAAATTGCTATATAACTTGACAAATAAAAAAGTTATAAATGTATTCAATTCCGTCGAGAAGTAAAGCCCCCACAGATGTAGTACTTGTGAAAATGATTACTCCTTAGTCAACAATATTTATATACATATGTTATAGGGTTTATTATTAAATAATTATTTATACTCCTATAAAAGAATTAATAATTTTTGTTATTTCTTTCCATTGTGAAATGATATTTTTATTTTCAATTGATATCTAATTATAATAATATTATAATTATTAAAAATATCATGTCCATTCACTTATTCAGTTCAATGCTAATAAATGATATTTATCCACAAATGCAAAACATGAATTGAGGTACAAAAGATAATGACAACTTAATTAGCTCCTATAAATTTAAAACATTGTTTGCTTGATAGTAAGACTATATCTTCTATTTTGATGGTAATGAATTTTCATTATCTTTATATGTTTTGAAGTTTATGTAAATGTTCAGTTTAGAGAAATTATTAATTGAAAAATAATTGTTTGTAGAAAATTTAATACATAAAAGTCGCATTGATGCCACATAATTACAATACTATATCTTTATTAACTAAAAAAATGGTATTCATACTATATTTTTTAATGCTTAAACATTATACTCAAGAACATGCTAGACTTCAAGTATTGGTAAATTTTGTATTGCATTGCTAAATAGTAATTTTAGTTATTGAATTTCTCATTATTTCTCAACAATCGTTAAAATATAATTTCAAATTTATCTTTTTGATCATTAACTAATGTGTATGTGTTTATTACAAGTCAGAGAATACTTACAAAATTATTTAATTCTATAATTCTACATGTATATAATTTGTGTCGTATATATATAGATTTTTCATAACATCGAACTTGGTATTAATTCGATCAATTATTGATAATATATATTTGCTTTATAATCTATTGAATTTTGGTTTAAATATATGCAACACGTACTTCATTATATAGAGGAGAATTACTAAGAGAGTGCTCTTTATTTTGATATGTGAAATTAAGATTTAGGCACATTTGGGTACATGGCATTACTTCTAATGTCTTTTACCTTCTTTTTTGTGTGTAACTCGACGTAAAATATGGAAAAACAAATTTTCATTTGAAAAACCAATATTATGACGAGTATATACACCCTTTATATAAATTTTTCTTTCTTTTTCTTTGAATCTAAATATTTATCTATCACGTATATACCTATAGTCCATTATCTAAATTATTTACCAAGGTAGAAGTTGCAACCATGTATTGTTTAAATAAGTGAATTCATTTATCATAAATTCATAAACACCTTTCACCAGGATTTCATATTTATGTTCTTATTACTATCTCAAATTTAGTAGCATATATAAAATTCTTCTTTGCTATAAAATTATATTAACTTCAAGTAAACTAGCAGTTTATTCTATCCAACTTGCATTAGTTATCCATTTATAGAATTTTCAGGAGCATATTAAATATTTTTTTAATTTTAGGATTTTAAATTTTTACGGTTAATTTTTAATTCCTGAAGATTTAATAGTTTAAATTTTATAAAAACCTACAAAGGAATTTAAAAAGAAAAAATGTAAAAAAATATTTAAAATATTTTTCATTAAGTTCTTTCAATTCAATTATGGATAATTTATCATAAGAATGAAAACAACACCAACAATAAATTATTGAGTAATATGGAAGACAAATGAAAATTAGAGAAAAATAAAGCATAAAATTCAATTACTAAATACAAAGATACTATTAAAGAAAAAATATATTTTACGTGTATTTTTCTCTTTAAGATTTAATATCCAAACATAGTATAGAAATTAGGTGTTCACGTGGAATGCACGTACATCTTGCTAGTATAATAAAAATTAGGACCTACCCAACGCAACTAAAACTTAGTTTAGTTGGGTTGGTTCCATGAATTTGGACCCAAATTGCCACTCCTAATTCTTTATAATACACTCAATTAATTTATTTTGCAAGGTTAGTGGAGCAGTATTTCTGAATGGAAAGTAACAAAGGCAACGTTACTAGGGCTAAAGAAATTGCCGAAGAAAAGTTGGTGAACGGGGACATTACAGGAGCTGAGAAATTTGCATTAAAGGCTCAAAACCTATATCCTAGTCAGGTCCAGGGAATATAAAAGGAAACAAAAGATTTAGATTTTAGTTCTGATATCAATGTTGGTTGTTAAGAAATATTAAATGATTTATGTTTCGTGTTAACTAATACCATTTGCATAGGTCTCCCTTCTGCAACGCTTAGAATTTCCCATAAAAAATGTCGAAATTTGTAAAGTTTTTCTCATGAATTTTCTTAAGACATTTTCAGTCTTTTCTTGATAGGTATACACGCGACCCATAATTGGGCGTGCATAAGATGCATGCGATAGTTGAACCAATCACAGATGAACAAGTAATACAGCAACCATAAAGTGCGTGAATGCACACTTCAACACATGATTTGGAGTGCATAGAAGGGGGAGTTGAATAGACTCTGATCCTTTTTAATTATTTTTCTTGGATTATTTCAAGTTTTTCTTTTCTTTTTCTTTTATCAGTAATGAGCAGAAAAGAACTTGAGCACAAAACTAAGAGAGATTTAACTTAGAACCTATTAAGAAGACTACAAAGAAATGTTGTGATCTGAACTTAGATTCACAGTTAAGTGCATAGCGAAAAATATTTAGAGTCTTTGGCTTTGCAATATATTGGGCAGAGACACAATTAATAAATGTTTATCAAAATTTTCACTAACTCTTTTATGCAAGAGATAATCTGTACTTGATTGCTAGATTTAAAAAAGATGTGCAATAAATAACAAAATAAAGCACTAAGTAAAATACACAGTTTGCAAGGTTCGCTGGGTGGTGTAATTCCAACTACGTCCTTCTTCTTCGATATCACGAAGAAATTGTCTATATTGAATGTGAAGATTCACATAAGTCTTCTCCAATATAATGTAAAGACTAAAACGTCTTGAGCTCCCTAGCTACACAAGCGTCTGCTCCAAGAACACTTTTAGTGATCTGCTTCTTTCACTCAGAAATAGTGCAGATATCCTATAACTTTCCTCACACTCAGCTTGAAAGAGTGGATGGAGAATTTCACACAAAAATAGGTTTGTTTGTTTTGGATAAGTCAAATAACTTAGTTGATATTCTCTTCGGTTTAGGTTCTTCTAAAAAAAGATAGAGAAATATCTTTGGAGTGGATGCTCAGTATTCGAATTTCTGAGGGTGAACTTCAATCTGAGAATAAAAGCTTCTTCTTAGGATTAGAGTGGATAAAAGGCTTTCTCAAAGATTGTTCGAATTGAGAGTCTATTTCTAAGACTTGTAAAAGATTGTTAAGACTCGCAAAACTAGAAGGACAAACAAAAAAGCACCTATTCTAAAAGTTACAACTCGATAAACATCCTATCACTTGATACATGATATTCTATGAAAAACAAACTTACATTTTTAGTGATCTAACATTAAGTTCTATCTTGTCATCATCAAAACTTCTAACAAAGAAATTCCTAACAATTTCCACCTTTTTTGATGATGTCAAGACCATTCAACCTTTTTGGAAAGGAAAAGCTCTTTTATAATTTTAAGAGCAAAGACCACAGAAGAATAGTTGTAAATCAGCGATAAAGAGATATGAGTAGAACAGTTAGATAACAGTTAGGAGAGTTAGTTGTTAGTTTTAGCGTTCATATTGCTTTAAAATAAGATGTTTTAGCACAAGATTTTTATTAACATATGCCAAAGAGAAGTTTGAGCAAAGATACAAAATGTACAGATATAAAAAAATTAAAAAGTTAACTTCAGAAAACTCTTCTTCAACGCTCAGCTTCTTCTGCTTGTTCTTCTGTGAAGCGATCATGCGCAAATCTCTAATTTTTCCATCAAATATTCTCATCATTCGATGAGTTAATTTACATGGATGTTGTTTCTGAGTTTGAGAGCAACAACCTTTTGCTCATAAGCAAGCAAGCGATTTTCCCATTGCTCATAATTGATACCTAGACGGTTTAAGCATTCTCTAGTGATACGCTTTATAGGATCATTGCATTCAAGAGCAGGAGGAATAGGATTGACATCCTGATATATAGAGAAACCTAGAGCTTCAAGAAGATCGTTGTCTATATCTGGTATGGGCTTGTCGTTGTAAAGCCGAGTATGTCTCTTTCTGAAAACATGACACGTGATATTTCTAACTTCACTAAGGACAATATCCAATTTAGCATTGATTCTTGTCTCTGGATCGCTTTTGAGCTTGCATTTTCCTTTTCGCAGGCTAGAACCACCTTTATCTCCCCCTTTTCTTGGCATAATCAAAGGATTTTGCCAAGGCGTCGCTGACCTTAGAGCGAATGCATTTCATCATGCTGTTAAGTGTGGATAACTCTTCCAGCAGTGAAGCAACTTGAGCATAGAGGGTATTCAATTAGGTGTCTGATGCAGCACGTCTGGTGACATCAGCAGAGATGATGGTACCAAGATCATTTGCCAGATTGGACGAGAGTTTCTTGAATTGCTTTTTGACACTTGGTCAATAGCAGTAGTTGCGCCCTTTGCCGCAGATGCTTGAATGTCCTTGGTTCGGGTGGCATAGCACAGCTTGTGAGTTTCTCTATAAATGGTCTCAACTCGCTTGCCAAAGTTAACAACTTCTTTCAAACTCTGAAGGACCTCAGACTGGAACTCATTCCTTTTCATTCGTGTATCATATGTATCTAAAGGCGATCAGAAAAGCCGAACGGATGGGTTGCATTATCACATTAGCTGGACCTCCTCATAGTAGTGTTTTAGGTGGTTGTATACTATATCATTCCTCCCCGTGTATTTTCATAGGTTATGCACTTGAGTACAAGGGCTATCGTTGCCTCGACATTCAGACTGGCTCTATTTATACCAGTCGTCATGTGGTTTTTGATGAAGATTCCTTCCCTCAATACCCTGCTTCCGCACCTCCGACACCTCCTGATGAACCATCTTCTTTGTCTCCTACCGTGTCTCTTTCCTATGTGCCATATCTTTGACCTTCATCTCCTCTGCGACCATTTCAACACCATCACTTCACACTTCTCCTTCTTTGGATCCTATCGAATCACACCCGGTACCTTCGTCTCCTAATCCAGTTTTGAGTCCCTCTCCGTCTCCGGTGCCCTCGGCTGCCTCTCTTTCTCCTACCTCTATAGTACCTTCTCCTATCCCTACAGTGTCTTCTCCTATCCCTACCATACCTTCTGCTCCGATCTCTCCATTTTCTCATTCGGCTACTCTTACCCCTCCTCGACATTCTATGGTTACTCGCGCTCGTGATGGTATTCGCCGCCCTCGTATCATTCCTTCCTTGACTACCACTACTATTCCTATTGAGTCGACATGTTATACCACGGCAGCCAAGGATCCCCTCTGGCAGCAGGCTATGATTGAAGATTTTGATGCTCTTCAAGCTAATCACACATGGGTCCTTGTTCTACCTGATCCTTCTCAAAATTTAGTTGGTTTCAAATGGGTGTTTCGTGTAAAGTTACGGTCTGATGGCTCTGTTGAGCGTTACAAAGCTCGTCTGGTGGCTCAAGGCTTCAAACAGCAAGCTGGGATTGATTTCGGTGAAACTTTTAGTCCAGTTATCAAACTAACTACTATACGCACAGTCCTATCACTAGCTGTAACTCGGCGTTGGACTATCTGGCAACTTGATGTGAAAAATGCTTTTCTGCATGGTGATCTGTCGGAGACGGTTTTTATGACTTAGCCCCGAGGCTTCGTACACCCACAGTTTCCCTCTCATGTCTGTTAGTTGAAGAAGGCTTTGTATGGACTGAAATAAGCTCCTCGTGCTTGGTTTCAACGTTTTGGGACTTTTCTACTTCAACTCGGTTTCTTTTCTAATTCTGCAGATATGTCGATGTTTGTGTTAAAATCTGGGTCTGTGATTCTCATTCTTCTTCTGTATGTGGATGATATTATCTTCACTGGTAATGATACACCTGCTCTCACCTCCTTAATTACTTGTCTTTCTAGTACCTTCGCTATGAAAGACTTGGTAGATCTACACTACGTTCTCGGTATTCATGCCACTCATTCCACTTAGGGGTTATTTTTATCTCAACAGAAATATGCTACTGATCTACAACAGCGTTTTGACATGAATGGCTCTTAAGCTGGTATCGTCTCCCCTTTCGGCCAAGTCAGCACCTTCGGCCCTTGAGGGTGATCTCTTTTCTGATCCGTCCTTGTTCAGAAGTATTGTTGGTAGCTTACAGTATCTGACTCACACTAGACCGGATATTGCCTACTCTGTTACTTTGGTGAGCCAATTCATGCATTCCCCGCGAGTTGTTCACTTTCAGATGGTTAAATGCATACTTCGCTATCTCCGAGGGACTCTTGATTATGGCCTTCAGTTTTGTCCATCTTCATCTGAATCACTCACAGTTTATGCTGATTCTGATTGGGCGGGTTGTCCGGATAGTCGTCGCTCTACTACTGGTTATGCTGTTTATTTTGGGGACAATCTTGTTTCTTGGTCTGCCAAGAAGCAAGCCACAGTTTCTCGTTCGAGCACTGAGTCTGAGTACCGTTCCATTGCTTATGCTATTCCTGAGACGTGTTGGCTCCGATTCTTGCTTCGTGATCTCGGTGTGTTTCTTTGGGATCCAGTTCTGTTTTTTTTGTGACAACATTAGTGCTATTTATCTTGTGCTCAATCCCGTTTTCCATGCTCGAACAAAACACATCGAAATTGACTATCATTTTGTACGAGAAAAAGTTGTTGTTGGTGATGTTGTCGTTAAATATGTTCCCACTCTGTCCAGATTGCTGATATTTTCACGAAGGCCTTACCTACATCCAAGTTTTCGGATTTACGCTCCAATCTTCGCGTTAGTACCGCCGCTCAGCTTGCGGGGGATGTTAGAGTATAGTTTTGTTATGTATTCTTGGCCCATACATGTATAGCCCGGCCTCATATATTCTTGTATAAATACTCTCGTTATATAGTTTTACAATTCAATAAAAAATACAATTACACAATCGTGTCCTATATTCATTACGTACATAGAACACTATCACTTTTGCTTCTTACAGCGACAAGTTTACCAGCATCACCGAGTTTTTAATTTTTGGAAAACTTTGTCATTCAGTAACTTTTATGCTTAAATAACTTTTAGCACCAAGGTTTTCTATGCTCAGTTTTGGACAAGTCAGAAAATAATTAACCAAATATAAGGGAAAGAGAATATATTATAGAGATTGATTATGAGGATGAATGTTTTAGTGCAAATCACCCGCAATGTGCACTTTTATTTGGCAGCCTTAAACCACGTTGAAAGTCTTATGTACTTGAGAATAATAAGAATGGCTCACCATTTTTTATTGAATATGTCGTGGAACATATAGTTCCAAAGTTCAATATGAAACTTAACGAAGAAGAAAGATTTGATGTGCTTGCTATGAAACCCGTGACCTCTGATTTAGTGCAGAATCAGAGCGGTTGCAATGTGAAAAATATATATATCCTGTAAGAAGAGCAATGTAGAGGTTGTGGTCCTGTTAAATGAGATTCTGTCTGGTGCTTCAAAATTGCTGCAATTAATTTTGGAGATGGAATCGAAGAGGATAGAAAGGATAGACAAAGTGGTTAAAGGAAAGAACATTGTCTAGGGAGCCCAAGGGGCTAAATGACAAAACTGGAGGGAATGATGCATTTCACATATCACAATAGTGGTTTCATTTTATTTCTTTTCCAATATTTTTGTATAGTAAGATAGAGTTTCACTGGTATAAAACACGTGTAAATATATAAACTGTTTTAAAAGTTTCCTTAGAATTTTTTATTCTTATAAATATAGGGTATTGTACTTTTAGTTGATATTGTTTAATTATGTCGAAGATAGCATTGAGCTTAAAATTTCTATATAACTATTTTTAGTTTCAAAAATCGAAGAACGGTTCTTTGGTGTCTTTGCATTTCATATGATCTGCTCCAGTAAAAGTAACTAATGATCATATGTTCATCAGTACAAAGCTCATCAAAAACATCCCTATTACAATAGTTCGGAACTTTGCGAACACAAACTTGAACATCAAAAGTTAGATACGTATTGGGTTGTACTCTATCATTCATTTTCCATTGTCTTTTTTGTCACCAAAACTCTGCCCTTTTTAACTCATTTTGCTTATGTTGTGATATAGCTCGTAAAATATCTACGGACTAAATCAAGCCGAGGTTGTACAGCACCAGAGGGTTATATAACGGATATAGACTGCACTCAGACGTACTGAGCTACCTACGTACCTTTCTATTAGGATCAAGTCTAAACGTAGTTCAATGTGGTGATTAAGGTCATATACGAGGTTCTTAACTCAGTTTATAGAATAGTGGGAACGTACTGTCAGATCGTACTAGGTACTCTCGAGGTACTGTTCAAAAAGTCAAAAGTCTTTTTTCTAATATTAAATGGGGCTATTTATAGGCACAGTACCCAATGTACGGATGATTGCGGGATCTGCGGGATGTCTCACACGTGTCCCTGGAGTGGACGTATCAGATTGCACGGGTTAGAGCGACACCGGGTCTGATCCAATATAAACACGCGGGTTAGGTAGTGTATTGCAAATAGGCATAATTAGATTAGGGACCTTTAAGCAAATAAGCTATAGTATCCATATTAAGGTCGTAGGGACTTGTACGAGGCTTTAGGGTTTGCGGGTTTAGGCTCGTATATACCCATTATACGAGGCTATGCTATATCATTAAGTCCCCCAATTTATGGGTTAATGACATGTTATTAATCCATTAATTATTGTTTTATCGGAACTTGAACGTACAATGATTTCCATGGCAGCGGCGTGTCAGACTCTTCGATCAATGTTCCACTGAATTACCGACACGTGTCTTATCATACGAATCGTTTGAGGATTTGAGCCGTCAGATCTCTGACAGTCTAGATGATCTCATCCACTCGTTTTGGCGGTTCTTTTTTAATATAAATAGGCCCACTTTTGGAGTTATTCCCATCATTTGTTAAGTATTTTCATTCGCATTGCTAGCCTCGTTTCCAGAGCAACAAAATTCTCGGAGCTTCATATTTCCATTTCTTTCGATTAAATTACCGGTACACTCTCTTTCCTTTCTTACTTCGTATTTAACATGGATGGTGAGGAGTTAGTAGATGTCGTAGGCTTGAGTGATAATTCAGCCTCGAATTCTGATTCTTCGGATTCAAGTTCGAGTGACGAGTCGAGTAATGTTACTGCTTCGTTAGCCCCTTTAGATCCTTTGGATTTGGAGGGTGATGACGAAGTAAACCAGAATTTATTCTCTGAGTCTGTCGAAGATCTGAGTAGTGTTAAGTGGCTGGATATACCATCAACAGTTAGCGTAGGTCGTATTCAACAGGCTCGTAGCAAATATTATATTCCAGATGATTTTCAGACCCTAATTCCTGGTTCTTCTGACTGTATTCATACTCTTCCTCGAAATTACCGCACTTTCCATTTAGCTTCTTCTGACTGTATTCATACTCTTCCTCGAAATTACCGCACTTTCCATTTAGCCCATTTCATGGCAGGCCTGTGCCTTCCCTTACATCCTGCTATTGTGAATATTCTGAATCATCTTCGCCTATGTCCTTCTCAGTTGTTACCGAATTCATACCGACATCTCGTATATTTCATAGTTCTAATGCAAGTTCATAACTCTGAACCTAATATTCAAAATTTTAATAAATTTCTCCATTTGAATCGATGTAATTCTCCCTCCGAATTAGGTTTCTACTATCTTACCCCCCAAAAGGGCTTTCGAGTCCAGGCTAATCCCAAGGACTCGTATGGGGCGTGGAAAGACAAGTACTTCTATCTTGCTATGCCCAACGAAGCACCTTGGGGAGTGCTTCGTAAATGGAACTTAATCGTCCCCACTAGAATAAGAGTTGGACCTCCAACTATTTCAGAAGAAGAAATAAAGCGAATACTAGAATGGTATTACAGTTCTGAGTTGATATCCGAGTCCATGCTTCGGGCCTTTGGACTTAGTGTCGCGGATGTGGAGCCTATTTCTGATTTAGGTAGAATATCAGTTATCTTTACGAGTCTTTATCCTTGTGTTATTAATCTAATATATTCATGTAAATCGTATTTTTGTGTTATTTATCTAGTATATTCATGTAAATCGTATTTTTGTGCAGCTATGGCTTCTCGTATGGCTCAAATGGCTAAAGCTCGTAAGGGTGCTGCCGGAGCAAGAGCTCCGCCCCCTTCTGTACCTTCTACGAGGGACCGAAGTGCTGCGGCGCCTCGTACTTCAACGCTTCGCTCAACCACTGAGTCGTCGCGCCGCGCTGCTTCTAACGAACCAACTGCGAGGGTGCAAAAGCGTCCCCATAATGAGTCTACTGCTGCGACTTCAACTGCCCCGGGGGTGGCATTAGAAGTGGCGCGAATAGAGACCTTTGATGCCGCCGAGGAGAGTAGATTTAGAGAGTTACTGAATAAAATGGAGGCTTTGTCCCTGGAGGATTTCACAGAGCTAAAGATAGATGAGCGTCCTCCTATCAGCAATGACGCCACACCACTGAGCCTACATCCTCGTGTAAACGAGGACAGTATTGTTATGTCAGATCCCGGCAGTACCGCAATGGAGTTGTATAGCAACTTTTTGTTACCCCGTGACAAAATGATGCTATTGGAACGTGCGCATCCGGTGGTCGAAAAACTGGGTGCCTCGCACTTAAATCAGGTATGCATCGTATCGTAAAACATATATATTATATATATATATATATATATTTTTTCTATTAGATTCATTTAGCCTTGTGTCATTAGGTGGGTCTCTGCATGCACCAACTTTCCTTATCTAGTTCACATTATAAGAAAGAGAACGACGAACTGATGAAAAAATTGGAAGTTGAGTCCAAAAAGGTAGAAGATATCTCGAGTAAGTACGAGGCTAAGCTCGTAGAGATGGCTCGAGAATTAAAAAAGGTTAAAGCAGACGACCTGGAGCACCAGAAACAGCTCATCATCGCCCAAAAATGTCTTACGGGTGAGAAGAAAAAATTCTACAATACAGGATTTTCTGACAGGCAAAAGCAGAGGCAGCCTTGAATGAAATTACTAGGGGCAGAGGGGTGAGGGATTTCTTGAACTCAACCCGATTTAATCAATTGATGATGTCTAAAGCAATGGACGACCATCTCGACGGTTATTGCAAGGCCTTAGATTACTTAAAGAAGGATGGCTTGCTAAATTCAGACTTTGATATCGAGCAGTATATCAACCTCCATGCTTACGAGGATTTGCTACGACCTTCTGCAACTCCGGACGAAGTGTTTCCTTACAAGGATTTTCCAGAGTTCGATACCGTCATAGCGGCAGTGCTTCAAGAACGACAAGAAGCTATACTTGCTCGTGGCAGCGGACCATTTATGCAGGCCTTGGAATATACTGTGGATAGGGGCGATGCCATAAACGAGGGTGCTCCAAATCCAAAAGGGGTCGAAGAAAGAATCTACCCAGGCCCGCTCACAATGAGTCAGATACTCGAGGAACAGGTGGAGACACCTCCTCTCGAACCTAAAGTGCCTGTCACCGAGCCTGTGACTGGTGATGATACTGCTCGAGTCTGAATAGTTGATTGATTTTGTCATATTTTGATCGTCGCTTGTAATGGATGATTTTTTTTTGTCCATTTTGAACGATTACAAATCTAATGTTTAAGCGTTTTGGTTTTGATATTATTTTTCATTGTAAGGGATTGCGTTCGTATATGAAATGTTAGATGTTCAAATTCTGTCTCTAATATTGTTTGTGTTGTATCTATTTATTGATTATGATATAGTCGTAGCCAAGCTAAGGAAGACGACGACTAATAGATTTCATATAGAACATCCCACGAGTTTTTAAAACGATCTTCATTATAATCTTACGCATAAAAGCGTCGTAGATTGTTTACATTCCATGGTCGGGGTAATTCTTTTTCGTCAATATCTTGTAATCTATAAGTCATTTGCTTTGTGACTTTGACAATTTTGAATGGGCCTTCCCAGTTAGGTTCGAGTTTTTTCACAGTTCTTGATACTTCGACCTTCTTCAATACCAAATCCCCGACTTGGAAAGTCCGTAGATTGACTCCTTTGTTGTATGCTCGAATCATTGTATTTTTGTGTCTCAAAATATTAGTATACGCCCGACTTCGTACCTCCTCAATTGTCTCTAACTCAAACTGTCTTTGCTCCGTATTAGGGCTAGGGTCGTACGAGCTTACTCTGTCCGTCATTACTTCTATTTCAGCGGGTATCACTGCTTCTGATCCGTATACGAGGCAATAAGGTGTTTCTCCTGTGGATGACCTAGGTGTTGTGCGATAAGCCCATAGAACTCCAGGTAGCTCATCTGCCCATCTTCCTCGTTCGCCGTCGATACGAGTCTTCAGGTGCTGTAATATAATTCGGTTTATTACTTCTGTGAGACCGTTTGCTTGAGGGTGTCCTACCGACGTGAAGTGTTGACTAATCTTTAATTCCTTACACCAGCTAATCATGTCCTTGCCACTGAATTGAGTTCCGTTATCGGATATTAGTACTCTAGGAGTACCAAACCTACATATAATATTTTTCCATATAGTCAAGCAGAGCTCATTCGATGATGCGTATCATTGCCTCTGTTTTATCAGATATTAATATTTTAGGAATATCAAACCTGCATATAATATTTTTCCATATAAAATCAATCACAGCTCGTTCAGTGATGCGTACAACTGCCTCTGCCTCCACCCATTTTGTGAAGTGCTCTACCGCAACAATAATGAATTTTTTCTGTCTTTGGGTCGGTGGAAATGGTCCTACATGTACACAAGTTCAGTAATTTAAGTAATCTGTATTGAATGATCGTATTACATGGAGAAGAAAACTTTCAGTAACCTAGGATATCAATTCCCCATTGGTCGAATGGATAAGCAATTGTGATTGCTTGCATAGGGGTTCCTGGTATATAAATTATATTCGAGTGCATCTGACATTCTTTGCAATATCGTGAAAATTTTGTGGCATCTTCAACCATCGTAGGCCAATAAAATCCTTGTCGTAGAATTTTTTGAGCTAAGGATCGTCCTACGGAGTGATTTCCACAACTCCCTTCGTGGATTTCCCTCATTATTGCCTTCGCCTCGTTTGGAGATAAGCATCGTAGAAGAATACCAGTGATGGACCTTTTGTACAACTCGTCGTCTTTTATTAGGAATCGAGTTGCCCTCCGTCGTACCCGTTTCGCTTCAACCCGATCTTTAGGAAGCTGCTCGTGGGCAAGAAAATAGAAGATCGGTGTACGCCAATCCGTAATATCGTTCAGTATCGGTACTGCTATGATCTTCTCTGATATTTCAGCCTCGTCCGAAACTAGAATCGTGACATTCCGAGTTTTTATGCCGACTGCTTGGTTTCCATATTTGGCCAGAGCATCGGCTCTTTCGTTTTCCTCCCTTGGTATCTGTAGAAGTTCTTTCGTCTCAAATCGCTCCATTAGTTCCTGAACTTTTTTCAGATATCTACCCATCGTCTTTTCTCTAGCCTCGTATACACCTCCTACTTGTTTTGCAACTAATTGCGAATCAGTAAATATACGAATATGGTTAATTTTCAACGATAAAGCCATTTTTAGCCCTTGTATTAGTGCTTCATATCCAGCTTCGTTGTTTGTGGTGTCAAAGTTCAATTTTACGGCAAATTCCAAATCCTCTCCTGAAGGTGATTGCAACCAAATACCCGCGCCTCCTCGTTTGGCTATTGATGAACCATCTACATGCAACAGCCAGGGCTGGGTTAATATAGGTTCATTCGTCGTGACACTATTCACGGACGCGTCGGCCAGAAAGGGCTGGGTTAATCCTCTCCTTAACGTTGTTCATGGTTTGTATTCAATGCTAAATTCACCCAGCTCAATGGCCCATTTAATCATACAACCGGAAACATCGGGTTTGGATAAGACCTGTTTATGAGGTTGATTTGTCAAAACTACGATGTGATGGGAATGAAAGTACGGTCGTAATTTCCTAGCCGACGTAATCAGGGCCAGGCCCCATTATTCAATGGTTGAGTAATTCAGTTCGGCGCCTTGCATCAGCATACTAATGTAGTATATTGGACGATGCTCACCCCCTTGATCCCGTATGAGTACGGCGCTGATAGCCACATCAGAAACAGCCAGGTATAGAAATACGATTTTCGGTGAAAATTACAACTATACACCCCTACGAAACTCCGAATGGTGATTTGAGGCACCAAACGATGTCAGAATGCATTGGAACAAAAGCCATAAGCTTTGTGATCATGTGATAGACAAGAATGCCTCAAAATTTCAATGTACGATTTTTGGTGAAAATTATAACTATACCCCTACAAAACTTCGAATGGTGATTTGAGGCACCAAACGATGTCGGAATGCATTGGAACCAAAGCTATAAGCTTTCAGAGCATGTGATTGACAAGAATACCTCAAAATCCAATGTACGATTTTCGGAGAAAATTACAACTATACACCCCTACGAAATTCTGAATGGTGATTTGAGGCACAAAACGATGTCAGAATGCATTGGAACCAAAGCCATAAGCTTTGTGATCATGTGATAGACAAGAATAGCTCAAAATCCCAATGTACGATTTTCGGTGAAAATTACAACTATATACCCCTACGAAACTTCGAATTGTGATTTGAGACACCAAACGATGTCGGAATGCATTGGAACCAAAGCCATAATCTTTGTGAGCATGTGATAGACAAGAATAGCTCAAAATCCCAATGTACGATTTTCGGTGAAAATTACAACTATACCCCTACAAAACTTCGAATGGTGATTTGAGGCACCAAACGATGTCGGAATGCATTGGAACCAAAGCCATAAGCTTTGTGAGCATGTGATAGACAAGAATGTCTCAAAATCCCAATGTACGATTTTCGGTGAAAACTACAACTATACCCCTAGGAAACTTAGAATGGTGATTTGAGGCACCAAACGATGTCGGAATGCATTGGAACCAAAGCCATAACATTTGTGAGCATGTGATAGACAAGAATACCTCAAAATCCCAATGTACGATTTTCGGTCAAAATTACAACTATACCCCTACGAAACTTCGAATGGTGATTTGAGGCACCAAACGATGTCGGAATGCATTGGAACCAAAGCCATAAGCTTTGTGAGCATGTGATAGACAAGAATACCTAAAAATTCCAATGTACGATTTTCGGTGAAAATTACAACTATACCCCAACAAAACTTCGAATGGTGATTTGAGGCACCAAACGATGTCGGAATGCATTGGAACCAAAGCCATAAGCTTTGTGAGCATGTGATAGACAAGAATACCTCAAAATTTCCATGTACGATTTTCGGTGAAAATTACAACTATACCCCTACAAAACTTCGAATGGTGATTTGAGGCACCAAACGATTTCGGAATGCATTGGAACCAAAGCCATAAGCTTTGTGAGCATGTGATAGACAAGAATACCTCAAAATCCCAATGTACGATTTTCGGTGAAAATTACAACTATATACCCCTACGAAACTTCGAATTGTGATTTGAGGCACCAAACGATGTCGGAATGCATTGGAACCAAAGCCATAATCTTTGTGAGCATGTGATAGACAAGAATAGCTCAAAATCCCAATGTACGATTTTCGGTGAAAATTACAACTATACCCCTACAAAACTTCGAATGGTGATTTGAGGCACCAAACGATGTCGGAATGCATTGGAACCAAAGCCATAAGCTTTGTGAGCATGTGATAGACAAGAATGTCTCAAAATCCCAATGTACGATTTTCGGTGAAAACTACAACTATACCCCTAGGAAACTTAGAATGGTGATTTGAGGCACCAAACGATGTCGGAATGCATTGGAACCAAAGCCATAACATTTGTGAGCATGTGATAGACAAGAATACCTCAAAATCCCAATGTACGATTTTCGGTCAAAATTACAACTATACCCCTACGAAACTTCGAATGGTGATTTGAGGCACCAAACGATGTCGGAATGCATTTGAACCAAAGCCATAAGCTTTGTGAGCATGTGATAGACAAGAATACCTAAAAATTCCAATGTACGATTTTCGGTGAAAATTACAACTATACCCCAACAAAACTTCGAATGGTGATTTGAGGCACCAAACGATGTCGGAATGCATTGGAACCAAAGCCATAAGCTTTGTGAGCATGTGATAGACAAGAATACCTCAAAATTTCCATGTACGATTTTCGGTGAAAATTACAACTATACCCCTACAAAACTTCGAATGGTGATTTGAGGCAGCAAACGATTTCGGAATGCATTGGAACCAAAGCCATAAGCTTTGTGAGCATGTGATAGACAAGAATAGCTCAAAATCCCAATATACGATTTTCGGTGAAAATTACTACTATACCCCTACGAAACTTCGAATGGTGATTTGAGGCACCAAACGATGTCGGAATGCATTTGAACCAAAGACATAAGCTTTGTGAGCATGTGATAGACAAGAATACCTCAAAATTTTCATGTACGATTTTCGGTGAAAATTACAACTATACCCCTACAAAATTTCGAATGGTGATTTGAGGCACCAAACGATTGCGGAATGCATTGGAACCAAAGCCATAAGCTTTGTGAGCATGTGATAGACAAGAATACCTCAAAATCCCAATGTACGATTTTCGGTGAAAATTACAACTATATAACCCTACGAAACTTCGAATTGTGATTTGAGGCACCAAACGATGTCGGAATGCATTGGAACCAAGGCCATAATCTTTGTGAGCATGTGATAGACAAGAATAGCTCAAAATCCCAATGTACGATTTTCGGTGAAAATTACAACTATACCCCTACAAAACTTCAAATGGTGATTTGAGGCACCAAACGATGTCGGATTGCATTGGAACCAAAGCCATAAGCTTTGTGAGCATGTGATAGACAAGAACGCCTCAAAATCCCAATGTACGATTTTCGGTGAAAACTACAACTATACCCCTAGGAAACTTAGAATGGTGATTTGAGGCACCAAACGATGTCGGAATGCATTGGAACCAAAGCCATAACATTTGTGAGCATGTGATAGACAAGAATACCTCAAAATCCCAATGTACGATTTTCGGTCAAAATTACAACTATACCCCTACGAAACTTCGAATGGTGATTTGAGGTACCAAACGATGTCGGAATGCATTGGAACCAAAGTCATAAGCTTTGTGAGCCTGTGATAGACAAGAATACCTCAAAATTCCAATGTACGATTTTCGGTGAAAATTACAACTATACCCCTACGAAACTTCGAATGGTGATTTGAGGCACCAAACGATGTCGGAATGCATTGGAACCAAAGCCATAAGCTTTGTGAGCATGTGATAGACAAGAATACCTCAAAATTTCCATGTGCGATTTTCGGTGAAAATTACAACTATACCCCTACAAAACTTCGAATGGTGATTTGAGGCAGCAAACGATTTCGGAATGCATTGGAACCAAAGCCATAAGCTTTGTGAGCATGTGATAGACAAGAATACCTCAAAATCCCAATATACGATTTTCGGTGAAAATTACTACTACCCTACGAAACTTCGAATGGTGATTTGAGGCACCAAACGATGTCGGAATGCATGGTACCAAAGTCATAAGCTTTGTGAGCATGTGATAGACAAGAATACGTCAAAATTTCCATGAACGATTTTCGGTGAAAATTACAACTATACCCCTACAAAACTTGCAATGGTGATTTGAGGCACCAAACGATTTTGGAATGCACTGGAACCAAAGCCATAAGCTTTGTGAGCATGTGATAGACAAGAATACCTCAAAATCCCAATGTATGATTTTCGGTGAAAATTACAACTGTATACCCCTACGAAACTTCGAATGGTGATTTGAGGCACCAAACGATATCGGAATGCATTGGAACCAAAGTCATAAGCTTTTGTTAGCATGTGATAGACAAGAATAGCTCAAAATCCCAATGTACGATTTTCGGTGAAAATTACAACTATACCTCTACAAAACTTCGAATGGTGATTTGAGGCACCAAACGATGTCGGATTGCATTGGAACCAAAGCCATAAGCTTTGTGAGCATGTGATAGACAAGAATGTCTCAAAATCCCAATGTACGATTTTCGGTGAAAACTACAACTATACCCCTAGGAAACTTAGAATGGTGATTTGAGGCACCAAACGATGTCGGAATGCATTGGAACCAAAGCCATAACATTTGTGAGCATGTGATAGACAAGAATACCTCAAAATCCCAATGTACGATTTTCGGTCAAAATTACAACTATACCCCTACGAAACTTCGAATGGTGATTTGAGGCACCAAACGATGTCGGAATGCATTGGAACCAAAGCCATAAGCTTTGTGAGCATGTGATAGACAAGAATACCTCAAAATTCCAATGTACGATTTTCGGTGAAAATTACAACTATACCCCTACGAAACTTCGAATGGTGATTTGAGGCACCAAACGATGTCGGAATGCATTGGAACCAAAGCCATAAGCTTTGTGAGCATGTGATAGACAAGAATACCTCAAAATTTCCATGTACGATTTTCGGTGAAAATTACAACTATACCCCTACAAAACTTCGAATGGTGATTTGAGGCAGCAAACGATTTCGGAATGCATTGGAACCAAAGCCATAAGCTTTGTGAGCATGTGATAGACAAGAATAGCTCAAAATCCCAATGTACGATTTTCGGTGAAAATTACAACTATACCCCTACAAAACTTCGAATGGTGATTTGAGGTACCAAACGATGTCGGAATGCATTGGAACCAAAGCCATAAACTTTGTGAGCATGTGATAGACAAGAATACCTCAAAATCCAATGTACGATTTTCGGTGAAAATTACAACTATACACCCCTACGAAACTCCGAATGGTGATTTGAGGCACCAAACGATGTCAGAATGCATTGGAACAAAAGCCATAAGCTTTGTGATCATGTGATAGACAAGAATGCCTCAAAATTTCAATGTACGATTTTTGGTGAAAATTATAACTATACCCCTACAAAACTTCGAATGGTGATTTGAGGCACCAAACGATGTCGGAATGCATTGGAACCAAAGCCATAAACTTTGTGAGCATGTGATAGACAAGAATACCTCAAAATTCAATGTACGATTTTCGGTGAAAATTACAACTATACACCCCTACGAAACTCCGAATGGTGATTTGAGGCACCAAACGATGTCAGAATGCATTGGAACAAAAGCCATAAGCTTTGTGATCATGTGATAGACAAGAATGCCTCAAAATTTCAATGTACGATTTTTGGTGAAAATTATAACTATACCCCTACAAAACTTCGAATGGTGATTTGAGGCACCAAACGATGTCGGAATGCATTGGAACCAAAGCTATAAGCTTTCAGAGCATGTGATTGACAAGAATACCTCAAAATCCAATGTACGATTTTCGGAGAAAATTACAACTATACACCCCTACGAAATTTTGAATGGTGATTTGAGGCACAAAACGATGTCAGAATGCATTGGAACCAAAGCCATAAGCTTTGTGATCATGTGATAGACAAGAATAACTCAAAATCCCAATGTACGATTTTCGGTGAAAATTACAACTATATACCCCTACGAAACTTCGAATTGTGATTTGAGGCACCAAACGATGTCGGAATGCATTGGAACCAAAGCCATAATCTTTGTGAGCATGTGATAGACAAGAATAGCTCAAAATCCCAATGTACGATTTTCGGTGAAAATTACAACTATACCCCTACAAAACTTCGAATGGTGATTTGAGGCACCAAACGATGTCGGAATGCATTAGAACCAAAGCCATAAGCTTTGTGAGCATGTGATAGACAAGAATGTCTCAAAATCCCAATGTACGATTTTCGGTGAAAACTACAACTATACCCCTAGGAAACTTAGAATGGTGATTTGAGGCACCAAACGATGTCGGAATGCATTGGAACCAAAGCCATAACATTTGTGAGCATGTGATAGACAAGAATACCTCAAAATCCCAATGTACGATTTTCGGTCAAAATTACAACTATACCCCTACGAAACTTCGAATGGTGATTTGAGGCACCAAACGATGTCGGAATGCATTGGAACCAAAGCCATAAGCTTTGTGAGCATGTGATAGACAAGAATACCTAAAAATTCCAATGTACGATTTTCGGTGAAAATTACAACTATACCCCAACAAAACTTCGAATGGTGATTTGAGGCACCAAACGATGTCGGAATGCATTGGAACCAAAGCCATAAGCTTTGTGAGCATGTGATAGACAAGAATACCTCAAAATTTCATGTACGATTTTCGGTGAAAATTACAACTATACCCCTACAAAACTTCGAATGGTGATTTGAGGCACCAAACGATTTCGGAATGCATTGGAACCAAAGCCATAAGCTTTGTGAGCATGTGATAGACAAGAATACCTCAAAATCCCAATGTACGATTTTCGGTGAAAATTACAACTATATACCCCTACGAAACTTCGAATTGTGATTTGAGGCACCAAACGATGTCGGAATGCATTGGAACCAAAGCCATAATCTTTGTGAGCATGTGATAGACAAGAATAGCTCAAAATCCCAATGTACGATTTTCGGTGAAAATTACAACTATACCCCTACAAAACTTCGAATGGTGATTTGAGGCACCAAACGATGTCGGAATGCATTGGAACCAAAGCCATAAGCTTTGTGAGCATGTGATAGACAAGAATGTCTCAAAATCTCAATGTACGATTTTCGGTGAAAACTACAACTATACCCCTAGGAAACTTCGAATTGTGATTTGAGGCACCAAACGATGTCGGAATGCATTGGAACCAAAGCCATAATCTTTGTGAGCATGTGATAGACAAGAATAGCTCAAAATCCCAATGTACGATTTTCGGTGAAAATTACAACTATACCCCTACAAAACTTCGAATGGTGATTTGAGGCACCAAACGATGTCGGAATGCATTGGAACCAAAGCCATAATCTTTGTGAGCATGTGATAGACAAGAATAGCTCAAAATCCCAATGTACGATTTTCGGTGAAAATTACAACTATATACCCCTACGAAACTTCAAATTGTGATTTGAGGCACCAAACGATGTCGGAATGCATTGGAACCAAAGCCATAATCTTTGTGAGCATGTGATAGACAAGAATAGCTCAAAATCCCAATGTACGATTTTCGGTGAAAATTACAACTATATACCCCTACGAAACTTCGAATTGTGATTTGAGGCACCAAACGATGTCGGAATGCATTGGAACCAAAGCCATAATCTTTGTGAGCATGTGATAGACAAGAATAGCTCAAAATCCCAATGTACGATTTTCGGTGAAAATTACAACTATACCCCTACAAAACTTCGAATGGTGATTTGAGGCACCAAACGATGTCGGAATGCATTGGGACCAAAGCCATAAGCTTTGTGAGCATGTGATAGACAAGAATACCTCAAAATTCCAATGTACGATTTTCGGTGAAAATTACAACTATACCCCTACGAAACTTCGAATGGTGATTTGAGGCACCAAACGATGTCGGAATGCATTGGAACCAAAGCCATAAGCTTTGTGAGCATGTGATAGACAAGAATACCTCAAAATTTCCATGTACGATTTTCGGTGAAAATTACAACTATACCCCTACAAAACTTCGAATGGTGATTTGAGGCAGCAAACGATTTCGGAATGCATTGGAACCAAAGCCATAAGCTTTGTGAGCATGTGATAGACAAGAATAGCTCAAAATCCCAATGTACGATTTTCGGTAAAAATTACAACTATACCCCTACGAAACTTCGAATGGTGATTTGAGGCACCAAACGATGTCGGAATGCATTGGAACCAAAGCCATAAGCTTTGTGAGCATGTGATAGACAAGAATACCTCAAAATTTTCATGTACGATTTTCGGTGAAAATTACAACTATACCCCTACAAAACTTCGAATGGTGATTTGAGGCAGCAAACGATTTCGGAATGCATTGGAACCAAAGCCATAAGCTTTGTGAGCATGTGATAGACAAGAATACCTCAAAATCCCAATATACGATTTTCGGTGAAAATTACTACTATACCCATACGAAACTTCGAATGGTGATTTGAGGCACCAAACGATGTCGGAATGCATGGTACCAAAGTCATAAGCTTTGTGAGCATGTGATAGACAAGAATACGTCAAAATTTCCATGTACGATTTTCGGTGAAAATTACAACTATACCCCTACAAAACTTGGAATGGTGATTTGAGGCACCAAACGATTTTGGAATGCACTGGAACCAAAGCCATAAGCTTTGTGAGCATGTGATAGACAAGATTACCTCAAAATCCCAATGTATGATTTTCGGTGAAAATTACAACTGTATACCCCTACGAAACTTCGAATGGTGATTTGAGTTACCAAACGATATCGGAATGCATTGGAACCAAAGCCATAAGCTTTTGTTAGCATGTGATAGACAAGAATAGCTCAAAATCCCAATGTACGATTTTCGGTGAAAATTACAACTATACCTCTACAAAACTTCGAATGGTGATTTGAGGCACCAAACGATGTCGGATTGCATTGGAACCAAAGCCATAAGCTTTGTGAGCATGTGATAGACAAGAATGTCTCAAAATTCCAATGTACGATTTTCGGTGAAAACTACAACTATACCCCTAGGAAACTTAGAATGGTGATTTGAGGCACCAAACGATGTCGGAATGCATTGGAACCAAAGCCATAACATTTGTGAGCATGTGATAGACAAGAATACCTCAAAATCCCAATGTACGATTTTCGGTCAAAATTACAACTATACCCCTACGAAACTTCGAATGGTGATTTGAGGCACCAAACGATGTCGGAATGCATTGGAACCAAAGCCATAAGCTTTGTGAGCATGTGATAGACAAGAATACCTTAAAATTCCAATGTACGATTTTCGGTGTAAATTACAACTATACCCCTACGAAACTTCGAATGGTGATTTGAGGCACCAAACGATGTCGGAATGCATTGGAACCAAAGCCATAAGCTTTGTGAGCATGTGATAGACAAGAATACCTCAAAATTTCCATGTACGATTTTCGGTGAAAATTACAACTTTACCCCTACAAAACTTCGAATGGTGATTTCAGGCAGCAAACGATTTCGGAATGCATTGGAACCAAAGCCATAAGCTTTGTGAGCATGTGATAGACAAGAATAGCTCAAAATCCCAATGTACGATTTTCGGTAAAAATTACAACTATACCCCTACGAAACTTCGAATGGTGATTTGAGGCACCAAACGATGTCGGAATGCATTGGAACCAAAGCCATAAGCTTTGTGAGCATGTGATAGACAAGAATACCTCAAAATTCCAATGTACGATTTTCGGTGAAAATTACAACTATACCCCTACGAAACTTCGAATGGTGATTTGAGGCACCAAACGATTTCGGAATGCATTGGAACCAAAGCCATAAGCTTTGTGAGCCTGTGATAGACAAGAATACCTCAAAATTCCAATGTACGATTTTCGGTGAAAATTACAACTATACCCCTACGAAACTTCGAATGGTGATTTGAGGCACCAAACGATGTCGGAATGCATTGGAACCAAAGCCATAAGCTTTGTGAGCATGTGATAGACAAGAATACCTCAAAATTTCCATGTACGATTTTCGGTGAAAATTACTACTATACCCCTACGAAACTTCGAATGGTGATTTGAGGTACCAAACGATGTCGGAATGCATTGGAACCAAAGCCATAAGCTTTGTGAGCCTGTGATAGACAAGAATACCTCAAAATTCCAATGTACGATTTTCGGTGAAAATTACAACTATACCCCTACGAAACTTCGAATGGTGATTTGAGGCACCAAACGATGTCGGAATGCATTGGAACCAAAGCCATAAGCTTTGTGAGCATGTGATAGACAAGAATACCTCAAAATTTCGATGTACGATTTTCGGTGAAAATTACAACTATACCCCTACAAAACTTCGAATGGTGATTTGAGGCAGCAAACGATTTCGGAATGCATTGGAACCAAAGCCATAAGCTTTGTGAGCATGTGATAGACAAGAATACCTCAAAATCCCAATATACGATTTTCGGTGAAAATTACTACTATACCCCTACGAAACTTCGAATGGTGATTTGAGGCACCAAACGATGTCGGAATGCATGGTACCAAAGTCATAAGCTTTGTGAGCATGTGATGGACAAGAATACGTCAAAATTTCCATGTACGATTTTCGGTGAAAATTACAACTATACCCCTACAAAACTTGGAATGGTGATTTGAGGCACCAAACGATTTTGGAATGCACTGGAACCAAAGCCATAAGCTTTGTGAGCATGTGATAGACAAGAATACCTCAAAATCCCAATGTATGATTTTCGGTGAAAATTACAACTGTATACCCCTACGAAACTTCGAATGGTGATTTGAGGCACCAAACGATATCGGAATGCATTGGAACCAAAGCCATAAGCTTTTGTTAGCATGTGATAGACAAGAATAGCTCAAAATCCCAATGTACGATTTTCGGTGAAAATTACAACTATACCTCTACAAAACTTCGAATGGTGATTTGAGGCACCAAACGATGTCGGATTGCATTGGAACCAAAGCCATAAGCTTTGTGAGCATGTGATAGACAAGAATGTCTCAAAATCCCAATGTACGATTTTCGGTGAAAACTACAACTATACCCCTAGGAAACTTAGAATGGTGATTTGAGGCACCAAACGATGTCGGAATGCATTGGAACCAAAGCCATAACATTTGTGAGCATGTGATAGACAAGAATACCTCAAAATCCCAATGTACGATTTTCGGTCAAAATTACAACTATACCCCTACGAAACTTCGAATGGTGATTTGAGGCACCAAACGATGTCGGAATGCATTGGAACCAAAGCCATAAGCTTTGTGAGCATGTGATAGACAAGAATACCTCAAAATTCCAATGTACGATTTTCGGTGAAAATTACAACTATACCCCTACGAAACTTCGAATGGTGATTTGAGGCACCAAACGATGTCGGAATGCATTGGAACCAAAGCCATATGCTTTGTGAGCATGTGATAGACAAGAATACCTCAAAATTTCCATGTACGATTTTCAGTGAAAATTACAACTATACCCCTACAAAACTTCGAATGGTGATTTGAGGCAGCAAACGATTTCGGAATGCATTGGAACCAAAGCCATAAGCTTTGTGAGCATGTGATAGACAAGAATAGCTCAAAATCCCAATGTACGATTTTCGGTAAAAATTACAACTATACCCCTACGAAACTTCGAATGGTGATTTGAGGCACCAAACGATGTCGGAATGCATTGGAACCAAAGCCATAAGCTTTGTGAGCATGTGATAGACAAGAATACCTCAAAATTTTCATGTACGATTTTCGGTGAAAATTACAACTATACCCCTACAAAACTTCGAATGGTGATTTGAGGCAGCAAACGATTTCGGAATGCATTGGAACCAAAGCCATAAGCTTTGTGAGCATGTGATAGACAAGAATACCTCAAAATCCCAATATACGATTTTCGGTGAAAATTACTACTATACCCATACGAAACTTCGAATGGTGATTTGAGGCACCAAACGATGTCGGAATGCATGGTACCAAAGTCATAAGCTTTGTGAGCATGTGATAGACAAGAATACGTCAAAATTTCCATGTACGATTTTCGGTGAAAATTACAACTATACCCCTACAAAACTTGGAATGGTGATTTGAGGCACCAAACGATTTTGGAATGCACTGGAACCAAAGCCATAAGCTTTGTGAGCATGTGATAGACAAGATTACCTCAAAATCCCAATGTATGATTTTCGGTGAAAATTACAACTGTATACCCCTACGAAACTTCGAATGGTGATTTGAGGCACCAAACGATATCGGAATGCATTGGAACCAAAGCCATAAGCTTTTGTTAGCATGTGATAGACAAGAATAGCTCAAAATCCCAATGTACGATTTTCGGTGAAAATTACAACTATACCTCTACAAAACTTCGAATGGTGATTTGAGGCACCAAACGATGTCGGATTGCATTGGAACCAAAGCCATAAGCTTTGTGAGCATGTGATAGACAAGAATGTCTCAAAATTCCAATGTACGATTTTCGGTGAAAACTACAACTATACCCCTAGGAAACTTAGAATGGTGATTTGAGGCACCAAACGATGTCGGAATGCATTGGACCCAAAGCCATAACATTTGTGAGCATGTGATAGACAAGAATACCTCAAAATCCCAATGTACGATTTTCGGTCAAAATTACAACTATACCCCTACGAAACTTCGAATGGTGATTTGAGGCACCAAATGATGTCGGAATGCATTGGAACCAAAGCCATAAGCTTTGTGAGCATGTGATAGACAAGAATACCTTAAAATTCCAATGTACGATTTTCGGTGTAAATTACAACTATACCCCTACGAAACTTCGAATGGTGATTTGAGGCACCAAACGATGTCGGAATGCATTGGAACCAAAGCCATAAGCTTTGTGAGCATGTGATAGACAAGAATACCTCAAAATTTCCATGTACGATTTTCGGTGAAAATTACAACTTTACCCCTACAAAACTTCGAATGGTGATTTCAGGCAGCAAACGATTTCGGAATGCATTGGAACCAAAGCCATAAGCTTTGTGAGCATGTGATAGACAAGAATAGCTCAAAATCCCAATGTACGATTTTCGGTAAAAATTACAACTATACCCCTACGAAACTTCGAATGGTGATTTGAGGCACCAAACGATGTCGGAATGCATTGGAACCAAAGCCATAAGCTTTGTGAGCATGTGATAGACAAGAATACCTCAAAATTCCAATGTACGATTTTCGGTGAAAATTACAACTATACCCCTACGAAACTTCGAATGGTGATTTGAGGCACCAAACGATGTCGGAATGCATTGGAACCAAAGCCATAAGCTTTGTGAGCATGTGATAGACAAGAATACCTCAAAATTTCCATGTACGATTTTCGGTGAAAATTACAACTATACCCCTACAAAACTTCGAATGGTGATTTGAGGCAGCAAACGATTTCGGAATGCATTGGAACCAAAGCCATAAGCTTTGTGAGCATGTGATAGACAAGAATACCTCAAAATCCCAATATACGATTTTCGGTGAAAATTACTACTATACCCCTACGAAACTTCGAATGGTGATTTGAGGTACCAAACGATGTCGGAATGCATTGGAACCAAAGCCATAAGCTTTGTGAGCCTGTGATAGACAAGAATACCTCAAAATTCCAATGTACGATTTTCGGTGAAAATTACAACTATACCCCTACGAAACTTCGAATGGTGATTTGAGGCACCAAACGATGTCGGAATGCATTGGAACCAAAGCCATAAGCTTTGTGAGCATGTGATAGACAAGAATACCTCAAAATTTCCATGTACGATTTTCGGTGAAAATTACAACTATACCCCTACAAAACTTCGAATGGTGATTTAAGGCAGCAAACGATTTCGGAATGCATTGGAACCAAAGCCATAAGCTTTGTGAGCATGTGATAGACAAGAATACCTCAAAATCCCAATATACGATTTTCGGTGAAAATTACTACTATACCCCTACGAAACTTCGAATGGTGATTTGAGGCACCAAACGATGTCGGAATGCATGGTACCAAAGTCATAAGCTTTGTGAGCATGTGATGGACAAGAATACGTCAAAATTTCCATGTACGATTTTCGGTGAAAATTACAACTATACCCCTACAAAACTTGGAATGGTGATTTGAGGCACCAAACGATTTTGGAATGCACTGGAACCAAAGCCATAAGCTTTGTGAGCATGTGATAGACAAGAATACCTCAAAATCCCAATGTATGATTTTCGGTGAAAATTACAACTGTATACCCCTACGAAACTTCGAATGGTGATTTGAGGCACCAAACGATATCGGAATGCATTGGAACCAAAGCCATAAGCTTTTGTTAGCATGTGATAGACAAGAATAGCTCAAAATCCCAATGTACGATTTTCGGTGAAAATTACAACTATACCTCTACAAAACTTCGAATGGTGATTTGAGGCACCAAACGATGTCGGATTGCATTGGAACCAAAGCCATAAGCTTTGTGAGCATGTGATAGACAAGAATGTCTCAAAATCCCAATGTACGATTTTCGGTGAAAACTACAACTATACCCCTAGGAAACTTAGAATGGTGATTTGAGGCACCAAACGATGTCGGAATGCATTGGAACCAAAGCCATAACATTTGTGAGCATGTGATAGACAAGAATACCTCAAAATCCCAATGTACGATTTTCGGTCAAAATTACAACTATACCCCTACGAAACTTCGAATGGTGATTTGAGGCACCAAACGATGTCGGAATGCATTGGAACCAAAGCCATAAGCTTTGTGAGCATGTGATAGACAAGAATACCTCAAAATTCCAATGTACGATTTTCGGTGAAAATTACAACTATACCCCTACGAAACTTCGAATGGTGATTTGAGGCACCAAACGATGTCGGAATGCATTGGAACCAAAGCCATAAGCTTTGTGAGCATGTGATAGACAAGAATACCTCAAAATTTCCATGTACGATTTTCGGTGAAAATTACAACTATACCCCTACAAAACTTCGAATGGTGATTTGAGGCAGCAAACGATTTCGGAATGCATTGGAACCAAAGCCATAAGCTTTGTGAGCATGTGATAGACAAGAATAGCTCAAAATCCCAATGTACGATTTTCGGTAAAAATTACAACTATACCCCTACGAAACTTCGAATGGTGATTTGAGGCACCAAACGATGTCGGAATGCATTGGAACCAAAGCCATAAGCTTTGTGAGCATGTGATAGACAAGAATACCTCAAAATTTTCATATACGATTTTCGGTGAAAATTACAACTATACCCCTACAAAACTTCGAATGGTGATTTGAGGCAGCAAACGATTTCGGAATGCATTGGAACCAAAGCCATAAGCTTTGTGAGCATGTGATAGACAAGAATACCTCAAAATCCCAATATACGATTTTCGGTGAAAATTACTACTATACCCCTACGAAACTTCGAATGGTGATTTGAGGCAGCAAACGATTTCGGAATGCATTGGAACCAAAGCCATAAGCTTTGTGAGCATGTGATAGACAAGAATACCTCAAAATTCCAATGTACGATTTTCGGTGAAAATTACAACTATACCCCTACGAAACTTCGAATGGTGATTTGAGGCACCAAACGATGTCGGAATGCATTGGAACCAAAGCCATAAGCTTTGTGAGCATGTGATAGACAAGAATACCTCAAAATTTCCATGTACGATTTTCGGTGAAAATTACAACTATACCCCTACAAAACTTCGAATGGTGATTTGAGGCAGCAAACGATTTCGGAATGCATTGGAACCAAAGCCATAAGCTTTGTGAGCATGTGATAGACAAGAATACCTCAAAATCCCAATATACGATTTTCGGTGAAAATTACTACTATACCCCTACGAAACTTCGAATGGTGATTTGAGGCACCAAACGATGTCGGAATGCATGGTACCAAAGTCATAAGCTTTGTGAGCATGTGATAGACAAGAATACTTCAAAATTTCCATGTACGATTTTCGGTGAAAATTACAACTATACCCCTACAAAACTTGGAATGGTGATTTGAGGAACCAAACGATTTTGGAATGCACTGGAACCAAAGCCATAAGCTTTGTGAGCATGTGATAGACAAGAATACCTCAAAATCCCAATGTATGATTTTCGGTGAAAATTACAACTGTATACCCCTACGAAACTTCGAATGGTGATTTGAGGCACCAAACGATATCGGAATGCATTGGAACCAAAGCCATAAGCTTTTGTTAGCATGTGATAGACAAGAATAGCTCAAAATCCCAATGTACGATTTTCGGTGAAAACTACAACTATACCCCTACGAAACTTAGAATGGTGATTTGAGGCACCAAACGATGTTGGAATGCATTGAAACCAAAGCCATAACATTTGTGAGCATGTGATAGACAAGAATACCTCAAAATCCCAATGTACGATTTTCGGTGAAAATTACAACTATACCACTACGAAACTTCGAAAGGTGATTTGAGGCACCAAACGATGTCGGATTGCATTGGAACCAAAGCCATAAGCTTTGTGAGCATGTGATAGACAAGAATGTCTCAAAATCCCAATGTACGATTTTCGGTGAAAACTACAACTATACCCCTAGGAAACTTAGAATGGTGATTTGAGGCACCAAACGATGTCGGAATGCATTGGAACCAAAGCCATAACATTTGTGAGCATGTGATAGACAAGAATACCTCAAAATCCCAATGTACGATTTTCGGTCAAAATTACAACTATACCCCTACGAAACTTCGAATGGTGATTTGAGGCACCAAACGATGTCGGAATGCATTGGAACCAAAGCCATAAGCTTTGTGAGCATGTGATAGACAAGAATACCTCAAAATTCCAATGTACGATTTTCGGTGAAAATTACAACTTTACCCCTACGAAACTTCGAATGGTGATTTGAGGCACCAAACGATGTCGGAATGCATTGGAACCAAAGCCATAAGCTTTGTGAGCATGTGATAGACAAGAATACCTCAAAATTTCCATGTACGATTTTCGGTGAAAATTACAACTATACCCCTACAAAACTTCGAATGGTGATTTGAGGCAGCAAACGATTTCGGAATGCATTGGAACCAAAGCCATAAGCTTTGTGAGCATGTGATAGACAAGAATAGCTCAAAATCCCAATGTACGATTTTCGGTAAAAATTACAACTATACCCCTACGAAACTTCGAATGGTGATTTGAGGCACCAAACGATGTCGGAATGCATTGGAACCAAAGCCATAAGCTTTGTGAGCATGTGATAGACAAGAATACCTCAAAATTTTCATGTACGATTTTCGGTGAAAATTACAACTATACCCCTACAAAACTTCGAATGGTGATTTGAGGCAGCAAACGATTTCGGAATGCATTGGAACCAAAGCCATAAGCTTTGTGAGCATGTGATAGACAAGAATACCTCAAAATCCCAATATACGATTTTCGGTGAAAATTACTACTATACCCCTACGAAACTTCGAATGGTGATTTGAGGCAGCAAACGATTTCGGAATGCATTGGAACCAAAGCCATAAGCTTTGTGAGCATGTGATAGACAAGAATACCTCAAAATTCCAATGTACGATTTTCGGTGAAAATTACAACTATACCCCTACGAAACTTCGAATGGTGATTTGAGGCACCAAACGATGTCGGAATGCATTGGAACCAAAGCCATAAGCTTTGTGAGCATGTGATAGACAAGAATACCTCAAAATTTCCAAGTACGATTTTCGGTGAAAATTACAACTATACCCCTACAAAACTTCGAATGGTGATTTGAGGCAGCAAACGATTTCGGAATGCATTGGAACCAAAGCCATAAGCTTTGTGAGCATGTGATAGACAAGAATACCTCAAAATCCCAATATACGATTTTCGGTGAAAATTACTACTATACCCCTACGAAACTTCGAATGGTGATTTGAGGCACCAAACGATGTCGGAATGCATGGTACCAAAGTCATAAGCTTTGTGAGCATGTGATAGACAAGAATACTTCAAAATTTCCATGTACGATTTTCGGTGAAAATTACAACTATACCCCTACAAAACTTGGAATGGTGATTTGAGGAACCAAACGATTTTGGAATGCACTGGAACCAAAGCCATAAGCTTTGTGAGCATGTGATAGACAAGAATACCTCAAAATCCCAATGTATGATTTTCGGTGAAAATTACAACTGTATACCCCTACGAAACTTCGAATGGTGATTTGAGGCACCAAACGATATCGGAATGCATTGGAACCAAAGCCATAAGCTTTTGTTAGCATGTGATAGACAAGAATAGCTCAAAATCCCAATGTACGATTTTCGGTGAAAACTACAACTATACCCCTACGAAACTTAGAATGGTGATTTGAGGCACCAAACGATGTTGGAATGCATTGAAACCAAAGCCATAACATTTGTGAGCATGTGATAGACAAGAATACCTCAAAATCCCAATGTACGATTTTCGGTCAAAATTACAACTATACCACTACGAAACTTCGAAAGGTGATTTGAGGCACCAAACGATGTCGGAATGCATTGGAACCAAAGCCATAAGCTTTGTGAGCATGTGATAGACAAGAATACCTCAAAATTCCAATGTACGATTTTCGGTGAAAATTACAACTATACCCCTACGAAACTTCGAATGGTGATTTGAGGCACCAAACGATGTCGGAATGCATTGGAACCAAAGCCATAAGCTTTGTGAGCATGTGATAGACAAGAATACCTCAAAATTTCCATGTACGATTTTCGGTGAAAATTACAACTATACCCCTACAAAACTTCGAATGGTGATTTGAGGCAGCAAACGATTTCGAAATGCATTGGAACCAAAGCCATAAGCTTTGTGAGCATGTGATAGACAAGAATACCTCAAAATCCCAATATACGATTTTCGGTGAAAATTACTACTATACCCCTACGAAACTTCGAATGGTGATTTGAGGCACCAAACGATGTCGGAATGCATGGTACCAAAGTCATAAGCTTTGTGAGCATGTGATAGACAAGAATACTTCAAAATTTCCATGTACGATTTTCGGTGAAAATTACAACTATACCCCTACAAAACTTGGAATGGTGATTTGAGGCACCAAACGATTTTGGAATGCACTGGAACCAAAGCCATAAGCTTTGTGAGCATGTGATAGACAAGAATACCTCAAAATCCCAATGTATGATTTTCGGTGAAAATTACAACTATATACCCCTACGAAACTTCGAATGGTGATTTGAGGCACCAAACGATATCGGAATGCATTGGAACCAAAGCCATAAGCTTTTGTTAGCATGTGATAGTCAAGAATAGCTCAAAATCCCAATGTACGATTTTCGGTGAAAATTACAACTATACCTCTACAAAACTTCGAATGGTGATTTGAGGTACCAAACGATGTCGGAATGCATTGGAACCAAAGCCATAAGCTTTGTGAGCATGTGATAGACAAGAATGTCTCAAAATCACAATGTACGATTTTCGGTGAAAATTACAATTATACCCCTACAAAACTTTGAATGGTGATTTGAGGCACCAAACGATGTCGGAATGCATTGGTACTAAAGCCATAAGCTTTGTGAGCATGTGATAGACAAGAATACCTCAAAATCCAATGTACGATTTTCGGTGAAAATTACAACTATACACCCCTACGAAACTCCGAATGGTGATTTGAGGCACCAAACGATGTCAGAATGCTTTGGAACAAAAGCCATAAACTTTGTGATCATGTGATAGACAAGAATGCCTCAAAATTCCAATGTACGATTTTCGGTGAAAATTATAACTATACCCCTACGAAACTTCGAATGGTGATTTGAGGCACCAAACGATGTCGGAATGCATTGGAACCAAAGCTATAAGCTTTCAGAGCATGTGATTGACAAAAATACCTCAAAATCCAATGTACGATTTTCGGTGAAAATTACAACTATACACCCCTATGAAACTCCGAATGGTGATTTGAGGCACAAAACGATGTCAGAATGCATTGGTACCAAAGCCATAAGCTTTGTGAGCATGTGATAGACAAGAATAGCTCAAAATCCCAATGTACGATTTTCGGTGAAAATTACAACTATACCCCTACGAAACTTCGAATGGTGATTTGAGGCACCAAACGATGTCGGAATGCATTGGAACCAAAGCCATAAGCTTTGTGAGCATTTGATAGACAAGAATACCTCAAAATCCCAATGTACGATTTTCGGTGAAAATTACAACTATACCCCTATGAAACTTCGAATGGTGATTTGAGGCACCAAACGATGTCGGAATGCATTGGAACCAAAGCTATAAGCTTTGTGAGCATGTGATAGACAAGAATACCTCAAAATCACAATGTACGATTTTCGGTGAAAATTACAACTATACACCTACGAAACTTCGAATGGTGATTTGAAGCACCAAATGATATCGGAATTCATTGGAACCAAAGCCATAAGCTTTGTGAGCATGTGATAGACAAGAATACCTCAAAATCCAATGTACGATTTTCGGTGAAAATTACAACTATACACCCCTACGAAACTCCGAATGGTGATTTGAGGCACCAAACGATGTCAGAATGCATTGGAACAAAAGCCATAAGCTTTGTGATCATGTGATAGACAAGAATGCCTCAAAATTCCAATGTACGATTTTCGGTGAAAATTATAACTAAACCCCTACGAAACTTCGAATGGTGATTTGAGGCACCAAACGATGTCGGAATGCATTGGAACCAAAGCTATAAGATTTCAGAGCATGTGATTGACAAGAATACCTCAAAATCCAATGTACGATTTTCGGTGAAAATTACAACTATACACCCCTACGAAACTCCGAATGGTGATTTGAGGCACAAAACGATGTCAGAATGCATTGGAACCAAAGCCGTAAGCTTTTGTGAGCATGTGATAGACAAGAATAGCTCAAAATCCCAATGTACAATTTTCGGTGAAAATTACAACTATACCCCTACAAAACTTCTAATTTTTTAGGGAAAATTACAAATATCTCCACTCAAGAATGTCGTAATTCCAAAAAACACCAAAAAATGACCATAATTACAAATACCTCCCCTATTTTGTATTTTACCTCCCCTGATGGGCGCTGCCCGTATTTTTACCTGCCCAAAAGGGTGAAAATACCAAAATGCACCTACAATTTCTGAGAAAAAAAAAATTAAAAATATTGAAATAGGAAATGACCAAATTATCCTTACCCATTTACATTACCTTGGTCCACCGTTTGGCGCTCAAACATCTCTCTCCCCCAACCATCTCTCTCCCCCTGTAAGAACGAACGGTTCGCTCTGTAAAATCACTGTGATCGTGCCTCTTGGACGGGTCTAGTCCTTCTTTGTCACTCGTAGATGTCTGTACTTCACTCACAAAGGCAAAATTTCGCGCACAGGTGAAGTTCGAAAACCCTAACAGTGATTTTTTTTTAAAAAAATCAGATGGTTTTTTTTGCCCACATTATGGCCATGTTTTTTTAAAAATCTGATGGTTTTTTTGCCAACATTATGCGGTTTTGTGTTATTTTTAAAAAAAATCAGATGTTTTTTTGAAACCCTAGATTATGGCCATTTTTTTAAAAATCTGACGGGTTTTTTTGCCAACATTATGCAGTTCTCGTTTTTGCTGATGGGTTTTTTTGCCAACATTATGCAGTTCTCGTTTTTTACCAAAATTCTGAAACCCTAGTTTTTTTTGAAAAGTCAGTTCTGTTTTCTGTTGGGGTATTTCCATGTATTTTACTAACTTAGATGTTTTATATGTATTTGTATAGGTATGGCACTACGTGGGAAATATAATCTTGTACTTCACATACTAGGTGAGCAAGAAGTTATAACAGATGTGAATTCAAGGTTTTATACATACAGAAACTTGTTGGAAGATGTTAACAAGTCTACATTACTGCCTAGTTCAGTTTCTCTAAGAATAGATTTATCATATGAGGTCGACGGTGTGTATCAAAGGTTTCCTATAACAAGTACTGAAGACATTAAAGATATGTTTGTCAAGAATACAAGTACGAAAGAGGTGCATATTTGGGGTGAGTTGGGAATTGTTGAACCATTAGCAATGGAAAGAAGTCAGGGATCATATGTCATAAACGTGGATGACAATTATGCTGATGATGATGAGGCTACTGTTGGGGAGGGGGTTGCTGTTGGTAAGGGGCCTGTTGATGGTGAGGGGCTGATGCTGGTGAGGGGGCTGTTGGTGAGGGGCCTGTTGATAGTGAGGGGGCTGATGCTGGTGAGGGGGCTGTTGGTGAGGGGCCTGTTGATGGTGAGGGGGCTGATGCTGGTGAGGGGGCTGTTGGTGAGGGGGCTGCTGGTGATCAGATTGATGCTGGTGAGGGGGTTGTTGATGAGGGGGCTGATGTTGGGGAGGGGGCTGCTGGTGATCAGATTGATGCTGGTGAGGGGGTTGTTGGTGAGGGGGCTGATGTTGGGGAGGAGGCTGCTGGTGAGGGGGCTGATGTTGGGGAGGAGACTGATGTTGGGGAGGAGACTGATGTTGAGGAGGGGGCTGATGTTGAGGGGACTGCTGGTGAGAGGGTTGCTACTGGTGAGACTGATAATGAGGGGGCTACTGATGATGAGAGTAATGAATCATCAGATTATAGTGTATATGATGAATCATCAGATTTTGAGGACAATGAGGGTGACAATGAGGGTGACAATCAGAGTGACAATGATAGTGACAATGATGCTGAAAGGAATGTGGACAGTGATCATATGATGAGTGAGTATAGCTCGGATGACTATTGTGGTCCTGGAGATTTGGATTCTTCTGATGAGGAGGGTTTAGTAGACCCTGTGGATCCTGTGATCAACCGGCATAATGTAGAGGCTCATGAGGGAATGGATTTGAAGGTTGGTGATGTATTTGAAAATGTCAAAATATTCAGAGAGGCTTTGACAGAGTACTCAATTCAGGAAGGATTCGAATTCATAAGGTTGAAAAATGAGAAATCAAGAGTGACCGTAAGGTGTGCTGCTGAAGGTTGTCCATGGAGAATACATGCATCTCCATTGGCAGATAAGGTTACATACATGATTAAATCACTTAATAGAGGTCACACCTGTGTAGGGGTCAGTGGAAAGAAGCAGGCTAGTAGCAATTGGATTGCAAGCAAGTTGATTGAAGTTTTAAGGGCAAATCCTAACATGAAGCCAAAAGGCATTAGGCATCATTTAAAACAGTATGGCCTGGAGAAGGTCCCTTATATGAAGATTTATAGGGCCAAGATTCAAGCATTGGGGATGGTAGAAGGATCCTATTCAGAGGCATATGGCCTACTACCCAAATATGTTGAAATGATCAGAAGAAGCAATCCTGGCAGTGTTGTAAAAATTCAGTCATCTCTGGACAGTAGAGATGAAGAAGGGGGATCTTCATCTGCAGTTGTTGTACCAAGATTTGTAAGGATGTTCATTGGCTTGCATGCTCTAAAACAAGGATTTTTGGAAGGTTGTAGCCCATTTTTGGCCTTTGACGGGTGTCATCTCAAGGGTCCTTATGGAGGTGTTTTGTTGGCTGCCATCTGTTTGGATGGCAATAATGGATTATTCCCACTAGCTTGGGCAGTTGTCGAATCATAATGCAAAGATAGCTGGTGTTTCTTTTTCCAAGGAATAGATGAAATGTTGGGAGGGTTTAAGGAAGATAGCCATGGACTTTTATGTCTGACAGACATAAGGTATATCTAACTTACATCCACCTCCCCTATATTATTTGGAAATTACATGCACCTCCCATCTCTTTGTTGTTATGTACTGTTGTAACTTACATACACCTCCCCTCTTATTCTTATAGGGATTACTAGAGGCTATTAGTGACATGGTGCCCCATGCTGTGAATAGGAGGTGTGCTAGGCACATTTTGGCCAACTTTAGGCTGAAATTTATTGGGAGGCAGCTCAGGAAAATGTTTTGGATGGCAGCAAGGTCATACAATAGTTATGGTTATGACAAGGCTATGAAGAAAGTGAAGGAAATTAATTCTGCTGCTTATGAATGGCTCATCAAGAGTGAGCCCCACATGTGGTCTAGGTCTAAATATCCCACTGACCTAAAAAATGACCGTGTCACAAACAATATTGCCGAGTCATTCAATGCCTGGATAGGTGAGTTTAGGGATAAGAATGTATTGATGTTGTTGGAAGGCATCAGAAAAAAGGTTATGACAAGGATGCATACCAGAAGACAGAAACGGTTGAATTGGACGAACGAAATTATGCCAAAAATTCTGAAGAAAGTCAATGACCAATGTGCTTGGGCAAGGCATTGCGAGCTGAGCATTGCAAATTCAGCCGAGTATCAAGTGGATGACAAATCCATGTCTTACATTGTTAATCTTAATCAAAAGACATGTGAGTGCAGGATTTGGGATGTATTTGGGATACCTTGCAGGCATGCATGTTGTGCCATTTTACATAACAGAAACAAGGTTGAAAAGTTCACAGACAAGAGTTACACAAAGGAAAAGTACATGCTGAGTTATGCTGAATTGATCCATCCAATACCAGACCACAGATTATGGCCACCACTTGAGGATGTTGTGCCACAAATTCTGATGCCTCCTGAACTGAGAAGACTGCCTGGAAGGCCTAGAAAAAACAGGAGGAGGGAAGCTTAGGAGTCTACAAATACAGGTGGAGAAGATGGTCCTGCAAATCCCACACAATACAGAGTTTGCAGAGTTAGGTGTAAAATATGTGGAGAATTTGGGCACAACAAAAGAACATGTCAGAGAGCACAAGGTGGAACACAATCAAGTCGGGGAAAAAAGAGAAAGCATGGTGGTGATAATGCACAGGTACACTGATCATCATATTTGTTTATCAATTATTATTCATGTAACCCTACACCCTAAATTCCTTATAAATGATCAGATGGAGATGGATGACATTACACTTTGAGAGATCCTAATCAGGATGAGGTCAGAAAGAAGAGCCAACACAGATAGAAGAGCAAACACTGCTGCTGCAACAAATGATCATGAGGCAGGTACTTCTTCAGGTGTGAATGATGGTCCAAGGGTGAATGCTCAAGAGCCATATGTTCCAATTATACAAGAGGCAGGTACTTCAGGGGTTCGGGATATGCAATTTGATACTGCACTTGATCCTTTGTTGGATAATTTGTTTGACTTTTAGATGTTTAACTTAATAGGATTTGTGGGGTATAAAGGTGGTGTGTATTTAAGGTGGATTTTGGTGAATTTTTGTGGATGAAATTGTCAAAACTTTGTTATTGTTTATCTGATGTTGGTGTCAAAACTTTGTAGTGGGTTTTTGTAAACTTTGTTGTTGAAACCAGCATTTCATGGAACATGTTAGTTTTTGTAAACTTTGTTAGTTTACCAAACAGCATAGAAAACAATTTGTGTATGCTTTTGTTGTTTGGTAAATTGTTTTGTGTAACTTTGTGTATGCTTTTGTTGTTTGGTAAATTATTTTGTGTAACTTTGTGTTTTCTTTTGTTGTTTGGTATGTTTTGGATACTTTGTTGTTTGTTGTGTTTTGTATACTTTGTTGTTTAGTGTGTTTTGTATACTTTGTTGGTGTAAATGGATAAGGTAGTAAACTAGACAAAATAAGTAGTGTTCTACCATTATATTGGTTCTTTCTAGTGTTTTACATCTAGAACAATAGTAGTACTTGACAAAATAAGTAGATGGCTAATATGCATAAATTTAGACAAACCAATAGATAGATTAACCTAATATATGAATCATTTTCATTTGTTCTATGTAATTTGGAAGCTTCTTCATTGATCCTTTGAGGGTTGAAGCTGCCCTCGACTTCATGTTCCACAGATTGGTTATATGGCTCGCACCAATGAGAGAAGCCGTGAACCGCACACCTATAATACAACCTCCCGGGATTATCTAAAGACTCCGAAACATGAATTGTAGTTTTTCTCCCACATTGCCACTTATTACATATCTCTTTCCTATACTTGAAACCCAAAATACTAGATGATTGACTAGATGATGACATTTTTTCAATTGAGATTCATAAAATTATCACAATTTGTACACATATGTATCACAATTTTCCAACGGTCAGATTGCAACGGTCATATTTTATTTTTTACAATGTTACGTTTGGACCCCCTCAAAAAATCAAACAATAACATAGACACCCCCTATAACGGTCATATCATGGCCAAGACAAAAATATTATATTTACACCCCCTATAACGGTCATATCATGGTCAAGAAAACAATATTACATTTACACCCCCTGAGGGTATTTTCGTCAAAAAAATATATGACAGTGGATGACGTCACCAATTGATGACATCATCAGGGGTAAAATAGGAAAAACACAAAAAAAAATTGCTACCGTCAGCAAAAAGCTGACCGAAAAAAAGGACAAGGGGTGCCCGTGATATGCAAAATACAAAATAGGGGAGGTATTTGTAATTATGGTCATTTTTGGGTGTTTTTTGGAATTAAGACATTCTTGAGGGGAGGTATTTGTAATTTTCTCTAATTTTTATCATTGGATTATCTAATAATTGGTATTTTACCAAACACCTTCTATCCAATGAAAACTATATTGACTCCATTAAAATCAATTCAATATAGAATTTCACATCACAACATTTTCTTAAGCACTAATTTTTATTGTATCTAGGGGTGTAAGTCGAGCCGAGTTGATTCGGCTCGAACGAGCTCGAGCCTGCGCCCACTTATCTCTAAAAAAAGCGTTCGCGAGCTTTTTATATTTAAATATATTATTATTTTTATTATATACTAATAAATATATATTAAATAATTAAACAAATTCGGCTCAGAATTCGAGCTTGAACCCAAGCTCATATATTAAGACTCAAGCTCGAGCTTGGAAAAATCACCAAGCTTGACTCGAGCTCAGCTCAATTACACCCCTAATTGTATTTATTTTTTAAGACAATGAATGAGAATAGGGTGACAAAATGGTTCCAAAATCATGTTCCAACACAATTCAACTAGTTTGACTTTAGATTTTTAAAAGTTTTATTTCAATTCCAACTTAATTCTAACTAAGTCCCAAATTGCTTGCAAATAATCCAAATTATAAGGAAAATAACATGCAAAAGATTGGGCAAAATTGCAACTTTGGTACACCAAGTTGACGTGTACACGTCTTTGATACTTTATATTGGATCACATGCAATTTGGATACTTTTTATTCAAAAACACTACAATTTCAGTACAAATTTTACCGAAAAATGCTATTCTCGCCAGGATAAGCCACGTGACACGCACGTGACCTATCAATTGGGGGATTTTTTTCGATTTTTCCGCAAAAATCACAAATTTGTGGGAATTTGTCATCTGTATTTGCCAAAATACCCTCCAAATCTTCTATTTTCCCCAATTTAACAATCACCCAATAACCTAATTTCACCCCAAAATTGCAATTCCTCCATAAACAAAGACAATTGCTTAAATCTTCCAATTCCCACCACCTTCTAAACAACTACATTGTCCTAAATCTTCAACTTCAAAACTAAAAGAATGAAAAAAAATAGTTACCTAAAAAAAACAACTTACCGTAAGTTGGAGTTGGCATATTGTTCAAGTCGGGATGTCTAAGTTTCACCATTTTTGCACAATATTACTTCTAGGCAATGGTGGATCACAAATTTATATTCAATTCGGATTTCGATGGGTGTAATTTCGGGAGAATTTGGGAAATTTTGTCGAGGGTTTATGTTCATTTGGGGAATTTGGGAATTCTTATATTTGGGGGTATTTACATAGCAGAAAGAGTGTTCACGCTTTTTAGTGATTGTTTTTTAATTAAAAAATCCTCCCAAACTTGTGATTTTCATGGAAAAATCAAAAAAATCCCCAAATGATAGGTCATGTGCGTGTCACGTGACTTTTTCCGGCGAGAATAGCATTTTTGGGTGAAATTTGTATTGAAATTACGGCTTTTTTTAATATAATGTGATATGAATATTATTAGCAATATTTTATTTCCTTTTATGTCTTTTTATATTATAGTTTGTTTCCTTTTTATTAGGATTTGAATCTGATAACTTTCCTTTTATCAAGATTCAAATCTGATTGTTTTCCTATTTATAGGCTAAAACAAAAGTCCTAATTTGGTAAGACTCCTTATAGAAAAGGATATCTTTCCATATCTAGTGTCCTACTAAAATAAGACCTAGTAACTAAGGAAACTTCTAAAACAAAAAGGAAACCTAATAAAAAGGAAAACAATCAGATTTGAATCTTGATAAAAGGAAAGTTATCAGATTCAAATCCTAATAAAAAGGAAACAAACTATAATATAAAAAGACATAAAAGGAAATAAAATATTGCTAATAATATTCATATCATTCCCCTCCTCTTGAAAGGGATTTGTCCTCAAATCCAAGGCGTCATTTGTATGCAGTATCGTCGATGCGTTGTTGAAATTTAACATGAATACCATTGAAATTTTGTTCACCCACGTGCTTTGGCTCACTCTTTTTCTTTACCCTCATTTGATCTTCATAAATTTGTTGAGGTGTTAGTGCAACAATCACTTGTTCATTCACTTTTGTCTCACCACTATCATTGATCCATTGTAGCTTGCATTGTTTAGGTTGTTCCAAAACAAATATGTCTAATTTTTCCACGGTAGATGTGTTAGCAATATTTGGGCAATTATCATCATGGATAGTCACATTACTTACCTTATCTTCAACCACCATCACGTGTTCGCTCAATGTTCTTTTCGAAACCAAAGTCAAGGCATCATTAGATATACACCCCTCACTCGAATCCTCCAATGGTGGCATCTCATCAGGGTCAGAACCTTTATCGTCTTGGTTGTTATGGTGGTTCATCTCTTCGTTGTGTTCCATCGTTGATCCATCGTTTTGGTTTTTATGGTGGCTTGTCTCTTGTTTGTGTTCCATCTTTGATTTTTGTTTGGCTTGCCACTCATTATTTTTCCATTGGTATGTTTCCCAAGCACGTTCCGAAGCATGTTTCCAAGCACGTTCCGAAGCATGTTCCAAAGCTTGTGTATTTGAGCGAAAACTATCCCTTCTCTTGAGTTGGCTCTCATACCGATCTATCCTGAGTTGCTCAAATTCAGTTCTTACCAACCTTCTCATCTCAGCCTTGAGCCCATCAACGATGAACTTAAAGTCAACTCCTCCTATTATATATTGAGGAAAACTTTCCATCGAATTTTTAATGTCCATCTGCAAATAATTGAGAATTTTTTTTTTCCAAATTTTTTTTTTTTTTTTTCAATTTTTTTTTTTGGTTTTTTTTTTTCGGTTTTTTTTTTTTTTTCTGTTTTTTTTTTTTGGAACGACCTACAGCTACGAAATTTAACTAGAAAGAAAAAAGATAATCTTCGGACAAAATCCGAAAAAATTAAAAACACAATAAAGAAAAACAACAAAAAAAACAAAGATACTTTCTATTTGAAATAGTTAAACTTCTACCTCAAATAGGAGATAACTGCTTGTAGGGCTTCCAGAAACTACGTGGCAAACGTAGCTCTGATACCACTTGATGCGAATCTTCCCATGATGGATTGATTCATTGCGGAATTTTCCTAGGATCTGAATTTGCGCACGAGTTGATTGGATGAATGGTTATCTTTAACCCGAATTCAATTGCGACAACGAACCTTGGTATAGAAGACCTCGACCCGATGAAGTCAATGAAGACGAACCTCAGAACGAAATTATGATGACGCCACAAACGGTATGGATTGCCGCTTGATAAGTCGGGAACGAACGCCACGGATATAAAATCCGATAAGTTCAAAAGTTCTTAAAGAACGACGAGAGAATAAACTCACGAATTTTAATCAAAAATATTCTCTAATTTTATTAATGAAAAACAAAGCCTATTTATAAGCTAAAACAAAAGTCCTAATTTGGTAAGACTCCTTATAGAAAAGGATATCTTTCCATATCTAGTGTCCTACTAAAATAAGACCTAGTAACTAAGGAAACTTCTAAAACAAAAAGGAAACCTAATAAAAAGGAAAACAATCAGATTTGAATCTTGATAAAAGGAAAGTTATCAGATTCAAATCCTAATAAAAAGGAAACAAACTATAATATAAAAAGACATAAAAGGAAATAAAATATTGCTAATAATATTCATATCATTCTTGATGCGAATCTTCCCATGATGGATTGATTCATTGCGGAATTTTCCTAGGATCTGAATTTGCGCACGAGTTGATTGGATGAATGGTTATCTTTAACCCGAATTCAATTGCGACAACGAACCTTGGTATAGAAGACCTCGACCCGATGAAGTCAATGAAGACGAACCTCAGAACGAAATTATGATGACGCCACAAACGGTATGGATTGCCGCTTGATAAGTCGGGAACGAACGCCACGGATATAAAATCCGATAAGTTCAAAAGTTCTTAAAGAACGACGAGAGAATAAACTCACGAATTTTAATCAAAAATATTCTCTAATTTTATTAATGAAAAACAAAGCCTATCTTGATGCGAATCTTCCCATGATGGATTGATTCATTGCGGAATTTTCCTAGGATCTGAATTTGCGCACGAGTTGATTGGATGAATGGTTATCTTTAACCCGAATTCAATTGCGACAACGAACCTTGGTATAGAAGACCTCGACCCGATGAAGTCAATGAAGACGAACCTCAGAACGAAATTATGATGACGCCACAAACGGTATGGATTGCCGCTTGATAAGTCGGAAACGAACGCCACGGATATAAAATCCGATAAGTTCAAAAGTTCTTAAAGAACGACGAGAGAATAAACTCACGAATTTTAATCAAAAATATTCTCTAATTTTATTAATGAAAAACAAAGCCTATTTATAGGCTAAAACAAAAGTCCTAATTTGGTAAGACTCCTTATAGAAAAGGATATCTTTCCATATCTAGTGTCCTACTAAAATAAGACCTAGTAACTAAGGAAACTTCTAAAACAAAAAGGAAACCTAATAAAAAGGAAAACAATCAGATTTGAATCTTGATAAAAGGAAAGTTATCAGATTCAAATCCTAATAAAAAGGAAACAAACTATAATATAAAAAGACATAAAAGGAAATAAAATATTGCTAATAATATTCATATCATTCCCCTCCTCTTGAAAGGGATTTGTCCTCAAATCCAAGGCGTCATTTGTATGCAGTATCATCGATGCGTTGTTGAAATTTAACATGAATACCATTGAAATTTTGTTCACCCACGTGCTTTGGCTCACTCTTTTTCTTTACCCTCATTTGATCTTCATAAACTTGTTGAGGTGTTAGTGCAACAATCACTTGTTCATTCACTTTTGTCTCACCACTATCATTGATCCATTGTAGCTTGCATGGTTTAGGTTGTTCCAAAACAAATATGTCTAATTTTTCCACGGTAGATGTGTTAGCAATATTTGGGCAATTATCATCATGGATAGTCACATTACTTACCTTATCTTCAACCACCATCACGTGTTCGCTCAATGTTCTTTTCGAAACCAAAGTCAAGGCATCATTAGATATACACCCCTCACTCGAATCCTCCAATGGTGGCATCTCATCAGGGTCAGAACCTTTATCGTCTTGGTTGTTATGGTGGTTCATCTCTTCGTTGTGTTCCATCGTTGATCCATCGTTTTGGTTTTTATGGTGGCTTGTCTCTTGTTTGTGTTCCATCTTTGATTTTTGTTTGGCTTGCCACTCATTATTTTTCCATTGGTATGTTTCCCAAGCACGTTCCGAAGCATGTTTCCAAGCACGTTCCGAAGCATGTTCCAAAGCTTGTGTATTTGAGCGAAAACTATCCCTTCTCTTGAGTTGGCTCTCATACCGATCTATCCTGAGTTGCTCAAATTCAGTTCTTACCAACCTTCTCATCTCAGCCTTGAGCCCATCAACGATGAACTTAAAGTCAACTCCTCCTATTATATATTGAGGAAAACTTTCCATCGAATTTTTAATGTCCATCTGCAAATAATTGAGAATTTTTTTTTTTCCAAATTTTTTTTTTTTTTTTCAATTTTTTTTTTTGGTTTTTTTTTTTTCGGTTTTTTTTTTTTTTTTCGGTTTTTTTTTTTTTTTTTCGGTTTTTTTTTTTTTGGAACGACCTACAGCTACGAAATTTAACTAGAAAGAAAAAAGATAATCTTCGGACAAAATCCGAAAAAATTAAAAACACAATAAAGAAAAACAACAAAAAAAACAAAGATACTTTCTATTTGAAATAGTTAAACTTCTACCTCAAATAGGAGATAACTGCCTGTAGGGCTTCCAGAAACTACGTGGCAAACGTAGCTCTGATACCACTTGATGCGAATCTTCCCATGATGGATTGATTCATTGCGGAATTTTCCTAGGATCTGAATTTGCGCACGAGTTGATTGGATGAATGGTTATCTTTAACCCGAATTCAATTGCGACAACGAACCTTGGTATAGAAGACCTCGACCCGATGAAGTCAATGAAGACGAACCTCAGAACGAAATTATGATGACGCCACAAACGGTATGGATTGCCGCTTGATAAGTCGGGAACGAACGCCACGGATATAAAATCCGATAAGTTCAAAAGTTCTTAAAGAACGACGAGAGAATAAACTCACGAATTTTAATCAAAAATATTCTCTAATTTTATTAATGAAAAACAAAGCCTATTTATAGGCTAAAACAAAAGTCCTAATTTGGTAAGACTCCTTATAGAAAAGGATATCTTTCCATATCTAGTGTCCTACTAAAATAAGACCTAGTAACTAAGGAAACTTCTAAAACAAAAAGGAAACCTAATAAAAAGGAAAACAATCAGATTTGAATCTTGATAAAAGGAAAGTTATCAGATTCAAATCCTAATAAAAAGGAAACAAACTATAATATAAAAAGACATAAAAGGAAATAAAATATTGCTAATAATATTCATATCATAATGTACCCAAATTACTAGTGGTCCAACATAAAATATCAAAAACGTGTACACGCTAACTTGGTGTACCAAAGTTGTAATTTTTCCCAAGAGATTGAATTGTATTGGCTTGATTCCTTTTTGGATTGAATTTAATTGCCTATCGATTGAGCTTGGTTCCACAACCCAAACTCATTTAAGAACCAAAATCAACCCAAATCGAAGAGGGGGTGGTTTAGGGTAATTTGCACTTTGCACCCTAAAATAGAGCTAATAGGTACTTTCCACCCTAGAAAAGAAAAAATAGCATAATGTACCCTTAAATTGAGTTAGTTTTGACAATTTGCACCCTATGTAATTTTCCAACCAAAATCTCACGAATCTCCCTCATTCATATTGCCAATCTCTAGTCACTCGCTCATTTTCACTTTATTGTGATTCTTCCGCCAACCCCCGAAGATAATTAAATAGAAATGCTTAAACTTTTTTACAAGTGAAGAAGAGTTATCTTCTTTTTTGTCCAACGCTAAAACCTCCATTATCATTAAACTAGTACACAAGAAGGAACCAATTTGTTGTCTAAATGAATCATCATCACCACAGTAAATTAAATTGGGTGCCAAAAAAAGCTTAAAACTTGAATTGGGTCAAATGTGTATCACATAAAAATGAAAAAAAATTAAAGACTACATTTGAGATGTATTCTTCTACCTTTCAAAATTAGAACAATAAAAAATTTGAAGACAACATTTGAGATGTCATCTTGTATTATCTTCAAAAATTCTTTAGAATTGTATTATTTTGAGAATTTATTATTTATTTTGTTAAAACCTCCATAAATGAAGCATATAAAAGTTGATTACTTTGCCTTTAGAAATACATTTTGTATTTCATGAATGATTTTGCACTTTCAAAATGAAAATTTTGGTAGGAAAATTATATAGGATTTGCAACTTACCAAAACTTACTCAATATATGTATTGTGATATTTTTCGTGAAAAGTGCCTATTAGCTAGCCCTCTTTTCAAGGTGCAAAGTGCAAATTACCCGGGTGGTTTGTTAAATTTGATCCCTGACTTTTTCAAATGTGAAATAATTTTGAAACACATCGTGTAAATTTCTAAACAAAATCATTAAGAAAATATATCAAGCTCGATTACAGCAAAGTCAAGATATATGCATTATAATTTCTAAAATTAGCTTTCGTTATAGAGGTTAAGAATTCAAAGATGTCAGAAGAACTTTGATCAAGTCTCGCAATTGAAATGTAAGAAGATGAGGTGTTTTAGGAGGAGTGAAGAATTGACAACTTTTTTTAAGAGAAGAATATATTAATTAACTTGTATAACTAACGTCATTATTTGGCTGGAATTCGTACTTGATATGAATAATTTACCCATTCTGGAGTCAGTTCTAAACAAAAGAACTTGTTAATCACTTAATGACAAACAATAACAAGTTTTAATGTCAGCTCATATAAATAAAACGCAATACGGCTGGGGCGAAAAGATTACAAAGACAAACAAGCACTTGCTATCAGACATCCTTCCCACAACAGAACCATGCCATGGTGTGTGCTCAATTTGCTTCATCAATACATGCTAGGGTAGGGATTGAAAAGCCAAAAATACTAACAAATTAATTTCAAATCAGACTGTTTTTTTCATTTCAAAAAGAAAATGGACAAAGTACATACACAAGACAAATTGGGTCCACATCACTTAAACCAGAAGTAAATTTCAGAACAAGGACTGCTAAAAAAACCCCAAATAACAGCTCATGGGTGTTTGACCCAAGGCTTGATAACCTATTTATATCAGCTTCCCACATGAATTTAAAAAAAAAAAAAAAAAAAAAAAAAAAAAAACACTGTGGTGTTTCAAATCTGGACCTCAAAGTCCTTGAGCATCGACTTTCACCCTTCACTTCAATAATTAAAAAAAAAAAAAATCACTTTCAAAACATATTCAGTCATAAAAAACAGGACACAATACCAAAACCAATCAAGAAACATCAGCACCAGCAACCACAGAGAAACATAAATTGCCAAAGCTTGTACTCAAAACCAGCAAAGGTGAAAATATAGTCGCACAAAAAAAAAAAAAAAGTCATCTCCTCATAAAAGTACAAAGCACTCTATTAGTCCTTTTCTATTTTTTTTTTCCTTTTTCCTTAAATATCCTGAAAAGTACTTTACTAATCTCTTTAACTACAAGCAATCAAAAAGGACCGCATCAAAAGGCGTACATCAAGTGAAGAAAAGGAAATTGAAATCATCAAGCCAGAGTTCACATTGTCTGCAAGAAGTCAACTGCGCCAATAAGCTTCTCATAGACCTGAAGCCAACATCCATTCACCACTCAATGTAACATTTCACATCCAATAAAACAAACAGGCACACTCAAAGACAAATACAGTAAATTAAAAATAATATTGTGAAGGTCTCATTTGATGATAACCATTGAAAGTAATGCTGACATTGATATCTTTTGCTGCAGGACACATCACAAACATCAATAACTCTACTGATTCTAGATGCCAACACATAACTGGAGCCAAAAATCAACAAAACTCAACTACAAGTCCAAATCAAACTAATATGAACCCACAGAAAATCAGACAATCTAACAAAAAGACTAGAAGATAACTAAGAACAACGACATCCTACACAAGTACACATAAAAACATCAGACACCAATGAGTAACATAGAATGAACAATCAGTCAGAAATAGTGCACGAAGAATGCTAATACTATATAAAGACTGAAATAAGAATCTCAGAGCACAAAGTTAAGGTTCAAAAGTAACAAGCACATGGAAAGTAACAAGGATTGCAATGCATCATCACAGCCAGGCAAAATAAACATATAAAAAAGTTAAGAGAATAGATAAGAGAAACTACCTCAGTAGTAACGAGGCATCCCCTGATAGACTCCGCCAGATGGAACTCTAGGTGCAGGAGATAACCCTACCGGTTGATTATGCCCACTAGATGATAAGCTATAAGGTCCACTATGCGGATAATCTCCGGAACCCATCCCAGTGGAGCTCGGTGGATAACCATAAAAAGACGATCCACGACCCACACCACCTAATGCACCACCACTATTGTACCCAGTAACAATGGGTCCACCAAAATGAGAAATTCCACCATGGGCCCCACCAAGTCCCGTATTATAGCCACCACTTAGCCCCAAATTTGATCCTATTGCTGGTACCCCTGGACCACCTACACTCGGACCTGAACCACCATACCGCCCACCGATCCCTCCCGGCCTACCATACTGCCAGCCTGGCATTGTGGCCACACTTCCATCGCCATTTCGCTGATTACCTCCTGTCACACCCATCGGCCCAACTCCCACAGGAGTCCCAGGAGGTTTTCCTCTTTTTCCTTCACTAGCCAGCTTACAATTGAATATATGCCCATCAATATTTTTTACTGGATCCACCAACGATGCCCTAGCCGCATCTGCCGTCTTATAAACAAACAGAGCAAACCCCTTCGACTTCCCAGTCGCCTTATCGAACCCCAAAGGCCCCTCCTCAATCTCCCCATACATCGAAAAATGCTGCAAAAGCCTCTCAGACTGCATATCATAAGGCACATTCCCAACAAAAATCTTCCTGCTCGAAACATCAACAGCACTACTCCCTCCCCCAACACTACCACCACTCGACATACCAGCAGCTGCAAGCTGCGTAACAGTCACCCTACCATCAATTTTCTTACTAGGCTCCTTCAATGCCATCATAGCACCATCAATATGTTTAAACGTAATAAAACCATAACCTTTCGACTTACCTGTGGCCTTATCATGAATCACCGCGGCCTCGTCTAATTCACCATAGGAGGCGAAAAGGGCTCGGAGCTTTTCAGTGGTAGTTTCGGAGCCGAGGCCGCGGATGAAGAGCTTACGCTGGGTGACGTCACGGTCGGAAACTGAGCGCACGGAATCGAGAACGTCGGGGTGGCGGAGAAGGGCCTTTTGGACAATTTCCAAGAGCTGATCGCGGGTGAAGGGCTCGAGAATTTTGTGGGCGTCGTCGTGGGTGAGCAGCATATGGGGGATGAAAGAGTTGGGGTTACCGTCTATGACGCCATTATGATCATCAATTTTGCGCTTCTTGATAGGGTCCATATAGATAATGGAGAAGCGAAACCCCCAGAGGATGGTGTAGTATAAAACCCAACCCTGAGAGAGGAAAGTTGGAAGGGAAAGAGAGCTGATTGAGGAGAAGTTGGATAATAAAACCCGACTGGTGAAGTGATTACGGATGGGTAATTTGCACATTGCACCCTGAGAATAGGTTAATTAGGCAGTTTCCACCCTAAAATTACAAAAATTGCGGTCTCTACCCTGAAAATGCAATAAGTTTGGCACTTTGCACCCCGACCATATTTCAGTTGATTTCTTGATGGGCAAAATCGGAAAAAGAAAAATAAGATTTCAAACAAATAATAATCTTCAAAATATAGACAAAATTTAAATAAAATCATTCATTTGTTTGATTTTATTATTATTTAATTGAATGATTTTATTTAAATTTGTCTATATTTTGAAGATTATTATTTGTTTGAAATCTTATTTTCTTTTTCCGATTTTGCCCATCAAGAAATCAACTGAAATATGGTCGGGGTGCAAAGTGCCAAACTTATTGCATTTTTAGGGTGGAGACCGCAATTTTTGTAATTTTAGGGTGGAGACTGCCTAATTAGCCTAATTTCAGGGTGCAGTGTGCAAATTACCCGATTACGGATTATTTGCACATTGCACCCTCATATTACTAGTTTTGGCACAACAGACCTTCTCAATTCTATTGTTTCACATATTGGACCCTACAATGAACATTGACTACACATGACTTGTTCTGTTCCTTGCATATTTTGAGTTATATTTTATTTTCTTTTACTTATGATTTCGCTTTTAAGAAGCATATTCAAAGCACATGAATCAATTCAAAGGAAATATAATCATACATATTTCTTATTTTTTGCTTTCAATTTCGCTTCAATGAAATAAATTGAAAGCACATGAATCAGTTGTAAGGAAATACAGTATTAGTGCAATTGGCCACTTTATGACCTTAAACATCGTCTATCTAGCTAAAATGTGGCAAGAATTCAGTGGATGGTCTCATCTGCAAACAATTACAAGAAATGGATATTCGATTGACTAGTTTGGTTTCCTACAGTTCACATTTCTTCATAGTTGAACCATTTCTTGATCCTTTTAATCCTTAATGGAACTTTAATTACCAAACAGAAATTGGTTAACCCAAGCACAAATCACATTACGCTGAATGATGTACTCAGGGGCCAGGCCAGGGCTAACCTACACAAAAAGTAAAAGTATAAAACCTCTCTCACCCACACTAGTTTTCAGTACATGTTTCTTGTAGATATTATTTCAAGTTCAAATAACCAAAAATTATCAACTAGATGAACAGGCTAATATCTGAATTTATCACATCCAGCTACCAAGTTACCATGGACTAGAACACAAATAGTTCACAGAAACATGAAATTCTCACGATTTGCACATATTATTAAGCTACAAGCATATAGAAAACGAACCAAACTAACATTCACGGGTCTTCTCATAGACTTCAAACAGAAACACAAATCCTAAAATTGTGAATAATAATCCTTTATAATAATAATATCTACATCATGCATGTCTCAGTAAGTTGGAGGGGGGTTCATATCTCTACCGGGCACATTTTGGCCTTGTTGAGGGTTTCCATCCCCCATGTTTGGACCATAGCTGTTCTGAGTCTGCACTCCACCAGGTCCCATATTTGGTGCATAATTGTTCGGCGAACTGGGGGCATACTGATTTGGTCCTGGACCATACCCAGCATTGGGAGGAAATGTGTTCTGATTCTGGCCTTGACCAGAACCCATATTTGGATTGAAGTTCTGGTTTGGTCCTGGACCAGATCCCATATTTGGATTGAAGTTCTGATTTGGTCCTGGGCCAGATTGATAGGGCATTCCTCCACTGTTTGGTCCATTTCCATACTGATGACTTGATGCATTATTAGGCATTCCTCTCATGTTGTTTGGTGGTGGGTAGTTTCCCATGTTAACTGGAGGCGCACCGGGCCTGTAGTTTGGCTGTCCTCCCATGTGGGGTTGTGGTGCTCCAGGGTTGGGGCCACCAGGTTGTGGATTATTCATATTTGGTGGACCGCCCATGTTGCCACCTGGACCTCCAAAATTGGATGATCCAGAGTTGGGGTTCTGCATTTCTCTTCTTCTCTCGAAGTTTCTAGATCTGTCAAAGTTGCGAGGTCTGTCATTGCGTCTGTTCCTCTCATTTGCACGAGCATTATTCCTTACCCACTCCTCGTGATATTTAGGGTCATATGGCACGGCCTGTCCATTGATAAAAGGTTCTCCTGCAATATGCACAATGTGAGTATCAGAGTAGCAAATCCTCTGACATGTAAGCCATAACAAATTTGAACACCAAACTAGCTGGTGTCTGAAAGAGATCTTAAGAGAATACGCCAACCAAAAGAACATGAGGCTAACATACAACATAAAATGTTATCATTTTACAAAAAATTCTTTCTTGATTAGTAGAAAACCATGAGGACAATTTGGGGCTTGATGAACTTCTTCACAAAGTTGAACCCTGGTTTTAAGTCACTAGTCTCTTTAATGACACAGTAGTTACAAAAAGAATATAAAGAAAACACCTATTAAAAGATTAAAGACTGAAGGAAACAAAAGTGAAAACTCAAGGCTTACAGGTTTGTACAGGAAACCATGCTAGAGTTTTTCAAGTAACAATATCACTGTATGCTTCAATGACCTCTTACGCATTAGTTATCAAAAAATAGAAATGAAAAGGCCTAAAAGATTTTTAAAAAGAATGGGGGAAAACCAAAGTGCAGGCATTCATGGTACAATTTCTATGGCTCTACAAGAGAATAATAGCAATGAGAAGGGGGTGGAGGTGAGCGCTACTGATCATATAGAATTATAAACAATAGGAACGATGATCAAAGTCAAGAAATGCAAACCAGAGAAGATAAAAACACCATGAGACTACATACCTCCATAATCTTTATTCTTTACATCCAAGTATGAATCAGGAAGCACCCATCGAACTTTTGGCAATTCTGCACAACAATTTAAGAAATCAGATGCACATCCCCAAATTTCAAACTTCAATAAGGTTGAAGTAATATAATTTCAAATACCTTTTAACTTATATGAAAGTTCTTCTGACACAAGGGCTCCAAATGCAAAGTAATGCCTAGTGGAGACTGAATAAATTTTCATCCTTGCTTCTTCCTCACTGCATATTTCAATATTTTACTAAAATATTCATCATAAAAGCAATCGTTACAATTATCACGCATTAATAACTAATTTCACATAATAAAACCAGAATAGTATACACCATCATCCATATTAGAAACAAAACCATCACTCTCATTTCACAAACACTTTATCAATAACTTTTAATAGAATGACACAAGTGAAGTTTCATCTCACACAACCTTCAAATATAAGATGGGAATCCCAAAAAAAAGTACCCCTTGCAAATTGTCAACAGAAACACCACAAAGGATGGAAACCTAGAAACTTTCAACCCTTATCGTTTCTTTCAAAATACATTGCTCAGCTTTAATAGAAGATTACAACGTATTATCAATGCCTTGTATATCATATCTGTTAGATTAGAGAAAAATCCGCTAGGAACTTGTATTATTGAGTTACATATTTATAGAGATACATGTGATTGGTTAATAAGTAAACACTAACTGTAAACTATGAAAATAAATATACAAGGAAACATAAAACACAAGGAAAAATCCTATACAAAACTAATGGAAATTTCCCAATATATTCTAACACTATCTATTCCAAGTTAGATAAGTACAATCAACCAGTTAAAGTTTAAGTTCTTTTAGGTGAAAGTAAAACTTTATACCAACCATACCAATATTCACACATACAGAGTCAGCTGAACTCAAGTATTGTATGCCTATATAAACATGTCGCAATAGACAGGTAATCCAATTAAGATCTCAAACTTAAGTTATTAGACTAAGCTTTCTTACATGCTAGATCATCTACGTTCCAAAAAAGGCAAAATACAAAACCCAAAACCTCAATCAATCAATATATTACATTCAAATTCAAATAAATCAAAACAACAAAAAAAACACCATAAACAACATGAACAACATAAAAATAGAGACAGAAAGCCAAATAATCAGACCTCCCAACAACCATAGCTAGGGTTTTGATGTAGCTATCAATAATCTCATCTCTAGTAGGTTCACCCTCAGGCTTCTCCACGACCACAAGCCAGTGCTCAAAATCGCAGCCATCGAGCAGAATCGTCTCCTTGGGGGGGCGATTCGACCAGTTAGGGTTTGGATCATTAAGCGACGATGACGTCTGTCGAGTCGAGAAACTCCTAGTGGAGAACACCGGAGCCAGGCGGCGGAAATAGGACGCCGAAGCGGCGGCAAAGAGGGGGCGGAGGCGGAAGGGGAGGGAGGTACGAAGGACGGCGGATGAGGACGTGGAGGTGTAGGATCGGGAGACGGCGGAGATAATGGATTTTGTGGTGGTTGTAAGTAGAGATCGAGTGAGATAACAAGTCGCCATTTTCAGGAAACCTAGCTTGATAATCCAATGGAAATTAGGGGTTTATCTGGGGTTTGAGCGTTTGTATATTCTGTACCGGTTTGTGGACTGTCGGATTTGCCCCAGGAGTTATAGGAAATTGTACAAATATCTTTTCTTTTTAAATTTTTTTTTTAAAAAAATCTCTATTATCTTCTTGCTAATAAAATGTCAATTGAGATAATTTGACATTTAATTTTTTAATAAACATCAAATAAAATATATTATAAAAGAGAATTAAAATGGAGTAAAAAAGGTGTGATTTAGGAATGAGATAGTGTTTATAAGAATCAATATTTCCTTTTAGTGATCCGCAGCCAAGCCCTCGTTATGAAAACACTTCACAAACTGAGTATAATCCTCCTATGAATCGCACTCATCCACAAACATTTTGGATGTGTTGCTACAGATGCAGGATACAATTTGAATACCAAAAGATTTACCTCAACAAAAATCTTCTGTGTATTCAGTGTCAGCAGCCATTTTTGGCAATAGAGGTTCCCACTCTAGATGCTAGAGGTCCAAGAATACGCCTTTCGCCTTACCCACAGCAGCAAAGTGTGCATGGCTCAAAGCCTACAGAAGCTGATTCATGTCAACCTGAAGGAAGCCCAAGTTGGTTGGTACTCTCGGCTCTAAACCTTCTCTTGTACCTATGGAGCAAAATTTGAAATTAACTATTGATTCTGATGTTTCTGATTTGTTTCTATCTGATATCTCTTCTTATCAAAGGTTAATTGGTCACCTAATATATTTAACTAATACAAGACCTGATATTTCCTTTTATGTACATGTTTTAAGTCAGTTTATGCACAAACCAAAACAGTCTCATTTAAATTATGCTCTACATGTATTACATTACCTGAAATCATCTCCTGGGAGGGGATTATTTTTTCCCAAAATAAATTCTGTAAAACTCACAAGTTTCTATGACTCTGATTGGGCTTCGTGTCCGTTTTCTCGAAAATCTGTTACTAGTTTCTGTATCTTTCTTGGAAAATCTTTAATATCATGGAAAAATAAAAAACAAAGTACTGTGTCAAAATCTTCAGCCGAAGCTAATACAGGGCTATGTCCATCACTTGTAGTGAAATTGTGTGGATTTTAGGGATTTTCAAAGATCTCGGTATTGTTGAGTTAACACCAGTCAAATTATTTTTTGATAACCAAGCTATTGTGCATATTTCTTCAAACCGTACTTTTCATGAAAGGACAAAACATATTGAAATTGATTATCATGTGATTCGGGATTATGTTAAAAATAATATCGTTTCCACTAATTTTTTTCGTACTGAAAATCAAATTGCATATATACTTACTAAGGAATCAGGGCGTACTAAACATGAAGAATTGATCGAGCAGTTAGGGATGATAGATATTTTTTCACCGGTTTTCAACTTGTGGGAGAGTGTTAAAGATAAAAGAGATCTAATGGGCCACATTCTGAAGGAAGCCCAAGTTCAAGCCTCAATCCTGATCAAATGTGCAAACTGGACTTAAGAAAGCCCAATATGAAATAGGCTTCGGCCCATAGTAACAATTTTGGGCGGCATTTGTAGAGTTTTATATATCTTAAGGGACCAAGCTGCAAATAATTATTATGTTGTGGTATATAAGGCTAGTTTCTAGAGTTTAGGTTCATAATTTCATTCTGTAATTTTGAGAATTCTCTCTTTTCTCTCCAAGAGCTCTTACTCTCATATTATATAAAAGTGTGCATTTTATGCTTACTTCTTTTGCGATGTCATATGCTTTCTTTCGGATTTTAATTTTCTTCTGTAGGTATTTCTTACTATTCTTAAATCGATAAGTGACAATCAGAAGAAGAAGCAAAATGAGTTAAAAAGGGCAAAGTTTTGGTGACAAAAAAGACGATGAAAATTGAATGATAGAGTACAACCCAACACGTATCTCAAGCTTTTGATGTTCAAATTTGTGTTCGCAAAGTTCCGAACTATTGTAATGGGGATGTTTTTGATGAGCTTTGTACTAACGAGCATATGATCGTTAGTTATTTTTACTGGAGCAGATCATATGAAATGCAAAGACACCAAAGAACCATTCTTTGATTTTTGAAACTAAAAATAATTATTTAGAAATTTTATGCTCAATGCTATCTTCGATATAATTCAACAGTATCAACAAAAAGTACAATACTCTATATTTATAAGAATAAAAAATTCTAAGGAAACTTTTAAAACAGATTAGTGTAATGATGTGTGTATGCATTACAGTATGCCTAGTTTAAAAGACAAAAGAATTAATAGGGTATTAGAGCAAACGTTAAGGGCTTAATCTACAAACTAAAACATGTAAATTCATTCAACATTTATTAACTAGCACATCTATTTTTAAGTATGACTTGGTTTTCAACATTTTTCATCTACCTAACATATTCTTAATATTCCAATTTTTAATGGTAAAAAATATATATAACTTAATATTCCAATTTTTAATGGTAAAAAATATATATAATAAGTAAATAGAAAGGTTGTCTACAATGTGTATAATAAGATTAAGACTCTAAGAAAAAGAAAAAAAACATTAGAACTCTACATTACATATATATTAGAATTTTTTGTTTTGTAATTAGGAGGGTGTTGTTAATGTATATTTTATACACATTTTACATGTTTAGAATTGCATTGTTCGTCACGTTTTTACTTCCCATCTCATTGATTTATGCTCTTATTGATTTGTTAGGTGTTGGTATGAAGAAATGATGAAAATGTGACCAAGAGGCTATAAAATGATGAAGTTTGAGTTGGTTAAAAATAAAGGCAGCAGAAACGTTTTCAGAATTAAGCGTGCCCACGCCTAAATCCTTAAACCATTCTGATGAAGAACGCAGAATACTGCAGAAAACTGTTGGAATCTGCTGAAATCTGTTGGAATTCGAATTTTCTGCTGGAATTTTACTTCCCAAATCTATTGGGATTTATTCCCTTTTATTTAGGGATTTTATTTCCCTTTTAAAGAATTTTAGTTATATTAGTATTCTTAGAATCCTATTTTAATTAGTTTCCTTCTTTGACTAGGACTCTTTTAGGTAAAAATAAGTGGAATTTATTCCACAATGGAGATCGAAATTTTATTTCGTTTTCTCCAGACATTATTTACGTTTTGTTTTTCCTTCATGTGTTGCTAAATATATCTTTTCTAGTCAAGAATTTATCGAGGTTTGATTAATTTAATTCGTGAGATTCAATTTGTGCTTTTAATTTCTTTGTTTCTTTTAGTATTTGCTTTTTCCCTGTGCTTTTTTGATAATATATTTCGATTAATTAAGTAATTTGATCAACTATTTAATTGTTGAAATCATATTAAGCTATTTAGGACCCAAATCCGTAATTGTTTGGTTAACCCTAATATTTGTAGCAGTTAGTGACGTCGATTATGGACAAGTTTTCGATTAGTTGCTATGGGAATTAGTAACCTAGTTTAAATGAACCAAGCTACGAGTTTGTTAACTAGAATTGGTGTCATTCTAATACATGAATGTTATCGATAGGCTAAATCCTAAGAGTTTGTTTAGGGTTGTCTAATTGGTAAGAGGAGTAATCAAAGAACTTGTTTTGGTTATCGAAGACTTAAGAAAAGACTAGGTTATTAGAGCTTGTTAATAACTATAACCAATTTACTAAAGAACATTGAACTATCATTGCATCGATGATCGAGTTAGAGAATCAAAATCGAGATAATCCGAAGACTAGAATTTCCAACCTCATTGAATTCGAATTTAATCTATTTGCATTTATTTAGTATACGTTTTTTATTATTTTATTCTAATTAAATCATAAACCCTCTCTTTTAATTGATATTAGTAATTTAAGAATTAATTCTACATCACTCCCTGTGGATCGACCCTACTTGTCACTATTTACAAATCATTCAAGTATGTTTTATTTTTGTTGGATTCGACACCCACCAAGCGTACTTTGGTAGAAAAATTGGATGTGAATGAAAATGAAATTTTTATATTTTTATAGGTGGCTATATGATATTATTTTACGATAGTAAGCCCCAATGATGGAAACTAATGATTCTTATCAATAATTGAACACTAAACCTCTTTTTGGTGAAAAAAATCAGAAAATAATAGGAGTGAGCAGAGATACCAACGCAAGATAGAATTATTATGGCTTTGAATGAAAAATATTTAAAAAGAAGATTTTTTTTTTGTTCGTAATACTAAAGCGGTGCTACCTATTGCTGACATGAAAAGATATACGTGCATGACCTTGAGTTGTTTCACGAAAACTTCCATAAAAGTTTTTGTACTTTCTACCAACTTATCAAATATCACTATATATATAATATATTTAGAGCCCCTTTTCCTATATTGCCATCGAACGGCTTGGACAATTTTGTTTAATTTGCACTTATGATGCACGGATACTCTGAAAAATTGCACCGTGCAGTATCGGATACGTGTCGGATACGGATATGGGGTGAATACGTATAGGATACGGATTTGAAGTATCTGAAAAAAAATTAAAAAAAATTAGGATACAGTATCCGATACGAAAAATAGGAGTATCCGGTACGGTCCGGATACGGCTGTTTGTGTTTTTTAATTATTTAATATTTTTTTGTCAATTTTTCTTTTTTCTTTTAATTTTAAAGTGGTATTCCTTAAACACTATAAATTAAAGCATAGTTTAATAAAGAAAAATTAGTACTTAATTGAAAAGATATTGAAATTAGAAATGAGAAACCCTCATTCCACCTTTTGCTATTTATTTGTTGCAATTTTTTTCACTACAACTATGATCAAAATTTATTTTTTTCTGCAACTATGATCGAATCATCTCCTTCCACACTTTAAGCTCTTCAAGTAAATTATTTAATATTTAGGGATATTTTTATAATGTTTATATATTTTTTAATGCTAAATATGAACATTGAATATTAATACATCAGTGTAAAATAAAATTAAAAGAAGTTAGTACTTCTATTTGAATAATTGATCGAACTACTTGATCATTTTGTTGCATATATTTATGATTATTATTTTTAGAAGTTCTATATATTTAGTAATTAATACAATTAATTGAATATGAAATTCATTAATGAGAATAGTAAAATAATTTAAATTTTTATAATATATATCATCGTATCCTAATCGTATCGTATCCTACAATTTTAGAAATTTTTGGATTTCGTATCCGTATTGTATCGTATTCGTATCCTCGTATATGTGTCCGTGCATCATAGATTTGCACGCTTTGTGCTCAATCTAAAAGTCCTGCATGTCGATGTATGTTCGATGTATGTTGCTAATCATTCACAAGTGTTATGATGTGTGTATGTGACGCCCTAGAATTTCAATTGGAAGGTTTAATTATCTTTATCATGGTTATTTGTAAAATGAAGAATTAGTTGCTTATAAGGACCAAACTAGAAGTAAATTGGGGAAGATTGACATAGATTCTATATTGTTGGGTGAATATTGTAAATAACTTAATTGAGAAGTGGGATTAAACTACACAGTCTTAATTTTGTGAGGATTAAAATATAATTTAAGAATAGTACTATGATTTGTGGAAAGAAATTAAAGTAGTGAAATATATGGGATGAAGACACGTTTCAATATTTTCTACCAATTTGGTCTATTAAGATGCCACCTATATACATGTATACTAGCATGACATGCAATATGCTTTGCCACTAATCACGTTGAGGAGATGCCACCTATATACATGTATACTAGCATGACATGCAATATGCTTTTCCACTAATCATGTTGAGAAAATGCCACCTATATACATGTATACTATATAATAACACAAACAAAAGATGTATATGGAGGTATTGGTTAATAATTGTAAAAAGAGGCATATAAAGACTCAAACTATATTACCTTATCGGCTTAGCTTCTATGAAATATAATTGTGCATGTACACGATGGTCTAGAAGAGGTTATGTTCGCGAGGGGGCTCATTAGAGACAAATTACATATATGAATAAGTCCTTAATATCGTGAGTGCTTTATTTATTAGTTTATTTAATTTCGCGATTGTTAGAGTTATTGACATTTATGTAGTTGAGATTGTATCATAAGTATGGTTTACTTTTGTAAATGTGTCTACTCATATCATAGACATGTGATTGTCATTGTGCAATACGTAAAATCCAAGTGTAGTACTTTATCTCACTCGGATATATATAATTGAAAGATATTGTGAGCATGATATTATATTGAGTATGTGTATTACTCGTGTGGATTATTGATTGATTTTGGACCCAATTTACGGCATGGAGGTAGTGATCCTTGCGGGCAGCGTTGGGCTTGCCGTACTGGTTGGTCACCACCCCATGGTTGCCGATTCCCCTCCCGCGCATGGACGGAGTGTTTCATGGCGATGGGGTTGTAGATTTAGATATGTTCCCGGGCATGTCAGATTGTTAGCAAGGTCGCTCCTTGCATTTGGTGAATAAGGTAGTTGATTTGCAGCGGGAGTCATAAAGAGGTTGACAACAGAATCGTATCCTTTATTATGTGATAAACCTCAGCTGGAAGTGACAAATCTAAGTGCTACACCGTGACTCCATCTCAGGGCACTATGAGTAACTCTAGTGTTGTACTGAGGCAAATCCGGGAATAGCCACCTCTAGAATCTCGCACAGACAATTGAGCGATATGTGTTATAAGCGTCATTTATTTATTTATTACTATTGCCTTAAACTGTCATCAAGTCACGTTCATCATGAGATGAATATGTTTTATCCTCATGCATAATCCCGCACTTACACACATTGGCACTCACTGGGCTTAGTAGCTCATCACTCGTGTCTCCCCCTCCCTAGGATGAATATAAAGATCGTGGAAGAACATAGACGATTTATTCAAGTAACAAATTTACTTAGGGATCATAAATGGAGGTTTATTTAGTTTCTATTAGATTGATATAATTACATTTGATGTCCTATTTCACTAAAGATTTTGTATTTTGATTTTCCGTGTAGAGCTCTGAACCACATGATTGGATTATTAGAAATTTCGAAGTCTTATCTAGCAGACAGGTGAGATAGGGCGTGACAGGTGGTATCAGAGCTTAGGCTAGTGTCTAAGCTACACCGGGAGATGTTCCTTAGGACTGGGGTTCTAATTTTTAGCTGGTTTAAGAAATTTAAAATAAATTAAACATACACCACTAGAAAACGAAGCAAACGCGATGGGCGAAATGCCCGTCGCCATTTTTTTAACGTTTTGCGACGGTATTGAGTCGGTTACGCGTCGGTGACATTCCAACCCGTTTTCTTAAATGGGTTAAAAATAACGTGTCGGTATGGCGACGGTATGACGACGGTACGATAAATGAGTAATTTAAAATTTTATTTTTAAACCATTTCATAAACTTACCGATGCCATACCGACGCTATTTTTATTTTTAAAATAAATTAAATATTATTATTAATATATTTTAGGATAAAATGTAAATATATATTATTGGTTATTTTATACCGCCGCTATACCGACGCTAATTACTATTTAATTTTTAAAAGTCTTTTATTATTAAGAATTCTAGAAAATATATTTAAACGTTTGCGTCGGTATGGCGACGGTACGATAAATAAGTAATTTAAAATTTTATTTTTAAACCATTTCATTGACTTACCGATGCCATTCCGACGCTATTTTTATTTTTAAAATAGATTAAATATTATTATTAATATATTTTAGGATAAAATGTAAATATATATTATTGGTTATTTTATACCGCCGCTATACCGACGCTAATTACTATTTAATTTTTAAAAGTCTTTTATTATTAAGAATTCTAGAAAATATATTTAAACGTTTGCGTCGGTATGGCGTCGGTACGATAAATAAGTAATTTAAAATTTTATTTTTAAACCATTTCATTGACTTACCGATGCCATACCGACGCTATTTTTATTTTTAAAATAAATTAAATATTATTATTAATATATTTTAGGATAAAATGTAAATATATATTATTGGTTATTTTATACCGCCGCTATACCGACGCTAATTACTATTTAATTTTTAAAAGTCTTTTATTATTAAGAATTCTATAAAATATATTTAAACGTTTGCGTCGGTATGGCGTCGGTACGATAAATAAGTAATTTAAAATTTTATTTTTTAACCATTTCATTGACTTACCAATGCCATTCCGACGCTATTTTTATTTTTAAAATAGATTAAATATTATTTTTAATATATTTTAAGATAAAATGTAAATATATATTATTGGTTATTTTATACCGCCGCTATACCGACGCTAATTATTATTTAATTTTTAAAAGTCTTTTATTATTAAGAATTCTAGAAAATATATTTAAACGTTTGCGTCGGTATGGCGTCGGTACGATAAATAAGTAATTTAAAATTTTATTTTTAAACCATTTCATTGACTTACCGATGCCATTCCGACGCCATTTTTATTTTTAAAATAAATTAAATATTATTATTAATATATTTTAGGATAAAATGTAAATATATATTATTGTCAATCGTAGCCGATAATTGAACTATAAGCCCGACACTCGATATACATGTTACATATATATCACGAGTCCGCACAATAATACGTAGTTCGTAAATACTATATGCTTTGTAACGATTTCTCTAGTTAACTTAAAGTAATAATCACTAACAAATTCTATTTATTCAACGTGGAATGATTAAATTCTAATTAAAGCATGTTTAACAATATGGCGATGGGTTAGCGACGGGATAGCATCGGAACTCCATCCTTTTCCAGTATTGCGAGGGGTGGGCGACAGTTTCGCGACGGAATTCATTTTATTTTTCCAGATCTGCGACAGGCTAGCGTCCGGGTGGCGACGGGTAGCATACAAAATGAAATTTTCAAAGCTCCAGCTGAATGATTAATTGATATACTATATCGTTGTCGTCAATATTTTCATAAATACACACATTTTTACACCGTAAGGATTAACAACTATCAAATTGTCAATCGTAGCCGATAATTGAACTATAAGTCGACACTCGATATACATGTTACATATATATCACGAGGCCCCACAATAATTCGTAGTTCGTAAATACTATATGCTTTGTAACGATTTCTCTAGTTAACTTAAACTAATAATCACTAACAAATTCTATTTATTCAATGTGGAACGATTAAATTCTAATTAAAGCATGTTTAACAATATGGCGATGGGTTAGCGAGGATAGCATCGGAACTCCATCCTTTTCCAGTATTGCGAGGGGTGGGCGACGGTTTTGCGACGGAATTCATTTTATTTTTCCAGATCTGCGTCGGTATTGCGACGGGATCGCGACGGTACCGACATTCTAAATTAGATAATAGCGTCGGTTTGGTGTCCGTTTGGCGATGGGTATTAAATTTTTAAAAATTTTCACACTCCCGCTAAATCTTATTAGGCGCTAAATTCAATTTTTTTCACAAATTTTCACTCCCGCTAAATCTTATTTTCGAATTTTACAACTTGTTACTCTATATAAAGCCTCATATTCACAACTTCTTAACCCTAATCTTCAATCTCTTCTTCTATTTTTCATTACATGTATCATCTAATATTTTATTTTTATTTTGTTATATTTTGATTTTAATGTGCACTAATATCTTGTTGTTTTGTTTAATTGTTTAGGACAATTAAAAAGGGTAATTATGAATCAATCCCTTACACTTCAATTCGGTTTTTTAATTATTCATTATGATATGAATTCTATGTATTAATATTCTTACACTTTCTAATATGAATCCTAATTTTTTTATATTTCTTATAGGAAAAATTGTTAAATACAAATGAAGAGAAAAGAAAAGGTATGTATTACATTTTTAATTCGTTTTTAAGGTTTAATGTTTATTATCAATTCCAATTTTTTTTATTCTTGATGTATTTTGCTATATTCTTGATGTTTATGTTGAAGTAGATAAATTATTAGTGTATATGTTGTTGTTGATGTTGATATTATATTAATGTTTAATCTTTTAATGTTTATATATGTTGATATATTATTGATGAAATTTTGAAATTGCACCCGGTTGCTCGATATATTGCAGCAATCTTGCTGTATATTTTTTTACAAAATTTACCAGAAACGCGACGGGATTGCGACGGTCTTCAAATGTTTGGCTTCGGTGTCGCGACGGACTTCAATAAATAATAATAGATTTCGCGTCGGGTTTGCGACGGACTTCAAGAAATAATTATTATTATTCGGCGTCGGGTTGGCGACAGACTTCAATATATATTTATTATTAGTTGGCGTCGGGTTTGCGACGGGAATCATAAATAAATTAAATTTATTTTGCGTCGGAATGGCGACGGTATATAATAAAATATATACAATTATTAATTTAATATAAATATATTTTAAAAATATGGCTACGGTATTGCGTCGGTCAATACCCGGCCAAAACCGGGTCAAGTGTTTAGGTACTTTGCGTCGGGATTGCGTCGGGACGTATTTTAGCGACGCCGAATCGGCGTCTGGGTCGATACCGACGCGAACCCGTCGCAAAAGTGGACTTGGCGACGGTTTAGCGACGGTATCGGGCGTCGCGTTTGCTTTGTTTTCTAGTAGTGATAGTGCATCGTCAGCGCTTAAATTGTGATAGGCTGTTGTTTGGGCGGCCGACCAAGCGATGATTTGTTACAATTAGAGTACTGATAATTAAGAGTCTATACCTTGGATGAAGTATTGTAAGGTACTCTTATTAGAGATTATTTGAATTAAGTAGCAGAAGTCAGGAATGTCTTGATTTAGGGTATGGGTGACAGAACTTCAATTGGGTTGTTAAATGAAAAAGGTTCCCTCATAGCACATCTCTAACTATACAAATCTTACAATGAAGTTGACTATTATACGTCGAGATAATCAACGAAGTTCCCAAAAAAAAAAGGAAAAAAAAAGTTAGTTAATTCTTGATTCATCTCCACATAGTGATTGCTTATAGTTTCTAAATAGATGAAATAATACATTTTTAATATTGTTCCTTCCTGGTAGGCATGGATATAGGCGGGTTACTTATAAATTGAATGAGCTGATTGTATCAATAACGTTTACTCCAATAGGAACTTTTAATCTTGTTTGTAATGGCTTCAGTTAAATGAAAAAAAAAAAATAGTTATGTCAATAATTCATGCGACTTCATGTGCATAGTACATAATAATCAGGTATTAGGGCTTTGCATTAAGTATTATGAACTAGCCCTCTCACCAGAGAGATATTTAAAATGATTTTGATAAAGTGACACTTTTATATTGGTCGTCACCACTGAAGTCGAGAGGAGAACATCTTATTATGAATATTTTTGAGAAACCTTAATCAAGCTACCTAGGGAGTTACATACCTCAGGAACCACCTTATCTTTAACATGTAAATGGACAAACTAGTTCGACCACCACTTAATTAATAGTTTCGAGCTTTTAGTCATACCTTTCTATCCTTCAAATCTGAATGTAACTAATAGTTTTGGTGGTTGAAAGATTCGTAATGTCTCCGGTCTTTATATTCTGCTCCAGCTATTTCTTTAGAGTAATCATATGTGTATGTGTTGTCTCTTTGATAGTCCAACAACTTGCCGTTTAATGAAGATGTCGAAGATATGGGTGAACATAATCAATGAAATTCATTATAATTCATGACATTCTACTTCTAAAATGCAAACATTATTATTATTATTTGCTTTTGACCCATGCCAGTCTAAACTTATATTTGTTTGATGAACTAAGAACTCTTATACTTCTGTGAGCTCATGTTGACTTTATCTTCAATTTGTCCGTGTGACTTTTGTATTGGTCAGAAATTGAGGTAATAATAAATTCTAGTGTTAGCCAGAATTCGGTAGAATTCGGGGACCGAATTCCTTGAAGAGGGGGAGGGTGTGACGCCCTAGAATTTTAATTGGAAGGTTTAATTATCTTTATCATGGTTATTTGTAAAATGAAGAATTAGTTGCTTATAAGGACAGACTAGAAGTAAATTGGGGAAGATTGACATAGATTCTATATTGTTGGGTGAATATTGTAAATAACTTAATTGAGAAGTGGGATTAAACTACACAATCTTAACTTTGTGGAGGTTAAAATATAATTTAAGAATAGTACTATGATTTGTGGAAAGAAATTAAAGTAGTGAAATATATGGGATGAAGACACGTTTCAATATTTTCTACCAATTTGGTCTATTAAGATGCCACCTTTATACATGTATACTAGCATGACATGCAATATGCTTTGCCACTAATCACCTTGAGGAGATGCCACCTATATACATGTATACTAGCATGGCAATATGCTTTGCCACTAATCATCTTGAGAAAATGCCACCTATATACATTTATACTATATAATAACACAAACAAAAGATGTATATGGAGGTATTGGTTAATAATTGTAAAAAGAGGCATATAAAGCCTCAAACTATATTACCTTAACGGCTTATCTTCTATGAAATATAATTGTGCCATGTACACGATGGTCTAGAAGAGGTTATGTTCGCGAGGGGGCTCATTAGAGACAAATTACATATATGAATAAGTCCTTAATATCGTGAGTGCTTTATTTATTAGTTTAATTAATTTCGCGATTGTTAGAGTTATTGACATTTATGTAGTTGAGATTGTATCATAAGTATGGTTTACTTTTGTAAATGTGTCTACTCATATCATATACATGTGATTGTCATTGTGCAATACGTAAAATTCGAGTGTAGTACTTTATCTCACTCGGATATATATAATTGAAAGATATTGTGAGCATGATATTATATTGAGTATGTGTATTACTCGTGTGGATTATTGATTGATTTTGGGCCCAATTTACGGCATGGAGGTTGTGATCCTTGCGGGCAGCGCTGGGCTTGCCGTACTGGTTGGTCACCACCCTATGGTTGCCGATTCCCCTCCCGCGCATGGACGGATTGTATCATGGCGATAGGGTCGTAGATTTAGACATGTTCCCGGGCATGTCAGATTGTTAGCAAGGTCGCTCCTTGCATTTAATTAATAAGGTAGTTGATTTGCAGTGAGAGTCATAAGGAGGTTGACAACAGAACCGTATCCTTTATTATGTGATAAACCTCAACTGGAAGTGACAGATCTAAGTGCTACACCGTGACTCCATTTCAGGGCACTATGAGTAACTTTAGTGTTGTACTGAGGCAAATCCGGGAATAGCCACCTCTAGAATCTCGCACAGACAATTGAGCGATATGTGTTATAAGTGTCGTTTATTTATTTATTATTATTGCTTTAAACTGTCATCAAGTCATGTTCATCATGAGATGAATATGTTTTATCCTCATGCATAATCCCGCACTTACACACATTGGCACTCACTGGGCTTAGTAGCTCATCACTCGTGTCTTCCCCTCCCCGAATATGAAGATCGTGGAAGGACATAGACGATTTATTTAAGTAACAAATTTACTTAGGGATCATAAATGGAGATATTATTTAGTTTCTATTAGATTGATATAACTACATTTCATGTCCTATTTCACTAAAGATTTTGTATTTTGATTTTCCGTGTAGAGCTCTGAACCACATAATTGGATTATTAGAAATTTCGAAGTTTTATCTAGCAGGCAGGTGAGATAGGACGTGACAGTGTATGCATTAACATTATGTTTAGATTAAAAGGGGATTAAATTAATAGGGTATTAGTGCAAACGTTAACAATTTAATCTACAATTAAAAACATATAAATTCATTCAACATTTTATAATGTATGTGCGGCTCAAGATGATTTATTCACTTAGGTATCGTTTGGTTGGTATCATGTGATTGAACATGATAATATTAGGCTTGATAGTTATGAGAGAAATTGAGAGATTCATTGGCAAAAACTTGTTTGGTTAGGATTATAAATGAGAGTGATATCCTAGATGATATATATTCAAGTTGTTTGGTTGACATTATATATAAGAATTGATACAATGAAAAAGTCTAAAATACCCTATTGTTGATGTTGAATTATCAAAATCATATATATAAAATTATACTTACAAATATGGAATATATTTTACACATCAAATAAAAATATTTTGAGTATCTTAAAAAATAATATGATTATATAAAATATATTTATTGTACTTATGTTGAATTATAAAAATCATTTATATAAAATTATACTTAAACATATGGAATATATTTTATAATCAAATAAAAATATTTTGAATATCTTGATAAAATAACATAATTATATAAAATATATTTACTTTTCTTATCCTAATCAAATAAAAATATTTTGAGTATCTTAATAAAATAATATGATTATATAAAACATATTTACTTTGCTTATTTGATGATTTTAATACCAAACTTTGAAGTTTAATTCCATATTTTTAAGATTGATTCAATATTTCTCTAATGTTTGCCGATTTTTTTTTCTTTTTCTAATATGATTTTCTCTAAATGTGAGGGTAAATTAGTAATTTTATTTTTCAAAATAAGTTGGATATAATCTTGTGATAGTGGATACCACCTACCTGGTGGTATCTACTATCCTAGACATGGAGTGATTAAATATCGGGCTTGTTACGTATCATGGGCCGACCTTGATGAACCAAACTTAAAATTAGAATTGATAATTAATATATCACCCCTATAAACCCCAACCAAACGATACCTTATGGAATAGAAATATACAAGATTCTATATACGATAATAATTAGCACATCTATTTTTAAGTATGAATAGTTTTTTCACATTTTTCATCTACCTAACATATTCTTATGTAATAAAATTCTATTAATGGTAAAAAGACCATATAATAATTAGATAAAAAAGTTGTCGACAAGGTGTATAATAAGATTAGGACTCTAAAAAAAGGAAAAAAAACATTAGGACTCTATATTACATATAAAAATTTGATTGTTTTGTTTTATAATTAGGAGGGTGTACTTCGGTAGAAAAATTTGGTGTGAGTGAATATGCAATTTTTGTATTTTGATAGGCAGGTATATGATATTATTTTAATATAGTGAACATAAAAATGATGGAAATAATGATTCTTATCAATAATCAAACGCTAAACCACTTTTTGGTGGAAAAATATCAAAAAGTATATAAAGCGATCGGAGATACTAACGCAAGAAAGAGAGAACATAGTTTCACAGGAGTAGAATGAAAAATATTTGAAAGAAGAAAATATTTTTTTGACGTAATACTAAAGCGGTGCTACCTAATGTTGACGTGAAAAGATGCATGTGCATGACCTTGAATGGTTTTACGAAAAACCTTTATTAAGGTTTTTTGTACTTTCTACCAGCTTATGGAATATCACTATAAATATAATATATTTAATGCCCTTTTTCCTATCAGGCTATTGAACCGCTTGTGCCATGTCCAAGCTAAGGTTAATGAATAAAGCCACCGTTTTGCAGAAATGACAATTTTTGTTAGTGTGCATTTTATGCTTACTTTTTTATGCGATGTCATATGCTTTCTTTCGAATTTTAATTTTCTTCTGTAGTTATTTCTTAATATTCTTAAATCGATAAGTGACAATTAGAAGAAGAAGCTGTTGGAAATAAGCTTTAAAATTTCTTCAATTAATTAATAGTTTATTAAAATCTCACAATTAGTGTGTCTATTTATTTACAATTTATTATAGACTTATAGCCCCATTATCATCTTATTTATGTGATTTTGACCAATTAATTTTATCATTAGTGGACCTAATTAGTATTTGGTTTATGGTGATTGATGATGGTTTTTAATGGTCCATTAATCTCTTAGACTTGGTCAAAATTGATTTCCTATATAAAGGGGTCATGGTCTAGTTTATTTGTACACATCTTGAGAGATACACTTTTGTATATTGCTTTGTGAGATTACTTCATACTTCCCCATAAGAGTGTTTGACAACGTGACTAAGGATTGGTTCCTCGTCTCCTTGTGGTTGTGCACATAGGATGAGACATCGCTGTGAGCTAATGGGGTTTTATCTTGGAGTCGTGATCAGCCGTATAAACCTGCACGTAGGTAGGCAATCATGGCTTTAGGACATCGTCATGTGGCGTGACTCTCCATCGGTGCAGTATCGTTATTTTATTGTTCTTATGTTGTTATATATATATTATTTTATTATTTATAAGAATATGTTAGAGTTGATAATAATATTATTTTACATGTCTTTGAGTATTACTAAGATTATGTAAATACAAATCACAAAATTTACAACAATCTAAAGCCATGATCTTGTGATTTGTGTTTTAGTAGAAATTTGTTTTGAATGAGTGTATCTAACTCTCTAATGTTTGATTTTCTTGTATGTGAGGAACTTTTGGTGAAAATTTACAAGTCAAAGTAGCAATGCTTCTTCGGCTCAACTCCAGGTGTTGGAGTGGTACAAAATTATTTAAAGTCGTTAACTTTGATTATTTATCAAAGAAAAGGCACGCTTTTGATTTTGTTTATGATTTATCTTCTGTTTATATGTGTATCACTTAAATGTTTATATATGACATAGGTTCATGAAAAAAAAATTCTTGGTTAAAGTTATAGAGAATTATATTTTAATAAACATATTTTCTTGATAATAATCTAGATTTTGATGCGGTGAAGATGGATTTCAATCATTTCATTATACAATATAAACTTTTGGATTTATAAATTATAATAAAGAAAATCATTAATTAAATTATTATATGTCTATTTAGTGCAAATAAAATAAATTATTTGATGACATAATTTTGGTCAATGAAATATAAAGTATTATAATGAGTGTTATTGCAACATAATGGTGCCTCTTTGACTAGGGTAGATTAATGTTATTTAATCATCATTATATTTTCATATCAATTGCTAGTTATACTTAGTCAATACACCAACAAATAGTAATATAAACTTAATGTGGTTCATTAAACTTCAATTATGTGTGTTAATGAATAACTTTAATTATAATATATCATTATGATGTTTATAAAAATGATGATAAATAGAAACATAAATTTTATGTTACAAATTGTATTATCTTATAATTGTAAAGTAGCAAGTAACAAGTAATTATTATGATTAATTTATAAGTTACATGCAAATAGTTAGTATTAAACATATAATACAATGGCTAGTAATTTATACAACTTTTTCTAACAAAATAAAATAATTTATAGCATGTTGAAGCTATTCTCTTTAGTGGTTAATTGAAAAGTTCATCTTAATTGTGTATTAAAGAATTCATGAGCATGCATATCATTATGTGATTTATATGGTTACATTTGAAATTTAATCGGTGATATAGTAAAATGAACATGTGTATGTATGTGTAATATTTTATTAGTATGTTTAAATGACATGTTAAGTGCCTACTAGTAGTAATCTTATTTAAAGTGATATAGAATTAAAGATAAAATAATAAAGGTGATTTTTAATTGTGATTTTTCAAAATATTATGTGGTAAACAGAAATTAATCTTATATGAGGAATCATGTCAAATGCTTTTGTAATATCATTGAGATAAATTTATAAGCATATTTGATTATTTCATAATATGTTAAAAATGATGGGGTTGAATCATTATAAAATATTTTGCATCTTTAATTCCGAGTGGATTGGAAAAAAAATGTGGATTAGTTTAATTGAAGTGGAAATCGATCTTGTTGAACATCAATATTTATTTGGTGACATGTTTAACTATGAGATGTTGTAGAATGTGGGGGTTAAGCAAAGTGGAGAAATTGAAAATGTTTAAAAATATATTCACTATTTTCAATTATGATGATATTGATTAGTAATATAATAATTCGGTGCTTTGTTTTCAATTAATAAACACTTGTGCATGTGCTATTTGACAAGTGTGTATTCTTCTACAAAGAGATAGAGTTAAAGAGTTATATAAGAATTATGATTTTGAATGTTAAAAGAATTTCAAGAAAGAAATCCTAGTGAAATCATACATGTTTTAAGATAGGTAATAGAATTTATATAAATTATGCAAATATTATTTGTAACATTATTGCATATGTGTGTGTGCGCATTGGAAAACAAAAGATGAAAATTGCATTGATTGACTTTGGTTCCATGAGATGGAAAAGAGGCATAAATAATACATTCCATGAGATGGAAAGATTGTCTCGAGGGACTAGCGCAGAGGCTAGATCCTTATCATCGAGGGGGATGGGCTAAGTCCATAAGGGAATCACCTCCAGGAGCAACCCAACCTTTGTGATCGGAGACCCCGTTAAGAAGGTTCAATGGGTAGGAACAACCTGTAATGCGTGATTCATAAACACAATTTTGAGGAGAGTATTCTATAAGATGCCTCCTTCCCAATCCCTAAGGTGAAGTGTTGTAAAAGTGTGATGTTAGGTTGGGCTTTGACCCTTAATGAGACCAAGGCGGGAAAATTCGTAGGGTAGAGGTCACACGTACCCTTGGAGGTTTCACCTAAGTGAGAGTTGCCCTGAGGTACTGACCCTAGAGACCTCATGATGGAAATCAGCCCATGCAAAACCCTACAAACAAGACGGATCCTTTGATCATGAAAGATGGGCCAATTACAAGAGCACGTTGTCACGGTCCGCCGTGGACAATCGAAGACATGCGGGGTTACGGGCGCTCCGCCTAATTAAGTATTTCAATTTATAAGTCTAAGTCTTTTATTTACTATCGTTCCATATATATCTTGTAACTCAAGGGACATGCCTTATATAGCAGGGTCACTTGAGGAGTCATTATGTCTACATTCGTTGTATGTTCGAGTCGTGTCTAGATTCGTTAGGATTTGAAGGGTTAGGACTTGAAAGGCCAAGAGTCATGCGCACGAAGAGTCATCAGATCTCAACCTTTGATCTCAGTTGATCTGGACCGTCGGTGCGGGCTTTTTGGCCTGTTAAAGGGCCTGTTTAGTAGTATATATAGGGGTAGAAGTTCTCATTTGTAATCATCCAAGTTTTAAAGTTCCTAATATAAAGTTCTTAGTTGTAAATCTCTCTAAAGCTTTCCAAGTCCTTTCCTAACACAACATTAGCCAATTACAGGTACAGGCTGACTAGCCGGGAGAGGGTATTCTCGACTAGTGCCGCACGGTGGTGTGATTCTTCCAGGCGTCGAAGTTTCAGCCCGTGATAACGTGCTAAGAAGATCAAGGAAGCCATGATGGTTCTTGTAAATGAAGTAAAATATCAAGTCCAAGAGGCCTCTTCAATGGGCCAAATTATGAATATTATCCAAGTTGGTGGGCTAGAGTTTTAATGAAGGAGTTGGGCTTATTTATTACAATCAATAATCCTACAAGAGTTGGGCTCATTTCTTATCCAAAATTAAGGCCCAAGTTGAAAGATGAGTTGGGATTATTTTCTTATCCAAATTAAGGCCCAAGTTGAAGAATATTTCGTCCATATTCCAAAGGCCTACAAAAGGAACTCTTCAAAATAATAAAATGTATTGTTTAAGTTTTTAAAAGAATCCTAGAACATAGTGTACCATTTAAGGCATCTTTTGACTAGTCTTTGAGTGAATAAATATGGTAAAAGAAGTGTCATCAAGATATTTAGGGTAAAAGTGGTTAAAGTGTAATCAAGATGTTTTTAAGCATCTTAAGAGTCTTTTGTAGCCTATAAATAGGCCATGTAAACATTTGTAAATCATCAACAATTTTAAGTATAAAAATTCCTTTGAATTTACTATCTCTTGTGAGAATTTATCAAGATTCTTGAGCAAATCTTGTGGCGTTCAACACACCGAGGTTCTTGGCTCATCCTATAGCCAACGGGTCGAGGTTTTTAAGCTCTATATAAGATCAAACCAGATTTTCGATTTTGGGGAGATTCTCATCTTATACGTCGGGTTCTTAGATCATTATATCTAATGGGTCCTTCGTCGTATCCACATCAGTTTGGTATCAGAGCAATCTGGTATTGATCTGATTTTTTTGTCTCTTTTTATTTTGTTCAAGTGTAGAAAAAAAAAGAAGAAAAAAGAATCGAAAAAAAAAAATCAAAAATAAAAAAATCGAAAAAAAAAAAAAAAAAAGCAAACAACAAATCCGATTTGTTGAGTTAGTATTATAAAGAAATCAGTTTCAAGATTTCCTTGTTCCCTACATCTATAGGACTATAGGATTGTTGAAAGTTCAAGATATTGTTTAAACTTGAATTTTGTTCTCAAAATTAGAGTGGTAAAAGGCTTGAGTGGTGAGTTCATTAGAGGGGAGGTAAAAGCCAAAGAGTGATACACGAGTGGATTGTGAGGTATCTTTTTGAGTGATACACGAGTGTTTTTGTGAGAAAATTACATACCATGGAGGATACACAAAATAACCCACAAGAAGCTTTCACACTTCAAGCTATGCAACAACAATTTGCAAGATTGAGTATTGTACTTGAAGGCATAACAGATCGGTTAGATCGATTAGAACAACATGATCCAAGGGAACGTAGAAATCCTAATATACCCCAACAACGAAGATATGAGGAGTGGGACGAGGAGGAAGAAGATGATGATATTGGGGCTACTCATGAATTCCAAAGGCGAGGAGGTAGAAGAAGGAGAAATGATGAAGTGGATCGAAACTTGGGAAACATCAAAATAAACATCCATACTTTCCATGGAAGAAGTAATCCAGAAGCCTATTTGGAGTGGGAAAAGAAGGTAGATTTAATTTTTGACTGTCATAATTACTCCGAGGAAAAGAAAGTAAGGCTTGCGGCTATCGAGTTCACCGACTATGCAATAGTATGGTGGGATCAGCTTGTTACAAATCGAAGGCGATATGGAAAAGGCCGGTTTCTACATGGGCTGAAATGAAGCCAATCATGCGTAAGAGGTTTGTGCCATCTCATTACTTTCGAGAATTATATCAAAAACTTCAATCTATGACTCAGGGCACAAAGAGCGTGGATGAATATTATAAGGAAATGGAGATTGCCATGATTAGAGCAAATGTTGAAGAAGATCGGGAGGCAACAATGGCTCGTTTCTTAAATGGAATGAAAAGAGAGATTGCTAATATTGTGGAACTTCAACACTATGTGGAGCTTGAGGACATGGTACATACAGCGATGAAAGTAGAAAGACAACTGAAGAGGGAGGGTTCTCTACAAAGGAGTTATCCGCAACGTTTCCAATCTTCAAACAAGATGAAAGAAGGAGTACCCAAAGCTACCTTTGAAAATACATCAAAATCACCAAATGAGACATCACGAGTCAAGCCTAGCGAGGCTGAAAAAGGAAAAGGTAATATTACTTCATCTTCTCGAAGTCGTGATATTAAATGCTTTCGTTGTCAGGGACATGGGCATATTGCATCTGAGTGTCCAAACAAAAGAGTGATGATTCTTAGAGACAATGGAGAGATTGAATCTGAAGTTGAAAGTGATGAAGAGAGTGACGAGGAAGTGGAGAACGTTAATGCTGAATCGGGAGAACTTTTGGTGGTAAGAAGAGCCCTAAACATGCAAGCAAAGTTTGGAGAAGCAGAACAACAAAGAGAAAACATCTTCCATACAAGATGTTTGGTGCAAAAAAAGGTATGCATGTTGATTATTGATAGTGGTAGTTGTACGAATGTGGCTAGTATGGATATGGTGGACAAATTGAATTTGACTACGTCGAAACATCCTAATCCATATAAGCTTCAATGGCTTAATGAATGTGGAGAAATACGAGTTACTAAGCAGATTTTGGTGCCATTTTCTATTGGAAAATATGAGGATGAAGTTCTATGTGATGTGATACCAATGCATGCAAGTCATATTCTTTTGGGAAGGCCATGGCAGTTCGATCGGCGAGTGGTATATGATGGGTACCTTAATCGTTTCACATTGAAGCATAAAAATAAAACCATCATGCTTATATCTTTAACTCCACAACAGGTTCATGAAGATCAAATCAAAATGTCTCAAACAAGAAGAGAAAAAGAGGTTGAGGGAAGAAAGATAGAAAATGAGCAACGAAATGTGAGCAAGAAAAAGAGTGGAGAGAAAAATAAGAGGGTTGAATTGAGTGTTCCTGAGGGAGAAAAGAAATTGGAAGTAAGTGAGGCCATAAAAAGAGTGAATTTCTTTGCTAGAGGGAGTGAGTTAAAAAGAGCTTTGGTTGAAAAAAAGAGTGTGTTGGTGTTGGTACATAAACAATCATATTTGAACACTAACGAACTAACACCTTCTTTGCCTAGTTCTTTTGTATCTCTTTTACAGGAATATGAAGATGTTTTTCCGGACGAAGAACCAAATGGTTTACCACCATTGAGGGGCATTGAACATCAAATTGATTTCATTCCCGGTGCAACACTTCCAAACCGACCAGCTTATAGAGCTAATCCCGAGGAAACAAAAGAAATCCAAAGACAAGTGGAGGAGTTGATGACTAAAGGCAAAGTCCGAGAAAGCATGAGTCCATGCGCTGTACCAGTGATTGTAGTCCCAAAGAAAGATGGAACATGGAGAATGTGCACTGATTGTTGCGCCGTCAATAAAATCACGGTGAAGTATCGCTACCCTATTCCTAGGTTAGATGATATGCTTGATGAACTGTATGGTTCTTTATTCTTCTCTAAAATTGATTTGAAAAGTGGATATCATCAAATACGAATCAAAGAAGGTGATTAATGGAAAACAGCTTTCAAAACAAAATATGGTTTATATGAGTGGTTGGTAATGCCATTTGGCTTAACTAATGCACCGAGTACTTTCATGAGATTAATGAATCATGTTTTGCGTAACTTTATTGGAAAGTTTGTTGTTGTGTATTTTGTCGATATCCTTATTTATAGCAAAAGTATAGAAGAACATCTTGATCATGTGCATATAGTGTTAGACACCTTAAGAAAAGAATCTTTGTATGCCAATCTTAAGAAATGTTCTTTTTGCATGGAAAAAGTTGTTTTTCTTGGTTTTGTTGTAAGTGGTAATGGAATTGAAATGGAAAAGGATAAGGTTAATGCTATTCTAGATTGGCCAACTCCTAAAAACATTGCTGAAGTAAGAAGTTTTCATGGTCTCGCTAGTTTCTATCGAAAATTTGTTAGAGACTTTAGTACCATTGCTGCACCACTAAATGAAATTGTGAAAAAAGATGTTGGATTTCATTGGGAAGAAAAGCAAGAACATGCATTTAATATTTTAAAGGAAAAACTCACTACTGCTCCAATTCTTGCATTGCCTAACTTTAACAAAAGTTTTGAACTTGAATGTGATGCATCTGGAGTAGGTATAGGGGCTGTTTTAATGCAGGACGGAAAGCCGATTGCCTACTTTAGTGAGAAGTTGAAGGGAGCTCAATTGAACTATCCAACTTACGATAAGGAGTTGTATGCTTTGGTGAGAGCATTGGAGACGTGGCAACATTACTTGTGGTCTCGAGAGTTTGTTATCCATACTGATCATGAATCTCTCAAGTACCTGAAAAGGCAAGGTAAACTTAATAAGAGGCATGCTAAGTGGGAGGAATTCATTGAATCATTTCCCTATGTGATTAAGTATAAAAAAGGGAAAGAAAATATTGTTGCTGATGCATTATCAAGAAGGCATGCATTAATCACTACATTGAGTTCTAAACATTTAGGTTTTGAGTCAATTAAAGAACTTTATGCTAACGATTTTGATTTTGCTTCAATTTATTTGGCTTGTGAAAATGGTGCATTCGAAAAGTTCTATAAGCATGAAGGATATTTATTTCGTGAACGTAAACTATGCATTCCTAAATGTTCTATGCGTGAATTGCTTGTTAGAGAAGCCCATGGGGGAGGGCTAATGGGGCACTTTGGAATACATAAAACTTTGAGTGTTTTGAGTGATCATTTCTTTTGGCCTAAAATGCGTATTGATGTTGAAAGAATTTGTGAAAGATGCATAACTTGCATGAAAGCTAAATCAAGAGCGCAACCACATGGATTGTACAAACCTTTACCTATACCAAATGAACCTTGGGTAGACATATCCATGGACTTTGTTTTGGGTTTACCAAGAACAAAGAAAGGTAAAGACTCTGTATTTGTGGTTGTTGATAGATTTTCCAAAATGGCACACTTCATTCCATGTAATAAGACTAATGATGCAACTCATATTGCTAATTTATTTTTTAAGGAAATTGTTCGTTTGCATGGAGTACCAAGGACTATAGTGAGTGATAGAGATGCAAAATTTTTGAGTCACTTTTGGCGTGTTTTGTGGGGCAAATTAGGAACTAAACTTCTATTTTCTACTACATGTCACCCCCAAACAGATGGACAAACTGAAGTTGTCAATAGAACATTGTCTCAATTGCTTAGAATTTTAATTAAAAAGAACTTGAAAAATTGGGAAGATTGTTTGTCCTTTGCTGAATTTGCATATAATAGAAGTGTCCATTCTGCTACTAATCACTCTCCATTTGAAGTTGTATATGGTTTTAATCCACTAAGTCCACTTGATCTTATTCCAATACCTATCGATGAACGTGCAAGCCTTGATGGAAAAGCGAAAGCTGAGATGATTAAGAAATTGCATGAAAAGGTGAGACTCAACATTGAAAAGAGAACTGAGCAGTACGTCAAGAAAGCTAACAAAGGTCGTAAACAAGTCATATTTGAGCCCGGAGATTGGGTTTGGTTACACTTGAGAAAGGAGAGATTTTCAGGCAAGAGAAAGTCAAAATTACAACCACGAGGAGATGGACCATTTCAAGTGATTGCACGAATCAATGACAATGCCTATAAACTAGACCTTCCAGGTGAGTATAGCGTAAGTGCAACTTTCAATGTTACTGATCTTTCTCCTTATTTTGGTGATATAGATTCGAGGACGAATCCTTTTGAAGAGGAAGGGAATGATGGAAATCAGCCCATGCAAAACCCTACAAACAAGACGGATCCTTTGATCATGAAAGATGGGCCAATTACAAGAGCACGTGCTAAGAAGATCAAGGAAGCCATGATGGTTCTTGTAAATGAAGTAAAAGATCAAGTCCAAGAGGCCTCTTCAATGGGCCAAATTATGAATATTATACAAGTTGGTGGGCTAGAGTTTTAATGAAGGAGTTGGGCTTATTTATTACAATCAATAATCCTACAAGAGTTGGGCTCATTTCTTATCCAAAATTAAGGCCCAAGTTGAAAGATGAGTTGGGATTATTTTCTTATCCAAATTAAGGCCCAAGTTGAAGAATATTTCGTCCATATTCCAAAGGCCTACAAAAGGGACTCTTCAAAATAATAAAATGTATTGTTTAAGTCTTTAAAAGAATCCTAGAACATAGTGTACCATTTAAGGCATCTTTTGACTAGTCTTTGAGTGAATAAATATGGTAAAAGAAGTGTCATCAAGATGTTTAGGGTAAAAGTGGTTAAAGTGTAATCAAGATGTTTTTAAGCATCTTAAGAGTCTTTTGTAGCCTATAAATAGGCCATGTAAACATTTGTAAATCATCAACAATTTTAAGTATAAAAATTCCTTTGAATTTACTATCTCTTGTGAGAGTATTTTCTTTTGAGAACTTATCAAGATTCTTGAGCAAATCTTGTGGCGTTCAACACACCGAGGTTCTTGGCTCATCCTATAGCCAACGGGTCGATGTTTTTAAGCTCTATATAAGATCAAACCAGATTTTCGATTTTGGGGAGATTCTCATCTTATACGTCGGGTTCTTAGATCATTATATCTAATGGGTCCTTCGTCGTATCCACATCACCTCACGAGAATCAAGATCAGAGCGCATGGCCGGTAAACGCGCTAACCCGCTATAACCATATCCTAAAGTCTATATCGTGTGTGTAGTAACTGAAGTTTGATCAAGGGACCTAATTCAAGGTTTAGTCCATTATGGCTCCCTCAAATGGATATTACTATCACTAATTGTAAGTTCAAGCCCGGAAGGCACCTACACCTATTGCATGATATAAAGTTGCCACCATACTTTATTAATTTATTTAATTTCAGAAATTTTAAATCTTGTGGGGGATTGTTGAAAATTAAGCTTTAAAATTTATTTATTTATTTTATTTCCAAAAATTATTTTTTTATTAAAATCTCACAATTAGTGTGTCTACTTATTTATAATTTAATATAGACTTATAACTCCATTATCATCATATTTATGTGATTTTGACCAATTAATTTTATCATTAGTGGACCTATTTAGTATTTGATTTTATGGTGATTTATGTGGTCTTTTAGTAGTCCATTAATTTCTTAGACTTGGTCAAAATTCAATTCCTATATAAAGGGGTCATGGTCTAATTTATTCTAGGATACATATGAGAGACACACTTTGTATATTGTTTTGTGAGGTTATTTCATATTCTCCCATATAGAGTGTTTTGGCAACGTGACTATGGATTGGTTCCCGTCTCCTTGTGGTCGTGCACATAGGGTGAGACATCACTGTGGCTAATGGGGTTTTATCTTGGAGTCGTGATCAGTCGTAAAAACCTGCACGTAGGGAGGTAATCATGGCTCTAGGACATTGTCATGTGGCGTGACTCTCCATCGGTGCAGTATCTTATTTATTGTTCATATGTTGTTTTATATACATTAATTTATTATTTATAAGAGTATGATAAAGTTGTTGATCATATATTTAAAAGTATTTGAGTATATTAAGATTATGTAAAACACAAATCACAAAATATACAACATGATATAGCATAGCCTCTTATAAAGGGTATATATGAGCCTAAACCCGCAAACCCTAAAGCCTCGTACGAGTCCCTACGACCTTAATATGGATACTATAGCTTATTTGCTAAAAGGTCCCTAATCTAATTATGCCTATTTGCAATACACTACCTAACCCGCGTGTTTATATCGGATTAGACCCGGTGTCGCCCTAAACCGTGCAATCTGATACGTCCACTCCAGGGACACGTGTGAGACGTACAGGGAAATTTTGAGGTATTCTTGTCTATCCCATGCTCACAAAGCTTATGGCTTTGGTTCCAATGCATTCCGACATCATTTGGTGCCTCACATCACCATTCGAAGTTTCGTAGGTGTATAGTTGTAATTTTCACCGAAAACCGTACATTGGGATTTTGAGATATTCTTGTCTATCACATGCTCTGAAAGCTATAGCTTTGGTTCCACTGCATTCCGACATCGTTTGGTGCCACAAATCACCATTTGAAGTTTCATAGGGGTATAGTTATAATTTTCACCGAAAATCCTACATTGGGATTTTGAGGCATTCTTGTCGATCACATGCTCACAAAGCATATGGCTTTGGTTCCAATGCATTCCGACATCATTTGGTGCCTCAAATCACCATTCGAAGTTTCGTAGGTGTATAGTTGTAATTTTCACCGAAAATCGTACATTGGATTTTGAGGTATTCTTGTCTATCACATGCTCTGAAAGCTTATAGCTTTGGTTCCACTGCATTCCGACATCGTTTGGTGCCTCAAATCACCATTTGAAGTTGCATAGGGGTATAGTTATAATTTTCACCGAAAATCCTACATTAGGATTTTGAGGTATTCTTGTCTATCACATGCTCACAAAGCATATGGCTTTGGTTTCAATGCATTCCGACATCGTTTGGTGCCTCAAATCACCATTCGAAGTTTCCTAGGGGTATAGTTGTAATTTTTACCGAAAATCGTACATTGGGATTTTGAGACATTCTTGTCTATCACATGCTCACAAAGCTTATGGCTTTGGTTCCAATGCATTCCGACATCGTTTGGTGCCTCAAATCACCATTCGAAGTTTCGTAGGGGTATAGTTGTAATTTTCACCGAAAATCGTACATTGGGATTTTGAGCTATTCTTGTCTATCACATGCTCACAAAGCTTATGGCTTTGGTTACAATGCATTCCGACATCGTTTGGTGCCTCAAATCACCATTCGAAGTTTCGTAGGGGTATAGTTGTAATTTTCACCGAAAATTGTACATTGGGATTTTGAGGTATTCTTGTCTATCAAATGCTCACAAAGCTTATGGCTTTGGTTCCAATGCATTCCAACATCGTTTGGTGCCTCAAATCACCATTCGAAGTTTCGTAGGGGTATAGTTGTAATTTTCACCGAAAATCGTACATTGGGATTTTGAGGTATTCTTGTCTATCACATGCTCACAAAGCTTGTGGCGCTGGTTCTAATGCATTTCGATATCCTTTGGTGCCTCAAATCACCATTCGAAGTTTTGTAGGGGTATAGTTGTAATTTTCACAGAAAATCATACATTGGGATTTTGATGTATTCTTGTCTATCACATGATCACAAAGCTTATGGCTTTGGATCCAATGCATTCTGACATCGTTTGGTGCCTCAAATCAACATTAGGAGTTTCATAGGGGTGTATAGTTGTAATTTTCACCGAAAATCGTACATTGGATTTTGAGGTATTCTTGTCAATCACATGCTCTGAAAGCTTATAGCTTTGGTTCCAATGCATTCCGACATCGTTTGGTGCCTCAAATCACCATTCGAAGTTTCGTAGGGGTATAGTTATAATTTTCACCGAAAATCGTACATTGGAATTTTGAGGCATTCTTGTCTATCACATGATCACAAAGCTTATGGCTTTTATTCCAATGCATTCTGACATCGTTTGGTGCCTCAAATCACCATTCGAAGTTACATAGGGGTATAGTATTAATTTTCACCGAAAATCGTAAATTGGGATTTTGAGGTATTCTTGTCTATCACATGCTCACAAAACTTATGGCTTTAGTTCCAATGCATTCCGACATCGTTTGGTGCCTCAAATCACCATTCGAAGTTTCGTAGGGGTATAGTTGTAATTTTCACCAAAAATCGTACATTGGAATTTTGAGGTATTCTTGTCTATCACATGCTCACAGAGCTTATGGCTTTGGTTCCAATGCATTCCGACATCGTTTGGTGCCTCAAATCACCATTCGAAGTTTCGTAGGGGTATAGTTGTAATTTTGACCGAAAATCGTACATTGGGATTTTGAGGTATTCTTGTCTATCACATCCGACATCGTTTGGTGCCTCGAATCACCATTCGAAGTTTCGTAGGGGTATAGTTGTAATTTTCACCGAAAATCGTACATTGGGATTTTGAGGTATTCTTGTCTATCACATGCTCACAAAGCTTATGGGTTTGGTTCCAATGCATTCCGACATCGTTTGGTGCCTCAAATCACCATTCGAAGTTTCGTAGAGGTATAGTTGCAATTTTCACCAAAAATCGTACATGGAAATTTTGAGGTATTCTTGTCTATCACATGCTCACAAATCTTATGGCTTCTGTTCCAATGCATTCCGACATCCTTTGGTGCCTCAAATCACCATTCGAATTTTCGTATGGGTATAGTTGTAATTTTCACCGAAAATCGTACATTGGGATTTTGAGGTATTCTTGTCTATCACATGCTCACAAAGCTTATGGCTTTGGTTCCAATGCATTCCGACATCGTTTGGTGCCTCAAATCACCATTCGAAGTTTCATAAGGGTATAGTTGTAATTTTCACCGAAAATCGTACATTGGGATTTTGAGGTATTCTAGTCTATCACATGCTCACAAAGTTTATGGCTTTGGTTCCAATGCATTCTGATATCATTTGGTGCCTCAAATCACCATTCGAAGTTTCGTAGGGATATAGTTGTAATTTTCACCGAAAATCGTACATTGGGATTTTGAGATTTTCTTGTCCATCACATGCTCACAAAGCTTATGGCTTTGGTTCCAATGCATTCCGACATCGTTTGGTGCCTCAAATCACCATTCGAAGTTTCGTAGGGGTACAGTTGTAATTTTCAACGAAAATCGTACATTGCGATTTTGAGGTATTCTTGTCTATCACATGCTCACAAAGTTTATGACTTTGGTTCCAATGCATTCCGACATCGTTTGGTGCCTCAAATCACCATTCGAAGTTTCATAAGGGTATAGTTGTAATTTTCACCGAAAATTGTACATTGGGATTTTGAGGTATTCTAGTCTATCACATGCTCACAAAGTTTATGGCTTTGGTTCCAATGCATTCTGATATCATTTGGTGCCTCAAATCACCATTCGAAGTTTCGTAGGGGTATAGTTGTAATTTTCACCAAAAATCGTACATTGGGATATTGAGGTATTCTTGTCTATCACATGCTCACAAAGCTTATGGCTTTAGTTCCAATGCATTCCGACATCGTTTGGTGCCACAAATCACCATTCTAAATTTCGTAAGGGTATAGTTGTAATTTTCACCGAAAATCGTACATTGAGATTTTGAGGTATTCTTTTCTATCACATGCTCACAAAGCTTATGGCCTTGGTTCCAATGCATTCCGACATCGTTTGGTGCCTCAAATCACCATTCGAAGTTTCGTAGGGGTATAGTTGTAATTTTCACCGAAAATCGTACATTGGGATATTGAGGTATTCTTGTCTATCACATGCTCACAAAGCTTATGGCTTTGGTTCCAATGCATTCCGACATCGTTTGGTGCCTCAAATCACCAATCAAAGTTTCGTAGGGGTATAATTGTAATTTTTACCTAAAATTGTACATTGGAATTTTGAGGTATTCTTGTCTATCACATGCTCACAAAGCTATGGCTTTGGTTCCAATGCATTCCCACTTCGTTTGGTGCCTCAAATCACCATTCGAAGTTTAATAGGGGTATAGTTTTTTCACCGAATATCGTACATTGGGATTTTGAGGTATTCTTGTCTATCACATGCTCACAAAGCTTGTGGCTCTGGTTCTAATGCATTCCGACATCCTTTGGTGCCTCAAATCACCATTCGAAGTTTCGTAGGGGTATAGTTTTAATTTTCACCAAAAATCGTACATTGGGATTTTGAGGTATTCTTGTCTACCACATGCTCACAAAGCTTATGGCTTTAGTTCCAATGCATTCCAACATCGTTTGGTGCCACAAATCACCATTCGAAGTTTCATAGGGGTATAGTTGTAATTTTCACCAAAAATCGTAAATTGGGATTTTGAGGTATTCTTGTCTATCACATGCTCACAACGCTTATGGCTTTGGTTCCAATGCATTCCGACATCGTTTGGTGCCTCAAATCACCATTCGAAGTTTCGTAGAGGTATAGTTGTAATTTTCACCAAAAATCGTACATTGGAATTTTGAGATATTCTTGTCTATCACATGCTCTGAAAGCTATAGCTTTGGTTCCACTGCATTCCGACATCGTTTGGTGCCACAAATCACCATTTGAAGTTTCATAGGGGTATAGTTATAATTTTCACCGAAAATCCTACATTGGGATTTTGAGGCATTCTTGTCGATCACATGCTCACAAAGCATATGGCTTTGGTTCCAATGCATTCCGACATCATTTGGTGCCTCAAATCACCATTCGAAGTTTCGTAGGTGTATAGTTGTAATTTTCACCGAAAACCGTACATTGGGATTTTGAGATATTCTTGTCTATCACATGCTCTGAAAGCTATAGCTTTGGTTCCACTGCATTCCGACATCGTTTGGTGCCACAAATCACCATTTGAAGTTTCATAGGGGTATAGTTATAATTTTCACCGAAAATCCTACATTGGGATTTTGAGGCATTCTTGTCGATCACATGCTCACAAAGCATATGGCCTTGGTTCCAATGCATTCCGACATCATTTGGTGCCTCAAATCTCCATTCGAAGTTTCGTAGGTGTATAGTTGTAATTTTCACCGAAAATCGTACATTGGATTTTGAGGTATTCTTGTCTATCACATGCTCTGAAAGCTTATAGCTTTGGTTCCACTGCATTCCGACATCGTTTGGTGCCTCAAATCACCATTTGAAGTTGCATAGGGGTATAGTTATAATTTTCACCGAAAATCCTACATTAGGATTTTGAGGTATTCTTGTCTATCACATGCTCACAAAGCATATGGCTTTGGTTTCAATGCATTCCGACATCGTTTGGTGCCTCAAATCACCATTCGAAGTTTCCTAGGGGTATAGTTGTAATTTTTACCGAAAATCGTACATTGGGATTTTGAGACATTCTTGTCTATCACATGCTCACAAAGCTTATGGCTTTGGTTCCAATGCATTCCGACATCGTTTGGTGCCTCAAATCACCATTCGATGTTTCGTAGGGGTATAGTTGTAATTTTCACCGAAAATCGTACATTGGGATTTTGAGCTATTCTTGTCTATCACATGCTCACAAAGTTTATGGCTTTGGTTACAATGCATTCCGACATCGTTTGGTGCCTCAAATCACCATTCGAAGTTTCGTAGGGGTATAGTTGTAATTTTCACCGAAAATTGTACATTGGGATTTTGAGGTATTCTTGTCTATCAAATGCTCACAAAGCTTATGGCTTTGGTTCCAATGCATTCCAACATCGTTTGGTGCCTCAAATCACCATTCGAAGTTTCGTAGGGGTATAGTTGTAATTTTCACCGAAAATCGTACATTGGGATTTTGAGGTATTCTTGTCTATCACATGCTCACAAAGCTTGTGGCGCTGGTTCTAATGCATTTCGATATCCTTTGGTGCCTCAAATCACCATTCGAAGTTTTGTAGGGGTATAGTTGTAATTTTCACAGAAAATCATACATTGGGATTTTGATGTATTCTTGTCTATCACATGATCACAAAGCTTATGGCTTTGGATCCAATGCATTCTGACATCGTTTGGTGCCTCAAATCAACATTAGGAGTTTCATAGGGGTGTATAGTTGTAATTTTCACCGAAAATCGTACATTGGATTTTGAGGTATTCTTGTCAATCACATGCTCTGAAAGCTTATAGCTTTGGTTCCAATGCATTCCGACATCGTTTGGTGCCTCAAATCACCATTCGAAGTTTCGTAGGGGTATAGTTATAATTTTCACCGAAAATCGTACATTGGAATTTTGAGGCATTCTTGTCTATCACATGATCACAAAGCTTATGGCTTTTATTCCAATGCATTCTGACATCGTTTAGTGCCTCAAATCACCATTCGAAGTTACATAGGGGTATAGTATTAATTTTCACCGAAAATCGTAAATTGGGATTTTGAGGTATTCTTGTCTATCACATGCTCACAAAACTTATGGCTTTAGTTCCAATGCATTCCGACATCGTTTGGTGCCTCAAATCACCATTCGAAGTTTCGTAGGGGTATAGTTGTAATTTTCACCAAAAATCGTACATTGGAATTTTGAGGTATTCTTGTCTATCACATGCTCACAGAGCTTATGGCTTTGGTTCCAATGCATTCCGACATCGTTTGGTGCCTCAAATCACCATTCGAAGTTTCGTAGGGGTATAGTTGTAATTTTGACCGAAAATCGTACATTGGGATTTTGAGGTATTCTTGTCTATCACATCCGACATCGTTTGGTGCCTCGAATCACCATTCGAAGTTTCGTAGGGGTATAATTGTAATTTTCACCGAAAATCGTACATTGGGATTTTGAGGTATTCTTGTCTATCACATGCTCACAAAGCTTATGGGTTTGGTTCCAATGCATTCCGACATCGTTTGGTGCCTCAAATCACCATTCGAAGTTTCGTAGAGGTATAGTTGCAATTTTCACCAAAAATCGTACATGGAAATTTTGAGGTATTCTTGTCTATCACATGCTCACAAATCTTATGGCTTCTGTTCCAATGCATTCCGACATCCTTTGGTGCCTCAAATCACCATTCGAATTTTCGTATGGGTATAGTTGTAATTTTCACCGAAAATCGTACATTGGGATTTTGAGGTATTCTTGTCTATCACATGCTCACAAAGCTTATGGCTTTGGTTCCAATGCATTCCGACATCGTTTGGTGCCTCAAATCACCATTCGAAGTTTCATAAGGGTATAGTTGTAATTTTCACCGAAAATCGTACATTGGGATTTTGAGGTATTCTAGTCTATCACATGCTCACAAAGTTTATGGCTTTGGTTCCAATGCATTCTGATATCATTTGGTGCCTCAAATCACCATTCGAAGTTTCGTAGGGATATAGTTGTAATTTTCACCGAAAATCGTACATTGGGATTTTGAGATTTTCTTGTCCATCACATGCTCACAAAGCTTATGGCTTTGGTTCCAATGCATTCCGACATCGTTTGGTGCCTCAAATCACCATTCGAAGTTTCGTAGGGGTACAGTTGTAATTTTCAACGAAAATCGTACATTGCGATTTTGAGGTATTCTTGTCTATCACATGCTCACAAAGTTTATGACTTTGGTTCCAATGCATTCCGACATCGTTTGGTGCCTCAAATCACCATTCGAAGTTTCATAAGGGTATAGTTGTAATTTTCACCGAAAATTGTACATTGGGATTTTGAGGTATTCTAGTCTATCACATGCTCACAAAGTTTATGGCTTTGGTTCCAATGCATTCTGATATCATTTGGTGCCTCAAATCACCATTCGAAGTTTCGTAGGGGTATAGTTGTAATTTTCACCAAAAATCGTACATTGGGATATTGAGGTATTCTTGTCTATCACATGCTCACAAAGCTTATGGCTTTAGTTCCAATGCATTCCGACATCGTTTGGTGCCACAAATCACCATTCTAAATTTCGTAAGGGTATAGTTGTAATTTTCACCGAAAATCGTACATTGAGATTTTGAGGTATTCTTTTCTATCACATGCTCACAAAGCTTATGGCCTTGGTTCCAATGCATTCCGACATCGTTTGGTGCCTCAAATCACCATTCGAAGTTTCGTAGGGGTATAGTTGTAATTTTCACCGAAAATCGTACATTGGGATATTGAGGTATTCTTGTCTATCACATGCTCACAAAGCTTATGGCTTTGGTTCCAATGCATTCCGACATCGTTTGGTGCCTCAAATCACCATTCAAAGTTTCGTAGGGGTATAATTGTAATTTTTACCTAAAATTGTACATTGGAATTTTGAGGTATTCTTGTCTATCACATGCTCACAAAGCTATGGCTTTGGTTCCAATGCATTCCCACTTCGTTTGGTGCCTCAAATCACCATTCGAAGTTTAATAGGGGTATAGTTTTTTCACCGAAAATCGTACATTGGGATTTTGAGGTATTCTTGTCTATCACATGCTCACAAAGCTTGTGGCTCTGGTTCTAATGCATTCCGACATCCTTTGGTGCCTCAAATCACCATTCGAAGTTTCGTAGGGGTATAGTTTTAATTTTCACCAAAAATCGTACATTGGGATTTTGAGGTATTCTTGTCTACCACATGCTCACAAAGCTTATGGCTTTAGTTCCAATGCATTCCAACATCGTTTGGTGCCACAAATCACCATTCGAAGTTTCATAGGGGTATAGTTGTAATTTTCACCAAAAATCGTAAATTGGGATTTTGAGGTATTCTTGTCTATCACATGCTCACAACGCTTATGGCTTTGGTTCCAATGCATTCCGACATCGTTTGGTGCCTCAAATCACCATTCGAAGTTTCGTAGAGGTATAGTTGTAATTTTCACCAAAAATCGTACATTGGAATTTTGAGATATTCTTGTCTATCACATGCTCTGAAAGCTATAGCTTTGGTTCCACTGCATTCCGACATCGTTTGGTGCCACAAATCACCATTTGAAGTTTCATAGGGGTATAGTTATAATTTTCACCGAAAATCCTACATTGGGATTTTGAGGCATTCTTGTCGATCACATGCTCACAAAGCATATGGCCTTGGTTCCAATGCATTCCGACATCATTTGGTGCCTCAAATCTCCATTCGAAGTTTCGTAGGTGTATAGTTGTAATTTTCACCGAAAATCGTACATTGGATTTTGAGGTATTCTTGTCTATCACATGCTCTGAAAGCTTATAGCTTTGGTTCCACTGCATTCCGACATCGTTTGGTGCCTCAAATCACCATTTGAAGTTGCATAGGGGTATAGTTATAATTTTCACCGAAAATCCTACATTAGGATTTTGAGGTATTCTTGTCTATCACATGCTCACAAAGCATATGGCTTTGGTTTCAATGCATTCCGACATCGTTTGGTGCCTCAAATCACCATTCGAAGTTTCCTAGGGGTATAGTTGTAATTTTTACCGAAAATCGTACATTGGGATTTTGAGACATTCTTGTCTATCACATGCTCACAAAGCTTATGGCTTTGGTTCCAATGCATTCCGACATCGTTTGGTGCCTCAAATCACCATTCGAAGTTTCGTAGGGGTATAGTTGTAATTTTCACCGAAAATCGTACATTGGGATTTTGAGCTATTCTTGTCTATCACATGCTCACAAAGTTTATGGCTTTGGTTACAATGCATTCCGACATCGTTTGGTGCCTCAAATCACCATTCGAAGTTTCGTAGGGGTATAGTTGTAATTTTCACCGAAAATTGTACATTGGGATTTTGAGGTATTCTTGTCTATCAAATGCTCACAAAGCTTATGGCTTTGGTTCCAATGCATTCCAACATCGTTTGGTGCCTCAAATCACCATTCGAAGTTTCGTAGGGGTATAGTTGTAATTTTCACCGAAAATCGTACATTGGGATTTTGAGGTATTCTTGTCTATCACATGCTCACAAAGCTTGTGGCGCTGGTTCTAATGCATTTCGATATCCTTTGGTGCCTCAAATCACCATTCGAAGTTTTGTAGGGGTATAGTTGTAATTTTCACAGAAAATCATACATTGGGATTTTGATGTATTCTTGTCTATCACATGATCACAAAGCTTATGGCTTTGGATCCAATGCATTCTGACATCGTTTGGTGCCTCAAATCAACATTAGGAGTTTCATAGGGGTGTATAGTTGTAATTTTCACCGAAAATCGTACATTGGATTTTGAGGTATTCTTGTCAATCACATGCTCTGAAAGCTTATAGCTTTGGTTCCAATGCATTCCGACATCGTTTGGTGCCTCAAATCACCATTCGAAGTTTCGTAGGGGTATAGTTATAATTTTCACCGAAAATCGTACATTGGAATTTTGAGGCATTCTTGTCTATCACATGATCACAAAGCTTATGGCTTTTATTCCAATGCATTCTGACATCGTTTAGTGCCTCAAATCACCATTCGAAGTTACATAGGGGTATAGTATTAATTTTCACCGAAAATCGTAAATTGGGATTTTGAGGTATTCTTGTCTATCACATGCTCACAAAACTTATGGCTTTAGTTCCAATGCATTCCGACATCGTTTGGTGCCTCAAATCACCATTCGAAGTTTCGTAGGGGTATAGTTGTAATTTTCACCAAAAATCGTACATTGGAATTTTGAGGTATTCTTGTCTATCACATGCTCACAGAGCTTATGGCTTTGGTTCCAATGCATTCCGACATCGTTTGGTGCCTCAAATCACCATTCGAAGTTTCGTAGGGGTATAGTTGTAATTTTGACCGAAAATCGTACATTGGGATTTTGAGGTATTCTTGTCTATCACATCCGACATCGTTTGGTGCCTCGAATCACCATTCGAAGTTTCGTAGGGGTATAATTGTAATTTTTACCGAAAATCGTACATTGGGATTTTGAGGTATTCTTGTCTATCACATGCTCACAAAGCTTATGGGTTTGGTTCCAATGCATTCCGACATCGTTTGGTGCCTCAAATCACCATTCGAAGTTTCGTAGAGGTATAGTTGCAATTTTCACCAAAAATCGTACATGGAAATTTTGAGGTATTCTTGTCTATCACATGCTCACAAATCTTATGGCTTCTGTTCCAATGCATTCCGACATCCTTTGGTGCCTCAAATCACCATTCGAATTTTCGTATGGGTATAGTTGTAATTTTCACCGAAAATCGTACATTGGGATTTTGAGGTATTCTTGTCTATCACATGCTCACAAAGCTTATGGCTTTGGTTCCAATGCATTCCGACATCGTTTGGTGCCTCAAATCACCATTCGAAGTTTCATAAGGGTATAGTTGTAATTTTCACCGAAAATCGTACATTGGGATTTTGAGGTATTCTAGTCTATCACATGCTCACAAAGTTTATGGCTTTGGTTCCAATGCATTCTGATATCATTTGGTGCCTCAAATCACCATTCGAAGTTTCGTAGGGATATAGTTGTAATTTTCACCGAAAATCGTACATTGGGATTTTGAGATTTTCTTGTCCATCACATGCTCACAAAGCTTATGGCTTTGGTTCCAATGCATTCCGACATCGTTTGGTGCCTCAAATCACCATTCGAAGTTTCGTAGGGGTACAGTTGTAATTTTCAACGAAAATCGTACATTGCGATTTTGAGGTATTCTTGTCTATCACATGCTCACAAAGTTTATGACTTTGGTTCCAATGCATTCCGACATCGTTTGGTGCCTCAAATCACCATTCGAAGTTTCATAAGGGTATAGTTGTAATTTTCACCGAAAATTGTACATTGGGATTTTGAGGTATTCTAGTCTATCACATGCTCACAAAGTTTATGGCTTTGGTTCCAATGCATTCTGATATCATTTGGTGCCTCAAATCACCATTCGAAGTTTCGTAGGGGTATAGTTGTAATTTTCACCAAAAATCGTACATTGGGATATTGAGGTATTCTTGTCTATCACATGCTCACAAAGCTTATGGCTTTAGTTCCAATGCATTCCGACATCGTTTGGTGCCACAAATCACCATTCTAAATTTCGTAAGGGTATAGTTGTAATTTTCACCGAAAATCGTACATTGAGATTTTGAGGTATTCTTTTCTATCACATGCTCACAAAGCTTATGGCCTTGGTTCCAATGCATTCCGACATCGTTTGGTGCCTCAAATCACCATTCGAAGTTTCGTAGGGGTATAGTTGTAATTTTCACCGAAAATCGTACATTGGGATATTGAGGTATTCTTGTCTATCACATGCTCACAAAGCTTATGGCTTTGGTTCCAATGCATTCCGACATCGTTTGGTGCCTCAAATCACCATTCAAAGTTTCGTAGGGGTATAATTGTAATTTTTACCTAAAATTGTACATTGGAATTTTGAGGTATTCTTGTCTATCACATGCTCACAAAGCTATGGCTTTGGTTCCAATGCATTCCCACTTCGTTTGGTGCCTCAAATCACCATTCGAAGTTTAATAGGGGTATAGTTTTTTCACCGAAAATCGTACATTGGGATTTTGAGGTATTCTTGTCTATCACATGCTCACAAAGCTTGTGGCTCTGGTTCTAATGCATTCCGACATCCTTTGGTGCCTCAAATCACCATTCGAAGTTTCGTAGGGGTATAGTTTTAATTTTCACCAAAAATCGTACATTGGGATTTTGAGGTATTCTTGTCTACCACATGCTCACAAAGCTTATGGCTTTAGTTCCAATGCATTCCAACATCGTTTGGTGCCACAAATCACCATTCGAAGTTTCATAGGGGTATAGTTGTAATTTTCACCAAAAATCGTAAATTGGGATTTTGAGGTATTCTTGTCTATCACATGCTCACAACGCTTATGGCTTTGGTTCCAATGCATTCCGACATCGTTTGGTGCCTCAAATCACCATTCGAAGTTTCGTAGAGGTATAGTTGTAATTTTCACCAAAAATCGTACATTGGAATTTTGAGGTATTCTTGTCTATCACATGCTCACAAAGCTTATGGCTTTGGTTCCAATGCATTCCGACATCGTTTGGTGCCTCAAATCACCATTCGAAGTTTCGTAGGGGTATAGTTGTAATTTTGACCGAAAATCGTACATTGGGATTTTGTTGTATTCTAGTCTATCACATCCGACATCGTTTGGTGCCTCGAATCACCATTCGAAGTTTCGTAGGGGTATAGTTGTAATTTTCACCGAAAATCGTACATTGGGATTTTGAGGTATTCTTGTCTATCACATGCTCACAAAGCTTATGGGTTTGGTTCCAATGCATTTCGACATCGTTTGGTGCCTCAATTCACCATTCGAAGTTTCAAAGAGGTATAGTTGTAATTTTCACCAAAAATCGTACATGGAAATTTTGAGGTATTCTTGTCTATCACATGCTCACAAATCTTATGGCTTCTGTTCCAATGCATTCCGACATCCTTTGGTGCCTCAAATCAGCATTCGAATTTTCGTATGGGTATAGTTGTAATTTTCACCGAAATCGTACATTGGGATTTTGAGGTATTCTTGTCTATCACATGCTCACAAAGCTTATGGCTTTGGTTCCAATGCATTCCGACATCGTTTGGTGCCTCAAATCACCATTCGAAGTTTCATAAGGGTATATAGTTGTAATTTTCACCGAAAATCATACATTGGGATTTTGAGGTATTCTAGTCTATCACATGCTCACAAAGTTTATGGCTTTGGTTCCAATGCATTCCGATATTATTTGGTGCCTCAAATCACCATTCGAAGTTTCGTAGGGGTATAGTTGTAATTTTCACCGAAATTCGTACATTGGGATTTTGAGATTTTCTTGTCCATCACATGCTCACAAAGCTTATGGCTTTGGTTCCAATGCATTCCGACATCGTTTGGTGCCTCAAATCACCATTCGAAGTTTCGTAGGGGTATAGTTGTAATTTTCACCGAAAATCGTACATTGGGATATTGAGGTATTCTTGTCTATCACATGCTCACAAAGCTTATGGCTTTAGTTCTAATGCATTCCGACATCGTTTGGTGCCACAAATCACCATTCTAAATTTCGTAAGGGTATAGTTGTAATTTTTACCGAAAATCGTACATTGAGATTTTGAGGTATTCTTTTCTATCATATGCTCACAAAGCTTATGGCTTTGGTTCCAATGCATTCCGACATCGTTTGGTGCCTCAAATCACCATTCGAAGTTTCGTAGGGGTATAGTTGTAATTTTCACCGAAAATCGTACATTGGGATATTGAGGTATTCTTGTCTATCACATGCTCACAAAGCTTATGGCTTTGGTTCCAATGCATTCCGACATCGTTTGGTGCCTCAAATCGCCATTCGAAGTTTCGTAGGGGTATGTATAGTTGTAATTTTCACCGAAAATCGTACATTGGGATTTTGAGGTATTCTTGTCTATCACATGATCACAAAGCTTTATGGGTTTGGTTCCAATGCATTCAGACATCGTTTTGTGCCTCAAATCACCATTCGGAGTTTCGTAGGGGTGTATAGTTGTAATTTTCACTGAAAATCGTACATTGAATTTTGAGGTATTCTTGTCAATCACATGCTCTGAAAGCTTATAGCTTTGGTTCCAATGCATTCCGACATCGTTTGGTGCCTCAAAACACCATTCAAAGTTTCGTAGGGGTGTATAGTTGTAATTTTCACCGAAAATCGTACATTGGATTTTGAGGTATTCTTGTCTATCACATGCTCACAAAGCTTATGGCTTTGGTACCAATGCATTCCGACATCGTTTGGTACCTCAAATCACCATTCGAAGTTTTGTAGGGGTATAGTTGTAATTTTCACTGAAAATCGTACATTGGGATTTTGAGCTAATCTTGTCTATCACATGCTCACAAAAGCTTATGGCTTTGGTTCCAATGAATTCCGATATCGTTTGGTGCCTCAAATCACCATTCGAAGTTTCGTAGGGGTATATAGTTGTAATTTTCACCGAAAATCATACATTGGGATTTTGAGGTATTCTTGTACATCACATGCTCACAAAGCTTATGGCTTTGGTTCCAGTGCATTCCAAAATCTTTTGGTGCCTCAAATCACCATTCCATGTTTTGTAGGGGTATAGTTGTAATTTTCACCGAAAATCGTACATGGAAATTTTGAAGTATTCTTGTCTATCACATGCTCACAAAGCTTATGGCTTTGGTACCAATGCATTCCGACATCGTTTGGTGCCTCAAATCACCATTCGAAGTTTCGTAGGGGTATAGTTGTAATTTTCACCGAAAATCGTACATTGGGATTTTGAGGTATTCTTGTCTATCACATGCTCACAAAGCTTATAGCTTTGGTTCCAATGCATTCCGACATCGTTTGGTGCCTCAAATCACCATTCGAAGTTTCGTAGGGGTATAGTTGTAATTTTCACCGAAAATCGTACATTGTAATTTTGAGGTATTCTTGTCTATCAAATGCTTACAAATCTTATGGCTTTGGATCCAATGCATTCCGACATCGTTTGGTGTCTCAAATCACCATTCGAAGTTTCGTAGGGGTATAGTTGTAATTTTCACCGAAAATCGTACATTGGGATTTTGAGGTATTCTTGTTTATCACATGCTCACAAAGCTTATGGCTTTGGTTCCAATGCATTCCGACATCGTTTGGTGTCTCAAATTACCATTCGAAGTTTCGTAGGGGTATAGTTGTAATTTTCACCAAAATTCGTACATTAGGATTTTGAGGTATTCTTGTCTATCACATGCTCACAAAGCTTATGGCTTTGGTTTCAATGCATTCCGACATCGTTTGGTGCCTCAAATCACCATTCTAAGTTTCCTAGGGGTATAGTTGTAATTTTCACCGAAAATCGTACATTGGGATTTTGAGACATTCTTGTCTATCACATGCTCACAAAGCTTATGGCTTTCGTTCCAGTGCATTCCAAAATCTTTTGGTGCCTCAAATCACCATTCCATGTTTAGTAGGGGTATAGTTGTAATTTTCACCAAAAATCGTACATGGAAATTTTGAAGTATTCTTGTCTATCACATGCTCACAAAGCTTATGGCTTTGGTACCAATGCATTCCGACATCGTTTGGTGCCTCAAATCACCATTCGAAGTTTCGTAGGGGATATAGTTGTAATTTTCACCGAAAATCATACATTGGGATTTTGAGGTATTATTGTCTATCACATGCTCACAAAGCTTATGGCTTTGGTTCCAGTGCATTCCAAAATCTTTTGGTGCCTCAAATCACCATTCCATGTTTTGTAGGGGTATACTTGTAATTTTCACCGAAAATCGTACATGGAAATTTTGAAGTATTCTTGTCTATCACATGCTCACAAAGCTCATGGCTTCGGTACCAATGCATTCCGACATCGTTTGGTGCCTCAAATCACCATTCGAAGTTTCGTAGGGGTATAGTTGTAATTTTCACCGAAAATCGTACATTGGGATTTTGAGGTATTCTTGTCTATCACATGCTCATAAAGCTTATAGCTTTGGTTCCAATGCATTCCGACATCGTTTGGTGCCTCAAATCACCATTCGAAGTTTCGTAGGGGTATAGTTGTAAATTTCACCGAAAATTGTACATTGGGATTTTGAGGTATTCTTGTCTATCAAATGCTCACAAAGCTTATGGCTTTGGATCCAATGCATTCCGACATCGTTTGGTATCTCAAATCACCATTCGAAGTTTCGTAGAGGTATAGTTGTAATTTTCACCGAAAATCGTACATTGGGATTTTGAGGTATTCTTGTTTATCACATGCTCACAAAGCTTATGGCTTTGGTTCCAATGCATTCCGACATCGTTTGGTGATCACCATTCGATGTTTCGTAGGGGTATAGTTGTAATTTTCACCAAAATTCGTACATTAGGATTTTGAGGTATTCTTGTCTATCACATGCTCACAAAGCTTATGGCTTTGGTTTCAATGCATTCCGACATCGTTTGGTGCCTCAAATCACCATTCTAAGTTTCCTAGGGGTATAGTTGTAATTTTTACCGAAAATCGTACATTGGGATTTTGAGACATTCTTGTCTATCACATGCTCACAAAGCTTATGGCTTTGGTTCCAATGCATTCCGACATCGTTTGGTGCCTCAAATCACCATTCGAAGTTTCGTAGGGGTATAGTTGTAATTTTCACCGAAAATCGTACATTGGGATATTGAGGTATTCTTGTCTATCACATGCTCACAAAGCTTATGGCTTTAGTTCTAATGCATTCCGACATCGTTTGGTGCCACAAATCACCATTCTAAATTTCGTAAGGGTATAGTTGTAATTTTTACCGAAAATCGTACATTGAGATTTTGAGGTATTCTTTTCTATCATATGCTCACAAAGCTTATGGCTTTGGTTCCAATGCATTCCGACATCGTTTGGTGCCTCAAATCACCATTCGAAGTTTCGTAGGGGTATAGTTGTAATTTTCACCGAAAATCGTACATTGGGATATTGAGGTATTCTTGTCTATCACATGCTCACAAAGCTTATGGCTTTGGTTCCAATGCATTCCGACATCGTTTGGTGCCTCAAATCGCCATTCGAAGTTTCGTAGGGGTATGTATAGTTGTAATTTTCACCGAAAATCGTACATTGGGATTTTGAGGTATTCTTGTCTATCACATGATCACAAAGCTTTATGGGTTTGGTTCCAATGCATTCAGACATCGTTTTGTGCCTCAAATCACCATTCGGAGTTTCGTAGGGGTGTATAGTTGTAATTTTCACTGAAAATCGTACATTGAATTTTGAGGTATTCTTGTCAATCACATGCTCTGAAAGCTTATAGCTTTGGTTCCAATGCATTCCGACATCGTTTGGTGCCTCAAAACACCATTCGAAGTTTCGTAGGGGTGTATAGTTGTAATTTTCACCGAAAATCGTACATTGGATTTTGAGGTATTCTTGTCTATCACATGCTCACAAAGCTTATGGCTTTGGTACCAATGCATTCCGACATCGTTTGGTACCTCAAATCACCATTCGAAGTTTTGTAGGGGTATAGTTGTAGTTTTCACTGAAAATCGTACATTGGGATTTTGAGCTAATCTTGTCTATCACATGCTCACAAAAGCTTATGGCTTTGGTTCCAATGAATTCCGATATCGTTTGGTGCCTCAAATCACCATTCGAAGTTTCGTAGGGGTATATAGTTGTAATTTTCACCGAAAATCATACATTGGGATTTTGAGGTATTCTTGTACATCACATGCTCACAAAGCTTATGGCTTTGGTTCCAGTGCATTCCAAAATCTTTTGGTGCCTCAAATCACCATTCCATGTTTTGTAGGGGTATAGTTGTAATTTTCACCGAAAATCGTACATGGAAATTTTGAAGTATTCTTGTCTATCACATGCTCACAAAGCTTATGGCTTTGGTACCAATGCATTCCGACATCGTTTGGTGCCTCAAATCACCATTCGAAGTTTCGTAGGGGTATAGTTGTAATTTTCACCGAAAATCGTACATTGGGATTTTGAGGTATTCTTGTCTATCACATGCTCACAAAGCTTATAGCTTTGGTTCCAATGCATTCCGACATCGTTTGGTGCCTCAAATCACCATTCGAAGTTTCGTAGGGGTATAGTTGTAATTTTCACCGAAAATCGTACATTGGAATTTTGAGGTATTCTTGTCTATCAAATGCTTACAAATCTTATGGCTTTGGATCCAATGCATTCCGACATCGTTTGGTGTCTCAAATCACCATTCGAAGTTTCGTAGGGGTATAGTTGTAATTTTCACCGAAAATCGTACATTGGGATTTTGAGGTATTCTTGTTTATCACATGCTCACAAAGCTTATGGCTTTGGTTCCAATGCATTCCGACATCGTTTGGTGTCTCAAATTACCATTCGAAGTTTCGTAGGGGTATAGTTGTAATTTTCACCAAAATTCGTACATTAGGATTTTGAGGTATTCTTGTCTATCACATGCTCACAAAGCTTATGGCTTTGGTTTCAATGCATTCCGACATCGTTTGGTGCCTCAAATCACCATTCTAAGTTTCCTAGGGGTATAGTTGTAATTTTCACCGAAAATCGTACATTGGGATTTTGAGACATTCTTGTCTATCACATGCTCACAAAGCTTATGGCTTTCGTTCCAGTGCATTCCAAAATCTTTTGGTGCCTCAAATCACCATTCCATGTTTAGTAGGGGTATAGTTGTAATTTTCACCAAAAATCGTACATGGAAATTTTGAAGTATTCTTGTCTATCACATGCTCACAAAGCTTATGGCTTTGGTACCAATGCATTCCGACATCGTTTGGTGCCTCAAATCACCATTCGAAGTTTCGTAGGGGATATAGTTGTAATTTTCACCGAAAATCATACATTGGGATTTTGAGGTATTATTGTCTATCACATGCTCACAAAGCTTATGGCTTTGGTTCCAGTGCATTCCAAAATCTTTTGGTGCCTCAAATCACCATTCCATGTTTTGTAGGGGTATACTTGTAATTTTCACCGAAAATCGTACATGGAAATTTTGAAGTATTCTTGTCTATCACATGCTCACAAAGCTCATGGCTTCGGTACCAATGCATTCCGACATCGTTTGGTGCCTCAAATCACCATTCGAAGTTTCGTAGGGGTATAGTTGTAATTTTCACCGAAAATCGTACATTGGGATTTTGAGGTATTCTTGTCTATCACATGCTCATAAAGCTTATAGCTTTGGTTCCAATGCATTCCGACATCGTTTGGTGCCTCAAATCACCATTCGAAGTTTCGTAGGGGTATAGTTGTAAATTTCACCGAAAATTGTACATTGGGATTTTGAGGTATTCTTGTCTATCAAATGCTCACAAAGCTTATGGCTTTGGATCCAATGCATTCCGACATCGTTTGGTATCTCAAATCACCATTCGAAGTTTCGTAGAGGTATAGTTGTAATTTTCACCGAAAATCGTACATTGGGATTTTGAGGTATTCTTATTTATCACATGCTCACAAAGCTTATGGCTTTGGTTCCAATGCAATCCGACATCGTTTGGTGATCACCATTCGATGTTTCGTAGGGGTATAGTTGTAATTTTCACCAAAATTCGTACATTAGGATTTTGAGGTATTCTTGTCTATCACATGCTCACAAAGCTTATGGCTTTGGTTTCAATGCATTCCGACATCGTTTGGTGCCTCAAATCACCATTCTAAGTTTCCTAGGGGTATAGTTGTAATTTTTACCGAAAATCGTACATTGGGATTTTGAGACATTCTTGTCTATCACATGCTCACAAAGCTTATGGCTTTGGTTCCAATGCATTCCGACATCGTTTGGTGCCTCAAATCACCATTCGAAGTTTCGTAGGGGTATAGTTGTAATTTTCACCAAAAATCGTACATTGGGATTTTGAGCTATTCTTGTCTATCACATGCTCACAAAGCTTATGGCTTTGGTTCCAATGCATTCCGATATCGTTTGGTGCCTCAAATCACCATTCGAAGTTTCGTAGGGGTATAGTTGTAATTTTCACCGAAAATTGTACATTGGGATTTTGAGGTATTCTTGTCTATCAAATGCTCACAAAGCTTATGGCTTTGGTTCCAATGCATTCCGACATCGTTTGGTGTCTCAAATTACCATTCGAAGTTTTGTAGGGGTATAGTTGTAATTTTCACCGAAAATCGTACATTGGGATTTTGAGACATTCTTGTCTATCACATGCTCACAAAGCTTATGTCTTTGGTTCCAATGCATTCCGACATCGTTTGGTACCTCTAATCACCATTCGAAGTTTTGTAGGGGTATAGTTGTAATTTTCACCGAAAATTGTACGTTGGGATTTTGAGCTATTCTTGTCTATCACATGCTCACAAAAGCTTATGGCTTTGGTTCCAATGCATTCTGACATCGTTTTGTGCCTCAAATCAATATTCGGAGTTTCGTAGGGGTGTATAGTTGTAATTTTCACCGAAAATCGTACATTGAATTTTGAGGTATTCTTGTCAATCACATGCTCTGAAATCTTATAGCTTAGGTTCCAATGCATTCCGACATCGTTTGGTGCCTCAAATCACCATTCGAAGTTTCGTAGGGGTATAGTTATAATTTTCACCGAAAATCGTACATTGGAATTTTGAGGCATTCTTGTCTATCACATGATCACAAAGCTTATGGCTTTTGTTCCAATGCATTCTGACATTGTTTGGTGCCTCAAATCACCATTCGGAGTTTCGTAGGGGTGTATAGTTGTAATTTTCACCGAAAATCGTACATTGGATTTTGAGGTATTCTTGTCTATCACATGCTCACAAAGCTGATGGCTTTGGTACCAATGCATTCCGACATCGTTTGGTGCCTCAAATCACCATTCAAAGTTTCGTAGGGGTATAATTGTAATTCTCACCGAAAATCGTACATTGTGATTTTGAGACATTCTTGTCTATCACATGCTCACAAAGCTTATGTCTTTGGTTCCAATGCATTCCGACATCGTTTGGTACCTCAAATCACCATTCGAAGTTTTGTAGGGGTATAGTTGTAATTTTCACCGAAAATTGAACATTGGGATTTTGAGCTATTCTTGTCTATCACATGCTCACAAAAGCTTATGGCATTGGTTCCAATGAATTCCGATATCGTTTGGTGCCTCAAATCACCATTCGAAGTTTCGTAGGGGTATATAGTTGTAATTTTCACCGAAAATCATACATTGGGATTTTGAGGTATTCTTGTCTATCACATACTCACAAAGCTTATGGCTTTGGTTCCAGTGCATTCCAAAATCTTTTGGTGCCTCAAATCACCATTCCATGTTTTGTAGGGGTATATTTGTAATTTTCACCGAAAATCGTACATGGGAATTTTGAAGTATTCTTGTCTATCACATGCTCACAAAGCTTATGGCTTTGGTACCAATGCATTCCGACATCGTTTGGTGCCTCAAATCACCATTCGAAGTTTCGTAGGGGTATAGTTGTAATTTTCACCGAAAATCGTACATTGAGATTTTGAGGTATTCTTGACTATCACATGCTCACAAAGCTTATAGCTTTGGTTCCAATGCATTCCGACATCGTTTGGTGCCTCAAATCACCATTCGAAGTTTCGTAGGGGTATAGTTGTAATTTTCACCGAAAATCGTACATTGGGATTTTGAGGTATTCTTGTCTATCAAATGTTCACATAGCTTATGGCTTTGGTTCCAATGCATTCCGACATCGTTTGGTGTCTCAAATTACCATTCGAAGTTTCGTAGGGGTATAGTTGTAATTTTCATCGAAAATCGTACATTGGGATTTTGAGACATTCTTGTCTATCACATGCTCACAAAGCTTATGTCTTTGGTTCCAATGCATTCCGACATCGTTTGGTATCTCAAATCACCATTAGAAGTTTTGTAGGGGTATAGTTGTAATTTTCACCGAAAATTGTACATTGGGATTTTGAGCTATTCTTGTCTATCACATGCTCACAAAAGCTTACGGCTTTGGTTCCAATGCATTCTGACATCGTTTTGTGCCTCAAATCACCATTCGGAGTTTCGTAGGGGTGTATAGTTGTAATTTTCACCGAAAATCGTACATTGGATTTTGAGGTATTCTTGTCAATCACATGCTCTGAAATCTTATAGCTTTGGTTCCAATGCATTCCGACATCGTTTGGTGCCTCAAATCACCATTCGAAGTTTCGTAGGGGTTTAGTTATAATTTTCACCGAAAATCGTACATTGGAATTTTGAGGCATTCTTGTCTATCACATGATCACAAAGCTTATGGCTTTTGTTCCAATGCATTCTGACATCGTTTGGTGCCTCAAATCACCATTCGGAGTTTCGTAGGGGTGTATAGTTGTAATTTTCACCGAAAATCGTACATTGGATTTTGAGGTATTCTTGTCTATCACATGCTCACAAAGCTTATGGCTTTGGTTCCAATGAATTCCGATATCATTTGGTGCTTCAAATCACCATTCGAAGTTTCGTAGGTGTATAGTTGTAATTTTCACCGAAAATCGTACATTGTGATTTTGAGGTATTCTTGTCTATCACATGCTCACAAAGCTTATAGCTTTGGTTCCAATGCATTCCGACATCGTTTGGTACCTCTAATCACCATTCGAAGTTTTGTAGGGGTATAGTTGTAATTTTCACCAAAAATTGTACGTTGGGATTTTGAGCTATTCTTGTCTATCACATGCTCACAAAAGCTTATGGCTTTGGTTCCAATGCATTCTGACATCGTTTTGTGCCTCAAATCACCATTCGGAGTTTCGTAGGGGTGTATAGTTGTAATTTTCACCGAAAATCGTACATTGAATTTTGAGGTATTCTTGTCAATCACATGCTCTGAAATCTTATAGCTTTGGTTCCAATGCATTCCGACATCGTTTGGTGCCTCAAATCACCATTCGAAGTTTCGTAGGGGTATAGTTATAATTTTCACCGAAAATCGTACATTGGAATTTTGAGGCATTCTTGTCTATCACATGATCACAAAGCTTATGGCTTTTGTTCCAATGCATTCTGACATTGTTTGGTGCCTCAAATCACCATTCGGAGTTTCGTAGGGGTGTATAGTTGTAATTTTCACCGAAAATCGTACATTGGATTTTGAGGTATTCTTGTCTATCACATGCTCACAAAGCTGATGGCTTTGGTACCAATGCATTCCGACATCGTTTGGTGCCTCAAATCACCATTCAAAGTTTCGTAGGGGTATAATTGTAATTCTCACCGAAAATCGTACATTGTGATTTTGAGACATTCTTGTCTATCACATGCTCACAAAGCTTATGTCTTTGGTTCCAATGCATTCCGACATCGTTTGGTACCTCAAATCACCATTCGAAGTTTTGTAGGGGTATAGTTGTAATTTTCACCGAAAATTGAACATTGGGATTTTGAGCTATTCTTGTCTATCACATGCTCACAAAAGCTTATGGCATTGGTTCCAATGAATTCCGATATCGTTTGGTGCCTCAAATCACCATTCGAAGTTTCGTAGGGGTATATAGTTGTAATTTTCACCGAAAATCATACATTGGGATTTTGAGGTATTCTTGTCTATCACATACTCACAAAGCTTATGGCTTTGGTTCCAGTGCATTCCAAAATCTTTTGGTGCCTCAAATCACCATTCCATGTTTTGTAGGGGTATATTTGTAATTTTCACCGAAAATCGTACATGGGAATTTTGAAGTATTCTTGTCTATCACATGCTCACAAAGCTTATGGCTTTGGTACCAATGCATTCCGACATCGTTTGGTGCCTCAAATCACCATTCGAAGTTTCGTAGGGGTATAGTTGTAATTTTCACCGAAAATCGTACATTGAGATTTTGAGGTATTCTTGACTATCACATGCTCACAAAGCTTATAGCTTTGGTTCCAATGCATTCCGACATCGTTTGGTGCCTCAAATCACCATTCGAAGTTTCGTAGGGGTATAGTTGTAATTTTCACCGAAAATCGTACATTGGGATTTTGAGGTATTCTTGTCTATCAAATGTTCACATAGCTTATGGCTTTGGTTCCAATGCATTCCGACATCGTTTGGTGTCTCAAATTACCATTCGAAGTTTCGTAGGGGTATAGTTGTAATTTTCATCGAAAATCGTACATTGGGATTTTGAGACATTCTTGTCTATCACATGCTCACAAAGCTTATGTCTTTGGTTCCAATGCATTCCGACATCGTTTGGTATCTCAAATCACAATATTCATCATTGCAAGAAACACGTCATTTGTATTTAACCAGGTAGAGCGTTACCGCGCAATGCGAGGTGATATTTTCCGTAGATCTTTTCTTTAATTTAAATATTTTTTATGATTGATTATCAAGTACAAAATTATTATTTGTGTAAATTGATAGTTATTGAATGTATCAATGGAAGAGAACAAAAAACTTAAAAAGATGCATCGAGAAACTTGAACGGTAGTTTGCCGAAAGATGTTTTATTGGAGATTCTAATGAGGTTGCATGTGAAGATTCCGTTGCAATTCAAGTGTGTGTGCAAGCATTGGTACGCTTTCATTGAGAGCCCTATTTTTGTAAATCGACATTCTGTCCATATTAACAATCAAGAGCACCTATGTACTCGTCATTACAGATCCGCCAAGGAGCGATATGCCTATGCCTTGTATTTTGATGACACATTCTCTGAATATGTGGAGCCTGACCATCTACAGAGGGAATTGCAGCTCTTATGGGCAACTTAAATGGCATATTTTGTGTAGTTAGTATTTCGGGGCGCATGGCTTTGTTGAATCCGCAACGAGAGAGTATAAGCCACTCCCATTAGTTCAATCTAATGTTCATATGATGATTTGCTGGGATTTGGTTGGACCCACTAAGTGGAGATTACAAGGTCGTCTCCATTCAGTACTTTTGGAATGAAGAAATGGATATCCCTCATTACCCTTCTCTTGTTTCTGCTTATAACTCGAGTGGTAATTCTTGGAGACTGTTTGAGGATTTGGATTTAGTTAATTCAAGTCGTTGTGCGTATAGGTCTCTGTGCAGTACGTACTTGAATGAAGTTTATTATTGGCTAATAGAGTTTAACAGCACTGATGTAGTTATTCTTGCATTTGACATGAGTGGCGAGACGTTTTATGAAGTACAAGTACCATATTGCATTAAATATAAAAAAGGTAATCTTGCTCTATATTGTGATTCGATGATAGCTTTGCTATCATGTGATTTGGATAAGATTGATAAGTATGTTGATGTGTGGGTAATGGACCTGGACTAAGAGTTTAATGGTTGGCCCTTTTCAAGACATCAAACGACCACTTGGTTTTTGGAAGAACAACGAGCTCTTATTAGAAACTAGAGATTCACTTTTGACTCTGTATGATATCAATACCAGAAAACTAAGGAATACCAGAAAACTAAGGACTGAAACATTTGGTTGCTAAATGAAAGCTGCTGAAATTTTGAGGTATGTCCATTCAGTTTAGCAGGTGCAAGCTTCAATTGTTGCACTTCTTCGGTCGATTTGATCTTCAGTGACATACCTTGATTTCATTATTGAACATACCACATGGAACTCTTTTAGATGCTTATGAGGATCATCTCCTACAAAACGAAAAATAAGAAGTAAGCGAATAAGTCCATTCGTTAATTCAAAATCAACTTCAAGAATAAGATATTGCATGTAAAAGGACTGCTGGTTTAAATTTAGCATAACCAGCTCCCTTAAAATCCTCTCGACGTCAACCATGGCATCTAAGAACGTTGCATGATCTCTTTCTGTAGATGTTGAGCTCTTTTCTTGCTCTGAAATTCAACTATATGAGGAGATCTAACAATACAATAAACTAAACAAAAATATTAGTAACAAAAAGAAATAAATCTAGAAGCACCAATCCCCAGCAACAGCACCAAAATTTGGTGGGCGTCGAATCCAACAAAAATAAATTATCTACTCAAAAAAATTTGTAAATAGTGACAAGTAGGGTCGATCCTCAGGGATTGATGTAGAGCTAATTCTTAAGATTACTAATATCAAATAGGGAGGGGAGGGTTGGATTGATCAACTAAAATAATTAAAAATGTAAACTAAAAAATATAAACAAATTAAAACGGATTCAATAAGATTAGAGATTCTAGCTTTCGGATTATTTCGGTGTTGATTTTATAATTCAATCATTGATGCAATAATGATTCAATGTTCTTAAGTAAATTGGCTATAGTTATTAAAAAGCTCTAATAACCTAGTCTTTCCTTAAGTTTCCGATAACCAAAACAAGCTCTTTGATTATTCCTCTTACCAATTAGACAACTGTAAACAAGCTCTTAGGATTTAGCCTATCGATACCATTCATGTATTAGAAAGATACCAATTTTGTTAACAAACTCATAAGCTCGGTTCAGTTAAACTAGGTTGCTAATTCCCATAACAACTAATCGAAAGCTTGTCCATAATCGACGTCGTTAATTGCTACAAATATTAGGGTTAACCAAAAAATTACGGATTTGGATCCTAATTAGCTTAATATGATTTCAACAACTAAATAATTGGCCAGATTACCTACTTGAATGAGATATATTGACAACGAGTACAGAGAAAAAGCAAATACTTAATGAAACATCGAAATATATAAGCACAATTAAATCTCACGAATTAAAGAAATCAAACCTCGATTAATTATTGGCTAGAAAATATGTGTTTAGCAGCACATAATAGGGTAAAAAACGTGCATAAAGTGTTTGATAAAAATCGAGATTTTTTATGTGGATAGAAATCCACGTATTTATACTAAAAAAGAGTCCTAAACTAATTAGGAAACCTGCCTAAGTTAGGATTCTAAGAATTCTCACTAAAATAAATTGTTTAAAGAGGGAATAAAATCCCTAACAAAAAGTAAATAAATCCCAACAACTTGGGAAATAAAATCTTTCCAGAAACAGCCCTCAAAAGTCGAATTCCATCAGCCCAAGTCGTTCTCGTCAGAATGGTTTCTAGAGTTAAGCGTGGGCACGCTTAATTCTGGAAAATGGTTTCTGGAGTTAAGCGTGGACACGCTTAATTCTGGAAAGTATTCTACTGCCATTTATTTGTGCCGACTCAAAACTTCACCATTTTTCAGCCTTTTTGTCACATTTTCCTTCCTTCTTTATACAAACACCTAACAAATCAATAATAACACAAATCCATAAGATATGAAGCATAAAAATGACAAACAACACAATTTCAAACATGTAAAGTGTGTATAAAATGCACACTAACATAAGGTGATCTTGCTCTATATTGTGATTCGATGATAGCTTTGCTAACATGTGATTTGGATAAGACTGATAAGTATGTTGATGTGTGGGTAACGGATGCTGGACTAAGAGTTTAATGGTTGGCCCTTTTCAAGACATCAAACGGCCACTTGGTTTTTGGAAGAACAATGAGCTCTTATTAGAAACTGGAGATTCACTTTTGACTCTGTACGATGTCAATACCAAAAATTTAAGGACCGAAACATTTGGTTACTAATTGAAAGCTGCTGAAGTTTTGAGGTATCTCCATTCAGTTCAGCAGGTGCAAGCTTCGATTGTTGCACCTTTCCGGTCAATGCTTCGTTTAGAGCTGTCACATAAAAACCCATATTAAAAGCAAATGGAGAAATTTTTTGAGTGCAAATATGATGCACAATATGCAAAATCATACGGAAGGAACTAAATTAAATAAAATACACACTAACACACAGAGACTATAATAAACGCGAAACAGATGCATAAACAAAATTTGGAGAATGTAACGGAAATAATGTCAAAAGCCAAACATATATGTAATCAGATACTAAAATATTCTTTAAAAGTGCATTAAAAGTCCAATTATATGCAAAAACCAACATGAAGTTACCTGAATTTGCTTTGAACCTGTACAGTAATTTGCAAGCTGTCAAATTTACAAAATACACAGTTAATGTACTTGCATTGTGTAATTCAGGAGTGTTTCAAAATTTCACTACCAAAAAATTAATCTGCTTGAAATAATTATGTCGGCAATGATAAAGTGAAACATGACCTGAAGTGTACAATCAGCAAAATGGCGATCAAGTTAACTAATTAATTCTTTGACATTAAGGCTAGTGTACAGTTGAGTAAATAAAACCACATAATACTAAAGAATACAAAATAAAAGAGTTGGGCATTTATGCATTCCAGGCAACCGTTATCATACTCAGTAAGAAACATCTTACTTAGCTTCTCAATAAAAGAATGAGCATCAAGTGAATAAGGGGTGTTTATACTTTTCGTAGAAATGAGACACGCTATAAGTTCAATACTCAATAGCTGAGTTTATCCGATTCCAGAGAAAAATTCATCCAACTAATACAGAAGCTATTGGATTTGCACAACTCTTAGTGTTACAGAATCTCTAACATGATGAAAACTAATTGTCATAAGTAAACATGTGGATCAGAGGTTAAAAAAACCCCACAGCTCATCAAGTACCTTTCAAGCTAATCAACGGCAATCCCTGAAGGGGGTGTATTTGAATCATGTATCTTAATAATGAAATAGGAACTATCAAGGAAGCAGAACTTATAACAATTTCTTCTCCTACAATATAATATTCTCGGTTTACATTTCTTCCTCCAACTCCAAGAAGGGCTTTCCCCTCGCAGCTTCACAAGATTATTACGGATCCTAATCCTGCTTCCTTATCTTATTGCACACTTTCAGCAACCCTAAGAGCTACCAGAAAGACAAGCCTATAACAAAGAACACTTTCTTCGGCGACGAAAACATGGACTAAGCTTTGCTTATGACTACGCCTGTTGACCATTACTATACAACCTAAGGAGGCTAGTTTCTTTAAAGAAAGCCACGCCGAAAAGCTATGTAGATTGAACAATTAGCAATTTTCAAGTTTTTCAAACTAACAACACATAACAAAAACATGAAATAATTGAACCATCACAGGGAAGCCCTATGCTTGAAAACCAATTATGAATCAAATTCATACCGGCCGTGATGCTGGATAATTACTCATGTCCAGTGGAGTTCGAAGTTTAGGCGTCGGAGATCTGAATCGTATTTCATTGAAAGGCCGATCGAGGCACAAAATAGAAGGGGCCAATTGGATGGCACGTTCGTCTACGAAAAAAATATCTCATGATAAAAGTAAGGAAAAAACATTTTTAGGAGTAAGAAATATGATATGAAATTTTTATTTGGAGAATTTTTTAAGAGAAAAATATGTAATGATTGTGGTTGATGTGATATATTTTTGTTGTGAAAAAATTGTTGTATATAATAAATCATTTTAGTCAAAATCATCGATTTAGGTGTCAAAAAATAGCCACAATGGATCTTATTTTAAACGTCGCATTATTTTACATTAGAATATGTGATTAATTTGATTTTTGGAGTTGAAAAATAGCCGGAAAAAACCTTATAAATCGATTGTGTGAACTGTCAAATCATGAATAGTAAAAGTAAATTTTTCTCTCTTTTTTGCAAAAAAATCTTCAAATTATCTAAAACTTTATGAGATTTTTTTAAAGAATTTTTTCGTAACATACCAAACAATTGAATTTTCGGAGTTTTTTTACTCTGAAATATTTTTTTGGGAGTAGAGGTGACCAACCAATTGACCCCGAAAATCCTCTTTTTGTACACAACTGGGTTTTGATTTTAGCCCAGTGTAAAGACTTTTTATATTTATAATATAATATTTGGTGATTAAATATTTCATTAGAATTAAAATTATTTAGATAAAATACGAGTAATGACAATTGATAAATCCGAGAATATTGTTAGAAATATTTATAGTAAAACATCATAAATAAATCGATATTAGAGTTCTCTATAACTATGAAGTTACACCATGTAACCTACATAATTACGAAGTTACAACTTATAACTTACAAATACATTTCTAAAATCACAACTTACAATCAACAAATACATGCATCAAAATCTAAAACTCTAAGGACATGATTGGTATGAATGAATTGAATTAGGTGGGAATGGAATGGTATGAGGAATGGAATGGAGATGGGAAATGAATAATATTAATTTCATAAATCATATGATTGGTATACTGTAGGAATGAGAAATGAATGAATTCAAGAAATGCGATTTTTTTTATATTCTATATATTCGTACATTTGAGTTATTTATTAAACTCGAACACAAATCTGTATCCAATCTAGTTCTATGAAATTTAAATGATGTGAGAGTTTAAATTTTTCATAGAAAAATAACACGGGATACGATGAAAAAAGTGAAAAAAGATAATGAAAGATGGAAAAATTATAGTCGCACATAATAATTGAAAGAGTTATATATGTAATATTGTCTATATAATAATTCACATTTTCTAATACTTTTTATTGATGAACTAGTTTAAGGATAAAATATTATTTGTTAAACGTAATATTATTTTATATCTTTTAAATTCATTTTTGTATTTTTTTCCCGATTCTTGTTACATTTGAAATTATATTTATTATAATTAAAGTAATTTTTATTGACGAAAATATTTTTGACTAAGTACGAAAAATAATATGTATTTTCTTTGTTCTTTCAATGCATTGAAATAATTTTTTGAATTTTTTAATAATATATATTATTTTGAAAATAATTTGAGATTATTAATTATAAGTCCAAAATTAAAATTGTATGTTGCATTCGTCAAATTTTCAAGACTTTTATATTTAATGTGAAGAAAATAATATCACAAGAAAAAATGAAATTGATTATTGATAGGGAATGAATAGCCAAACTCAAGGAGATGGAAGGAATTACTATTTCCATAGTTATGGGAATATGGATTCCAAAGCATTCCCGACAAAAAAACATATCAATCGTAGGAATGAGATTGAACCCAGGAATGCTTATTTTATTCACACCTCATTCCAATATACCAATCAGGTCTTAAACTCTAGGGTAGTTGAAGTTCTATCTCAAAAAAAAAGTTATCCTAAAACACAACTAGAGATATGATAATTATCAAAATTGAACTGTATTAAAAGGGTTTAGTGACAATATCATGTGTTAAGTTAAATACAACATTGCAATTGAGTATCGACTCTTACTACTAAGTGTTAACTCTATTGATGTTCTCAAGCGACGTAGAAAATTGGACCACTAAGTTTATGCACTTTCCTGTATTTCCAAACAAGACAATCATCGTATTTTGAAGTTGTTATATCTTCTCTCTACAAATCTAGCTACTATTTTCCCTTCAAAAGTCTACTGAAATTCAAAGAAATTATCTGGTAAGCTAATGCTACACTAATGCTACATAAATTCAAAATTTACTTCTTTATATCGTTGTGGAGTTCAAAGTTTTATCGATAATAAATTCACAACCACATCGTCAAGATCAGTTACAATTATTCACAAAAACAAGGGGTAAATGATAGTTACTTTCAGAGAGACGATATCTTTTCATAAAGAAATTACGTGCCAAATTGTGGATCTAAAGAACCAAATAACTGTCATATAAATGATGTCATCTAAATCAAAGGAGAATTAAAAAAATGACAAGTGTGTAATATGATGGATCAATTCTATGATTGAAAATATATTTAGTGACGACAAATGTATTTTGCCCGAATACAGATATTATGTTGGAAATCCTTGAACAAATTCGAAAATGTTATAGCACTCAGAATGATAATATTTTTATATATTATGAAACTACGTTCCGAGATGTCATTAGCCTTTCGAATTTCTCAATTCCGATTTCTGATGAATGAGAAATTTGATGTTAAAGTATAGCATTTGAATTGGGAAAATGTAGGTATCCCACATAGGTTCAAAACAATATTTTAGATGAGTGTATTAAGCTCAAGTGGGAAAATAAGGTTTGGCAATTTGGTCATAACTTGTTTGTGTGGGTTTACAGGGGGAGGACCTAACCATAGTTCAACCTGCCTTGTGCACACACACGCGTGCCGCCGCCGACCGACTCACCGCCGTCGCCGTTGCCGCCGTTTGGGCTGGCAGGTCGGGCTGGGTCCGTGGGCCTGGGAGGGTTGGGTTGTGGGTCGTGGATCGTCCGAATTTATATTTTTAAATAAAATTCTATTTAATTAATTAAATTTTTATTTCCCAAATTAATTTTGAAACTTTGGATTTCTATCCGTTGGAATAATGGATCACAACTTTTTTAATCAATGGCCATGACTAATCGAGCTAGTGAACCAAGTTGACCAATGAATGAACGAGTGCATGGTGCACCCGTTCGCGCTGGAACGGCGCCCGTTGGGAGTGAGAAGGAGCCTTTTCAACTTCTAGGGTTGTTTTGCAGTTTCCAAGAAAGTTCAAATTTTCGGCCCCCACCCTTTGAAAATCTATAAATAGGGTCCTCCTATTTTTAGATTTTACACACCAAAGTATTAACTTCAAAGCATTTCTTTCTTTCTTTCTTTCTTTCTTTCTTTCTTATGAGAGTTCTAGCAACAACTTGTTCGCTAGACTTAGAAATTTGGAGTAGTCCTATTTTTAAGACATTAGTCATTGTATTTTGGGACACAAACGCCATATTCTGTAACCACCGTGAGCTGGGCATGATTATTTTAAGGAAATTAGGTAATTCGTGCCTCGACTAAACCATTTCCATAACAAGTTCGTTTGCATTTCTCCCAACAATCTTAACACAATCATATATTCTGAAAAATGAGTTCTGCTGAGAACAACGTGTCACCACCACCACCAAGCTCTCCACCACCACTCCCACCACCGCCAATCACTATTGTTTCCCCCATTGTGGCGCCAACGATTCCTAATGTGCCGGCTCATGGAGAGAAACCTGGCAAGTTCAGTGGTGTTGATTTCAAAAGGTGGCAACAGAAAATGTTGTTTTACCTAACCACTTTGAACTTTGCTAGGTTCCTCACTGAGAATGCTCCTACGATGCCCGAAGATGAAACTGATAGTCAAACAAGGAGTGCTTATGACGCATGGAGCCATTATGATTTCCTTTGTAGGAACTACATTCTAAATGGGCTCGATGACGAACTTTATAGTGTGTATAGTGCTTATCGGACTGCAAGGGTCTGTGGTGTCTTTGGATAGAAAGTACCAGACTGAATATAAAGAAGTTTGTAGTTGGGAAGTTTCTAGACTTCAAAATGGTGGATACTAAGACCATCATGAGTCAAGAGTTGCAAATTATTTTGCACGATATTCATGCTGAAGATATGATTCTGAGTGAATCATTTCAAGTTGCTGCCATAATTGAAAAGCTTCCACCGGGATGGAGAGATTTCAAGAATTATCTCAAGCATAATGAAAGGAAATGAGGCTTGAGGATCTGATAGTGAGGCTGAGGATTGAAGAAGACAATCGGTTAAATGACAAGAAATCAACTAAGCCTTCACCATCTGTAATGGCTAATCTGGCGGAATAAAATACTAGCAAAAAGAGGAAGAATTCTGACAAGTTTAAGGGAAGAAACAAGATAATCAAGTTCTCTGGGGTGTGATACAACTATGGAAACCAAATCCCAAAGCTAAAGACTGTAAAAATCCAAAGAAGAAAGAGACGAATCAAGGAAGAGTACAAAGCTAAGCTCACCTAGCTGAAGTAGAGAACAAGACGGTTCCCATTGAAGTGTCGTAGATTGATCTCAGTGATGTGGTGTTTGAGTGCAACATGGTGGACAATCCAAAAGAATGGTTTGTCAACGCCGGTGCCACTCGACATATTTGCTCAGACAATGAGCTATTTTTGAGGTATCTTCCTATAAGTGGACGAAAGCTCTACATTGGGAACTCTGCCACATCGCTAATAGTTGGGCTCGGTAGAGTGTTTCTAAAAATGACATCGGGAAAGGAACTGACTTTGATTGATGTGCTACATGTGCCGGACATCCGAAAAAATCTAATTTCCGGAGCTGCTTTAGTTAAAGCAGGATTTAAGTTAGCTTTTGAAGCTAATAGAGTAGCACTCACTAAGAGTGGAATGTTTGTAGAAAAAAGTTACCTAGATAATGGCCTTTTTTAAATGAATGTAATGACGGTCATTCGTGACATTGGAAAGTATGAATATAAAAAGAATGATTCTTCTTACTTGTATGAGTGTTTTAATTTGTGGCATGTTAGACTAGGACATGTTAATGACAATACTATAAAACGACCCATTAAGTTGAATTTATTACTTTAATTTCAATTGAATGATCAACATAAATGTGAAGTTTCTATTGAAGCTAAACTAACAATAGATGTAAAGACAAACCATTAGAAGCATTCACTTACTACAAAAGTTAAATTGAAAATCAACTAGACAAACGAATAAAAATTATCTGTACTGATAGAGGTGGAGAATACGATGCACCGTTTGAAAATTTATGTTCCCATCATGAAATAATTCATCAAACTGCGGCACCCTAATCACCTCAATCCATGAAATTGTTGAACGTAAAAATCGCACCTTTAAAGAGATGATGAATGCGTTACTCATAAATTCTGGTTGGAATAAAATTATATTCAATCTGCTAATTATATTTTGTATTTTGAATAAAATTTCACATCGAGATAGTAGCCATATGGGGGGAAACGATTCTATCTGCTAATTATATTTTGAATAAAATTCCACATCGAGATAGAAGCAAAACTCCTTACGAAATGTGGAAAGTTGCTAAACCTTCATAACGATACTGGAAAGTGTGGGGGTGTTTGGCAAAGGTTAAAATACCTAAACCAAAAAAAGTGAAAATAGGACCAAAAACTGTAGATTGCATATTTATTGGTTATGCTCTGAACAGTAGTGCCTGTAGATTTCTCGTACATAAGTCTGAGAATTCTGACGTACAAGAAGGAACGATTATGGAGTCCAGAAATGCTATCTTTTATGAAGACATTTTTCCATGTAAGGAAAAAAGTGAATCAAGTGAGACGAGTTCATTTAAAAGGACACGTGAATCTATGAGTGATCAAATTAATAATGAACCACGTCGTAGTAAAATGATTGAGGTGGCTACAACTTTTGGTCCTGATTTCCTACCTATATGGCGAAAAACGAACCAAGAACTATCAAAGAAGCTTTAACAAGTCCAGATGCACTGCTCTAGAAAGAAGCTATTGATAGTGAAATTCAATCAATTATGCAGAATCACACCTGGGAGCTAATAGATCTTCCAAAAGGTAGTAAACATTAGGTTGTAAGTGAATTCTGAAACAAAAATATAAAGGCTGATGAGAGTATCGATAAATATAAGGCTCGTTTGGTAGCAAAAGGATATCGACAAACCGAAGGCCTTGATTATTTTGATACTTATTCTCCGATATCATGAATAACATCCATAAGGATACTAATTGCGATTGCTGCTTTGCATGACCTTGAATACACCAAATGGATGTTAAAACAACGTTTTTAAATGGAGAATTAGGCGAAGAAGTCTGTATGGAACAACCTGAGGGGTATTGATCTAACCAAATATTCGTGTAGATGTTTCTAAGACTGCACTCGTATTACAAGCTACCTACGTACCACTCTAGGGGATCAAGTCTAACGTAATTCTAATGGAAAGGGTATAAATCGTATTAGAATAGCTCGTAAGAGGTGTCCAAACATCCGTCCCCACAATAAGCATTTATTGTAATATTTATGGGTTCCTCCAACCACTATTCATGATCTGACCTATCTGCCAATAATGGACCGCCACTTGTCTATAATATGATGGTTGATAAAATATCTGTAGCCCATAAATAGGGCTGGGTCTAATTATGGGCTTGATGAATCATCATTGGGCTCGTATCAATAAGTGAGTTCACCTCGTTTAATACACTTCGTATTAAATAGTCATATCGTATTGTACATACCGAGGTTGTTATTATGTTATCAGTAATGTATACAATTCAGCTCGTATACGGAAATAGTCCCTATCAGGTATGTTGCTCTAGGGCAAGAAAACAAAGTGTGTAAAGTTGTCAAATCATTGTATGGTCTTAAACAAGTACCAAAATAGTGGCATAAAAAATTTGACAACACAATGTTATCAAATGGTTTCAAGATCAATGAATGTGACAAATGTATATATATAATACACACAAAAGGTTATGTCATTGTGAGTTTTTATGTAGATGACATGTTAATTATGGGAAGTAGTCATGAAATAAACATAAATACAAAAGGAATGTTGAAAAGACATTTTGGTATGAACGATATGGGAAAAGTCGACGTTATAGTGGGAATCAAAATTGCTAAGTTTTTGGAGGGAATTGTTGTACCACAGACTCACTACATAGAGTCTGTACTTAGAAAATTCAATGCATATGATGAACCTCCTATTAAGACACTTGTAGATCCCAACTTAACATTAAAGAAACACTTTGGAGAACCCGTATCACAACTTGAATATGCACAAATAATTGAAAGTTTGATGTGTATTGCAAACTGTACACGTCCCGATAATGCCTACTGAGTTAACAAATTAAGTAGATGTACAAGTAATCCAAATAAGGATCACGACATTAAGAAGAGTTCTTAGATATCTAAGATACTTTATGAAATATGGAATACATTATACAAGATATCCTTCTGTACTAGAAGGATACAGTGACGAAAATTGGATATCTGACTAGAATGATTCCAAATCCACTAGTGGTTATGGTTTTACCATATATGGAGGAGTTGTGTCATGGACGTCTTCTAAACAAATGTGTATTGCTCGATCTACGATGGAATCCAAGTTTATGCTTTAGATAAAGCTGGTGAAGAGGCTGAGTGGCTTCGAAACTTCGACATTCCATGTTGGACAAAACCAGTGCCTTCAATTTTGATACATTGTGATAGTCAATCGGCAATTGGAAGAGCACATAGTAGTATGTATAATGGTAAGTCTAGGCATATACGTCGACGACATAATACCATCAAACAACTAATCTCTAGTGGCATAATTTTCATAGGCTATATAAAGTTAAAGGAAAATATTGCGGATCCGTTAACGAAAGACCTGCCAAGAGATTTAGTTGAAAGCTCAAAGGAGGGAATGGGCTTAAAGCATACATCTTAAGAATGGACATAGCGAAACCCAACCTTGTTAACTGGAGATCCCAAGATCTTGGTTCAATGGGAAAACCAAGTTATAAAAGTTCAGTACACTTGGAAGTGTTAATCACTTCGACCAATTCCTATGTTGAACAAGTGCTTCCTAGAGTGTGTAACAGATGTTAAGTTGCAAAACTTTTAATGATTCATATATTGTCTAAATATATGACGTAATAAAGTGGGATACGCCAGAGTACTCTTAAGGAGGTCACCTGTATAAGTGTGAAGTGGGGCCTCTTCAATAAGTAAACACTTATGAATCCAAGATGGTGTTCCACGGCCAAAATGGACCCAACAGAGAACAAGATCTATAGATAAATTATTGTGTGAATATCATTGTTTTGGTACACACAAATAGCTGACCAATTCAAAACATCACGGTCATTGGGGAGCCTAGTGTATTCGATGATATCTTACTAAGAAAGATTCAGAGCGCCAACTATATATTCTAATGCAATAGGCTCTGTTTGTTTATGTTTTTGAGATGAAATTTTAAAAAATTCTCGTAAATTGTGTACTATAGAAATTTATGTGAAAATGAAGTTGTTTGTTTATGTTTTTAAAAAATAGGTTGAAAGTTGTAAAATAAGAGTCAAATCGATAGTGATAGGCTGATAGATGATGTGTAGAATAATTGTGTTAGTTGTGTATTTAATGATTATGTGAATAAAAAGTAAAGAAATGTGTGAAATAATGATTGATTTGATTGGTAAATGTGTGAAATGTTGTAATTATTGTTAATAGGCAGTTATATAGGAGATTGAAAAAGTATAATTGAAAAAAGAGATATTTGGATGAAAATTTGGTGGGTTAATTTTATTTTATATTTTGTGATTTAAAAACTTGAAAATGGACTTTGAAAACATAAACAAAAAAGGCCTAGTTTCTCGCCTGAACTCTCGTAGTGTCTGCATTTGCATAATTTCATTCATGTGGGGATTGTTGGAAATCCTTGAACAAATTCGAAAATATTGTAGTACTCGGAATGAGAATATAATTATATATTGTGAAACTACGTTCCGTGTAGATGACATTAGCCTTTCGAATTTCTCAATTTCGATTTCGGATGAATGAGAAATTTGATGCTAAAGTTTAGCATTTGAATTGGGGAAATGTGTGTATCCCACATAGGTTCAAAACAATATTTTAGATGAGTGTATTAAACTCACGTGGGAAAATAAGGTTTGGCCCTTCGGTCATAACATGTTTGTGTGGGTTTAGAGGGTGGAGGACCTAGCCATGGTCCAACCTGTGTATATGTTATGGAACTTGATCAGTTGTTAATGATATTCAAACAGACACAGATATTCAAATGAATGCGGAGTTAGCGCGTGCACACACACGCATGCACTGCCGCCGACCGACTAGTCGGGTCCACGGGCCTAGGCTTGGGCTGGGCGGGTCGGGTCGCGGGTCGTCCGAATTTATATTTTTATATGAAATTCTATTTAAATAATTATATTTTTTTAATTAATTAAATTTTTTTCCCCAAATTAATTTTGAATCTTTGGATTTCAATCCGTTGGAATAATGGAGCACAACTTTTTTAAATGATGGCCCACGATTAATCGAGCTAGTGAACTAAGTTGACTAATGAACGAACGAGTGCGTGGTGCACCCGTTCGCGCTGGAACGGCGCTCATTGGGAGTGAAAAGGCGCCTTTTCAACTTTCAGGGGCTGTTTTGCAATTTCTAAAAAGTTGCATATTTTTGGCCCCCAACCTTTGAAAACCTATAAATAGAGTCCTCCTATTTTCAGATTTTATACACCGAAGTATTAACTTCAAAGCATTTCTTTCTTTCTTACGAGAGAGTTCTAGCAGAAATTTGTTCGCTAGACTTTGAAATTTGGAGTGGTCCTATTTCTAAGACGTTAGTCGTAAAATTTTGGGACACAAACGCCATATTCCGTAACCACCATGAGCGGAGCGTGACTATGTTAAGAAAATCGGGTAACCCGTACCTCGACTAAACCATTTCCATACAAGTTCGTTTGCATATCTCACAACAAATTCTTGACAAATTATATGAAAAAGTAGTAATAGATTCTTTAAGGTGATTTAGTAGAAATAAATACTTTAGCAAGCCTATATAATTTCCGGAATAGAACAATTTCCCAAATGGTAAGCCTATATAATATTCGAAATAAAATAATTTCCCAAATAAAACTATGCTGAATTAATATAAAATTTAAGGGGCCAATTGATTGGAATATCCATCTCAGATAATTTTTTTTCATGATAAAAATGAGAAAATATTATTTGAAATATAAGAAATGATGTTTGAAAATTGAGTTTAGATGAGTTTTTTGAGAGAAAAATAAGTAATGATTGTGGTTGATGTGATATATTTTTTGTTGTGAGAATTTTATTTATGTTGATATTTAGTTATACTTTATATTAAATATTTATAACCAAACTCTTTGATTTAGACTTCGAAAAATATTCACAATGGATCTTATTTTAAACATTATGTTATTTTGCATTAGAATTTGTAATTAATTTATTTTTTAGCTTTGAAAAATAGACGAAAAAATCATTTTAATTGATGGTATTAATTGTCATATCATAAACAGTAAAATTCTATTTTAGTCAATTTTTTGAAGAAAAAAATTCAAATTATTTATGATTTTTAGAGATTTTTTTATAAGAAAATTTTTATAACATGCCAAATAAATGAGTTTTTTTGAGATTTTTTTTCTCTAAAACACTTTTTTGTGGATATAGATTGCCATCCAAATGGGGCCTAATTTGTGGTGAAAGCTATTTTGGTGCTCCTAATCATCATTACTTTATCTGCCAAGACTTACCACTCTCAACTTTAACACAAACACACGCCTAGCTCTTTTCTCTATTCTCTATCTCTATTCTCTATCTTCATGGCGGAAGAAGACCCCCAAAAAACAGAAAAAAAATCATCTTCACATGGTAATTTGCTATAAATTTAGTTTATTTTCCTGTTTTTCTTCATTTTTACTGATTACATGGAGCTGCAAAATTATTTACAGTAGTTGTGTTGGTAATTTTGTGTTGTTAATTACAGGATTTGAATAAATTGTGGGCAAGATGAAGGGGTAGCTACTAACGTGTTTTGATGAACAATGTGATTAATTCTTTTTTTTCTTCACAAAATCGATCTGATTTTTCAAAGTGGAAATGATGTTGGTGGCGTGGTACCAATAGGAACATGCCACACCGTGCTGTGAAGAAGACGTCGTTTTGAAGCCAGGAGGGGGGAAAGGGCCGCAATCCAGTGCATCACACAGCCGGGCGATGAATTAGGAATATATGTAGAATTAGGAAATAAGCTATTGAAATCCGACATGGGATAATAATACTAGGTTTATTACTAAAACACTCTTTTTATTAGTTTTAAATATCTTTTCTTATTAAAATAATAAGTATATATATATAATAAACCCCATATTTTTATAAATTTTACCCAAATTTCGTAGTTGATTAAACAAAAATTAAAAAATAATTATTGACAGTGGTAGATTTTTCAGCAGATTTTAGGCCATGTACATCAGGAGGTGAAATTGGAGGGGAAAATGGTGGGAAATGGAAATGAGTGATTTAGTAGGAGGAGAATTTGGTAGGGAATTTTTGAAGTAGGGAATTTTTCACTTCAAGGAATTGGTAGGTAAATTGGTTTGTGGGGCCCAATTAAATTATTAAAAAAACAAACAAAAAAGGCAGCCAATGGAACGCTACCACGTGTCACATCTTTATTTTTTTCTCTTTTTTGTAAATCGTTTTTTAGTATTAATTATGCAAAATAAAAAAAATAATAAATTACCATTATTTTTCTTTTTTCAAGCTCTATAAATAGAGCCTAAGTTTGAGTCATTTGGACACCAAATTTTTTTTTAGAGGTTTTTACTCCATATTTTTATTTCATATTTTCAATTTAAGTTTAACCTTCAATTTTCTTCATGGATCCTTCAATTTGTTCAATAATGTACTTTGTTTATCATTTTATTAATATTTTCTTGTACGTTTTCAATAATTTCAAAATTAATATTTTATTAAAAAAATTAATATTTTAAATATTTAATTAATAAATATAATTATAAAATTAATTTTTATTAAAATTAATTGTAATTATAAAATTAATTATTAAAATTAGTGATGTGGATCAAAGAGAAAGTAAAAAAATTTTAATTGACTAGCTGATGAGGAGTTGAAAGGAATGTGATAGGGAATGTGATTGGGAATCTGATGTGGCAGGAAAGAGAAAATGAAAATTTGACTACCTGCACATAGCCTTAGTGACATTCAGAGTTTATTTAACAAATAAAAATATTTAGCACTTTCTAACTAATACCTCAAAAATTTAAACAAAGTACTAAAAGTAGCTGAAGTAGTAGTTATTGACTCAAAGACCTGCTAAACCCTTATCATAGTCGCACGTGCAACATAAAACTCTCTCTCTCTCTCTCTCTATATATATATAAATCTACGAGACATTCTTGTGAGTACGTGTGAATTCATTCATTCCTTGCTTTCTGTTTCATGCCGCTGCCGTTCTACAGCCGGTGAGTCACTACTAGGATTTATTCGTTTTCTAACTCTTTATTCGATCAATTTTTTTCCTTGCTCTTTTTCCAATTGTCTATCTCTTATGATCATCATATCATATGTGTGTATGTGCCTGTGTTGAGAGTTTTTCTTTTTATGAGTTGAGATTGTGTTGTAGGAACTGAAGCAAATGAATTGAATTAGTCACTAGACATGTTCATCAGGTTGCCCCTTTTTTTTATCTGATTTACACAATTTTTCATCGAATTCAGTTAAAGAATTACCTTTTTTTTTAGTTTTATTCATCAACCCTTGATAGTTTCCTTAATTAAGATCATCTTGTGGTTTCGTTCTTCGGACCATGGTATAGTTGAGTTTAATGTGCTGGGTTCTGTAATTTGTTGTCCGTATTGACTTTGATGACTGTTTGCCTAGTTAAGTTTTCCATCATGTTTTTCATAAATCGAGAAATACATAATATCATACTTGAAACTATGGTTATCTTATGGTGGATACTGTTGGAAGTTTACATTGTTTGACTCGGGTGTTAGTATCAGGGCTAAAGGTCGTTTCCCTTCTGTTTTAGTTATCAAAGCTTACTCTATGGTCAATTCTGGACCTTGACAAATCTTGTTGAAATTTAGTCTTTGTAAATGTGGACCTAGCTTGCATCAGATTTGTTGTTTTTCTTTTTCAAATGATTTTAGTAGTGCTTTATGGAGTCTTATCTAAATGCTTGCAGGTTTGATTCCAGTTGGAGTTTGTGACTTTCCTGTGCCACTTTTTATTGGAAAAATCATCTTGATTTCCTTTTGGAATCATCGCATGTGTTCCAATGGATTTAAAATTAAGAAGTAATTCCTGGACGCGGAACATATTCCACCAATTTGAGTCCATTTGTCAGGACGTTGATGATTTTGTGAAGAAGGTATCCTCTTTCTCTTGTTCTCAAGACAAAGTATATTTGTATGAATAACGTTCTTGCAACAATTTTGTAACCCAAAAAGTGGTGACTCAATTAGATGAGAAAAGGAGCTATCTCAAGAAATGCCACCTATATAGTACTTGAAGTTATCCTGGATGACTAGGCATAACCCATCTTGTCCCTTCACACTTATGTGCGCATGTGGACTGCATGTTATATATGCTCTCTAGGAATGATATTATAACTTGTTTCTGTAATTTTGATGACTACTTATTCATAAAACACGATAGAGGTCCTTCTTTAATGTGGTTATCTTCCACGTCTATATTACATGGATTGTACTTTTTGGAGATTAAAATTTTCTATAGTTTAATCTGCTTTACTGGGCAGGATACTGTGAAATATGTCGAAAACCAGGTACAAAATGTGGGTGTGAGTGTCAAAAGGTTTTACAATGTGATGCAAGATGTACTCCCACTTCCGGGGATGATTTGAAACCCAAAGCACAATTATTAGCTGAAAAACAAGTTGACATGAAAGATTATGTAAGTTCAGTCACAGGCTGTTGAGAACGAAAATTGATAGAGACTGAAAATAAATAGAAAATACTTTCGATTACTCGAAAGTCCTACAAGAATAAATTCTTGCCCAACAAACCGAAGTTTGCTCCAAGCCTAAGCTCGGTTCTTTTATTGATTCGAAACTGAATGAATGAAAAACATAAACCCTAATACCTATAAATAATGAAAGACTCCTAAAAAGGGAAATAACTAAATCCTAAACCTACTAGGAAACCTAAACCTAATTAAATAAGAACTCTAAATAAACCTAATTAAATAAGGACTCTTAATAAACCTAATTAAATAAGGACTCTAAATAATGAAACGTAAATAACTAAATCTTCCAAATTAAGTCTTCTAAAATTACGCTACATAACAACTCCACCCCCCTTAAAAACAGCCTTGTCCCCAAGGCTGGACTCGAGAAATTTTTGCATGTGCTCAGGCTGATTACTGCTAGTGCCCGTTTGATGTCGTTGGAGGGCAACTTCGATTCGTCTCGCCAGTTTCAGGGCTGTGGCTAAATCTGGAGGATCCCAAATACGAACACTAGAACGAATTGTGGGTTCCAGCCCGTGTAGAAAGTATCCCAATTGCTGAGACGCGGATAGGCCCGGGGTCTGGTTTGCTAGTTGGATGAATTCGTCAAAATAAGCATTGACAGATTCTTTTTGGCAGATGTCCGCAAGCCTTTCATAAGCGTTCCCCTCATGACGTTCGTCGTAACGTAGGACTAGAGCCTCTGAGAATTCCCACCAAGATAAGTGAGGTTGTTCATGTCGCAGCCATCTAAACCAATGGAGCGCAGATCCATCCATAGCAACCATTGCGAGGTGTAACCTTTGTTCTTCGCGAATTTCATGAATGTCGAAGTGTTGGGCTGCTCGAGCGAGCCACCCGAGTGGGTTGGTGCCGTTGAAGATTGGGAGTGGGGCATGGTGATTACCCCGTGTTGGGGTGTCTTGGGAAGGGGTGCCAATCGGTGGATGTGGATGCGAAGCTACAGGGGCGGCTATGTCCGAGGCCGCCGAGTCCGACACAGGTGGTGCAGACTGGCTGGCGGAAAGGGCAGTGATGGCAGCCATCAATTCAGCAAATTTCTGCTGAAGGGTGATTTCGACAGCCGTGAGGCGGCTGCTAAATTCTTCTTGTTTTTCTTCCAAAGCCGTAAAGCGAGCCTCATGAGAACGTGTCATGATATCAGGTGGGATCCGGCAGGTCGGACCAATTGTTGAGAACGAAAATTGATAGAGACTGAAAATAAATAGAAAATACTTTCGATTACTCGAAAGTCCTACAAGAATAAATTCTTGCCCAACAAACCGAAGTTTGCTCCAAGCCTAAGCTCGATTCTTTTATTGATTCGAAACTAAATGAATGAAAAACATAAACCCTAATACCTATAAATAATGAAAGACTCCTAAAAAGGGAAATAACTAAATCCTAAACCTACTAGGAAACCTAAACCTAATTAAATAAGGACTCTAAATAAACCTAATTAAATAAGGACTCTTAATAAACCTAATTAAATAAGGACTCTAAATAATGAAACGTAAATAACTAAATCTTCCAAATTAAGTCTTCTAAAATTACGCTACATAACACAGGCATTGTGGAAAAGCCTACTTGCGTCGATGAAAAGCAATTATTGTCTGTGGATCAGGATTCTATTGGTACTATGAGATGCTCCAATGCGTCACTCCTAGTTGAAGTTGACCATGCCTTGCTATTTACTAAGCCCCCTTGTGCTGATCATTCTCAAGAAGCTAAAAATTATCTACATTTGAGTGAAGATGGTGATGCAATAATCTCTAATGAAGAGAATCTTACAAGGGATTCAATATCATTGACTACTGATTCAAGTTCTGGGAATCAAATATTTCCTGTAACGTCTGATGAAGATCATAAGACATCTTCACCTGCATTTTCAGCTAATGAAGGAGGGATTTTAGCCATCAAAGGGGAAAATACTTCACGCTTTTGCTTTTCGAATGATGCGGAGTAATTCTGATATTTCAAGCTCTGGTTGGTCATTCAATGATAATATATTAATGGTTGAGGATCCAATGTTTAATGAAAATAGAAGTTTGTCTGTACGTTCAGTATCTTTGTTCGATAAAGTTAATGAAGATAATAGTCTTTTGATGGATTCACCACTAACTTTGGTTTTTGATACATCTCCAAGACGCCTGGAAGAAGATGAGATCCTTAGTAATAAGATACCAATGTTTGCGGATCCAGATTCTAACGAAAATAAAAGTTCATCTGGACCATCAGTCTCTTCATTGGATAAAATTCGAGAAGATAATAATGTATTGATGGATTTACCACTTTTTTATGCTTTTGATATGGCTCAAATAAGAGCCTTAGAAGAAGATGGGGTTCGTTGTGGTAGCCCCATTCAATCTCCTGAAGTTGAACATGTGTTTTCGTATTTTGATGATGAAGGAGAAGAGACGGGTGTCAGACCTTCCTGTTTTTCTACATTTCCAGAGTCTACATCTGCAGATTTTACTCGCAAAGCTGAGAACATTTCCACCTCATGTTCCTCAACCATGACTTATGAAACCAAAGCTGTAGATATGATACCTGTTTTCTCAATCTTGGAATCAAATGGTTGGTATATCTGATTTCTACCTTTGCAATAGATATTTGAATAATGTTTGCCTTTTTAGTTCTTTCAATCTACTTTATTATTTTTGTTCTTTCTCACATAAGTAATTCTACTTTGGCAGATGATAATGCTTCTCCGATTGAGGGGTCAGTTCCTGTAGTTGATTCATCTGAAAGCAGCCAGGAACAAAACGGCAAAGATGCTCTATCTAATTTTGCAATATCTCCTGACACTGGTACTTTAGCTGATACCTATATTAATAGTGTTATTTACATTAATATATACTACATGTACTGTAAGTAGCATGTAATGAATACACCTTTTGTTTTTGTTTCATAAGAATGTCTAGTCTATTGTTTTATTTCTGCTATATAAAAATTTCTTTGTAGAAACAGTAAGGAAGAGCATAGAGAAAGAGTTTTTGCTTTTGATACCATGGGACTGTCTATTTGTGTCTTGCATGCTTTAACTGTTGAGTTCACCTACTCGAAGAATATAGTTGAAACTATTCACCTGAATAAATTATAATGCTGATTGTTGTGATTATTTGTTGGGAATCAAGTTTGATATTGAAGATTACACTTGATATGATTTAGATTATGGATATAAATGGGGATTGATTGGTGATTTGAATTAGATTGTAATGATTTGGAGTGATTTCTTCCATCACAAGATTTACCACATGTTTATGTCACCTATCTATAGATCCATAGAGGTGATTATTGTAATTCGTAACCAAGAAAGAGTGAAAATTTTATAGCACTTTGGGCATTGTTTCATGGATGCCGGCCTAATGGCCGAACCACATAATTCTTATGTTTTGTTCTTCTCTTCACCTTTTCTAATCTTATATGAGATTTCAACACCATCCTTTTATTTTATCTTACTGGTGCATGTGTCTTTGATCTGCATTGATAACTTTTGGCTCAACTAAGTTGGCATTTGTTTAATTGTGATGTTTATCAAGTTTTCATCTGTTATGAATCCCTTCAAAATTCTCTGTGTATGTTGTTTTAAACTATTGATATGGTTGAATGCATTGTGCAGGGAAAACACATGAATTTGGTGATAGTATTGTCGACTTTAACATGGAAACAGTTGATCTTTCCAGTAATGTGAATCATGAAGAAAGAAGTGTCATATTTAATGGTAATTTTGGGTATGCTGCCTCTCATAGAAGAAGAAATTTCAGATACTACAAGGTAATACTTTATTGAGAATGAATTCCAAATCATGCATGCCTACTAGTTTCGGTCACTCATATTCTTTATATGGCACTACTATTATGGTTGTAATCACTCTTTTTATTCTTTTCTTTAGTAAATTTAACTAGTCATTATCAACAAGCCAAAATAACACAGATTTGTATTTTGTTTCCTTCTCTAGAAATTAATACAGGAAGTCTTCGCCTCTAGAAAACGATTATCCAAGGAATATGAGCACTTGGCCATAATCTATGGGGACATTGACACAGAATCACGTCAGCATTTTGAACCAAGTTCTTCTTCCCCAACATCTATACATGCTGCAAAAACACAGGAGATGTGTGAAACTGAGTGGGAGCTTCTCTAAATGGTAATATTGCTTTGCTCATGATTGTTATTCAACGCTCTCTTGTATATTTATAAATCATGTCTGAAAAATTCTTTATCCAATAATCATTGTGTGCGATAATCCTGTAAAAGGAGTGCATAAAGGATTTCGTTCCACACATCAGGGACTCCTGGTAAGCACCAGTGTATACAATCAGCATAATTCTTTGGATCTGATCTCTCTTCTTTAGTCAAGAGCTTCCCTTTTCGTTCTCCAAATACTGAAGTGTGCCCGTCTTTCCTGAATTCAGACAACTGGGTGATGTTTAACAAAGTTACCTTAACCTTAACCTTCTTCACCACATCATCTATTATTCCCATGATGTCCAGATTCGATCCTGTTCCCCAATATGATGATCCTTCAATGGGATGTGTCTCGCTGAAACAGTTGTTATCAGTTCCAGGTTTCCACTCCCAACTCCTACACAAAAGTCAGATCCATTAACGTATGTATGATAATATATATATGGTCTCAATAATCATTTTTCTTTCAATTAGTGATTTCTGTAATAGAGGGAGGTTATAAGACTCACCACAAGTGCGTTGGAGACATTGTTGCGAAAAATATCTTCTGAGTTAGCGGGTTAATGCTTGACTGGATCCAATTCGCCCAAGTTTCCAAGGCCAATCTATACGCAGTGGTCACATTATATTCTTGGATGTTGTCGAGAGATCCATATCTGAAAAATAATGGTTGATTTTATATGAAATAGATAGTTTATATATATATATATATATATATATATGAAATGGGATGTTACTAACGTACGTACGTTGCATTGATGGTAGGTTTGTACATCCACCAAACGTAAGTCTCAAAGATGAGAATATCAACTCCTTGCCATTCTTTGGTGTGCTTTGCCACAGAATCAAGCTTCACCAAGCGTTTATGGACAGTGTGATTTGTTGCGTGGTCCGATATGGATTCTATGATGAATGGAGCCCAATAGTACTCGATGGATGCATTGAACTCCTGAAATCATCAACTTCATAAATCTATCCCCAAAATACTTACAAGTTAAATTTTAAGTAATTAAGTTTCTAAAATGTACAATTGGTACCTCTACTTTGAACACTTTTCTTGGAGGTATTCTTTGAAGAGATCTCTTGATATGAGTAGGAATTGCAGATTGCACCAAACACACCATGGACTCAAACATGCCTCTTTGTATTGAATCTCCAACAAACATCAACCTTTTGTCCCTCAACATCTCCATTAACTTCAAACCATCAAATCTGAGATCACTTCAATCAATGTATCATCATCTAATTCTATTTAAATATTAAACAAAACTCATAAGATGTTTCTTAACCTTGGCAAATTGCATGAATTAGGCTGCCACCTCCAGTTCTGATAGAAAGAATCAGGCCTGCCATTCTTCAAGCAAGTTGTTTGCTTAACTAAAAAAGGGCAAATCTCTTCTCTATAAAGAGGATAACTTGTATTATCCCAGACCCATTTGCCTTCAAAAACGTTGCATTCTTTTTCAATCACTTCATCTTCAGAAACTATTATAGGCATTCTGACTGAATACTTAGTATTAAGATTGTTCCTCAAATTGTCTAACACAACTCGGGCTGCTCCGAGGATGAGAAAAGACGCCAATACTAGCCGGAAAAGGAGGTGGATGTGCTGATACTGCCGAGTCGTCATGTGGTGGTTATGTGATGTATTGTTGTTTTTGTTAATGTTGTCTTGGGATTTAAGTATATGTTACATGCAACCACTGGTAGGTAAATTGAAAAGGGTTGGGTTGGGTGGCAGGTATCAACAGAAATATTTCATTCCGGAAGAGTTTGATTTACGCTTTGGAAATCTTTTTATTTCTTACAAGCCTTCATTTTAATGTTATTAATATCAATAACAGTTTATTTTTGTGAAACTTTGAGTGTTAGTATATATGTATAGAATACTATTAGCCAAGTATACCCCGAGTCTCTTTACATTACGTATGTATGTATGTATATATATATATATATATATATATATATTCCGCGTGGTCTACTTTATTTATTTATATTCTGTATGGTCTACTTTATTTATTTTTATTTTTAAATTAAAATTTTGTATAACATAATAATATAACAAATATATATATATATATATATATAAACAAACATGCTAGTCATAAAACAATGATTAAATTTTACTATTTTGATGAAATATCTAACTTTATTTTAATCCAAAACTATATATAATACTAAAAAGTGGAAAAAGGTGTAATCTATATTCATAATTTAATTTTATCAATTAAATTTTTTTGATTTAATTTATTCAATAACATAGATAGTTAGCTTTTACTTTATAATTTATCTATATTTTTTTTTTCTATTATAAAAAGACGAGTTGTTTTTTTACATTTTTGATCTACCTAAAATATCCCTATATAATTGGATTTCTTAATGGTAAAAAGGTGAAAAATAAAAAACAAAAATAATTTAAGTATCTACAATACTATAACAATAAGAAGTATAATTATATTATAACTCTTCAAGAAATATATAAATTTTAATTTTTTTGAGCTATTGATATTTTAATATATATTATATTTTATAATATATTATAAGCCAAAAACAACAAGGAGAGTTTCAGGGTTTCCTCGGCTTTCTCAACAATTTCATCAGCCGGGTTTGACCTGATGCTCTTCCACAGATTCTGCACTCATTTTTGATTTCTCCTCCACCAAATAATTCAAATGGGGAAGACCTTAAAAATTACAATGAAGTGTCCCCTCTTAATGTCAAGTACCAACTCCAAAAGCAAGAAAAATGTTATATTTCAGACAAGAATATGAAAAGTGTAAACTAAAAAAACTATGATGTATTATTAAGCTAAAAAAAATTCAGAAATCAAATTTTAAGCTCTGTGACATTTTCGTAGTCAATGGTAAACTATCAAGTTCTATTAAACTACCCACCTTGCTCATGCTAAGAAGACTACATGACAATTATGAAATTGATTTTGTCCTAAACATTTGATGATTTGAATGTAAATTACAAACTTGACATTTAAGCTTATATTTTCTTTTATATAAATTGTATGTATCTCTATTCATATTTGTCAATACAAGTCTATCCACACTGCATTGGTGTACAAATACTATTGACATGAATAAAGCAATTGAGTGAAGAGATTGTCTCTTTTATCCATCCAATTAAATTAGAAATTCCCATTTTATTCTCATCGCATGTAAATCTACATCTATCTGTTATTATAAAAGTACGAGTTAAATTTTTTTACATTTCTATCTACCTAAAATATCCTTGTATAATTGAATTTCTTAATGGTAAAAAAGTAAAAAATAATAATATTAATAATGTCAAGTATCTATGTAGAATACAATAACAATAAGAAGTATAATTACATTTTGACTATTTAATGAATAGATAATAATAAAAGTAGACTTATATAAAAACATTAAATTTACTCACTATAAAAAGAAAAATAAGCATCTAGCTATGGATTGAAAAAGCTCGGTGACAGTGACATGTAGATAATATGTTTACCCCAATTTATATAATTCACCATAATAAGGCATGATCAAATATTTTATATTTGATAAAAATAAAAAAATATTCACATACTTTTTTTTACGTTTAGTATATATGTTTATTATTGTACATTGGTCGATTTTAGGGTAAATAAAACCTTGTCATATTGATCTATGAAGTATGTTACAAAACTCATTAAATTATCAAATGTGACATCATCCCCTTAATTATATATTTCATGCACCATTTCTACCCTTGTATAAAATATGTATTTCTTAGCATTAAATTTTGCCCTAATCATATTTATCTATTTTTGATGATAACTCTTAAATTTATCACATTTGATTAAATTGAATTTGGTCAGATGCTCTTTAACAAAAACAAATAGTTAGAGGCTAAGGAAAAAAATAAGAGGATAAACACATTTAGGATGAATGATAGAAAAAGAAAGAAAAAAATACACAAAATCAATAAAAATTAGTCTACCAGAATACGAATTTATATTATGCTAAATGGGTTTAAGTAGGTGTCACCCTTGATAGTTTAGGGGGGTCATGTTACATGACATAATTCGAGGGACAATGTGTATTTTACTCTAAAGTTTATTATTAATGCTTTTTATTATTCACTATACTTAGATTTCATGGTATTTTTCATCTTTCACCTTCTTAATTGTGATCTTAACAAGATAATTATTATAAATTTCATGAAAAATGAGTTATGTCTATATTATTTAAGAATAAAGAAAAGAAAAGAAAAACAAATGCAACTTGAAATTAATGAAATGATCATAAAAATAATTTAAGTAATCATTTATAATCTATTTTCCAAGTTTAAGTAAATATTGCATTGATTCAAAACATTAAATAAATCATTACAAGAAGTATATAGTAAATAACTCAACTATCCATGTAAAATTTACTAAGTTTGATCACTATATTTTTTATAGCACACATTGTTTTATTTTTGGTTGGAATAAACTTGATGTCTATATTTTATTAATTAGGAATCCATTTATTCTGTTATAATCTTTGGTTCTATAATATTTATTAATGTGTATATATATGTATATATTAACATATATGATTTATACTATTTACATTTTAGACTTGTTTTTTTGAAAATTTGAATTTCAAAGTTGATTTATTAATAGTTGACTATTTGCAAAGTGGAACACATATCCCAAGATATAAACTAAGAGAAGATTTGTATTTCAAAAGTTTTTACTTTGTCAAATGTGAGTTTCAGTTTGAATTGTGTCGCAGTTTGTAGTTATTAACATATAAATTTCTAAAAAAATATTGTATCAAATCAAAATTCTATCTCTAACAATCAATTTTTAACTAAATGAATATTTTATAGTTCTTATTATGTGATAATTTTCAATATTAAGTATGGTAATCAGGTCGCTACATTAAAAAGTTATATGATTGTGTTTAGAATATGATTAAGAAATAATTTTTATAGTTCGTTAATTAAGAAGTTACACATTATATACATGTATAATAAACCTTCGAATTTTACTTAACCACGATTTGTAAAATAAAGAATAATTATAAATTTTTTCGTCTTCATTTTTACATTTTTAATTTGATTACATGAGAAAAAAGAAATCAATAATCTATAAGATTTTACTTTGGCCTCATTGTTGTCGAAAAAGTCATTTTTATGAAATTTTACACTTTTGGTCATTTTGGAGTCAAAATATGTTACTTTTAGTCGTATACGTCTATTTTGGCATGTGTCACATGTTTTGTTAGTTAACTGCCTCGAATTTCAATAAATCACTCTAGAGTATTAGCACGAAAAGAGCATGTGTTTCCCATGTCTTTCCACAATACACCAAGAAATTGCCAAAAGAGACAGTTTAAGATATAACCTAAACTTAAGGAACACTAGCGTAATAATTGGTAGTTTAAGGACCAAAGTGACACAAATATGAAATTTCAGAGACTATTACTGCTATTAACCTAAATATTTACTTTTTATTTCATGTATTTTTTAAAAAGATACATGTTCATAATATTATCATTTCAATTTCAGCAGTGTGAATTTTCTAAATGCAAAGGGTTTATAACATTCAATGATCTTATATTTTTTCAAAATAATATAAATAGAAAAATAAAATTTTTAAAATAATTTAAAATCTGAATGATAAATAAGATAATTTTACCAAGTGTTGATGGAGCCCCTCAATTTTAACATCGGGTCACTAAAATAATTTCATAAAATGATCTTATAAATTTTTAATTAGCATACTTTAGCCCATCTTCTTCTTTGAATCATATAGAGCCCCTCAACTTAAATATTCCTTTCGATGTGGTCCGTCCGATCAATTTCCCATCAATTTGATTAAAACGTTTGTCACATCCTATGCACATTATCATTTTTGAGGATATAATTATCAATTCAAATTTGGAATGTGTAATGCCCAATGATCTCACACCAAGCCAACAATAAGCATGTCATATAGTTAGCATTTATTGATTTATAGCATATAAATGGCATGATTGCACGAATACAAGTATTTGCTAATTATATGATAAATGCATGATTTTACGAAAATACTTGCGCGCTCATATGTGATACCTGCATTTAGAATGCATTTAATTTGCATCCTCTACTAGTTAAGTAGAAATGACGATTAAGCAGGCACGACGTTTAGACAATTGACGAGTTAGATTAAGTAGGCATGACGTCTAACACTTATCACGAATTAATTGATGAACGAAAAATTGAACTGCTTCCCAGTAGGGTCACCCATCTTAGGATTGCTCTGGTATGAGCACGCTTAACTTTAGAGTTTCGATCGAATACGGTACATTAAAACTTCCGATTAATTATTGGGTAAATATATTTTACACACTACGCGTCACTTACGTGTTGCCTATATGTCCCGATTAGTTTAAATATATGACACGTAGAATATATATAACGTACAAATGTATAACACGTAATAAGCTAACAGCTGCAAATAATTCATTGAATATAAAATAATATTATATATATATCAAAGGTTACCTACACTTAACCTTTTCATTTGCCGACTTACCTTCAATTTATGTTATATAATAATATATATATTAGAAAAGTAGTCACCAAACTTTGGATCAAATTCCCGTAGCCAACTTAGTGCTTCTTTAAATACCATTGAAGAACAAAAACAAGGAAAGGAAAAGATAGAAACAGCAAACAAAATAGAGAGAAAAGAAAATAGAGAAAGAAAATAAAGAAAAAGGAAAGAAAGAGAAGAAAAATTCGGAAAAAATATACGAACCAACGTACGCGTTACAAGTAAGTATTTTATCGATAGTTTCTTTGATTTAATCGATGAATTTAGAATATTAGTCAAAAATTGTATTTAGGTATCGTATATATATCGTTTTACAGGTTATTGAACAACTAGAATTAGACGAAGTATTATAGATAGTTGCGGTAGCGACACTGTTATCGATTTTAGTACTAACGACCTAAGGTAAGTAGAAGCTTTTCTTGACGCATGAATCTCCCGCTCCAGGTATTATTTCCCGGCGTTCCGTATATGAGCCTCTTCAAACCGGGCTTATTGCTATAGATTCGATGATCCCTATAGGACGTGGTCAGCGAGAATTAATTATTGGAGACAGACAGACCGGTAAAACAGCAGTAGCCACAGATACGATTCTCAATCAACAAGGTCAAAATGTAATATGTGTTTATGTAGCTATTGGGCAAAAAGCATCTTCTGTGGCTCAGGTAGTAACTATGTTGCAGGAAAGGGGGGCGATGGAATACACTATTGTGGTAGCCGAAACGGCGGATTCCCCTGCTACATTACAATATCTCGCTCCTTATACAGGAATAAGAATCAGTATTATGCATTTTTATGAATATGTGTATTGATTGTTTGAAAATGAATGTACTATATGCCAATTGTGTTAAATGTCGATGATTTACGATTTATTATATGTGATATTGAAAAGAATGTTATTTGATGTGAAATGTTGAGGCATATGTGTTTATGTTGCATCATATTGATATACATGTGACGAGAACGTTTTTGAAAGAGAAGTTTGGTATTTGATTGGTGGTCGGGTAGGCACGGGACGCGGGAGGGACCGACGGGCCCACAGAGGGTGGTGAATACCTTGAGGTATAAAAACCAAGATAGATAAAGCCACGATATATGATGGAGCTAGCGGCTAATATCATCGGCCGAAAGGTCGGTATGAGAACCCCCGCGATGCTTCTTTTATGGCCATTTATGAACAGGTTCCGAAAACAGACGCCTATCATCATCAGTCGAATACTATACTTCGGGGTACCCAAGAGGAAAAGATAATGTTTTAAATGAACTATGCATTATTGACTGTCTTATGTGCTACGTGATATTTGTTATAATTCATCTTCTTCTTACTGAGCCATTAGCTCATTAGATTCTTATGATGCAGGTGATGATTGATGTACATATGTGAAGGTTGCCCAAGAATCCCGAGCGGTCAGACAGAGCTATGTTCATATGCTGTGTTTCGAGCGTTTTGTAGCTCTAAAACTCTGATGTTGTTTAAATAGCCGCTCTGTTATGGTTTTGTAAACAAACTTATGTTTATATACAGGGTATGGTTTGTAAAGGAAAAATGGTTTGTTTTTAGTCCCAAAGGATGTATTTTATTATTTTAGAAAACCATAACATTTAGAAAAGAAAAGGGTCATCGTCCCCGGGCCCCAGTTCGGGGGTGTGACAGTTTTATGGTATCAGAGCGGAGGTTTAGTCTTTCCTAAAGACAGAAGAAGGCATATGAACATATTCTGGTTGGGGAAACTTGGTCGACTCTTTTACTTATTTACGTTATGTTTGATTAATGCATATTATTGTTATTATTGTGCATTTATTATTGGCTGGTGAATGGGATAAGTTGGGCAATATATAGGAAATCATGCCGCCAAAACGTAAAGCGACGGGTGCCGAAAAGGGTGGTAACAATGTGGTGGATAATTTGACTAATCTGATACAACAACAAACCAGAATGCATGGTGAACAGATTCAATAGTTATTAGATATGCAACAGAGAGCTCAAGAACAGAATAACCAAGTTCATGCACCCCCTGCTCGTCCTGAAAATCCACAAGCTGTGTATGAAAGGTTCAGAAAGATGGAACCATCTGACTTCTATGGTGGTTCGGATCCTGTAGTTGACGAGGAATGGGTTAAATCGTTAGATGTCATCTTTGACTATATGCGTATTGATGACGTTGATAAAGTATTTTATGCAATATTCCTATTAAAGAAAGAGGCGAGAATCTGGTGGGAAGGAGCAAAACTTGCTATCGATATGGAGACACTGACATGGGAGAGATTCAAGGTGATCTTTTATGATAAATATTTTACTCGAGATGCCAGATCCCTCAAGGTCAAAGAATTCCTGGAGCTGAAACAGGGAGACATGACTATTTGTGACTATGTTAGAAAATTTGAAGAGGGTTGCAGATATGTGCCTTATATCGCGAGGGATAACACTGAAAAGATTGATCACTTTTTGAGGGGACTAAAGCCTGAGATTAGACGAGATGTGAGGATGTCTTCAGCAACTGAATTCAGAGAGATTGTGGATAAATCGTTGATGGCTGACCTGGATGAAAAAGAAATTCAGAAATCTTATCAACAAAAGAGGCAGGTATTCACTCCAAGAAACCCAATACAATGGAAGAAACCAGAGCAGAAACCAGGCCAAAGAAATGCTGACAAGCGTCCAAGAGTTGGACAGCCCTCCAATGAAGTCGAAAGGCCGAGATGTAATGTATGTGGTAGGAATCATTTTGGCGAATGTTGACTGGGTTCGAATAACTGTTTCAAATGTAAGAAGCCTGGGCATTTTGCAAAGGATTGCCCAATCCTCCAGAACAAGGTACAGGGAAGAGTTTATTCGATGACAAATGAACAAGCCGCTACAGACCCTTCAGTTGTTTCAGGTACTATTTTGATTTCTGGAATGTCTGCATTTGCATTGATAGATTCAGGTTCTACACATTCATTTGTATCAAATGCATTTGTGAGAAAACTGGGTATTACACCGGACTTGCTGAAAATAAGTTACAGCGTGACCATTCCGTCGGGGGAAGAAATAGATTTTATTCATGTATTGAGAGCTTGCTCTATTCAGATTGGTAGCAGAGTACTATATGCGGATCTTGTTGTCTTGCCGATTTCGAATTTTGAGGTTATGTTGGGTATGGATTGGCTTACCAAATATCATGCCACCATTGACTGTAACAAAAAGATCTTTCAGCCACCCGGAAAGGAGATATTTATGTTTAGCGGTACATCAAGCTCATTTTCTTTACCATTTATATCTGCACTAAAGGCCCAAAAGATGTTGAATAAAGGTTGTGCTGGATACTTGGAAAGTGTGGTAGACACCTCAGTTGAAACACAATTAAAGCCTGAAGATGTCGAAGTAGTCAGAGAATTTTCAGAAGTATTCCCAGATGATTTACCAGGACTACCACCGGATCGAGAAATTGAGTTTGTGATTGATGTTGTGCCAGGAACTGCCCCTATTTCTAAAGCACCGTACAGAATGGCCCCAACTGAGTTGAAAGAGTTGAAAGTGCAAGTACAAGATTTACTTGATAAGGGATTTATTCGCCCAAGTTATTCTCCTTGGGGAGCTCTGGTATTGTTTGTAAAGAAGAAAGACGGGACAATGCGATTATGCATTGATTATAGAGAACTCAATAAAGTAACAATCAAGAATAAGTATCCTCTTCCCAGAATAGATGATTTGTTTGATCAATTGCAAGGTGCATCGGTATTTTCGAAGATTGATTTGCGTTCGGGTTATCATCAATTAAAGGTCAAAGAAGGAGATATACAGAAAACTGCATTCAGAACAAGGTATGGCCATTACGAGTTTCAGTAATGCCTTTCGGTTTAACAAATGCTCCTGCAACCTTCATGGATTTGATGAATCGAGTATTCAAGGCTTTTCTTGATAAATTCGTAATTGTATTTATTGATGACATCCTGATCTACTCACGTGATAAACGGGAACATAAAGAACATTTGAGACTTGTGTTGCAAATTCTGAAAGAGAAACAACTATATGCAAAATTCAAGAAATGTGAATTTTGGCTTGAACAAGTGGTATTCTTAGGACACGTGGTATCAAAGAATGGAATATCAGTGGATCCGAGTAAGATAGAAGCTGTGAATAATTGGTAAACACCAACAACTGTGTCAGAAGTTCGGAGTTTCTTGGGATTTGCAGGATATTACAGAAGATTTGTTCAGGGATTCTCAAAACTGGCGGTTCCGCTAACGACGTTGACAAGAAAGAACGTAAAGTTTGTTTGGACCGATGCATGTGAAAAGAGTTTCCAAGAGTTGAAACATCGATTGACTACAACTCCTATTCTATCTGTTCCAATTGGAACTGGTGGATTCATTGTGTACAACGATGCTTCTAAAAATGGTTTGGGTGCTGTATTAATGCAGAATGGGAAGGTAATTGCTTATGCATCAAGACAATTGAAAGAGTATGAAAAGAATTATCCAACTCATGATTTGGAACTTGCCGCTGTCGTTTTCGCATTGAAGATTTGGAGACATTATTTGTATGGTGAAAAGTGTGAGATTTACACCGATCATAAAAGTTTGAAATATTTCTTCACCCAAAAGGAGCTGAATATGAGACAACGGAGATGGTTGGAACTTGTTAAAGATTATGAATGCGTGATTAACTATCATCCCGGTAAAGCCAATGTGGTAGCTGATGCATTGAGTAGAAAGTCGATGTCTTCCCTCATTATACAAAGGCCATTATTACAAGATTTGCAGAAATTGGAATTTGAACTTGTACCCAAAGGGGAGGTATGTTATTTATCAGCCCTGATGTTGAAGCCTATACTTCGTGACAGAATCATCGAAGCTCAGAAAAATGATGTATATTTAATTGAGATAAAGAGAAAGATGGATGAAGGAAAGAAGACCGAATTCACAATTTCTGATGATGGAGTTATGAAATATAAGGGAAGATTATGTGTGCCATCTGATCAGGCCATTAAAGAAGACATTTTGAAAGAAGCTCATGCTAGTCCTTGAAGTACACCCCGGCAGTACAAAGATGTATAAAGATCTGCAACAACATTATTGGTGGACCGGTATGAAGAAAGATATAACAACATTTGTAGCAGAATGTTTGACTTGTCAACAGGTTAAGGTTGAACACCAAAGACCAGCGGGTTTATTAAAGCCTCTACCGATACCAGAATGGAAATGGGAACATATTACAATGGATTTCGTGTTGGGATTGCCGAGAACTCAGAAGGGTTATAACTCCGTATGGGTGATTGTCGATAGATTAACAAAATCAGCCCACTTTCTTGCAGTGAAGTCGACGTATAATATGGATCAGTGCGCTCAACAATACATTAATGAAATAGTCAGATTACACGGAGTGCCAGTTTCTATAGTATCTGATCGAGATCCTAAATTCACGTCTACATTTTGGAAGAGTTTACACAGTGCCATGGGAACAAAACTTTCATTCAGTACGGCATTTCATCCACAAAGTGATGGGCAATCAGAAAGGGTTATTCAGATACTCGAGGATATGCTAAGAGCGTGCACCTTAGATTTTCCAGGAAGTTGGGATGCGAAACTGCCATTGGTGGAATTTACTTACAACAATAGCTATCAATCTACCATTGGAATGGCACCTTATGAAGTGTTATATGGAAGAAAATGCAGATCTCCAGTTCATTGGGATGAAGTTGGAGAAAGAAGATTACTTGGCCCAGAATTGGTACAACAAACTACAACGATTGTAGAGAAAATACGAGAAAGAGTGAAAACGGCACAAAGTAGACAGAAAAGTTACGCAGACATACGGAGAAGAGACTTAGAATTTGCTGTTGGAGATCATGTGTTTCTAAAAGTTGCTCCAATGAAGGGAATCATGAGATTTGGGAAGAAAGGAAAACTGAGTCCGAGATATGTTGGTCCATTTGAAATTCTTGAGAGAATTGGGGATAGAGCTTACAGAGTAGCCTTACCTCCTTCATTAACCGGTGTTCACAATGTTTTCCATGTGTCCATGTTGAAGAAATACATTTCCAATTCTTCTCATGTGCTAAGTTACGAGCCATTGGAATTATCTTCAGATTTAGCTTATGAGGAGAAACCAGTGCAAATTCTTGATCAGAAGGTAAAACAGTTGAGAAACAAAAGTATTAACTTAGTGAAGGTTTTATGGAGAACTCATGCAGTAGAAGAAGCTACATGGGAAAGGGAAGAAGAAATGTGGAGCAAATATCCAGAATTATTTCGGTACGTCAAATTTTGAGGACAAAATTTTCATGAGGATATGATTGTAATGCCCAATGATCTCACACCAAGCTAACAATAAGCATGTCATATAGTTAGCATTTATTGATTTATAGCATATAAATGGCATGATTGCACGAATACGAGTATTTGCTAATTATATGATAAATGCATGATTTTACGAAAATACTTGCGCGCTCATATGTGATACCTGCATTTAGAATGCATTTAATTTGCATCCTCTACTAGTTAAGTAGAAATGACGATTAAGCAGGCACGACGTTTAAACAATTGACGAGTTAGATTAAGTAGGCATGACGTCTAACACTTATCACGAATTAATTGATGAACGAAAAATTGAACTGCTTCCCAGTAGGGTCACCCATCTTAGGATTGCTCTGGTATGAGCACGCTTAACTTTAGAGTTTCGATCGAATACGGTACATTAAAACTTCCGATTAATTATTGGGTAAATATATTTTACACACTACGCGTCACTTACGTGTTGCCTATATGTCCCGATTAGTTTAAATATATGACACGTAGAATATATATAACGTACAAATGTATAACACGTAATAAGCTAACAACTGCAAATAATTCATTGAATATAAAATAATATTATATATATATCAAAGGTTACCTACACTTAACCTTTTCATTTGCCGACTTACCTTCAATTTATGTTATATAATAATATATATTAGAAAAGTAGTCACCAAACTTTGGATCAAATTCCCGTAGCCGACTTAGTGCTTCTTTAAATACCATTGAAGAACAAAAACAAGGAAAGGAAAAGATTGAAACAACAAACAAAATAGAGAGAAAAGAAAATAGAGAAAGAAAATAAAGAAAAAGGAAAGAAAGAGAAGAAAAATTCGAAAAAAATATACGAACCAACGTACGCGTTACAAGTAAGTATTTTATCGATAGTTTCTTTGATTTAATCGGTGAATTTAGAATATTAATCGAAAATCGTATTTAGGTATCGTATATATATCGTTTTACAGGTTATTGAACAACTAGAATCAGACGAAGTATTATAGATAGTTGCGGTAGCGACACTGTTATCGATTTCAGTACTAACGACCTAAGGTAAGTAGAAGCTTTTCTTGACGCATCATAAGAATCAGTATTATGCATTTTTATGAATATGTGTATTGATTGTTTGAAAATGAATGTACTATATGCCAATTGTGTTAAATGTCGATGATTTACGATTTATTATATGTGATATTGAAAAGAATGTTATTTGATGTGAAATGTTGAGGCATATGTGTTTATGTTGCATCATATTGATATACATGTGACGAGAACGTTTTTGAAAGAGAAGTTTGGTATTTGATTGGTGGTCGGGTAGGCACGGGACGCGGGAGGGACCGACGGACCCACAGAGGGTGGTGAATACCTTGATGTATAAAAACCAAGATAGATAAAGCCACGATATATGATGGAGCTAGCGGCTAATATCATCGGCCGAAAGGTCGGTATGAGAACCCCCGCGATGCTTCTTTTATGGCCATTTATGAACAGGTTCCGAAAACAGACGCCTATCATCATCAGTCGAATACTATACTTCGGGGTACCCAAGAGGAAAAGATAATGTTTTAAATGAACTATGCATTATTGACTGTCTTATGTGCTACGTGATATTTGTTATAATTCAGCTTCTTCTTACTGAGCCATTAGCTCATTAGATTCTTATGATTCAGGTGATGATTGATGTACATATGTGAAGGTTGCCCAAGAATCCCGAGCGGTCAGACAGAGCTATGTTCATATGCTGTGTTTCGAGTATTTTGTAGCTCTAAAACTCTGATGTTGTTTAAATAGCCGCTCTGTTATGGTTTTGTAAACAAACTTATGTTTATGTACAGGGTATGGTTTGTAAAGGAAAAATGGTTTGTTTTTATTCCCAAAGGATGTATTTTATTATTTTAGAAAACCATAACATTTAGAAAAGAAAAGGGTCATCGTCCCCGGGCCCCGGTTCGGAGGTGTGACAGAATGTAATTACCGATAAGGATAGTATGGAGTGGTATGAATGTAAAATTAATGTGGTTATATAAGTAAAATTAAATTTGAAAAACATGTTTTATCAATTTGCAATGCGGTGTATATGAAATTTTCAAACAGTTGTGATTCAAAAATTAAAATTTTATATATAAAAAAATATAGCCAATATTTACCAAATATATTTAAAATTGAAGTGTCAGAATTAGTAGAAAAATAGTTACTTGAAACAAAGTCAACGCTTTGTTTTGATAAATAGAACTAAAATTATAAACCAAAGTACAACAATAAAAGATTTCAAGTTTAAAAAAATCTATTCCACACTATGTTTTAATTATTTTTGCTATGCATTAGCATTTACGTAACTACAACGGCTAATATATTTACCCCTTCCCTCTTTTTATTAATAAAACTTTAATATTGAAAAAAAAGAGATATTCAACATTACTAAAGCAAGCTAAAAAGAAAGTTTCATATATGTCTACCTATTTTATGAATTAAGGTTTAAATAGACCTCCATATTTTTGAGAAAATATGTGCTATAGTGAATTTAGAAAAATGAAGAAATAAAAAATATGAAACAAAAAAAACTATGTATATTAATACTATTATAAATACACAGAACACAGTGAACAACAAACTACAAATATTCAAATCGAAGCTTAATTGCGTCCAGTACGTCTCTACATGCTCTCCCAAAGGATTTCTCATGTTGATTTCAAAATTATTATTCCTTGAATTATACAAAATTGTCATTTAAACAAAAATATATTTGATTATTTTTTTGGTTAAATTATTCATAAATTAGTTCATAACTAACTTGTCTATTATAAAAATATGAGTGTTTCTTTAAAATTTGATTTACGTAAGAATATCGCAAGAAGGATGAAGAGAGAGATAGGCAGTTGGAAGAATATCGTAAAAAGTATGAAGAGACAGACAAGGAGTTGGAAAAATATCGGAAAAAGGACGAAGATAGAGACAAACAGTTGGAAGAAATGAGGGAGGAAGCTCGAAAGATAAAAGAAGATGGCCAAAAACAAATTGAAAAAATTGAAAGAAATATGCAAGAAATAATTCAGAAAATGATTCAAGAAGCGGGGCTTCCAAACCACAAGTATCCCGGTGGATCTGGGCATGGGAAGTAAATTTAGTTGAATATTGATTTGTTATCTGTTACTTTTGGTTACTTTTGGTTGAATGTTAGATTTGGAATGAGATATTATTTTCGGTTATGTGGATGATTTGTTTTCGATGATGTGAATGACTTGTTTTCGATGATGTGAATGACTTGTTTTCGGTGATATGAATGACTTGTTTTATTATGTTGAAGTGATTTTGATGTTGTGTTAATTATTTTTGGTTGATTTAATTGGATTAATTGTGATTTATAGGTTTTACCTGGGATTAGAAGATTAAACGTATTATTTATAATCGATATGTGTTTTTTTAGAGACGGATTTGTGACGCATTTAGAGACGGAATGACATATAAATTATAGAAACGGATTTAGAGATGGGTTTATAAAAAAATTCAGTGACGAATTTAGAGACGGATTTAGAGACTGAATTATAGAAAAAATTAGAGACGGATTAGCGACTACGCTTAGACACCGAATTTGGGACGGATTTTGAGTCGTAATAGCCACAAAAATTTTGTGACGGAATTAGAGACGGAAATTAGTTGACATTTAGCGACGGAATTGGTGTCGGATTAGAGACGGAAATAAGTTGATATTTAGTGACGGAATTGGTGTCGGATTAGATACGGATTTAGAGACGGAATTTGTGTGAAAAATATCGTCACATTAGCGACGGAAGTAGCGACGGATTATGTCCGTCACTAAAATTAGCGACCGATATTTGCCCGTCTCTAATTAGCGTCGAGCTGTTTAGAGACCGATCTTAGCGACGGACTTGTCCGTCGCTAAAACCATTTAGAGACGGAAAAAGTGGGTATCAGAGACGGACAATCCGTCTCTGATACCCTGTTTTCTTGTAGTACTTTGCTTTGGAATTTCAAAAGAGTCAAATAATGAATGATATAATTAAGTTTTATTTATCTACAAATAAGATGTATAATTACACTATAATTTACGAGGTGTAATTCACATTTAAAAAAAAATAAAAGAGTTTAATAATAAAATAATTTGTTTATATCTACAAGAAAAAATGTATATATTATATTAAAACTCTACGATAAAATTATATATAAAGATATAATAAAAAATACTTAATTTAAACATGCAAATCACAAGATTTTATTACAATATTATGCTACAATTTCTTTTGTTCTATAAATTTATAATTCAACCTATCATACATTTATAATGAATTAATAAAAAATTTATAGTTTATCTATAAAATTATATATAAAGATATAATAAAAAATACTTAATTTAAACATGCAAATCACAAGATTTTTATTACAATATCATGCTACAATTTCTTTTGTTCTATAAATTTATAATTCAACCTATCATACATTTATAATGAATTAATAAAAAATTTATAGTTTATCTAATATAATTATAAAACTAAATCATAATAGAAGAATTTTTATTTAAAATATGATCGAACACACATTGATTACGAAAGTTACCTTTTTAATATAAAACTAACATACAATGATGTTATCAAGTTAAAGGAAATAATTATTTCTTAATATATTTTAGTTATTTCCCTTATTGTGCATCAACTTTTATGTAGAAGATGTAGATTTTTTTTCTCTCACTTTTATGAAGTAAACTCAATTAATAAATAAAAAAACACAATCAATAGTAGTGAAAATCACAAAAAATGATGGAATATCATTTATTTCCATCATTTATTCCTAACTACTATGACTTGCGGAGATTGAAGATTGATATTGAAGTTTTAAAACGAGACACATTTAATGATTATGAAAAGAAATACACTACATTGATTTTAAAAAATGGAGAAATAAAAAATTATAATTGTGAAATAAGAACTAAAATCACTACAGAAGTGTCTAACTTTTGAGTCACTATAAAAATAGTGGAAAGTATACAGAAAAATTAGTGAGAAGAAAGAAGAAATGAAGTGTTTGATTACTCAAAGTTAAACAAGATATATGTATAAATGAAATATTAATTTACATAAAAGTTTATTTAGTTACATTATTATTTATGTTTCACTATTATATTAACTAAGTTGTTTCAAGAATTGGTTAATTCTTTTACGTCAACCAATATTTTATTTCTAAATAATTAAGTTATTAAGTAATTATTCATTTAGTTAAATTTATTATTTAAGTTTTGAATTAATAAGAGTTTTAATTAAACAACATATATATATATATATATATATTATTTTAACGAGATCATATGGTTCACGTTCAACGAACGTGTTCTTTACTAGTTATTTAAAAAATAAGGACATTAACTTGGCAGCCATTTTTTTAATCAAAATATACAAAATATAAATGGTTAAAAAGTAATGTATATATAAGTATCAAATTGAAATAAAAAAAATCACTTAATTCACTCAAACTAATGATACCTAATGTTATTTTAAATAATAACATGTTGCTTGAAGCCTTATGGCCTTGTTTGTTTATGTTTTTTATTCAATTTTCAAAGTTTTGGATCGAAAAATTATAAATAAACTTAACGCAAACTATTCTCATCCTAATTCACATTTTTTCAACTATACTTTTTCAATCTACTATATAACTACTTATGAAATAATCCCAAAAGTATCAAATTATCTCACTTACATCCCTAAGGGTGTGTTTGGATTGAGTGATTTGGGGAGGTGATTTGGAAGAAAGATTTGAAATGACATATAAAATGGAGTCATTTGAAATCCACCGTAGTTATGGAGAATATAGCTCAAAGTGAATGTCGAGTGATTTGAAATCCATTATAACTTGGATACATCCAAATTATGTTGACGACTTTGAAATCCATAGATTTCAAATCCTTCAATCCAAGCACAACCTAAAGTAATTTGTTAGCTTACGTTCTTAAAATTTTTCATTTTATTCACTTTAGTCCTTTTCGGTAATTTTTAACCGAATTAGCTAGTTTATTTGTTCTTTGGTTCCTAAATTAAGTTTCATGTTTATATTGGTTTCTGAATCAAATAAAATTTATAAATCTTTTATTTATATAAATCAAAACTAACTAATTGAATAAGTAAGTAATCATTATTATTTCATGAGTAATATAATTAATTTTTCTCATTTTTACTTAGACATTAACTATTAGTTTATATTTTTGGAACCCCGAATCAAGGATGTGTACTAACGTACAAAAAAATAATCACATATATTATAATATAATTTATTTATTTATTTAAAATATACGGAACTTGATAATATCATTACAAATTTTATTTAGACGACTATTAAATCATATTATCTTAGTTCAAGAAATAACAATACATTATTGAAAAATTGAATAAGAAATAAAATGATCAATGAACATCATCTATAGAGAAATAGATATAGAAAAGCCAATATTTTATTTGAATGTAAACTCTATATTGATAACTATATCTTAGAGTTTCTAATTCTAAATATTTTAGTTCACACTTAGTAACTCTATTTATCAAAATTAGATAAAAAAAATTAATTTAAAGTATTAATGTACCATATGAGTTCAGTTATGCCGTCCACATGTTTGCATATTTGGATTATCTCAAAACTATATTTTATTATATATATATATATTAACTATTATTTTTACATATTTTACAACTTTCAACCAATTTTTAAAATATAAACTAACTCACACCATTTTCCACAAATTTTCGTAGTAAGCATTTTTTAAATATTTTTAAATTTCAAACTCAAATAAATAATTAAATAAATAAACAAAAAGTATTAGCTTACCAGTTCTTTGCTTCTTTTTATTGATTCTTGCATCAACTTATTGAATTCCAATATTTTGTCACATTTTAATAAATGTTCTTCCTAATTATCCATTATTGTTAATTTTTCAATTTAAATAATAAATTATTAAATCTGCTTATATGTTTTTATTTTTTATCTCATAAAATAAATTAAATGAATTGTTATATATGAATTGAATTATGTCAAAATTAAATGAATTGTTATATATGAATTGGACAAAATTAAATGAATTGTTATATATGAATTGAATTATTTCAAAATTCTATAATTGTTCATGAATTTAGGATTTTTGAATTTACCTTTTCTCTTTATGTATATATATTATGGATTAGTAATATACATAATATGTTTTTATAAAATGGATAAATATTAGTGAGAAGCTGAAAAGTTAGTATCATATTTAAACTTTTTAATGAGTGTTGAAATATTGAACATGAAAAATTATTTCTTAATTAATAAAATACTAATATTTGATTATTATTTATTGTGAAGGAGTTACATATGAATACTAATTAACCAAATGAATTAATAGAGGTAAAATAGTATATTCATGATGAGAAGAAACGCCTTCCAACATCCCTACTTTTATAGTAGTATAGATATATATGTTTTTTCCATTGTATAACACAATACAAAAAAAATACATTCATAGAGTTCTATACAATATTATCTACTTTATACTTTAATAATCACTAGGAGGCAACCCCCAGTAGAGTTAGTTGGGCAGGTGAATCATGTGGCCTTGAATACGAGTTCGATTCCCTTTGAAGGAATGCATATTTCGCCTCCTCTACTGTGAGCTTGTCAACTATGAACAACCCAAGTTGATTTAACTCTCTTGTGTGGTGATTTGCAGGCTATTACACAAGAGCGAGGTTTACCCAGTGCGCACTCTAAGGGACAGGGTAGCGGCTGCGGGTTCCCCCATCATCCAAAAAAATAATAATCACTAGTAAAGTACATGTGTGTTGCACGTGAATTATATGAGCTTGTTAAAATAATCTATATACAAAGTTATTATTCAACTTGATAAATCTAAAACATAAAAAGTAATTTAGTTGATGAATTATTATTTAATAAACTATAATTGTTTAAAAAAATAAATATTAATTCATGATGCATAAGGTAAATGAGTATATGAAGAAACTAATAATTGATGATTGAAACTTACATATAGTTAGTGGTGGCAAAATGGTTCCGGAACCGTGGTTCCAACCCAATTAAATTAGTTTGGGTTGGGTTGGTTCTTAACAAATTATTTTTGGTTCCAAGTTGGGTCCAACTAATTTCAAGTTAGGCCCAAACCGCTTGCCAATAATCTAAATCATAAAGAACAAAATGTAAGGTATTGAGTCGGGTTGGGTTGGTTTCCTTTTGGGTTGACTTCGGTTCCGTTTTTGGTTGAGTTGGTTCCACCTTAAAATTATTTAAAAATCCAACCCATTTAAGAATCGAACCGTTGGAACCAACCTAAACCCAACCCGATCCACCCAATTGCCACCTCTAAATTAATAGTGTAACTACATAACTTTTGTGTTTTAAAAAAAATCTCATATAAATTCATACTTCATTTATACACTCTTGTTAATTTTGATGAATCGTAACGCTTCATATTATTAATATTTATTCTATTTTGTTATAAATTCATATATGTTTTCCATGAGACTAAATAAAACGTACATTACCCGTGATCATTTGGCATTGTAAAGATAATTCATTTATGTAGTCATTTTGGAATCAATATATAAATAATTTGGAAATATTATATATTTGATATTTTAACAATTATTTGGCAGAGTGAATTATAATTGTTTGAAAAGATAAATTTGGTTAATATAAAAGACTAATTAATACAGGAAAGATATAACCTTATTGAAAAATTAAACCAAGATAATGAAATATATAAATAAAATCATATGCAAATTAATGTTTAGTTGTTCATTATTGTGTTTTTTTCTTCTTAACATAAAAAGACTTATTAATACAAAAGTTACCTTATTCGTCTTCATCTTTTATTAAAAGCCTTTACATTTTCTCATTTCACAATTGTTTAAAAAGATGGTATCTAAAGAAGTTTTTTATTTTCCTTATTCACCCTTTTCCCTCTATTTTTATAAAACAACCCTTACATTTTCTTCTCAGGATAATTTCATGAGTTTCTATTTTGAATTTTTTTTCAAGAAATTACAATATAAACCAACTTAAATAATAATTTATATTATGTTTAATTCATTGTTATTGAGTATATTTTTTTAATATATAAAATTAACAATTCCAAGTGAAAATTTGCTTTCCATATAACTTTGACTTTCAGTAATATTAAAGTTATAGTAAAATGTGAATAACACATATGTTGTACATAAAAGCTAATGTGCAATAAAGAAAATAATAATAACTTAATGCGTAGTACTTTTTTAATTTCTAAACACGATTCAGGTATTATCGAATTTGAACTTTCAGTCCTAACAAAGTTTCCTAAAAAAATGTAGCCATATTCATTTTAAATATTATTCTATTTTAATGATAATTTCTTTTAATAAATATATTTGATAATATAGAAAAAATTGTAGAAAGAATTGAAAATTACAATTGATTTAATGAATGATTAGAATAGCTTAAGGCAATAAATTTTAAAAACATTAATTAATTCATTCTTTGTAAGACATGTAAAAAATTATCTGTTGATAATCCAAGAAATCTCAATTATTATTTAACTAAATTCATTTACTAATCAAAATATAATTATTTTTAGCTTGCATAAGTCCCTTGTTCGACTATGATATATTTCAGAAGATTTTATTATTTTTCCTCATGATTTGCATTTCTGATCATGTTATTCAATACACGATTTTGAAATTCCTTTTGTTCTTCTCTTTAATCGTTAAAATTTTAAAATGAAAAGAAGTCTCAAACAAAAGTTGTCTAAAATTTCTAATATTATTTTATTTATTATATTATAAACAATTAATGCTATTTGTATTTCTAGAGATTATATGAATCATCACTAATAATTTGAAAAATTAAAAATTAAAATAATAAAAACTTAATTTACTTGTTAACGTGTATTTTATACACGTTTCGCATGTTTTATATTGCGTTGTTTGTCACGTTTTTAGTCCATATCTCATAGAATTGTTTTTATTGTTATGACTAAGTGTATGTATGAGAAAGGAATGAAAAGGTGACAAAAAGTGTTGAAAAACGAAGAAGATTGGTTTGGTACAAAGTAGGACAACCGAAAGCTCACAAAAAACCTGCAAGGATTCGGCCTATAGGACCAAAAATCTGCTGGAAGTTCGAAATTATGGCTGAATTGAACTCTAATTGTTTTGTTTCACTTCCCAAATATATTGGGAACTATTTCCCTTTTTCTTTAAGATTTTATTTCCTTTGTTGAACAATTCTAGTTGGATTAGGATTCTTAAAATCCTATTTTCTAAGTTTCCTTGTTTAGCTAGGAGTCATCTAGGTTTAAATAAGTGGAATTTTATTCCACAGAACTATTCCATCTTTTATTTTGGAACATACGTTTTTTTAAGCTTTGTAGACGATTTTTGATTATGTGTTGCTAAACACATAATTCTAGTCCAAGGATTTTTGAGGTTTGATTTCTATTAATTCGTGAGATTTGATTTGTGCTTTAAATTTCTTTGTTGTTCAAGTATTTACTTTTTCTCAGTGCTCTGTTGTCAATATATTTCATTCGATTTGGTAGCCTGATCAACTATTTAATTGTTGAAATCATATTAAGCTAATTAGGGCCCAAATCCATAATTGTTTGGTAAATCCTAATATTCGTAGCAGTTAGTGATGTCGATTATGGACAAGTTTTCGATTAGTTGCTATGAAAATTAGTAATCTAGTTTAAATAAACCGAGCTTATGTGTTTATTAATTAGAATTGGTATTTTTCTAATGCATGAATGCTGTCGATAGGCTAAATCCTAAGAGCTTGTATAGGATTGTCTAATCGATAAGAGGAATAATTAAAGAGCTTATTTTGGTTATCGACGACTTAAGGAAAAACTAGGTTGTTAGAGCTTGTTAACAGCTATAGCCAATTTACTTGAGAATATTGAACTATCATTATAATCGATGATCGAGTTATAGAATCAATACGGAGATATCCGAAGACTTGAATCTCTCAACTTATTGAATTCGAAATCAATCTTATTGTGTTTTAGTTTACGTCTTTTAATTTTAATTTTAATTAAAACCAAAACCCCCTTTAAATTGATATTAGTAATTTAAGAATTAATTCTACACCATTCCCTATGGATCGACCCTGCTTATCACTGATTATAAATTATTTTGAGTAGGTTTTATTTTTGTTGGATTCGACACCCGGTGTCCTGCCGGGGATTGGTGCTATTAGATTTATTTCTTTTGTTACTAATATTTTTGTTTAGTTTATTGTATTATTAGATCTCTTCATATAGGTGAATCTCAAATTGAGAAAAGAGCTCAACGTCTATAGAAAGAGATCATGTAACGTTCTTAGATGCCATGGCTAACATCGAGAGGACTTTAAGGGAGTTGGCTATGCCAAATTTTAACGAGCTGTCTTTTTACATTCAATATCCAACTCTTGAAGTTGATTTTGAATCAACATATGAATTTATTCGCTTACTTCCTATTTTTCGTGGTCTTGTAGGAGATGATCCTGATAAACATCTAAAAGAATTCCATGTGGTATGTTCAATGATGAAACCAAGGGATGTCACTGAAGATCAAATCAAGTTTCGAGCCTTTCATTTTTCTTTAGCAGACAATGCTAAAGATTGGTTCTATGATTTATCATTTGGTTCAATCAAGACATGGACTCAACTGGAGGCACAATTCCTATAAAAATTCTTCCCTGCCTCCCGCATTGCGAACATCAGAAAAGAGATTTGTGGGATTAGGCAAATGATTAGAGAAACGTTATACGAGTACTGAGAGCGATTTAAGCGATTGATCGCTAGTTGCCCACATCACCAGATACCCGAACAACTTCTCTTACAATATTTCTATGAGTGGTTATCTATGATGGATAGAAACATGGTAGATGCTGCAAGTGGAGGGGCACTGATGTACAAAACTCCCACTGAAGCAAGAAACTTGATCTCCAACATGGCTGTCAACTCCCAACAATTTAGCACTCAACACAATTATGCACCAAAGGAGGCGAATGAGGTAAGTGCACTTAGTCAACATATAAATGATTTGACATCTCTTGATCAAAAGATGGTTGTAGGTAATCAAGTGAAAACATGTGGGCTTTGTTCAAGTGTTGGGCATTAATACTGAGATGTGTTCTACACACTTCAGAAGGAGTCATATGAAGAAGCTTATAATGCTGGATTTTTGGGTGCTCCACAAAGTAATTACAATCCATATTCCAATACCTACAATCGAGGATGGAGTGATCACCTCAATCTGAGCTACGCTCCACAACCTACACCAGCTCCTCAAATGACTCAACCATTAGGTATGACTTTAGAACAAATGATTAAGACCTTGGTAGCTAACACTCTACAATTTCAGCAAAGTACTCAGCAATTTCAACAAGGCATGCAACAGTTCCAACAGGAGAGTCAAACTGCCATCAAATACTTGGAGAATTGAATGAGTCAAATAGCCACCACTATGAAAGAGTTGGTCTAAAAAAACTTAAGCAAACACCCATCTCAAACTATTGAGACTCCAAAGCAAAATGTTAGTGCACTCACTGTGAGAAGTGAAAAGGTGTTACCGGAGCGCAAGCCATTTGTGATACCTCCTCCATTTCCGGGTCATTTTGCAACTCTAAACGTGAGGTGGAAGGTGAGTCGAAAAAGAAAAATATGGAACATCAACTCACAAAACCAACAGAGACACTTACCGAGCAATCCAAGCTTATTGAGATAACTCCTCCAACATATGAGAAGGAAGTTAGAGAATATGAAATTTTTGAGAAAGATGAGATTAGTAACGACGAAGAGGTGGATATAGAAGATGAATCTCCAACATTCCAAAAGGAATTAACTCCAAAATGCAAAGACCCTGGTATGTTTATTATCTCTTGCAAGATAGGTCATGTGCAAATTGAGAATACCATGTTAGACTTTGGATCTTCTGTAAATATCGTGTCTCGTTCTATTTATGAGTCTTTGAATGTGAAAAGGTTGAGAAAAACGGACATGATTATACAATTAACTGATGGGTCTAAAGCATCTCCAAATGAGTTTCTTGAGAACGTATTAGTTCATGTTAATAACTTAATTTTTCCTGGTGATTTTTATGTTATTGATATGGATGAAGATTAGTCTAGTGAATTAGCCCATATCCTTGTTGAAAAACCATTTCTGAAAACATCTAGGGCTAAAATAAATGTGCATGATGGAACTCTTACTATGGAATTTGAAGACGAATTTGTGATGTTTAATTTATATGATTCCATGAAGTATTCTATTGATGATTGCTCTATGTTTGGTTTAGATGCTACTAACTTTGTGATGCAGCGAATTTCTGAATTTAATGATGATGATCCACCAAAGATAGCTTGGCATAGTGATGGCTTTGAACCTCCGACTTAAGCCACTTGAGGCATAGCATCGTCTAGTCGACGATGTTAAATAATGACACTTCTTGGGAGGCAACCCATGCTCGTTTTTAATTTTTATTTTTCTCGCATTTTTGTTTTAGTTTTATTTTCGAGCAGATTCCTCACCAAAATTAAGCGTGACCACGGTCACGCCTAAAATTGATGAAGCTTCGAATCTCGCACATATAAACGCGGAAGGCAGAGACGTGAAGATTCGGCTTTTTGAATGTTTTTCCCTTCCCTTTTATATATACATATATATTTATATATATTATATATATATTTATATAAAAAAATCAAATAATTACAAAACATAAACATCCCTGATCGTCTCCATCTCTAATCATTATTCTTCTCCGATCAATTTTTTTTGCAACGCCTCCTCACGCCGCTGTGTACCACCGTCGTCATCACTTCCATCTCCGACATCATGGGGCGTGCAACAAAAATGAAACCCCGACCACCACCTCGCGAACCAACAGCTCCACCAAACCCACCCGTAACCGAGCACTCCGATGAAGAATCCGGTCTACCCTCCGATCAACAATCATCGGAGCCTTCCGCCGAGACCGGTTCATCATCGTCTCCATCACCGCCGCGTACGCCACAACCCCTGCTACCACCTTGGCTGCCCCACAAACTATTGAAGCCCGCCTAGATGCAATCGAAAACAAGCTCGACCGCCTCCTCAAGCACCTCAGCATCACGACCGAGTGATGCCCTATGGGAGTCACCCTTTCACCATTAACTCATTTTTTACGCATTGTATGTGCTTATGTGTTATATATTTTTACATTGAGGGCAATGTCTATTCTAAGTGTGGGGGGTGATTTCCATTCCGTTGCATGTTTCGCCTTGTTTACTTTTAGCACGTGAAATTTTTCAAATTTTCTTTCACTTTGAGATTGTAGAGAGTATAGTTTATGTGGATTGATTGAACGAGTTAAGTTTGTGCGATTTGACCATGTAACGATTGATTGATTTCCTTGTCATATGAAGATCTTTGCTAGTATAGCGATTGAATGCGAACGATAGAATTGCATGTTTTAGTACGACTTACCCCTACCATGTGAGCTTTTGGAGCCTTTGTTTTGATTGAACAATCCATGTCAATTCTCCTTCTTTCTTGTGTGAATCTTGTATGTTTTTATATATTCTAGAACTTATTTTGAACCGTGTCAAAATTACACGAATTTGTGCATATTTGAACGTGATAAAGGCATTAGGATTTAACCACTTAGCCATATAAGCCTACCCTTTTCATTTTTCCTCTAGTTAGCCCACTTGAGCCTATTAGCCTATTTGTTGTTTTGAAAACCGGAACTTTGAGCTTCCACCACTTTTGTAATACCTCTTTGTTTTATCCGTCCGAAAAATGAGTCAAACATTGAGATCATATTTGTTTGGGAATTCAAGAAAAATGATGTGTTTTGATGAAGTGTGGGGAAACCTTTGAAAATAAAAAGGGTGTTTACCAAAATGAAAAAAAAATCAGAAAAAAGAAAAGAAAAAAGAAGTAAAAGTGAAAAAGGCCGAGAAAGAAATTGCAAAAAGAACGAAGAATGATGAAACTAGTCCCGAGAGAGGATGAAAACATAGGTACTTGGGTCCTTATTGCTAGAATTACCCGATAGTGTCTCGATGTTCTTCAAATTTACGGACTTAGCCTTTCATTATCCTTTTACTCCAACCCCGAGCCCTAGCCCCGTTACAACCTTGAATTAAAGACTTTTTGATTCTTTTGTGCATATTTTCGAAAGTAGTGGCGATTTTGGTGTATAAGCAAGCATATGGGATTGCATTGACATGTTAAGACTTGAGTGATACACGTTAAACTTTATACACGAGTGATTGGGGAGGATTGTGAGAATAGTCGTCTAATTTTGTGCATTCTTATTTTTCAAATGAAATCATTGTGTTGGTCTTTGATCTAACATGGTATTGAAAGCTTTGATCATTTACATGTGTCAACTTGTCCTTCTCGATTTTGTTCTTCGGTTCATGATTTTCTATGTCTATTTGATCGAGTGTTGGAATTTTGTTGATTTCGCGATGCTTAAATGTTAAATATTGCCCGAGACGTGCAATAGCTTAAGTGTGGGGGTATTTATTAACGTGTATTTTATACACATTTTGTATGTTTTATATTGCGTTGTTTGTCACGTTTTTAGTCCATATCTCATAGAATTGTGCTTTTATTGTTATGACTAGGTGTATGTATGAGAAAGGAATGAAAAGGTGATAAAAAAGGTTGAAAACGAAGAAGATTGGGTTGATACAAAGCAGGACAGCCAAAAGCGCACAAGAATTAGGCGTGACCACGCTGGTCACGCTTAAAACCTGCAAGGATTCGGCCTATAGGACCAAAAATCTGCTGGAAGTTCGAAATTATGGCTGAATTGGACTCTTATTGTTTTGTTTCACTTCCCAAATATATTGGGAACTATTTTCCTTTTTGTTTTAAGATTTTATTTCCTTTGTTGAACAATTTTAGTTGGATTAGGATTCTTAAAATCCTATTTTTTAGATTTCCTTGTTTAGCTAGGAGTCATTTAGGTTTAAATAAGTGGAATTTTATTCCACAGAACTATTCCATGTAATATTAAGAAAAAAGACTCTTGACTGACTGAACAGTACCTCGAGTGTACATAGTACGATCTTACAGTACGTTCCCACTATTCTATAAACCGAGTTAAGAACCTCGTATGAGACCTTAATTACAACATTGAACTACGTTTAGACTTGATCCTAACAGAAAGGTACGTAGGTAGCTCAGTACTACTGGGTGCAGTCTATATCCGTCTTACGACCCTCATTGGTCTTATTCGAGCCTCGGCTTGATTTGGCCCGTAAGCATTTTACGAGTTATATCAGTACATATTATATTATAAGAGAAAATCTTTGAAATTTACGATTGTGTAAAAATGTAAGTTTATGAAAATAAAATATTTTTTATAATCATAACATATATGATTGGAGTAAACTTAAAATATTTCATAAAATATGACATAAATCACAAAAGTGTTTAATATAGAAAAGTTTTTATTGGTACTCCAACCAATCTCTTTTAATTTAAAAAATAGATCAAAACATCCTTCATTAGAATTATAAAATTATTGACGACAAATGGGATGAGGATCTTCTACTCCAAAATCATGTTTCATCCTCTACTCCATTATGTGGGTGTTTGACATGTGTCATAGATATTAATTTTTGTTTGCCTTGTAAATAAAAAATAAAAAAAGATAAAAAAGGAAGTAAAATAAAATAATTAAAGAAACTCCAATATACGGATTCTGTGTTGATTCATAATCAATATTGTGATTTTTGGATTAAAAAGTGCTTAAAGGCAAAGTAAATTGGATAAGTTGAAAATCAGTTTTTATGATTGGAAAAACTAACTAAAAAAATTATAAATTGCGAAGTTACAATTTTTTTTTGCTTAATCATATGCAGCATTTGAAACAAAAAGAATAAAAAAGAGTAGGCACCTCTTCGTCGCCCGGTTGCGCGATGCACTGGATCCAGCCCCCTTCTTTTATTTTGGTCTCTCCCCCTAAAAACGACGTCGTTTTTCACTCCCTCCCCATTTTTTTTTTGCCTTTGCCTGAAATGCCTTGTTTTTCAATGAAAAAATAAGGGTTTCGGATTTGCTGGTTAAATTAGCTTAAAATATGAGACGGCAAAACGAAGGTACTATCCTTTCCCCTTTTTTTTGGTTTAAATATTGTTTAGTATGTTGATTTGTTTGTTAATTGTTGGTCATGGTTTGATTTTTTTTGTTCTCATTTAATTTTGAAGAGTTATATACAAAACCTCTGCTCTTTCTTGCTTCCTTACAAATTGAAGACTTAATGTAGAATTTCAGCTTCTATTTGGTTTTTGGTTCATTGTTGTTTTCGTTTTGGTTCACTTGGTTTCGCAAAATATAGATTCCTTCGGTCATTTGAGCTGACTTTTTTAGGTTAGGGTAAAAGCCATTATCAAATTTTATACTTGCACTTTCCCTGGAAGATTCAACTCCCCTCTTCTTAATAGGGGTGCAACTCGGCCCGGTTCGGTCAAAAACCGAAATAACCGAATTTTTTTTTATTTTTTTTTCTATTTTTTTTTTTTACCTATTTTTTGGGTTAAAAAAAAAAAAAGAGAGAGAAATCGCCTAATGGGATTCGAACCAGGTCCCTTGGGTGAAAGGAAAGATTCTTAACCAACTGGACTACAAGAGTTTCTTATATATTTTTAATCAATTATTAATAATATAATATATATTTATTTAATAAATTTAAAAAATTCGGTTTTCGGTTCGGTCCGGTTAACCGACCCCACGCACCGAAACCGAACCGAAAACCGAACTTTTGGAAAAATGAAAACCGAAAACCGAACCGAAATTTCGATTTTCGGTTCGGTTCGGTCGGTTCGGTTGTTTTAGCACACCCCTACTTCTTAACATGTCCTCGGTCTGTCCTTTCAGTTTAGGAGATTGGGCCGGGGTTGTATATTACTTTTGTTGATATGAGGGGATAAATAAAGAAGAGTTTGTGTATGATTATGATGATTTCCCTTCTCCCAAAAGTACGGATAGTAATGGAGGAAATAAGAGCTAATTAGATGACAACTCTATATGTGCATTTGATGTGAAAATTCATGTAGAAAATATTGTCGATGAAGAAATAACTGAGTGGTTAAGTTACGAAGTTGATGAAAATGGTGAAAATAAATTTGAATAATAAGTTTCAAAAAGAAAATGAGGCTTCATGTTGGGATGATCTGTTCTTCTGAGGCAAAAGGACGAAGTTCCGAGGGAGATATAAATAGGTTCAAAGAGTACTCATAATAAAAAAGGACCGAGAAATTTGCAACCATGAACATGAAAATGCAAAAGAAAAAAAATACAGTTATGGGATTATGAAAATTATTCTGATCGTCTTATACAAACACTATATAAAATTCAAAATGCTCCCTAAAAATTATGGATGACTGTCTTTTTAGGAAATTCATTAGATAAAGATTTTTTTATAATTATGCCTTATTTTTGTGTGAGCAAAGTATGCCTTTGTTTCCTGATATATGTGTTTATTGAATATAAGTCTAATTAACTCTTCAGCAACTCCTGCAATTTACTTGTCAAATTTGGGGTTGTTAGAACTTAGAAAACTTGATTTGGTTCACATTTTCCTTTTTCTCCATGTTACAGGTACAAATATCTTTTTTCACATGTTTCCAATCTAATTAGATTACACCTTGAAATATGAGCAACCAATTATTCATGTTTATTTGAAAGTTATTTTGCGCTAGGGCATTTTTATTTAAATGACACACAAACTTCATTAATCTTCATGACTTCTATTTCATTTTCACATCAAGTTGATGAATATCAAAGATCTTCAGCTATTTTAAAAAATGTCATCTTTTAACTATTAGTTGTAGATTTTTGGCGCAGTGCAATATGTAACAGCTTATCTAATGCACATTTTGCTACGTGCTCATAAAGTTTTTGTCAATGCTTATAAACTTCGTCAGTGACGTGTAAAAGGAAACAAGATTTTATTGTTAATATGTTTACCGTTTTCATAGGCTATATAGTTTAATGAATTAGCAAGTGGTATATCTAACTAATTAATACGTCACTATATAAGTTATTATGATATTAAAATATCCCTTATAGATAAAATCGTGGAAGCGGACCTTTTATTTCCTTGGACCACACAAGAATTCATCATCAGACTGAATTTGCTTGTTTCTAGATGCTTTATAGAAATAAATAGAGACATAATAGTCTTTGAATTTATTTGTTAGTTTCGGTGTATTTCATTGTTGTTCGTGACAAATTTAAGCTTCAATTTTGATTATCGTTTCCATAATATCATATTTGAGGGATACTCACCTGATTTCATAATATTAGTATAGTACAAATAGAAATTACCAAAATAAATTTAACTATTTTTCTACAAAATGTTTTTCTTAAAATTAATGGTATAAGTTTAATCGATACACATAGTATTTGTGTTTTTGGTAATTAATAATCACGACTGATTAAATGTAAAAAAATTATATGACGGGCATAATCAGCGTGCAATGCTCGGTAGCCCAATATTCTAGTTGTAAATAAAGTTAGGGTGAAATAAATTTATTCAATTTCCCTAATTTTAAAGAAAAAATCATGAAATAGTTGTATTTGTGACTCTTAACAATGATCAAGTAAGTATTTAATATAGTTCGATATTAAAGTTCGTACATGTTAAATATTTTGAGTAACTTCTCGAATATTATCAACAAACAAATTAACCCATTGATCAAGGTGGTAAATGATCCAAGTCAAATTTAGTTTATCAAAATCTACTGACCCGAGCTTGACGAACCTAGTTTAAAGGCTTGAGCTTGATCTATATCTAAGCGAGATAATTATTATTAAAAAATATAATATAATTGAAATCTAAATATTTATTTAAAGGGATGGGATCTAAATCCTGACAACATGAGCAAATAAAAGAATTCAAACTCAATTCGATAAAGAACTCAGAGTTGGCATTGCACTATACATAATGCAACTGATAATTGATGTTTTCATAATTCTTAACTCTTTTACTCTTTGCATTTGAATTATGTTGATTCTTGAAGATAAACGTTTAGGTCTTGTTCAATATGTTGCTTGATGTGCTTTTGAGTTTTATAATAGTTTAAAATATTATTAAGAGTTAATCAAATCAATACTTATTTATTTCCGTATTTTTAATTATGTTATGAATAAAGAGTATTTTAGTCTATTTAATAAAATAAAAGGCGAGTTGGAGTGTCACACTGTCACTACTCAAAATTAAAATGATTTTACCAACTCTCCATTACATACCATCCTTTCTAAAGTGTATTCAATAAGGCCAATGTAGATATTTTAAAAGCTCTAAAAAACTTTCATATGTACTTTTAAAATAAAAACTAATAAAATATATAAATAAATAAATAAATAAACCAATTGATAGATATAATAGACCTAGAGATGATACGTATGATATAATCTTGATTATAAAGGAATATGTTATAAAAAGAAACAACTTGAAGTTGATTGATTACGAAAATCTGGTTGTATGTAAAATTATGAAGTAATTATTAGGTAAAGTCTTTATGTTCATTGTAATTCATTTTATTACTATACTTAGGTTGTTTCAAATTTAAACACTAATGTTGGAATTTTGTTTGTATTTAATATGTACTTTTATAATGAAATATGTATACCTAAATCCTTAATTTGTACTTCTTATAAAATAATATATAGTACAAGTACATTGCTTTTAATATTTCAAATATTTAAATAAACTCAGATTATATTTGTCTTTAGTTTAGATTATTGTAGCTTTTCCATAATTGTACTCAGAATTAATGTTTCTAGTTAATATATTATGGTGGCCCTATAGTCTAAAAATAATTAGCCCATTCTCATGACGGGACAAGTCCAATAATTAATCTTTTAAACATCCATGATTGATCTAATATATGTATTCAGTTAAGTAAGTTAATTTATTATTTGGTAGTTTGCAGTTCTACCATTTAAAATGTGAGTTTTACGGGATAGTTTAGGTAAGTCAAAAATATTAAAACAATAATTTTAGAGTCCTAATTTTTTTTTATTAATTTGTAGGTTCTAATATTATTATACACCTTGTACATAAATATAATTTATATTATATTTATTAAGTTACTCTTTTGCCCTTAAGAAGTGAACTACATATAAGAATATATTAGATAGTTCAAAAATGTGAAAAACAACTCATATTTTTATAATAATAGAGATAGAGATAGAGATAACATGCATCAGATACTATGCCCTCACACCATAAACCATCACCCTTGCCGCTCGAATACCTTCTTCCTCCACAAAACATACAAACCTAGAGTTCTATACAATCTATAATATTACGTACTCTGAACTTTAATAATTCTATATTATATTTTTAATGTAGATTAAAACCATTTAAAATTAGTCTATATCGAAAGTTAATGCAACAAAAGTTAATCTTTTACATTTCTTAAATATATTATTAACTTTGTATTGTTTCTATGTCTTCATCGTTATATTTCTTTTATTTTACATGTCCTATGTTTTGCAGTTTTTGCACGAATGATACCACTATTATGATTTTTTCAACTACTCCTTTGAAACAATAGATGTATTATACAAAATAAAATATGATTAGTTTTTGTTTTATTTAAGATTACATAATTAATAATATTGATATTATTTTAAGTAACTCAAGTAATGTAGTTATGTTGTGTATAATTCTTGAAGAGTCTTTTTCTTTATTGATAATTCACATATTTTATGTATATTATTATTTTATTGATTATAGATAATGTCAAAACTATTAAATTATTGTAATAACTCCTTAACAAAAATATTAGATATATAATAAAGGGTAAATTGTATAAATAGTAATTTAATTGTATATAAAATTTAATAAATATTCTTGGTAATAATAGTATAAGAATTACGTGTACGGTGTACATCTTCTAAATAGATGGTATTTAAAAAGACAAATACAAAATCCATTTTAATGCTAAGGGCAACAAGGTATAATTTAATGACGTAAATGAGACATAATAATTTAGGGGTACAAAACGTATTTTGAGCTAATTAAAGAAAAGATATCTTAGAGAGTGAGAGCAAATTACCAAAATAATTATATTTAACTTATCAACAAGAATTTGCTATCTTGAAATGAAAGATGTTAATGCAAGACACGATAAATATATTCATCAACCATATTCTGATTCACGTGATTGCCAATAGACACACAATGCCATTGCCAGCTTTCACGATTTTGTGATTGTTGGTTGATATATAAATAAGTAAAGACTTAGACTTAATTGGTCCTTTTTTTTTGGTTTTGCTGTCGGCTTCGTGTTCAATTTCACTTCACTTGTTTATAGCGTTTTTATTGCTAACTAACCTCAAAGGATTTATGTTGTCCGGGGGAAAAAAAAATTAAGGAAAAGGGTAACTTAAAAGTAACAAAAAAAATATCGAAAAAAGGAAATAATGCTATTTTGTTGATTGTATTAGATGGATTAAAGTTCATGTTTAGCTTTACATGAAATGTTCAATAATTTAGTGACAAAAGAGTATGTAAAAAAGGATTCAAGTGGATGCAGAAGAGGATGGCTAGCATATTTTGATATTATTTTTGTTATATATTTCATTTTATATTTAATTATTTGATACGTGTAATTTATAAATACATTTATTAAGATATGTTTAATATGTGTAAATATGTTGTAATGTGTTAAACATCTAAACTTTTGAAATATAAAATCATATTACTTTTTTCTCTTGTATATTTATATAATTATTTATTTATTTTTATTTGGATCAGTTTCCTTTATATCTATATTATTTAGAAAAGATGGAAAGGTTTATTCAAACATTGTCAACCACAAAGAATCGGGGCTAAAGAAGAATATGCCCTTCCACTTCCCCAAACAAAATTTGTGACTAAGGTCTAAGTTTGACTATTGTCCTATACTAATTATAAAATTCAAATGGATTTAAATTAAATCGAACTGATTAGTTAATTATCGAAATATATGTGAAAATATTAATTCCAATACATATTGGACTTTGAGAATTTATATTTAAAGTTTGTCGCTTGATAACCGATATGGATCAAATAAATTTAATATTAGCTTATATTTTCAATATAAGTTAAGTCAAAATAAAAATAAAATTATATTTTATTTATTCGAAAAGAAGTAGTAAACCCTAAAGTGGGTAATGCCTCGAAATTCTCACAACTACATTTATTGTTTCTCAATTAATAAAAACATATACTCACTAAAATATATATTATATAATATATCCTTTCTGTTTCACTCACTATTGAACTCTTTCTCTCTCAATAAAACAGTCTGATTTCACCTGATTTTTTCGTTCACTCTAAACAAACAAGAAACAGGAATGAGGGCTGCGATGTTGAGATCTGTTCTTAGGAGGAGCTCCACCGCTCGCAACTTTTCATCATCACCGGCGCCGGAAAGGAAGGTCGCCGTCCTGGGAGCCGCCGGAGGGATCGGACAGCCGCTATCTCTTCTCATGAAGTTGAATCCCCTTGTTTCCAGTCTCTCTCTCTACGATATCGCTGGTACTCCTGGCGTCGCCGCTGACGTCAGCCACATCAATACCAGATCTGAGGTCTGCTTCTCCTTTTTCATTCTTGATGTGAAATTCTGGATTTTTGTTGCTTTTTTGCCTTACTTTGTTTGTTAATTTTCTCTAAAGACTTTGGTTAGAGTTTTGCAACATATGATATGTTAATTGTTGGTTTATCTTTATCTGGCTTGTTTCCAGGGTTTGGATCTGCGTTTGTGATTCTTTTTGTTTTTAGTAGTTAGCTTTGCCTCAGCTATTTATTGTGAATTCTCCTTCCTGATCTGTGATTGCGAGTTTTGTGGTTAAGAAAATGTCTAATAAAGAAGATTTTGACTAAACCAGACCTGCATTCTTCTTAGTAAACTGAAGTTATAGCTTCTAAACCTTGAATCAAATATCAATGTCATATAAACCTTAATTTTTCCAAGGTATAGGTCCATAGGATGTCTTACCACACCTGATGCAGTTTAATTGATTAGTGTATATGTGAATTTTGCTTTTATTTGTAGGTTAAGGGTTATGCAGGAGATGAGCAGCTTGGACATGCTCTTGAGGGTGCAGACATAGTCATCATTCCTGCTGGTGTGCCCAGAAAACCTGGCATGACTCGTGATGACCTCTTCAAGATTAATGCTGGTATTGTCAAATCTCTTTGTGAGGCCATTGCAAAGTATTGCCCCAATGTAAGTTGTATTAATTTTTTTTACCTTGAATGTTTGGTCATGACTGCCTTTGCTACAAATTGTTTTAGCAAAACTAATTGATATTGACCCTGGGTAAAATTCAGGCGCTTGTCAACATGATTAGCAATCCTGTAAATTCAACTGTGCCAATTGCTGCCGAGGTCTTCAAGAGCAAGGGAGTCTATGACGAGAGGAGATTGTTTGGTGTTACCACCCTTGATGTGGTCAGGGCCAAAACATTCTATGCTGGCAAGGCCAAAGTTAATGTTGCAGGTGCACCTGTTAAATTCACTTGCAGAGTAGTGTTTTGATAGCTTAAGGTTGTGATTTTGCATCTCTAAAGTTTGTGCATTACCTAAAATTCTTGTCTCTTCGTCTATGGCAGATGTAAATGTGCCTGTCATTGGTGGTCATGCTGGAATTACCATTCTTCCTTTGTTTTCTCAAGTACTGAATTTATGCTGATTTTTTGCCCTCTCGTTTCTCATTATGCAGAAATCATCTTTTGTTATTCTGTTCCTTATATGGATGACAACTGATTGTTTGACTGTAGGCCACCCCCAGAGCAAATCTGTCAGATGATGAAATTATAGCTCTTACGAAAAGAACACAGGATGGTGGGACTGAAGTGGTTGAAGCGAAGGCTGGGAAGGGTTCTGCTACACTGTCTATGGCGTAAGTGATGCGCAATTTTGGGTTTAGACATCTCAATGGAAGATATGTTGAGCAATCAGTATAGATGCTATTACACTTTAGTGGTCTGATGCCATCTAGAAATACACAAATGCAGAATCCTTTAGATTTTAATTTGAGTGCCATGATCATATCCTCAGAATAAACTTTATTTGCTGTGTTTACTTTCATTTTGATCATTGCAATTCAAGGTGCCTGGGATGTCATGGTCGCAATCTCTTATAGATTGAGTATCAAGGGCTAAAGATACCACACCATATAAGGTGGTCTACAAATCCTTCTCTTATTGATGTGGTTATGTGGGAGCCTAGCATTCTCCAGACTAAGCTCACATGTTCCAACACAATTTTGACCTGTTCTTGGGGCAATCCTATCTGGCGTTAACATTCCTTCACATTCTTGAGGATGATCTCTGGTACCTCTTCCACGGTCCTAAATCCACATATAGGAAACTGGTTTCTAAGAAAAGGATACTATGCTATATTATCTGGTCTATGGACTCTTCCCTTACCGATGGCATGGGATGTGGGAGTTTTACTTAGTATTAGTAATTATTCTTGAAGCTCTTTTAATTTGGCAAAAATGGCTGACATGATAAGTATTTACTGTGGTTGCTATTCTCTTCTGAATATCACAAATAGATACCATGCACTCTCTTATAAAAGTGATATGGAAAAATTCAGCTATCAAAGTCAGTTTCTCCATGGCCCAATTTTTTATTGATTGGAGCAAATGGTCCAAGGAACACTTCCATTTAGATAGGCATCCCAGGAGTTATTTTATCCATCGACAAATATTTGCACATTATCTCATTCTTTGGCACTTGACCTACGTGAATATTTCAGTCATTTGGGTCTCCCTGATGTTTCATTGGTGTGATTTTGAAAAGACACCCCTAGACTATACAATCTTCTACAAAATTTGCTTGGTTAGTGGTGAGTGCAATATTTGTACACTAGTTAATGTGTTATCATACACTTAGCGCGATGAGGATGAGAAGTTAATTTAGTTGACTGGCACTGACTGCAGCTGTTTCTATGTTGTAGCTATGCTGGGGCCATATTTGCCGATGCTTGCTTGAAGGGGCTTAATGGGGTACCAGATGTTGTGGAATGTTCATTCGTCCAATCCACTGTGACTGAGCTCCCTTTCTTTGCATCTAAGGTGTGTTAGATTAAGAATGTACACCTCACTGATGGCAGTGTAGTTATCTGAGCTGTTGCAGTTCACATTACACCCAACATTGCACAAGGCGCCTTTTGTTTTAGTTATTTTACTAGTAAGCCATAATTAGTATTGATGATTGCATGAACAGGTAAGACTTGGAAAGAACGGTGTAGAAGAAGTACTTGGTCTGGGTCCATTGACTGATTATGAGCAACAAGGACTGGAAGCTTTGAAGCCCGAGCTGAAAAGTTCAATTGAAAAGGGTATTGCATTCGTGCATGGGGCAACTGAACTAGGAAACTTCATTGCATAACTTGTCACAATTTTGCCCATGAGAGGTGGTATGTATCTTCCATTTTATGAATTTACTCGAGATACAATAATTTAAATAATACTTGGCTAAGAAGCCAAGATATTTATTTACCCCGCCCACTATGTACTCAGTTGATTTATCAAAATAATGAAAGCTTAGCTTTGGGGTGCGAAAATTGATTGTTACTTGGGATCACAAGTAAGTGTTCTTTTTTATTTGATCTGTAAATGAATTTTTAAAAGATCCAAACGAGACACAAATGCAAGCTTGCATACCTGGGGTCGAGAAATAAAATAGGTTGGCAGCACAAGCTTGGTTCTTCTCTTACATTCAATTATTTGCTTAATGCTAAATCAGTATGCATAAGAGAAGGTTCCTAATTGTTGCTCAAAAGATATCAAAACATAAGGATACAGATAAAATTTTCATGTATAAATGTGTTCTGACTTTTGTAATTAAAAGTTTTGATTGTGACCCACCTTCAAAGATAAAATGATTCCATGCATTCTAGAGGAGGTTGACTGTACCAGCAAAGGTAGTGTGTTGCTTCCTTTTTCAATCATCAATAATAGAATAATGAATAACGTTTAGAATGTTTATATAGTTTTGGGGATAAATGCAAATAAACCCCCACGTGATATATTTTATTGGCTGAAAAACCCCTGTGAAAGAAATATAGGCTAAAAACCCCCTGTGAAATTTTTAAATTGCATAAAACCCCCTGTGAAAAAAAATTGGCTAAAAACTCCTTGTGATATTTTCAAATTGCATGAAATCTCATGTGAAAAAAATATAAACTAAATATCCCTTGTAAAATTTTTTCATTACGAAATATAACTACATTGAAAATTAATTGTTGGATAAAGTTTAATTAATATCCTAAAATTTGATTATTAGTACTATTAATTAATTTGTAAATTTAAAAATTTTACAGGGTGTTTTTAGGCTATATTTTTTTTTTCACAGAGGGTTTCATGCAATTTAAAAATTTCACAGGGGGTTTTTAGCCAATTTTTTTTCACAGGGGGTTTTATGCAATTTAAAAATTTCACAGGGGGTTTTTAGCCTATATTTTTTTCACAGGGGTTTTTCAGCCAATAAAATATATCACGTGGGGTTATTTGCATTTATCCCTATAGTTTTGTATATATATAATGATTACAGAAAAATTGCATCAACTTCTCTTAAAGATTTGGCATCATACCCCCCCAACTTACAATTTGGCAAGAACATACGTTTTCTACTTTTTCACTAATTTTCTAGTGAAAAGATAGAAAAGTTCATCCACTTTGAATTAAAAAATGGTTAAATTATATAGTTGGTTGGAAGATGAAATACTACCACTAGAGCACTCACAATGGGGATTTTCATGGGGCTTTTCATGGGGCTTTTTAGTTGCAATGGGAATTTTGGGGAGATTTTGGTGGGCTGCTCCTGAAAAGCCCCTCTCAAGGGGCTGCTCCTAAGAGCACTCACAATGGTTAGACCTTATTTAAGGGATTTTCACATTTTCCTATATGCCAAGTCATCTCCCTCCAAAATAAGAAGCCTCATAAATTTTTACCTACAATGGTAAAGCCCTTCTTTTGGACCCACAATGCCACGTCATCTTCCACCATATATTACTTTATATATAAATAACTATGAAAATATTATCATTATATTTAGTAGATTTTTATACATTACTGTAAACTTAGTTTAATTATCATTATTTATTTAATATATTTATTTTTATTCTCAAAGAATAAATAGAATTTATTATAAATTTATTATATTAGTAAAATAAAGTATAGACAAAAATTATAATTTTTTAATAAAAACGAATTATAAAAAATAATAGTGTAATGGGGATATATATAGATAAAATTTCTTATAATTAAAAAACAAAAAATAATAATAATAAATTGGGGCGGATTGTATGTGCAAAAATTAATGGCACATTTTATAATTAAAAATAAAAACAAAAAAACAATAAAAATTAAATTTAAATTAAAAATAATGCTGACTCAGCATTTAAATGCTGAGTCAGCGTATTTTGGAGGGGCTGCTTAGGAGCAGCCCCTTGAGAGGGGCTTTTCAGGAGCAGCTCACCAAAATCCCCATTGCAACTAAAAAGCCCCATGAAAAGCCCCATGAAAATCTCCATTGTGAGTGCTCTAAGACTATGTACAATTGTCACAACATTAAACACCCTCTTTTTCAATTCCCAACACTCCACATCATCTTATCTTTCTTCCACATAATAATTAAACACACATTCAAATTTTACACTCTACAATGGTTTTGTTTAATAATATTCAACACCCTACCCCACTACTTTTATCTCATATTATTATTTATTTATCCTTTTAATTTTATGATTAGATTATAATAAAATTATCGTTTATAATTAAAAATAACGATGAAATAATTTCTTTTTCGATATTTTTTTTAATTAAAATTTATTTAAATATTTATCTAAATATTAATCTTATTTATTTATCCTTTTTATTTTATGATTAGATTATAATAATATTATCGTTTAAATATTTATCATATTATTAATTTTTGTATTAGCAAATAAACACAAGAGTTGACAATAGTAATTATTAAAACAAAACAAAGTTATAAATATTATTGAAATTCAGTACAATAAACGCACACGATATCACTAATTATTAAACACAAATAAGCACACGGTACAATAGAGTAGACTGACAATACAAGAAACTTTTAATCAAGAAACATTCCGAATTTTGCCCATATGTGTTTTACTAGATCCTCCTGCAATTCATGATGTGCATTTGCATTGTGCAATTCCGATTAGGGATGGCAACGGACCGGTTCCGGGTAGGAACCGGCGGGTCTAGAACCGGAACCGCATAATTATTTTTGGACCCGGACCCGGAACCGGAACCGGTTCCTCATTGTACACCCGGAACCGGAACCGCCGGGTCCAACCCGCGGGTACCCGTTTAGATATCTTTTTTCCTTTTCCCGTTTAGAACTCGCATTGAATTATGGTCTTTACCAGCATTGCTTTTTCCCAAAGAAAAAAATACTGCTTCCTATATATGATGTGAATGGGAACAGCATATGTACAGGTCATATATATATATATATTAACTGATTATTATTAGTATTATGAGAACAACAGTTAATATTAGGTTTATGAGTTAATATATGGAATTAATGTTGTATTTATTTTGGATTACATAATTGAGATAAAAGTAATATATGGATGTGTGCCAATTAATACTATAAGGATGGATGTTGGAATAAATGAATGAATTAATGAGATTCTTTAGAATATTATGGAAATAATTAAAGAAAAAGAAAATATTAAATACTTAGGTCAGTGTTAAAGTATTCAAACTTTCAACTTTAAAAAAACAAAGACTATATTTTATATAGTCATGATATTTACATATATTTTTTCTATTAGTTTTGGATTTTATTTATAATGAAAGTTTACAATGTCACTGTACATGATGTAATCAATAATGTTAAATTAATGATCTCGATTAAGCCATTTAATTAACCCAAAATGATCTCGATATTTAATTTCCTTTGCAATGAAATAAACCAACAAACATTTTCAATTGATTTTGGTTGGTTGAATAATCTTACGGTGCGTTTGGATGGGTGGATTTGGATTTGAGGAGTGGATTTGGAGGAAGGATTTCAAATGACACCTAAAATGGTGTCATTTGAAATCCACCGTAATTATGGAGAAAAGAGCTCAAAATAAATGACGAGGGATTTGAAATCCATCATCATCCAAACAACTTAAATGGATTTATCGAGTGATTTGAAATCCATGGATTTCAAATCACTCGATCCAAACACACCCTTAGTGTTTAGTAAATATCCACCATTAATTTTAATAAAAAGAAATAATAAAAAAAAAATTAAGGCGGTTCCGGGTTGGACCCGGATCCGGAACCGGAACCGCCCAAGAACCGTTTAGTTGGACCCGGAACCGGAACCGGAACCGTTTAGCATTGAAAGAACCGGAACCGACGGGACGGTTCCGGGGCGGTTCCGGGTAGACCCGGAACCGTTGCCATCCCTAATTCCGATCTAGCACGTACATGATTTGCAAATGCAGGTAGTACCTCGGTCGAGAATGGTTGTGGTGTACTAGACCCACTTGTCTCAGATTGATCATAATCGGCCCAATTTTGAGCATATGAATCTCGTTCATCCTTAACAATCATATTATGTAATATAATACATGATCTCTGATCATAGCCAAATCGTCTATGTCCCACAATCGAGCCGGTTCACGAATTATTTTAAATCGAGTTTGATAGTTAAAAGGATAATTAGTCGAATTTTGAGAATTGAAAGGATTATTGTTAAGATCCATTTCACTCACAAAATATTAAAAGATAAAGAACAATAGTTTAGTAAAGGATAATAATATGATTATATTGAAAATGATCGAATTTTTTTTGGTATCCAAATCAAGTGAAACTAGTCTCTATTTATAGAGGAGAAAAAATGATGAATTTCGATATATTTATTTTATATAAAAAAATTTATTTATTATCAAATAATTAATATCAAATAATTGGAGTGTGATAAAAATATCTAAAATATGGTTAGCCAATAAGATCATGCCATGTAAGCTTTTCAACACCATGTAAAATTTCTCCACCAATTTAATCCACGTCACCATTAAACACCCTCTTTCAATGGTTTCAACTATTGAAAACATTAAACACCCTATTTTCAACACCCCATTGCACATAGTCTAAGTAGCCCCTTCAAAATACGCTAACTCAGCATTTAAATGCTGAGTTAGCATTATTTTTTAATTTAAATTTAATTTTTATTATTATTTTTGTTTTTATTTTTAATTATAAAATGTGCCCTTAATTTTTGCACATGCAATCAGCCCTAATTTATTATTATTATTATTATTTTTTGTTTTTTAATTATAAGAAATTTTATATATATATACCCCCATTACACTATTATTTTTTATAATTCGTTTTTTATTAAAAAAATTATAATTTTTGTCTATATTTTATTTTACTAATATAATAATATCTATAATAAATTCTATTTATTCTTTGAGAATAAAAATAAAATTTTATTAAATAAATAATGATAATTAAACTAAGTTTACAACAATGTATAAAAATCTACTAAATATAATGATAATATTTTCATAGTTATTTATATTTAAATTAATATATGGTGGAAGATGACGTGGCATTGTGGGTCCAAAAGAAGGGCTTTACCATTGTAGGTAAAAATTTATGGGGCTTCATATTTTGGAGGGAGATGACTTGGCATATAGGAAAATGTGAAAATCACTTGGATAAGGGCTAACCATTGTGAATTTGTGAGTGCTCAAATGACATGGTAATAAAAAAGCAGTAAGAAATCTTTTTAAAGGTAGGCTCTTTTAAAATATACGGCTTAATATTTTTGAGCTTAAAATTAATTAAAAAGAAATTATTTTATTTATTTAAATTAGAGGGTTAAAATTATCTTTAATGCATGAAACCCGTTACACTCTCAGAGTGCAACATGTAACCAAACTCCGTTAATTATAGACTTGGGGTTTTGCGCTATGTTTAATGAAAGATGTGATGTTTTTGCCTGTCTTTAACAAACAGTGCGATATTTAACTTTTTTAAAACTAACTAACACATATGGATTATCTGTTAAAAACCGAGATTAAAATCCAATTATAGAATATGAATTTAGCAATCAAATGGACTTCAATCCCTAAAATTCCATTTGAATAGTATTTCTGAACACATCTAATCATATCGAGTAAATAACAAATAGTTTGATCCACTTTACATTTCTAAATGTGAAGAATAAAAGTAAAATGCATTTTATATTCATGATTTGTCAACTTACCCAATAATTATAATTGATTTATTTACTAATATTTTAACATATATATTAAATATTTGCGTCTCTTTATTAAAAATATCGTAATGTGTGAAATGAGATCCATTTTGTATATTTTTAGATGTCTTCATCATTGAGTTTTAATTTAAATTTGTCCATATTATCTTATAAAATAAAAAATCGATACAATTTTACACAAACAAATTATTTTTCTTGCAAAATACATATCACATGAATCACATCAAACCCAACCTATTACAATTTTTTTCTAAAAAACTCCAGCCACACATACTTTTATCATCACATAACCACTCTTAAAAAAATAAAGGTGGCATATGGATGCAATTCATTTTCAATTCTCGATTTTCCAAAGATTTTTTTCATCATATATATTTGTTTGGCATTTGTCAGAAAAACTCAAAAGAAGCTACAGAAACTATCTCTTGAAAAATCTTATATTTTTTTTTAAAATAAATCCAATTAGCATTTCTTTTTTTCAAAAGAAATCAGATTTTTTTTTTACTATATTAGATTATTTATACACAACTAAAATACTTTTATCCGTCAATTTTTTAACAAATGCATTTCAACAAATGACATATTTTTATAGAAATCAAGTTTATTAATTTTTTTCCATGACAACTTAATCACTTTTTTCTCAATCTATTTAGAATTTGGAGAAAATGTGTGGTTTATTATTTTGATCAGTGGTTTTTTTTATATAATTCACCATTTATTTGCATAAATTACCATTAATCAGACTTTGTTTATGCCACTAATTTTAAATTATGCAATAGATCAAATTTTTATTTCTTCATTATGTAATAATCGTACGGAAATTTGGAAACAAAAATTAGAGGAAGTGTCTAAGTTCTCATTATATGTTCTCTACTTATAGAAAAGTGTTAATAATGTTACTTACAAATTGAAAGATGATCCAATAGCCCTTCCGTTGGAGGTAGATAGTTATCTAATGTGTTTTTATTAATTATGATAATTCATCGCATAAGGACTATTTCCATGACCTTTCACAAAAAATATAATAGGTACATGTACTATTATTGCATATATTTTAGGTTTAATGTTTCTTATGTTATTACTCCTATACTATAAACGGATAGATGTGTAATTGAGATATAAATTTATTAATTTTAATAGTGCTAATAATAAGGTTGTATAAATCAATTTACAATTGGAACAAATATTTATGGGATTCATACTTTATAGTAGTGTATAAAATAGATATTTATAGTATAAATTAATAGTGTTCATTATAGACGCTACTATAATAAATAAGTTATGATGTTCATGGTCTACACTCATAAGCAATTTACATCTATTTAGCATACAAAATCGAATCACAAGCTTATGAACAACTTCTACCTCGAAATATCCTAAACTAGAGCCAAACTCCTATATTACCACCATTTCTCATAATTTTGTTATTGATACTGAGTATCATATGATATCTATTTGTTATGGTTTATATACATTACAAAAACCAAATTAGATGCATGCATTGAACTTATTTCTTGACACACTTTAAAAAGTGACAAAAACAGTGGACTTATTTCTGCACTTCACCCTACATTTTTTTATAATAAATAATTATTTTTTTCTAATTAGCAACATAAGATTTTTGAATACTCTTTTGACGTGTATTTCACATGAATTTAATAATTGAAAGACACAACTGTCAACAATTTATGTTTCCACTTATTAAGAAAATTTTACAATATAAAAAGTTATTAGAGTTAGTGTAGTGTATTGTTTTTCTTAAATGGGTTTGATTTTAAGTTATTTTATAAAAAAAACGTTTCTAATGCAAACTTTAGCAACAAAAAAAAGTTATTCAACATCGTTGTCATTATGCTTTGATGTACTTCATTTAGAATTAAAACAAAAAATCCAATGAGAGTTGGACCAATTATTTCTCTATTCTAAATATACTCTTGAATAGTTGTTTGCCATTTACTAAGTTCTCACCATTTCTCCTCAGATTTTCCAAACAAATTAAGAGGAAACAATATTAATGCATTATGCGTGGAAATCGATTAAACTTTGTACTAACTATTACCCTCATCCGGTATCCCATTCTGTGCTATTTTGAATCATCGTTTCATCTTATGATATCATCATAGCATTATAATAACTTCTATTTTTTTAAAATATAATAACAATCAAATCAAACCTTAACAGAAAATCACAACTACAAATTACTAAAAGATAGTTAAAGACATTTCATAATAAACCACAAGAGAATTGAAAACCACAATAACAAATCTCGAAACTAAAATTTGATCATTAGTAGAAATAACAACTTGAATCAAAATCAGCATATAATTGCCAACATCTAACAAAATCTGCATCCGCAGCCGCTAATCACACCACAAGATTAAAGTATTTTACAATTAAAAACCACTTCAAAACTTTGACAAAACCATAAAATCAGATTTGATTATCACTTGATAACATTTTTGTAAACTTTACAGCACAACAAACGTTTGTTTTAAATATGAGGGAAACATATATATATATAACATTTTAAATGTGTACATTGCTATTGGTTCATACATAATAAAATGATGTACTTGGTTTACCATTCATTTAGTAAGATACATTGAACAAGTTAGTTTACTAAAGTTCATGCATGCACATTAATTTGATAACGATAATAATTTTTAAATATATGGGTAATATTAATTTATTAAAGAGTTATTTTGGTCTTAATAAAAAGTTAAGAAATATAAGTTATTTCAAATTTTTCATAATTTTAGAATAATTTTAAATTAGATTATAGATATATATATAAATAAATATAGTAGAAAAAGCTCAGCCCAAATCGGTCCACTCATTAACACATTAATTACTAACATTCAGGATCATATATACTTAGCGTGCATTATATAAATAGATAAATCAATCTATACTACCCTAAAAATATGAATGTTGGAAGGTGTTTCTTCCAATTGTAAATGTACTATTTTACCCATATTGATTTACTTAATAAGTATTCTACCCCTATTAATTTAGTTAATTAGCATTCATATGTAATTCCTTGACAATAAATAATAATTAAATATTAGTATATTATTAATTAAGTAATAATATTTCATGTCCAATATTTCAACACTCATTTAAAACATTTAAATATGCTACTAACTTTTCAACTTCTCACTAATATTTATGCATTTTATAAAAACGTATTATTTATATTACTAATCCCTAATATATATATATATATACATAAAGAGAAAAAATCAATTCAAAAATCCTAAATTCATGAACAATCATGAGATTGTGATATAACCTAATTCATATATAACAAATTCAATTTAATTATTTTTGTGAGATAAAAAATAAAAACATATAAGCAAATTTAATAATTTATTATTTAAATTAAAAACATAACAATATTTAGGAAGAAAATTTACTAAAATGTGATAAAAAATAGAATTCAATTAGTTGATGCAAAGATCAATAAAAACTTATTAATGGTACAAATTATAGATTTAGAATGTAATAAGCTCTCATAACTGTTTTAATTCCTGACTATGAGGTTTTTGGAAATGAAAGGTACAATATTCGGTTTTATAGCTTTTGATTTTACATTAATTTATAGGAAGATATGAACCATGTGATGATTTCATTATCATTAATTGTGTAGGAAAATAGAGGATTCAATATGTAATAAATATTACTTATTCTCAATTATAATTGTTATTTGTAATAGTAGATAAGTAAATTTACAATTGAAAGAAACACCTACCTTATTCACATATTCAGTATAGAATATAGATATTTATATTCCTTCACAATAAATAATATTAAATATTAGTATCTTATTAATTAAGTAATAATATTTCATGTCCTATATTTCAACACTCATTAAAACGTTTAAATATGCTACTAACTTTTCAACTTCTCACTAATATTTATCCATTTTATAGAAACATATTATGTATATTATACATGTTTCACCTTTTTAGAACGTAAAATATTTTTATTTACAGTTTATTCAATCTAAATGTTAATGGATTAAAAATATCATATTAGTTGTAAGCAATAATAATCTAAGCAATACTACTAAAAAATTGAGCATGTTGGATCATAAAATATTCATCTTCATAAGAAATTATATACATGATAAACTATGCATCACAATACAAGGTTGGGTGAAATTGCGCATAAATGTATGTTGCCTTCAACAATATTGCATGAATTACATGAAGAAATAATTTTAAAACTCGAAAAATACGAGTAGGTGTATATTGTGAAAAATAACCATGTAACATGAACAATGACCATTTTATGCGTGTATTTTTATAATTTTAAAATGTAAAATAAGAATAAATAATCAAAAATATTATTACAAATTTTAGTTCAAAATATAAGAACATAAAATAAAGAATATTATAATCTTTAGTCTGGTATAGGTCTAGATATTACTTCTTTTATGTTTTTGATTATGTTTGAGTATGTAGGAGTAGGAGTAATTAAGTGGATATAATCATGAAATATGACATGTTTTCGACATTATTAAAGTTATACGCAACTTCACGACAAATATCTCATTGAAAAGAAAAAATATATATGAAGAGATAGATATGAACAATGCAATATATGTATTTAATAGCAAAGTGTCATAATGAAGAAACTCAATCAAAACGTGATTAAATATGTGCAGGGAGTTGTTGCAAGAATTTAAGAAATAAAGGAATGCTTAAATTATCATTTTATTTTTCATTACAATCTTTCTGTCCCATACAACAACTAAAATTTTTAAACAAAATATTATTATGTAAAATAACATTAGGTCTAAATAATTTGACAAAATTGCACAATATTCTTATCAAGTTAGACCATAAGTATTATATTTTGGAACAATATTATGATTTTTGTATTTGATTATAAATTGGTTGTCAAGTTAAATATCCTCTATTTTTTAAATTCTAACAAAATATAAAAGAAAGATAGGTGTATAGGCCATTGAATAAATTAAATTTAAAAAATAAAAATATTAACTGCTCAAATAAATTAGGAGTATATAGATAAAATAACCTTAGTATTAGGTTATGGATCACCAACAAATTAAATATTCTACATACACAGTAAAATTTATAATTATAATATTTATATTACTTTTTCGATTTGTTATTTTATTATTATGAAATTTATTTATATTCTTATATAATATATATAAGTCTATTGTTTTATGATACCAGATTTAATGCTAAACTACTCGCAGCATGCTTGCGTTTTGCTAGTAAATTAAAATAGAGGATCTTGAGCATAATTCACAACTTCTTGGAAATAAAACACATTTTTTTATTGCATACATAACTTTTCATGTCTTGAACTCTTGATGAGTTTCATTTTTGAGAAAAGTACACTTTTTGTTCATAACTTAGCACAAATTCAAATTTGATCCCATCCATTCATTATGTCTTTTTTACATTTAATTTCATAAATTTTAAAATGTCTCATATTAGTCGCTCCGTCCAAAACCTAACGGTCAACTCCCTAACTCCCTCACTGAACATTTTGACCAAACTTTTTTTGGGGAGTTTTGTTCATGAAAGACACGTGATATTGAGCAGTATTACTGTAATATTAAATATAATTCACGTTTGAGTATATTCATGCATAAATTCTTCAAAAAAATAATCGATCAAAGTGTTGACTAATGGAGTTGACTGCTAAATTTTGGTTAGTTGGACTAAATGTGAGACATTTTTAAAGTTATAGGACTAAATGTAACAAATCTATAACATAACAGATGTGACTAAAATTAAAGTTGGGCGTGTTTCATGTTTTATAGTTATTACGGCAATGATGGTGACCTAGAATGGTGTTGAGGATCGGGTCCTCCGGGTGCCACTCTTGTTGTGCCTGCATCCAGCATCATGGCCCTTCTTCTATAATATTTCAACTTCGATTCATCGAAACCCAAATCATTCAACACAATGAGACTACTATCAGAACGTCCTTCCCTGGTTAATAAACGTGCACCTGAAATGGTGTTAAACATGATCATACTAAGTAATAAAACTCTTAATACGAGAGAATTTTTTCCCATTAGAAGAAATGTGATGTTAAGACTAGGAAAGAACCCTGCCCTTATATATTTTAATACAGATGAAGAAGGACAAAATATAAGTGGGGATTAAAGATGATCATAAAGAGAGATTGTTTTTCCCAGGTTGATAAAACTAATGGAAATCTGTCTGTGTAGGCAGAAATTAAATCAAAAGTGTGTTTTGTCTTGTCATTAAGATATGCTAAAATCAGCATATAAGAGCAAAGGTGTTGGTGATTCATTGTTTGGCTGAACAAATGTCAGTGGCGCTGCCGGGTTTAGTTAATAATCTAGTCATAATGTGTTCTTTAGCTCGTCATTAATGATCCACAAAATACATAAGAGACAAACAACCCTTTACTCCACGATTAAATTATTGTATAATTTTTATGAATATGGCTGAAAGATAGAACGAAATTAGTCAGATATCAACTGGTATCTATTGGTAAAAACTTATTTAATCTCGGTTCATGAACATATTAAATTTTACTTGAACAAGCTATTATGTTTGGTAATTTTTGAAACTCGATTTGAGTTCGATTCGATTAACAAAAAATAATAAAAATATATACACATATATTAAACTACTTGAGTTCGACTTGATTAAGTTTGTTTGAGTTAACAATCAAATTCGAACATAAATTTGAAGCTCGATTGTAATTCAAACAAAATTAAATGACCACTCGTTCGGTTCTTACCCGTTCTTATATTTCCGTATGCGTAGCTTGATAATTGATTTAGGTAGTTCTTAAGCTAAAATCATAGGACTTTTAAAGTAAATTTGTAGCTTTCAAAATAATGATAGTCTGAGGAGAAAGGTCACGAGCTCGACCCCAGCTCGAACCGAGCCCGACTTATAATTAAGCCTAAAATTATATGGAATAAATTTTGAAATTTGATTTTTTTAAAAACATTTATTAATTGTTTAATATTTAATTATTAATATAATAATAACAAAATAATATTTTAAACTCTGAAAAAGCTCGCGAGCCACGTGAGGTTTAATAGGCTCGAGCTCGTTTGAGCCGAACCGATCCAACTCAGGAATCGATTCGATATAAGGAAATACGAGCACCCCTTTGAGATTAAATATTGCAAATCATTTATTTGGCTTAGTGGTATTTAACTTGATATGGGCCAATAATGTGTGGGATGGCGCGGTGCAGAAGGCAGCATTAAGGAAATAAATAAACATTATTCGACAAAATTGCAATTTTGGTACTTCAAGTTGGCGTGTACACGAATTTCATACCTTAAATTGAACCACTGGCAATTTTGGTACCATATGTTAAAAAATCAGCAATTTTAATACAAATTTCGCCGAAAAATCATAAATTCGCCGGAAAAAGTCGCATGCGTGTCACGTGACTCTCAATTTGGGGATTTTTCTCTCAATTTGGGGATTTTATGATTTTCTCTCCAAAAACCACCAAATTGAGTGAATTTTTAATTAAAAAAATTAAAAAGCAGAAACGTGCCACGATTTCTATCTATTAGGCAGAAGAGGAACTCCCCATTTCTTATTAACACAAAAAATCCCCAAATGAACACAAAACCCTAATCCACAAATTTTTCAAAATTCTCCCAAAATTTCACCATACCAAAGTCGAATTGAAGATAACATTGTGATTATAGAGGTACCCAGAAGTATATTGTGCTAAAATGGTGAAGTTTAGACATCCCGACTTGAACAATATGCCAACTCCAACTTACAGTGCCTGTTTTATTTGTGATTCAACTGTTTGTTCGTTTTTTCCTTGTTTTCGTTCTTTAGATTTACAAGTTGAAGGTTTAGATTTGTATTGTGGCTTGTATTAGGGTTTCATATGAATGTGGCTTGTATTATTCTCTGTTTTTCATTGTGGCTCAACTATTTGAATGTTAGCTTACAAGTTGAAGGTTTACATTTTTTGTCTGCAGATCCGAATACACAAAAAGTGACCTTAGTTCTTCACTATGGTGGTTTATTGTTTGAGTATGAAAATAATGAGTTGCAAGCCAATTATGAAGCATGACCAGTTTATAAATTGGATCACTATGAAAATGGATTTACCAATTTTTCATGGATGTTATGTTAAGGTTGGTAACAAATTTAAGAAACTGAAGGATGATGCACATCTACATCAGTTTTGTTTGGATAAATTACATAAAACAAGGGAAATAGATGTGTATTTGAAACATGAAGATGATTTTAGGTCTCATTTTGATAATGTAGGGGCAGGAAAAGAAAAATATGATGGGGTAGGAAAGGAAAAAGATGATGAGGGTGAAGAGGATGATGATTATAGGCTAGTTGATGATTTTAATGACAGTGATTATGACAACATGAAGGCCATAGAATCTGAAGATGAAAGTGATGCAGAATTGGAAGATGAAACTAATGAAGCAACTCATAAAGCAACTGATTTTCAAAATGACAAGAAATACTAATGCAGATTGGTTGAGTTATTCTGGGGATGAGGACATTAATCAGAGTGCTGATGAGTTGGATAGTCAGAAGGGGTCAGATTCAGAAAATGAAAAACCTAAATTCTCAGTCTTCAACCCCGCTCTGGTTTATGACCCCCCACTTAGTTTAGGATTGTTGTTTAAGTGCAAGGCAGATTTTAGAAAAACCATTCAATCACATGCCATTGTGACAAAAAGAAGTATCAACATCACTACAAATGACAAGAGAAGAATATATGCCAAGTGTGCTGACAAAAAATGCAAATGCTAGGTTCATGCCAATAAGGTGGTTGATGCTGCCACCTTTCAAATAAGGGCATATATTCCTGACCACACATGTGCATTGAGCTTCAATGTGAAGAATATGAAATCAACTTGGCTAGCCCAAAAATATTTGAAGAAGTTTAAGCATGACCCCAAAAGAAGTGTCAAAGGATTTAGAGATGAAACCATTGATGAGGTCCAATGCCACATATTTGAAGATCATGCCTACAGGGCAAAAAGGAAAGCAATAAAACTACTAGAAGGGAATTCAGATGAATAATTTGGTTGGTTGTGGGATTATGCTTATGAAGTCAGAAGAACTAATCCTGGTTCAACTGTTATTATTGGAACTGATCAATCTATAGGAAAAAACCTGTTTGATAGGATGTATGTGGGTTTGCATGCATTAATGGTGGGTTATCTAGAGGGTGTAGGCCTCTAATTGGGTGGATGGATGTCATTTAAAAGGGCCCCATTTGAGGATTTTGTTAACAGCAATGTCTATTGACCCTAACAATAACATCTACCCAATTTCTTATGCTGTGGTTCAAAAAGAGTCTGGTGACACTTGGGATTGATTTTTAACCATTCTCAAATATGATTTAAACCTTGAGGATGAATCAAAGTACACTTTTATGTCAGATAAGCAGAAGGGTCTTGTCAAAGCATTTAGTGAAGTGTTTCCTAACTCTCCTCATAGGTTCTGTGTTAGGCATTTATATGCTAACTTTGTGAATACTGGTTTTAGAGGGGAAGCTTTTAAGAATGCATTATGGAAAGCTACCAATGACACAACAGAAAATGAGTTTATGAACAAGATGAAAATGATGAAAGACTTGTTCAATGAAGCATTTGAATTGGTTTAGTGACAAACCACCAGAGCAGTAGTGTAGAACATACTTCAACACCACCCTAAAATGTGATATGTTGTTGAGTAATATCTGTGAATCTTTCAACAGCAACATATTGCATGCTAGGGAGTTGCCAATCATTTCAATGCTTAATTGGATCATGGAGCATTTGATGAAGAAATTGCAGGAGAATAGAGATAGATCAAAACACAAATGGATAGGTGACAGAGGGGATATATGTCCAAGAATCAAGAAAATAATCAATAAAAGAGTTGTCAGGTTGGTGTCATGTATCCCCATCAGATCTGATGATATGCATTACCTGGTCAGATGCTTGGATGATGAAGCTGATTAGTATAGTGTTGACTTGGAGAAAGGAACATGTGGATGTAGAAAATGAGATTTGACTGGAATTCCTTGCAAACATGCACGTAGAGCAATACATTGTCAAGGTTTGCAAGTTGAGTACTTTGTGGACAAATGTTACAGTGTAGATACCTATAATGCCATTTATGAGACTGTCATAATGCCTATAAATGGTAAAACTGAATGGAAAAAGATAGATTTTGCTCCCCCATTACCACCGAATGAGGGAAGAAGTGTCGGCGGACCTTGTGTAACAAGAAAAGTTGGACCTGGTGAAATTCAACAAAAGAGTAAAAAAAGAAGCAGGAGCAAGCCAAAGAAAGGAACAAATCCTAACCAGCTTAAAAGGCAGCAAACAACTTTGAAATGTAAGAGATGTGGTGGTGAGGGCCACAACAAAAAAATCCATTGTGTCCACTGTTCAACATCCAGAAAACTACTACACAAGATGTACCAATGGTGGGGACAAGCACTGGAGATATATCTTCCACTTCAGATGCACCAATGAAACAAAATGTAAAAAATTGTTTTTTTTATTTATTATTGTGAAATAACTGCCATTGATATAATAATAATTGTAATTTAGGTGAGGAAAAGAAAAGTGACAAGTTTGAAGCCTCAAGATGAAGGTCAACCAAAGAAAAAAGTTCAAAAAGTTCCATTTGTGAGTTCTACTGCTGTAAGTCTATAAAACATTGAACAAGTCCAATTTAAGTATCTAATTTGTTTCTTTTTACTAGTCCAATGTTGTTTTTATTATGGTACAGGAGAAGCCTACAAGGACAAAGTTGCACCCTGATTTCTTGGATGCACTGCTTGATAAAATAATTTCATCATTTTCTTCAATAAATTCTTCAATAATGTCTGCTGCTGCTGCTTCAAGTGTACAGAGGCCTGAACCTGAACCTTCAATGTTTGATCAATTGCAACAAGGACAAATGGGGGGCAAAAATAGGGGTGAGTACAGGGGTGAAAACAAGAGCTACAAGAGCTAGAGCACCACTTCCATTCAACAACAACACCAGAAAAGTTTATGAGAGCTCAATCATTGAACAAGGAAAGAAATATGTGAAGCTGACCTTCCAGCAGAGATGGCTAAAAACAAAGGAAAAAAGAAATGAACATGTGGTTACCTTTTTCTTGAAGTATTTAGTGGTACCTTTTTGTTGGAGTATTTATCTTTTGTGATTTTGTGGTTATGCTTTGTTAATGAACGTGGTTTGGTTTGTTGAAATGTGGTTATCTTTTGGTTTGTTAATGAACATGGTGGTGAAATGTGGTTATCTTTTGTAATGAACATGGTTTGGTTTGTTGAAGTATCTAAGTAATGAAAATGATTATCTTTTGTTTAAGTATTTATCTTTTGTATTTATATGTCATTCTATTCCTACCAATAAACAAAATTAGTGAAACATGATATTTAAAACAAGGTTATGTCATTCAAAATAAACATCAATACACAAGCACCAAATGTTCATTGTACATAAACTTGATACATAAAACATAATACCCAGAATACCTACATACTAAGCAAACCAACACACTAACAAAAACAACCAAGATACTACAAGAAAAAACTTCATTATTTTATTCTTTGTATGTAGTCTTGCATTGACATCTTCTAGGCTTGAATTTTCAAATCCTTTGCTTGCTATTATTGCTTCCATGTTTCTCTTTTCATCCAATAAAGTACATATTTGTTGTCTCAATAGCTCATTTTCATCCACCAATCTAACCTTTTTTCTGGCGTAATATTGGTATAACTATCGTGGACCTCGAGCACATTGGAGGATCTAGCCATTGAAAAAATTGCACCCACCATTCTGATTAAGCAAAACAAGAAGAAATGGTAAGCAATATAGTCAATGCACATGTAGTTACTGTACCCACCATACTGTAGATCTTGTAGTTAGCAACTTGTTTCGTATGATAAGCAAAAGAAGCAAAATTTAAGCAAAATTAGGCAAAATACTTGGCACCCACCATACTGTAGTTAGCATTCACTACTGTAATTGAAGACAAGCAAAAGGCAAACTAAAATCTCAAGATAATGTAATTGATAATTCCACACCCCAAAAATAGCATTCACAAACATTCAATTTCAAAATTACCTTCCAATTTTCGCATCCATAGAATCTTCGACCTGGATTGACAACGGTCCAATTAATGCGCAAGGATGCAATTTTCCCGCATTAACATCGCTGCAATTCATGGGAAGATGAGGTGGAAGAGGAATTTGACGTTTTAAGATAAACTTCAACTTGGGGTGCGGGAAATGAGGGAGGAAATCGAGTTGAAATCGGGAGAATTTTAGATAATTTGTGGATTAGGGTTTTGTGTTTATTTGGGGATTTTTTTGGGTTAATAAGAAATGGCACGTTTGTTTTGTCTTTTTTATTATTTTTTAATTAAAAAATACACCCAATTTGGTGATTTTTGGAGGAAAAATCAGAAAATCCCCAAATTGAGAGAAAAATTCCCAAATTGAGAGTCACGTGACACGCACATGACTTTTTTCGGCGAATTTATGATTTTCCGGCAAAATTTTTATTGAAATTGCGAATTTTTTTAACATAGGGTACCCAAATTGCCAGTGGTCCAATTTAAGGTATGAAATTTATGTACACGCCAACTTGAAGTACCAAAGTTGCAATTTTGCCAATATTATACTTTAAATTTACTTTCTTTCCATATTATAAGTTTCATGGGACGCCAATTAAAGGGTTTAATATTTGCTAGATAACAATGATGTATAGTACTCCAGTTCATCACTACATAACATATATGAAATATCAATTTCGAGTTATAGTTTTCTACTTAAAGAACGTAAAATAAGGAAAAGAAAAACATACAAATGTAAATTTATTCATTAATAACAAGTTACTGTCGTGATCACTTCACAATGATCACCATTGCATGCATTAACTAATCCAAACACACACGATAAGACAAATTTTTTTTAAAAAAAAAGATAAACTCTTTCGGATACATCCTATGTCCCTCAATAAATCTCTTATGGTCAGTTAATGATGTTTAGGATCAGGTCCCCCGGGGCTAACTCGATTGAACTCATACCATTTCTCTGCAATATCTTTTCTCCTTAAGCTCTCCTCAATAATTTTTTGTGCATTCGGAATTAATTTGGGTCGCTTTGAACGCAGTACTGAAGGAAGATAACGTGACTCACAAACAACAACGGACGAGAACACAATCAAGAACAAGCAAAACCACAAGTTTAAGCTTGCCATCAAACAAGCTAAATGGTTTAATTAGAAGTATAGAATTTAGGATGTGAAGGTAGAAATGTTGAGTTAAGAGGGCGGATTTATATAGAGCTTCAATGGTCATTATGTTATAATAGGAGAATGATTCCACATTTCCACTTAAGTTATTAAAGTGAACGCACGTTTGTTGATGCCATGCAATCAAATGTTAAGCAAAACGACACTTGTTCATGGAGACATTTTTAGAATAATCTATAATTTTCTATTTGACCCAAAAAAATGAAATATTCAATTGTCGACGTGTATTGGATTCAAAGGCAATTGCACTTTTCCAAACGCTATTTAATAGTAATGCTATCATTTCCTTTTTGCAACATTTTTCCTCGGATTTCTATAGTGGAATTGGTGTAATAGAATTAGTTCATTGTTCAATGAAGAAACTTTTTGTATTTATTTATGGTAAAAAAATTAATAGACACATTTTTTCACTTGAGAGGCAACCCCAACTACCAATAGATAACAACATTCAGAATCATCTATTATATGAATGAATGCACTTTTCCGGTGGTTTCCCTTGGCTGAATTTGGAAGGAACGGATTTGTGTGAAATTCTAGTTCAGAACGTGCCCAATCAATCACATTACAAGTATAATACATTTGCTTTGTGATTGATCATTTTGATTAGAGACAATTGTAATTAATATTCTGGGTGAGGCCAAACTAGACCGCTATCTCAAAAATTAACTGAATTAGGAAATAAAAATTGAATGCATCAAATATTTCACACTAGGCCACATCCTATGTCCCTCAATAAATACCCTATATATTTTATCGAGTTTTACAATCCCCAATAAATAAAATTTAATACCAAATAATAAAGAATTGATTAGTGTGCCGAGTGACGTTGGTCTTACAGCTGCTGATGAAGAAATTAGATGTTCCCCCATGAGGTTCTGAAGAGTCAGGACTTCACTTTGTTTGTGTAAAGAAATATTTACATGTAAAGGGCAGACTCTAAGCTGCTAAAATTAGCTTTTATATGTTTAAAGGATAAATAGCATCCACCTCCCTTGAACTATGAGTTATTAGTATTTAGATCCCTAATGTTTGATTTTTTTGGCAATAACTTCCCTTCTATCCAATTTTTTGTCAATTTTATCTTTTTATGACTAAAATACCCTTCATTTATTATTTTCTAGTGGAAAATAATAATTGAAATTCTTTCACTTAAATTACAAAAAATATTATCATCCAAATTAATCAAAATGCCATTGTTCATTATTAAAAGATCATGATATATTCATACATACACTTCACATAGATGCTCTCACTTTGAGAATATTAGCCTAATTCTCCATTCTCCTTCAATTTACATAATTAAACAATATCAATTAATTTTTGTGCCTTATATCTTATATAAAGTTGATGTAATTAATATTATTGTTTTAGACTTTATACTAGTATTGAGTATCTCAAAATCTCTCCAAGTTTCTGAGATAGAGAAATACATGTAGGTGATGTTGTGATGGAGCGAATAACATATTGACGAACTTGTTTAAGTGTTCATCCAATTTTATAATTAATTTTGTTTACTCTTCATTTAATAGTTAATTGAATTAAAATTTAATAAGTTCAGTCAAATTTAACGTAGATCAAGATCATGAACTTGATATTTTATATTTACACATTATTTTTTAACTTATTGAGTTAAACTTGGTTCAAATTGTGGAGTAAAATATGTATTAAATTATAACTTAATTTTTGTATTATACGAATTGAATTTATATGATTATCTATCAATCTTCAAACAAAGTTTAAATACCTTATTCTACTTTAGATCCTGTTGATCAATAGTAGAATGTTTAGGATAAACATAAAGTTTCTATACTTTTAATTATTACTTTTTTATGGTAAACAAAAAAAAGTGAGATCATAAAAGATGATTAGAAAATTTAATTGATCAATTCTTAACTTAATACGTGAAGAGTAATTTAACTCAAAAAAATTTTAAGCCTGATTTTTTGATTTTATGAAATGAAAAGTTTTTACATTGAGAATATAGGCTAATATTAAGTGCATGCATGAATATATTAAATAATTTTTAACGATGTATAATGGTATTCTGGTGATAAATTTCTTCTAATTTTGATGAGAGAATTTTAAATATTATTTTTTACTATAAAATAATTAGTAAAGGGCATTTTAATCATAATAAGAGAAAAGTTGATAGAAAATTAAATGGAAAGGAGGTTAATGCCAAAAAATCAAACATGAGGGGGTGGATGCCAATAGCCCATAGTTCGAAAAGAAGGTGAATGCTATTTTCTTTATGTTTAAACTATAGATAAAGGTGAACACCCTCCAACTAGCAATTGGAACAGTACACTTGAGAAAAACACATCTAATTACATTCTCATCCTTTTCTTCTTAGTTATAACTGATAATAATATTCAACCCATATCCAACACCTCAAGAATATTGTTTAAATCGCATATTAGCCACAGACTCCAATGTTTTGAAACCCGGACCGTTCATCGAACCGAAAAATTGACTGGGTCAAGGGTCACTGGTTCAACCGTCGGGCGAACCGTTATCAAACCAGTGATGTCATAATTATGTAATAAATATAATTTATTATTCAAAATAATTTAACATAATAATAAATATTAATGACAAATATATTATATAGTTTAAAAAATTATATAATATAAAAGCAAATATGAATGAAGCCTGTTTGTGTAACTTAATTCTCAATTTTATCAATTAAAAAATTATAAAAAATAAAAAAGGAATACAAAAGTAAAAATGTAAAAGCCTAAAAGGAAAAGAAAACCTAATTTTACACAATTCTTCATAAACAGCCGCCGCCTCCTTCTTCTTCCTCTGCTTGTGCCCCCTTCTTCTTCCTCATTTCATCTGCTAGTGCCTTCTTCTCCTTCTTTCTCATTTCTTCTCTTTTTTCTCTTTCTAATTTCATTCAAATATTTTTCATATTCATCTCTTCATTTTTTTCGTGTATAGCAAATCAGATTCTTCAAGTATATGTACAACAATTTGAACTTTAAGAATAGTGAAGAAGATACATAAATGGCTTTACTCTTCAATCTCCATATTTTTTACTTTACCTAAAATTACAACTTGACCGGTTCCGACGACCCGCCACCGGTTCGAACGATCCGACGGTTCAACCGCCGGATCGAACGATTTTCGATGAAAAGCACCGGTTTTCAACCTCCGACGGTTTTACAGCTTAGCCCGGACCGTTTTACCGACCGGTTCCCGGTTCCGGCGGTCCGATCGGACGGTCCGGGCTGGGTTTCAAAACCTTGACAGACTCAAAATGATATAAGTCCACACAGGTTGGGTTTCATGGGTTCAAAATGACCTCAAATCATATACTGTGTACAAAATCCTAAAACTCCCACCACGTCTTCAATATAACTCATGCATCATATCCAATATGAAAACCTTAACTGAAGTTATATAAATTATGGCCAGAATGTGCCTCAGCTAATTGAATAAGTAAGCATAATGGCTTCTATAAAGTTTCAGTAGTTACTGTATTAGTATTGGAAGCCAGCTGAAGAGATCATACATTTCCAAGATAAAAACACTAATAATATATTATTAAAACTAATCTCTCACGACATTTGATGCGTACGAAGAATAAGTGCCTTATATTGGCCATTAGATTCTTGAGAACAAGTGCTTAATATGCACTATGTTTACACCATTAAAAAAAATCTCAAATAATTTCATCAATTCAACCGTCACTTGCAATTTTATTCAAGTCAAATGAAGTTCTCACTTCTGTATTCACGAAAACAATACATGGAAAATTTACAATAGACACTTTATAATCAAAAGGCTTAGAGTAGGTCTTCAAAATATCTTAGGATTAAGTTCAAAGTGCATATTCTAAAGTAATCTTATTCTTGTACGGACAATATTCTTGAGGTTCACATAACACCTAAAAAGTGAAGAAGAAATTATCCAAAAACCCAAAAAGAAAGAAAAAAAAAAAAAAAAAGGAAAAAGAAAAAGAAAAAGGAAACCATTCGATTTAATTATTTACTATTTGAAGTGGATTAAGGGGTTGGGTGGGTAACTCGAAATAGTCCATAATCAATAAAATTTGAGCTCTAGAGGACGGAAAATTTAAAAAAATAATAGAGTTTTGATATATTTTTCGAAAAATAGTATAGGGCTTGGGATTCTTCAAGAACTAACACAATGTGCCTTTCCTAGAGGCACATTGAGCTAATTCTTGAATACTTCCAAAATCTATACTATTCTTTTAAAGAAATCCAAAAACTATATTATTTCTTTAAATTTTCCCTAGAGGACAAGGTTTTGAGCAATCTAAAAGAAAGTACTAGCTTAAACGGGTGTTTTACGAAGCTTATATGGTCATTAAAACATATTGTAATATGTCTAAAAGCTTATAAGATATAAAGATATCAATAATAGTTTTAACAAATATTGATGGAATATTTCAGAAATGTGGTTAGGCTTATAGCTAGCCCCTTTGATTTAATCATTTAAATTACAAACCCAACATAGGTTTAATCATAAAAATTATAATATTGGATACAAGTTAGTGTGTTTAACAGTAGTAGTAACTAGTGAAACTGTCATGAAATAGATGTTTATGATTTAATATTAGAAGTTTTGTTGTTTTAATTTCTTAATAATTAGAATCCCCATTTGATTAATAGTTCTGATTGGTTTAAGACTTTAGTTATGTACAGGGTTAGTTAGGATTCTTTACTTATATAGGTGTTAAGATATATGTTTGCATTATTTCAACTATGAATCAATAAAAGAATCGATCTTAGGCTTGAGACAAACTTAGGTTTGTTAGGCAAGAATTTATTCTTGTAGAACTTTCGAGTTTCAAGAAATCGAAAGTCTTTTATTTATTTTCAGTTTAATTGTTTCCATCAGAAACATGCATATTGACAACAAAATAATTGTCACTAGTCATAATGCACAGTTTTAATTGCCACAAATTAGAAACAATAACAAATATAACACACTTGCTGTCAAATATAAAAGCTTTTGGAAATCAATATTATGAGAAATAAAAGTTCATAACTTATAACTTAATATACGTGGTGATCATTATTATTTGTTATTGAAACAATTATTTTCTGGGTAGTGTATGTAAATTCCTTCATTAGGAAAACAAAAGGCAACCACCAAAGAAAATGACTAATTTTATACAATAAAACATAATAATTCTTCATTGTCCATTTTTTTGTCAACTTCAATGAAAATGACCATCTCTAAGTCTGTGCACGTCCAGATGAATCTTAATGGAAATAATATAGACAATGATGTAGCTGGTCATAGAACACACAAAATTAAGTTTAAATGCTTATAAAAAGGGTTGACTTTCGAGATTCTGGATAAAGCATTTTTAAATGCTTGGAGTGGAAAAAAGAGCACCAAACCAAATATTAAGTTAAAAAAAATCTTATATCAAAATGAATTATGGGGCACTGAAAAAGCTATCCTGCTTATCTAAAAGTGTCTTGTTGGTATCAATTAAAGACAAACCGAAAGGACACTAGCTATTTATCATAATATAAATAAACGATTTGTATTAGAGGATAGAAAACAAGATAAGATTATGATTCTCAAGTCGAAAAATTAAACACAAAATTAATTAATTACCTGAACTTTGTGGATGTGTGGACATCAAAAGTAGCAGCCGGGAAGGAGAGGTAATCTATCCATTCGTATCTCATTTAGCCGGCCCGTTAAAGATCCCAAAATTGCTGTCGCATCAGATTCTTCACCTTGTTCATAAACAACTCTTTCTGTCTATATGAATAAGATAGATCCTTTTGAAGCAACAATACATTTGATGGGTTCTGGTAAAATGAGGTTGCATTTATCCTTCATGGATGTAATTTTTTTAACATAATTACGGTTAAGTACTGCACGGTTTTCAGTCCAAGAGTTATCAAAATCATTACGGTACTGTATGGTTACAACAATCAAATTCATGAACAGGCTAAATTAAGCAGTCCTTTCTTATGTTTCATCTGATCAAACACCTAATCCAAATGTGTATTTCTGTTGCCAATCACTTCAACTTAAGGAAACAGAAACAGCTAACTTGCTATGGTTGTCTTAACATTTTTAACCACCCAACCAAATATCAGTTCCTCTATCTGGAAACAATATTTTGGATTATTTCTTCATTCTTTCTATTCTAGATTCAAACAAAATAACAAATAAAATAGATTCATAGGTTTGATACCTTGTCTAGAACTCATGTTTGAAAGAAATATTTGATCGCATAGCATAGAGTCGAAAAATGAAGTGGGGGTAATTAAAAATTCACAGGTGAAAAATGGCAAAAAAGAAAGCATTCACTCTCCTCTTTTGTATCAACGGCATTATCCTTCTCCTATTCACCCAGCTACACTAAATTATATGAAAGAAGACCTGAACTGGTGTACAGTATCCAGTACACAGCATTGCGTAAACAATCTAAAGCAGTACATGTACCCCTTGCAAATTCACGAGGAAAAGAAATTTGAATTACCTCCAACGCATCAATTTTATCTGACTCATTCGCCTTTCATCAAATTCAAAACAAGCAGCATAGTCGGACATTAAAACTTGTATAGCCTTGTTTAACTGCTTGTCTGCAAAAAGAAAAATATTTTCAAACAAACTATGGAAATGGGGAAAGAAGATATATGTGATGAAACTAGATAAGGCAACAAACTAATCATCTCTAATTTTTGTCAATAATTTATTTATCTTTAGGTTATTAAGGATGGTACTGATAATAACAAAAGGCTGGATAATCTATCCCTAGCAGTTACCCTAGTGATATTAGTAGGAACGCCACGTGATCTTGAAGCCTGGATTCTTTTGAGCTTCGACTGCAATGCTAATGACATATCTGCTTCGGTGATGTTGTCCGTAAATTCAATTGCATCTCTATCTTCAAATGTCTCATCCCTTGTCTCTGATATCTACAATACCAGCTCCACTTATTAGTTCCCAGAGCAACAAGTAACAACAGTTGATTGGAAAAATGCATCTGAAACATTAGTTTCCTAAATAGTGTTTACAAGATCTTTCAGATAACCACATTACTTTCCTTCATAATTTTTTATGAGATCTAGGCTTGTACATATAATGCTCTAGGGTATCTTAGGATTGTCAGTATATAATGTCACACTGCCTACGGCTTCTAACATCCTTTCGCTTATGTATATTTTGTTTTACTTATTCTTTTGGGAGACGACTGGACTATGGTGTTTGCTTTCATATACATTATGTTCTTCGGAAGCACATTTAGTAGACATAGTTATATACAGCATCAAGGTATTTCGACATCATAAGAAGCTAATTTACATTGACAGCATGCACAAAAACCATAAGCTGATGTAAAATACTAACATTCACAATATCCATATCGATATCTTTGAAGGAATTAAAGAAATTCTGATAGTATCCCTGTTTAGTATTGGAATTATGGTTAAAGAACTTCAGTCGTCAGAATAAAAATGGTGGAAACTAATTTACAAATTAAAACTGCAAACAGAGACAAGACAATTTAAGTTTACAGGTCAACTTAATGTTTCAGAGAAATTCAAGTTTAGGATATTCAAGTCACAGAAAAATGGCAAACAAAAAGTTTAGGCTATACATGAGAAGATGTTCAGTCGTAACTCTGTTTTAGCATCTCGGTCATGTGCTTTCCAGCACTGATTCTGAGCACCTCTCCGACTTGCCTCTTCATATCCTAAAGTCACACTCTGGGGAACAGCTACAATAAGCATGGTCATCCATTAAGAGACAACAAAATGTTATAACTGAAAAAGTAGTAGTTAATGACTTCGAGGGATATATAAACCCCGGAGCAGACTGCAATCATGGAAGCATAGAGATAGTTATGACTTTAGCTAGGACAAATAGTCAATCAAAACCTCTGTCATGATAAGTATAACCATTAAATTGCTCCAAGGACTTCACCAGTATCTATTAGGAGTTGCGATTCATAAAGGCTGGTTGTAGATTAAGGAAAGTATATATTTAGGAGACATTTAAAGGAATAGATATATTCCCTTCATCAGTTATACCATACTCTTTGTGTATATAATAGTGTACATTGGTTAATGAAATCATTGAAAATTCCTCCTATTTTTTGTACATGGAATCGAGCCATGTTTCCGGAATAAAAAAAGTAGGGTTCCTGATTTTTGGTTAGGGTTTCATACTTTTGGTAGCAAGTCTGCACTATTCTGGGTCGGGTCGGGTCAATGTTTCTGAGTGACCGTTGGTTCTCACCTCCATCCAAGGGAGCCACCTCATTTCCAAGAAATATGGACGCCATTCTGAGGGTCACGCGTCGTCTCTAGTTTTGCAGAAAAGAGCAACAGAAAGACAAAAAGGAAAAAACCAAAAGAATAACAATAGAAAGAAAGTCTATCATTCCAGTTCGGGACAATTCATGTAATTGTGTTTTAAGTAAGTCGGGCAAAAGTACTAGGTCTGTTTCATCAAATAAGTGAAGAAAGAAGAAAACTTAAAGTATCTGAGTAGCAGCTGTGATGTTCAGAAAGACAAGATAAGATGTCAGTTTTATCTTAGCAGCTTAGACACGAAGGATCACCATTCACAACTCAGAACTCCTTAGAAATAATCCAAGAAATATACAACACAGAGAGAAACACAAAAAATTATGTAATGGGTAGTTCCCCTTGCGTGGGAGGTATAAACTGATTACTTCTAGGTGTATCTTTCAAAATCCTAAGAGCCACTAAAAACAGACTACATATATTGTTTGGATAGGCGTATGAGATAATGACCTGATAATTGTAGTTTTTCCGACCCCTGGAGGGCTCACAAGTAACAAGGAAGCCCCACCTTAACTAAATCTCTAAATAAGTTAGCACTTCCTGACACTGAACGACCAACGTGGCAAGTTAAACATTTTGTTGCACCCTTCCAATTTCTAATGGCGCTAATACGGAGCAAGGTTCTGCTGATTCCAGCTCGATTTCAACTGCAAAATACACAACCTGTAACATGTAGCATCAATCTGCAAGCCATAATACTTCACTTGCACAGTTTGAAGCTTCATTGGAAACATTAGGAGTGTATTTAATCTAAAGTTTGGAGTTACGAATTGATTCCAAGTCTCTAATAAAACCCATCGCTTTTGTTTGAATAATTTCAGTTGTGGATTTCACTCTCTGGTTAAAGAGGTACTTCTCAGATTATCATGATGAATCTGAAATCCTCAAAGATTTTAGTCCTTTGAAATCCTCACGATTGCTAGGGAATTTTATGTGTTATAAACCAATCAAAAACTAACTTATACATTTCCAATTATTTCAATTCATCAAAGGCTGATATTGTTTCCAAATGTTTCATAACATATGAAGAAACGGAAACAGTGGAAATCGTCAAAATCTTCTCATTATGAGAATTTTAAATCCTTCTCTTCTAGTCATTGCAGTACTATAAAACACCACAAGAACATAAGCTTGTAAGTTGTAACAACAATATTAGTACAGTTCTTGCCATCAAACTAAAATAGAATAACCATACTCATCTTGTGTCTTGCTGGATATCCTCTGTGGGTGATCCGACACACGAAATCCCCATAAGGGACCAGGCCAAAGGCTTTTTCCCCGGGTACATCACAACTTCAATCAAATCTTGGTGTTCCGGAACAGGTACCAGCAGCCGCCCCAACTCCACATTAAAATCTTCAGCGTTGCTCGTTAAATTGCGAGACAAAAATTGCGGCTGTGACGAGCGTACAAGAGGCGAAATCCGGAAATTCCGGAGTGGGAAACAGGACACGGGAAGGTTCCCATCGGTGAGGGTTGGAAATTCGGTTCGGGTATGGACATGGATGAGGTTTGAGGTGGAACAGAGGATGAAAGGAGATCATTGGCGTTTTGGCGGTAAAATCAACCTAGGTTTTGGTTATTTGGAATTCAGGGGTTTTGATACGAAGGGCCAACGGCCACTCATACCTAAAAAAAAATATTTTGGAGAAAAAAACTATAAAAATGTATTTATTTTGTATTTCCTAAAAAAATTCTTCCAAAAAAATCTCTCAAAATTACAAATAATTTAATTTTTTTTCAACAAATTAATTTTACTATTCATGATTTGACAGTTAATACAATCAATTAAAATGATTTTATCAATTATTTTTCAAAATAAAAAATTAATTTAATTACATATTCTAATACAAAATAATGCAATGTTTAAAATAAAATTATTGGAACTATTTTCAGACGTCTAAATCAACGAGTTTGACTAACCATATTTAATAAAAATTATATTTAAATATAAACTCAAACAAATTTCTCACAATAAAAAACATATCACATCAACCACAATCATTACTTATTTTTCTCTTAAAAATCTCATCTTCCAAATCATATTTCTCATTTTTGCCATAGAAAAAAATTCTCGAAAATGGATATGACATCCAATTGGCCCGAAATTTTCCTTCTTTTTGTTTTTCTAAGTAGTTTTTTTTTTTAATTTTAATATAGGAGGAAAAGAAAGCATATTCGGAATTTCGAATACTGTTGGAACATTTAAGTGGAAAAGAAGAATATTGTTACAATGGCCAGTTTTGGGATAGAATTTTAAATATTAAATTGTTATTTTATTTATAAATCTATCTATTAACTATTGATATATATTTGAGGGCTATCTTTGACTTTCTTTGACCATTTTAAATACACTAAAACACAAATTCTAATTTGTACTATTTTTGAATTAATTTAAGATATAAAACTAATTATTAACTTCATTTCTCAATTTACTATCCACTATCTAGTCCAACCTTAACTTCCTTCCTCCACTTAACTGTCCTATCCCCACTTAACTGTCCTATCTAATCCAAAAATTAACTTCTTCCATTACTATTATCCAATCTTCACATTTTCATTTTTTCACAAGCCCACTTCCAATTCAATCTGTTGGCGTTAAACATATATATACATATATTATTTTCTGTCTCACAATTTGTTCTTTTCACAAGCTTTGTCTCCCTAATGATTACTGGGTTTAAGAACTATTCAAAAGGTGACACATTTTATGATGCTATTTTTTTTCTTTTTATGTATTCTTCATTTTTTTACATCACTATGTGAAAACAAAATGATAATATAATTTCACTTCTTTAATGTGTTTTTTTATTTTGGATTGGTGGATTCAAATTTTTATACAAAAATCCCATCTTTAGGATTACCCAAAATTTTAATTTGTGATAATCTAATTCCACTCCTTTGTTCCTGATCTTAGAGGTATTCAAACATGATATTTGCCAGTATGTGGTGAGATAAGAGGGCTGGTGGAAGATATTTGGAGAATGATATTTTATATGAACAACCTAGCCTCAAAATTTATTTTGCTCTTTCACTTTGATTAATTTAATTTTGTTTTTCATGCCCAATATTTGATTATAATATTGTATTTCATTATTTTGACATTTACAATCCACATCTAAATTTTGTAAAAAAAAGAATACAACCTTTTGTAATATATTTGTTACTAGTGTGTGCCCCGTGCTACGCACGATATATCATTCGGTATGGTATTTTATTAGTTGTTAGTGTAACAATTTTTCAATATAACTGTGTTGAATATCATCAAATAATGTCACAAAAATATAATAAATGAACAAACACCGGAATACATGAGTGAAATACATCACATAGCATAGGGTTTAGATAAAATGCTATATAATTTACAAATATATAAATAGTTTATTAATAATTTGTTCTATAATATATCATAGCATTAAGATAAGAACTTAAAACAAAATAACAACAATTTTCATTGTCAATAATATAGTTCATTTCTAAATGATATGAGTAGTAAAATAGTCAAAAATGTTTGTCAGTTTTACGTCCATTATACGCTTTGACCTATCATATTCATGTAGAAAGTGTATTTATCTATCAAATAGCATAACAGTATGCTAAAGGTATATTATAATTATCACAACATAAACTTTTAGATTACTAAATTAAATGTAAAGAGTTTATTATAAAATACAATATATATATATCACTATGATATGATGTGGGGAACACTAAATTGTCCTTCTCTTGCTCGGGGCTTCATCTAAACCAAAAATAAAATTAAAGCATAACAAAATAAAAATAATTAGCATATACCAAAAACAACCACATGCCTAACAAACTAAGTGTATTTGTTCCTCAGTAATAAATTTTATCACCAATGTACACCATCTACACGTGTCAAATATCTACAAATCTGAATAAAAGATGGAATATGATTTGGAATAAAAAAATCGTATCCTATTAAAATCTAACATAAACATATGAAAAGTTTGAATTAACGAAAATTTTCATTAATTATTACATCTAATGTGAATAGTTTGTTATAGTATTTCATTTAGTAGTTTCAAGTATTAGAAAATATTTAAGATCATTATTGTTAGTTATTGTCTTTTTTACTCCTGATGAAAATCCAAAACTAATTATAAACTTAAACTAATGAATTCATTTGGTGAAGTTACATTTTTTTGCCACTACAGCTGAAAATCTATTTTTCATTAAAACGGAAGGAAAAAGATAATTTTTTAAAAAGTATATTAAAGAAATAAGACATTTAACTATTGAACGATTCAGGTTGGTATTAATATTACTCATAGTATCAAAATTATCAAAGTTGTAATAAGTATTTAAACATTGAATATCGAATTTGTTCAAACAAATGCAACTACAATCTTGAATAATCAAAACGTTTGAAATTTAATGACGTAGTGAATTATATTTTGATTATATATCTAAACTTACATGAAACTATGATCAAAATGCTTAGATTTTGTTTATTTTGTGTTTTCAGAGGCTTGTTTCTATTTTCATTGGCATTTAAAAATGAAAAGATACAGTTATACTTTATAAACTAAAAGTACATTTTTCAGTTTGTAATTTTATTGCCATTTGAAAATGAAAATACATTTGTCTTTCTACATTTACTGTCTCTAATAAACAACAATCACTTTACCCTATCACGTTCATATTTTTCTTTCTCGCATCTTATAAATTGCATAGTTTGGTAATAATTGTGTAGTGAAAAAAAATCCCTAATCTAAACTCAGCATCCATAGACTCATGCAAATGTTAAAACCCAATTTGAATATTTAGTAATTTTTAGGGGTTAGTTATTACTTATTAGTATATATTTATTACGACTTATGAAATACGCATTAAAAATTATAAATATTATTCGAAAAAAAAAGATTGTAAGAATAAAAATAAAAATAGTTTAGTGAAAAGTAACCGAAACTGTGCTATAATAGAGTAGAAGATACTATAAAATTAAAGTGATGACAATAACATGTGATACAATCAATTGAAAAATATGTAATCAGAAAGAAAAAAAAGTTATTGTGCACAAAAAATTTGACTGAAGGAAAGCATTTCGAAAGGATATAATTTTTTCACAATAAAATAATGATAAACATTATTTCTTTAGGAAATTAAGGATTACAAAAATCTACTATAATTTAATTAAAGATAGTTTGTGATGTTATATATGTTATTTCTTGAGATATCAATTAATAAATAATTAAATACATAACATTAGATTTTCATGTATGTAGAACGTTCATAGAAAATTTTCAAGAAGGTGAATAGTGAATCATTAAAGTGTGAGGCAGATCATCAATGGGGATGACAATGAATGATGGATTGGGGGGTGGGTGGGTGGGTAAATATCTTGGTAATATCTTGGTCGAACGTACCCCATCTGTTTTTTCTTTTTCCATTTTTAATAAATTTGGGAACATCTATGAAAAGTCTAATTAGTAACGTTATAGTAAACAAAAGAAAACAAAATAAATTATGCCAATTAAAATTTGAGAGCATATTATGATATGTAAATAATATCAATTTTACTGACAGACAACGTCTTTATCTTCCAGACTCATAAAGCTACAAACTTCAACCCAAAACATTGACTTTAACAATTTTAGTCATCCAAACTATAATAACCAAAAATTTGGACAAATAATGATTAAACTCGCACAAGTTAGATGTGATAAGAGGAGATATTTTAACCATCCATATCGACGATGGGGCTGTCCACCTTGATCTTTTCGATCGCCATGAGGAGATGGTAAGAAATCTAGAAAAATCAAAGGAAAAAGTATTTAAAACTGGAAAAATCAAAAAACAAAAGCCTTAATAAAATCAAAGCAACCTCAAATTTACCAAAAGTTTGATATAAACTCACCGGAATATTTTCCTTCATTCGCCGTTTCTTTGTAACAAATTTAGAAAATTCATGGTTGTGTTAGGAGGCGTGTCCCAGATTCGGATTTGATTTGATCATAATGCTCAGCTAATGATCGATGGGTTCGATAAAAATCTTCAACCATGCTGATTAGCTCAGGTCTCTTCTTGTAATACATTTCTGCACGTTGCGCAAAGAAATCTGCATCTTCTTCTATTAGCTTCAGCATTGTCTTTGTTTTTTCATCCAACTATATCAAGAATTACATGAAGCAAGTATTTAAAATCAATTTGATGAATATCTATGAAAATCGAACTAAATAAACCTGTAATTCCACTCAAAAGGTGCTAATTCTTTTCCTTTGTTCCTACTTATAAGTTATCAGTACACCATTTTGCACAAAGTACAGAGCGCAAGCAAAATCATTCTGTTTCAAAATTCTACAATCAGATTGATTTCCAACGGCAAATTACTTTTTTTCTTCTTCTTTTTCTACTTTACAAAATAAGTTTTAACAAACAAATATACAGATATTAATGAAGGGAGGATTACCTTCAACTGTTGATTGAAGTTGAATTAATCTTGTTGTGACTGTCAAACCACCACCAGTGTGATGATTCCTTCTTTGCCTCCACCACCATTTTTTTTCTTCTTACCTTGTTATGAATAATATTATCCCTCACCCACACTCCTCAAGATATTCTGCTCAATCGCCAACGTGTCGCCGCCACCGCCGCCGGTCATCAGAAGAAATATCAAAAACGTCGACGATGGGACTGGCCACCTTGATCTTTTCGATCGCCATGAGGAGATACGCATAAATTTTGGGAAAGTTATTGGAGGTAATTGAGATTGGGATAATAAAGAAAAAATAATTCTATGTAAAATTTGAAATTTGAAAAGGAAGTTAACTAATAAATTAGTGGGAGTAGTTAAATATGGAAGAACGTGGGGGTTGTTCAAGAGAGTGGGGTTGGTAGTTAATCAAATATTTAATATTAAAAAAATATCAAAAATCTAGAAAATTAGCATTAAGGAAAAAAAAACTGTAACCTTGCTATAATAATATAGTAGATTGAACCCCATCACATATGTGTTGTATATAATATATGATTTACTTACTATATAGTGTTTATAAATATATAATGTAATTTTTGTTAGTTTCATGTGTCTATGAATATTGTTGATGCCCAATATCAGCAATATATTTCATTATTATTCCATTTACAATAAACATCTTGAATTGATGAAAAAAGAATACGACCACATAAAGGTTTTAAAAAACCTTAGAAAATTTTTTGTAATCAATTTTTTATTGAACTCGGGCCATGCATAGCATGAATATATATTAGAGGATAGTAGTTGACTTTTATTGACTCATTAAAAAACTCAAAAACTTCAATTCTAGTATTTGATAATTTTGAATTAATTTAGTATTAAAAAATAGACTAATTTCAAATTGAAACTTCCATTACAGTTATTTTTCAAATTTATTATTACCACGTAACTTCCCACTATTAATGACTTTGGATTAGATGATTTGAAACAGTTATTTTTCAAATTTAAAAATGAAAAGTTACCACTAGAATTATATTTAGAATTCATCTTCAAAAAAATTAGTTGTTCTCATAATCCACATCAGAGCACCAGGTACATATATTTTTTTTTTGCCTTCTATTTATATGTGTCTATCAATGCCCTAAATCTACCATAAACAACTCATACTCTCGAATTTATTCTCTGGCACCATTAGGGTTTTCAGGTATTATTTTCCTAACCTATTTTGGATTTTGCAATGGATTTTTACTTTTTGCAGTAGATAGATAAATCAATTTCGGGACACATGAAAGAAGAAATCCAAAGAGGGATTATAGTTCTCGGTGACGCCCATTTGAGGGGCGGTTTATAGATCTCCGGTGGTCCGAGAAGGGTTGGAGTTGCAGTGGTGGTGGTCGCTATAAAGTTTTGAATGAGATATCAGAATTTTGAGGATTTTGTGATGTTGAATGCGAAATTGGAGGGGATACACATATAAGGGAGATATCCTTTGGAGGCTAAGGAAAAAGGGTGATTCTTTGGTCAACACCAAAAAAGAAAACAAAATGTTTATTAACATATAAGGTTTTCATTTAAATATTAGCAATATATTTTGTGTTGTTACTTTGTAAGAATTCAGTTTTGAAAGTCATAAAAGATTACGTGGGAAAATAGGTTTTCGTACTTTCTTTTTCTTGAATTTGCGTGCGATCTTCTATAAAATTTGTTATGTTACACTGATAATTTATTTATTTTTTTGGTTACACTGATAATTATTATTACTAAATAAATGTACAATAGTTTTTATTATTTATTTCCTTTTAAATATTATGTGTTATATTAAAATGTCACACGATAAATATAATAGGAATTTATGTTGTATATTTGGGGTAGGTGGGTGGTGAAGAATTGTGAAACTGGTAGGCCAAAAAAGGTTTTCTGAAATGTCTGGGATTGTTGTTATTGTTTGTTATGTTTCATTTGAGGAAATGAATTAATATGCTGGGAAAATGTGAAATTAAAATTTCTAATTTTGGTGTGAGATTGAGAAATAGTTTTTAGCATTAACCAACTAAATTCATTTAACTAAACTTATAAATAAGAAAACAAATTGATCTTCGGGTTCTCTAACGTGTTATATAAGTTTGATCGAGTTTGATTATGTTATTGAGTTAAAATTTTGAAAATATTTCAAATAGTACATATTATAAGTAGTTCTAATGAGAAAATGATGTCAGTGTGTTTAGTTACGTTTTTATAAACAGTTAAAGTATTTAATGTGCCAAATAAAATAGAATTGGTTGATTACGTGAATTAAATAAAAATTATAAAACATGAAATAAGAAGAGCAAAAGTAGTGATTGATAATTATAAAGGTTGGTGTTAATGGCAATATACCAAAATATCTTTGACATTTTTACATGGTTTAGTTAGTTCATGAGATGCTCTAAAATATATTGGCATTTTTGGGAATAATTAAACATCTTTAAACTTTTTTAATTGATGGAGAACACGAAATGTTCTTTAAGATAACTTAATATTTTCTAAAACAGACATAAAACCCAAGCATGAGATGAATATGAATATGGTCATAAACATTTCAAAGGCTAAGAGAATCTATAGACATTGTAATTTTTTATTTAATCATATATCATATTAAATAATTATATATATTATTTATAGGTTAAATTTTTCCGAATTATGGTAATTGAGAAGATTGATCTTGACAATTTATGGTTTGCGGCATGCAACCGTTGCCAAAATAGTTACAGATCATATTACGAAAAATGATTTGTATCAATTGCAATGATGTTGTAAACAGAACTTTTAGGTAATATTATCTCATTGTCATTGCACTTATATGTTATTCTTTCATACTAAAATTAAGTTACTCTTTCGATTCAGGTTCTGCATACATCTTACAGTAAGAGACTGAGTGAGACTATTGACTTGAAGTTACTAAACAAATAGGGTGAATTTCTGTTTCACCAGCCAGTTGCTTTTTCCAAGCGTTTCGAAGAAAATATACAATTTTACTTTCATTTGGGACTCAATAATATATCAAAACTCATTTCATATTCTGACATAATAAATAACACTTCCTGGAAAATGGTAAACAACTATTAAAAGACCACATCAACCCATTCAACAATCAAATATTTACATTAATCACTCCTGTACCACCAAACCTTGACAGGCCAAATGCTCAAAGCGCTGTCAGTTTTATTTTACTTGTGGACTGGTGTGAAGAATATCTATATCTCCCAGAAAGATTACGGTTTCTACATGCATAAACGGTGGAAACTATTATTAACTTGGTTTTAAATTCTTATCTTAATACTATAATAAATTACCGGGTAAACTATTAATAAACTTGGGGCCTACCATATCCTCCTCTCGACTATGATCTATATGTTATGGAAAGAACGCAATAATCGGATCTTTGAGCAACGGGAGAACACTCCGGAGATAGTGGCAAATTGTATCCTCAATACCGTTAGAGACCGGCTACTCACCATGAACCAAGATGATTCACTTCAATACAGAGCAGTTAAAAGATTGTGGCGCATAGCTTGGTAGAATGTAATTTGATTAATTAATAATGACCTTGCTAACTTGTATGGAGTGGCTAATATGTTAGTCACATTGGTTCAGTAAGGGCCATCCCCTTACGCGCCTAACTTGTACGAGGATTTTGTGATGTTGAATGTGAAATTGGAGGGGGATACACATATGAGGAAGATATGCTTTGGAGGCTAAAAAGGGTGATTCTTTGGTCAACACCAAAAAAGAAAACAAAATGTTTATTAACATATAAAGTTTTAATTTAGATAAGTAATATATTTTGTGTTGTTACTTTGTAAGAAATCAGTTTTGAAAGTCATAAAAGATTATGTGGGAAAATGGGTTTTCGTACTTTCTTTTCCTTGATTTGCATGCGATCTTCTATAAGATTTGTTATGTTACACTGATATTTTTTTTTGGCTACACTGATAATGATTATTACTAAATAAATGTACAATAGTTTTTATTATTTATTTCCTTTTAAATATTTTGTGTAATATTAAAATGTCACACGAAAAATATAATATGAATTTATGTTGAATATTTGGGGTAGGTGGGTAGTGAAGAATTGTGAAACCCGGTAGGCTAAAAAAGGTTATCGAAAATGCATGGGATTGTTGTTATGTTTCATTTGAGGAAATGAATTAATATGCTGGGAAAATGTGAAATTAAATTTTCTAATTTTGGTGTGAGATTGAGAAATAGTTTTTAACATTAACCAACTAAATTCATTTAACTAAACTTATAAATAAGAAAACAAACTGATCTTCGGGTTCTCTAACATGTTATATAGATTTTGATCGAGTTTGTTTATGTTATTGAGTTAAGATTTTGAAAATATTTCAAAAAATACATATTACAAGTATTTCTAATGAGAAAATGATGTCAATGTATTTAGTTATCTTTTTATAAACAGTTAAAGTTTTTAATGTGCCAAATAAAATACAATTGGTTGATTACGTGAATGAAATAAAAATTATAAAACACGAAATAAGAAGAGCAAAAGTAGTGATTGATAATTATAGAGGTTGGTGTTATTGGCAATAAACCAAAATATCTTTGATATTTTTACAGGGTTTAGTTAGTTCATGAGATGCTCTAAAATATATTGGCATTTTTGAAAATAATTAAACATCTTTTCACTTTTTTAATTGATAGAGAACACGAAATGTTCTTTAAGATAAATTAATATTTTCTAAAATAGACATAAAACCAAGCATGAGATGAATATGAATATGGTCATAAAAATTTCAAAGGCTAAGAGAATCTATATACATTGTAATTTTTTATTTAATTATATGTCATATTAAATAATTATACATCTTATTTATAGGTTAAATTTTTCCGAATTATGGAAATTGAGAAGATTGATCATGATTTGCAACATGCAGCCGTTGCCAAAATAGTTACAGATCATATTAAAAAAAATGATTTGTATCAATTGCAATGATGTTGTAAATGCAACTTTTAGGTAATATTATCTCATTGTCTTTGCACTTATATCTTATTTTTCATAATAAAATTAAGTTACACTTTCGGTTCAAGTTCTGCATACATCTTACAGTAAGAGACTGTAGAGGGACTATTGACTTGAAGTTACTAAACAAATAGGGTGAATTTCTGTTTCACCAACCAGTTGCTTTTTCCAAGCGTTTCGAAGAAAATGTACAATTTTACTTTCATTTGGGAATCAATAATATATCAAAACTCATTTCATATTCTGATAGAATAAATCACACTTCCTGGAAAATGGTAAACAACTATTAAAAGACCACGTCAACCCATTCAACAATCAAACATTTACATTTATCATTCATGTACCACCAAACCGTGCCAGGCCAAATGCTCGAAGCGCTGTTAGTTTTATTTTACCTGCAGACTGGTGTGAAGAATGTCTATATCTCCCAGAAAGATTACGGTTTCTACGTGTATAAACGGTGGAAACTATTATTATCTTGGTTTTAAATTCTTATCTTAGTACTATAATAAATTACAGAGCAAACTATTAATAAACTAGAATAGATTTTTCAGTACTCATGTAATGTATATATTTGTTAATTATTTTACATTTGATCTATCATTACAGATGTGACATGTTTCACACATGTGTTTCGGTAATTTTTCATTTATTATTCTTCTTGTATACTTTTGTGACATTATTTGATGATATTTAACACAATTATATTGAAAAACATACATTAACAACTAATAAAATAGCATACCCGAATGATATATTGTGCGTAGCACGGAACACACACTAGTTAATATATATAGGAGGGCGGTCATTGACTTTTGTTGACCTTTTTTAATAATTTTAAAACTTAAATAGTAGCACTACAAATTTCGAAACCCGGCAAACAAAACTTTGTTTTGAACTCTCAAATTTTAAAATAATGCACTAAAGATTTTAATGCAGAAAGAAAGAAAAGAATTTGTGAATGGGATTAAGAATTCGGATTTATGGACCTATTTATAGAAAATGAAAAGATGTGGGCTAGCAAACACAACTTTTCATTTCAACCCCAAAAGACACCTTTTCGGACAAAAGACACCCATTCAAATATCAACAGGTACGTTTTTTATCCAACGGGTGTACACGGACCGGGTGCACCGTATCGCATGCGATCTTTGCCGCAGATCACATCACAACGGTCATCGCATGTGTTCATTCGTGTTTAGATTTTATCCAACGGCTAGAAATTAATTTGAGAATTAAAATTAAAATAAAGAATTTAATTTGAATTAATATTCAAATAAATTCCCTCCAAAAAGATTAATTGAGCTCAAGCCCAACCCAACCCAACCCACACCCGCACCCGCGCCCGTGCTCGAGCTCGAGCCGAGCTGGTCGATCGGATGGACGGCGGTGGCAGTGCGCGTATGTGTGCACGCGAGGCACATGGGCCATTGCTAAGTCTTCCCTCTGGTCAAAATCTATTGTAGACCCAAGGGCCCAAACCACTATCTCAACATTTAGCTAAATAAGCTCTTTGCTTTTTGGTTTATCTTCCAATGTGGGATAGCTCATTTTAGCTATTACATCCCCAATTAATTCTATTTGAGTAGCTAACTTTGGACATTAATTTCTCATTCATCCCTAATTGGATTTGAGAATATAAGTATACCAAATTAATCTACACAAGATGTAGATTAATATTATCCAAAGATGTTCCAATTTCTACAAATGGAACTTACCCAAATTATTCGATAAATTTATAAGAAAATACAAGTTTCATAATCCAAAATCCAACAATCCCCCACATGAATGAAAATTATGCAAAATTTTCATGCAGATGTTTAAGAGAGTTCAAGCAAAAAGAAATTGCATCGGGAGAGGAAGTTTTTTGCTTTGAATCTTCCCTAGTGTAATACCATCGGATTTACTTGCTGGGCAGTGAACGCAATGTGTTGAACTGATCAGCGTTTTGTGTAAACCAAGACAATGATACACACACAATAACTTCTCTAACAAGTTTTAGTTCTCACAGTTGTGTCCGTTTTGGCCGTGGACCATCTTGGATTCATAAGTATTTAATTTTTGAAGCGGCCTCCACTTCACACTCATATAGGTGATCTCCTATTAAGAATACCCTGCCTTACTCCACTTTGTTATGTCTCACCATCCTTGAGACAATATAGGAATTATTAAAAGCTTTCTTTAGCTTAACCTCACCTACACTCTGCAGGATTTATTTTTAGCACTTGTCTATCCTAGGAATGGGTTGGAGATTTATCTCCGTCAAGTGCGACATTGAATCTATTGAGTTTGTATATGTGTTGGGCTATTTTGTCTATGGACTATATGATATGTGTGCCTATTGGGCTTGTATTCTTTAGGCCTTTATTGTGTTGTTGAGCTTTGTATATAAAGGGTGTCTTATATCTCTGTAAACAGATTTTTTAATCAATAATATTTTTCCATTCCCAAATATGAAGTTCCTCTTTCTTTCTTCATCACCGATTTAACATGGTATCAAGAGCAGGTTATCTTTAATCTGATTTCTCTTCATTTTATCGATCTTCGTCTCCATCACTCAATCGTTGAAGGCTTGAATCCTCCAATCGATTCAATTTCTGCGATTATCACTAGTCGCATTATTTCTTTTCTTTTTTCCCCTTTCTTGATTAAATAATCATGTCGAGAGGCGATTCTGATAAAACCTCTGTCAATGCGACCACCGATATCAATAATCCACTGTATGTACATCCCTCAGATGTACCTAGCCTCCATCTTGTTCCTCATGAATTGAAAGGGGCTGAAAATTACGGAATATGGTGCAAGGCGATGAAATTAGCATTGAATTCCAAGAGCAAGATTGGGTTCATCACAGGCAAATGTAAACGGCCTGATCCTGACGCGCCTGAGTTCGAACAATGGGAAAAATGCAACGCCTTGGTGTTATCTTGAATCCTTAAATGCGTAAGTCTAGAAATTTACAATGGACTGGTTTATTGTGAGACGGCAGCCGATGCATGGAATGACCTACACGATCAATTCAGTAAGATGAATCGTGCAAGAGTTTTCGCACTTTTCAAAGAGATAAACTCGTATACCCAAGGAGCTAACTCAGTCACTGTATACTACTCCAAACTAAGACAAATATGGGAAGAATTCGATTCCCTCGTGAATCTTCCAATTTGCGAATGTTCATTCTCCAAGAAATACACTGCTTACTCTCAAGAACACAAGTTAATGCAGTTTTTGATTGGTTTGAATGAGTCCTACGGACCTATTAGGTCCCAAATACTGATGATGGAACCTGCACCATCCCATAAACAAGCATATTCGATGATTTGCAATGAAGAGTCACAACGCACTATAGCAATGTTGGGCATACATACACTCCAATGACCTTTAACTCAACTGCACAGAATAATCCTAAAAGTGCACTTGTTTGTGACCACTGTGGCATTCAAGGTCACAGTAAGGATATGTGCTATAAAATCATTGGATATCCACCATCAAGAAATAACTCCAATAGGGGTCGTGGGAGAGGCAGAAACAACAGGGGAGGCAGACAAGGAAGGGGTTACTCATCAAATCAGGTGACTCAGGATCAAAATTCAGATGGCATCAATCAACAACAATCTGGACATAATCAACAAATGATTCAGAACCAATCTGTTGTGCAACATTCAGCCCTCAACTTCACACCACAACAGTACCAAATGCTTCTGAACTTGATCCAGGGTGATTCCAAATCTGCTCAGCAGGTTAGCTCTAACAGTGCCACAGGTATGCATAATGCTGCCTCAGGTATCACCTATGAACCTTTTGCTCTCTTATCTGATATTTCACATAATGAATGGATATTAGATACTGGAGCTAATCAACACATGTGTTACAATTTGGATCTTATTTCACATGTTAAACCTCATGACCCTGCTAAAACCACAGTAAAATTACCCAATGGAAATGTGGCAAATATTGATAAGATTGGAAATATTGTCCTTAGGGAAGACTTAACTCTTCATAATGTGCTGTATGTGCCCCAATTTAAATACAACTTGCTTTCTGTCTCTAAGTACAACCAAGACAATAACTGTTATGCCATATTTTTCCCAAATTTTTGTGTCTTTCAGGACATCTGGAATGGCAAGATAAGGATGACTAGTGAAGCTAGAAATGGCCTTTATATTTTGCAGCCTACTAAGAATAGTTACCATAGGCAGTCTAATCTTTTACCTAAACTGAATTATAATGCTGCCAATAAGTTTCTTTTTGATAAAAATTTTCACAATAGTGGTTGTAATGACAATGTTTCTTATCTTGGCAATAATAATTCTACATGCTTTGCTAGTAAATCTGTTTCTACTGATCCTTACCTATGGCATTTAAGAATGGGACACATGTCCTTTCAAAGGCTGAAAATGCTACCAGATTTTGGCAATAAACTGTCTAATGATGTTTTACACTGCCCTATTTGTCCCATTGCCAAACATTCTAGAAGTCCTTTCCCTCAAAGAACACACATCACTAAAAGTATTTTTGAGCTTGTTCATTTGGACATTTGGGGCCCATACAAAACACACACACATTCCAATCATAGGTATTTTCTAACTGTGGTTGATGACTTCTCTAGGGGGACTTGGGCTTTTCTAATGCATTATAAAACTGATGTCTTGACCATCCTTCAAGATTTCTTTGCTTATGTAGAGAATCAGTTCAATACAACCATAAAGATTATAAGAACAGACAGGGCGTGGGATTTCTTTAAATCCTCATGTAGCTAATATTTCACATCCAAAGGAGTGATCCATCAGAGTTCTACCCCTTATACACCCCAACAAAATGGGGTTGTGGAGAGGAAACATAGACACATCTTAGATGTGGCTCGAGCATTAATGTTTCAATCTAAGATTCCTTTAAAATTTTGGGGGGATTGTGTGCAAGCTGCCACATACCTTATTAATAGAACCCCCACTGCTCTTCTCAAGACAAAAACACCTTTTGAGATTCTTTTTGGCAGACCACCTAATCTACAACACCTTAGAGTTTTTGGATGTCTTGCTTATGCCAAAGTTTTACCTAATGTAGATAAGTTTGCACATAGATCTCAACCATGTGTTTTTCTGGGGTATGCTGTTAATCAGAAAGCATACAAGCTCTTTTCCCTTACTGATAATACTTTTGTTACTTCAAGAGATGTGATTTTTCATGAATCTATTTTTCCTTTCTCCACTGTTAATTCTGAATCTGATGATCATCTTCTTGTTACTGATATACCTTCTTTTTATGAGGATCTTGTTACTCCTTATCAACTACACTCTCCTGTTCCACATGTTTCTGATAATCAGCCTAGAGTTTCTCCTGATGATGTTGTTGATTTACCCAGAAGATCTTCCAGGGTCTCTACAAGACCTGCTTGGACACATGATTTTGAGTGTCCTACTTTAAGAAATGATTCTGATTCCAGTAATGTTGCTACTGTGGAATATCCTTTATCTTCCTTCTTATGTTACTCTCACCTAGCAGCATCTCATCAAGCATATATTCACTCTTTACATTCCTTCACAGAGCCTGCTTTTTATCATGAAGCTGCTCAAGATGTCAGGTGGAGAGATGCCATGAACACTGAGATTGAAGCATTACAGATGAACAAAACTTAGGAATTGGTAGATTTACCACCAAACAAAACACCTATTGGTTGTAAATGGGTGTATAAAGTTAAACTTCACTCAGATGGTACCTTGGATAGATTTAAGGCCAGACTAGTTGCAAAGGGGTACATTTTCAGAAAGCTGGTCTAGATTACACTGAGACATTTAGTCCAGTTGTTAAAATCACCACTGTTAGAACTATTTTGGCCTTGGCTGCTTCATATAATTGGTCTCTTTCACAATTAGATGTTACTAATGCTTTTTTGCAGGGAGACTTGTCTGAGGAAGTGTACATGACCTTACCTGAAGGATTTAGCAATCAGGGGGAGTATCCTAAAACTCATTCTTAACCTTCCAAAGTTTGTGGATTGCTTAAATCCTTATATGGGTTGAAGCAAGCTTCAAGACAATGGAATGTTAAGTTTTCTAATGCTTTAAAAAATATTGGATATAAGCAGTCTCTGCATGATTACAGTTTATTCACCAAACATGAAGGGACTAATCTTGTTATTCTCCTTGTTTATGTAGATGACATAATAATTACAGAGAATAATGTGACCATGATTGCTGAGTTGAAATCCTATCTGAAGGACACTTTCCATATCAAGGCTTAGGAGATTTGACTTATTTTCTGGGAATTGAAGTCACAAGAAGCAAGAAGGGTATCCATTTGAACGAAAGGAAGTACATAATTGACTTACTAAAAGAAGCTGGTATGACAGCTTGTAAGCCTGCACCAACTCCTTTAGAGCAGAATCTTAAACTGACAAGCAAGGATTATGATGATGGAGTTCATTCAAAAGAAGATGATCCACTGTTGGACAATGTGAATGAGTACCAGAATGATAGGAAAATTGATCTACCTAGGCATGACCAGGCCGGACATTGCATACTCAGTCCATATATTATCTCAATTTATGCATAGCCCAAAGAGATCACACTGGAGTGCAGCCATGAGAGTTCTTAGATACTTGAAAGGAACTGCTGGATTAGGTATATTCATGCCTAATACTAATTCCTTACAACTGACAGTTTTTTGTGATGCGGACTGGGCATCATGTGTGATGACAAGGAGGTATAACAGGTTTTTTTGTTAAGCTGGGAGACTCACTTATATCTTGGAAAACAAAGAAACAAAAAACAATAGCAAGGTCTTCATGTGAGGCTGAGTATAGAGCTGTAGCCCCAGCAGCATGTGAGGTGATCTGGTTGAAGGGACTGCTGAAAGATTTAGGGCTGGAGCTGAAGCAACCTGTAGATATGTATTGTGACAGCAAGTCTGCCATTAGTATAGCCACAAATCCAGTCTTCCATGAGAGGACAAAACACATAGAGGTGGATTGTCATATGATTAGAGATTTGATTCAAAGAAAGGTGATCAAAGCTGAATACATAAAGAGTTTAGATCAGCCTGCAGATCTATTAACAAAGAGCTTGGGAAGAGATCAACACCAACACCTTCTTGGCAAGTTTGGATTGTTAAACATATTTCAAGTGAACCAAACTTGAGGGGGAGTATTGAGTTTGTATATGTGTTGGGCTATTTTATCTATGGACTATATGATATGTGTGCCTATTGGGCTTGAATTCTTTAGGCCTTTATTGTGTTGTTGAGCCTTGTGTATAAAGGGTGTCTTATATCTCTGTAGACAGGTTTTTTAATCAATAATATTTTTCCATTCCCAAATATGAAGTTCCTCTTTCTTTCTTCATCACCGATTTAACAGAATCTAACATAATTTGTTTTTCCCTTTGAACCTAGCTCTTGGGATCTTCAATCAACAAGGTAGGGTTACCCTTATGTTGATCCTTAAGTTGTAGGATTTAATCTCATTCCCCTTGATAGACAGTATACTTGATCTCTACGCAAAGTTTTTGTTAATGGGTCCGCAATGTTCTCCTTTGATTTCACATAATCAATTGAGATAATACTACTAGAGATCAACTGCTTGATGGTATTATGTCTTCGACGTATATGTCAAGATTTACCATTATACATGCTGCTTTGTGCTCTCCCAATTGCCGATTGACTATCGCAATGTATGAGTATGGGTGGCACATGTTTCAGCCAACAAGGAATATTTTCTAAGAAATTACGAAGCCACTCAGCTTCTTCACCAGCTTTATCTAATGCTATAAACTCCGATTCCATTGTGGAACGAGCTATACATGTTTGCTTAGAAGATTTCCATGACACTGCTCCACCACCAATCATAAAAACATATCCACTAGTGGACTTGTAGTCTTTTGTGTCAGATATCCAGTTAGCATCACTGTATCCTTCTAATACAGCTGGATATCTTTTATAGTGTAGTCCATAATTCCAAGTATATTTTAAATATCTTAGAACTCTAGTCAGTGTCGTCGAATGGTCACTACTTGGATTACTAGTAAATCTACTCAGTTTATTTACCGAGTAAGCAATATCCGGACGTGTGTAGTTTACAATATACATTAGACTGCCAATAATCCGTGAATATTCTAATTGTGATACGGGTTCACCATGTGTTTGGCTAGATGTAAGCTTCTATCCATAGGTGTCTTAGAAGGTTTACAATCAAATTGATTAAACCTTTTCAATACATTTTCAATGTAGTGAGATTGTGTTAGGACAATTCCATCAGATGTTTTACAGATTTTAATCCTTAGTATAACATCCGCTACTCCCATATCTTTCATTTCAAAATGCTTCTTTAGCATTTTCTTAGTATCCTTGATAATATCATGACTACTACTCATTATTAGCATGTCGTCTACATATAGACAAACAATTACATAAGAGGTGTACCTTTAATGTAAACACATTTGTCACATTCATTTATTTTGAAGCCATTTGACATCATTGTTTTGTCAAATTTTTCATTCCATTGTTTTGGCGCTTGTTTAAGTCCATACAATGACTTAACAAGTTTGCACACCTTTCCTTCATTTTCAGGAGCTACAAACCATTCGGGTTGCTCCATGTATATTTCTTCGTCCAACTCACCATTTAGGAAGGCTGTTTTAACATCCATTTGATGTATTTCGAGATTATGCAATGCAGCGATTGCTATCAATACTCGAATGGACGTTATCATTGTCACGGGTGAATAGGTATTGAAGAAATCAAGGCCTTCAGTTTGCTTGAAACCTTTTACAACCAAACGAGCCTTGTACTTGTCAATAGAACCATCGGCTTTAATCCTTTTCAGGATCCATTTGCAGCCTAATGGCTTGCTTCCCTTAGGAAGATCAACTAATTCCCAAGTGTTGTTATGCATAATGGATTCTATTTAACTATTTATAGCCTCTTTCCAGAGCAGCGCGTCTGGACTAGACAATGCTTCTTTAATTGTCCTAGGCTCATTATCTAACAAATAAGTTAGAAATTCAGGACCAAAACTTTTTGCAAATTTTGTCCTTTTACTATGTCGTGGTTCTTTGTCCTCTTGTCGAGAATCACTTGTAGCTTCATAAGTTCTTTTATTTGAGCTTGTTTCTTTCCTATCTTTACAAGGAAAGATCTGCATTTCTCGATTCTATTATAGTATTTTCATATATATCAGAAATGTCAGATTTATGTACGAGGAATCTATAAGCACTACTATTATGTGCATATCCTATAAATATGCAATCAATAGTTTTAGGCCCAATTTTAACTTGCTTAGGTTGAGGTACTTTAACCTTTGCTAAACACCCCCACACTTTAAGATAATTATAGTTAGGGTTATGACCTTTTCATAATTTATACGGAGTTTCACTCCTAGTTTTGTGAGGAATTTTATTTAGAATGAAGTTAGCCAAAAGAATTGCTTCCCCCCACATATTTTGGGGTAAGCCCGAACTAATCAACATAGCATTCATCATCTCTTTTTTAGTATGATTTTTGCGTTCAGCAATGCCATTTGATTGAGGAGAGTATGGTGCAGTAGTTTGATGTATAATGTCAAATTCTTGACAGAATTCATCAAATGGTGCTCCATATTCACCACATCGATCACTTCGAATATTTTTTATTCGACTGCTAAGTTGATTTTCAACTTCATTCTTGTAGTGTTTAAAGACTTCAACGGCCTCGTCTTTGGTTTTCAACAAATATACATAACAGTAGCGTGTGCAATCATCAATAAAAGTAATGAAATACTTTTTACCACCTCTAGTTTGCACAAACTTTAAATCACATATGTCGGTGTGAATAATTTCTAGAGGTTCGGTATTCCTTTCCACCGAGTGGAATGATGTTTTAGCTAATTTAGCTTCAACACAAATTTCACATTTTTCATATGCATCAATTTTAAAAGACGGTAATAATTCCAAACTCACAAGTTTTCGTAAAGTATTAAAATTCACATGTCCTCTAACATGCCATAAATTTGAATACTCAAGCAAGTAAGAAGAATTATTCTTTATTTCATAATCACCAAGGTCATGTTTGGCCGTCATTACATTCATTTTGAAAAGGCCCTTATCAAGGTAACCTTTTCCTACATAAATGCCACTCTTAGTGAGTGCTACTCTATTAGCCTCAAAACCTATCTTAAATCCTGCCTTAACTAAAGCAGCTCCGGAGATCAGGTTCTTGCGAATATCCGGTACATGTAGCACATAGATCAGAATCAGCTCTTTTCCCAGGGTCATTTTTAGAACCACACGTCCCAAACTAACAACCAGTGAGGTAGAAGAGTTCCCCATGTATAGATTTCTTCCACTGATTGGAAGATACTTCGAGAACATCTCTTTGTCTGAGCAGATGTGGCGAGTAGCTCCAGTGTCAATGAACCATTCTTTTAGGTTATCAACCATGTTGCACTCCCACACAACAGCACTGAGATCAATTTCAGACAAACCCATAGGAATTCTCTTATATCCAATTTTGACTAACAATGCTTGGTTCTTTTCCACCTTCGGTTTCCGACATTCTTTAGCCCAATGCCCCGGCTTTCCACAATTGTGACAGTTCCCTTTGAACTTCTTACCCTTTGCAAATTTATTGCCTTTGCTGGGATGTTTCCGCTTCTTATTAGCATTTGGCTCCACTAAGTTTGCCCTCGCCTCTATAGACGACTTGGTGTTTTTCTTGTCAGTTGAGCGGTTATCTTCTTCAATTCGAAGTCTGACAATCAAGTCTTCAAGACTCATCTCTTTGTGTTTATGCTTGAGATAATTCTTGAAGTCATTCCACCCTGGTGGTAGCTTCTCAATCATAGCTGCTACTTGGAAGGATTCACTGAGCGTCATTTCTTCAGCATGAATGTCATGCATAATAATTTGTAGCTCTTGCACTTGACTCATTACCGTCTTAGAGTCAACCATCTTGAAGTTCAGAAATTTCCCGACCACAAACTTCTTGAGACCGGCATCCTCGGTTCTGTACTTCTTGTCCAAGGATACACATCATACAGTGTATCGTCCAAGCCATTGAGGAATAATTGCGACATAAAAAGTCACAATGATTCCAAGCATCCATAGCAGTTCTAGCATGTGGGTCCTTCTCGTCTTCAGACATAGTCGGAGCATTTTCAGTAAGGAACCTCGCAAGGTTCAAAGTCGTTAGGTAGAACATCTTTTGTTGCCACCTCTTAAAATCAGTACCGGCAAATTTGCCCAGTTTTTCCCCTTGAGATGGGACATGGGGAACCGCAGTTGGCATAGCAACAGTCACATAGGATGGAGGAGTTGAAGATGATGCCATTCTCAAAGACACAATAATTTCGTTTCAAAATTATTGGATATATATATATATGAGAGCACTTTGGGATAGTGTCTTTAGAATGTGTGTCGTCGAAGCAAGAGTTTTACTCTTTGTCTTTGAAACGAAATTGCCCCGCTCTCGGTGCTTACGGGTTGACGGCAACCGTTTTCCAAGATTCAATGACTATGATGTTTCGAAATAGTAGCACTACAAATTTCGAAACTCGGCGAACAAAACTTTGTTTTGAACTCTCAAATTTTAAAAGAATGCACTAAAGATTTTAATGCAGAAAGAAAGAAGAGAATTTGTGAATGGGATTAAGAATTCGGATTTATGGGGACCTATTTATAGAAAATGAAAAGATGTGGGCTAGCAAACACAACTTTTCATTTCAACCCCAAAAGACACCTTTTCGGACAAAAGACACCCATTCAAATATCAACAGGTACGCTTTTTATCCAACGGGTGTACAAGGACCGGGTGCACCGTATCGCATGCGATCTTGGCCGCAGATTACATCACAACGGTCATCACACGCGTCCATTCGTGTTTAGACTTCATCCAACGGCTAGAAATTAATTCGGGAATTAAAATTAAAATAAAGAATTTAATTTGAATTAATAGTCAAATAAATTCCCGCCAAAAAGATTAATTGTTCTCAAGCCCAACCCACACACGCGCCCGTGCTCGAGCCGAGCTGGCCGGTCGGACGGACGGACGGCGGCGGCGTGCGTGAGGCATATGGGCCATGGCTAAGTCTTCCCTCCGGTCAAAATCTATTGTGGACCCAAGGGCCCAAACCACTATCTCAACATTTAGCTAAATAAGCTCTTTTCTTTTTGGTTTATCTTCCAATGTGGGATAGCTCATTTTAGCTATTCTATCCTCAATTAATTCTATTTGAGTAGCTAACTTTGGACATTAATTTCTCATTCATTCCTAATTGTATTTGGGAATATAAGTATACCAAATTAATCTACACAAGACGTAGATTAATATTATCCAAAAATATTCCAATTTTTGAACTTACCCAAATTATTGGATAAAGTTATAAGAAAATACAAGTTTCATAATCCAAATTCCAACAGTTCTGTTCTTATTCTCTCAACTTCTATGTTTTATTTCCATGGATTTTGATTGGGGTATATGTGCAGATGGAAGTTGGATGAGAATTGGTTGTTTCTTTACCTCACCTTAAATGCTTGGCAGCAAAAATGAGATTTCTGATGGAAAAAAGATGGAAATGACGTGGTGTGTTTGAACATGATAATTAAAGGAGATTGTTTCTCATTAGTTCAGCAAACTTGATGAAGGATAATCAAGAGAATTTATTCTTCATTGGGTATACTATCCAAGACCACAAGAAGATTATGTATCTTTGATAGATGCAATAATTCTTTTGTTGTTAAACCTAGTAATTTAGTAGCACATTTTTGTCTTGAAATTCTAATTAGTTTGAAGAAAGAACTTTTAAGTTTCATGATTTTTAAGTTCATCTCATGTAACGTTGAATTTGATGATTAGTAATAATATTTATATGAAAAAATAAAAGTAGTTCGTATTTTTCTGACCCTTTTTCATCATTTGAATTGATGAAGTTTTGCTTAAAGGCTGGGGGGATTTTTAAGTCTATTATTAATTGAGTTATTAAAGCCTATTGAAATTAATTTATGTAATGTAATCTATTAGTTAATTTATTCGAGCAAAATTCTCATAGTATCAAGAATCATGCACGGTAAAAGCTTGACAAAGAAATTCTGTAAATTATTTGGTTTGAGAAATTTTTAATATTGTATAATACCAATGTGATTTTGATTAATGTAATCAAATTTGAATTTATTTTACAAATGAATTTTATTAAATTTCTTAACTTAATTTCTATAATTATTTGGTTTGAGGAATTTGTCTATTGTTGCTGTTGCTTTACTTTTTTCTTAAACGTGTATTATTTTGCACTTTTTTTCATATATTAGTTTGTTAAGATTTTAATTTAATTTTTTTTAATCAACCTCAATCATCTTCCCTCATATTCTTTAATTTTCTTTAGCCATTTTATCTTATTAATGTCCAAGATCCTAACATACAGTTTTCCATTAACGTTCACCTCAATCATTCGTCACCTCACGCCCATTACATATTAATGTTTTTCTTAAGTAAAGAGTTATTTTGGTTAACTTTATTCTTTTATGTGTATATACGACGAATTACATAAAATGCAAAGAGTATTTTGTTTTCTTCGGTTTATTGCCCCATCTATTTATCTTTTTCACTTGATAATAGTTATTCATTCTTCACATATATATATATATATATATATATATTTATAAATTATATTTAAATTAATATAGGTCATAAAATGTAAAAAGTATTTTGTTTTATTGTATTTTGTTTTCTTCAGTTTTGTTGCCCCACCTATTTATCTTTTTCACTTGATAATAGTTATTCATTCTTCATATATTCTTTTTTAATAAATTATATTTAAATTAATATAAGTTGTGTGCAGCACGGGTTACATGCTGGTATTCATATATTTAACAAATATTTAAATATTTGAAATAAACTATGAAACAGAAATATGTTTTTTTAAATTCAAATATTAAGATTAAAAAAATTAATAATTTTTATTTTTCTTTTTTCATTCTTTTTTTAAAATTCTTGAAGTAATTAATTATATCCATCATTTTATACAATTATCAATTAATAATTATTTACTCTATCTACTAATTTTACTTTTTCTAATTCATTCTTTACAAATATTTAATATAATATATATCAACTTATGATACATGGATCCTCTGAAAATTAGGCATGTATTGAATCATACTCGTATCGGATACGATAGTTTGTCGATACCACCTCGATAAGGATGAGATACTTATTTGATGTATTCAAAATTTGAAGTATTTAACACGCCTTCAATAGCAGATATAGTATAAATTTGAATGTTAACTACTATATCATACTTTGTAAGTTTAAATAAAAAAATAACAATAATGTTGATTGTATGTTAAAAAACTAAACTACCAAAAGAGTAATTTAAAGAAGTAAAACACCATTTTGGTTTCACTTCTTAATATATTTTTTCTCTAAATTCACGTGAAACCTATCATTTATATTTTGTGTCCCTAACTTGTCGTAAATTACACATTTAGTTCCATTAATTTGAGTATTTATTATTGTATATAAAATATAAAGTAATATATAAAATGCTCATCGGCTCGTGAGATTATAAACAACTATAAGTAAGTTCGACCCATCTTACACTTTAGATGATATAATTAAAACCAACTCACCACTAAAAAAATCAGAGTAAAAGGTACATGGTTCTTAATTATGGCTTATTGGGCTCTTACAAAGATGTCTACAGTGGAATTCAGAGGAAAGAGTTGATATTACTGTATAAATTCTGACAAGAAAATACAAACAGAAAGTAGGAATAACGATGCAAATTATAGCAAACATGGCCCAAATGTGATAATATACGACTTCGCTATAATACCATTATTTGAAATGGTTACAAAGGTCAAATTCAGGAATAATATTCTAAAATATCCGAGCCTCTTTTCTTCAGTTAACTTAATCCTTAATATGAATTTCTCAATTATATTAGTATCGGCTTAAACAAAACGTATTCCAATATATGGAATCAAAACTCTTACTCAATTAAAAGAATTCGGCGAACTTATTCCCTTTCTTCGAATATGAGACGCAAGAAGAGAGAGAAACATGTTAGGAATATGATGCCGGTGATAAACACACGAAAGAAAACGAACAATAATAAAAGACACGAGAGTTGTTTACCCAGTTCGTCAAAACAATTTGACTACGTCTGGGGGCGCTGCCAAGCCAGGATATTCACTATGAGATTACATTGTGATTCCAATGAGAGTCTTAGGACTCTAAGGGTTACAATGATATTAGGGTTATTTATAATACAATATACCTAACCCTAATAGGAGAATAACATAAGCCCATCAGAATACTTTTGGGCCTATTTACAGTCTTTCAGGCTCCATAACTCAACAATCTCCCACTTAGAGACTGAACTCAACAATCTCCTACTTGGAGACTGAACTCAACAAACAATGTAGCCATCTCTCGATCTTCTCATTCAGTAGCCCACAACATGATCCCGGCAGCGCCAAGCCTCTCACCTCAAGTTTCGAGGCCAATTGAAGCTATTCATAGCTTCAATTTCTTTGATTCTGATCTGCCTCTAATTTCTGTATTCAGAACTGACCCCGAAGCTATATTCGATTCTCTCCTGCGAATTTCTTCGCTTATAATCAAATATCTTACTTCTTCAGATTTCAACATCTCTTTCCCTGCTGAAGACGGCAACCGTTCCACTCCAACTTTCTGGGAACCTCCCTTTCCCTGCTGAAGACGGTATCCGTTCCACTCCAACTTTCCAAGAACCTCTCTTTCCCTGCTGAAGACGGTAACCGTTCTACTCCAACTTTCCGGGTACCTCTATTTCCCTGCTGAAGACGGTGACCGTTCCACTCCAACTATCCGAGAACCTCTCTTTCCCTGCTGAAGACGGTGACCGTTCCACTCCAACTTTCCGGGAACCTCTCTTTCCCTGCTGAAGACGGTAACCGTTCCACTCCAACTTTCCGGGAACCTCTCTTTCCCTGCTGAAGACGGTAGCCGTTCCACTCCAACTTTCCGGTAGAGAAGACAACAGAATTAGGGCTCTAACCTCATCATCAAAATCGAATCACACTCATCGCCTTCCTGTCAAGCACCTTCCACTCTTCGTCTTTCATGTCCGACGGCTTATCACCAAGGGGCTCATACAAATCTTTACCATACAGGTAATCTTCTATTTGCATCTTCCAGAACACAAAGTCCGTCCCGTCAAACTTTTTCAATCGCCGTTTTTCCTACACCCATCATATTCGCTCCCGCTCAACCCGAGCTCTGATACCAGTTGTTAGGAATATGATGCCGGTGATAAACGCACGAAAGAAAACGAACAATAATAAAAGACACGAGAGTTGTTTACCCAGTTCGTCAAAACAATTTGACTACGTCTGGGGGCGCTGCCAAGCCAGGATATTCACTATGAGATTACATTGTGATTCCAATGAGAGTCTTAGGACTCTAAGGGTTACAATGATATTAGGGTTATTTATAATACAATATACCTAACCCTAATAGGAGAATAACATAAGCCCATCAGAATACTTTTGGGCCTATTTACAGTCTTTCAGGCTCCATAACTCAACAAAACATGAGATGACTCAAGGGTCAAATCCTTAATCTATATAAATTAATTTAACTTGTGATTTGTTTCAATGTTGGATAACCCATTTCAAACTCATTTTAAAAAATAATTTCTCATTCAATTCAATGCAAGTCCAAAGTGAAAAATTCAAAAATGCTAATTATATTTAGTCGTGACACTACACAAATTGGTTTTGGTTACTGTACACAACAAATTTGTAATTCTGAAAATCAAGAAACACAAAAATTGTGACAAATGAAATTTATATTAATCAAAATGAAAATATAGGGTACAAATCTCTATATTTAATCCTCTGATTCTTCCTTCAAAATATATATTTAATTGTTGGAGTTGACTTTGCTTGTTTGGTCTTCTCCAACGTTGACTTGAATGTTTATAACGTTATTGCGAGGGCTTGACAGCTTAATCTCGAATCAAACGTTGACTTTGATATATGGAATTTGAAATCTATTTGATTGTTGGAGTTGACATTGCTTCTTTGATCTTCTCCAACGTTGACTTGAATATTTATAACGTTATTGCGAGGGCTTGACAGCTTAATCTCGGATCAAACGTTGAATTTATATATGGACTTTGAAATCTTCAAGGTTGACTTGTACCTTTGATCTTCCTTGAGCTTGATTTGAACTTCTATAACGTTAATTCGTAGGTTTAGCACCGCAATTACGAATCAAACGCTATAATTTGATGAACTTCTTCAAGAACGCCTTGAATATCACTTAGAACGCCTTGAATATGTGAAGAACCTTCGTAGAAAAAATTTGGAGAGCTTCCTTTGCCTTCCCTAGCTTTTTGATTGAACTTCTGTTTGTAAATTATGATTTCCAAAGGACCCTATTTATAGGTGTAGGGTGGAAGAGTTTTGGATAATTTGGATTCCATTGATAATTATCCATTTGATTTAATAAATAATTATCATAATTTTGGAGCCATTTGATTGGCTGATAGAAGATCTAGATCTTCTAAATATTATCCAAAACTTAACTTGATAATTATCCATAAATTAACTTAAATAGATAAATATCTTTTGTCGTAGACGACTTTTGATTGGTCAATATTTCCACGTGGCGAGATTTGATTGGTCGTGGATTTATTAACTGCAAGACATGATTTGATTGGATGGAACACCTCAATTTGACACGTGTTGCCATTTGATTTGTTGATAAAATGAATATTAAAATATCAATTAAATCAATTATTTATCTTGGAATTAAATTTGATAAATCCCAAAATATATATATTAAAAGATTTAAATTAATATTTAATATCACATTTTCCACTTGTCATCATTTGAGTGGATTAAAATTCCATTGTCTACAAATGCCCCCACTTCAAGGCTCGGCGAAGAACGTGGTGAATAGTCACAAGAGAGGCGATGCTTGAAGTATTTGACTTATTTACATGAACTTTGTCTTGAAAACGTGATCGAGTGGCAATTATCTCAATAAGAAATAATTCATATCATGAACTCAAGTTGAGTGGGCTCTGACATATAAACCGTTTTTTGGCGTGAAACAAAAACACTTTATATGACTCATATCTTTTACTTGATCACATAAAGCTCAAATGTTTAACATATATGCTGGACATAACTCTTCAAACTTAGCCCTGGTAGGAATTCAAACAACATTAGCCCATCAACTCTAAATGTCACATGGTCGCTTCACCACTTCGGCCCAATATGGATTAAAAGAAATGGCTAGCCTTTGTGATATTATTAAGCCCAAGCCCAGATAGAGTTTCAATTCAATTTCAGAAAAGAATCGGGCCATCAGTTAACAAGAACCCAATTCTCAAACTTGTAGTATAAAATTTGTTCTTTTTTTTTTCAGCCCAAGGCCCACACTTTGGGTGTACGTAGTCCAAAGACACATGGAATTTTCCCAAGTCTTCTTCTTCATTCGGCTTCTGCAACTAACATTCCTTTCACTTTTTTTTTTTTTTTTTTTAAAGAATTCTCTTTTTCTTTTTTTTTTGGAATAACATTATTCTCGGACTCTCGATCTAATATGCGAAATCGAATAGGATAAGGACACTTGATCTCATATATGAGTTCGAAGAAGATGAGGACACCCGATATTTTAACGAAGATCGACGGATTTTGCTTAATCCTTTTCTCGTTCTAGATATCTTCAACATGTTAGATAACTCTACCTATCAGCTTCCACGATTTGACATTGATTGTAATTAGGATTCCCAATCCTAATGGAATTCAACTAGCTGATTGAGAATAATTAAGATTTATTAATCCCAATCCTAATAGAATCAAGTAAGTCAGGGAAGGAAAACTCCAACTCAATCAAATAACTTCTCACAGCATCTATATAAAGAGCTCCATCCAAGCTTTTATTCTTCACGTTCGAGAGCAATAGCAAGCAATTTCGGAAAAATAAAAAGTCTTCTTTTGAGGGGAATATTACCCTGAGCTTCCATCAAACTGCTGTAGGCTTTTCTTCTTCTTTTCTTCAGTCCCTTTCATACATACATATATATAAGATATATATATATACATGGTTATTGACACACATATATATATATATATATACATATATTCATGGATAAACATGTATGTATACACAAAGTTAATTAGTACGATTTTTTTTTCTTGTTTCTTTTTCTGACTTTTGCAAATTTCCACTTTGTGCAGCGAATTTCGGTGAATCTTGGGCGAATCTCCTTTTGTTTGCAAGATATTGTATATCGAGTTTTATTTCGTTTTCTTGAAATTTTCGATATTGATTTCTTCCATCATGAAATTCTAACAATCTCTCTCCTCTTTTTTTTTTTGTGTGTGTAGATATATCATGGTGGTCTTCAAGGATACTTCGTTTTCATCCGGCGTAGATAGTTTGGTAATGCTTGATGATGCTAATCAATCCATGGAAGAAGGCGTGATTTTACAAGTTCACACTCCAATTGTCGGTCGGAAGGCGAAATCGTGGCCGCCATTGGTGGATATACCGTCTATGAAAAATTGGTGCCAAGAAGTTTCTTTTACAAAGACGATCAAGGTGTGGAGTTTGTTGTCTACTCACCATCAACCATCAAAGGAGCGAATTTTCTTGCCGACACTGGGGCGCAATATTGTTGATGGCAACGCGAAGTGGACTGGCGATGATCTCAAATTTCCCGGCGAATTTCATTACACTAAAAGTTATTGGGAGTGGACCGAAGACATTCTCAGCCGGTGTAAAAGCAAACTACATTCCGCCAAGATATACAATGCAGTGTATGCTTCGATGTATACTTATGATCGAAACACGAACATCATGAAGGCTTTTCTCGAGGCTTGGTGTCCCCTTACGAACACGTTGTTGACTTCCGCTGGCGAACTATCGATGTCCTTATGGGATCTACACTCTCTCTCGGATCTTCCTATGAATGGTTTCTTTTATGATGAGGTCATTCCTAGCGCCATAGAGCTCACTGGTGTGGACAAAGACGGTGTTACCTTTATTCATCGCTCATGCGAGTATCTATTCCGTGCCTACCACTTACTTCGAGGAGGTTCAAAGATGAAGCCATATTCCCAAGTGACTGTCGATCAATGGGTGAAGTTTTGGTCTAAGAAGAAAGTGAAATATAGCCAACCTCCTATGCGTAAAGAGAAGAAGTCCGCCCGCCTCGCATCTACCTACAATCCCGTTGGAGATTTCGATGTACATGGGCAATGGTCGAACGTGGAGGAAGTGTTATTTTCCAAGCTTGGAATACGAGAGTCCTACAAAGAAGAAACCTACTTGGCGGCTTACTTGGCATGTTGGCTCTGCACCTTTGTTCTTCCGGGAAGAGATGGCAATATCATACGTGCGAGTACTTTTAAGATGGCGGCAATCATGGCAAGTGGTCGACCAGTTGGTTTGGTGGTCCCAGTCTTAGCAAGCATTTACAAAGGCTTGAATGAAGTTTCAAATTCTTTGAAGCCATCCCATGCATGCTCTTCATTCCCAAGTCACTTTTTGTACGCGTGGCTAGCTTATTATTTCAAGACGCATTATTCAGTCGGACGTGAGTTACAAGGTCCAAAGATGGTGAAGTTTTCTGGCGAAGGTGGAGCAAAATATTGCGATCCTAGAGAGGCCCGTCGCCGTATTCATAAAGCTGAGTCGGTTTGTTGGACTTGTATGATGACTATCGAGCGTGAAGATTTACGGTTTGTTGATGATGGAAGAGCTGAAGAGTCTAGTAGAAACTTATTCTTTGCGATTCGCTCGAATTATCTTCCATTGCGGCACGGTAAAGATTTTATGGTCGAGCCTTATAGTCCTCATAGATTTGCCCGTCAATTTGGATATCACCAAGAAGTTCCTGGAGTCATCAAGCTCGATGTTCGAACAGTCAGTCTAAGTGAGGCCCTTACTTATTGGCGCTTGTGTATTCTCTCTAGGTCCAATTCTAGAGCGGTGCTTGTTTCTATACCATCAAATGCAAAAAAACTCTTTTCGAAGGATTATAAAGAATGGTGGACTATGACGCATGGCACATATCTCGAAGATAATGTTTCCTTTTTGAGTGACCCAAAATGTGCCCCAACTAAGAGCAAGAAGCGTATTGAAGAAAGTCGTCATCTTGATAAAGACATTGATGATATTCCACAAGCCCGTATCGCATCTGTTGTTGTTAAAAATGATGTTCCAAATGTTAAAGTACTTGAAGAAAGCAAAAAAAGAAGTAGCACGTGTCATTTGGAAGAGAGTGATAGTAGTACTGCAGACTGTCATTGGAAAAGACAAAAGACACAGCCGGATCCACCAAGGCCTGTTGATGATGATATTCCAACCGATCCATCATTATTTGATCATGGCAAAGAGGTTTCCTTTTAATCATTTTCTTTCTTTCTTTCTTTTTTTTTTTTTTTGTTTCACATAGTCTTTTCTCTTTTGCAGTTAGAAGAAACTTTGGGCCTTGAAGATGATAGTGATGAATCCCAAGACGAGTCTAATTCTCCTGATGTAATTCCTCTAGCAAGCAAAGTTCAAAAAAAGAAAGAGGAACCTGTTGGTGTACATAAGTCATCAACTTCTGAAGCTTCTGTTTTTGTGGGAAAGAAGTATATACTTGAATTTGAACAATTCCATGTGCAACGTGTATGGCATTTTATTCAAGATAAAATTACACATGCTAGAGTTGATGATATTTCGTCTTTGAAAGATGAGCTCTTGGTCATGTATGAGTCAATTAAGGGTTATAAAGATATAGATGTCTCATGTGTTGATGGACCACTACAATCGTTATTCCATAAGGCAGCTGCTTATGATGATGCAAGATCTTCGTCGTTCGAAAGAATGCCTAAAGAACTTATTGAGCAGCAACTTAGTGAAGCCAAGCATTGTCTAGTTGAAGCACAAACTAGAGAAAGTAAAGAATCCGACTACATCAAGTCTGCAAAGGAGGAGTTTGAGGTTTTGAAGAAACGAATGGAGAAAATGTCATCAATCATAAAGTCTCATGAAGAGCTAGTTGAGAGTGCCAAGGTGGATATTCATAAGATTGAGGAAAAAATCAATCTTCTTGAGAAGACGGCCCCGTTGACTGATGAAGCAATGGAAATTTTGAATACTTCCAAGAAAAACCTAGTATCCGAGCAAGAGGAGTTCAAGAACATAAATATTTTCCCTTGATTTTTTTTCTTTTTATATGCCCCCATGTAATGAACATTTTGCTTTTCGAGATTACGTAATAAAAGTATTTTTTATTATTTTATCGCAATCTTTCGAGACTTTTGTATTCTGCCCGTCACTTGAAAATGCCATAACTTACACATTACTTCGTCATTTTTCATGCATAATATATGTGTGGAAAGATAATTAAGGTGGCTTTCCAATGCTTCAAACCGTATGTAAATCAGAATTTTGTACAAGAAGTTATGATCGATTTAGCATGGACTGCCTGATTTAACGAATTTGCATTACATCATGATGCCCCTTCGAGACTCGTTCACGGAAATTCAATTACTTCAAAGCATGGTTGTAGTGGATGAGTCGAGACTTCTCAACATAAGATTCACGTTATAATAGTTGCTTCACTTCAAGTCTTGATGCCACGAACCTCTTTCCCGCAGTTCATCGTTCCTTCGCAGATACTTTGTTGGTTTCCATCAGCAATCCGTCCATGTTATGCCAAGATTTATATGCCCCAAGTCATGAACATTACTTTTGGAATTAACTAATAGAACTTTGTTTCTATCTTGTGTTCTTTGAGTGTATTCATGATCATGAATTGTTTTTTGAAGAATTCTTCGAACGAGCAACGCCATTTCAACGAGAAAATGTGATTCGATTTGGGATCATGACTGAACTTAGAGAAATTCCAAGCTGCCTACGTATCCTAATAAAAGGAATCAAGTCATAACGTAGTTCAAAAACACAAAGATAATTTGGTTTTGGGGGAGGGGCCGTACACAGTTTATACTCATGCGGGCCAGGAGTTTGCCGTACACATTTTTAACTCATGTGGGCCAGGAGTTTGCCGTACACATTTTTAACTCATGTGGGCCAGGAGTATCCACAGCTTAGCCACCCTGGACGAGGTGAAGTATTTCTACATTTTAGCCACATGAAATACTTTTAGTGGAGTAAGATAGCAATTTAACCACTTGCACTTCTATTGGTGGGTACCATTCACAGTTTATACTCATGCGGGCCAGGAGTAACATGCAGTTTAGGCTCGTGCGTCACGGTGCTGTCTTCTTACTTCATGCATAATATCGCTTCAAGAACTTGCCATTTATGGGGCCAATTCTTAATCCATCTTCAGCAATCAATTTGTATGCGCCATTTGTGTAGGCTTCTTTGACGACATAAGGACCATCCCATTTTGATGTAAATTTATTTCCCATTCGATGTGCAGTAATAATGGGCCTTCGCACAGCAAGTACTAAATCACCAACTTGAAAAGAGCGCATACGGACTTTCTTGTTGAAGGCTTTAGAAATTCGAGCTTGATAACACTCAAGTCTTTGTTGTGCTTCTAATCTTTTCTCATCAAGAGCCTCCAGTTCTTCAAAACGCAACCGGGCATTCTCTTCTTCAGTGAGCCCTTCTTGTATAGCTATTCTCAATGATGGAATTTGTTGTTCAAGAGGAAGGACCGCTTCTACTCCATACACCAGCGCATAAGGAGTCGCTTGCGTAGGAGTTCTAAAGGTAGTTCTATATGCCCATAAAGCTTCTCCCATTCTTTCATGCCAATCTCTCTTTGATTTTGCAATCACTTTCTTCAACAAGTTACAAAGTGTTTTGTTGAATGCTTCAGCGAGACCATTGGCAGCAGCATAGTACATGGAAGACTTTCTTTGTTTAAATCCAAACTTCTCGCAGAGTTTATCAATTACACTATTGCAGAAAGGTTTTCCATTATCGGTGATTATATAGCGAGGAATTCCATGACGGTAGATGATGTTGGTGCGAATGAAGTCAGCAACATTCTCTCTTTTCACTTCTTTAAGTGGGATCGCCTCAGCCCATTTAGAGAAATAATCTGTTGCGGCTAAAATGTATAAGTGACCAGCAGAAGACTTCGTCATTGGCCCAACAATATCTAAGCCCCAAGCGTCGAAAGGCCATGAAGCAACAGTTGGATGTAACGGCTCCGGCGATTGATGAATCAAGTTGGCATGAAATTGGCAAGCTTGACATCTTCGTGCATAATCCATGCAATCTTTGACCATCGTGGGCCAGTAATAACCCATTCTCTTTATTCGAAAGTGTAACTTGGGTCCAGATTGATGAGCACCACAAACTCCAGAATGAGCCTCTTCCATAGCTTGGATAGCTTCATCATCACCTAAGCATCGTAAAAAGACTCCATCGAATGAGCGTCTATAGAGTGTGTCTTTAAAGTAGATAAAGCGGGGAGCACGACGTCGTATATCAATTTTTCCACGTGGATCGTCTGGTAATTTCTCGTATTTCAAGTAATCGATAAGCGATTGTCGCCAATCCTCCTTTTCAACTTCAAACACTTCCACGACATGATTTTCTTCTTCTCGAGCCAGTTCCTCGACATCATCATCCTCTTCTTCGTCATCACTGAAAATTGGTGGTATGACCCAATTTCGACATAGTGGTATCTTAGTCTCCTTTTCAGGCAAAGTTAGTGTAGAAGCGAGTTTAGCTAGTGCATCGGCTTGTTTATTTTCATTTCTTGGCACATGCTCAATCACCACACCACCAAGCCATCCAATTATTCTTCTTGCATAGTTGTAATAAGGGAGCAATTCCGGCTTTCTTACTTCATAATCTCCAAGGATTTGGTTAACCACCAACTTAGAATCTCCATACACTTTAAGGCGAAGTTGTTTTATGTCAACTGCTATCTCTAAACCCAATATGAGGGCTTGATACTCGGCGACGTTATTAGAGCAGTTTTGAGTCAAAGTAAAAGAATATGGCAACACCTCCCCGTCAGATGTTATGAACACAATTCCAGCACCAGCTCCTTCTCGGTGGGAGGCTCCATCAAAGTACATTTTCCATGGTGGGGTTACTTTTACTACAAGGACATCTTCATCAGGCAAGTCATCAGATAGTTCCCATTCAGCAGGGATGGGGTGATCAGCAAGAAAGTCAGCTTACACTTGTCCCTTCACAGCCTTTTGAGGTACGTAGGTAATTTCAAATTGTTGTAGGTGCAAGTACCATCTTGCGAGTCTATCAGAAAGAACAGGCCTCGACATCACGTATTTCAATGGATTCGCTTTTGAAACAAGACGAATACTATGGGCTTGAAAGTAGTGCTTTAACTTTTGGATAGAAAAGATGAGAGCCAAACACAACTTCTCTATAGGTGAGTACTTCAACTCATGTGGTGTCATCATTCTACTTAAATAATATAAGGCACTTTCTTTTCCATCATTGTTCTCTTGTGCTAATAGTGCTCCAACAGAACGCTCTTGAGCAGCAATATAGAGGATAAGTGGACGCCCGGGTGTAGGTGCAACTAACACAGGAGGCTTCATTAAATATGACTTGATACTTTTGAAGGCGTTTGAGCATGCTTCGTCCCATTCGAATGCAACTCCCTTCTTCATTATGCGACTGAACGGTTGGCACCTCCCAGCTAAGTTTGAAATGAACCTTCGGATATATGCTAACTTTCCTTGTAAGCTTTTGAGATCGTGGATATTTCGTGGCTCAGGCATTTTTAATATTGCATCGATTTTTGCTTGCTCAATCTCGATGCCCCTATGACGGACGATGAACCCGAGAAATTTCCCAGAGGAAACACCAAAAGCACATTTTAAAGGATTCATTCGGAGTTGATACCTTCTCAAACGTTCAAACACTTTTCTTAAGTCCATGAGGTGATTTTCTCGTTTCTTGGACTTTACAACCAAGTCATCAACATAGCATTCAACGTTTTTGTGTAGTACGTCATCAAATATCCTTTGCATAGCCCTTTGGTATGTAGCACCAGCATTTTTGAGGCCGAATGGCATTACTTTGTAGCAGTATATGCCTTTAGGAGTGCGGAAAGCAGTTAACTCCTCGTCCTTTGGTGACATCCGTATTTGGTTATACCCTGAAGATCCATCCATAAATGTCAAAGCCTCGTGGCCCGTTGTGGCATCAATCATTAATTCAGCAATGGGCAATGGAAAATCATCTTTGGGGCATGCATCATTCAAATCTCTAAAGTCAACACAAACTCGAATTTGCCCATTCTTCTTTTTCACGGGGACAATGCTAGAGATCCATGTTGGGTACTTCACTTCTCTAATAAATCCCGCTTCAATAAGATTGTTCACTTCCGCTTCAAGTAACGGAATCAGTTCAGGTCGATACCTTCGTTGAGCTTGTTTTATTGGACGAGCCCCTTTCTTCACAGCTAAATGATGGACGGCAACCTTTGGGTCCAAACCAGGCATCTCTTTGTATGACCATGCAAATACGTCTTTGAATTCTTTTAGCAATTGAATGTAAGACTCTTCCTCATCGAGAGTCAATGATGCATTTAAATAGGTTGGCCGTGGATTATCTTGGCTACCTAAATTGACTTCTTTCAATTCATCAATTGTCGCTTTAACTCCCTCTTCGAGTTCAGGAGGAGCGTCTCCAGCATCTTCTTCCTCGACTGAGTCGTCTTCATTTAGAGTAATATGATAGATTTGAACGACATCATCTACTAAAACACCAGTGTAGTCAGAGGATGCAACACTTTCCCTATCATCTTGATCAAGTGGGGTATGTGTGAAGATCTTGGTTTGCACCCTAGCTTTCAAAACTCTATCGCATGATATGATCAATTTAGTGCTGCGTTTCATACGAGATGGAATCAAACTTCTAATTTTTCGTTCAAATCGTAGCTCATTAATCTTTCTTGATTTCTCCAGGGTTTTGACAACATTGCATTTATAGCCACCAGCCTTTTTAATCATCGTGTTTCTACGTGGACCAAGTCTATCAAAGACAGAACATGTGTTGAGCCTATCAAATACAGACACTCGTGTCATCTTTATTTCTTTCTCATTGAGCATGTCATTAGCTGATAAGACCTCTTCTTCAATTATGTAATTGGTACTTGCTCTTCTTATGGCAATATGAATAGGTTTTGGTGGTGTAAACCCAAGACCTATTCGAGAATTTTTTACTGAGTGGCCACTTTCTTTTAGCATTTTTTGAGTAGAGTTGAGTCCGCAATGTGTCTTATCCAAAACTTCGGAAGGAAGCTCTTCCGTCTTGCCATCGGGCTTATATCCAGCTTTTACGAGAAGCTTGTAAGCTTTTGGGTCATAACATCCTTCATTTTTATTGATTAGAGTTTCTCCATGTTCTTTTTCAGGACCTTGAGTTGGACGAGTGAACCCTTTAAGTGGAGGACGAGAAGACTTTGTTATACCAAGTGGAGTTAGTGGTAATGTTAATCCTTCCAACGACTGAAACTCGGTAATCAATTTTTGTTCTCCCTTTCTTTCTTGACTCGGGGGTAGTTTATTCTCATCTCGTAACTTGAGTTTTTCAGTAAGTGAGCTCTCTTTGTTTCCTTTTGGCTCATCAAAATAGTATTTCGCATCAGCAAAGTATGATTCAGCTTCGGTGAATGGTTTGCTATCACCAGATATTGTTTTCACGATGCCTTCACGACAGTATTTGAAGCATTGGTGCCATGTCGATGGGACTACGCCATTTTCATGTAACCATGGTCGACCAAGTAGCATGTTGTAAGATGTTTTAGCATCGATGACATGGAATAATGCTGTGGATATCATATCGTCTATCATCAATTCCAACCTTATGATGCCAATAGCCCTCTGTCCTCCTTGATTAAAGCCTTGGATCATTAAGCGACTATTAGAAAGTTCGTCCATGGGAACTTCCAATTCTTTCAACGCGCGCAAGGATAAGATATTGACAGCTGAACCCCCATCTATCAGTATTCGATTTATCTTATGCCCTCGAGTATAGCAAGTTATGAATAACGGGCGATTGTGAGGCTTTGAACCAAGTACTAAGTCCTCGTCAGTGAATGCAATCGTGGACATGCAATGATCAATAGTGGCGGATGTTCCTTTCTCAGCGAGACATGATTCAGGCACTCCATCTTCGTATATCGTATTAACTTCTTCATGATGCAAAGTAACGAAGTTTGTTGTTTCGTTCTCTTCGTCCAAAGAAATTTTCCCTTGGCGAGCTAGTTGCATGACTTTATCTTTAAACACGAAGCAATCATGAATTGGATGCCCTACTAAACGATGGTATTTGCAATACTTTGGATCATCGATGCGATTGGCTTCTTCAGGACGTTTCATCTCTGGCAACTCGATGAGATTGGCATTCATTAAATCATCGAATATCCCCGCCACATCAGAATCTAAAAACGGGTATTCTTTTGATTGCATCTCCTTGAGAGTCAACTTTCTTTGTCTTTTGTCCACAGAGTTAATTTTCTTCTCATCACTATGATCTTCAGTTTTGCTTCGCAATTTCATTGGTATGACGCTAACCGCCATCGATTCTTTGTTTGGGACTCTTGAGTAGGATTTGCCCCCTTTCTTCACGTCTTGTCTCTCTTTGCCATTTCGAGATTCTTGGATAGGTGGTCCATCACTCCCACTTGCAGCCATACTCAGTTCCATGTCATGGGCTCGAGTGGCTAACTCTTCAAACGTTCTTGGTTGTATACCTTGAAGGATGTATCTAAGGCCCCAATGCATTCCTTGGATGCACATTTCAATAGCAGACGATTCAGATAGTCTATCTTTGCAGTTAAGGCTCAAATTTCTCCAACGATTGATATAGTCAATGACTGCTTCATCTTTCCATTGACGGGAGTTGGTAAGTTCGATCATGCTCACTGTACGACGAGTGCTGTAAAAGCGATTGAGGAACTCTTGCTCTAATTGGTTCCAATTGTCGATTGAGCCAGCTTCTAGGTCGGTATACCAGTCAAACGCATTTCCCTTCAGTGATCGGACAAATTGCTTTACTAAGTGATCTCCATAGGTTCCAGCATTGTTGCATGTCTCGACGAAATGCGCTATGTGTTGCTTAGGATTGCCTTTTCCATCAAACTGCTGGAATTTTGGTGGTTGATAACCGTTTGGCATCTTCAGATTATCAACCCTTTGAGTGTATGGCTTGGTATAGGTTGAGGATGACTTGAAGCTTCCGTCAAACTTGTCCTTGATAGTTCCCATAATGAACTCCTTTAGTTGATCGACTGGAATCATCCCATCATTTGAAAATTGGAATTCCTTAGCAATTTCTTTCTCAGTTGGATTTTGTCTTGCAACTTCAACTTCATCATGGTTTTCAACTTCTTTGCCCCTTATATGGCTAGTATCAGTATTATCAGTTTTGTCGAGCAATTTTGCAATTCTCGAGTCTTGCTCTTGGACATGTTTCGCGAGCCCCTCGATAGCTTTGGTTAGACTTGCAAGTTGCTCTTCCAAAGTCATGGCGTTAGTCATCATCACAGGCGCCGCACCCGAATAACTTGACATGGAATGTGGAGAAGATGGTGTAGATTCTCCATCATTGTTTTCAGTATTGCTCTCAAGTTGAAGAGAGTCTTTCTCGATGGCCTTTGGTGGAGGAGTTTCCTCGGAAGATGCTTGCAACTTTTTGGCCATGTTTCTTGTTATGACGCCAACACTCTCACTTGCAGAATTTGAAGAGCTTGAGGCAGTTGGCTTGAAAGTCATTGTCTTTGAAGCTTTGACTTGATGGAAGGAAAAGATGAGAGGTAGAGATGGTCCCACTGGGCGTGCCAAAAATTTGTACACAACAAATTTGTAATTCTGAAAATCAAGAAACACAAAAATTGTGACAAATGAAATTTATATTAATCAAAATGAAAATATAGGGTACAAATCTCTATATTTAATCCTCTGATTCTTCCTTCAAAATATATATTTAATTGTTGGAGTTGACTTTGCTTGTTTGGTCTTCTCCAACGTTGACTTGAATGTTTATAACGTTATTGCGAGGGCTTGACAGCTTAATCTCGAATCAAACGTTGACTTTGATATATGGAATTTGAAATCTATTTGATTGTTGGAGTTGACTTTGCTTCTTTGATCTTCTCCAACGTTGACTTGAATATTTATAACGTTATTGCGAGGGCTTGACAGCTTAATCTCGGATCAAACGTTGAATTTATATATGGACTTTGAAATCTTCAAGGTTGACTTGTACCTTTGATCTTCCTTGAGCTTGATTTGAACTTCTATAACGTTAATTCGTAGGTTTAGCACCGCAATTACGAATCAAACGCTATAATTTGATGAACTTCTTCAAGAACGCCTTGAATATCACTTAGAACGCCTTGAATATGTGAAGAACCTTCGTAGAGAAAATTTGGAGAGCTTCCTTTGCCTTCTCTAGCTTTTTGATTGAACTTCTGTGTGTAAATTATGATTTCCAAAGGACCCTATTTATAGGTGTAGGGTGGAAGAGTTTTGGATAATTTGGATTCCATTGATAATTATCCATTTGATTTAATAAATAATTATCATAATTTTGGAGCCATTTGATTGGCTGATAGAAGATCTAGATCTTCTAAATATTATCCAAAACTTAACTTGATAATTATCCATAAATTAACTTAAATAGATAAATATCTTTTGTCGTAGACGACTTTTGATTGGTCAATATTTCCACGTGGCGAGATTTGATTGGTCGTGGATTTATTAACTGCAAGACATGATTTGATTGGATGGAACACCTCAATTTGACACGTGTCGCCATTTGATTTGTTGATAAAATGAATATTAAAATATCAATTAAATCAATTATTTATCTTGGAATTAAATTTGATAAATCCCAAAATATATATATTAAAAGATTTAAATTAATATTTAATATCACATTTTCCACTTGTCATCATTTGAGTGGATTAAAATTCCATTGTCTACAGTTACACTTGTAAATGTAACTAAATATATCATATAGCTACACTTACACAAAGGTCACGTTTCATGTTAGTATGGCCGAGTTGAGCGTAGTCTAAAGTTACTATTACGCTTGGAAGTGTAACTAATTATAATGCATATGGTCACACTTTAAAAATGTAAGCCTTTTGGCTTTAGTCACACTTTCAAATGGGCATACAAGTTTTGAAAATTAATAAGACTACAATTTCAAGTGTGACAAAAAATACTTAAAACTTACGTTCTAAAGTGTAGCGAAATGTTAAATAAGACTACAATTTCAAGTGTGACTAAAGACACTTAACAAATACGTTCTGAAGATTTCATATTGAAAAAAACGATGATAAAATGTTTTAACAAGTTGTAGCATTTTCCCCATAGCTTCCAATTATTAGGATCAAACACATGTATAAGTTGGCTGCAAAACTGTATAAAAATTTGCTCTGTATGGTAACAAAGTTTTTTTAATATAAGTTGTGAAGAAATTGGGTTGTAACAAATCACAACTATGGACAACTTTTATCCTTTCACCAGAAGTGATACAAAATTCAAAATTAATTATAACATATATTAGCTCTATTGGTTAACACATAAGTTGCACAAAATGTTCTATGAAAGGCCACTATTAATTCTAATTCTTAGAACATAATTCCTACGGTGAATATCCATATCTTTGAGTGCTATAATATTTCTTGGTACTAAAATTTACAAATGTTATAGATTTTCAAAACCTGTAAGTGCCATAAAATAAATTTATTGTCTTCCACTTGAGCCCTTCTAACCGCAACAATACATTTTGCATTCACAGGGATATGCGTTCCGTAACAACAGATTTATGCAATTAGCATAATACCTGGATATTGTCAAGTTGGAACTTCAATATCGGGTGGAGGGTTACGGAAAATTCTTCTATCTGATAAAAAACTTCTACTACTACTGTAGCATTCTATAGTGTCTCCAGAAAGAACCCTCTTCTGATGCTCTTCATATTCCCTTTGCCATAAATAAAATCATAATTCTACTGTAATTATATACATAAATAATTAACAAGAAATTTATGGAGAAAGGCATACTGATTCCCGCCTGATATTGGAGATGAAAGATTGGGGAAAAATTGGAGATGAAAAATTGGGGAAAAAGACGTGAAAGAATATGGGTGAGGGTTTTATGGATTCTAAAATTAATATATTAGGTTTGGAATTATTAGAATTTGGAATTATTTTTTAGCCAAAAAATCAGATTTGGGATTCCCGTATGATATTCCCGCTTGAGTGACATGATTTTTATTTTGTAAAAAATTATATAAAAGAAAAAAATAGTTATAGTTACTTCTAATTAAGTGAAATGATAAAGTATTTATGCTTACATTTTTAAAAAAGTGTAAGGAAAACATATGTGATTATAAATTTTTTTTTTAGTGCATGTCAATTAATTATTATTCAACAATGTTGCATATTCCGAATATTGATGGCGTTGGAATTGTGTTTGAAAAAGTGGTGGTATCCACACTTCCATTCGTCATTTGTCCAACAAATCTTGTATCTCTTTCATGTTGGTTGTAGTGTTAAATTAAAATTTTGGCTTTTGTGTGTCACTGATTACGGTTTACGATTGGATTGCTATCTTATAAAATGAATGATATAGCCATTGAGGCTAGAAAAATACATTATAAAAGGAAGGGAAGATTACAATTTGTTTTATAATGAGGTGCCCTTCATCAAGAAAGCTTGCATAAGAGATCCTTCTTACTGCTCTATCTAAAAAAAAATTAGGTGCATTCGCTATTTTTATTTAATATTAGAATAATTTAAAAAATTATTGGAGACTATTACAAGTTTAGTTTAAAAAATTATTCATTGGAGAGTTCAATGAGAAAAGAGATTCATTTAATTTATTAAATACCTTAAAGCACAAATCATATTAAAAACCGTTATGTCGGATCAATCACACCAAATCAAATTAGCAATTTAGAATTCAAATTGTTAATTTAATAATAGATGAAAAAACCAAAAACCACAGCACAATCCCCTTACATTTCTCCTACAATAATAGATGTGTCTATAATTTATTTATATTAGGTTGATGTTTTTCAGAACGTAAAAGTTAATAGCTCCAACTCTAGAATGTTTTGTTTATACGGATCATCAAAAACTGTGTTATATTACCTCCTCTTGATTTATCTAACGTATACATGATGAATACATCAAAAAGTTCATTTGTTATAAATTATCATAAATTATAAATATTAGAAATGGAATAGTATTCTGAACCTGGATATAAGTTGAAGTTAATTTCAAGTAAAAAAAAATCTCAAATGCATAGGTTATGGGAATTGATTTATTGGGCATATTTTGGAAGTGTCTTTATCAAAAAAGATCCATTATATATTAGAGAAAACGTAGGATTGATTTGACATGAAATCATTGGTGGTTTGGGTAAGCACTGACATCATTGAGTATATTTTTTAAATAGATATTTTCCTAAAAAATATAAGGCCATTTATATGGACATGCAAGTTGCATATTTTGCAAGAAAGTAAAAATAAAAATGAATATTAATGAACTAAAAAAAACTGTAAAAATTGTTATACACCAAATTTTTTCATTCAAATTATATTTTTTCAACCCTACTATTTTAATTCCTTATAAAACTACCTATTAATTCTATATACATTTTTTCACAAATTCATCAATCAAATTTATTTATTTATAATCATTATTTCTCTTTTTCTTTCTATACTTTATAGTTTTTTAAAAAATTTATTCACATAATCATTATATACATAACTAAAACAATCATCTACATATCATTATTTGATAAACATATTTTATAACTTTTAATTTATTTTTAAAAACATAAACAAACACCTACAAATGTTACACTAATTTTTACATTACAAAATTCTCAAATGTTTCCTAAATTTTCAACTAAAAACACAAACAAACACATCCTGTATGAATGTGGAAGTTTAGGTTGAAGTTTCCTTGTTATTTGTGAATTATAATAATCGGATAATTAAGGATTTTAACTTAAGTATTAATGTAGTAAATAAGGTAATAATTTTTAAAGTAAATTTACATGACTTAAAAAAATGTTAATAGCATATTGTTTTCATGCAGATGCAAGAAATTTACTTATCTTAAAAAACTGATATTATATATCACTTATTATTATTCATTATTTTTTATTTTTTTAAATATGATAAAAGTTGTATTCAATAAATACATTTAACATAATTTTCGTAATTTATGTTTACTATAATAAAAAGATATCCTACCATATTAAGTGCCGATGAAAAATTGATAAAAAACCAAACAGTAGTATATAATGTTTCTAATGTTAAAAAAAGTGAGCCTTTCATAATTTCTATATTGCACAAGTTTCATTTAAGTTAGTACATTCTAAAGCCTTTAAAAAAATATGGTTCGATTTGGGACATGATTTTCTATTTTAAATGATATTCCATTGAACATAAAAGAACAAAAAAAAAAAAAAAAGCCATTTAACATGTATGTGGACATAATTATTTAATTATTTAATTATTTTTTATTTGGATCTGAGGAATAAACCGGTCATTTAACATGTATATTCAAATAAAAAAATTCTAATCATTTTCAAATAACATTCTAAAAGAGTTTGTAATTAAGGGGATTTTTGTGCAAGTTAAATTTTAAGGAGACGTTGTTGATTTTGACCTTACCCAAATAGTAAAGACAAATAGATAGTAAACTATCCTTACAATCTACACAACCAAAGTTTGGAATGAATTTACACATTATGACTTGAATTTGGAGGGACAGCACATGGACACTGAGCAAAGGTTAAACGGTTTTACCTTAGACAGGAAACTTGATGGATATAGCTAGCTAGTGATTATATTATACATTTTTTTTTTACCTTAAATAAGTATATATATATATATATATATATTCTTGTATTCTATTGTATGTGTTGGGAAAAATCTTGGAGCGTAACGGGCGAAAAGCAATTGCATCAGGAGAGGTAGTTTTTTGCTTTGAACCTTCCCTAGTGTAGTACCATCGGATTTACTTGCTGGGCAGTGAACGCGATGTCTTGAACTGATCAGCGTTTTGTGTAAACCAAGACAATGATACACACACAATTACTTATCTAACAAGATTTAGTTCTCACTGTTGTGTCCGTTTTGGCCATGGACCGTCTTGGATTCATAAGTGTTTACTTTGAAGCGGCCTTTACTTCTCACTTGTATAGGTGATCTCCTATAAAGAGTACCCTGCCTTACTCCACTTTATTACGTCTCACCATCCTTGAGACAGTATAGGAATCATTAAAAGCTTTTTCAGCTTAACCTCACCTACGCTCTGCAGGATTAAGCACTTGTATATCCTAGGAATGAGTTGGAGCTTATTTGATCTCCTTCAAGTGCGACACTGAATCTAACATAATTTGTTTTTCCCTTTGAACCAAGATTTTGGGATCTCCAGTCAACAAGGTAGGGTTACCCTAATGTTGATCCTTAATATGTAGGATTTTACGCCCATTCCCATCGATATGCAGTTTATTTGATCTTTTAGGCATACATTTGGATCCATATGTTCTCAATTGATTTTACACAATCATTAGAGAGACTGCCAATTGAGATCAACTGCTTAATGGTTTTATATCTTCAACGTATGTGTCAAGATTACCATTTTACATGCTAACTTGTGTCTTTCCGATTGCCGGCTTATGATCATACTGTATCGGAGTTAGTGACACAAAATCTAGCCAATTAAGAATATCCACCATTCCTTAGTCAAGACTCTTGATCTTGGATATTCTATCGGTGTGCAATACAGTGTCGACCCACCATTTGTCGAGTTACCCTTCATAAAAGGCATTAGATATTACAGCCTCGAGCATGAGGTTCGACCACCCACCATTTGTCTAGCTTGGTTTTAGTGACTTAATCACCCACCATTTGCCTAGCTTGGTTTTAGTGAACTTAATCAATCACCATTTGCCTAGCTCGGTTTATCGTGATAAATACCAACCATTTGTGTAATTCGAGTTGTCTACACAATGAACCCCATTTATATGGTTTGGATTATCATAGAAAAACACCCACCAATTACATGGTCCAGGTTGTCAATCAATGATTGACTTTGATCATCAACTTACCACATTTTAGTGGTTGTTCCCTCGAAACGGAATTGATTTATCTTCATTTCGACTATTGTCAATATACCTAGCTCTAGTTTTGGTTTAACCAAAATCTTTGTAGCTTTAAAGTCATTTTCTCGGATTTAATTTTGGACGTTTAATCGACCTTCTCGATTTTACTTCGATAATTAACATCCTTTATTCTTGACTAAGTTGTGTACATTGCACAATATGCCATTTCCATTTCATCTTTAAAGAAAGTATGTTTCACAATATGAAACATTCAGAATCATTCTCACTTTGCAACTTTATTGGTTTATAGTGACGACATTTCATAATGTCTTATTCTTTCGCTAAATGAAACCACATCTCGTTTTTCCTCACAAATTATATCACTTTTATAGTGAAAATTGTAAGCAAAAACTCTAAATAATGCAATAATTATTCTTTAAACAAATTGACTTCTTTAAATAAACATCTCTATCACACGAAAAGAACATGCATCTAATTTAAATCATCTATTTAAATAATGCATTTCTTCATTCATTGTGATCAAGTTTTATTATAAAGAGTGTCAAATATAATAAAGAATCACACTTATTGCATTTATTCATAAGCCGAAAGAAATTTGTCAAATCATTACTTTATATGCATCGCAAAATAAAGTCATATTTAAGCATGCACAAATATTTATTCTTTATCAAGAATAATTTACCATGATAAAATATTATGAAATATTAAATCACATATCGCATGCTTGCTCAATGTCATCCGGCGGATTACATCATTAATGTTGCATATTTCAATATTAAATTATTTTTAATATTATTCAACATAATATGTAATCACATGAGCAAATGATAAATTCATACAAATGAACTTATCTCATTAATTGGTTTTCGTAACCGAAATTTCGTCATATTTGCTTCCATATATTGGATCATATCTTTGACACCATAGAAGTTCGCAACTCCCTTCATCTGGTTTGAATTTTACTACAAAAAATATTCAAACTTGAATTAGTCATAAAATAATTAAAATTTATTAATTATGACAATCAATAAAATTAAATGAAATTTTATCTCTTGATTTCATCATCTTCCATTGAATAGCACCATCTTCAAGAAACACTCGAATATTGTCTTAAGTTTGTTGGGAAAATTCTTGGAGCGTAACGGGCGGTGTTTATGAAGATGCAATATAATGATGAAATGTCGAGGTACGGGATACCCGAGTTCCTTAAGACAATATTGCCCCGCTCTTGGTGGTTACGGTTTTACGGCAATTGTCTCCCAAGATACAACGACATCGTCTCGATAATAGTACCACTACAAATTACCGAGTCTAGCGAACAAATACTTGTTCCAAACTCTCTCGATGGACTCATATGAATAAATGCATATATAGACATTTAATATGCAAGACTTATTCTTAAACTATTAATTTAATATTTAAGAATATCCAAAGTACTCAAATTAGTACTAAAAAGTTCTTAGAATAATATTCAAGAACTTTAAGAATATTTTAAATGCTTAATTTAGTATTTAATATTCAATACTATTCTTAAAATATTAAAACTAATATTTAAGAAATAAAAGAACTCTCAAAATACTCATATTAGTATTTTAGAGGAAAAGGAGAGAAGAGAAATGATATTTTTGGTGTGTTTTAATTCCACAAATGGAGGGTCTATTTATAGATAATGAAGAGTTTTGGATCAAGAGTTGCAACTTTCCATAAATCGTAGGAGAGTTATGTCCTTTAGACAAAAGTAACAACTTTTCATAAATTGTAGGAGAGTCATGTCCTTTAGACAAGCACCCCTCTATCAAACCTCCAAAAGTTGCACACATTCAAAACATTTATAAATTATGTTTTGACCCCAAAACTTTTCAATCTCGAACGTCCTTTCAAATTGGTCCCTCAATTTTTCGACTTGAACATTTTAGTCCTCAAACTAAATGAACTTTCTTTCATACAATCGCGGCCGTCGATTGTATGATTTGTTGATCATTTAATTACTTATGTTCATATCGAAAAATCAATTCCAACTATGAATAACGTTTTAAGTGATTCACTTTGTTAATTAATTTCTCATTCACCTGAAATCGGATTTGAGTAATTAAATACTCTAACTTTATCTACTCGAGACGTAGAATAATTAGAGCCAAAGACATTCCACTTTCGACATACGAAAGTCACTTAAATCTTTACATAAATCGTGCTAAAACACAATTTACTCAATCAAGATTTCCAACAGTATGTGTATAGAACAAGTACATAAAATTGCTTGAGTTGAATTTGAGTATATCCAAGGGGTCCAACAAAATTTTAAGGCCTTGAAAATTGGAAAAAACATTTGGCCTGTTAGACAAACTGACCTTGTACCACTTTAATCTATATAATCGAGGTCCATATTAAATAGCACGTGGCTCTTTATGATTAACATGTGGCTAATTTTAATACATCATTGCAATATTTGGTGATTTAATAATTATACACATATCAAATCTAATTCTAAAATATATATTTTGAGTATGAACATAAATTATAATTGTAAAATAGAAAATATCAAATGTCATTATCCAAGAGACAATAAAGATGAGAGTGACTAGTCACATGCCCTTTTAAATACAAGCATTCGTTTAATTTCAACACAATTTGCATGCGTTCTTTAGGATTCATTCTCATGTTCACCCCTAAATTCAATCCACCTACCCACTTCCACTTGCTCATTATCATATATCATCTCCTATAACTTAATTGGTTACTGATATAGTATAACCTCGTATGGGACCATACGACCTTAGTGCAATTATACCTCGTATGAGACTATACGACCCTGGTGTAATTATTTAGGCCTATTTATCTAAAGGTCCCTGATCTAATTGTGCTTATTTGCATTACACTACCTAACCCGCGTGTTTTTATCGGGTCGGACCCAGTGTAGCCCTAACCCGAGCAATCTAGTACGTACGTTCTGGGGACACGTGTAAACCATCCCGTTAATTCCGCATTCGTCCGTACATTGGGTACTGTGCCTATAAATAGTGCCATTTAATATTAGAAAAAGGACTTTGGACTTATTGAACAGTACCTCGAGAGTACACAGTACGATCTGACAGTACGTTCCCACTATTCTATAAACCGAGTTAAGAATCTCGTATATGACCTTAATCACAACCTTGAACTACGTTTAGACTTGATCCTAATAGAAAGGTACGTAGGTAGCTCAGTACATCTGAGTGCAGTCTATATCCATTCTACGACCCTCCTTAGGTCTTATTCGAGTCTCGGCTTGATTTGGCCCGTAAGCATTTTACGAGTTATATCAGTTACAATATGCTACTCAGTAACCAATTGATAATTGTATGAAATGATAATTGTAATTATTGTTGGGTAGTTATATAGTATTGAAAACATAATGTTAAGAAAAAAAAAAAAGATAAATATTATTTATAAATTTTATGAATTAAAATCTTGACAATTAAATTTTAAAACGTACAAAGTAGATATATGTTTTAGCTCTTCATTAATCACTGGACTAAGACTTGGCATTTCTTCTCTCTCTCTCTCAATTATTAAGCATAAGTGTCGTATTTTCTTTGAAATGAGATGAGACAAAGTTGGTACAAATAATGGAGTGTGGCCTACAGCACATGCACCCAAAACCCATATGGAATGATTGGGAACATATTTGTGAAAAATAGGAAATAATAACATTCCTTTTAACATCTCCAATTCTAATTAGTAATTACCGATTTTGTGATGAATAGTTAGTTAACTGAATATTGCTCTTGATATGGCTGTAATTTGGTAGTCATTTTGAGCTTTAAAAGCACAAACAAGATATTTATAGATTTTTATCACTACTATAATGCAATTTTAGGAGGATTGTATACGTGTGGTCCCAAATAAATAACAAGAACAAATTGAAATTAATTGTTATACAATTAAATTAAAGTGAAATAGTTTTTATGAAATTTTGGATTCTGTAATATTATTATTCAAGAGTGAAATTTCAATTTTGCTCCTAAGAAATTCAAAATTTTGATATTTCGTTGAAAATTTAAGACAGACAAATAATGAAATTTTTTTTTTTTTTGATGACAAGGGAACCCGCAGCCGCTACCGTTAGGTGCGCACTGGGTAAACCCCGCTCTTGTGCAATAGCCTGCAAACCACACAAGAGAGGTAAACCAACCTAGGTTGCCCATAGCTGACAGGCTCACAGTCACAGTAGAGAAGGCAAATAGACATTCCCTCATCAGGATTCGAACCCGTGACCAAGGCCACAACATTCACATGCCCTTACCAACTCTACCGGGGGTTGCCCCCATAATGAAATTTTATTTATATTGATATCTATGTGTATCTATATAAAAAAAATCATGGAAATTACATGGGTCAAACGATCTTTAAACTGAAATTTACAAAATCTAACCTACCTTTTAAACCTTATGGATAGTGAAATCAGCCGCAAAATAGAGAAAACTAATTTATTATTGTTCACGTAGTACATCAACTAATTAATTCTTAATTACATTGATGTAGTACTTATTGTATTAAAACACATAATTAAAAATTCATTATTTCTGCTGATTAAATTACTTAATGATTGCAATTTGTTCGTTTTGCTCCTTTATATTTACATTTCCTTTTTTCTTGTCTTAATCATTCTATATTGTTTTATTTGTGTTTAATTATATAATACATATATGATATTATATATTAACTTATATTAAAAGTGATTGAGAGTGCATTTTTACGTAAATTGAAGCGTCGTCCTTGAATAAAATTATTATATAAGTAATACAAAAACATCATTTTCATGGCTTTTTGGTTATTTTTAAATGAATTAAACATTATTTATCAATTAACCAATGAATATGACAAGTAATTGATTAAAGAAAACTCAAGCAAGGACATGTTTCTATCAATCTAGTTAATTGGTCGCTTTCGATCGTACAATTTGTGATGTTGCTATAACATTTGATAATATCGGTAGAGAAAAATGTTATATTTAATTTAGCATTCATTATGCTAAAATATGTTTTTTAATTTGTTTTTTTGTTGCAAATTGAAGTTTATAATGAAGTGAAATTGTATTGCATCCCAATATTCTTTGACCACTTCTGTTTTTCATATAACCCCTATAAATAATAAGTAGTAGTGTCACGATAATTATTTTTATAAATACATGTCCATAAATTGCTTTTCTTAATTAGCGATACATATATAATCACGATAAAATAAAAATGAACATTCTATTATAACGACACTTCAATTTCAACCACCCGTGGTTATCAATATGACAAATTAAACATGGTTTCACTATTGCTGCAAAGCTGTAAAACTTTTGGCCCTTAATTTGTTGAGTTTGTTACAAGTTTATGCTTGTCACAATATATATTCGTACATTAAGGGGGAAGAAATTGAGAGCTAGCTAAGGTTATGTTTTTTCTATTCTTTTGAGATTAAAATTTGAAATGTTTTAAAATATATTAAGGAGATTCGTATAAATTTGACGTAATATTTGGTGTGTTCATCTATGTTTTTATAAATGTTTGACAAATTTAAAATGTATCAAATATTTTATGGTTAATTGATTTATAATATGTTAAATATTATAAAATATGAATAAGAAAGAAAACAATACTAGTGAAGTAAATGATTATTGGTTATATTATATTAAATGAGGGATATAATGATTGATATGTAGTTACACAAAAGATCAAAAAATAGAGTTAAAAAAATATGAATTTGAACGCATATATATAGTGTAAGTAAAGCAAATTAAAAAAAATTAATACAAAGTTTGAAAATATGATACAAGGTAAGTACCGTTTGATGTCAATTCAAGAGGAGATATTATAAATGCTAATATTTTATTGGTATAGTGTGGTAAAATAACGATCTTGGGATTTACTTCAACTTACATGTGCTTATTTGTTTTATTTTCATAAGAGCTAATATAAATACTTATTATGCTTGTCCATTTGGCTTTAATGAATTGATTACACATGTTAAATCATAAATAGTATTTTTATATTAAAATTAACTAAGAATTTTACAATCAGCTAATAATTATTATAAAATCAAAATTTTATAGGCAGGAGAAAGTAGAACTCACAACTTTGTGTATCTTGGTTTCAATTTTGTCAATGCAACTAGGATTCATCCATTTTTCTTATGGTTAACTATTGCTTAAGCTATCTAATGAACGGACACTCCAAAAAATCACGACGGATAGTATTAAACACTTTTCGGATACGGACACGCCTCCGACACGGTTCCGACACGTGTCGGACACGGCTGATACGTATCCTTGAATTAAAAAAATATTTCGACACGTTTCGGACACGGTCGAATACGGATTAGGACACGGGTGTCCACTTTTCTGTAATGAAATCAAGTATTTTGGGGTCAAAATATAAAATACAAAATTATAGAAACTAAAAATTAAAAATTCTTCGTCTTTTATTAAGAAAGATTTCATAATATATAAAAGGTGAGACCGCAATGAAAAATATCGGTGGAGATGCTTTGAGTCTATTGATGACATTGAAATTTTAGAAATTGCAAATTTCATACTTGACATTTTAGAAATTGCAAATTTTCTCTTGATAAATCGGAATTGGAACATGATTTGCTTGTAGATGAAGTTGGTGAAAAATCATTCTGATATTTGACCAAATATTGGAGAAAAGACTCTTTGTATTTATATTATTCGTATGACGATTAATGTTTACTTGTTATTTCACTTATTTTCATTAGAATTTGTACAGTGGAACATTTTATTTTGTTATATTATATGTTGCGTTAAAGACGTATTTATTCTTATTTTTTATTTCTTATTGACTTAATGAGTATTGATGAGTAATTAACTTTTTATGACATATTGAGCTTTAAAAATAAACAAGTAATTTATATTCTAAATATATATATATATATATATAATAGTACTGTGTCGTGTCCTATGATTTTTCAAGAATATCGTGTCCCGTGTCGTACACCGTGTCCCGTGTCCGTGTGTGTGCATCATAGCTTAAACTATAGTGAATAAGGAATCCATTCTATTGAAAAATAAATGAATATGTAAAATTTATTGAATTGAGTCGAGTTGAATAATGTATTGTTCAAGCGTATAATTTTGAGATTAAATTTAATTTAATTATCAATAAAATCAACTCAAACAAATATTCATCAAATCAATCACTAATCTAACTCAAATAACCTAATAGTAAAACTCAAGACACCAAAGCAAGCAAGTATGATTAGAAAAGTGAAAATGTTAATAAAGAATGTTTGTAGATCCAAGTTTGGTGTGCTCAAAACATAAAAGAGCACAAAATTTGCAATTCCTAAGGTTGAACACGAGGGACAATGTACATTGGCACAACACTCAATGCATAGGTTACAAGTCCATGATGCACAGGATTAGTGTCGCCCAAATTTGTGACACCTTAAGGGCACATGGCATGACTACTATATAGTATATACTAGACATAAGCTTATTGGGACATGTTTATATTATTTAACCTTTTTGTACTAAATACTAATATTGCTCACTTTTACCCTTTTTTTGACAACTTCTATGGATGTATTGATTTTAGGTTGAGTCCAAATCCATCTTTCTTTTCTTGCCTTCATCTCATTTTCATCCATGATTAAATCAATTCTTTGGAATTAATCTAAGAAGAATATTAAATTTCATCCTCTTTTTCTTCTTTTATTTCTTTGTTGAAAAAACTACAATGTAGACAATACACACGTGTTTTCAAAGTGTATACATAAATATACTCGTGAATTCTTGAAATAGATGCTGAGTATTTTTGAATTTAACATAAAAATAATTATTCGTCTTGATAAAAATTTAATTCAAACTCTATTAAATGACTAGTGTTTGTTTTCTATGAAAAGTCACTAAATTGCCTATTCTCTAAACAAGGACTAGGAATACTAACAGGAAAACTTATACCTTAAGGACTCATTTGGTATGGAGGATAATGGGTGATAGTTAAATTTATCACTAATAATCATTTGTTTGGTATTTATGATAAAAGCCCGGTATTGATAATAAGCCCGGTTTTTTATCCTCAATTATGGTGATAACTCATCCCATCTAGGGGGGTGGGATAAAACTATCACATATTTCATCCATTCTAGCTATAATGCAAAATGACCAATATACCCCTCAAAACATAAATGTATTCTCCATTCTACCCTTAAGCCTTCATGTTTTTACAATGCCCATTTATTATGGAGATAATTGCATCAACCTCCCCTAAATTGTAGTCATTTACCATCCGCACCCCTCATATTTGAAATATTGGTATGGACCTCCCCTTTAATATTCTTTTCATTATTTTTACTTTTAAAAGACTAAAATAACCTTCGTTTTTCAATTGTAATCTATTTAAACTGAAATTGTTAAAATATCATCAAATAGCATAAGAAAATGAAACAAATAATGATGGGTGTATAAATACAATATGCAAAAAATAAAAATAATATTAATATATTTTCATTTTTAAGATTTTTGTAAAAATAAGAATGATGTAACAAATTAAAATTGCATAATCAAAATACTAACATATTTCATGATTGTTCATATTAGGTGAATTAGAAGGAAAAAATCCATTATTTTTACTTAATATCTATTTGGACATAATTATTCGACATTAAAATACTTCTTTAATTAATTTTATGTTTAGAAATATGAAAGTCATACCTTTAAAAAACTTAACTTTGAGATTTTTTTCTTATCGTTTTTTATTATATGACATTTAGTAACACTATTTCTCATCTTTCAAATAATTATATAATTTAACCTTTTTAAATTCAAAATGGAAGGGCTTTTTTGTCTTTTCACTAGAAATCTTAATGAAAATGTAGAATATGGGATATTAATGCCAATATTTCAAAATTGAGGGGCGTGAATGTCAAATGTTCAAAGTCTTATTCATCTTGGGATATAGATGTAATTTTACACTTATCACTCATATTATCAACTATACAAAACACTTAACATGATATATTTATGTGAACATATCACACATACCAAACAAGGGATTGATAGCTCCTAATTTTATATCTTATTTTATCCTTTATTTTATCAATCACCACATATCCCATACTGGATACCAAATGAGTCCTAAGGCTCCGTTTGTTTGTCAAGGGAGTGGAATCAAAATGGGGAATATGATTCCCAAAAATCAAATAACCTTGTTTGGTATTTTTTATTTGATATTATGGAATGCAATCTAATTCCCAAAATATGGGAATTATCATCTCAAATAAGGGAATTACATTACCTTGTTTTATGGAGGTAATGTGATTACCATATCAAGGTAATCATAAATGCACTACTTTAATGTCATTACTACCCTTATATCAAATATAATACAAAATCAACAAAATAGTTATTTATTTTTTCATTTCATTTAAGTTATTATTTATGAAGAAATAATTTCGTATTTTTAATTTATTTAGAATATTTTCATTGTCAAAATAGATCGTAATTTCATTTTATTTGATATTTATTTATTGAATGAAATTGAAAAATTGCTTGCGATAGTAATTTTGAAATGGTTGTTGGTCACATATGATTAATATATTTTATTTATTAACAATAATATGTTTCCGACTTAAAATAATTATCAACGCATTGGTATATGATAAATGCATACATGTAATTTTTTTAAAAGTCGAACAATATGTAAATAAAAAATAAGCATGTTCAATTTAATTATCATTTTTCTAAAAGAGGATAATGCAATTGAACCAAATTGATATCTTATTTATTCTTTATTATTTAACCAAATTAAATATATATATATGTATATACACTTATGTATATATATAATATCAAATATTAAATTATACAAATATGATTTAAAATAAGGGTATTTATGTCAAAGTCTTTAATTTTAGATTCCATTCTTTATTATATGCATTTGAACAAAATATAAAAAAGAAAAAAAATATATATATCCTTACCCAATTTTTTTGTAGAAACCAAACACTATTAATGGAATCAGATTTCTAGTAATCAAATTACCAGAAATCTTATTCCCATTTTAGATTCCTTTCCCTATCAAACAAACGGAGCCTAAAAGATTTGATTTGTCATATATTATACATTTGAGTTGATGTAATTAACATCCACTTAACACCTACAAATCTCAAATATGTATTGTATAACATACTAGATGTGTCATAATTAAATACTCACAAAGAGTTTCACTTATAAATTTATAAATTTATTAAGATCTCATGATCAAATTTTACATTATGTGAAATTACAAGTAAGATTGTTCCTCTTGTTCTTAAATCTCCGAGTAAAGCATTTCAACTATAATATAAAATTGGTGATTCTCGACAGTCTTCTCTCCTATATTAAGAGTATATATTGGAGCTCTATTACTAAACCTTTGAAATTTCTTATAAAATCTCATTAATTTAGTTTGCTTCCCAAATCTTTTGACATAACATCTTTTGAAATGTCAGCCCTTTTGCATGGCCTATCATTTTTCATTTCTTTATTTCTTTAAGATTTATTTCATCAAAAATTGTGTTTGTTTAGTACATATTAAAATATCATAATTTCTTGAGAAATGGGTTTGATTTACATTTCTAATCTTGAATGTAATTACTGCTAAATATCTTAAATCGTTAATGAGGTAATATGAATGAAAACAAAATCTCATCTATATTAATTTCATATAAAAAAAATTCTTTCTTAAAAAAACCTATCATATCACACTTAATCATTTGATTTTTAATAATACATGTCCACACAAAAAACATTTCACCGTCATTTTTCTACTCTCTAAAAAACAATTATGATAATTTTTATAAAATATGAGATCTCGAAAATAACACACTTCGCAATCCAACCTTAGTTTTAATATGTATCACGGGCATGTCTAGAGTTAAATTTAAGTTTATTTCTCTTGTGGTTTGCAGACTATTACACAAGGGCGGGGTTTACCCAGTGCGCACCTCACGGTAGCGGCTGCGGGTTTCCCTCGTGATCCAAAAAAAAAAGTTTAATCATGATAAGTGGAGAGTTTAGATTAAAGTTTAATCACGATAAGTGGTGTGATGTTCATTGAAAAGGATTGCAGAAGATTAAAAGTAGATAGCATGAATATGATTGGTTTTCAAAGAATAATAGTCAAATAATCTTAAAAAAAGTGATAGAAACTGCACAAATTGTATTATTTTGCTTTCCACACTTATATATTTCCTAGAGCCAAACAAACTGTAAGAAAATTCACAATAACAACGCAACCAGTTGTGTTGAATATTACAACATGCAAATAAAATCCATTATATACACACAATAAAAATTATACTAGAATTCCTAAACCAGGATCACTAATAATGTTCGAGTAATGAAAACCCGGTGAGTTGATATTCACTGATTTAACCATTAATATATAGTTTTATTTGGTAATGAAAAATAAATTGATTAAAATATAAAAGAAGACAAAAATGAAAAGAAAAGTAGACAAAAAATAAAGAGGATGCTATTCACATTTGACAGTAGAAAAAGAGGAGAGGGAAAATTGAGGTTGTTTCTTTCAGAATTTTTTCAAAAACTAAACCTAATTTCGAATTTAATTTCGAAAATAGACATGTTTCAAAATTAATTCAAGAACTAGATTATCGGCCCCTAGGTTAAGGGCCTATAGAAACGGCCCTTAAGCTAAGGGCCGTTTCTGGTTGACTTTGCAGATTCGGCCCTTAAGGTAAGGGCCGAATCTGGTTGACTTTGACAGATTCGGCCCTTAAGACAAGGGCCGAATCTGTCAAAGTCAACCAGATTCGGCCCTTACCTTAAGGGTCGAATCTGCAAAGTCTGAATCTGTTTATTTATCTATATATATGTATACTTGTACACGTTTTTTTAACACAACTTCATTTTTTTTCAATTCACTTACAAAAATTCTCTACACAAATTATCTCTCTATATTCCACTATTACAGGTAATTCATTATTTTTCTTATTATTTAATTTAATTTTATTTTGTTAAATTTATACAATTAATTTATTTACATGTTGTATAATTTATGTTAATTCATAGTTTAATTTCTACTATAAGTTTGAATTTTACAATATGATTTATTTGATAGTTGTATAAATTATGAATTTTTTGCAGAAATGTCGAGATCGAACTCTGTTGAACTCATTATATATTCTGATGGTTCGATTGTTGAAGAATCGAATTGTTTAAGATATAGTAGTGTACGTCCTACCACTATGTTGAAAATTCCTAGGTCGATCAACTTTGTTGATTTAGTTACAAAATTATACCGTAGGACGAAAATTGATCCGAATCAATGCTCGATCAAGGTATATATCAAAATCAGTCACCAGAGTGCAAGGGGTGTGATAGAAAATTTAGTCGCGATTAATGATGATGATGATGATTTGGGTTATTTTTGGATCCTGATAATGAGTTTGCTACATTGGAGCTTTACATTGAGAAACAAATAAGCCAATCTCAGGTTCCTTATTCGCTGCCATTGACGTCAACTCAAAATCAGTTCCCAACATTTGATTCACAACCATTGTTACCCGATTTTCCTGATGTGAATGCAGGTATTTATTTTATCATTATCATACTTATATATATATCATGCTTAATTTGAATCATACTTTTTTTGAATGTTTATTTTTATGCACATAGGTCCTTCTACACAGATATGCACATACGAAGATTTGCCTACTCATTCGTCATTGAACTACAATGATCATTTTGCTCAGCACGGGGGAACAAGTAGTTCGGCACAACCTCATTTTGACCGCTTGGATGAGGATAATGTAAATGTTCCATTATCAGGTGCGCACTACTACTCATCTTCAGATGATGAAATTAATTACATACCAACCGATGATGAGGAATTTGATGAGGAAATTGATGAGGATATTGATGATGAACTTGATGTTGAAATTGAGGGGGACGGTGTTCCTGCCGCAATTGGAGAAGAAAGACACCACCGAGTTCTCCCATTTTATTCCACAAATGATGTGCCTAAACCGCAAGCGCACGGCTTCGGTGTAGTACAAAAGATATCGTTCCCACGAAGACCGAATAATCAAGCACTGGTCTATCAATTATCAGTAATCTAAGCCTAACGAAAGTATGAGATAAAAAGTAAAGAAAACGGAACAGAACGTATAAAACTGGTTTTGATTATATTGGATTAGTAATTCCAGAATCAGGTTTCACCACGACATACGTTATCAATTAAATCATATAATCAATTCTGTTACGATCACTACTTATGAAGGACACTATCCAATTATACTTATTATCTTCTGTCGAAGTATAATAATTTACCCAAGTTAATTAATCAACTACTGTCGTGATGATTAGACTAAGCTCGAGTTCATTAATCTCTATGATAATGTATCGATTCCTCAAAAGACCTAAAACTACTTTCGTGATTTAGGATCCTAGGTTTGAATTCTAGGGTTCCGATATAGATGTCACCTTTCAGAATTTTCACCTAATATCTATGAATATGCAAATATGTGGCCAGCAAATTCACAAGCATTAATAATCAAGAATTCAAATCATAAGCATATGCGATGTAACGTAAACAATAATATAATTCAAGCTAATAACATATTATCAGGCTATTCCCAATTCCAGAATAAAATAGACTACTCCATAGATGCAAGAGCACAATCAACGAAAATCAAAGTAAACATGATAGATAGACGAGAATTAAAAGAGAATAGAAAGATAAACTCGATAAAACCCGTTGTCAAAGATCCTGTTTACAATCAAATGTCGAATCTCGTTCTTGAATCTCTAATCCTTACAATAAATCTCCAAGAAATAAAGTTCGAACCCTATTATAATGTTTGGAGGGAGTATTTATATCCCCGAAAGAAAGAAAGGCCGAAAATAAGTAATAAACGGATCAGCTAAAGCGCGGGCGCTTAAGCGCACATCTCTGCCTTTTGCGCTTAAGCGCATGCGCTTAAGCGCTCGATGCAGATTTTTTTTGCCTTCGGTGTCTTCTACAAAGTTGTAGATCTATGTCTTAGCTTCAAAACCCAACTGATTTGGACCTAATACAAGCTCTATAACTCAAGTTATGATCGTTTTACCAGAACTGCGTCATTTGGTTCGAAACAGAGCGTATTTGTAACTTTCGGGCCTTTAAACGTTTGAACCGGATCTTGTCATCTTCATAAGACTTTTAGGTAATTGTCTTAGCTTTCTAACCATATAAGACTCATTAACATTGGAGGTCTGTAGCCCAAGATGTGATTGTATTTCCAAACAGCGCCCATGTATCTCTTTTCATACTTTTTCGTTACTTTCTCGAAATTAATGATTTTTCCTTACAAACATGTAACAAAACTATAAAACGCATATGAGGTATAAATCATAACATAAAATGATATAGAAATGACTAATCTTAGGCTAGAAAATACGTATAATCGAGGTTTATCAACCCCCCCAAACTTACTTTTGTTCGTCCTCGAACAAACGGTAAAGCAAAGAAAACAAAAAAAGAAAACTAAAGATAAACTCATTTTCGTAGAGTACACGATTGCACTTAGCATGTGCAACAAGCCTTTAAACCTTTTTGTTCCCCAAAAAGGACGAGTTATAGTCTCGTGAGGGTTTGCAGAAGATGTACCCACAAAATCTATGAAATTTGAGCTATGTCCACATAATACAACTTATAAAAATTAACAAAAGACTAATGGCATAACATCATTAACAATTAAGCTCAAAAGTATGTACATATCTCTCAATTTTGTCATATATTAACACTAAGAGTCGAATTAACTTTCAAAGTGGTTCATGCAATCATAGGCATTATAGTCGAGTGGCATCCTTACCAAATTTTGGATGTAATCTCCATTTTTATTAACTTTCAAATTCAAAAGGCACTAAGTTTAATAGGCCTTAAAAATACACACTTCAAAACTAAAGCTTTTAAGAATTTTTGACTTTCTACATAGTACGTGTGGATTTCTATTTAGCTCATTAGACCATGTGCAATGCTTGTTCCCTTAGGCTTTCTATGACACCCATGTAACGAGTTTTGGGTCAACGACTCCGAATCTAGATAGCTTTAGGGCGTTGAGTGTTGAGACACTCCTTTTGGACTTAATCATTCGAGTGTCAAAGGCCACGAAACAAGCTAGGTCTTTATTTGAGTTAGCTTCACATTGTCATAATAATCCGACACATCAATATTTTCAAATTTTAAGCATACATTATGAAGTGTAAATGTGACAATGGAACTCTATACCTTATGAGAATTTCAGTTAATATCTTTGGGAATTACTCCTTACGTGTCTCAAGATGCAACATCCACTCAACTCCTCTCCCATAGATTGTGTATAAATATGTAAATAAGCTAAACCAAATCTTAGGCCGACATGAACAAAAAAAGAGATATGCTTTAGTCCAGATTAAATATTGAAGTCATGCCATCTATCTTAAGTTAATTCTAGCAAATTGTACTAATTGACAAGCTAGAACTCATAAAAGAAAAAAAATAATGCATGCCATATGAATAGCTCAAACGCCCCCAAACTTAAGCGAAACAAACTCATATGATATATAAATATGCTAAGTCGAATTCCACCCCCAAATTTAAACTATACATTGTCCTCAATGTTATCACACATAAGTAGTGGAAAAGGAAAACTTAACCTAACGGGATGTTGAAAAACATGCCCGAATACCAAAAGAAAATTTGCGTTCCAAGTAAAGGTGTTGCATCATCTTTATCATCCAATGTAATCTACTCATGTACCTTGTATGACAAAACAAAAACAAAGCATGCAAAGATTTTTTTTTTTTTTTTTGTAAAGAAAAAAGAAAAAAAAAAAACATAAAGAAAAAGAACAAAAACAAAAACAAAAACAAAAAAAAAAAACACTTGGGTTGCCTCCCAAGAAGCGCTTGTTTATAGTCATTAGCTTGACTTTACCATGTTAACTCAGCTTTGTAGATCCCGAATCGGACCCGATGATTTGGCAATTCTCCAATCGACTTTAGAATCTCGATTTATTGGTAAAGAAACCTCTGGTGCTTGTCGAATAGAAGAACTAAATTGCCCCTTTTTGAGTTTTTGTCGAGGAATCTTTTTCTCATACAATACCTTAATGCCGTCCTTTTCAATCCTTGCATTCTCATGCACATCAAATTTAAACTTATCTGGTTCGCGACGTCGAAACTTTCTCTCCTCTCTAGTGATGTTTGATGTCAACGATGAGTTTCCATCAAACAGTCGAGCAATATCAGCGATGACTTCATCTTCTTCCTCAATCGAGTCACCACTCAACAATCGTGCTTCTAATGGATCCGTATAGTGCTTCCTAGCGAGCTTGTCTTTAGTTATAGCTTCGTCAATCCTGTAACAAGAGTTCTCGAGATATTGGTTAGCAACAGATTTATATAGACTAAATTCAACTCTCTCATCCCCAACATTCAAGGAAAGCCTTCCATTCTTAACATCGATAATAGCTCCTGCTGTAGCTAAGAATGGCCTACCAAGAATAATGGGGATTTGAGAATCCTCATCCATATCGAGAACAACGAAGTCAGTAGGAATAAAAAACTTACCAACCTTTATAGGTACATCCTCTAACACACCTATCGGATACTTAACAGAACGATCAGCTAATTGCAAAATTATGGTCGTAGGCTTTAAATCATTCATCTCTAATTTCTTCGCCATAGACAATGGCATGAGACTAACACTAGCTCCAAGATCACATAAAGCATTGTTAAAACTCATATTACCAATTACACAAGGAATTGAGAAACTACCGGGATCTTTAAGTTTTGGAGGTAATTTATTTTGAATTACAGCGCTACACTCCTCAGTTAAAGCGATAGTTTCATATTCCTCTAGCTGTCGTTTGTTAGAAAGAACTTCCTTCAAAAATTTAGCATATGTAGGCATTTGTGCAAGTGCATCGGTGAATGGAATATTAATGTAGAGCTTTTTCAAAACTTCTAAAAATTTTCCAAACTGTTTATCGAGTTTTGCCTTAGCTAATCTTTGGGGAAAAGGTACGGGTGGTTCATATGGTGGTGGAGGTACATAGACTGGTTCAGTTTCGTCATTCGTTTTGTCTTTTGAGTTGTTGGGATTAGATGCTTTTTCAACCTTATCAGTTAACTCAGTTTCACTCACCCTAGTAGGCATCTTTGGACCTTCATAATCAGTTCCACTCCTTAAAGTAATCGCATTACAATGTTCCTTCGGATTTGTCTCAGGTTGTCCGGGAAAAGAACCGGAAGTCCTATTCGAGTTACTAGCCTGTTGTGCAATTTGAGTTTCTAGCATCTTATTGTGAGTTGCTAAAGAGTCTACTTTCGTTGCTAGTTGCTTAATTGCATCATTTACTATCTCGTTTTGCTTAGTCTGGGCTACTACAAAACTCTCAAGGAGGGACTCTAGGTTCGATTTCTGTGGTGGAACAGGATTATAGGGATTCTGTTGAAAACCAGGTGGTTGCCTAAAATTAGATTGTAAGGCTGCGGTTTGAGTCGGTTTGTACGAAAAATTTGGGTGATTCCTCCAACCAGAGTAAAAAGTATTTGAAAACGGGTCGTTCTTTTGGTTGAAGTTATTCACAAAGTTGGCTTGTTCTATAGAGGGATCGTTTGGTACACTAGCTAATTGACACTCTAATGCAACATGACCAACCATACCACATATTTCGCACATAGGGGGTGGGGTAGTGACAGAATTAACATGCATGTTCATGGAATCCAATTTCTTAGACATGGCTTCTACTTGTGCAGAAAGTAAAGTAATAGCATCAATATCGTACTTACCTGGTGTCTTATGTGGAATCGATCTTTCGCTTGACCATTGGTAGTGGTTCAGTGCCATATCCTCGATTAGATCATAAGCTTCGTCAATACCCTTGTTCATTAGAGCTCCCCCAGCTGCTGCATCGACTGACATTCTCGTGGTATAAATCAGCCCATTATAAAACGTATGAACTATGAGCCACTTCTCCAGTCCATGATGTGGGCACAGTCGGAGAAGATCCTTGAATCGTTCCCAAGCTTCATATAACGATTCACCATCTCTCTGAGCAAAAGTCGTAATTTGATTCCTCAGTTGTGCAGTCTTGCTCGGAGGAAAATATCTCGCTAGAAAGCATTGCATGAGCTGATCCCATGTTCTGATTGAACCCGATGGTAAAGAGTGTAGCCAAACTCTCGCCTTGTCTCTTAGTGAGAACGGGAATAACCTCAGCCTGATAGCATCCTGGGAAACCCCGTTCATCTTTAGAGTGTCACAGTACTCTAAAAACATGGACAAGTGGAGGTTTGGCTCTTCAGTAGGTGCACCCCCAAACTGATTCTGCTGAACCATTTGCAGAAGGGATGGCTTGAGCTCGAAATTGTTGGCCTCTACAGTAGGCCTGGCGATGCTGGAGTGAAGTGTTTGTGCATTCGGCGCTGCAAAATCCTTAAGACATCTCGCATTTGCGTTCGCATTCGCATTTGCAGCCGGGTTTGCATTCGCGTTAGCGTTTGCGTTGACGTTTACATTCACATTCTCTTCAGCCATCGTTATTTGTTTCAGCTGAGCTTGTTTCAGTTTTTGTTGTCTTCTCCTAGCACGAAAGGTCTTCTCGATTTCTGGATCAGGTTTGAAATCGATCTTACTTCGCATACAAGAGAAGTCAAAATCCTGAAATTAAAACAAAAATTAAAAATAAAAATAAAAATAAAAATGGCTTAGTCTCACTAAAATCTGATAAAAACTAATATTGACTATTCAAGTCCCCGGCAACGGCGCCAAAAACTTGATGTGCCTAAACCGCAAGCGCACGGCTTCGGTGTAGTACAAAAGATATCGTTCCCACGAAGACCGAATAATCAAGCACTGGTCTATCAATTATCAGTAATCTAAGCCTAACGAAAGTATGAGATAAAAAGTAAAGAAAACGGAACAGAACGTATAAAACTGGTTTTGATTATATTGGATTAGTAATTCCAGAATCAGGTTTCACCACGACATACGTTATCAATTAAATCATATAATCAATTCTATTACGATCACTACTTATGAAGGACACTATCCAATTATACTTATTATCTTCTGTCGAAGTATAATAATTTACCCAAGTTAATTAATCAACTACTGTCGTGATGATTAGACTAAGCTCGAGTTCATTAATCTCTATGATAATGTATCGATTCCTCAAAAGACCTAAAACTACTTTCGTGATTTAGGATCCTAGGTTTGAATTCTAGGGTTCCGATATAGATGTCACCTTTCAGAATTTTCACCTAATATCTATGAACGTGCAAATATGTGGTCAGCAAATTCACAAGCATTAATAATCAAGAATTCAAATCATAAGCATATGCGATGTAATGTAAACAATAATATAATTCAAGCTAATAACATATTATCAGGCTATTCCCAATTCCAGAATAAAATAGACTACTCCATAGATGCAAGAGCACAATCAACGAAAATCAAAGTAAACATGATAGATAGACGAGAATTAAAAGAGAATAGAAAGATAAACTCGATAAAACCCGTTGTCAAAGATCCTGTTTACAATCAAATGTCGAATCTCGTTCTTGAATCTCTAATCCTTACAATAAATCTCCAAGAAATAAAGTTCGAACCCTATTATAATGTTTGGAGGGAGTATTTATATCCCCGAAAGAAAGAAAGGCCGAAAATAAGTAATAAACGGATCAGCTAAAGCGCGGGCGCTTAAGCGCGGGCGCTTAAGCGCACATCTCTGCCTTTCGCGCTTAAGCGCATGCGCTTAAGCGCTCGATGCAGATTTGTTTTGCCTTCGGTGTCTTCTACAAAGTTGTAGATCTATGTCTTAGCTTCAAAACCCAACTGATTTGGACCTAATCCAAGCTCTATAACTCAAGTTATGATCGTTTTACCAGGACTGCGCCATTTGGTTCGAAACAGAGCGTATTTGTAACTTTCGGGCCTTTAAACGTTTGAACCGGATCTTGTCATCTTCATAAGACTTTTAGGTAATTGTCTTAGATTTCTAACCATATAAGACTCATTAACATTGGAGGTTTGTAGCCCAAGATGTGATTGTATTTCTAAACAGCGCCCATGTATCTCCTTTCATACGTTTTTCGTTACTTTCTCGAAATTAATGATTTTTCCTTACAAACATGTAACAAAACTATAAAACGCATATGAGGTATAAATCATAACATAAAATGATATAGAAATGACTAATCTTAGGCTAGAAAATACGTATAATCGAGGTTTATCAACAAACGATTCTGAAGATGAAGAATCAGTTGATCTTCAAGGTGCAGTAGCAACAAGAGAAATGACTTATGATTATAGGATAGGCAAACTTAGTGTGGGTATGTTATTCGAAAATAAGAAAAGTCTGCAACAAGCTGTAAAAGATTACCACATAACACACACACACTGTGAGTATAAAGTGGTGACCAGTACAAAGACCAAGTGGAAGGTGGAATGCAAACACAAAAACAGCGACGAAGAATGTTGGTTTTTTCTGCGAGCACATTTAAACCAAAGCTTACAAATGTGGAAGATTTCAAAGTTATATGCACGACACACATGTTTGTTCGACGATGTGAGAAACAAACACCCTAACCTGGACATGAATTTGGTCGCCAATGAACTGATACCATACGTAAAGAGAAATCCAGCATTTGAAATCGGTCAAATTCAGGTGCTTGTAGAACAAAAATGGAAATGCAAGATCAAGTATGACAAAGCCTGGTATAGTTTGCATCGTGCCAATGAGCTAGTATACAGTACTTGGGAGGATTCTGTTAAATTGTTACCTATGCTTTTGGGGCAATCAAGAAATGGAATCCTTACACAGTTATCGAATGGAAACACCAAAACCCATATGATAATCCAAAAGTGTTAAAGTACGTGTTTTGGACATTTAAGCCATGCATAGATGCATTTCAACATTATCGAAGGGTGATATGTGTAGACAGAACACACCTTTATGCGCGCTACAATGGTAAGTTGTTAATTGCATGTACTTTAGATGGAAATGACAACATCTTACCTCTTGCATTTGCAATCGTCGACAATGAGACGAATGAATCATGGTTATGGTTTCTACGGTGTCTCAACCACTATTTTATTCCACTATCTTCTGTCGTGTGTCTTATTTCTGATCGTCACCATGGAATATTGAATGGAGCAAATGAAGTGCCTGCATTTTGTGCTCCATTAGGAGCCCATCGATACTGTCTGCGGCATTTGGTTTCAAACTTTAACACAAAGTTCAAAAACCAAGCATTGAAACAACTATGCTCAAACGCAGAAAATGCTCACAGCATCGAAAAATTTGAGGTTGAAATGCAAAGGATACGTGCATTAAATGCAGAGGCGGGAGACTGGTTGGATAGAATTGACAAGAAAAAATGGACATTATCATATGACGGAGGAGTGCGTGAAGGGATAATGACCACCAACATTGGGGAGAGCTTTAACAATGTGATGAAAAGGGCTCGACATCTTCCACCTGCAGCTATAGTGGAATTTACATTCCATAAACTCTCCTTCTACTTTTATAAACGAGCGAAAGATGGCATAAAAATGAAAAGTGTAGGGCCCTTGACAAGAAAAACCGCTGAACTCTACAAGATAGAAACAAACGCCTCCAGTAGACACACAGTGAAGAAATTTTCCATGAACAACAAAACTGGACAAGTTTTTAGTTCCAGCCAATTTCATAGTCATGCTCGACGATATGCAGTGGATCTCAAACAACAAAATTGTTCATGTGGACAATGGACGGCACTTGGAATTCCATGTTCACACGCTATTGCCTTATGCAAATCAATGAAGTTAAGGTCAATAATGTTTGTCAAACAATATTATCTAGTTGATTCGTATATCAAAACATATGAAGGACAATTTTATCCATTGCATGACAAGTATTATTGGGATACCCCAAACTTTGAGCTTGACCACAACCCTTATTCTAAGAAGGCCCGACTCGTTGGTAGATGTCGGAGTAGGAGAATTCGAAATGAGATGGACGAGTAGATTTGAGTAATTTCATTGAATGTTGTATTTTGAATGTTGTAGTCAGAAATTGAACTTTGAATGTTGTATTTTGAATGTTGTAGTCAAATTTGAGTATCTTGTAATCGAATGTTGTATTTTGAACGATGTAATTGAACTTTGAGTAATTGAATTATGTAGTCAGAAATTTGGCCTTGTAGTCAGATCCGGTTCAAAATATATTATAATTGAAGGCCTGAAAGTTACAAAATATATTATAATTGAAGGTCCGAAAGTTACAAAATATATTATAATTGAAGGCCCGAAAGTTACAAAATAAACACATAAACTATACAACCTAGTCAATTGTTTCTACGTCATTGTTGCTCCGTATAGCACTGTGGGGGATGAATAGTCCTTTGAGATCGCCTCGGAGCTGGAGGTTCCTCTTCAGTATCATCTTCTGGAGGTGGAATACTGTTCAAATCAAATTCTAAAGAAAATGGAACAGGGGAAACATTTCGTTGGGGCTGTTGAGATGACATTGATGTCCCCCACAACATATATAAAGATAACAAAGAGTCCTGTGATCCCTCGTATGAGCCTCCTCTATATGAAGTGCCACCATGTTCATGATACTGAACATTGGGGGTGATCCAATCAAACGTAGGCCGATATACATCTTGAAATGTGGGCTCAAACGTGGGCTTAGACGTGGGCTGAAACGTGGGCTCAGACGTGGGCTCAAACGTGGCCTGAAACGTGGACTGAAACGTGGGCTTAGACGTGGGCTGAAACGTGGGCTCAAACGTGGCTTGAAACGTGGACTGACACGTGGGCTCAAACATGGGCTCAAACGTGGTCTCAGACATGGGCTCAAACGTGGGCTCAACATGGGGTACTGCATCATCAGCCCTTGAATATGACACCATATTAATAGCACGTTGAAGCTCTGATGTTAGTCGTTCGCAAACAGTGTTGAGGCTACAAGGAATTTCATATGTTATTTCATTTGCACCTTCGATCACATTACGCTGAAAAAATATTTAAAATTATTAGTAACTAAATTTAAAAGTATCATATTAAATGATGAAATATTATAGTAAAATACTAACCACATCTCAAAGAAGAGGACCCGTCCCAGTCAAAAACTCATCTCTCAACCAATTTAGGCTTCGGGATATGTAACGGCGAGTAATGGAATCATACCATTGGTCGTACTCCGGTACCGTCCCCAAACCTACAACTCCAACTATGACACGTTGTTCTCTGTGTTGCCACATATCAATTTCTCTTCGTAACTCATGAAGGTAGTTCATTCCAATTTTTCTCCGACGATCCGATCGTCGAAAATGAGAAACTGATGGCGGCACATCTTGTATCAAGTTGAATTGTCGCTTAACTCTTTCCGGATGATGATACTCCACAATGTTGAAGCACATCAAAGGGACCATTGACATCCACACATTCCAGTTCAAACATTGTGCCGGTAGTTCTACGATGTTGGGATCGTTAAACATATACGGAGTCCAACTAAACTGAAATGAAACAAACAAAATATAGAATATCATTACTATTAAATACATATTATATAATTCCAAAATAACATAATATTATCATAATTTATAACTCACTTGATTCGAAGACATGAGGTCAAGTTGCTCTCTCAGCCCCGGTAGATTGTTAGCAGCAACATATTTCCGTGTTCTAGGTGGATGCCACCTTCAAATATGAATTGAGGAATTAAGTTCGTCATTTTTATCAAATTAAAAACGAAACAATAATTGTCATCAAAATGAAACAAAATTTGAATAGATACATAACTAACTTACCGTGCAGCATACGGAGCTCGTGCTATGCCATTTTCATCAGGTCCCGCAAAATTGCGAGGAAGTCCACCGGATCGCACACAACCTATTCGTGACCAAGCCCGTATCTGTTACAAATTAAAAGAAATACGTCAACCTCACAAACATGAATTGTTATCGTAAAACTAAAATATAATAATATAAGTAAAATGTATCATACCTGTATCAAGTTCAATGGACCTGCGATAGTTTTTTTGCCCTTTTGGGCAGCTAACGTAAGGTTTCGGTAACAGTTTGCCAATATGGCACTTCCCCAACTATATGTTCTGATTGCGGGGATGTCTTCTAAGACCTTGATCCAGAAGCAAGAAACTATGTCACCGCTAGTGTCGGGACACATGACACCTATCATCAATAGTGCCCAACACCTGGCAATTCTATCCACACTCGCTTCATCAGAATCGTTTGTGATTTGCGTATCATCCGCGGTCACATGACGAACGATCCTCTCTGTTTTAAGTTTTGAACCATCAAAATCGTGTCTCTCTGTCGTGAAGCCTAGAAGACGAAAAATTCTATCTCGATGCATTTCTAAATTAGTGCACTCATCATATCCAACTACTGGAAGGCCATCAACCGGTAAACCCCACAAGATCGCTACATCTTGGAGAGTGATAGTAGCCTCTCCAACTCGGAAATGAAATGTGTTGGTTTCCGGGCGCCATCTCTCTACAAGCGCACTAATCAACTCCAAGTCGTTGTCTAATTTACTCAACTTGTAAATACAATAAAAGCCCATATTATTGAGCTTCTGTAGGACCCGATGATGTGGCGGTCTACGATATGCGGTTCTGAACGTGTGAGCATCCGCCCGTCGCGAACGTAGTAATAAATAATCATCTGGATGGACCATGACATCCTCACACCTATGGTTCGCCTGGTCATGCAAGATACTATCATCGACAGGGCCGTAAATCTGATCGACAGAACTACCGCTAGTACTAGCCATCCTGAATTAAAAGATAAATGATATTAGTATACCTAAATCATAAATGATATTAGTATACTAATTAAAAATTAAACGTACACCTAAATCATAACAATAATATATAATTCAAATAATCACTAACACTAATATAACAATAAACACGATATTTTGACAGAAAAAAGAAAAGGTGTAGGAGGTCGCTTTCCCTCAACAAGAGACTGAGTGGTGGCAGTAAGTAAAGTAGTAAAAATTGAAGAGAATCATGAAATGAATAAAAATTGATCTTTAATTGAAAGTGTTTTGTAGCAGCAGCAGCAGCAAAAACACAGAGATCTTTAATTCCTCTTTCTTTCTTTCTGACCCACATCACTGTCATCCACCTCTCTCTCTGTTACTTTCTCTGCATTTCTTTTTCATCCTCTTCATTTGGATAAGGGTTATTGAATCTTGATTCAGTCTTCTGCTGCTATTTCTGTTTAGGTACTCTGACTTACTTTCTTTTCTTTTCCATTTATCAATATCAAGATCATGGGTTAGGAGGCTAAACCAGCTGCTGCTTTCTGGAATGGAATTTGGAAGCTTTAATGGCAGAAGCTTTTAGTGAGTTGTAAAATCAAAACAGCATAACAACAAGAAGGAAGGAAGGGTCTGACTCTGGATTCTCTCAACACCAAACATCAGCAGCATGTATAACAAAAAAAACACCACCAAAATTATCCTCCTTTTCCTTTTCATGCTAGGTTAGACTTAGAACCTCAACCCCACCACCAGCTACCGACGCCGCTGAAGAAACGTTCATACTTATCGTCCCCCACCGAACATGCAAGATTGCGAGATAATAAAATGGGAGAGAGCAGCCATAGCCATAGCCATAACCCCTCGCGATTAGGGCTCAGAAACACCACCACCGTGGGAGAGATCGTAGAGGTGCAAGGCGGCCACATTGTACGGTCCATTGGAAGAAAAGATCGACATAGCAAAGTATGCACCGCCAAAGGCCCCCGCGACCGCCGTGTCCGCCTCGCCGCCCACACCGCCATCCAGTTCTACGACGTTCAAGACCGCCTCGGGTATGACCGCCCTAGCAAGGCCGTCGACTGGCTCATAAAGAAAGCCAAAGCTGCCATTGATGAGCTCGAGCAGCTGCCTGCTTGGCATCCGACCACATGCATCGGGATTGAAGAAGTGCGGAAAAAGCTCGAAGAAGAAGAACAGCAGCATCAGCAGCTAGGGTTTAGTAGTAATATTTCCGGTTCTTTGAGTAAACGAGCTATGTCAATCCTTGAAGATAGAAATGAGCAACAGAGCGGTGCGCATAATTCGAGTTTTTTGCCTCCGTCTTTGGATTCCGACTCCATTGCTGATACTATAAAGTCCTTTTTCCCGATGGGGGCTACTTCTTCAGCTATGCAGTTCCAAAGCTTCTCCAATAATCCGGATTTGATGTCAAGAAACAGTAGCCATAGCCAGGATTTGAGGCTTTCGTTGCAGTCTTTTCAAGATCCAATTATGCTCCACCACACTGAACAAGCACAGCAGGTTCTACTAAGCGGCATACCCATTGGGTTCGATGGAGCCACATCCTGGCCGGAACACCACCAGGCAGCAGAGTTCAGCCGGTTCCAGAGGCCTTCTGTTTGGAACCCCGGTGGAGATTCCGGTGGTGGTAGTGGATACTTGTTCAATTCTCCACAGCCGCTGCTGTTAGGCGGGCATAACCAGTATTTTACACAGAGGGGACCCCTTCAGTCCAGTAACACACCTTCAGTTCGTGCTGATCCAGCATTTGTGCCCAATCCAGCATTTCTGCCTATCTATCCATCGTCCATATCTGGCATTGGATTTCATATTCCAGCACGAATTCAAGGTGATGAAGAGGAGCACGATGGCTACTCCGACAAGCCATCATCTGCTTCCTCTGATTAGTAGTTTAACTCACAAAACCTAATATCCTCTCTTTTCCCAACAGGTGATGTTAAATTCACTAAGTTATTTTCTGTTTTTAATTGTTCTAGTGTTTAATGTGCTTATAGTGTTTATGCTGCATTTGCAGGGCACCTGTAGAATATAAAGAACTAACTCTAGGGTGAAAGCTGAGGAGAAAGTTTAAGTGGGTTTTACTCAGATCAGCCACAGTGATGTGAAGAATCATGAATTTAGTTTCAGGTTTTTCTATTCTCTATCGTATTTCCATGCTTTAATGTTGTTGTTACCAGCCGTTTTGATTGCCTTCTGCTTGCTGTTGTTAGACTCATGTTGTGTTTCCTACTATTTTGATCAATTCCATTGTCATGAATTAAGCTTTATCTTTTTCCTACTGCATAATATGTGTGAGAATAACGCAATCCAACCTGGATGAGCCTCTAATAATAGCTGTGGTTATACACTGATTTGTGCTTTTAATCACAAAAATATTTAGAGGAATGAATAATTAGCTTGTTTCCTCTTTTATAGAAATGGTCAATTTATTGATGTGGGATGTGACTTCATATTCATATGGAGATTTCTTGATTGTTAGATTTATCAATTTCCTGAGTCCCACAAAAGGAATAGGAATAGTTATAATAGCCTTTTACATCTCCATCCTTGCTTTTCGATTCACTGGTGTAGTTATTACTTATTAGCTAGCTGTTGTTGAAAGATAGAATCTTTTGCTTCCAAGTAGTAGCATTTATCTATATCTTTTAAATTGGATACCTATGCATATTATTCAAATGTCATTTACTATTCTTTCTTTTAGCATTGGGACAAACAGAAATCTAGAAACCGATATGAATGATTAATGGGATGGCATAAATGGACTAACTATTGTAGTTTTTTCAGAAATAATTTACAATAATAATACCAAAAATATGGTACTTGGCCCTCAATTTTCATGGACCACTGCCTTGCAAGTCTATGGGCCTCTTTAATAATCTTTGGGGAAAATTACAAATACCTCCCCTCAAGAATGTCGAAATTCCAAAAAAACCCAAAAATGACCATAATTATAAATACCTCCCCTATTTTATATTTTACCTCCTCTGATGGGCGTTGCCCGTATTTTTACCTGCCCGAAAGGATGAAAATACCAAAATGCCCCTACAATTTCTGAGGAAAAAAAATAAAAAAAACCATTGATAATTATAATTTATGTGTATAGACAAAAAATACCCTTACTTTTATTTAATATCCTTACTTTCAAATTTATAAATACCATCATTTTATAAATATATTTTTATTTTCAAATTAAAAAAAACCCTAATTTGCCATCTTCTTCACACCTCCGTCACAATCAAAACCCTAGCTCTCCTCTACTTATCATATTATCCCCAATCAAATCTCCAAAACAAATCAATTTAGACCGTTTATCTTTGTTGTGGGTTGGAGAAATCAATTCGAAGAAATTGCAGGCGCCGGCGGTGGAGGTGTTTTAGTGGTCGGAGGTTGTGGATTTGAAGTGGAAGCTGAAAAAATTGGGTTAGGGTTTGGAATTTCTGAGATTTCAGCAAGACTAGAAGATGAAGCATTTGAAAGCCTCAATTGCGATGAATGTGAATCACAAATCGAATGAAAGGATTCATCATCTGATGAACTACATTCCTCGCAAACAATTTTATCATCAATTTCACCTTGCTCATTTATTCCATCGCCATTAACGAGCTCTGAAATCTCATGAACAATGGTAATTTCACCAAAAGAAGAAGAAAATCCACCACTCCCACATTCCGAATTTATGAGTTTCTTATTCGAATCTTCATTCTCATCCACTCCATAAATCTTTTCAGTACTTGAATTAAGCTTCAGAGTACAATTTTCATGTTCTAAAGAAGATTATAGTGAATTAAGGTAGAAAAGGTCAGGGCTGGATCAGAGCTCACCTTTTTCACAGAGCTTTGTGAAGATATAAACTTTGATATACCTTTGATATAAACTTTGTGGATATTGCTTTGTTGAATAATTAGCAAATAAATAGTGTTACAGGTTAATATTTAATAGTTAACTTCTTCTGTTAGTTCCTTTGCAATATTCATTAGGGAAAATATTACATTTGCACCCCCTCAAACGATCAAATAGTAACAAACACACCCCCTATAACAGTCATATCATGGCCAAGAAAATAATATTATATTTACACCCCCTGAGGGTATTTTCGTCAAAAAAATATATGACAGTGGATGACGTCACCAATTGATGACATCATTAGGGGTAAAATAGGAAAAACACAAAAGTTTTTTGCTGACGTCAGCAAAAAGCTGACCGAAAAAAAGGACAGGGGGTGCCCGTGATATGCAAAATATAAAATATGGGAGGTATTTGTAATTATGATCATTTTTGGGTGTTTTTTGGAATTTCGACATTCTTGAGGGGAGGTATTTGTAATTTTCCCTAATCTTTATGTCTAGCTGGAAATAGTTTCTTACCTCACAAAATAAATGGAAAAAAAAGGAAGAAAAACATTTGGCTTATATTGCTTGATGGTTGTTGGTACTTTATGGGTGTTGAGTACTATTTAAAGATGCAGGATAATTAGCTGAGTTTACAGTCTAAATTGAGATGAAGCTGGTTGAAAAGTGCTTTTACCGTAACACCATGAAAGTCAAAGGTAATATTGATACAAATCATATGATTATATAATATCTTTTGAAATTGTGATCTCTGTTACTCAATCAGAATACCTGTTTGGAAATACTACTAAATGGAATCAAGATAGATAGAATAAATGGAAGTTGTTGAGGTGAGGTGGGGTTGATTATAAATGAAACAAGTGTGCCCATATTTATTTCTAAATGTTCCATTTGTGCCCCTATAAAACAGAATGAAAGTGACTATACTAACAATGGATCATAAGGCTCAATGAATCATAAGGCTTCTTATCATATGATCAATTTGTTTGTTAGTTAATTAGTTTTTTGCTAAAAGAGGCTAATAATGAAAAGTCCGAATCAAAGTGTAATTCACTTGCTATGTGATAAACTTAGCTTACTTTCTAGCATTTCAAACTATAATTCATTGTCTACAGTGTATACACAAATGCAAAGTTGAAGTTATGACCAAAAGACAAACATGAACAAAAAAATGACATTCAAATTAATGTAGAATTACAAGTTCTTACTCATTTTCATAAGAAGCAAATGTCAAATTGGTTCTTGCAATTGTGTCAAGTGTTCCAGACGAAAATGGTTAGGAAGAGAACATATATACTCCATAAACGAAAGATAAAATTGAATTTTTTTTATATATTAACTAGTAAAGAGAGCGTGTTACGCGTGACAAAACTATCTATTAATAAATAATAGTCAAACTTTTATTTTTTACTCTCTTTAATGATGACCATGAATATACAACACCGTACACCAAATGTTTTAATGCTTCACGCAGATAAATAAAAAAAGTAGAATTTGTTTTTAAAATTTTAAATAACTGTGTCAAAATAATATAATTATAAATAACATAATACTGCAAAACATATATCGTTAAGCAGGTATAACTTTTTTTAGTAGGAATGCAAATAAACAAAAAAATCTTAATTTTCTTTTTGGATTTTGGATAAACCATTATGTACTTTTGTCTGATATATATGCATGATTTTTTTATTTTACTTTTTAATGTGTATTTGTGTTGGCGAATCAAATTTATTGTCAGCACAAAATTAATTTTTTTTATAAGTATGTATTAATAAGATGAGGTGAAGTTAACTAATAGAAGTTAAGTTTCAATTTTTTCTTTTTAATTTTCATTACAATTGTCATGTCAAAATTTTACATGTTTATTGCTTGTTTTTTTTTGAAACATTACTAATGTTTCCTAAAAATATATTTTTTTTATTAAAATAATTCATTCGGCTAATCTTTTATTACAAACCCAATATTAAGAGTAATTAATTTAACAAAGTTGATTGACTTCGCCTTTAGAATTAAGAATTAATCAACTTTACTTTTTTACATGCATTTATTTGATTGATTTAAATTTTTATATTGATTAAAGATATTAATTTTTGTCTTAGTCTTAATTCTTAGATTTTTTTTAGTCTTCTGACAAATGGAGAATTTATATATTATCATGTTAAAACAAAAAATAAATTGTATTAAAATAAATAAAATATATAATTACTGAACAAAATTTTCAATGTTGTTAATAAACTTTACATTATTTAAAACATAAAAGAATGACGAAAAAATAAATTGATCAACTTTCTACTCAAGAAATGGATGGCAATTAATTCCAAAATTTTATTTTGATTATTTGTGAATAAGAAGTTCATAAAATAATTTTTGAGATTGAAAAATATTTTGTTGGACTTTTTGCTACAAATATTTATTTGAGGGGGATTTTCGTACTTTTTCTTATCTTTTGATGATGCTATAGACATGTTGAATAACTATTTATGTATATAAACTTTAATTTATTAAATTTAATTTAAATTAGTGAAGAAAATATTTGTATTATGATAATGGATCTTTTAATTGCATAAAGGTAGTTTGAAGATTTAAGGGTATGGTATTCAATTATAGAAAAAAAGATCTCAGAGTATTTATGGCATATTTAAATATATAACCAAAGTTGGAATTCCTTTAGTAATTTATGGAATACTAATATCATTTTTCTAAAACTATTAACTAATATTTATAAATACAAATGTAAAGTTTTTTGACCATAATGAATAAATATTACAAAAAATATATAATACATAGGAGATGTCTTAAACTTTAATTTATTAATAAGATTGTTTTTGTTCCGACAAATTATAGAGAGGAATAATATATCCGTATCAAGAGATGTAACAATCAAAAAATCCAATAAAATTTTTAATTTATTATGTTGTAACTTGATATCGTTCGTGTATCTATTAAAATCGCTAACATTTAAGTTTTAGCGATATTCAATTAATATTTTTGTAATACTAAGGTTGATAAAATATTTGGCATTTGAAAACATTACTAATTTAAATTGTTCAAATAAAGACTTAATAATATACATATTAAAATAAAGCTTCTAAGGAAAATAGAACATAAACTATAAGTTCATTGATTGTGGATACTATCAATAGATGACGAAATAAAACTTAGATTAAAGTAGTAGTCTGTTTGATCAACTTTTATTTTGGTATGAAATAAATGTGATACTGTACAATTGAAAAGTCTCTTAAAAAAATAACACTTTTTGCTCATATCATCACAGTAGAGTGCTACATCATTAATACATTAATTAAGTCAACAAATATCAAATCATATCTGTTAGGAATTTCTTTGTTAGAAGTTTTGATGATGACAAGATAGGACTTAATGTTAGACCCCTGAAAATGTAAGTTTTGTTTTTCATAGAAGATCATGCATCATGCGATATGATGTTTATCGAGTTGTAACTTTTAGTTAGGTGCTTTTTTGTTTGTCCTTTTAGTTTTGCTAGTCTTAACGCTCAAAGCGTTAGTAGAATTCTGAGTGAGTCTATTAATGCGAGTCTATTAATGCGAAGAGGTTTGAAGAATCAGCAAGCGCGAGCGACAATCAGAAGGTCATCCGTAATATCTAATATCTCAAGCGACATCATTCTACAAGTGACAATCTATGTTCAATCCGTAATATCAAATATCTCAAGCGACATCATTCTACAAGCGACAATCTATGTTCAAGACAGCGCTGAGTTATTGGATAGCTTCCATCATAAGCAATTAGATATTAGATGTCACCTCAATGTATTTAATATTCAACGAGCATTTATTTAAATGCATTTAATGCTCAAAGACATTTAATGCATATATTGCTGATGGAATACGGAGATCACCAAACCCATTGGATGTTAACATAAGACAACTGCCGCAGTCTGACAATTGCAACAATATATCCGAGATTCACCAACCCATCTATCTATTCTGAGCGGAAAAACTACTCGCGCATCAGAATGTATCTAACGGATCTTACAAATGGTCACAACGGATCTAATGTATGGTCTCAATAGATATATTCAGAAACCTGTGTATAAATAGAACTTCAAAGAACGAGAAGAGATTCGAACAAGCAAGATAAATTCACGAGCTTAAACGAACACATCATAAGAAGAAATAGTCTCTCGATTCAGAAGTTCACCCTCAGTAAATCGAATCCTGAGCATCCATTCAAAACGATATTTCTCTATCTCTTTCTCAAGAAGAATCAGAATTGAAGAGAGTACCAACCAAGTTATTTGACATTAAGCCAAAACAAACAAACCAATTTATGTGTAAAATTAGTCATCCTCTCTTTCAAACCGTGTGTGAGGAAAGTTGTAGGATTATTTACAGTATTTCTGTGTGAGAGAAGTAGATCACTAAAAGTGTTATTGGAGGCAGGCACTTGTGTAGCTAAGGAGCTCAAGACGTTTTAGTTTGTATATTATATTGGAGAAGACTATGTGTGACTCTTCAGATTCAATATAGTGAATTCCTTCGTGAATTGAAGAAGAAGGACGTACTTGGGATTACACCATCCAGCTAACCTTGCAAACTGTGTCGCATTTACTTATTGCTTTATTTCTGTTCTTTATCTCACATTTATTTAAATTCAGCAATTTAGTAGAGATTATTTGTTACATAAAAGAGTTAGTGAAGTTCTTATATAGGTCTATTAATTGTGTCTCTGCCCAACATATACATTGCAAAAGCCAAAGACTCTGACTATATATTCTGCTGTGCACTTAACCGTGAATCTAAGTTGCCTCCTCCTCAAGCTTAACAGTTCAACCTTTGAGCGTTCCATATCAAGCGACTCCTCCTCAACAATCACTTCCTAACATGATCTCTAAGTTACTAGGTAAAGCAAGAATAACAAATGAAATGAAGATGCAAACTAATCTTTGTTATGATTGCAGATAACCAGGGCACTTTAAAGTCAACTGTCCATATCCAAATGTTTTCAAGCCTAGCAAGCAGGATCATGCGGATAGAAGGAACTTTCATGAGCAACCTAAGACAACAGGGCTTGCTTGCAGAATCTGAACCTGTCTCTGCACTTAAGGATGACTTGGAATTTTCTGATGAAAGTGATGATGAGTGCCTAAGTGATTCAGCACTCATATGCCTCATGGCTAAGAATAATAAGACCTCTTGTGAATCTGCTGAGTTACCTGAAGCTACTGCTGAAAAAGGAGTTTGGTACATTGATAGTGGATCATCACGTCACATGACTGGAACCAAAGATCTCTTAATCAATTTCAAATGTACCAACGGTCTCAATGTCATATTCGACGACAACTCCAAAGGCAAAACTAAAGGTACGAGCACTTTACATAAAGGAAATATTATTAGTGATGTATGCTATGTTGAGGGTCTCAAGCATAATTTATTAAGCATTAGTCAATTCTGTGATAAAGGCTTTAATGTAGATTTCTTTAGTGACTTATGCTATATAATAGATGCTAAGACCAATTCTATTAAGTTGAAGGAAAAATGAACGAACAATATATACTTAGTAGATTGGGATTCACCTTCTAACAACAATCTTATGTGCTTCGTTGCAAAAGACAATATAGAAAAGGGTTGGTTGTGGCATAGAAGAATGAATCACCTCAACTTCAAAATAATCTCTAAACTCTCAAGTTTAAATCTTGTAGAGGGATTACCAAAAGGCCAGTTTCATAAAGATCGCTTATGTGACGCTTGTCAGATGGGTAAACAAGTTAAAACATCTTTTAAAAGAAAACAACATCTGTTAACTAATCGAATACTCGAATTACTTTACATGTACTTATTTGGACCGGTAGAGATACAAAGTTTGAGTGATAAGAAGTATACGTTGGTGATAGTTGATGATTTTTATAGGAACACTTTGACTGAATTCCTAGTATCCAAAGATGAAACTTATGGCAAGTTAACAAATCTTATTAGGCAGCTTCAAAATTCAAAAGAATTCAAAGTAGCCAAAATAAGAAGTGATCGAGGAACGGAATTCACAAACCAGTTCTTTTACTATAATCTCCATGAATATAAGATTAATTGATATGATTCTATAATATTTCTCGAAGTTGTGATCTTTGTTAATCATAATACTGACTTGAATTCCACCTGTTTGGACATACTACTAAATGTTTTACTCGGGAGATGAGGAATCAAGATAGAATAAATGGAAATTGTTGAGATGGGGTTGATTATAATAAAAGAAGTGTGCCCATATTTATTTCTAAATGTTCCATTTGTCCCCCATAGAACAGAATGAAAGTGACTATACTAACAATGGATCATAAGGCTCAACATGAATCATAAGGCTTCTTATCATATGATCAATTTATTTGTTAGTTAATTAGTTTTGTGCTAAAAGAAGCTAATAATGAAAAGTCCGAATCAAAGTATAATTCACTTGCTATGTGATAAGCTTAGCTTACTTTCCAGCATTTCAAACTATAATTCATTGTCTATAGTGTATACACAAAGGCAAAGTTGAAGTTACTTACCATGTATATGCTCTAAAGGAAATGACCAAACGAAAACATGAACAAAAAATGACATTCAAATTAATGTAGAATTACAAGTTCTTACTCATTTTCATAAGAATCAAATGTCAAATTTGTTCTTGCAATTGTGTTAAGTGTTCCAGACGAAAATGGTTAGGAAGAGAACATATATACTCTATAAACGAAAGATAAAATTGATTTTTTTATATACTAGTAAAAGAAACGTGCGTTGCACGTGATTCATTCTGATTATTTAAGAAAATACATAATTTAAATAAAAATGAATATTAATATGTATTATGAATATAAGATGTTTCATTCATAATATTATACACTGAAATAATTTATACGAAGTATAATACAAATTATCTTAAAAAAATAGTTTGATTGTGCAAACTATGAATTGAGAAAGATGGTAAAAAGTCATATTTTCTCTAGATATGCTATCTTATTTAATTATAACTATCTACACGAGACATGTCCTACATAGGATTTCATGCTATAAAATTTGCAAATGTTGGTTAATAATATTTTCTTATGGATGTGATGGGCATCCCAGTTTGTTTTTGGTTATTGTATCGTAGCAAACACGCAAGAATTCCTATGATTTTGAAGTTCTGCACGAACATAAATTCAACATTAAATAAAAAAATAAAATTCTCATAATAGTTAGTTCATAAAAAATTTAAAAGTTTACGAGGGTACATGTATAAATAACATGATATAAATAAATAAGTTTAATATTATTTATAAGTCCAATTAGTCATTTTTCTCTTGCGCCATGTATCTTGTAACTTTCTTTTTTCTTCATATCACTTGATTTGTTATCGATGTCTCATTCACTATTTCGCCGTCAAATTTGTTATCTTGTTTGAGTAATTTTTTTAGAATACGGGCTTGAGTTTATTGCAATTCATCTAATGTATAAACTATTTCAAGTTTTTCACTTGTATTCTTCTCTTGGTCATTCTTGTTTTTTCTTTATTATTTTGTGGTTGCACTCTTTCAATAGCATCCGATACAACAAAAGAATTTGTTATTTATTTCTATTTTTCTATTAAGTGCGATGAGAAAACGAAATTTATTTTATGTTTATAAAGTCAATTATCTATAATATATTGATTATTATCATCTGTGAAAAAAGATATTAGAAACATAAACACAATTAAAAAATAGCACTTTCTAGACAACGCATATGAAAGAAAAAAGTATATATAAAGCTAAAGAAAATATGCATAATATTATAATATTACATCTTCAATAGATGTTATATATTCATTTACATGGCATCCAATACATAATGTTGTTGTATCCTCAAACATTCTATTGGACGTTATCATCGTCTTGTATGATATTTAAACCGAACCTATTATCTTCAAATAGTGCAATTTTGGTATTATATCTTGAAAAAATATTTTGATTGAAAACGATACTTATAGTATAATTGCATAAATGCGGTTCTATACTCTTCTCATTATATTTTATACAATTTGCACGTTATTAAAGAGTCATTTAAATTCAAGTGCTGTATATTTTGTATCATATAATAATATTGATTTATCATCAATTTTATCAATTATTCCCTTCAAACAATAATGTATATCCTATAAAAAGTATAGTTTAATTGACAATAGTACTTTGTTAGTATAAATTTTTTAGCTAAAACTTTTTATTTTTCATGTACCTTTAATAGTTCCTATTTGATTATAGATAAATCTTTTATATGCTACTTTCTTTAGGTTTTCATTATTATGCTTCATGAGGAACGTACTTATTTTGAATCGATCATTTTGTACATGATCTATATAACATGTAAACTAAATGAAAAAAAAATTAATATCAAAATAATGTATTGAATATTTTGTAATATAATGAGTACCAATTTTGCATTTCTTCATTCTCTTCAACATCATGTTTTCTTAGTACTCACATTGTTAAGTTCACCTGAATAATCATAAAGGATTAAGAGAAAATAACTTTACATAATGTATCAATATCCTCCAATTTTAATAATTAATTATTACTTAGGTATAATATTTACAAATAAATTAAGTAGATCTACAATGATTAGAGTTGAAATGACATATACAGAAAGGAAAAAAAGTAAATACTTTAATCTTATTTAAAAGTCTCATTAGTTCTTACCGTGTTTGGTCGTCTTGATGGACGTCGCAACTTTCTTTTCATTTGACATCGTGATACTTTTTTGTATTTTAGTTCTAATGGAATCCTATCTCTATATCAATGCTTAATTTTTTTTATTAAATGTGCGCTTCATTATTGTTCTTGTCAGTTATCATGTTTTGTTATCTTCTTAAAGCTCTCATTAGTTCTTATCGCGTTTGGTCTTAATGGACGTTACAACTTTCTTTTCATTCAACATCATGATATTTTTTCGTATTTTTGTTCTAGTTAAATCCTATCTCTATATCAATGCTCAACTTCGTTTTTTGTTAAATGTGTGCTTCATTATTGTTCAATGTCAGTTGTCATATTTTGTTATATTCTTAAGAATCTTTATATGTTTATTCTTATTTTCACAGGTGTGAAACATTAAGAATTTCATCTTCATTTTCCTCGTAGTATCATTCTTGTTTTTTCTCCCTTTTTCTCCTTTAATTTTGGATGTATTTCTTCGAACTTCATTTATTTATATGGATAAAAACTTAGAAGGAAGATGGCTCAAAGTTAAAAACTACTTAAATTTTGATTAGTGTAACAATTTTATTGCCGATATGTACTAAAGGAAAGTCAGCAAACACTCATCATATATAACAAAAAACCTTCATGCACTCCCCTTTTTGAAAAAAATCCTTCACACACATCTTGAGTATTGGGGACCAAAAACAATTATCGTTCGTTTATTTTAAATTATAATTTAACTTTACTTCGAGCTATTATAAATTACAACGGTTCCTCTACAATTAAATATATTCATAACTCGATACAAAGTTGATGTAATGTATAATTAATTAAATAAGTTATCATTTAATGAAATAAAAAGTAAAATATGATTATAATGTCATAAAAATAAACTAAATGAAAAATAATCCAATATTAATTTTTTGGGCACTATTAATAGATTATTTTCTTTTGAGTGTTAGAATTTTATCTAATTTCTTTTGAATATCAGAAGACTATTGATAATCTAAATAATTTAAATAACTATTGATGGTTCGTATTTTTTATTGTTAAAATAATACTTTTTGGATGCTAAAGTTACATTTTTGTTGAAGGTTAAGTAATGACTAATGATATACTATTTTTTAATAAAATATGATAATTTAATTAAATTATGTAAATAATTAATCTACCACAAAAAGATGAAAGGCACATTACATAAAATGTGTTTCCTCTCTCTCTTTTTTTAAATATTTTGAATTGAATTTTGGTTTCAACAATAAAAGATTAACTGAATCTTGTTAGTGCAAGAAGCGCTAACATGTCGGTGATTGAGGTGAAAACTCGGATAAATGTGTACACGATCGATGTTTGTAAAAATATTAAAGAGAAAGATATGATTAAAAATAAAATGTGAAGATAATAATAAACTTCACATGTTAGTAGTTGAAGATGACATTGTCTCTCAAACAATATCAAGTTCAATAGTACACCTGAGCCCTTTTTATGTTCGGTAGTATTTGTGACACTTTTTTCTATTTATCGTGAAGATGAAGATTATTAAATGAAATTTGAAGCCAAGCAAAATATAATTATTTGTGACTTTACTCATTCACATTTTTGCGAACCATTCATATTATTAATAATATACATTAAACAAGTTTGCTTCTATCAACCAATTTTAAGTTCATACACATTTATTTTATAATAATAATAATATTTTTGTTAATTTAATGATAGTAATATATACTTAATATAGGATTATTAATAATTACATATTTACGAATCCCATACTAAATTAAAAAAATTATTTTTTATTAATGGGACATATTTATTCAAATAACTTGATTTGTTTATACTCTTCTAAAAATATTATGTATAAAGAGTTTATTCATTAAACAAAATTATTTCATAATGCCCATGAATTAAAAAAAATTAAAAATTTTAAATAATGAAAACTACATGACTATAATATAATTGAATTACTTAAACAATACTTCAAGTAAAATTGAATCCGTGAATAATTTTCGGTCAAAAAAACTATGAATTTTAGTGGTGAAATTATTGTGTTGTTCGTTATGTACATGTAAGTTGAGAATCGATTCTCTAAATCAAACGTATGAGAATTAATTAGTCATAGTTTTATCTCCCCGCTAACTCATGTGCCTCAACAAAATTAATTTTTGTAGTTAATCAAACACATAATCATCACTTATGAGGGTGAATAAAGTTTGGCGTGAAAACTTCACATTATGAGCTTCAGAGAAAATGGAGATCATGCCTAGCATACTATCAAATTATATGTTATTCAGATACTTTTTACATCAGTAAATAGTGAATAGTGATTGCAGTATTTCTTTTAATTTATTGCAATGAGGATTATTATAAAATGGAATCCAGTAAGCTAAAGAAAATTGTATATGCCTAAATTTTACCCAATCATATTCTTTGTGAACCACTCAAACTAATAACATACACTGTAAAAACTTTATAGATATACATTTATAAAACATTATTTACTAATAATCACAAGTTCATGTACATTTATTTAACAATAACAATAAAAATCCTTTTTTATGTTTTAGTATAATATTGGATTATTAGTATAGGACGTCTTTTGGTATTCAGAAAAATTAAGAACTGTAAATTATTTAGATAATCCCAAATGATTCACACTTTATGAATAAGATTAAATATCAATATAAATAAATAATATATATGTATATTTATCAGAATAATATAATATATAATGAACAAATTAAATATTTATTATTAAAACATATACAATAAACTAACATAATAAAAAAAAAAATAGATACAATGAATTAATTAAATTATTTGTCACAATAATACATTCAATGAACTAACATTAAGGAATAAAATTAATTACAAATATAATAAATTTACTCAATTGAACTTCCTTTTTTCAAGTATAATATTCATATAGAGGTATTATAGACTCTTCAAAAAAGTTAAGAAATATAAATCACTCTCTTAACATTCACACTTTTATAATAGTTATATTATATATATATTATATATAGATAGATATCTATTAATATATATTTTGTAACACCCCATTTTTTTGGAAAATCATGCATAACATATTTTTGCATATAAATACAATTTTTATTTATAATTTATTATTGCTACATCCTTTCATGATTAACTGAGCTTTACGTTTAAACGATTATAACGAGCTAATATTTTTTCAAGTTTGAAAAGTCTTGCAGGATAGCTACTGAAGAAATCGAGTTCGATTGTGATGCACTCGGCACGAAATATTTTTATGAACGAACGAAAAAAATAGATAAGTTGAATATGAAATAATTTCAATAATTAGTATATATATATATATATATATATATATATATATAGACTAATGTGTTCAATAATCAAAAAGATTTCTTTTATTTTATAGTTTATGTGCAATAATTATTTGACCTAGATAAGTTTTTTTAAATTGAATGAAAATGCATGCATAATTAACATAATTATATTTGAATGTGCATGACACATAAGATGAAAACCGCACTCAACCTCTCATACCCCATCAAATCCATAATCATTACACATTTATATATGTATATAAATCATTACACACATTTATATATATATATATATATTATACATATATCTATATATATAATACAAGAGATGGACATACATGTATAATACATGTATTATACAAATTATTTTTATACACTATTTATAGGCATAAATGGTCTTTACACCTTCATTTACACATTAACTCTCTCTCTCTCCTCTCTACAATTCTCTTCCTTCTCTCTAACACCTCTACTCTCTCAATAAAAATCCTTCACTTTTCTCTCAAAATCAAATAAGCAAGAGCATAACAAGTAGTAAGGGGAAAGTAAACTCAAGTGTAGTAGTTTTAAATCAAGCATAAAGAACCTTGTTGAGCTTTTAAGAGGTAGTTTTCTCTTTCTTGTTGCTTATTTTCTTCTTTTTCTTCTTTAAGATCATGATTAATTTGCTAAAAATTGATTGCATGTATGATCTAAAGAGGGATGTCTACTATGTGATGGGTTATTGTTGCATGTGTTGTTTTATGTGGTTGATTGTCAAAGCATGTCTTTATGCATGTTGAAAGGGGTATTGCATGTATGATTTCTTTACATAAATTCATTGCATGTGTGATCTAAAGATAAATCCCCACAATATGTAAAGTTTTTGTTGAATAGCTTGTTTGTTGTATTTGATCTTCAAATAAGTGTCATTTTAATTGTTGATGGTGTAAATAGATGTGAAAATAGGCTTTGCATGTTTAATTTTCTTACCTAAAATTATTGCATGTATGATTTGAGAGTGATCTCCTAGAAGTATGATGAAATTTGTTGAATATTTTGTTAAATGTGATAGATCTAAAAAAATATGTCATTCTGAGAGTTGATTGCGAAATTGCATGTTGAAATTGACTTTGCATGTTTGATTATCATGTCTAAACTTTTTGCATGTGTAATAATATAATGTTGAGGTGGTTTTTATTGAGGATGTTTGGTTATAAAACTTGCGAGTGCATTTTTATTTTAGGAAATATGTGAGTTTGAGCAGTTTGTTAAGAATTCTGAAATTTCAGTCCACTTTGTCGATTTTTATAAATTTGTGTACTTGCAATTTTAAAAACCTGTTTTATTAGTTGTTCTATATGATGTTGTAAGTCTATGGTTAAAATTTGGTGATTTTTGGAGTTGTGTATGAATTATGACGAATTTTCAAAAATAGTTCGGTTGAATTACAATTGTTTTATGATAATTTTAGGTGTTGTTTATGTAATCAAATGGGAGAATTTTTTCATGTAAATTTTTCTGAAACCTAACTATCATGTCTAAATGATATGTAGAAATTAAATTTTGAAAGGTTTTGAGTTGTATGTGATTTTCTAAAATTCGTTTAGTATATACTGCCAAGTGAAATACCGAAATTTTAAGGTTGCGTGGTTTTGTATTTATTTGAAATAGTTTGAGTTATTTTCCTGTTTTGAACATTTTACTACATGCTCGTGTGTGTTATTAAGTGGTTCATAAAATTTGAGAATTTTCTGAATAATAGAATAATTTATAAAATTATCTTAATTCAGGTTGTCTGTCCTAAAATTATTCATGATAAATTATATGTTTTTTAAGTAAAGCCCAAATTCAGAATTTTATTTGGTTTTAGAAATTTTATGGATTGTTTTACAAAGCTTATGTCTATGCTTCTATAGGATTTGAATTAGAAATAATATAGTTATGAGTGTTTATATATTAAATATTAATTTGTTATTGTTTAACCACTTGAGTTAATGGATAGTAATAAACTACCTATATTTAAATATATGTAGATACATGTTTTTAAAATACATATGTTTTAAAACCTAAATGTTAATGAATGGTCGAGTGCAGTACGAGATGACCGGGCACTTCAGTATCTATCCACGCATCTTAGCAAAATGTCAAGTGGATAACGTTTATTTTGAGTTATATTGTTTGGAATAACTCTTATGTTGATTGAAATGAAACGACATGATAAAGTATCAGGTTGACAAATCTTGGAGTAGAACAGGTCTTCGGACCTTGGAGTTAGGCCAGGTTGACGAACCTTGGAGTAGACTCGGTCTTCGGACCTTGGAGTTAGGCCATGTCTTCGGACCTTGGCGATGATGCTTTTGACATACTGGTTAATCTTTTCAAAATGACAGTTAATAACGTTATCCACTAAGATTTCTCAAATCTTACGTTGCTCATTTTAAATCTTTTTCAGGTCCAACTTACTACGAAGCGGATGAGTAGTTGGCTGTATGGACTTTCCCTAGAAGCATATATATATATATATATATATATATATTACGTTTTTAATATATGTTAATCCGTAGAAATCTGATACTTGATATTTTGGGAACTACTTTATCGGATTAAACAAGAAAATTTTCATTTGTTCATAACCAGGTTTTGATTTATAAATGTGGGTATAACACGAGTTCGTTGTGCATGATTAGCTTTTAAAGTTACGGAAAAAAAATGCTCGTGTTTTTATAACGAGGTCTTCCACTGTATTCATTTATGAAATATTACATATTTATTTAGAAAATTGCTTAAAGTCACGGTGGCAACCCGACTCCTATTAAATTGGGGTCGGGGTGCTACAACGGTGTATCAGAGCCGAGGTTGGGTTTTTCCTCCCTCGGACTGTAAAACAAAACGTTTTCTTTGAAACAATGTTTAACTCAGAGAGTTTCTATAAAATTTAAAATTTTCTTAAAATTGATATATCAAAGAGTTTAATAATAGGGAGTCCACAGCATAGCTTAGACATCTAGCTCGTACCAAGGTAAGTACATGTGTATCGTTTTAAAGTTGTCTATGAAGGATGTTTTATGTGAATGATTGCATATGATGTTTTATGTAAATGATTGCATCCGATGTTTTACGTGAATGATTGCACATGATGTTTTACGTGCTATGCTACAAGTAAGATGAAATGATAAACATGAAAGAAGACCATAAGTCAATGATACGAGAATGAATACATGTTATGAGAAGTATGCCTTACATATGATTATTTATGTCTCTATCCAATCTTTACCTTTATGTTTGAACGAGAAATTTCTTTTTTAGAAAAATGCATACATTATTTTACAAATGCACCCCCCGAACCGTACAACTAGAGTTTAACTTGGAGTTGACTTGTCATCCGATGATAAAACTTAATTAGGATAGATTGTGATAAGGTACGTAGGCTGCGTTTTGGAAGATAGTATAGGATTTGCTACCTTGTAAAGTAAGCACTATGGACTCACCCACTAGGGCACAAAGGGATATACGATGAGCAGAAGAGAGACAAAACGATAAAGAATAACCTCTTGAACAAAATGCTAATGCTGATATGACAAGAGACTTCTTTGCTCAGTTACGACAGTTTATGCAATACCGATCTGCACCTGCCCCAGATAACCATCAAGAACACCAGTTTAGGACGAATTCGTAATTAAGTAGTTCATGCATTTCCAGCCACCCAGGTTCAGAGGAAAATAAGAACCAATGGCTACCGAAGAACGAATTGCTGAATTAGAGAGATTTTTTTTGCACATGGAATTGTTAGAAACATAAAAAGTTTCGTGTGCAAGGTTTCAACTAGCAGAAGATGCCGGCCAATGGTGGCAGTCTCATGAGAGGACATTGACGGTGGAGGCAAGACGTACTCTGGAATGGGAGAAATTCAAGGAGATCATTCTAAATCGTTATTTCCCATAAGCCTTGAGGGATCAAATGGAAATTGAATTTATGAACCTTCGCCAAGGAACCAACACTGTCACTCAATACGAACGCAAATTTAACTCACTTTCTCGATATGCACCCCATCTAGTCAATACCTATGATCGAAAAACACGTAGGTTTGAGAGGGGCCTCCGTCCAGAAGTTGGAGGGATAGTATCCGGCCTGAGGTTGCCACATTTCAGGGATGTATTCGAGAGAGCTCGTATAGTTTCAATGAGTTTAGGGTTGGAAAATGAGCATGGTGAACCAATTGAAAAGGAAAGAAGCACCGTCCATGGGACTAAGAGGTGACACCACAGTTAGAAGTGTCCGACCCATCATTGTTGGACCCCCACAAATAATACCATTGTGCCAGAATTGTAACAAGAACCATCAAGGATAGTGTTTTGGGGGAAAGACATTTGTTTTCAATGTCATCAACCATGCCACAGAGCTAACGAGTGTATTAATCGTACGAGCGTACCAACTGGAAGTGGCAAGGCTCATGCACCATGACAAGAAATTCCTCAAAATCCAAACTTGAGAGGTAAGGCTGAACTGAATGCCTTGCCAAAAGTTCAGTTCGCTGAAGAAAATGAAAACTTGTGTGAAGAACATCCAGGGGAAGGTGACAAGACAAAATAAACAATGACAGGTATGTTGTTTTATCGGGTATACCAGCATATGTTTTGTTCGATATAGAAGCATCACACTCTTTTATATCTGATACCTTTAAAAAGAAGCTTAGCTTGGATTGTGAAAGAGATGTGAATCTAGAAGTTAGATTACTCTCATGAGAAGACATAAAAATCAAGAATTTATGCAATAGGGATGAAAGGTTTCGATGTTATAATGGGAATGGACTGGTTGTGAAAAAACAAAGTTGTGGTTCGTTGTGCAGAACGAGAGATATATTTAGAAACACCAAGTGGCCACACTACAAAAAAAGGTATTTCTTATGACAAAAACAATGGTAATGAACTCAATATTTGTCACAACAACTAGCTTTATTGTAACAAATTATATACATTGTTACCAAAATGTAACCTTATCGTAACAATTCTACTAATTCGTTACGTAAAGTAAAATCTTGTCACCAAAGATTGTTTTTTTGGTAACGAAAATAATTAAGTCGTTACTTACTGGAAAATTTCGTTACAAAAAATAAAAGTTAGTTGCGATTATATCCTATCGTGACAACTTATTTACCTTCTTGTAACAAACTTTGTTATCGTTACATAATATTTATTTGTAACAACTATAATTTCGTTACAAAAAGCTTTTATAATTTCACTCAATTATTTTTCGCAGTAAAATGGGCGCCAAATCAGTCTTTTTTTTTTCTTTAATAATTTTTGGTCAAAATACAAAAAAAATATATAAAAACTATTTACAAAATAAAGGTGAGTTTTTTTGATCTTCAACTCTCTCCAGCCAAAACCCAGCAGCCCGTTCTCCCATTTTCCCCCTTTCTAAAATATCAAGGGTTTATTTTCTCTTCATCCAGCGGGACTCGTCGGCAGCAGGACTCGTCGGCACCTGATCTGACCTCACACGAGTACGCGCGCCCTTACATTGCGCACAGCTTGCTCATAGTGCAGGTCCCACGCTCGAACAGTTGAGCGGCTGGAAAGAACGACGACCCAACAGAGGTATGAGATGGTGCTCTTTCAAAATCATACGTGTTGGTGCTCGATTTGTTTTCTCATGGGTTTAATTTTGGTTTGCATTTTGCAGATTGCTCAGAAGCTTTGAGCACACTAGGTAGATAAATCTATTCCCTTTTGTATTTCTCTATTTAATAATGTAAAAGGAAAATAACCCATCAATGTAGGCCTACAAGAAAAGTTGTGTTAGGGTTTTGAAACTTAATGTTTTTTTGTATAGAATTTTTAGTATAAATACTGCTCTCTTATCTAGAATAGAAAAACTACAATGTTTACATAAGTTAATTGGTATTTGAGGAGAAATTGGAGAGAAAATAGGTAACTTAATTACCAGGCATTGGTATGGACAACTGTTCTTTTACACTGATTTTTTTGTAATATTTCGATGAAGTTTGGTGTACTTGAGATCACAAGATGTTAGAGGTATGAGTTTTATTTGTTAGATTCATATTTAGGATTATAGTTTGGTTAGTTCTTTATTTAGTTGGTGCATTTGTGAGCTTATGAAAGACTAAAGTGAGGCGAAAACTAGATATGAGGAACCATTAAACTAATTAGGCCATACATGTTTGTTCTCAATTTGTCACAAGTTTTATGATTGATTTGTCTTAGTTAAATTAGCTTGACTTCTTGCGTCTTTGTACTTAGTTTCCCAAATTTGAGATAATACAAATGTTGTCTTAGTTAAATTAGCTTGACTTCTTGCGTCTTTGTACTTAGTTTCCCAAATTTGAGATAATACAAATGTGTATTTTAGGAAACTTTATGACATTTTTGGCATGAAATAGACTATTTATCTTGACAGTGATTGCTTACTTGATTTAATATTATTTGGTGTCTGATAGTAATAATATTATCGTTTTATTTTCATATTGTTTAATTACAAAAGTTCTAATATCTATTAAAATGTGCAGGAAGATGCCACCGAAGGAAGTAATGCTACGTCGCCCTGTAACTAGAAGTAGAATTTCAAACAATGAAGAATCTTCCATTGTCATGGAACCGGTGGAACCGGCAGCGTCCGGGGGACCAACTATATCTGTTTTACTTTCATCTTTTTAATACATAACATAATTTCTACATACAAAATATAAGGAGGAAATGTTCTAAAATTCTTATACACATTGGAGATATAGATTATTATCATCAGGCGAAGAAGTGGATGCAGTTGGAGATGACCCGAGGCTAGAAGTCTATTTGTGGTAACGACTATGTCATTTTAAGTGACAAATTTTTTCGTTACTAGATGTCAATTTTCTTGTAGTGCCATTGTTTTACCTTCTATGGAGTTGGAACGAGAGTGCGTATACCAATTATATCAGCAATAAAAGCAACCAAGTTGTTGACTAGAAGAGGATGTCAAGCGTATCTAGTAAACATTGTAAAAGTTGAAGAAAAGAATCTGACACCAACTGATGTTCCAATTGTAAAAGAATTTCCCGATCTCTTTCTGAAAGACCTATCGGGAACCCCACCTGTTCGACCTGTGGAATTCACTATCGATCTGATTCTAGGAGCTGCACCAGTGTCAAAAGCTCCATGTTGTATGGCGCCAAAAGAGTTACAGAAATTGAAAGTTCAATTACAGGAACTCTTGGATTTATCCGACCAAGTGCCTCACCATGGGGAGCACCTGTGTCACACCCCCGGACCGGGCCCGGGGACGATGACCCTTTTTCTTTTGTAAATGTTATGGTTTTCTAAAATAATAAAATTTATTCTTTGGAAATAAAAATAAATCATTTTTCCTTTGCAAATTCAAACCTTGTGCATAAACAAACATTCGTTTACAAAACCATAACAGAGCGGCTATTTAAACATAAAATCAGAGTTTTTGAGCTACAAAACGCTCGAAAACACGACATATGAACATAGCTCTGTCTGACCGCTCGGGATGCTTGGACAACCTTCACATATATCAATCATCACCTGCATCATAAGAATCTAATGAGCTAATGGCTCAGTAAGAAGAAGCTCAGTATATAGCAACGTTACACGTAGCACATAAAACAATCAATAATGCATAGTTCATTTAAAATATTATCTTTTCCTCTTATGGGTACCCTCGAAGTATGGTATTCGACTGATGATGATAGGCGTCTGTTTTCGGAACCTGTTCATAACTGGCCAATAAAAGAAGCATCGCGGGGGTTCTCATACCGACCTTTCGGCCGATGATATTAGCCGCTAGCTCCATCATATATCGTGGCTTTATCTATCTTGACTTTTACACCTCAAGGTATTCACCACCCTCTGTTGGGTCCGCCGGTCCCTCCCGCATCCCGTGCCTACCCGACCGCCAATCAAATACCAAACCTCACTTTCAAAAACGTTCTCTTTATATGTATAGCAATATAATGCAACATAATAACATGTACCTCAACAATTCACATCAATTAACATCCATTTCAATTATCACACGTAATAAGTAACAGTTAACACAGTCGGCACATAATAACACTCATTTTCAAACAATCAACATAAATAATCATAAAAAAATGCATAATATTGATTCTTTTGATACGTCAAGAAAAACTTCTACTTACCTTAAGTCGTTACTAATGAAATCGATAACAGTGACGCTACCGCAAGCTACCTATAGTGATCCTTCTAATTCTAGTTGTTCAATAACCTGTAAAACGATATATATACAATACCTAAATACGATTTTCTACGTATATTCTAAATTCACCAATTAATTGAAAGAAACTATCGATAAAATACTTACTTGTAACGCGTATGTTGGTTCGCATATTTTTCCCGAATTTTTATTCTATTTTCTCTCCTATTTTTCTTTCTTTTCTATTTCTTTTTCTATTTCTCTCTTTCTCTCCTATTTCTTACTGTTCTTCTTTCTATTTCTCTTTTCTGTTTCTATCCTTCTTTCCTAACATTTCATTTCATATATGCACATATATATAGATATATAGATAAAGTGATTGCAGCAGGTGGCAAGCTAAAGAACCAACTTGTGGTGACTAATTATCTAATCATAAAGTAAAGTCGGCAAAGGAATCTTAATTGTGAAGGTTGGTGACCAATTTTCATAATATATATTATTATATTCTTATAATTATTTGCAGCTGCTAGCTTATTATGTGTTATACATTTATACGTTATATATTCTACGTGTCATGTATTTAAACTAATCGAGACATACCGGTAACACGTAACTGACGCATAGTGTGTAAAATATATTTACCCAATAATTAACCGAAAGGTTTAATCTACCGTATTTGATCGAAACTCTAAAGTTAAGCGTGCTCATACATGAGCAATTCTAGGATGGGTGACGATGTGGGAAGCACCTCAATTTTCCACTCATTATTAACTCGTGATAATCCATATGCTACACAATTAATAATAAGTACTAATAGGTGAGAGCTTATTCGGGTATTACAACCTGTGTTGTTCGTGAAGAAGAAAGATGGATCAATGAGAATGTGTATTGATTATCGAGAGCTTAATCGATTAACGATCAAGAATAAATATCAGCTACCAAGAATTGAAGAATTTTTCATCAATTGAAGAATGCAAGTGCTTATTCCAAAATCGATCTTAGATTTGGTTACCATCAGTTAAAAGTCAAGGAAACTGACATTCCGAAGATCGTGTTCAAAACCCGATATGGTCACTATGAGTTTACCGCAATGCATTTCGGAGTTACCAATGCACCTACATTGTTCATAGATATGATGAATCACTAATTTCATGAGTATCTAGATAAATTTGTTATTGTATTCATCGATGATATCTTGGTCTACTCGAAAGATACTAAACAACACGAGGAACATTTTAGAGTGGTACTAGAAATTTTACGACGGGAGAAGTTGTATGCCAAGTTTAGCAAGTGCAAGGTATGGCTAAACAGAGTGTCTTTTCTAGGACATGTAATCACATCACTGGCAATAGAAGTAGACCTGCAAAAATTGATGTAGTTTTGAGCTGGAAGACTCCAACTAATGCAGATGAAGTTCACAATTTTCTTGGTCTAGCAGGATACTACAGGATATTATCCAAAACTTCTCGCGTATCGCAAAATCACTTACACACCTTACGAAGAAGAATGAGAAATTTATATGGACTTCTGAATGCGAGTCCAGTTTCCATGAGTTGAAGCAGAAGCTGACTTCAGCGCCTGTCCTAACGGTGCCCGATGGATCTGAAGGATTTGTAATTTACGCGGATGCCTCTAAGTCAGGACTTGGATGTGTTCTAATGCAACATGGGAAGGTTGTACCTTACGCATCCCGACTGTTGAAAGTACCTGAATAAAACTACCCGACACACGACTTAGAATTGGTTGTAGTCGTTCACGCGTTGAAAATTTGGAGGCATTATCTATATGAGAGTGTGAAATATACACTGATCACAAGAGCTTAAAATATTTCTTCACACAAAAGTACTCTACATGCGCCAAAGAAGATGATTAAAACTTGTGAATGATTACGATTGTACCATTCACTATCATCCAGGTAGGTTAAACATTCTGGTAGACACGCTCAGCAGGAAAGAAGACGAGTTGGCATTATTGCCTATTCAACAAGGGCGATTGATTGAAGAATTCGGCAAAATGAGATTAACAGTCGTGGAGGCAAAACAATCAATGGCAATGTTAGCCACATTAACAATCCAGCCAACCCTCAGAGAGCAGTTGACAGAAGCTCAGAAGAGTGACGAATTTCTCAATTTAATGCGGAATAAGTTCAAAGAGAGGAGATCAGAGATTTTTGATAGAAAATGATGGAGCCTTGATGTTCTGAAGTAGAATTTGTGTGCCGAAGAATGAAGAAATACGGAATGAGATAATGAGGGAAGCTCATAAAACACCCTACACTATGCATCCTAGAGAGATAAAGATGTATAGAGACCTCAAACAGAACTTCTAGTGGAGAGAAATGAAGAGGTCAATTGCACAATTTGTTAGTAGGTGTCTTACTTGTCAGAGAAACAAATCTTATCATCAACGACTTGCAGGACTGATGAATCCATTGGAAGTGCCATAATAGAAGTGGGAACACATAATGATGGATTGCATCACAGGTCTACCAAAAACTCCTAAACAACATGACGCTATATGGGTAATTGTTGATAGATTGACCAAGGTGGCTCATTTCATTCCAATCAAGATGATGTATTCCATGGATCAGCTAGCAAGGTTATACATTGATGGAGTAGTGCGACTACATGGAATACCCGCTTCAATTGTGTCAGGCCGTGATTCACGTTTCACCTTAAGATTTTGGAAGAGTTTGCAGTCACCCGCAAACAGATTGCCAATCATAGAGAACAAACAGAACTTTGGAGGATTTACTAAGGACATGTGTGTTAGATTTTGGAGGAAATTGGGAATATTATTTATCCTTAGTAGAATTCGCTTAAATAACAGTTATCAGTCTTCTGTTGGGATGGCACCGTATGAAGCACTTTATGGAAGAAGATGTTGGACACCAATTCATTGGGATGAGGTTGGAGTGAAGAAGGTACTTGGTCTAGAATTAGTGGAAAGATCTGTGGAAGTGGTCAGAGAAATAATTAAGACTTATCAAAGTCGACATAAATCATATGCCGACTTATGGAGAAAGGATTTGCACTCTGAAAAAGGAGATAATGTATTTCTGAAAGTTGCACTAATGAAAAGAATAACTCAATTTGGAAAGAGAGTGAAATTAAAGCCGAGATATATGACCTTTTGAAATCGTGGAACGAATTGGAAATGTGGCATATCGACTAGCTTTAACCCCAGGGTTATCCACAGTTCATGACATCTTCCATGTGTCAATGCTTCGAAAATACATATCATACCCTAGTCACCTCATTAGACTTGAAGATCTTTAAATCAATAACGACCTCACCTATGAAGAACAGCCTATAAGCATCAATGAAAAAAAAGAGACTAAGATTTTGAGTAACAAGGAGATATCGTTTGTCTTAGTATAGTGGGGTAGACATGGAAAAAGATGAATGATTCGGGAACACGAAAATGAGATTCGAAAATCTTACCCCGAACTGTTTACCTACTAAGTCCGAAATTTCGAGGACGAAATTTTTAAAAGGAGGGGGGAGTTGTAACACTCCATTTTTTTTGGAAAATCATGCATAACATATTTTGCATATAAATACAATTTTTATTTATAATTTATTATTGCTAATTCATTTCATGTTTAACTGAGCTTTACGTTTAAACGATTATAACGAGCTAATATTTTCTCAAATTTGAAAAGTTTTGCAAGATAGCTACCGAAGAAACCGAGTTCGATCGTGATGCACTCGGCATGAAATGTTTTTATGAACGAACGAAAAAATAGATAAGTTGAATATGAAATAGGGAAAATTACAAAAAACTCCCCTCTATAATGTCGAAAATACAAAAAACACCCAAAACCTTTCATAATTATAAATACCTCCCCTGATGGGCGCTGCCAGTATTTTTGCCTTCCCGAAAAGGTGAAAAGTCCAATATGCCCCTACAATTTTTGAGTAAAAAAAAATGAAAAAACAAAACAAGTTGTAAAAACTAAAAAGACCGAACTACCCTTACCTCCAAAATTTTTTTAAGACTTTGAGAAAACCCCAATTTAACAAACCCTAGGTTTTTCAATCCCAGAAGCTTTAGTTCATCGAAGTGGGCGATGAATTCAATCTCCCATCGTACATTTTCTTTACGTCAAGTGCTGCCTCTTTAGGCGTGGACCAGTTCATCGTCTCGCTTAAATATGAACAGAAGTGTGAACTTACAGAGTTGAATAACTCGGATGCCGAGTTTTCTGTCCAATGTTTAGGGTCCTTTTTCGAGCCTCATTTCTCATGATCAAGTCGTCCTTTTGGGTTCCCCTTGATCATCCCTACATACTCATACCACCTTTGCGCTTTTTCATTTCGATTTTGGAGGTTTTGATTCAAAAATGAATCTGCCCGTCACCATAGCAGCGGGGCTGTTCACGATTTTCGCCTTCATTTCAGCCATTTGTTCGACGAATTACCACCTGAATCTTATAGCCAACATCCCAAGGATCATTTTGGTACCTAATTTGGCCATTAACATCGAGTTTTTTTGGCTGGATTTTGGCAAATTTCTGAGAAAATTCGCGCACCCACCCGATTACTATAGCAGCGTGCACGACTTTTTATTTCTGCTCCGATTCAGCATTTGTTTTGGTGTTTTATCACCTGGGTTTTTTGCTGACTTCCTAAGGAACATTTTGGTACCAATATTGGCCTATATCATCACAAGATTGGGAGCTAGCCGCGAATTCACTGTAGCAACTAGAAGCTTTCCGAATTTTTTGTGCATTTTCTTGGTTTCTTGCTCCTTCTGTGTTCTTACAAGAAGGTTCCATTGCCACAAGTGCTCCCAAAAGAATTTCTAGAGAGAACCGAAGGGATTGGAAAAATCATAGGATGGGCCCCACATGTGTCAGTTTTATTTTTGGTGTTTTAGAGTGAAGATGCCGCGGTGGATTTGCTACAGAACTTGGCAGATATGGATATCACGCTCCAAGCTCTCAAGGTGGAACTTATAGTTGTCCGGTTAAAAATAAATTCAGTTAAGAAGTAATGTTAAATTTACAATTTGTGTCTATGATTCCTGAAAAATATTGAGTTTATTGAGTAGGAAACTGATATTGGAAGACATGTGAATCGATTGAATTTTTGTTGCTGTTTGTGGATGAATTTGTGAATTGATGTGGATATATTTTTAACTTTGTAAAATATTTACATTTTGACCCCTTCAAATGATCAAAGAATAACAAACACAACCCTATAACGGTCAAGAAAAAAATATTACATTTACACCCTCTAAGGGTATTTTCGTCAATAAAAAATATGACATCATTGGAAAGTGGATGACGTCATCAATTGATAACGTTATCAGGAGTAAAATAGGAAAAATACAAAAGTTTTTCCTGACATCAGCAAAAAGCTGACCGAAAAAAAAGGACGGGGGTGACAGTGTTATGCAAAATATTTTACAGGGGAGGTATTTGTAATTATGAAAGATTTTGGGTGTTTTTTGTATTTTCGACATTATTGAAGTGAGTTTTTTGTAATTTTTCCTATGAAATAATTTCAATAATTAGTGTATATATATAGGCTAATGTGTTCAATAATCAAATAGATTTTTTTATTATATAGTTTATGTGCAATAATTATGTGACCTAGATAAGTTTTTTTAAATTGAATGAAAATGCATGCATAATTAACATAATTATATTTGAATGTGTATGACACATTAGATGAAAACCACACTCAACCTCTCATACCCCATCAAATCCATAATCATTACACATTTATATATATATAAATTATTACACACATTTATATATATATTATACATATATCTATATATATAATACAAGAGATAGATATACATGTATAATACATGTATTATACAAATTATTTTTATACACTATATATAGGCATAAATGGTCTTTACACTTTCATTTACACATTAACTCTCTCTCTCCTCTCTACAATTCTCTCCCTTCTCTCTAACACCTCTACTCTCTCAATAAAAATCCTTCACTTTTCTCTCAAAATCAAATAAGCAAGAGCATAACAAGTAGTAAGGGGAAAGTAAACTCAAGTGTAGTAGTTTTAAATCAAGCATAAAGACCCTTGTTGAGCTTTTAAGAGGTAGTTTTCTCTTTCTTGTTGCTTATTTTCTTCTTTTTCTTCTTTAAGATCATAATTAAATTGCTAAAAATTGATTGCATGTATGATCTAAAGAGGGATGTCTACTATGTGATGGATGTTTGTTGCATGTGTTGTTTTATGTGGTTGATTGTCAAAAGCATGTCTTTATTTGGAGTTAAGGGTGCAAATGCATGTTGAAAGGGGTATTGCATGTATGATTTCTTTACATAAATTCATTGCATGTGTGATCTAAAGATAAATCCCCACAATATGTAAAGTTTTTTGTTGAATAGCTTGTTTGTTGTGTTTGATCTTCAAATAAGTGTCATTTTAAGTGTTAATGGTGTAAATAGATGTGAAAATAGGCTTTGCATGTTTAATTTTCTTACCTAAAATTATTGCATGTATGATTTGAGAGTGATCTCCTAGAAATATGATGAAATTTATTGAATATTTTGTTAAATGTGACCATAGATCTAAAAAAATATGTCATTTTGAGTGTTGATTGCGAAATTGCATGTTGAAATTGACTCTGCATGTTTGATTATCATGTCTAAACTTATCGCATGTGTAACAATATAATGTTGAGGCGGTTTTTATTGAGGATGTTTGGTTATAAAACTTGGAAATGCATTTTTATTTTAGGAAATATGTGAGTTTGAGCAGTTTGTGAAGAATTCTGAAATTTCAGTCCACTTTGTCGATTTTTATAAATTTTTGTACTTGGAATTTTAAAAACATGTTTTATTAAGTTTTTCTATATGATGTTGGAAGTCTATGGTTAAAATTTGGTAATTGTTGGAGTTGTGTATGAATTATAATGAATTTTCAAAAAATAGTTCGGTTGAATTACAGTTTTTTTTGTGGTAACTTTTAAGTGTTGTTTAGGCAATCAAATGGGAGAATTTCTTCATGTAAATTTTTTTGGAACTATCATGTCTAAATGATATGTAGAAAATTTTGAAAGGTTTTGAGTTGTATGTAATTTTCTATAATTCGTTTAGTATAGACTGCCAAGTGAGATACCGAAATTTTAAGGTTGCGTGGTTTTGTATTTATTTGAAATAGTTTGAGATATTTTCTTGTTCTGAACATTTTACTACATGCTCATGTGTATGTTGTTAAGTGTTTCATAAAATTTGAGAATTTTCTGAGTAATACAATAATTTATAAAATTATTTTAATTCAGGTTGTTTGTCCTAAAATTATTCATGATAAATTATATGTTTTGTAAGTAAAGCCCAAATTCAGAATTTTATTTGGTTTTAGAAATTTTATGGAATGTTTTACAAAGCTTACGTCTATGCTTCTATAGGATTTGAATTAGAAATAATATATTTATGAGTGTTTATATATTAAATATCAATTTGTTATTGTTTAACCACTTGAGTTAATGGATAATAATAAACTACCTATATTTAAATATATGTATATACATGTTTTTAAAATACATATGTTTTAAAACCTAAATGTTAATGAATGGTCGAGTGCAGTACGAGACGACCGGGCACTTCAGTATCTATCCACGCATCTTAGCGAAACGTCAAGTGGGTAACGTTTATTTTCAGTTATATTGTTTGGAATAACTTTTATGTTGATTGAAATGAAACGACATGATAAAGTATCAGGTTGACGAACCTTGGAGTAGACCAGGTCTTCGGACCTTGGAGTTAGGCCAGGTCTTCGTACCTTGGAGATGATGCTTTTGACATACTGGTTAATCTTTTCAAAGTGATAATTAATAACGTTATCCACTAAGATTTCTCAAATCTTACGTTGCTCAGTTGAAATCTTTTCCAGTTCCAGCTTACGACGAAGCGGATGAGTAGCTGGCTGTATGGACTTTCCCTAGAAGCATATATATATATATATATATATATATATATTACGTTTTTAATATATGTTAATCCATAGAAATCTGATACTTGATATTTTGGGAACTACTTTATCGGATTAAGTAAGAAAATTTTTATTTGTTCATAATCAGGTTTTTATTTACAAATGTGAGTATAACACGAGTTCGTTGTGCATGATTAGCTTTTAAAGTTAAGGAAAAAAAATGCTCGTGTTTTTATAACGAGGTCTTCTGCTGTATTTGTTTATGAAATATTACATATTTATTTGGAAAATTGCTTAAAGTCACGGTGACAACCCGACTCCTATTAAATTGGGGTCGGGGTGCTACATATTTGAAGGCTATCTTTGACCTAATTTGACCATCTAAAAGCATTTAAAAACCCAATTCTATTTTTTGTAATTTTGAATTATTTTATTATTTTAAAAATTTTATTGGATAGATATTAGTTTCTTGGTAGTTATTTCCCAGCATTTAACCATAAACTAGGGAGTTGTAAATTTAAATTTAAAAGTTGTAATTTAAATTTCAAATTAGCATTTAAAACCTAATTGTAAATGTTGCACTATCATACCAGACGTGAAGGAGTTCTACAAGAAAGTTCTAAATTTTAAATTTATTTATTCAAAAGATCAATTGTCCCACATATGTGCAGCCCAGTTGGTCACAGAAGGATGAAGTTTGAACAGTGAAAAGAATAAAAAAAGGACAATAAGAATGTTTAAGTCAAGCTTACGGCAGTTGGAGGCACCGTCATGATGGGAACGCAGCACAGAAAATGGTACCACCATGAATTGACGAAAAATAGTTCCTGCCATGTATGATTTGAGTATGTATTCAAATATGATTTCTAAAGGACTTTTTTGGTATGGATGTGAAGATTGTTTTCTTATATCTCTATTTTAAAATCTTTTTTTTTTCTCAAACTGCAAATTCTTACAGCAAAATACCTAATTTCTCTTTGTTCATATCCATTTGATCAACCCAGACCAAATCTTCAATGGCTAATGATAATGTTCCACAGTTCCAGCATGGCGAGGATTATAAGGATGCAAAAATAAACATGCATCCAATATTGATCGAATATTGGGTTGAGGTTTCACAACAAAATTAAACCAAGATGGTAAAGGTAATACTTAGACACGAGTTTGTGTAAATAATTTTCTTTTATCCATCAGTTTTACATATGTAATTAATTATTTTTAACTCCAGTTTGTAAATGTCATTTAAATTCTTTTTGCTCCAAGATGATTCAAGTTATTCTAATTTTATTTCTTCTTTTTTTTCTTTTTTTGTCATTTTGATTTAGTTGCTTAAATATGTTATAATTTTTTAAATATTGGACTGCAGTTATGCTTATCTAGATTGACATATTATCGATTCAATTAATGTTTTCAATAATTTTTTACACTTTTCGGTATTCTTGCTTGTAGGTTATTTTACTATCCATGATTTGACAATAAATACAATCAATTAAAAGAATTTTTTCAACTATTTTGAAAAACTGAAAATTAAATTAATTACATATTTTAATGCAAAATAATGCAACGTTTAAAATAAGATCCATTGTGACTATTTTTTAACATCTAAATCAACGAGTTTGACTAAACACATTTAATAAAAATTATATATAAATATCAATACAAACAAATTCCTCACAGCAAAAAATTTATCATATCAACCACAATCATTACCTATTTTTCTCTTAGAAATCTCATTCAATCTCATTTTTCAAACCACATTTTTTATCCTTCAAATAATATTTTTATTTTTATCATGATAACAAATTTTCAGAGATGAACATGCCAACCAATTGAACCCTAAGTTTCAGAAATTTCAGAAAATAAATTAAAAAAATAAAAGTTCATTCTTTATTTTTTATGATAAATCTCAATTAAAATAAAATTACGTACGCTTCAATTTCTTGTATTTGACTTGTAGTATGAAGATGATAGTTCTTCCTCTTCAATTCTCTATTCTCCACATTTTCACTTTGAGATGTGTTGTCGATTTCTTCATCTTCACTCCTTTGCATTTCATCACCTGCAGTTGAGTTCATGTCAAAAAGTTCCTTTTGAACCATCTTTCCCTGTGGCATAACAAATTATTTTTTCATTTTAACATACACAAAAAAAGGTTCTAAAAAAATAAAAGAGCTTACAATCAATTAATACAAGAAATTATATTGGTTAAGTGACAGGGACAAATAGGTACCATTTAACAAATTTCATTTATACCAAATTTTTGTTTCAAATTATTAAAGTGATGCTAAAAACAATAAATTTTTTAATAAAATTCAGTGTTTAAACAAAAGACGGTTTCTTTTATGCGTACTTTTTCTCTTTCGAAGTCCTTTTCTTGTCAAGTTCTATGTTCTTATATCTTTTAATGTATGACGAATTTCTATTTGGGTGATATGAAATCCAACTTCATCATTATTTGTCAAGAGAATTTCTTTAGATCTAATCAAACATGATTTATTTATGTCCGATAATTTATGTTATTTAATGTTATGCACATAAATCTCATTGATTTTTAGGGGTTTAAAATGCTCAAGGGTATGAAAACACTTTGATGAATTAAACCACAAAGAAAACTATTCTCGAATATTATAAGAAAGTGAATTTTCCGATCTTTTTATCTAGTAAATCAATCAAAAAAGCAAACAAGCAAATGCACCTTCATGGTGTTGTCCCTACAAGATAGACTAAAAAGGTTATTAGAATGGGTGTGAATGTGTTGCTAAAATTGATTTATATATATGTGTGTATAAATTAAAATTAAATTGAAAAAACATATTATAACAAAAATCAATAAATTAAAACAAAATGTGACTTACCAAAATGAAGCTTTTCTTCTAACTTAAAACTATTGGTTGAGATCTAGGAAGGTGCTTCCTTGGATCTTTCGAGTAATCTTTAAAAGCTTTTTTTTGAGGTTTATAAAGCGCTTCCTTGAATTTAACGAAGCTTATAAGACGAGCCAATGAGATAGGAAAAGGTTCATAAAGCAACCAATAGGGAGAATGGATTTTGAGAAGAGAATGTAATGAAAATAAAAGAGGAGATTGAGAAAATGAAGGTTGAGATGAGTGTGAAGTGATGTAGTTACATTAAATAGAGTTGTATTAACATTGTAATCCGGAAAAACGGAAAATTGAGGGGTATCGAAGAAATAAATAAAACTTATTATATAAAACATTAATTGTATCTATAAAAGATTTCAATTTTAATTCGACCTTTACGGCCGAGCATTACATGAAATGAAATTCAAATTACAACTGTGTGCTATCACGCACTATTAGGCTAATCATTCACTTATCAAACAAAAGAGAAAACAACAAAAAATATCACGGAACACATACCTCTAGAACGCAAATGGTCATTATGCGGTTAGAAGGGCAAAAGCGGAATATAATAAATTTATTTTATGACACTTAAAGGTATAGATATTACAGGTTTTCAAAGATCTACAACATTTGTTAATGCTTGTACCTATAAATATTTTAGCAGTCTAATATTTGCGTATTTATCGTAATATAATTTTCATTGTAGTCAATACCTCAATATTTAGGACACCTATTCTTTGATGAACTTTCATGTGATGGACATATTTTATTTTTTATTTTTTAGGTTATATGACATGTTATATTGCATATAATATAGTTTATATGCGAATAATTCACTTAAAAATAAGAAAGAAAACTACAAAAGAATATTAAAGTACGCATAACATTTAAATGGAAAATATCTTTATTGCGGTTAAAAGGTCTAAAGTGGAAGATAATAAATTTTTATTCTGACATGAAAAGGTTTATGATTTTACAAAGTTTGAAAAATTATAACGTTTGTAAATGTCACAGAAAAAATTTAAATTCTTTTTATGGCATAGTTTGTAGATTCTCATAATTTATAATGGCATAAAACCTTTTATTACCGTCATATAATTTCATTGTAGTCAATACTTCAACATATATGACACATCTTTTGATTAGCTTTCTTACAAAGTAAAATTTTTATTTGAATATTTATATGACATATTATAATGCATAAAAATGGTTTATGCTCTAAGAATTAGTATTAATAGTGGTCTTTCATAGAAAATTTTGTGCAATTTTTAAAACTAATTTTGAGTTTTGATCACTTTTGTTGTCCATCATTGTGATTTGTTGCAGGCCAATTTCTTCACAACTTATGTTAAAAAACATTGTTAGCATATGGAGCAAATTTTTATATAGTTTTGCAGTCAAGTTATGTATTTGATTCTAATAATTGGAAGCTATCGGGAAAATGGTCCAACTTGTTAAAATATTTAATCGTCGTTTTAAGGTTTTAATTTTTTGAAAAATAAAGTATTCATCATATTGCTTAAACCAAAAGTAAGCCTTTTAGTACAGAGTTTGTAACACCGATGGGATGCTTATAACACCAATCATAACTTAACATACAACCTTAAAAACGGTTGTTTATCATGTTTTAATTCATCGTTTGTTAGATAAATAGATTAATTATTTTCATAAGAAATCTATTAACAGTTGTTATATATAAGTAACTTTTATAAATATTTGCCAAATTATACTCATTATTGACATCCAATGAGCTAGTTTATTTCCTTTAGGCAAAAGTTTTTTTATGTGGGAAGATCCTCATCCAAACACGTTGATATAAAATTCATCAATGGTTTTTACTAATATGGTTGAACTGGTATCAGTTCTTTGTAATTAACAAATTTGAGGATAAAATAGGGAAATTCTATCCCGGACCCATACCAATGGGGCCGATCCTTCTCCACCACACAATTGTGGTGGTGTGGGTGATTGTTGTATGGGTGGTGGAGGTAAAATATCACTCACCCCACCACAATTGTGTGGTGGAGAAGGACCGGCCCCATGGTATGGGTCCGGGATAGAATTTCCCGATAAAATAGGAGTTGATCTAGAAACATGTTTATATAATGTTTGTACCTTTATAATTTGTACGATTTCATATTTTTCCTCCTCTATTTATGCAACTTTTGATGAAATCCGTATTCGCATTCCGTGATTTTTAGTATTAGGATTTTATTTATTTTAAGTAGTTTCATTTTAAATAAAATACTCTTTATTTAGGAAGAGTTTTAGGTACTTACAATAAATAGAAAATCTGATTGGGGTTGATACAAAATAGGTCGGGGGTATTGTGATGGCGGATCGAAAGGTGAGGGATTGGGGTTGTTGCTCATATGGAATAAGTTGTCTTTTCGCTCTCTTTTTTCTTTTAATTTAATAAAAATATTTAATAATATCAGAAAATTATATTTCTATGTCAAAATTTAAAGTTTGATTTATAATCTAATATTAAAATTTTATATATGAAGATATTCGCGTTTATAATCTAATATTAAATTTTTATAATATTTGTTATTTCTAATATTTCTATTTTTTTTTTATTTTTATAGATGTTAAATAATTTTGTCATAATTTTTCATCAATGATTATATTGATGAATTTTTTTTATTTGAATTCAACCTTCACAACCGAGCATTACATGACACAAAATTTAAATGAAAACTTCTCTACAACTATTAGCGCTAATGATTCACTTGCCAAAACGAAAGAGAAAACAACAAAAAATATCACGGAACGCATACCTCTAACATGCAAAAACTCATTATTGCGGTTAGAAAGGCTAAAATGGAGAACAATAAATTTATTTTATGGCACTTAGGCTCTGTTTGTTTGTCAAGGGAATGGAATGTAAATAGGCTATATGATTCCCAAAAATTAAATAGCTTGTTTGGTATTCTTTATTTGATATTATGGAATCTAATCTAATTCCTAAAATATGGGAATTTTCCTCTCAAATAAGGGAATCACAATACCTTATTTATTGATGTATTATGATTCACATATCAAGGTAATCATAAATACAATATCTAATGCCATCACTACCCTTACATTAAATACATTACAAGTTTAATAAAAAAATTATTTCTTCATAGATTTAATTGAAATTTATTTAAGTTACACATATATTATTTATGGAGGAATAGTTGATTATTTTTAATTTATTAAAAATATTTTTATTGTTAATATAGATTGTGATTTGAATTTTATTTTGATATTTATTTATTGAATGAAATTGAGATATTGTTCATATGGTTTCGGTGATAGTTCTTTTAAAATGGTTGTTTACGACATACGGTTAATGTATTTTATTTTTTTAAGAATAATGTGTTCGTGTTTTAAAATATTCATCAATGCATTGTTATATGGAAAATCTATTTATATATCTTTTCTTTTAAAATCAACCATTATGTAAGTCAAAGAGTAAGCATGTTCAATTTAATTATCATTTTTCAAGATAATAATGCAATTAAACCAAATTGTTATCTTTTTTTGTTTTTGATTATTTAACCAAATTGCTATATATATGTTTATACACAAACATACAAAAAATATATATAATATCAAATATTCTACTATGGTTGAAAATTTATAATTAGATTATACAAATATGCTTTAAAATAAGGGTATTTAAGTCAAAGTCTTTAATTTTATATTTCATTCATCATTATATGTGTTTGAACCAAACATCAAAATATATATCCTTACCCAATTTTTTATAGACAACCAAACATTATTAATGGAATCAGATTTCTAGTAATTAAATTACCAGAAATCTTATTTCCATTTTAGATTTCATTCCCTATCAAACAAACGGAGCCTTAAAGGTTAATGATATTACAGTTTATGAAAATCATAACATTTGTAATTAATGTTAGTACCCAGAAATATGCAGTCGAATATTTGTGTATTCACCGTAAGATAGTTTCATTGTAGTCAATACTTCAATATTTATGGCATATATTTCGATAAACTTCATGTAATGGACATCTTACTTTTATTTTCAGGTTATATGACATGTATAATGCATAAAAAAAGATCATTATCAGTCAAAAGATTTTCAAGAACTAGATTAAAAATTCAATAATTAAATATATTGGTTGAATGAATTTTTGTTTCGTCATAAAATTGATTTTGAGAAGTTTAACAATGAAAGAATTTAATATAGGGTAAATTGCTTTTTTCGTCCCACAACTGACGCCATTATCAATTTTAGTACCGCGCTTGTTGGTTTTCTCACTCTCAGTCCCATATGTCGTCAAATCTCTCACTTTTGGCCCGTTGACCAACTTCCGTCAAGAAATAGACGGAGCCACGCACGTGATACATGCGTGGCTCGTTAATGGACCCAATTAAGCGGGAATTTTACCAAAATTTTCCCCCTTTTTTATTTTGACCTAATTTTCCCCCAATTAAGCGGTCAAAGGACCAAATGTGATAAACATTTCCCTAAATCGTAAAAACCCACAAACCCTAACTCATTTCAGCAAAAATCGAAACAAGATAACGATCAGGATTTAACCAAGATTGAAGGTGCATTACGGTTTTCAGCAAAGAAATTGAAGGTTCAAGTACGAATTTGAGAAATGTCACGAGGAGACAACCACCGCACAAATTATTGTAAGTTTTCTTAGGGTTTATTGTGATATTGTACGAATTGTTGTGGGTGGTCCAAAATTGTGATCCAAGTCCCATGTGGGTGTTCCAAAATTGTGATTTGGGTGGTCCCAAATTGTTTATTTTTGTGCAATATACCCAATATAAAGTTGTTGATGTTTTTTTTGAAAAAATGACCAATGTACTTTTCTATTGTTATTGTTGTTTGTTTTATTGTATGTAGGACTAGTGGGCGTTTTTTATTCATTGTTGTTGCTGCTTCTAGGGTCAAGAAGACCCCACACATATTAATATAGTAGTTTGTTTTATTGGTGTTGGTGGTCATGTTTATTGCTTTTTGTGTTTGTTTATTGCTTTATTGAAATTTTGTTTGTGTATTGTTTTGCAGCTGGAGAGGCTCCTGCCATTACAGTTGTAATTCACCATGGGGGCCAGTTTAATCTAAGGGAAGCAAAATACAATGGTGGAAAAGTTAGTGAGTTTTACTCTGTGGGATTAAAGTCTATAGGTTTTGATTATTCGGATAGATTGTGTCAGACTTTAGGGTACAAAGGAGAAAAGAGGTACTTCACTTTAGAAAAAGATGGGTTTGTCTTAATTAGAGATTCTCATCATGTCCTTGAATTGTGTCTTTTACATGAGATAGATAAGGAGGTGGATATCTATTTAGAGTGTAATACAGTTGGGACTTCTAGTGGTTATGTTGAGGAACCAGAATGGGGAATAGGGTCAGATAGTGAGTATGAATCATTTGAAGACAGTGACTATGAAATTGATATTGAAGACATTGAAGAAGATAATGAAGTTGAAGAAGAACAAGATAATGCAGACAATGATGTTAATACTCTTGATGAGGATGTGGATGATATAGAGTCAAACTCTAGTGATTTTGATAGTGGGAAGGATTCTGATGATGATAGAGTTGAAAGGTACCCTGTTTTCAGTACACAAGACACTTTTAATCCTGCTTTTAAATTGCGCATGTACCTTAGCTACAAATCTGAATTTAGACAAGCTGTTCACTCTCATGCAATTGTAACTAGGAGAAACTTGAAAATAACCAAAAATGATAAAAGAAGAATATATGCTAAGTGTGTTTAGAAAGGGTGTGAGTGGAGAGTCCATGCCTTAGCTTAAGGAGATCAATCTAGTTTTCAGATTAGGGAATACCATCCAAAGCACAATTGTGTCAGTTCATTCCATGTAAAAAACTGTAAGTCATCTTGGTTGGGGAGAAAATTTGAGACTGCATTTAAAAATGAACCAAATAGGGATATAGAGGAATTTAGATTGGATGTTAGTCAACACATGAAGGTCCATATCTCTAAAATCAGGCTTACAGAGCCAAATGGAAAGCTTTAATGAAAACTGAGAGTAACTCAATTGAACAATACTCCAAACTGTGGGATTATGCTGAAGAACGAAGAAGTTCTAATCCTAATTCCACAGTTATTCTGAAAGTAGCAGAAGCTGATGAGAGTGGGCAACATAGGTTTTGGAAATTTTATGTTTGCTTTCAGGGACTAAAACAAGGGTTTCTTTCTGGGTGTAGACCAATAATAGGGGTAGATGGGTGCCATTTAAAAGGGCCTCATGGTGGGATATTATTGGCTGCAATAGGAATTGATCCTAACAACAATTCATATCCTATTTGTTATGTAGTAGTAGGTTCAGAAACCAGGGAATCATGGGAATGGTTTCTCACCTTGTTAAAGCATGATCTTAACATTCAAAATGAACATGAGTAGACTTTTAAGTCTGATAAGCAAAAAGGATTAATTCCTGCTTTTGAATCTATTTTCCCCCAGTCACATAATAGGTTTTGTGTTAGACATTTGTATGGAAATATGAAAGTTGCAGGATTTCAAGGAATTGCCTACAAAAAGGCTTTGTGGAAGGCTGCTAGAGTAGGTACACCTGAGGAATTTCAGACTAAGATGAAAGAAATGGCTAAGTTAGACATGAAAGCAGCTGAATGGCTAAGTGATAAATCACCTTGTAACTGGAGTAAGGCATTGTTTAATGAATTCCCTAAGTGTGACCTTTTACTAAACAATCTATGTGAATCATTCAATTCTAGCATTCTTGAAGCAAGGCAGAAACAAATATATACTATGTTAGAGTGGATTAGGGAATTCTTAATGAAAAGGCTTCAAAAAAAATAGAGATGACTGTAGGAGATGGAGAGGGAGAATATGCCCTAAAATTTGGGCACTTTTATTGAAGAATGGAGAAAAGGTTGGTGATTGCATCCCTGTGAAGTCCACTGATGTTCATTATGAAATTTCAGGATATGATGGATCTAAGTGTAAAGTAGACTTAGAGAAACATACATGTTCATGTAGGAAGTGGCAACTATCAGGAACCTTGCACGCATGCAATTAGTGCTATTAATTGCCAACACTTAGAAGTTGAAGATTTTGTGGACTCTTGTTACATTGTAGAGACCTATGCCAGGGTATATGAAACTTGTATATACCCTATCAATGGTCCTGAAAAATGGAGACAAACAGGGCTAGTACCTCCAATACTACCAACTAATGCAAGAGGTGCAGGCAGACCACCCAGGGCAAGAAGATTGGAGATTGGTGAAACTGCAAACAAAACAAAAAAAATAAGGATCAGAAAGAGAAAAAATGCTGCAACCAAACTGAAGAGGAATCAGGATACTGTGAAATGCAGATTTTGTGGAGAATCTGGACATAACAAAATGGGGTGCAATAAGAGGAAGGAATCTGAATTGGGGTTGAGAGAAGAGAATGTGGCAGTTGAAGAGAATGTGGAGGGTAATTTGGAGGAGAATGAAGAAGCAAATTGGGAACAAATAAGCATGGAAGTAAGTAATTTGGAGGCAACATGCTACTTTGATTCCCAACCTAGTGTGCAAATGAACACCATAGCTACTGAAGAACCAAATAAACTAACTGTGAGTTTAAAATTCTATACGTTTTACATTCTATGTACTAATTTACTTTATCAAAACATTGCAGGCAAGAAAAAGAACAAGAAATGTTGAAGATGTCAATAAAAAAAAGGAAGAAATCAGTACAAGTAAGTGCAATTTTTGATAGTTAAAATATTTTAAATACCAATTCTAATACTTGATTATGTGTTTTTAATATTGCTAGTGGCCCAACCGATCCAGCTGCTGCTGCTGCTGCTGCTCCAACTCCAGCAGTAGTTGCTACAAAGGCAAAACAGAAAGAAATAAGAGGAAAGAGGAAAGTGAATTTTGATGCTGCAGTACATGTAAGTGCTATTTTTGATAGTTAAAATATTTTTTGATAATTAAAATATTTTAAATGCTGCAGTACATGTAAGTGCTATTATGTGTTTTTACTAGGTGATTGGTAGTGTCCCAACTGATCCAGCAGCTGCTGCTGCTCCAACAACAGCTGCTTCAACTCCAGCAGCAACTGCTACAAAGGGAAAAAAGAAAGAAAAGGGTAAAGGGAATTCTGATGATGCAACTCCAGCAGCTGCTCCAAAGGGGAAAGGAAAATGCATAAGGGTAAAGGGGAAAGAGAATAATGATGTAGCTGAAACTGCAGCAGCTGGTCCACCAATGCCAACCACAAAGGAGAAAGGGAAAGAAATAAGACAAAGGCCATTTGTCTTTGGTAATGTTCCAACCCCATATTTTGGACCAAGGCAATCTTCAGCAGCTGGTGCACCAAGACCAACTACAGTTGCACAAACACCAAGGCCATCTTCATCAGCTGCTGCATCAAGGCCAGCAACTTCTACACTAAGGCCATCTTCATCAGCTGCTGCATCAAGGCCATCCATCTATAAGGTGATTGAAAAGGATTTCAAATCTTTTGTAACAATGAAGAGCCTAAATGCTGCACTGGAGGCTAAGAAGAAATTGAAGTTCGACAAAAATTCAAGGCAATGAAAAGAATGCTTAGGGACCTAACTACTTTCTGCATTTTGAACTAGTTTTTTGATGTATTTGAACTAAATATGTTGCTGTATTTTGAAGTTGAACTTGTTACATCTTGGAATTATTTAATGTGCTGAACTTGTATTTTGAACTTGTTGCATATTGGAATTGTTTTGGACATATGGAATTGGTGTTGTATTTTAATGTGTTGAACTTGTTGCATATTGGAATTGGATTAGTGTTGCAAAATCAGTATACTAGAATTTAGCTGTGCAAATTTAGATATATTGCTGTGCAAATTTAGTTGTAAACTTGATTAGCTGTGCAAATACCAGTACATGCTTGGTTGGTTGAGCTGTGCAAATTTACAGTATGCTTGGTTGAGCTGTGCAAATTTAGTGACAACTTGGCAAATTCAATTTCACATTCATACATAGTGACAAAGCATATTACAATCACAATCACATCCTACATCAATACCATGAACCATCTAAATTAAATTACATACTAACACATTTGACAACTAAAATGATAAACACAAGAACTATCAAACAGACCAATAAACACCTAAAATAGCTTATTCTATGTTGCAGCTGGTCCTCCTTGTGTTGCATTACCTTCACCTTCTCACTCAAAAATTCCACCATAAGCATTAATTCGGGTATCTGAGACTCAAGCTTATCACATCGATTACGAAGATCGGGTATCACCATTTTTGATCTGTAGCACATTGGTGGGTCTTCCCACAACCGAAATTGACATACACCTATTCTGCAGCCATGATACCTCCTGCCCAGATCGGAATCAGTCCATGAAGTCTTCAAAATAGTTGGCCTTTTACATAGTCAAACAAGCTGACCATCTCGGAGAAATGAATTCTTTGAAAGTTTCATGTGTGAATCTTGAAATGGGGGAAATGTCGACTGCTTTGAAAGTTGGGGGGGAGAGAAATGGGGAAGAATTGGGGAAAATTGAGAATTGAAGGGGGCAAAATTAGGTCAAAAAATAAAAGGGAGGAACTTTGTTTAAATTCCCGCTTAATTGAGCTCCACTAACGGCCATGCACGTCTCCGTCAAAAAGCGGACGGAAGTTGGTCAACGGGCCAAAAGTGATAATTTTGACTACATATGGGACTGAGAGTGAGAAAACCAACAAACGCGGTACCAAAATTGATAATGGCGTCAGTTGTGGGACGAAAAAAGCAATTTACCCTTTAATATAGGTATATATAAAAATGATTTGACTTAAAAATATATTGTCATCATTAATAATTAGTAACACATTTTGGTGTAATTATTCAGAGACAACAATATCATTAATTATACTCGCCTCTAAGTGAAGATCCGCTCCGCTAATTAAACATGCTTCACTAATTTTATTTAGTGACTGCTTAAAAAAATTCTTATCACTAAAAATTATTATCACTCTTTATACACAAGTTTTGTATTTTATTTTACATTTTATCACTAATATTATTTTTAATTGTAGTACTATTCCATTAGTTTTCCCTCAAACCTATTCAAGTTTTTATTGTTGCACATTGTCATGACTAGCCGATCACATCAATCAAGTTCTTCATTTATATTTTTATTTTATCTTTCTTTATGTTGCCTATTTAATTTTCATTAGATCACACCAACTCTACCATATATATAAGATATATCACTTATAGACCAAAAAACATACCTATTATTGGGGCCATTATTAATATGTTATATACTCTATATAAAAATTCGAATTCTAGGAGGAGCCGCCCCTAAATCCACCCTTGGTTGTATGTAATTTTGAGTTTCAAATATAGTACGTATTTTTTTTCTCTATAGTCACTTTTTCGGCCACCACGTACTAGTAGGAAGTGTAACTAATAATACGATATAACACAATTTGTACCTTAATCATTCATTTTATTTTATTTAGGTTCTTAAACTAAAAAACGTGCCGAAAAGATCAAGATTTATAAAATGTATTAAAGTAATAGGATAAATTGTTATAGTTTTACTATTTTTATCAAAGGTTTACTAAACTATAACAATTTATCCTATTAGTTTAGTAAACCTTTGATAAAACTAGTAAATTAAAAAATTCATTTGTTGTAAATGTCACGGACGAGACATATATGTGATATTTATTTTGGTAAGTGATTTTGAACTTACTCCAAAGGATTATATTGGATTATCCCTTCTGTATAAAACATTAGATGTTACATATATAACTCACAAAAATGCAAGTAAAGCAATCAAATATACTGCATAATCTTACTTGAAATAAATTCAAGATAAATAAGGTTTTCATACTTATCATTAATTGCGTTATAAGAAACGCTAAATATCACCACAAAATAATAGCAGAAAACAAATACGATAATAACAGAGAATACTCAAAATAATCTCAAACTCTCCAAAGAAAATAATATGTTTAAGGTAGCATTGTTTTATGACATTTTAAAATCAGCATCTCCATAAGTATTCCTTGCAAGATACTCAATTGTCCCTCATATTTAATTTCAATTGCGACGCGGATTGGTAGAAGAAGTAGTCGCATCAGGGCTGACGAAAGGCTTGCGAACGTACTTGACCACTACAGCTGAAATCTGACCAATCTATGCAGAAAAATAATGATTATTATTCATTAGTATATGATGTGATCTAAATATGAATATTCGTTTCGAAAAACTTTCGAATAATATTATTAATTATTATATGATGTGATATAAATTTGAATATTCGTTTTTAAAAACTTTAAAATAATTGTGTAAATGCATTACCTCTCTCAATTGGCGTTCTTCACTAGACATATCTCCAGTAGATGCCATGCCACCACAAGCTCGACAACGTGCGACAAGAAAACAACGCTTTTGAGACGGAAATTTGAGACAGATAGATTCGGTCTCCACTTTGAGACGGATTAAGAGACCAATGGCATATTTATCTCAAATTGGAGACAGACTTACAACCGAACATATTTCCGTCTCTATCTTACTATTGCAACGAAACAGAGATGGAAACAGAGGCGGAAATAGAAATGAAATAATTACGTCTCTAAATCCGTCTCTAATATTGACTGAAAAATACTGAGACGAAAAATTCGTCTTAGTTGAGACAATATTTGAGACGAATTAAGAGACATCAAAATCCGTTTCAAATCCTGTCTCTCTATGCTCATTAAGTTTCGAGACAAAATATTCCATCTCAATTTGGAACTTTGAGATAGAATATGAGACAAATCATTTATATTATTTCTATAATTTCAACTTCTGAAATGTTTGGGCTTCTATAATAATAAACATTTAAACGTATTCTATAATTTACCAAAAAATGACTTCTGGGCTTTTAAACTAAATAATTACTAATTAGCCAACACCTTATATTGTTGGCTAATTAGTAATTAGATTTAAACTATTGATTCAAGCGATAAAAATTCACATTATCTTAGTAATTTGTTTTGAACATAAGGTGTTTTGGGAAGAATATAAAAAGTGAATAATAGTAAAGATATGTTGTAGCAATGTGTCCGTTTTTCTTTACTTTGTTGTTAATTGATTTTATTAATTATTTATTATTTACTCTTCTGATATAAACAATGTTTAATAATCGATTATTATTGTTTACTAATCGATTATTATTGTTTACATATTATTATCTATTTTCATACAATGTTTCATCTCATATTCCACCTAAATTGTGTGTAAAATGTTTCCAGAAAGATCAACTTTACGTTATCCAAATATGAAAATCAAATGGGTATATTTGGAAATGAAAAATTGGATGCAAAGAGAAACACGATAAATTGGAGTACAGTTTTTGAAGCCATTTACTCCGTCAGTCAACATCAATGCGTGCTCTCTTAATAAGCACATATTGGAAAAATTAATATTAAGGGGGTGTTTGGCTAAGCTTATAAGTTCTTTTAAACATCTTATAAGATGTTTGAGAGCTTATAAGCTCTATGAAAGTGTTTGGATAATTTTCTTAAAAAAGTGCTTATAAGACCAAAAAATAAGATGTTTGGGTCTTATAAGCAAATAAAAAATAAGTTGGCAAAACCCAACTTATTTCAAAATCTTAAATTTGGGATATTGTTTATATTTTTTCAAAGACATAAAATAAACCTAGTTAAATTTATTCTTTCCAACAATACATTTCTCCGAAAAAATATTTATTTTTATATTGCACAATTCTCTCGTATAACATTTGAAAACATCTTATACGTGACTTATTTTATCCAAACACTTAAGAGCTTATTTTTTAAATAAGACGAAACATCTTATAAGCTCTTAAAACATCTTATAAGATGTAAGAACTTATAAGATGTTTTAAATAAGCTTAGCCAAACACCCTCTAAATGAGGAGACTCTGACATCCTGAATAAGTTCAACTGTTAAAGCCTATATACAGAATCTTTTCTTGTCTTCTTTCTAAGATACCCTTATGGAAAACTAGTATTTTGTGGTTTGAGGTCCAATTCCAAAAGTTGTGGGTCTATTCTTCTAATTATTCACTTGTAAAGACAAAACGGTTATCCAAACTATAATCTACTTTAATTGATTAGTTAAGTACTTTAGTTGATTATAATCTGCTAATATTGAAGCCCAAAAGACAAATGTGATTTGTGTGTTTTCATCACTTTGCAGCAGCTTCAGCTGAGGAAATTCTGACCATTGGAATTTGGCAGGCCGAGTTTAAGGTACATCAAATGTCCATATTTCCAAATCACTGATTGCCTGATGGTGTTGAGAGCCAACTAAATTGTGTATGTTTAATGTGAAAATGGAAAGTTTTTGGCTTTGTAAGCATGGGTAGGGCATCTGAATGTTGTGGCCTAGGTCACGGGTTCGAATCCTGATGAGGGAATGTCTATTTGCCTTCTCTACTGTGAGTCTGTCAGCTATGGGCAACCTAGGCTGGTTTAGCTCTCTTGTGTGATTTGCAGGCTATTACACAAGAGCGGGGTTTACCCAATGCGCACCTAACGGCTGGGGCTGCGGGTTTCCCTCGTCATCCAGAAAAAAAACTATGAGGTTGTTAAAACATATATGGCACATTAGGGACATAAATGTAATTTCACATTTGTGTTGTTAGTTAGTTAGAAATACGGTTTGCAGATTAGGTGGCTTGTTGAACAAGTTTATCTTCTGTTAGTCTGTAAATAGACTTTCTCTTGTAATCCATAATAACAATCAATATACAGAAAGCATTTTACACATTCCTTCGAGCTTCATCTCCATCAATGGAGTTTTTGGTTTATAACATGGTATCAAGAGCTTGATTGATCCATTAATCACTTGATCCTTTTCCATTTTTTTAGATTCGTCATGGCGAATCAAGTAGCAGCTCAATCAGCTGCATTTAAATTGCAGCCTTCTGACGCCCCTGGCATGCTCCTTGTGAACCAGAATCTCGAAGGCGCATCCAATTACATACAATGGCGGCGATCCATGGAAATTGCATTGTCTTGCAAGAACAAGCTCGGATTTGTCAATGGTACTATTCCGAAACCCCCAAATAACGATGCGAATCTTCTTCAGTGGGAGCAAGTCAATAACATGGTGATTTCTTGGCTGCTAAATTCCGTTTCAAAGGAAATCGGTAAATCAATTTTGCATAGCAGCACAGCTGCGATTATGTGGTCCAACTTACACAGGCGTTTTTCCAGCAGCACCGGTTCCCGACTTTTTAGCCTTCGAAAAATGATCTCTACGTGTACTCAGGATTCCATGAGTGTAGAGGCTTATTATACCAAGCTGAAGCAGTTATGGGACGAATTAGATGCCATGGTTCACATGCCTGTATGCCGAGAATCTACGCATTGTGCCGTTCTTAGGGCTTGGGAAGATCAAATCGATGAACAAAAACTAATGCAGTTTCTTATGGGCTTGAATGACATTTTTAAGGCGGTTCGAGGTCAAATTTTGTTGATGAAACCTCTTCCAAGTATTGAAGATGCTTATTCTATGATTCAACAAGAAGAAGCTCAAATGGACATTTCACACTTTGGCAATTCGAATGACAATGTTACTTCTTTGATGAGTAGCAAAGGTAACACGTCTCATAAACCTTGGTCCTCACAATCTGTTGTGGACAAGAAAGATCTTCTTTGCCAATATTGTGGTCGAACAGGTCATCTCCAGGAAAAATGCTTCAAATTACACGGTTATTCGCCCAACTTCAAGCCGCGTGGAAAGTTACTCAAACACAGCCCTGGTTTCCATAATTCTCGAGCTCAACAGATTACGGTCGACAGTCCGAATTCTAATGGGTCAGTTGAGTGCCTTACTACAGATCAATCCTCTACGCCTCATATCAACAATGCCAATGCCACTGCCTCCGTGCCTCAACTCACTCCAGATCAAATAACGCAACTTCTTAGCCTTCTTAACAAGCCTTCTCATGCCAACTCTACACACCAATTCTCTCTTGCAGGTACTAGTTATAGCTTTTCCATTGCACACACTTTGAACTCCTGGATACTTGATAGTGGAGCCACCGATCACATCACATATAATCTGGCCATTCTTGAATCACCTCGTTCTTTATCTATTCCTCGAGTTGTTCATTTACCTAATGGTTCTTTAGTTTCAGTCACACATGTAGGTCATGTCACCCTTACCCCTCATATTACCCTTCGCAACGTCTTATTTGTTCCTTCTTTTAAACATAACCTCTTGTCCATCAGCAGACTAACCCTCGATTCACACATGTCTCTTCGTTTCACTTCAAATGCTTGCATACTGCAGGACCCTTTGCTGAAGACGGAGCTGGAACTTGGTAAAACCGTCTCCGGTTTGTACATTTTCAATCCTGATATTTCCTTTTCAAATTCGAACATTTCTGTAAGCGTGAATAACACTGTACTTTGGCACCATAGATTGGGCCATACTTCTATAGACAAATTAAAGTGTCTTTCAAATTCCATTCCTGATTTGCATTCTATAAAATCCATGGATTGCACGATTTGTCCTCTTGCAAAGCAATCTCGCCTACCCTTTCATAAACGAGATGTTTTTACTGCCAAACCCTTCGACCTAATACATTGTGATGTTTGGGGCCCATATAAGTCCCCTTCTCATCAAGGGTACAAGTATTTTTTGACCCTAGTCGATAACTACACGAGGAATACATGGTGTTATCTAATGTCTCACAAAACCGAAGTCCCTTCAATCATTCAAAACTTTTTCTTCCTTATCAGAACTCAATTTAACACTACTATTAAAACATTTCGCTCCGACAATGGTTCGGAATTCTTTAACCACGCCCTTACGTCTTTCTTCCAATCGCATGGGGTCATTCACCAAAGTAGCTGCCCCTATACCCCGCAACAAAACGGTATCGCTGAAAGGAAGCATCGTCATGTCCTCGACATTGCCCGTGCACTTCGGTTCCAAGCATCCCTTCCCATTCGTTTCTGGGGAGAATGCATCCTCACCGCCACTTACATTATCAATCGTTTACCTTCCACTGTCCTCAACAATAAGTCACCCCACGAAATACTATATGATAAACCTCATTTTTACGCTATTTCCATCATTCATACGACACGTTTATTATAGAATTTGCATCATATTTTTATCCCGCAAATGCGTTTAATGTCACTTTTGAGTGCCGTAGGGAATTTCTATGTTGCGAGAGAAAAATACCAATTATTGGCCAAAATCGAGAACGAGTTGATTGAAAGCTGCTGATACATGGCGTACAAGCGCCGTTATAATCGGCGTACGAGCGCCACTTTACACGGCGTACGTACGCCGTGTTAAATCGCGTACAAACAACGAAGGCAGAGATTTTTGGTTAAATCGCGTACGAGCGCGGAAGTACACGGCGTACAAGTGCCAATTCTTGAGGCGTACGTACGCCATTCAATCTCGCGTACAAGGGCCAATTCTTGAGGCGTACGTACGCCGTTCAACTCCGCGTACAGGCGCGCGTTATGTTTAGTGAAACGCGGAAAGCCCATGATCGGCCCAGTTTCGGTTTTATGATCTAGATTAGGTATAAATACCCCCTCCAAATATTGTATTAGGGTGAGAACTTTATTTTCTTGAATTGAGTTGTAAAGATTGGAGATCGAGAGACGAGATTCAAGATTATTGTAGACAATTTTATTCGACAACGGGTTTAATCGAAATTATCTTCTTTAATCTCTTTTAATTCTTGTCGTTTTATCATGTTTACATTATTGATGGTTTATCGTGCTTTCGTATCTATGGAGTAATCTATTTTATTCTGGAACCGGGAATAGCCCGATAATATGTTATCGATATAGATTATAGAACCGTTGATATTACATCGCGTATGCTTATGATTCGAATTCTTGATTATTAATGCTTGTGAATTTGCTGGCCACTTATTTGCATGTTCATAGATATTAGGTGAAAATTCTGAAAGGTGACATCTATATCAGATCCTAGAATTCAAACCTAGGATCCTAAATCACGAAAGTAGTTTTAGGTCTTTTGAGGAATCGATACACTATCATAGAGATTAATGAATCTGAGTTTAGTCTAATCATCACGAAAGTAGTTGATTAATTATCTTAGGTAATTTGTTATACTTCGACAGAAGATAGTAAGTACAATTGGATAGTGTCCTTCATAAGTAGCGATAGTAGTTTCATTGGTAATATAATTGAGTCGATAATGTTTATCGTGGTGAACCCTGAGTCCGGAATTTCCAATCATATATAACTCAAATCAATTTTCTTGCATTCTGTTTAGATTTCTTTACAATTTATCCCGTGTTTTTGTTAGGCTTAGATTACTGATAATAGATAAGCTAGTGCTTGATTATTCGGTCTTCGTGGGAACGATATCTTTTGTACTGCACCGAAGCCGTGCGCTTGCGGTTTAGGCACATCAAGTTTTTGGCGCCGTTGCCGGGGACTTGAATAGTCAATATTAGTTTTTATCAGATTTTAGTGAGACTAAGCCATTTTATTTTATTTTTAATTTTTATTTTTCTGTTTTATTTCAGGTTTTCGATTTTTCCTTGTATGCGAAGTAAGATCGATTTCGAACCTGATCCAGAAATCGAGCAAACTTTTCGTGCTAGGAGAAGACAACAAAAACTGAAACAAGCTCAGCTGAAACAAATAACGATGGCTGAAGAGAATGTGAATGTAAACGTCAACGCAAACGCTAACGCGAATGCAAACCCGGCTGCAAATACGAATGCGAACGCAAATGCGAGATGTCTTAAGGATTTTGCAGCGCCGAATGCGCAGACACTTCACTCCAGCATCGCCAGGCCTACTGTAGAGGCCAACAATTTCGAGCTCAAGCCATCCCTTCTGTAAATGGTTCAGCAGAATCAGTTTGGGGGTGCACCTACTGAAGAGCCGAATCTCCACTTGTCAATGTTCTTAGAGTACTGTGACACTCTAAAGATGAACGGGGTTTCCCAGGATGCTATCAGGCTGAGGTTATTCCCGTTCTCACTAAGAGACAAGGCGAGAGCTTGGCTACACTCTTTACCATCGGGTTCAATCAGAACATGGGATCAGCTCATGCAATGCTTTCTAGCGAGATATTTTCCTCCGAGCAAGACTGCACAACTGAGGAATCAAATTACGACTTTTGCTCAGAGAGATGGTGAATCGTTATATGAAGCTTGGGAACGATTCAAGGATCTTCTCCGACTGTGCCCACATCACGGGCTGGAGAAATGGCTCATAGTTCATACATTTTATAACGGGCTGATTTACACCACGAGGATGTCAGTCGATGCAGCAGCTGGAGGAGCGCTGATGAATAAGGGTATCGATGAAGCCTATGACTTAATCGAAGATATGGCATTGAATCACTACCAATGGTCTAGTGAAAGATCGACTCCACAGAAAACGCCAGGTAAGTATGATATTGATGCCATTACTTTACTTTCTGCACAAGTTGAGGCTATGTCTAAGAAGCTTGATTCCATGAATATGCATGTTAACTCTGTCACGACCCCACCCCCTGTGTGTGAAATATGTGGTATAGTTGGTCATATTGCCTTAGAGTGTCAATTTGCTAGTATACCGACCGATCCCTCTATAGAGCAAGCCAATTATGTGAACAACTTCAACCAAAAGAACGACCCATTTTCGAACACTTTTAATCCTGGTTGGAGAAATCACCCTAATTTTTCGTACAATACAAACCAAAACGCATCTCCACATCCTAACATTAGGCAGCCACCTGGATTCCAACAGAAGCCTTACAATCCTGTTCCACCACAGAAATCGAACTTAGAGTCCCTCCTAGAGAGTTTCGTAGTAGCCCAGACTAAACAAAACGAGATAGTGAATGACGCAATTAAGCAACTAGCAACTAAGGTCGACTCTTTAGCAACTCACAATAAGATGCTAGAAACTCAAATTGCACAACAAGCTAGTAACTCAAGTAGGAATTCTGGTTCCTTTCCCGGACAACCTGAGACAAATCCAAAGGAACATTGTAATGCAATTGCTCTAAGGAATGAAACTAATTATGAGGGTCCAAAAATGTCTACTAGGATTAGTGAAATTGAGTCAACTGAGAAGGTCGAAAAGAAAAAATCGTCTCATCCCGACAACTCTATTGACAAAACAACCGATAAAAGCGAAAACGAACCAATATATGTACCTCCACCGCCATATGAACCACCCGTGCCTTTCCCTCAAAGATTAGCTAAGGCGAAATTAGATAAACAGTTTGGAAAATTTTTAGAAGTTTTGAAAAAACTTTACATTAATATTCCATTCACTGATGCACTTGCACAAATGCCTTCTTATGCTAAGTTTTTGAAAGAAATTCTTTCTAACAAACGGAAACTAGAGGACTATGAAACCGTGGCTTTAACTGAGGAGTGTAGCGCATTAATTCAAAATAAATTAACTCTTAAGCTTAAAGACCCCGGTAGTTTTTCGATTCCATGCGTAATAGGTAACGTTAGTTTTGATCATGCATTGTGTGACCTTGGTGCTAGCGTTAGTCTTATGCCGCTTTCTGTTTCACGTAAGTTAGAATTGGGTCAGTTAAAACCTACCACGATTACTCTGCAATTAGCTGATAGATCCGTGAAGTATCCGGTAGGTATGCTAGAAGATGTACTGATTAGAGTAGGAAAATTCTTTATTCCTACAGACTTCGTCGTTCTCGATATGGATGAAGACTCTCAAATTCTCATTTTTCTTGGTAGGCCATTCCTAGCTACAGCAGGGGCTATTATTGATGTTAAAAACGGAAGGCTTTCCTTGAATATTGGGGATGAGAGAGTTGAATTTAGTCTATATAAATCTGTTGCTAACAGCTCTATCGAGAACTCTTGTTACAGGATTGACGAAGCTATAACCAAGGACAAGCTTGCTAAGAACCACTATAAAGATCCGTTAGAGGCACGACTGGTGAGTGATGGCTTGATCGAGGAGGAAGATGAAATTATCGCTGATATCGCTCGACTATTTGAGGGGAATCCGCCATTGACATATGTGCATGAGAGTGGAAGAACTAACGATGAAGGCATCAAAGTATTACATGATATAAAGATCTCTCGCCAAAAATTCAAAAAATGGCGATTTGGGTCTCACATTCAACCGGTGCATGAGTTTTCTTTACCTAAAAATCGAGACCCTAAAGTCGATTGGAGAATTGCCAAGTCGTCGGGTCCAATCCGGGATTTACACTAAGTTAACATGGTAGCGTCGAGCTAAAGACGTTAAACAAGCGCTTTTTGGGAGGCAACCCAAATGTATCCTTTACATTTGTTTTCATTTCGTTTATGTTTTTCTTTTTTTTTGTTCTCTTTTGTTTCATGCTTTTTCATTTATTTTTTGAGTTTTGTACGGCGTACGTACGCAATGTTAATTGGCGTACAATCAATGGATACAGGGAGTTTTCACGAGTTCGCGTACGTACGCCGAAATATATTGCGCCTGTACGCCGAAATACATGGCGTACGTACGCCGTGTAAATCGGCGTACAATCAACGGGATCAGAGATTTTTTCACCTTTCGCGTACGTACGCGTAAATCAAAGGCGTACGTACGCCTATTTACACTGCGTACGTACGCGGTTCAAAATGGCGTACGTACGCAAGCTAGGAATCTCAACGAAGCCCACTCATCTACGAAGATTGAAGCCCTCTATCGACATTGGGCTCCAGTGTTTTGTTTCTCTACAGTCTTCTCGATACAATACCTAGCAAAATCAGAACGATTGTCTCGACTCTCGCCAAGGTTATGTCCCTTTTTACGTTTATGCATGCATACATACACACGTTTATCACATTAGGAACAATGTGCGATTTAAGTTTGGGGGTTGTTTATGGAAACATAACACTTTTACTATGGATTATAGCTTTATCTTTGTGATCGTCGTACAACGATTGACTAAGAGATATGTAAGCCTGACTTTTTAATAAATATAACGCATGAACTTTTCTGTCGGTGATATCATATGCTTAGTTACATTTTTCTGGCTAGTCACTAATACGTAGTAGTCCAAGGCATAGGAGTTGAGTGGATCACCCGTTTTCGAAACACATAGGTAGTGGCCTCCAAGTCTACCAACTTAGAACGTCTTCTGGCACAATTTGAAAAAAAATAAATAAATAAATAAATAAATAAATAAATGGATTAGTTCGTTCTGTGACCTTTGACACTTGAGTGATTAAGTACGAAGGAGTCTCTTAAAACTTAACGCTCTATGGCTATCTAGCTTGGGAGTCGTTGACCCAAAGCTCGATAACGGGTGTCATAGAAAGTCTAAGAGAACGAACATTGCACAATCCTGTCAAGTATGAGCTCGTTTGCATAAGTGACCTACGCTAAAAGCTCAATAATGTGAACCAGTTAGACCCTAATATTTGTTAGACTAGTTGGTATGGATGGACGCCGCTCAAATTGTGTTAGAAACGCCATTCGACTATAATGCTTAAAGATGGCTTTATTCAGTGCTTTTTAGAAGCTTGTCTAACTCTGTGGTGTGAGGTAACCAACGATTAGCCGAATGCACGATTTTCTTTTTACAATGTCGGGCCACTAGTTCACGTCGACTTTTGTACGATTGTATCACATTTCGATTTAGCGAAGATTCATTGATTTTGCGATTTTGTGGGTATATCCTCTGCAAACCCTCACAAGACTATAACTCGTCCTTTTTGGGTAACAAAAAGGTTTAAAGGCTTGTTGCACGTGCTAAGTGCAATCGTATACTCTACGAAAATGAGTTTATCTTTAGTTTTTGTTTTTGTTTCTTTATTTTACCGTTTGTTCGAGGACGAACAAAAGCAAGTTTGGGGGGGTTGATAAACCTCATTTTTACGCTATTTCCATCATTCATACGACACGTTTATTATAGAATTTGCATCATATTTTTATCCCGCAAATGCGTTTAATGTCACTTTTGAGTGCCGTAGGGAATTTCTATGTTGCGAGAGAAAAATACCAATTATTGGCCAAAATCGAGAACGAGTTGATTGAAAGCTGCTGATACATGGCGTACGAGCGCCGTTATAATCGGCGTACGAGCGCCACTTTACACGGCGTACGTACGCCGTGTTAAATCGCGTACAAACAACGAAGGCAGAGATTTTTGGTTAAATCGCGTACGAGCGCGGAAGTACACGGCGTACAAGCGCCAATTCTTGAGGCGTACGTACGCCATTCAATCTCGCGTACAAGCGCCAATTCTTGAGGCGTACGTACGCCGTTCAACTCCGCGTACAGGCGCGCATTATGTTTAGTGAAACGCGGAAAGCCCATGATCGGCCCAGTTTCGGTTTTATGATCTAGATTAGGTATAAATACCCCCTCCAAATATTGTATTAGGGTGAGAACTTTATTTTCTTGAATTGAGTTGTAAAGATTGGAGATCGAGAGACGAGATTCAAGATTATTGTAGACAATTTTATTCGACAACGGGTTTAATCGAAATTATCTTCTTTAATCTCTTTTAATTCTTGTCGTTTTATCATGTTTACATTATTGATGGTTTATCGTGCTTTCGTATCTATGGAGTAATCTATTTTATTCTGGAACCGGGAATAGCCCGATAATATGTTATCGATATAGATTATAGAACCGTTGATATTACATCGCGTATGCTTATGATTCGAATTCTTGATTATTAATGCTTGTGAATTTGCTGGCCACTTATTTGCATGTTCATAGATATTAGGTGAAAATTCTGAAAGGTGACATCTATATCAGAACCCTAGAATTCAAACCTAGGATCCTAAATCACGAAAGTAGTTTTAGGTCTTTTGAGGAATCGATACACTATCATAGAGATTAATGAATCTGAGTTTAGTCTAACCATCACGAAAGTAGTTGATTAATTATCTTAGGTAATTTGTTATACTTCGACAGAAGATAATAAGTACAATTGGATAGTGTCCTTCATAAGTAGCGATAGTAGTTTCATTGGTAATATAATTGAGTCGATAATGTTTATCGTGGTGAACCCTGAGTCCGGAATTTCCAATCATATATAACTCAAATCAATTTTCTTGCATTCTGTTTAGATTTCTTTACAATTTATCCCGTGTTTTTGTTAGGCTTAGATTACTGATAATAGATAAGCTAGTGCTTGATTATTCGGTCTTCGTGGGAACGATATCTTTTGTACTGCACCGAAGCCGTGCGCTTGCGGTTTAGGCACATCACTATACAACACTGCCCCTACATATAACCATATGCGTATTTTTGGTTGCCTATGTTTTGCCACAGTAACTAAACCCCAATGTGATAAATTTGATCCAAGAGCTATCAAATGTGTTTTCTTAGGCTATCCCTTTGGTCAGAAAGGTTATAAACTATACGACCTTCACACTAATCGCCTATTTGTAAGCCGGGACGTCAGGTTCGTTGAGTCTATTTTCCCATTCTCTTCCAACTATTCTCCTCCTGTCCTTCCTTTTCCCTCCGACATGTCCGAACTTGACCTTTCTCAACCTATCTCAAACTCTTCTCTTCCCCAAAGTTCGCCTCTTCCAGTTCGAACGTCTTCGCGGCAAAGGGTTCCTCCACGATGGCAAACAGATTATGTCTGCTCCACCACTTCTTTTCATGATTCTAACACAACTTGTCTTTACCCTATCACTAATTACATTTCCCTACGCTCTACCCCTCCCGATTACCAAACCTTTGCCTTAAATTCCATTACCCACATTGAACCTTCCTCTTATAAAGAAGCCTACCAAAATCCTTTATGGAGGGAAGCAATGGCATTAGAGATCAAGGCTTTAGAGGATAATCACACGTGGTATATCACTGAACTACCGAAAGGAAAACGGCATGTGGGGTGTAAATGGGTGTTTAAAGTGAAGTACAAATCGGATGGTTCCGTCGAGAGATACAAGGCTCGGCTCGTTGCCAAGGGCTATACTCAATCCAAAGGGGTTGATTATCATGACACATTTACCCCCGTGGCTAAAATGACCACTGTCCGCACCTTATTAGCCGTTGCCGCTTCAAACGATTGGGTGCTCTCTCAGCTCGACGTGAACAATGCTTTCTTGCATGGTGACTTAACCGAAGAAGTATACATGGAGCTCCCTCCCGGATTTGTACTTCAGGGAGGATGTGTTAGACCCGTTTGTAGATTGGTAAAATCGTTGTACGGGCTCAAACAAGCCTCTCGGCAATGGTTCACAAAGTTCTCGTCCACGTTGATTGAAATCGGATTTCACCAGTCCAAGTGTGATCACTCGTTGTTTACAAAGACAGATGGAAATGATTTCACTGCGCTTCTCGTATGCGTAGATGATGTGGTCATGACTGGTACAAGTAAATTGATTATTGATTCATTAAAGAAGTTTTTGTATGACAAATTCAAAATCAAGGATCTCGGTGAACTTAGGTATTTTTTGGGACTTGAAATTATTCGAACAAAGGAAGGAGTGTATCTAAATCAAAGAAAATATGCACAAGATGTTATTACGGATGCTGGACTCTTGGGTGCTAAGCCTAGCACCATACCAATGGATCAGAATCACAAATTAAACAACACCGATGGAGATGTGATAGATGATCCTTCTATATACCGAAGATTGGTTGGCCGGCTGATTTATTTAACAATCTCTAGACCGGACCTATCCTATCCAGTTCATATCTTGAGCCAATTTATGGCGCAGCCTCGAACCACTCATCTGAATATGGCACATAAGGTACTAAGGTATGTGAAAGGAACTCTTGGACAAGGGTTAACGTTTCCTGTGCATCAAACCCTGAAATTGGATGCTTACTGTGACGCTGATTGGGCGTCATGCCCAATGACGCGAAGATCTATCACAGGCTACTGTGTAAAGCTTGGGGAAGCCCTTATCTCATGGAAAACAAAGAAACAAAATACGGTTTCGAGATCATCAGCGGAGTCGGAGTATAGATCAATGGCTGCCGTGTGCTGTGAACTAACGTGGCTCATCAACCTATTGAAAGAATTGCAAGTTATGGACTTAACACCAGTGCCATTATCATGCGATAGTCAAGCGGCACTACACATCGCTTCTAATCCAGTATACCATGAACGAACTAAACACATCGAGTTGGACTGTCACCTTGTGAGAGAGAAAGTTCAATGTGGTATGATCAAGCCTAGTTACATTTCGACTAAGTTGCAATTGGCGGACTTGTTTACTAAATCCCTTGGAAAGGCGCAGCTGTCTCATTTTCTTGGCAAGTTGGGCATTTGCAATGTCTTGCAAATTCCAACTTGAGGGAGGATGTTAAAACATATATGGCACATTAGGGACATAAATGTAATTTCACATTTGTGTTGTTACTAAGTTAGAAATACGGTTTGCAGATTAGGTGGCTTGTTGAACAAGTTTATCTTCTGTTAGTCTATAAATAGACTTTCTCTTGTAATCCATAATAACAATCAATATACAGAAAGCATTTTACACATTCCTTCGAGCTTCATCTCCATCAATGGAGTTTTTGGTTTATAACAGAGGTGAGCAGAAAATTCTTCATGGTAAAGTTATTTTCATTTATGAAAAGAAGGGAAGAATACTAAACCCTAAAAATAAACCTTATATGAAAAAATGTGTAAAATATTTGAATAAGAAAAATCCATTAAATCAGCTTTTCATGTAAAAGACAATGCCAAAGTAAGGGTGAATAAATTTACGAACTAAATACCCATAGCACTCAAGAATAAAAATTCATCATTCGTGCTTTTGGATAGAAATTCATTTACTTACAACTTTTATATTGTTAAGTACGGGTATCAATTACGATTTTAATTTCAAAATTTTCAGATTTTATTATTTTCAAATATTAAAAGTTAATATTAAAGATAAATACCATGTCAAATTTAAGAATAAGTTTTTTAAAAATATTTAAAATCAAAATAAAAAATTTATTATACAATTTATCAATCTGAAAGTCCCAAATGAAAAGATTTTGAATACTAAATCAATTGCTCACTTCTTAATTTAAGACAGAAAGAGTAATTTAGTCTAACAAATTGTTAATCCTAACTTTTTTACGCTTTTGAGTGAAAACTTTGTAGACTAAAGTTTTGGAAAAAAAGAACTGAGAGGTTTCTTTGCAATATATAAAATAAATAGGGCTTTTACGTAACTTTTTTGAAAAAGAATAAGTTTTTTAAATAAGTTTCTGAAATTTCATAAAAAGTAAAAACATTTCGAAAACAATAAGATTACTCTTCCATTTCTTGGATTTGACTTGGAGTATGGCGATGGTGTTTCTTTCTCTTCAATTCTCTATTTTCAACATTTTCAATTTGAGATGTGTTGTCGATCTCTTCCTCTCCAATCCATTCAGATGAATTCATGTCAAAAATTTCCTTTTGAATCATCTTTCCCTGCGGCATCATAAATTATTTTACATTTTTATATACACAAAATATAATTATGAAATAATAAGAGTGCTTACAATCAATTAATACGATCAATTATAGTGGTCAAGTGACACGGACATATTGATACCCACTATTATGTATAAAACTAAAACAAGTATTTGAACAACCGATTAACAAATATTGTTTATACCAAATTTTGTTTAAATTTATCAAAAGTGATATTTTTCAGATAAATTCAGTGTTTAAACAAAATGCGGGTTTTTCTCGTACTTTTTCCCTTGAGAAGTCTTTTTTGGCCAACTTCCTATGTATTTGTATCTTTTATAGTAGCGGGCTTTATATTTGGGTTGATAATATTCAACATATTTTCATTTCTATTAAACATATTTGTGGTGCGATCTTGTCATCCACATTCGTCTATCATTTGTCAAAAGAATTTCTTTTGATCTAATCAAACATGATTTATTTCAAATATATGCAAATAAATCTCATTGAATTTTAGGGGTTTGAAATGCCTAAGAGTACGAAACTCTCTGGTGAATTAAGTCACAAAGAAAACTATTCTTGAATAACATAACAAAGTGAATTTTGCGATCTATTTATCTATTAAATCAAACAAAAAAAATACATAATCAAACGCACCTTCATGGTGTTGTCCCTACAAGATAGACTCAAAAGATTATTAGAATAGGTGTGTATGTGTTGTTAGAAATGTTCTAAATATATGTGTGTAAAAAATTAAAATTAAAAGGAAAAAAATAAATTATAACAAATTAAAACAAAATGCGGCTTACCAAACTGAAGCTTTTCTTGTAACTTAAAACTCTTGGTTGAAATCTTGGAAGGCGCTTCTTTAGATCTTTCTAGTAATCTTTACAAGCTTGTTTCAGGTTTATAAAGCGCTTCCTTGAATTTAACGAAGCTTATAAGACGAGCCAATGAGGTAGGAAAAAGGTTTATAAAGCAACCAATAGGGAGAAGGGATTTTGAGAAGAGAATGTAATGAAAATAAAAGAGGAGATTGAGAAATTGAAGGTTGAGATGAGTGTGAAGTGATGTGGTTACATTAAATAGAGTTGTATTACCATTGTAATCTGGAAAAGACAGAAAGTTGAGCCAGTACCAGAGAAATAAATAAAAAAATTTATAATAAACATTAATTATATCTATGAAATGTTTTTATTTGAATTCGACCTTTACAATCGAGCATTACATGACACAAAATTCAAATTACAACTGCGTGATATCACGCACTGTTAGTGCTAATCATTTACTTATCAAACAAAAGAGAAAACAACAAAAAAATATCACGGAATGCATACCTCTAGAATGCAAAAGGTCATCACTGCGGTTAGAAGGGCTAAAGCGGAATATAATAAATTTATTTTATTGCACTTAAAGGTATATGATATTACAGGTTTTGAAAATCTGTAACATTTGTTAATGCTTGTACCTATAAATATTTTAGCAGTCTAATATTTGTGTATTTACCGTAATATAATTTCACTGTAGTCAATACCTCAATATTTAGGACACGTCTTTGATAAACTTTCATCAAATGGACATACTATTTTTTTTTTCAGGTTGTATGACTTGTTATAATGCATATAAAATGGTTTATGTGCCAATAATTCACTTACAAATAATAAAGAAAATTACAAAAAGAATATTAAGGTACACATAACATTTAAATGGAAAAATCATTACTCATGTTAAAAGGGCTAAAGTGAAAGATAATAAATTTGTATTCAGACACGAAAAGGTTTATGATACGAAAAGGTTTATGATTTTACAAAGTTTGAAAAATTATATTGTCTGTAATGTCGTATCAAGAAAAAATTTAAATTTTTTTTATGGCGTAGTTTGTAGATTCTCATAATTTGTAATGGCATAAAACTTTTTATTACCGTCATATAATTTCATTGTAGTCAATACTTTAATATGTAGGGAACATCTTTGGATTAGCTTTCGTACGATGGACAATTTTTTTTGAAAATATATGACATGTTATAATAGATAAAAAAATGGTTTATGCTCTAAGAAATTGTATTAATAGTGGCCTTTCATAGAACATTTTGTTCAACTTATGTGTTAATCATAGAGCTAATCTTTTGTTCTGGTAAATAGAGTTTGGACGATTAAACCATTCATTCTATTTTATTTAGGTTAAGCAGTTAAAAATGCATCAAGATATTCCATAAACAATAAAACATACCAAAAAGGTGCCTCATTTTACTAGTCAAACATTTGAAATGTTGAGAACATGAAAATATATTATGAATTTACTTTTTAACCTTAACATATAAATGAAGTATGTTTATGTCTTCTTAAACATCACCTATTATGATGTAACTGAAATTTTCTAATATTACTACCAAGAAAAATATTTATTTATCTTAAATGAAATTTGTCTAATTACTATTTATATTTTTTAAGGCTGACTGTCTAATTTTCTTTTTAGTAATAAGATGCGGTAAAAAAATTATTTTCACTGAATCTGTTATACCATAAGTAGATACAATAATTATTTAAATTATAACTGAAGTCATAGTTAATTAGTACATATTATATACTATTATTGATTTAGCTCGTAAAAATGCTTAAGGCCAAATCAAGTCGAGGCTCGTATAAGACCCAGATTGGATCGTATAACGAATATAGACTGCACTCAGGTGTACTGAGCTACCTACGTACCTTTATATGAGGATCAAGTCTAAACGTAGTTCAATGATTTGTTTAAGGTCATATACGAGGTTCTTAACTCGGTTTAGAGAAATGGGAACGTACTGTCAGATCGTACTAGGTACTGTAGAGGTACTGTTCAGTTGGTCAAAAGTCCTTTTTCTATTATTAAATGGGGCTATTTATAGATACTGTACATGTTGTACGGACGATCGCGGGACATTCGGGATGTCTTACACGTGTCCAAAGATGAACGTACCAGATCATCCGGGTATGATCAATAACTGACCTGCTCCAGGATAAACACGCGGGTTATATAGTGTATTGCAAATACTGCCTTTTGATTAGGGACCTCTCTGCAAATAACCCAAAGTACTTATCTAATGGTCGTATTTGTACGAGGCTATCTCTACGAGGCTACTCACTATATCATTAAGTCCCCAAATTTATGGGTTAATCATATGAATTAATCCATTAATTATCGCTTATTGGGATTAGGTCTTTAATAATTTTTACTGCGGCGGCATGTCAGATTCTTCGATGTACGCGCCATGAGAATGCTGACACGTGTCATACCATACGAAATGTCTGATCTTGACAGCCGTCGGATCTCTAACAGCTGATCAATCTCATCCATTCATTTTGGCGGTTCTTTTTAGTATAAATAGGGTCATCTTCTAAGTCATTTTCACCATCTGTTAAATATTTTCACCGTTGAGCTAGACTCGTTTTCAGAGCAAGATTATTCTCGGAGCTTCGTATTTCTATTTCTTCAGCCTAATAACCCGGTACACTCTCTCTTCTTTCTTACTTCTTGTTACCATGGATCGTGAGGAGTTAGTAGATGTCGTAGGTTCAGATAGTAGTTCAAGTTCGAATTTTGATTCTTCAGACTCGAGTAGTTCAAGCGACGAGTCAAACTGTGTTACAGCTTCGTTAGACCCATTAGATCCTTTGGATCTGGAAGGCGACGATGAGGTGAATCGAAATTTATTTTCCGATTCTGTTGAGAGTCAGGGTAGAATTAAATGGTTGGACATACAATTCACAGTTAGCATAGGTCGTATACAACATACTTTTAGGAAATATCATATTCCAGCTAACTTCGAGATTTTAATTCCTGGTTCTTCTGATCGTATCCACACTCCTCTCCGCAACTATCGTACTTTTCATATAGCACATTTTATGGCGGGTTTGCACCTTCCTTTGCATCCAGCCACCGTCGAAATCTTAAATCACCTTCGTCTGTGCCCGTCTCAACTATTACCAAATTCGTACTGTCACCTCGTCTATTTTATCGTATTGATGCAAGCACACAACTCTGAACCCACCATTCAAAATTTTAACAAGTTCCTTCATTTAAACCGGTGTAAATCATCTTCAGATTTAGGTTTTTATTATCTTACCCCCAAAAGGGATTCCGAGTGCAGGCCACTCTAAAAGACTCTTATGGAGCCTGGAAAGATAAATATTTTTATCTTGTCATGCCTGACGAGGCACCTTAGGGAGTGCTTCGTAAATGGAACCTCATCGTTCCTACGAGGTTAAGGGTCGGGCCACCCACTATATCCGAAATTGAAATTAAAAATATCTTGGAGTGGTATTATAGCACCAAACTAATATCTGAACCCATGCTTCAAGCTTGTGGGCTCAGTGCTATAGAAGTTGAGCATGTTTCCGATTTAGATAGAATGTTGATTATATATATATTTTATCTATGATTCCTCAATGTGATATGTCGTGTTCTTTGTATACTTATCGTATGTGTTTTGCTATTGTAGCTATGTCTCAACGTCTAGCTCGTATGGCAAGGACTCGGGGAGGTGCTTCCCAACAAGCCAACCGAGGAATCAGAATCAATTAGCCATCAAGGGCTCTTGCTCCACCTTCTGCACCTACAGCAAGAGGTCGTACTACTGCCACCGCTCCTCGTTCGCCTCGCAGAACGACCACTGTGGAGCCTGTTGCAAGGGTGCAAAAGCGCCCTCGTACAGAGTCTACGGTGGTAGCCTCGTCTGCACCGGTACTGAGCGTTGGATCTTCGGGTTTGGATAACATCGATGCCAGAGAAGAGGCCAATTTGAGAGAGATGCTCAATAAAATGGAGGCCTTATCGTTGGCTGATTTCACCAAGTTGAAAGTTGATGAGCGCCCTCCCCTCAACAAGGACTCCACCCCGTTGAATCTCCAGCCTCGTGTGTACGAGGACAGCAGCGTACTTTCCGATCCAAATCGGAGTATTGCTATGGAGCTGTACAACCATTCGCTGTTGCCCCGTGATAAGATGATGCTTCTGAAGCAAGCTCATCCAATCATCGAAAAAACGGTTGCGGCACATATTAATCAGGTACATCGACCTTGAATTTGTGCATTATACATTCTTTATATCGTAAGTTCTAATCAATGCCTTGTCACTATTAGGTGAGCTTATGCCTTCATCAGCTCTCCTTATCTTGCTCTCATTATAAGAATGAGTGCAAGGAGCTGGGTGATAAATTGAAGAGGGCGGAGGCTAACATGATAAATCGAGAGAACGAGGCAAAACAAGCAGAGAAAAAGTTGAAGAAAGCGGAGGCGGATTGGGATTCAACGCAGATGAAACTCGTAGAGGTTTCAGTAGTGTTAAAGAAACTGAAGGGAGAAGGCTTGGAGCGTCAAAAGCAGCTCATTCTGGCTCGTAACTGCCTCGAGGCTGAAAAGACAAAGTCATATGAATTGGGCTTGGCAGAAGGGATTAGGCAACAGGATGCCTTAAACACGGTAACTCGTGGAAAGGTGGTCAGGGACTTCCTGAATTCGACCCAACATGACTGGTTGATGATGAGTAGAGCCATGAACGACCATCTTGATGGTTATTACAAGGCTCTTGATTATTTGAAGCAAAAAGGATTCCTGAGCTCAGATTTCAACGTAGAGGAATACGTGGACAAACATGGTAATGACCCGACACTACGACCCTCCCTAACTCCGGACGAGGTGGTGAACTTTGTCGACTTTCACAAATTCGAATCTGTGATTCAGGCGGTGCTTGCTGAGAGACAACCAGCTCCTCCGTCGCAAGCCAGTACGGAATTCATGAGGGAGCTGGAGTCGACTATTGATAGGGGAACTCCTAGCGTCGTTCAGGAGGAAGCGACTCAGGTAGGACAGGAATGAGTCTACCCCGTTCCAATATATACAGTCGAGTTACCAGAAGGTGAAGTGCCAAGTGACGAGTCTATCCCAGTTAATGATTCATGATGAGCTATAAAACTCGAACAATGATTGTAATGTTTTTTGATGTATTTGGGTATGGATATTTTGCAAATGATTATAATTGTTGATCTTATTTTGTGAACGATTTTGATTTAGTTTAGATAAAAGTGCTTTGTTTGTATTGTTATTTGCTTCGTATATTGTCATCATACGTTAAGTATCATCGAAACTATTCCGTGTAAATTTAAATGCTATTTTATGCATAGGATCCTTAGAGATGCCACATTATCATTCAGTGAAGTATTTAAAATTGAATAAATAGCGGATACAATGTTAAGCGTAGAACCTTCGTAGGTTGCTTATATTCCATGGTCGAGGTAAATCTTTCCCCTCCATATCCTGTAATCTATAAGCCATACTTTTTGTCACTTTTATGATTTTATACGGCCCTTCCCAATTGGGTTCAAGTTTCTTCACGGTTTTGGACACTTCAACTTTTTTCAACACCAAATCCCTACTTGAAAAGTCTAAGGGTTGACCTTCTTGTTGTAAGCTCGTATCATTATATTTTTGCGTCTTAAAATACTAGCATAGGCCCGATTCCTTACTTCTTCGATCACGTCTAATTCGAATTCCCTCTGATCTATATTATGATTTGGGTCATACGAGCTTACTCTGTCTGTCATTACTTAAATCTCAGCGGGTATTACTGATTCTGATCCGTATACGAGGCAGAACGAGGTTTCTCCCGTAGATGATCTGGGTGTCGTTCGGTAGGCCCACAAAACTCTAGGTAATTCATCTGCCCATCTTCCCCGCTCACCGTTAATACGAGTCTTCAAATGCTGTAATAAAATACGATTCACGACTTCTTTGAGGCCGTTGGCTTGAGGGTGTCCCACCGAGGTGACGTGTTGACTGATCTTCAGCTCCTTACACCAACTAATCATGTCCTTCCCATTGAATTGTGTCCCATTATCGGATATCAACACTCGAGGCATCCCAAATCGGCATATTATGTTTTTCCATATGAATTCGATCATTACACGTTCAGTGATTCATGCCACTGCTTCTGCTTCTACCCATTTCGTAAAGTGTTTTACCGCTACAATGACGAATTTTTTCTGTCCTTGTGTTGGTGGGAATGGTCCTGCATATATGTAGGTTAGATTATTTAGTTGACTCGCATTACACAGGCGTCTTAATTGAATATAAAAGGTAAATCACTTTAAAGGAACCTAGGATGTCAATTCCCTATTGATCAAATGGATATGCAATTTTTATTGCTTCCATCGGGGTTCCCGGTTTATGGATTGTATTCGAATGCAATTGGCATTCTTTACAGCGTCGTGTGAACTGTATAGCGTCTTCGGTCAACGTAGGCCAGTAGTATCCTTGTCTTAAAATTTTCTAGGCTAAAGATCGACCCGCTGAGTGATTTCCACAGCTTTCCTCATGGATTTCTCACATAATCGGTTTTGCCTCGTTTGGAGATAAGCATCGTAACAAAATTCCAGAAACCGATCTTTTGTATAGCTCGTTATTCATCATAGTAAAACGAGTCGACCTGTGTCGAATTCTTTTAGCTTCTATCTTATCCTCTGGAAGCTCTTCGGATATAAGAAATCGAGCCATAGGCGATCTCCAATCATCAATATCATCAAGTAATGGGGTTGTCAACGTTCTTTCTGCAATTTCTTCCCCGTTCGATATTAATATTGTAATGGTTCGACATTTTATACCGACCGATTGATTCCTGAACTTTGCTAATGCATCAACTCTTTTGTTTTCTTCTCTTGGTATTTGTAATAATTCCACTTGAGTAAAGGTTTTCATCAATTCTTGGACTTTTGTCAAATATTTGCCCATCGTTTTTTCTCTAGCCTTGTATGTGCCCCCAACTTTTTTTGCAACTAGTTGGGAATCCGTAAATGCATGTAAGTGGGTTATGCCTAAAGATCCAGCCAACTTCAACCCTACAATCAATGCTTCATACTCCGCTTTATTGCTTGTGACATCGAAATTCAGTTTGATGGCAAATTCCATATCCTCTCCCGTGGGCGATTGCATCCGAATCCCGACACCACCTCGTTTAGCCATTGATGAACCATCAACATGCAACAGCCAAGGTTTTTGTGTCGCACATTCATCAGTTACAATGCTATTTACTGACATCTCTGAGAGAAAATCAGCGATTGCATGTGCTTTGATTGTCATACGAGGTTTATATTCTATGTTGAATTCTCCTAACTCGATTGCCCATTTGATCATACGACCAGATACATCCGGTTTAGACAACACTTGTTTGAGGGGTTGCTTCGTCAATACCACGATATGGTGTGCGTGGAAGTATGGTCGAAGTTGTCGGGCTATTGTGATTAATGCTAGGCCCCATTTCTCAATTGTCGTGTAATTTAATTCTGCCCCCTGCATCAACTTATTGACGTAATAGATCGGACGATGATCCCCGGCTTGATCTCGTACGAGGACTGCATTGATAGCTACTTCTGACACTCCTAAATACAAGAAGAGGGGTTCGTTGGGAATCAATTTTGTTAAAAGCGGTGGTGACATCAAGTACTGTTTCAAGCTCATAAAGGCTTCTTCACAGTCGTCAGTCCATTGAAAATTTTTCATATTACATAGGATTTTAAAGAAGTGAAGACCTTTGTCTGCTGATTTTGAAATAAATCGGTTGAGGCTAGCCATACGAGCTGTTAACCTTTGTACGTCTTTTACTGTTTTTGGTGTTGGCATTTTTAGGATTGCTTCAATTTTTTCGGGGTTGGCTTCGATACCTCGCTCAGTTACGAGATAACCTAAGAACTCCCCCCCCCCCCCGCACTCCAAAGGTACATTTTGTTGGATTAAGTTTCATACCGTATTTATTCATTATTTGAAATGCTCGTTTTAAGTGTTTTAAGTGATCTTGTTCTTTCGTGCTTTTTAGGAGCTTATCATCAATATAGACTTCCATTGAGTGACCGATTTCTTGTTCAAACATTGTATTTACGAGCCTTTGATAGGTCGCACCAGAGTTTCTTAATCCGAAGGGCATTACGTTGTAGCAATATACGCCCTTGGCAGTTATGAATGATGTTTTTACACGATCTTCTTTTGCCATCATTGTTTGGTTAAAGCCTTGAAAGGCGTCCATCATACTGAGCAATGCGCATTCAGCAGTGGAATCAACGAGTATATCTATTCGAGGCATGGGATAAGGATCATGAGGACAAACTTTGTTTAAATCGGTAAAGTCAGTACGCATACGCTACTTACCATCTTTTTTGGAACAACTACGACATTCGCTAGCCACTCAGTAAAATTGTATCTCATTAATATATCCTACATCTAATAACTTATGTACTTCAGCCTCGATGATGGCATTTCTTTCTGGGCCAAAATTCCTTCTTTTCTGCCTCACAGGCTTTGCAGTTGGGTCGATGTTCAGTCGATGCTCAATAATCTCATGATCAATGCCCTTGAAATCTGCAGCAGTCCATGCAAAGATGTCAGCATTGGCTCGTAGGAACTCTGTGAGTTCTTTTTCAACTGCTGGGCTCAATTCGCCATCGATCTTCGTAGTTCTTTTTAGGATCGTTTGGAAAGAGCTAAATGGTTTTGTTTTCAGATAGTTTTTGACGTGTCTAGAGCCTCAAGCTTGTACTTGCCTCGATCTTTCTTTTCTTTCAGCTTTGCGCCATTCCTTTTCTTCGATATCTATCTTGGAGATCAGTTCAGTGGCTGCAAATTCTATGACATTGATATCAGGTATTTCTCTTTGCTTTTTCAGGACCCTCGGTTCCAAGGAGGTCGTATAACATTGACGAGCCTCCAACTGATTTCCTTTCATTTCTCCAACCCCGTATCTAGTTTTGAATTTCATTTTCAAGTGTAGAGTTGATACAACAGCCTCAAATTTATTCAACATTGGTCGTCCAACGATCATATTATATGCAAAAGGAGCATTGACAACCAAAAATGTTATCCTCATTGTCTTTCTTTTTTGGGCGGTTCCCAGAGAGACATCTAGCTCAATCGACCCCTTCGGCATGAAATCTGACCCCGTGAACCCAGTTAGCAGAGTGTTGACAGGTCGTAGATTGAATAAATCCAGTCCCATCTTCTCTAACACGGCCCAGAAGATGATGTCAGCAAACTTCTCGTATCCACCAAAACCTTATGAATTGCGTAGTTTGCCACATCCATCGTAATTACCATAGGATCATTGTGCGGCATCATCATTCCCTCGAAATCCTTATCAATAAAGGTTATGGGCCCATCGTGTGGGGATAGTGTCATAACCTCATGGGTCCTTGTCTTCGAGTTTCAGTTTGTATTTCTCTCAACCTCTTCTTCCGCGCACTAGCAGAATCTCCCCCGTCTAGTCCCCCAGATATAACAAAAATGTTTCCTCGAAATGGTTGATTCCCACTTTTGGGTCGGTACTCGATCGCTTCTTATCGTCGATCATTTCTGCCATATCTGCTGCTTCTGTCATCATTGGTATTTCTATCTCTTCCCCGGTAGTCTTTTCTCTCCCTTGAACGACTTCTGGGTCATTCGTGACTTCGATACTGCTCATGTTGTCTCATTTCAGATACTTTTTGTTCTACAAAGTCTTGGAGGAATCCTTCTCGGATTAACCTCTCAATTTCATCTTTCAGTTGAAAGCATTCTTCCGTGTCATGACCTCGTTCTTTGTGAAACTCACAGTAGTGTTCCAGCCATTTTCTGGATACATGTCGTAGTGGTTTAAGGGCATACAATTTTCTCTGAGTGTCTTGATTGTTGTATTGCGAACAAGGCTTGTCTCCTCGTTGCGTTCAGGGGAATATAATGCTCGTATTTCGATATTCGTTCACGTTTTTTATGGGATTTATGATCCTGACGATCATTTCTATCCTCTTGTTTACCCTTTCGGGGGTCGTATCTTGGATCAAACTTTCTAGCATTCTCAGAGTTTTCCTCCCTTCTATCCTTGTTCGGGTAGTTCAGAGGGAGGTTACTCTCGGTGGTTTTTAGTTTGTTCATTTCTTCCTGAGTAATGTATTCTGTTGTCAATTCCATCATTTCCTCATGGGAATTATGGGCTTTTCGTGCAATAGCATTGGCAAACGGTCCTGCTAATAAGCCTCGTAGCAAGATGCTAACCATCAAGTCGTGGTTCAGGTCTAGGAAATCTAGAATTTCCTGGTTGAAATGATGCATAAAAGCTCGTAGAGTTTCTGTTGAGCTTTGCTTTAAACCCATTATCACCGATATAGATTTCTTCGCTCTCTTATTACTGGCGAAATGATTCTCGAATTTTTGAATCAGTTGAGGATATGAGACTATAGATCCTCTGTATTGGCTCGTAAACCAATCTTGGGCTCGCCCGGTCAGAGTTGAGACGAATATTCTTGCATTGACAGCATCGGATTGATCCTGAAAAGACATTAATAATTCAAAAGAAGTTACATGAGGTATGAGGTCCCCAGTACCATCGTACTTTGGCAGTTAGGCATTGAAAAGTTCTTATCTGGTAATTCCATCATTATTTCTTCAAAGAATGGCGTGTTACGAGCCATGAGAGCAGTGACATTTCTGACTCGTATAGGAGCATCGTCAATGATCTCTAGGGGTGCTTTCGCTCCATTTCCACTTCCACTCCCGACTTTCTTCTCATGATTTTGTTCCTCGTTGAACAGTCTTCGAGGCACAATTGGGGCTTTCTCAGCCCACACTCTTAGCATTTCTTCCACTTGCAGTTGGACTCTACGGTCCCATTCTTCCTAAGTTAGGGTGATCAGATTACTCGACCCAACCCCAACATTTCTAGTTAATGGAGTTTCCTCATTGATGGTAGTATCCTGATTGTCCATTGCATTGGTTGAGTTCATGATTTCAACGATCTTCAAGTAGTTTCCCACAGACGGCGCCACCTGATTTAGCTTGTAAAAATGCTTAAGGGCCAAATCAAACCTAGGCTCGTATAAGACCCAAATTGGATCGTATAACGGATATAGACTGCACTCAGGTGTACTTAGCTACCTACGTACCTTTATATTAGGATCAAGTCTAAACGTAGTTCAATGATTTGTTTAAGGTTATATACGAGGTTCTTAACTCGGTTTAGAGAAATGGGAACGTACTGTCAGATCGTACTAGGTACTGTAGAGGTACTGTTCAGTTGGTCAAAAGTCCTTTTTCTATTATTAAATGAGGCTATTTATAGATACTGTACATGTTGTACGGACGGTCGCGGGACATTCGGGATGTCTTACACGTGTCCAAAGATGAACGTACCAGATCATCCGGGTATGATCAATAACTGACCTTCTCCAGGATAAACACGCAGGTTATATAGTGTTTTGCAAATACTGCCTTTTGATTAGGGACATCTCTGCAAATACCCCAGAGTACTTATCTAATGGTCGTATTTGTACGAGGCTATCTCTACGAGGCTACTCACTATATCAATTATCTATACAGATGCAATGTTTTAGAGACGTAACCAATATGCATTTTAATTCCTAATTGTGTTATTAATAATCAAACTATAAAAATCTATCCTATTAGTTTTGTAAATCGTTGATAAGAAATAGTAAATCTATTTTATATTTAAATATAAAATTCTTTCTGAAAATACAATTTCAATTAGTAAAGATTTATAACATCGGGCAGTAATTCTTTATATATGTAATATTTTTATCAGAATAATACTATTTACATTTGATGTTGAAAGCAATCAATGTGCACATTATAAATATTGAAAAAAAAATCTTGTACTTATTATTCATAAACAAATGATAGGTTGCAATATTTATGTCTGCAATATTAATTTTCAAACTATTATTAATATTATTACTTCTTTAATTATTTATATTTAGTAATCATTAATTACTTTAGAAATTTCATAAACTATGGAAAATATTAACTACTTTTTGAAGTGTTTGTTTATATAAATATAAATTAAATTACTATTCTATTTATAAATGTACGAAAAACGTTCTTAAACTAATCAAATAACTAGAAATATAATTTTAAATTATTAAGTTTTTATTGTGACTAACAACTTATTTTTAAGGACCAAATGAATCATTGATGACTTGCATACATTGAAAAAAAAAACAACCTAAAAGTTTTAAAATTTTGTTGCAAGTAATTTGGGACCTACCTCAAAGGACTGTCTTGATTTATCCCTTCTGCATAAAACATTAATATTGACATATCAATCTCAAGAAAATGCATAATCTCACTCGAAATAATTAATTGCGTCATATGAAACGCTAAATATCACCACAAAGTAGTTGCAGAAAAAAAAAACATGACAATAACAAAAAAACCTCAAACTGTCTCAAAGCAAATAAAATGTTTTACGTAGCATTGTTTTTTGACAATCCAAAATCAACAGCTCCATAAGTTTTCCTTGCACGATACTCCATCGTCCCTTATATTTAATTCACGTCAGGGCTTAGGACAGGCTTGCCAACGCACTTGGCCGCAATAGCAGAAATGTGATCAATCTATGCACAAAAATAATATGATTATTATTCACTAGTATATAATGTAATATAAATATGAATATTTGTTTCGAAAAACTTTCAAATAATATTATTAATTATTATATAATGTGATATAAATTTAAATATTCGTATGAAAAAACTTTCAAATAATAGTGGAACTGCATTACCTGTTCTCTCAGACGAGCATTCTCCATTTTCAGTTGATTTGCAGCACTCAACATATCTCCAATAGGTGACATGCCACCACAAGAAGGGCAACGTGCATTGCGTATTGCTTCTCGGTACCTCATGTTATCAGCTCGATGTTTTTGATTCTCAATGCGAAGACGTGCATTTTCACGGCGCTCATGATTTGTCTGGAAAATAATTCAATTAACGCAAAATTATATTAATTAGTTTTCCAAAGTTTGATATGAATTCTTATTGATTTAATTCTGAGAATATAAAAATTAAACTACGAGAGATGGGTTCGATTACCTTCATCTGAGTCCTCTTGTTTTGAAACCAAAATTTGACTTGCAATGGTTCCATCCCAAGTTCATTGCTGAGCTCTTTTCGTTGTTTTGGATCTGGATGAGGACACTTCTTGAAGAACCTGGAATCAATTTTGGAATTTGAAATTAATAAATAATTATAGATAACCTACATAAGTAGAGTAACATCATGATTTTGTTAAATTTATAATTGGTTGATGGAGACACAATTCACATTTTTGATAAATTAACAACTTTAATATATTTATAAAAGTCGTCGATAGAAAAGAAAAAAGAAATTCATTATTTTATGTATTTTTCATGCCTAAGGAAATTAGCTCAGTTAGAGCATCTCTAACCCATTTTCTCATTTTGCACCAAATTGGAGCAAAAAATTGCACCAATTTCGTGCAGCTATAGTAAATTCACTCAATCTCAAAACACTATTCATTGCACCAAAAAGTAATTTTACAGAATATTCCTTTTTACCCATCTTTTTTATAATATTACAATCTTACACAAATAAAATCCAAAACTTTTACATATTGTACATTTTCACCCAAGAAAATATACTTCGTTTTCACAAAAATAAAAATATTTTATTATAAAATAATTAAAAATTATATTAGTTGCGTTTCGATATTTCAAAAAATTGTGATAAAATTATGTTTTATTTAAAATTACAAATGATAAAATTTGTATTTTATTCTAGTTGAATTAAATATAACTATATAATTTATTTATTTATAACTTATAAGTTAGAGTATAAAATATTTATTATAATTTAATAATGAACTTAAATTAATATATAATTGAATAAAATATAATAGGATATAATTATAACTAATTAAATTTATAGGGTTAAAATTAAAAACAATTTAAACTTTATAAACTTCAAAACCAAGCAAAAAGACAAGGAACTGAAATGCAAAATGCAAAAAAAAAAATTAAAAAATAAAAAAGAGTTGCGCCTTAAACAACGCAGCCATAGCACTATAGCTGCTCCATTTCTAGTGCAGCAAATGGCACTAGGTTGGAGACAACCCAGCACCATTTCATTTCTCCAGCGCTATAATAGCGCTGGGTTGGAGATGTTCTTAGTAACTAAAAGATGGCAAGACAAAAGAAACAGATAAAGCATGAAAAGAAAGAAACAGTATTATCAAAACTAAAATGTGAGCAGAAAATTCATATTTCTTATTGAGCAATGGAATGGAAGATTACTTAAATCCATTGCGAATAAACTTTTATTCTGAAAAATATATGCATAATATATTTCAATTTTAATCCATTAGATCAGTTGTTCATGTGACAAAATCAAATTTTAGGGTAAATAAATTTATGAACTTAAACACCAAAGATTAAAAATTAATCATTCGTACTTTTGGATAAAAGTTATTTAAAACTTTTATATTGATAACTGAGATCACTTGTGATTTTAACTACAAAATTTTCACGTCTTTCAATCTTTTTAATTATTAATTAAAAATGAGTTAAAAAATAATCACCATGTTAAATTTAAAAATAAATATTTAATGTAAAAAATAAAATTTGTATTATACAAGTTATCAATCTGAAATACAAAATGAAAAGACCTTGACAGAATAAAATCAACTGATCACCTCTAATATAAGATACTAAGAGTAATTAGTTTAAAAGGTTGTAAATCTTAACATTTTGACGCTTTTCAATGAAAATTTTGTCGATTGCTTTTTTGAAATAAAAAAACTTATGGGATTTTTGCAATATACAGAAATTTATTTTTGGGGATTCAAGCAATTTATTCAAAATAGGAAAAAGGAAGAAGTTTTTTTCAAAGACAATAAGTTTCAGAAATTTCAGAAAAAAATTAAAAGATAAAAGTTCATTTTTTTTTAATAAAACTCAATTAAAATAAAATTACGTACGCTTCCATTTCTTGGATTTGACTTGGAGTATGACGATGGTAATTCTTCCTCTTCAATTCTCTGTTCTCTACATTTTCACTCTGAGACGTGTTGTCAATTTCTTCATCTCCACTCCTTTGCATTTCATCACCTTCAATTGAGTTCATGTCAAAAAGTTCCTTTTGAACCATCTTTCCCTGTGGCATAGCAAATTATTTTTTCATTTTTACATACACAAAAAAGGGTTCTAAAAATAAGAGAGCTTACAATCAATTAATACAAGAAATTATATTGGTCAAGTGACAGGAACAAATTGGTACCATTTAACAAATTTCATTTATACCAAATTTTTGTTTCAAATTATTAAAGTGATGCTAAAAAAAAAATAATTTTTAAATAAAATTCAGTATTTAAACAAAAGACGGTTTCTTTTATGCGTACTTTTTCTCTTGCGAAGTCTTTCTCTTGTCAAGTTCTACGTTTTTATATCTTTTAAAGTAGGACAAATTTCTATTTGGGTGATATATAATCCACATTCATCATTATTTGTCAAGAGAATTTCTTTAGATCTAATCAAACATGATTTATTTATGTCCGATAATTTATGTTTAATGTTATGCACATAAATCTCATTGAATTTTAGGGATTTCAAATGCTCAAGGGTATGAAAACACTTTGATGAATTATATCACAAAAAAACTATTCTTGAATAGCATAAGAAAGTGAATTTTGCGATCTTTTTATCTAGTAAATCAAACTAAAAAGTACATAATCAAACGCACCTTCATGGTGTTGTCCCTACAAAATAGCCTCAAAAGATTATTAGAATAGGTGTGTATGTGTTGCTAGAAATGTTCTAAATATTTGTGTATAAAATTAAAATAAAAAGGAAAAAAAATAAATTATAACAAAAATCAACAAATTAAAACAAAATACGACTTACCAAAATGAAACTTTTCTTGTAACTTAAAACTCTTGGTTGAGATCTAGGAAGGCGCTTCCTCGGATCTTTCTAGTAATCTTTAAAAGCTTGTTTCAGGTTTATAAAACGCTTCCTTGAATTTAACGAAGCTTGTAAGACGAGCCAATGAGATAGGAAAAGGTTCATAAAGCAACCAATAGGGAGAATGGATATTGAGAAGAGAATGTAATGAAAATAAAAGAGGAGATTGAGAAAATGAAGGTTGAGATGAGTTTGAAGTGATGTTGTTACAATAATAGAGTTGTATTACCATTGTAATCTGGAAAAAACAAAAAATTGAGGGGATACTGGAGAAATAAATAAAACTTATTATATAAAACATTAATTATATCTATGAAAATTTCAATTTGAATTCGACCTTTACAACCGAGCATTACATGAAAGAAAATTCAAATTACAACTGCGTGCTATCACGCACTATTAGGCTAATCATTCACTTACCAAACAAAAGAGAAAACAACAAAAAAAAATATCACGGAACACATACCTCCAGATGGCAAATGGTCATTATGCGGTTAGAAGGGCAAAAGCGGAATATAATAAATTTATTTTAGTGACGGATTTAGAGACAGAATTTACTTCCGTCTCTACATCCGTCTCTAAATCCGTCACAAATTTAAAATTTAGTGACCGATTTTTTCCGTCTCTAATTTTGTATCTTAAATTAATTTTTAGTGACGGATTTAGAGACCGAATTTACTTCCGTCTCTACATTCGTCTCTAAATCCGTCACAAATTTAAAATTTAGTGACCGATTTTTTCCGTCTCTAATTTTGTATTTTAAATTAATTTTTAGTGACGGATTTAGAGACCGAATTTACTTCCGTCTCTACATCCGTCTCTAATTCCGTCACAAATTTAAAATTTAGTGACCGATTTTTTCCGTCTCTAATTTTTGTCTCTAAAATTAGCATTTAGTGACGGAATTAGCGACTAAATTTATATTCGTCGCTATATCCGTCACTAATGCCGTCTCTAATGTGGTGTTTATATTAAAATTTGCGACGGGATATTATAGCCGTCGCTAATTCGTCGCAAAAGAGAGACGGATTGAATATCCGTCACAAAATCCGTCTCAGATACCCTGTTATTAGAGACGGATTTGCGTCCGTCTCTGATACCCTGTTTTCTTGTAGTGAGATATTACAGGTTTTGAAAATCTACAACATTTGTCAATGCTTGTACCTATAAATATAATTTCATTATAGTCAATACCTCAATATTTAGGACACATATTCTTTGATGAACTTTCATGTGATGGACATATATTTTTTTTAGGTTATATGACATGTTATAATGCATATAATATGGTTTATGTGCCAATAATTCACTTACAAATAAGAAAGAAAACTACAAAAGAATATTAGTACACATAATATTTAAATGGAAAAAATCTTTACTGCGGTTAAAAGGGCTAAAGTGGAAGATAATAAATTTTTATTCTGACACAAAAAGGTTTATGCTCTAAGAATTAGTATTAATAGTGTCCTTTCGTAGAAAATTTTGTGCAATTTTTAAAACTAATTTTTAATTTTGATCATTTTTGTTGTCCATCATTGTGAATAGTTGCAGGCCAATTTCTTCACAACTTATGTTAAAAAAACATTGTTAGCATACGGAGCAAATTTTTATACAGTTTTGCAGTCAAGTTATGTATTTGATTCTAATAATTGGAAGCTATTGGGAAAATGGTCCAACTTGTTAAAACATTTAATCGTCGTTTTAAGGTTTTATTTCTTTGAAAAATAAATTATTCATCATATTGCTTAAACCAAGAGTAAGCCTTTTAGTACAGAGTTTGTAACACCGATGGGATGCTTATAACACCAATCATAACTTAACATATAACCTTAAAAACGGTTGTTTATCATGTTTTAATTCATCATTTGTTAGATAAATAGATTAATTATTTTCATAAGAAATCTATTAACAGTTGTTATATATAAGTAACTTTTGTAAATATTTGCCAAGTTATATTTATTATTGACATCCAATGAGCTAGTTTATTTCTTTTTAGGGAAAAGTTTTTTTTATGTGGGAAAATCCTCATCTCAAACACATTGATAAAAAATTCATCAATGGTTTTTACTAATATGGTTGAACTGGTATCAGTTCTTTGTAATGAACAAATTTGAGGATAAAATAGGAGTTGATCTAGAAACATGTTTATATCATATGTATACCTTTACAATTTGTATGATTTCTTATTTTTCTTCCTCTATTTATGCAACTTTTGATGAAATCCATATTTGCATTCCGTGATTTTAGTATTAGGATTTTATTTATTTTAAATAATTTTAATTTAAATAAAATATTCTTTAGTTAGGAAGAGTTTTAGGTACTTACAATAAATAGAAAATCTGATTGGGGTTGATACAAAATAGGTCGGTGTGTTGTGATGGCGGATCGAACGGTGAGGGATTGGGGTGGTTGTTCATATGGAATAAGTTGTCTTTTCGCTCTCTTTTTTCTTTTAATTTAATAAAAATATTTCATAATATCAGAAAAATTATATTTCTCTGTCAAAATTTAAAGTTTGATTAATAATCTAATATTAAATGTTTATATATGAAGATATTCCAGTTTATTAAATTATAAGTGTTGGTCAAATTTTAATATCTAAATAATTTATTTTTTAAATAGAAAATAATATTTTTCCCTGGAAAAACAATTATTTAGATTCCAAGCTAATTAAATATATAATATTTGTTATTTCTAATATTTCTAAATTTTTTTATAGTTTTATAGATGTTAAATAATTTTGTCATAATTTTTCATCAATAATTATATTGATGAAAATTTTCGATTTGAATTCAACCTTCACAACCGAGCATTACATGACACAAAATTTAAATGACAACTTCTCTACAACTATTAGTGCTAATGATTCACTTACCAAACGAAAGAGAAAACAATAAAAAATATCACGGAATACATACCTCTAACATGCAAAAACTCATTATTGCAGTTAGAAAGGCTAAAATGGAGAACAATAAATTTATGTTATGGCACTTAAAGGTTTATGATATTACAGTGTATGAAAATCATAACATTTGTAATTAATGTTAGTACCCAGAAATATGCAGTCGAATATTTGTGTATTCACCGTAATATAGTTTCATTGTAGCAATACTTCAATATTTATGGCATAACTTTTGATAAACTTTCATGTAATGGACATCTTATGATCTTACTTTTATTTTCAGGTTATATGACATGTATAATGCATAAAAAAAGAAAATTATCAGTCAAAAGATGTTCAAGAACTAGATTAAAAATTCAATAATAAAATATATTGGTTGAATGAATTTTTGTTTTGTCATAAAAATGACTTTGACAAGATTAACAATGAAAAGAATTTAATATAAGTATATATAAAAATGATTGATTTAAAAATATATTGTCACCATTAATAATTAATAACACATTTTGTGTAATTATTCAGAGACAACAATATCATTAATTATACTCGCCACTAAGTTCAATTAAGCATGCATCGCTAATTTTATTTAGTGACTGCTTACAAAACTTCTTATCACTAAAAATTATTATCACTCATTATACAAAAGTTTTGTATTTTATTTTACATTTTATCATAATATTATCTTTAATTGTAGTACTATTCCTTTAGTTTTCTCTCAAACCTATCCAAGTTTTTATTGTTGCACATTGTCATGACTAGCCGATCACATCAATAAACTTCTTCATTTATATTTTTATTTTGTCTTTCATTATGTTGCCTATTTAATTTTCATTAGATCACACCAACTCTACCATATATATAAGATATATCACTTATAGACCAAAAAAACCTACCTATTATTGGGCCATTATTAAAATGTTATATATTCTATATAAAAATTCGAATTCTAGGGAGAGCCGCCCCTAAATCCGCCCTTGGTTATATGTAATTTTGGGTTTTAAATATAGTAAGTATTTTTTCTCTTCAGTCACTTTTTTGGCCACCACGTACTAGTAGGAAGTGTAACTAATAATACGATAAAACCCAATTTATACCCTAATCATTCTTTTTATTTTATTTAGGTTCTTAAACTAAAAAACATACCGAAAAGATCATGATTTATAAAACGTATTAAACTAATAGGATAAATTGTTATAGTTTTACTATTTTTATCAAATGTTTACTAAACTATAACAATTTATCCTATTAGTTTAGTAAACCTTTGATAAAAATAGTAAATTAAAAAATTCATCTATAATCTATAACTATTATAAAAGTATGAATGTTAATGGAGTGACTTACATTTCTTAACTTTTTTGAAGACCCTAAAATACCCCTCTATGAATATTATACTTGAAAAAAAGGTAAGGACAATTCAGTAAATCTATTATATTTGTAGTTAATTTTATTCATTTAAAACTTAATGTTAGTTAATTAAATGCATTATTGTAACAAATAATTTAATGAATTCATTGTATACATTCAAAAGTGATGTATATCTATTTTTTTATTGTGTTAGTTCATTGTATATATTTTAATAGAAATGAATTAATTTGTTCATTATTATTATAAATATGCATATTTATTATTTATTTATATTTATATTTTATTGATTATTTTATTTATAAAAGTGTGAATCATTTGGGATAACCTACAAAATACATTCCTTAATTTTTCTGAATACCAAAGACATCCTATATTAATAATTTAATATCTATATATTTATTCTAAAAGTGTGAATGATATTTACATGATTTGTACGTATATGGAATATTCTACATCTCTAACTTTTTTGTTTAGACTAAAATAATCATATAGCAATAAATTAATTTATACACAAATTAAATCATTTTTTTAATTATTTTTAAGTGAATGTACATTAACTTGATAACTTTGTTCAATGTATGTTAGATGAGAACTTTAAATTAATAGTCAACATTATTCAATGTGTGTTTAGGTGAAATTTAATAAAAATATTAATAACTTACCAGAATAGGAATAGTTTAAGTATTTTGCTACAGTCTTTGTTCATACATATATATATAGCCATATACCATAAGCTTTTAAATACGTGGGTCATGGATAATAAATGATCTTTCTGTGTGTGTTTCAAATATTCATAAGTTTTAATATAAGATATTTTACTGTTTTTTGGCTCATGAAGATATATATTGTACCTTTTTTTTTGTTCTTCTTTGGTTTATGATTATTAATGTATATAAGAATGTACTTTAATAGTCTTTCTGTTGAATTTTATAATACATCTAGTAACGAAATGGTTTATCACTTACTCATTTTTCTTTAGTCAAATATAGTGGACATAATATTAGAATTAACATGAATGGTTCATAAAAATAGAAAAATAAAGACACAATATATAATTATATATATGTGTTGAACATATAAATCAAGGGATACATTATTGTTATTTTTAGCGCTCTTATCATAAATCTCTTGTGGAAACCTTGAAATCATTGGTCAATATCAATAACTTGCTTAGAAATTTGTCATCACTAGAAATTGTGCATTAGGAAGGCCAGTCAGAAAATCATTAAAAAACTATAGATAATTATATTATGGATTTATGAGAAACATAGGACGTTAACTTTAATTTTTCGGTTGAATAAGTTTCCATGGAAGATGACAAAATGAGAGATTTGAAAAGTATTAGTTATGAAATTATGACGTGAAACGGAATTGATTTATCATATTCCTAAAAATCAAAATCGTACAATAAATTTAAAAATTTGAGAAGTACAAGAACCCCAAAATGTGAAATTGTTGAATGTGAAACATATTTTATTTACTTAATTCATATAATCAAAAAACATAATAGCAAATCTCAAAGTTTTTTGAAGCACAAAACTTCAAGTATTTGAAATTGATGATGTATTATATGCGAGAATGCAATACACAGATTGATAGTGTTCGAGTTTTGAGACCAACCAATGCAAAATTGTCTTTACTTTGGAGAAGAGAGGAGAGAATGTGTAAAATGTTGTTATATATTAAACATTAGAGAGGAATCCCTATTGTCTTTTTATTTATTTTGATGACTTCGAATGCAGGTTCAGTTAGTGATTCGATTTACTTTTTCAATTTAATAATGAGTTGCTCACTATATTTCTATATTGAGAAAGTGATCATTCAGATTTTATTGCATAAATATGTTTATTGCTTATCCCCCGAAGCATTTTCTTCTTGCAATATCCTACTTTCATGTTTATGATAGATTGTTGACAAGGGAAAAACAATAATATTAACAAGTTATCTTTGAGCTATAATAGACATTTAATTTACTATCACAGATCCTAATCTAACAAGTTCTAGCACCTATGAATAATCATTTTAGCAAAAACTCATTGGTGAATGGTGCATAGGTGTGTTGATGCACCTATGATAGATTGTTTCATTTTGTTTTACTTAGTTACAACTTTGCAAAATTAACTTCTTAGTGGCAAATAATAAGGTATGACAAGCTAAAGAATTCCAATAGATTGCGGATTTCATACAAATACAATATAAGTAACACTAATATCTTTAGTCTATTTTCCTTTAGTTATTGTAATTTTTCTTGATAAGAACTTTTGCTAAATTATTTACATATCAATTTGATATATATAACCATAAATTCTCTTACATTTGTCAGGCTTAACTTTAAATAAGATTCTATTTTCATTAACACTACACAAAATTAATATTTTTTCCTGCAATATAATATCATAGTTGCTTAAATTTTGTATAGATATTCATATGTTGTCTTAGCAATTTCTGTTACTAATGGTACAGTTGCTTTTGTTTTTTAAGTGATTATATACATTATCATGATTCAAAGTGATAATGATAATATTTTTTGACAAATTATTTTGTATATACGACACAAATTTTTTTGAAAACAAATCTTACCTTTTTACTTACAAAATACATTCAACTCAAATGTAATTAAAGTTAGGGAAAATTACAAATACCTCCCCTAACTAATGTCGTAATTCCAGAAAACACCCAAAAACGACCATAATTACAAATACCTCCCCTATTTTGTATTTTGCCTCCCCTGCCCGTTTTTTCGGTCAGTTTTTTGCTGACGTCAGCGAAATTTTTTTGTGGTTTTCCTATTTTACCCCTGATGATGTCAGCGAAATTTTTTTGTGGTTTTCCTATTTTACCCCTGATGATGTCATCAATTGGTGACGTCATCCAATGTCATATATTTTTTGACGAAAATACCCTCAGGGGGTGTAAATGTAATATTGTTTTCTTGGTCATGATATGACCGTTATAGGGGTTGTCTATGTTATTGTTTGATCATTTGAGAGGGTCCAAACGTAATATAAATAACGAAAGTATTTGAAACATACAAATTAAAGATTAACCACAAACATCATCATCTTGTACAACTCGTCTCTTAAACATAGCTTGTTTTGTTCCTAGTCGAATAGTCCTCACGATATTACAATTTGAATACTTTGACATTTCTTTTGCATAAGTGAGTTAAACCAAAAAAGATCAATGCAAACACACCAAACCACAACATAATTTACACATAAATAAACTACAATAAAAGGTACAAATACATAATTCATTTACTACAGATTTCCATTAATCTACTAGTTCAAAGCCAATCTCCATTGATCATGCATGGTAACAAAAAACCCACCAGCAAACCAACATCAAGAGATCAACCCTCCAAAGCCATCTGCATATGTCAAAAAACCCATAGCAGAGGCCATAATACCCAAACTGACTCTAAACTTAAGACCAAAAAAACAAGCAAAAATACCACTAATTAAACCATTAACTACTACATATTTATAGAGATGCCCAATCAATCTCCACTGAAGGAAACTTCTGCAACATCAAATTATCCCATTCATCAAACTTAGGCTCTGGGAAATCTGAAAAATCCAGGAAACTTGTATAAGACTCTGGAGAAGCTAATGAGGACTCATCAGACGGTGACGGTGACGAAATTGAGGCTTCCATCTTCACAGTTTTGTTCAATATTTCACAATCATCCGATTGATTTTCCACCTTGGAAGATCTTTTTGGTTTTTTATCAGAACTCAAACAGGGCTTCCCCTGTTTCATGTTCTCACAAATGGCCTGTAACTTTGCGTCAACGGATGAATGTAACGGTTTGAAATCAGTATCTTGAGAGAGCTGATGCCTAAGATGAGGGAAATTAAGCCTGGCGAACTCTCCTCTAAGCTTATAAGCAGCTTTATCATAAGCTAAAGCTGCATCTTCACTCCCATCGACGCCACTCCAACACCGCTCTTCGCAGTTCCATACGCCGCTCCCATACCTACAAATCGAACAAAATAATATACAAATCACAATACTAATAACCCTAGATCTGAAAAAGAGGGGTTGATCGTTGAAGCATATCTTACAGGAGAAGACTAAAGCCGCCGCAGCTCCGAGGAAGCCAAAAAACGAAAATTAAAATTAGGGTTGAAGGGACGAGAGAGGGAGGAACTTCTAGAGAGGGAGGAAGAAGAAAAGGGACGAGAGAGAAATGATGGAGGCTGCTCTAGAGGGGGAGAGAGAACATATTAAATATTAGGGTTGAAGGGTATTTTGGTCATTTCTTATTTCTAAATTTATTTTGTTTTTTATTTTATTTTTCTTTCAGAAATAATAGGGGCAAATAAGACTTTTCACCCTTTCGGGCAGGTAAAAATACGGGCAGAGGAGGCAAAATACAAAATAGGGGAGGTATTTGTAATTATGGTCGTTTTTTGGTGTTTTCTGGAATTACGACATTAGTTAGGGGAGGTATTTGTAATTTTCCCTTAAAGTTATTGTATTTTTCGTAAGTATTATTTTAAGTAATTTAGGCCGTGCGTAGCAAGGATACACACTAGTAAATTAATAAAGAAAGAATAATTAATTGGCAATGGAAATGACAGTCCAACTGAATGAAGGTGTGGAATGTGATGTTTGATCTTGTGGGAGTTCAATAGTAAAAATTATAGGCAAACTCTCAATTGCTCGAGTTCAACTAACGTCTTTAAAGTTAAATAAATGTTACTTGAATAATTATTATTTCAAAGAAAAAAAAAACCAGCAATAATTAAACAAAAAATAATGAAAAGTGAAATTATAGTCTAACGTCTTTAAAGTTAAATAAATGTTACTTGAATAATTATTATTTCAAAGAAAAAAAAACCAGCAATAATTAAACAAAAAATAATGAAAAGTGAAATTATAGTCCCGGCGGGGCTCGAACCCGCGACCTTCGGCTCATAAGACCAACGCTCTAACCAACTGAGCTACGGGACTTGGTTGTTGATTTTAAGCAGTGTAACATTAACTACGATTTCTGTAGAATTGCACCTAAAATGAGGAAAAATAAAATAAAAAATCGAGAGATAGATATATCAACATAAATATATTGTATTTAGAAATATCTTCCAAATTTATGTCGATTTAATTCTACCCTAGATTTATGCACTTATTTGGCATATATGGATGGATTATCACATAATAATATCATATTTTAACTTAGATTTGGTTTAATGAGTTATCTAATTCAACAGGTCAAATATTAATGTTTTAGAGATTGTAAAATTGTAATCTGCACTTGGTATGCATTTAATAGATAATAAATTTTAATAGGTTGCTGATATAGTCAGAGCAAAAGACACTTAATTGACATATTTATCCTTGGTTGATTTCAATAATAAATTTAATTTTTTTAACGAAAGAATAATTTCAAAAGGATAAATGTCTCAATTAAGTGCCTATTAGGATAATTGCTCTTGCTATATCACCGGCCAATTTAATTAACACCTTTTCAAAAAATAGAAAATCAAAATATTGATTATTTAAACGATTTGTATCAATGATTATTTCAGTACGAGATGAATATATATAATGAGATTATTGTAGAACAAAATCAGTAAATCTCATAAATCAAGAAATAATGCAAGGTACATTTGTAGGCAGCTTATTTGTACTTATTACTAGTTTAAAATTAACATATAAAATTGTAACACATCTTTAATTTTCATAATAATTTTAAAACGCCAACAGAGTACCAAAACGCACTTCCAGAGCATTTTTTTTAATAACTTTTGATAACATTTTATGTTTTTCTTTATCAAAATAAACAAAAAAAAGATTTAGTGACAATTTTATGTGGTCCATGCAATAATTCTAAAGATTTTGAGAATTTAATACTTGTGATGCTTCTTTATTGACTATAAAGCTGTAGGATATATGTATTGACAAAAGAATATGGATTAAAATCTAGGATTTGATGCAATAATTTTATGATGTCAGATTGCATGAATTTGATATTTAAATAATGAGTATAAAATAAGTCATGATGGGAGTTCAAAGTAATTTGTAAGATGAAAATCCAAATCCAATTAATTAGTAGATTTTGTTATTAAATATTTTAAAGTTTTAGCTTCCTTAGTCATTAGAGTATCATCCCGATATTAAAGGTTATTGAAGGTGATACTAATTAATAATTATACCTCAAATTGGAGCTTGGGCCATTTGAGCAAAGTTCGAGCTAGGCTCACTTGCTCATTCAACTTGAGCTCGATTTATTTGTTCACTTAAGTTGGAGTTGGCTTGTTTGTTTATTCGAATTCAGTTCAATATTTAGAGTTTAGGATTCTTTGTTTTATTTATTTTTTATTTTGCTTAATTAGTAAAATAAAATAGATTTTTTGATTAAACTTGATAAGTCATAAAATTTGTAATTTGAGTAACTATTCATGATAATTTATAAAAAAAAAAAAAAATTGTTTTTGCTGCAACGTAGTTAGGAATAACTCGATAAAATCACATTTGTTTCGTTAATCTAACACATTTATTTAAAAAATAATATCAAGAGTTATAGAATCATATATTATTTAGTAAATCGAAAATAAATACTCGTCACTTGAAAAGTAGAAAATATATGTTTGTCTAATGTTCAAGTCCAAATAATTTTTGGTCTATTGAAATAGATATATCAAGCATAAATAAGTATGTCTCAAGAATTTTATCTCATAATTACCAATGTATTATGTACATATTGAGTTACGCTCAAGTTAAATTTATTTTTTACAAACCATATGTGCGTGTATTGAAAGTATTTGTATGAATATATAACAAAATGAATACTGAGAAAGCCAATCTTAGTTTTCTGAAATATTATAATTAGGAATGAAAATTTTGGATAAAAATGCTTTTATAACTTTTAAATTTATTTTTTATAATTATTAATATAATTATATGGTGGATAGCTTACCATATATATGATTTTGGTTTTCTCCTTTAAATCCCAAGTTTTGTTTGTTAAATTTTCATGGCTCAAGATGAACAATTTAGTAACAGATCAAAAACTAGTATGAGTTTATAATGCTTAGTTGCAAACTTGCAATGAAGCCTGTATGACACCAAGAACATTGGGTTCGACTTTCACATGCGTATGAGTTTTTTTTTCTTCTTTCAATTTCATGTTACTTATTAGGTGATTTTAATAGTTATAAGTTGGTTATAAATTGTTTATATATATATTGAAACTAATTAGTTAAAAAACATTAAATACTTAACTCAGAACTCGATTATTAAAAGCTCACTTGACAAACCAAACCTAAACAATTTGAAGTTTAGCTTCAACTCAGTCTAGTTTGTAAAATCAAAATAAATAGAAAACATAACTGTTCGAATTCGATCTGATTAATAATCAAACGTGCATTGTATTTGTAGCTTGATTATCAGTCTAACAAATTTAAACATGTTATTCAATTCGACTCGACTAGTTTATTTGTCACCGTCAAAGCCCAACACCAAATCGCTAGCCCCAACTAAGGTCGCGTTTTTAAATTACTACACGCTTCTTCATTTCCAAGATAGAATCGCTCAGTAGCAAAAAAAAAAAAAAAAAAAAAAGTCATTTCCCCTTTCCCTTATCTACTGGAAAACAGAAGCTTGCTTTTTCTCAACCAAACAACAATGGCGTCTCTTTCCTCTTCAGCTCTCATGCTTACCAAACCACCCCTATGTCACCCCCACTCTTCTTCTTCTTCTTATTATTATTATTACACTCTTCTCAAACCCAGCAATCCTATCAATTTTCCGCCGCTGAGAAAAACCCTAACCCCGCGAAGAACATCAGCCGCCGCCGTGAAATCAGAATTCGACATAGCGTTCTTCGAAAGAAACTTAGAAGGAAGCGATTCCCCGCCGTCAGTCCCCGGAACGGGCTTCGCAGACGTGGAGGATAAGGAGGAGCCGCAGTGTCCCCCTGGGCTAAGAAAATACGAGACTATGGTGGTTCTACGCCCCGATATGTCTGAAGATGAACGCCTTGCCTTCACCCAGAAGTATGAAGAGGTAATATATTAATATTCGAAGAAATAATTGGTAATGTGTTGATGATAATTGAAATGTTATTGTGCAGTTGCTGGTGGCTGGTGGTGGTATGTATGTGGAGGTGTTCAATAGAGGTGTAATTCCACTAGCCTACAGCATACGTAAGAAAAACAAAGCTGGAGAAACAAACACTTACTTGGATGGTATTTATCTTCTCTTCACTTATTTCACCAAGCCTGATTCCTTGACGCTTCTAGAACAAACCCTTATAGCTGATGATGATGTTATCCGATCATCCACTTTCAAGATAAGGAAAAGGAAATTGTTCTAATTACGTACTTCCTATTTGAGTCGGATTTGGGGAACAAATATTCTTGTGTAGTATTTTTTGAATTGTCTTGATCATTACATTACAGTTTAATGATGATTTTCAGTTTTTGATGGTTCTTGTATTAGATGATGATTATGATAATGTTGACTATTACAAATTGTTTTGCATATTCAATAAGGTAGTGATTTGTTCCTAAATGAGTAAGTGGTTTGTTCCTTGATGAAGTGAATGCAGTTTTGAGATTTGGTTGAACAATTTGCTTACCCCTTACCCATTCTTAGGTGGAACAAGGTAGATTGCCATATGGAAGATTGCAGCTTCAGATTAAAGGGTGTTTGGCTAAACTTATTTAAAACATCTTATAAGTTCTTACATCTTATAAGATGTTTTAAGAGTGTTTGGTCTTATTTAAAAAATAAGCTCTTAAGTGTTTGGATAAAATAAGTCTATTGGACTTATAAGATGTTTTTAAATGTTATACGAGAGAATTTGTGTAATAATAAAAATAAATATTTTTCGGAAAAAAGTATTATTGGAAAGGAGAAAATTAACTAGGGTTATTTGTGTCTTTTAATAATATAAACAATATCCAAAATTTATAAGATTTTGAAATAAGGCGGGTTTGGCTAACTTATTTTTTATTAGCTTATAAGATCCAAACATCTTATTTTTTGGTCTTATAAGCTCGTATTGAAAAAATTATCCAAACACTTTTCAATAGCTTATAAGCTCTCAAACATCTTATAAGATGTTTAAAAGAGCTTATAAGCTTAGCCAAACACCCTCTATGTTGTATCTACTTTGGGATTTTCTATTGTAAACTATGTTGTATCTACTCTGAATTATTTTCTATTTTAAACTATGTTGTATCTATTCTAAATTTTTTTAGATATTTAAATAATTGATACGTGTAATTGTTACATACATTTATTAAAGAATGTTTAACATGTATGAATATTTTGATACATGTCAAATATTCAAAATAAACTTTTTTATACGAATTGTTCGGGCAAGAAATACGAAATTAAGGAACAAATAAGGTGCAATAGAGTAAGGAAAAAGGTGAGAAAAAGTTGTGCGGAAAAGCATAAAAGTCTAAAGCTATGTTTGTTTATGTTCTCGATTTCAACTTTTAAGATTCTGGTTAAAATAATCTAAATTCATTTATCAAACTATTCTCGTCAAAATTCCTTTTTTTTCTTTCTAATTTTATTTTTTTCAATTCCCTATATAACTATATATCAATAGTTACATTCATTATTTTATACATTTGCAAATCAATAATTATTTACTCCATTGATATTTTTATCTCATTTTCATACTTTATATTTATTAAACATATTATTAATCAACCACTTTTTATAATTTTGACATATTTTAAATTTCTCCACCATTTAGGAAAATATAAACATACTACATGTCACACAAACACGTATGTACTCAACATTTTTAAAAAAAATTCAAATTTTCAACTCAAAATTATATTTTCTATAGTTTTCAATTATGTACCCGTCATTATTTGTTTCATTCTTCTTATGTTATTTGATGATATTTTGATAATTTTTCATTTTAAAATAGATTATAATTGAAAAATGAAGGGAATTTTAGTCTTTTAAAAATAAAAATAATGAAAAAGGTATCAAATGGGAGGTCCATGTCAATATTTCAAAATTGAAGGGTGTGGATGCTAAATGACTAAAGTTAAGGGAAGTTGATGCAATTATCCCCGAAATATGGAAAAAAAAAGGTGGGGAAACCATGAGAGAATTTGAATATGTAAAAAGCAATTTGAGTCACTTGAGTAATTTTGGAGTTAGATACATTTATTTATGAAGTATCTTCATTAATAATTAGTTCCCTTTTTAAATAAAAATTTTATTGCTTACGTATGTTAATACATTTTTCATAAATATGCACACCTTTGATTTTCTCAATTATAAAATATCATAAGCACATTACTACATACTAGAAAAATCCTTATATACCAACACGCTATATATTCAAATATGCTTTTTCATAATAGTTAGCTCAAAAATTTCTTGTGATGTATAGAAATAGTGTATAACCTTTAAAAAAAATATTTGTTCTTTTTTCATTAAAGTTGATCTTATTGAAAAATAAAGAATATCCATATTATCACAACAAATCTTTAATCATCAATTTGAATTTATAGTGAATACAATATGCCAAAAAAATAATATTTTTTTATTTCGAAGAATTTTATAAAATTTTGAATGATGCCACAAATTAAAATTGCTAATCAAAATACTAACATATTTCATGACTATTCATATCAGGTGAATTAGAAGAGAAAAAACCCACTACTTTGAACGAATATCTATTTGGACATGATGATTTGACATTAAAATATTTTTTAAATTAATTTTATGTTTAAAAATATGAAAATCATACCTTTAAAAAATTTAACTTTGAGATGCTTTCTTATTATTTTTTATTATCATGCCACTCAGTAACACTATTTCATCATTCAACTAATTATATAATTTAACTTTTTTAAAATTCAAAATTGAAGGGTTTTTTTGTCTTTTCACTAGAAAACTTAGTAAAAAAGTAGAATAGGGGATGTTGATGCCAATATTTCAAAATTTAGGAGTGTGAATACCAAATGTCCAAAGTTGAGGGGATGTTGACGCAATTCTCCCCCATTATCATACTTTTGGCCCCAAAGTTTGTGATGCTCTTTTATTACTTTATTTGTTATGCTTTTCTATTCACCGAAAAGAACATAAATGCTCCATTAATCACATACTTCAAAGTACAAGCAGAGCAAAACCACTCAACGATACAATCAAATTCATCGACAACAAGTTATCAGATTATGCAACAAAGCTGGAGTAGATCGACTACTGTCCATAAAACCACACTAAAAACCAAACCCGGTGTGGTTTTTTCATAAATTAAAAAAACGTAACAAGTTGTACATCACAACAGAGGAAGAAGAAGCTTACATCTTCTAGGACCAGCCAAAGACGTAGTCGAGAACATATACAAGCGCGAGGGAAAATGGGTAGAGGAGGAATGCTAAAATAGCAGTCCAAAGTGGGAAAGTGGTGCGAATGCTGGCAAAGACTCCCATCACAACGCATACAATCAGAATAACCAGCACTTCTGACGAGAAGTCCCATACCAATCCTCTTGCATAAACAAGCCCCAAGAACACTGATAGACACAGCGCGTTGTTCATCGTAACTGCTCCATACAACTGGAACAGGAAACACCATAACAATAACAATAATCAGGTATTTTCAACTATAACACAACACGAATCCAGTTCAGTTCATAAGTAATGCATAAACATACCTCTGAAAATGTCAATGAGGCAGATCTTAACTTCTTCCTGCTCGCAAATATAATTGCGGATACGGCTTCACTTGAGTTAGTAGCCAATGGCAGTGCAATAAATGATATGAAAAAAGTTGGAATACTTGTGGCAGTCGAGAAATTGTCAACAGCATCAACCAGAGGATCAGCAAATGCAGCTGCTATGGCAGTTCCCAACATCAATAGAAGTACAGCTTTAAAAGAAGTATATCGGGGATTCTCGACACCCTCAACAACCTCATCACTTTGATCTTGTTCACCCAGAAGAGCATGTTCTCTCTTCGTTTCCTGAAATCAAACACTTTCCATGAAACAACAATCTAAAATAGGGAATATTTCATTATGTCACGTAGGTTAGGTCCCTTGCAATCTTAATCCAAATACTACAAGTTTACAAAATTAGTCTCTTGGATGCATTTTTAGACCCAATTCCTAGAAATGGATGGAAACTGTTAGGACCAAAATTGCACCCTGTGAATTATTATTGCAAGTTAGAAGCAAAGAGATTGAAATTGAAATAAGCCCCCACACTTTGGGGCCATTAAAGCAATTTCACCACTGAAATAGAAGTAAAACGCTCTAGAAAAATTCATTTATATACCATGTGGAAATCATCTAAGTACTTCATTGAATTAGCATGATTAGAACCACCCTTGGCCTCCGCAAGCCATCTCCCAACTCCGCGAACAAACTCACTTTCATCAACTCTATTGTCGAGAGAGGTGTCGAAATCCTTCATCACTTTCTCCACAGCATCATCCCAATCCAAATTAATCTCATTAAATTGGATTCCAACGATTAGAGCTCTTATTTCTGAGCGTGGAAGGTATCCATCATTATTAACATCAATTGTTTTAAACAGCCTGCCATGTCGGAGATGTGTTACAAATATAAATGAGAAATGCAGAGGCGAAAACTCAAACCCAGTGCTGGAAAGTGATATAACAAGCATATGGAATTAGCAAAAAACATACTTCCTTAATACTTCTTCATTAGGTGCTCCATCATTAGTGAAAAGCTTTCCCAGGGCTCGCTTTTTGAGATCCTTCAAGATTCCTGAAATGACATGCTTATGCTTTGCATAAGCAAGTCGCCTCCTTTGAACCCAGGGCTGGAATACCTGCACAAGAAGTTGAAAGGGATGTCAAGTAATGTTTAAAAACAATTTGAGAAAAAGAGAAAAAGAGAGAAAGAGAAAAAGAAACTAGTATTAGACTCTAGTAGATTAATCTAGAAATACACGGTAATCTTTCCCACTTCAATGAGTTACATGTACTAATCACTGATTTCGGTTAGTGTGATACCACCATTATTTATCACCACGGCACAATTGCGAATGTATCCGGTTGCAGAACCACAGTAATGAGGGTACAAAAGAATGTCAGAATTCATGAAATAGAAGTTTCAAAACAGAAGTGGAAAAAATTGGACTATGGCTAGCATTCCTGAATATAAGTTGTGTGTTTCTAATGTGTTACATATCTAATTATTGTTCCAGTGTTTTTTTTTTTTTTTGGTTTGATCTGATCTGGTAGATGCTAGATGCCAGGTTTACTGATTCCACAATGGAAGACCATACTGAAAAGATATTTCCCAAATTAATATCACCTCGAGGAGCCAGAACCAAAATGGAATTAGGGGCAAAAGGTGAAATTGGTTATGAAGAATTCCATCAAATAAAAACTGTTATTAACTAAATAAAATTTGGGAGACCAATTTTACCAATTTCGTGGTCAACAAAATGACGTCCAAAACGAATTTAAGAACTTCGGATCTTGGCCCATGAATGTAAGAGGTTTTTATCATGAATTTGAAACAGTGAAACTAGAAGTATATAGGGATGGGATAAAGGTTGCAAGCATATTTGAATGAAGGAGTATGCAAGTACCTGGTAAAGGCAATATGAGACAAGAATTGAAGCAGAAACTATAAGACCAATCAAGACAGTCAAGTGCCTTCCTGAATCTGAATGCAAAATTTGTGGTAATTGGACAATTATGAAGGGAATCACAGATACAGCCATGATAATGCCTGAATAGCTCGTCCAGATATCAGTACTAATGCCAGATCCTGCACGGATCAATAACTAGTGAGATGGATCACATAAGAACTTTCAACAAGGATACTCTATAAAGATGTTAATACAAAAGCCGACACTAATGACTTCATCCCCTTATAATCGAAAATATTGACCTCACAAGAAAGAGATATAAAAAGGAATTTTCAATGGAATCAGGAGGATAGAATAAAAGATTAACTACCAACTTCAGTTCATTATGAAGCAAAACTTGATGATTAAGTTGTTACAGAGAAATAGAAGGTGAAACTAGAAAAAGGGAAAGAAGCAGAGAAGGAAGAAGATCAAGTAATGTCAGAGTCAAATTATTGTACAACTAAAACAAGAAGCAAAATTCAATTCAAAATATCCAGCTTGATCTTTATCTTTTATCTCCCACGCTCCCATGTATCCTCCATGCACTCGACTGTATGCTTCAAAAGAAAATTGTTGAACACATCATAATTATAGGACTGACATAGTAACAGTCCTTGTCATGTCTCCTAACCACCTTCTGCACCTCTAAGTAAGTCATCCATCACGAATAACCTTTTCCGACAGAAACATCATGGAACATATGAAATTTTAATTACTGCTATCTTTGAGGATCATCTATGCTGCTAAATAAACATGCCTAAATCAAATATGTGACAAAGATTTTAGCAGTTAATCATCCACGTCCAATTTCAGAAAAAGGGAAGTATCTCACAGACAACCAACCTCTACGACAAGGCAAAGAAAGGGAACCTTGGAGAAAAGGATAGGAACAAACCAGTTAAACTGAAGCCTTTTGTGTCTCGTGAGTCTATGGCAACGTCATTTTCTATATCACACTTTCCAACAACAATACAAGTACCCCAAATGACAGTAAGAAGCATGACTGTCGAACCAGCTAGAAGTCCCATTCCAACTGATACCTGGCTTTGAGCAGTTTCTGTGCTACCAGAGAGCCCAGAGACTGAAAATCGAAAGAACAATGAGGAAGAGATTAGGCAAAGACAGTAATATTAACAGCATATGATAATTGATATGCAATGGATTGCAATAGGCCAGTGTCAGAATACACATGAGCTAATGGAACTGAATTGCGGATAATAAAGACTAATTACAGAGAAAGCTTTACTAAGGTATAACTAAATAAGGTGGTACTTTTTGACTGGTTATAGTTAGAGCCAGGTTGTAGCTAAAATGAGAATATAGCACCAAGATGGAAGTTCATATTTTTCGATTATAATATATTGTAGAGAATATTTATCATATCTCGAGAAATTGTTGAAATATTTGGTTTCTCTACGAATTTTAGCATTCCTCCCTATTCCATGAAACCTTCACAAATGTAAAATATAATATGCAACATTAGTACAATATCAAGTAAGCATGAAAAATGTGTGGTGCGCATAGGCCGGACTCTTAGTCCCGGCCTATGATAGAATCACCCATGTTCCATTCGAGATCACTTGTTGAATAATTTGAAATCACTCAAATATGTAAGAAATAAACCATATTTTGTCATTGTACTAACAGAGAGACTCAATCAAATTGATCGGTAAATTCCACCACTAGAAACATTCGTCCGTTGACTTGACAGAGAGCATAATCTCATGGCGACGAATAATCTTGTTAGCTATAAATAGCAATCAGTCTCGTGTCATTTTCCCCAAATTTTCTGTGCAGGATAATTCTGTAAACTATACTTCAAACAGTATAACAAAAAACACATGGCTAAAAGCATGATACAATAATAAAATAAACAGTAAAAAAAAAATTACCGAGGATAAGCATGGCATCAGGAAGAGCTCCAAGAATCGGAAGAAAAAGACCGCCGACAATCCCAGGCCCTAGGATCTCGAGCAAGAGCTCACTTCCGGTAGAGAGATACGTCGCGGCGAGGAACATCATATAACCGTAGACCAGAATTAAGAATAGGTTTCCGAGAGCGGTGGAGGTGCAGGGTAAGAAACCGTAGGTCTGCTCGCAGGCTTCCTCGGGGAGGCGGAGGAAGTGTGGTAGCTTGGAGGTGTGGATTCCATCGGAGATGAGAAGATCTGATTGGTCGGGGATGAAGCGGCCATAGGTGAGGCCGCAGAGGATCAGGAAGATGACGACTGTGAGTAGAGGACTGGGCGACTTTAGCTGTCGACGACGCATGGTGTGAACACTCTCTGTGATCTGTGATTTAAGTTTGTGTTATATATATACACAGAAGTGTATCTATATGTGTAGTGTTTGGAGTGAGTGATTGATCAATGTATATAGTGAGTGATCAATGTATATCCTATATAGTCAAATATTATATTGGCTTTTTTTGTGATAAATATATACTATTCCAGATCTGGGTACTGATGGTTAAATTCAATTGTGTATCGTATAATTTGCTTAATAATTTGTTTATAAATTATAATCGAGTTCAATTAAACTAAATTCCAATTATCTCTATTCACATTGAAGTTGAATTATATAGTTTAGATCATGACAAAGTAAAGCTTATATTTTTTAATTGAAAATTTAAATTTATTAAGAAATGCTTACTGCGTGAACTTATGTGAGAGTGATAAGTGTTTTGTGAAAATTATAATTGAGTTAAATTAAACCAAATTCCAGCTATTCACATTGAAGTTGAATAATATAGTTTGGATCAGGACAAAGTAAAGCTTATGTTTATTAGTTGAAAATTTAAATATTTATCGAAAATTGCGTAATATGAAAATTTGGGGCTTTTTGTATATAATCCTCCGTGGTATTTAAGATTAGCAAACAACCCCCGAGATATGAAATCTTGGTAAAGAACCCTTTTCTGTTAAGTTGATTGTTAGTCAACAATTAAGTTTATGGGCAAAATTGTATTCTACATAAGTTTGTGATGACTTGAGTTGCTATTAAATATTAATATTATCTTTTTATTAGATATATAGCTAATTTTTCTATCGTTCGTCTTGTAAAGTTCTTTCTAGCTTGCACTTGTTATATGTCAAAACAAGTTTGAACAATCTTTTGTGTGTTTCAAGTTTGAAACTAGATTAGAACTCTATTTGATTATGTGAAGAATGATAGAAAACGTGATAATAAATCAAACAACTTGAGATCAATTAATATTCAAATATATTCAAGCTCAGTTGAGCTTGATTTGATTAGTAGTCAAACCAAACTCAAACATATTCTTTTTATTTAATTTTACCTTCAAATTATTAGATAAAACAATATAAAATATCTAAATTTTTAGATAAATAAATAAACATTTGAAATTGAGTGAATTAAATTTATTTATGTCAGATCAACTTTATTGGAACTATGAATATAATAAAATGCATTGTGAGGTAGTTGGAAATCTCTCTTCTAAAATACACACCAACATTTGTTGTTCCTTATTTTTATGTTAATTACAATTTTGCTCATAAACTTAACTGTTGACGGTCAACTTAACAGAAAGAGTTCTTTACCAAGATTTCATACATCAGGTTATTTGCTAATGCTAAATACCTCGGGGGTTATATACAAAAAGCCCTGAAAATTTGTGTGAGAATGTCAATTGTTGTGTATATTTTAAAAAATCAATTAAAAATTATAAAATATGTCAAATCAATAGTGATAAGTTGATGACTAGTTTATGGTTTATGTGTAGAATGATTATGTTAGTTATATATATACATATAGAATGATTATGAAAATAAAAATAATAAAAATATAATTATAAATTATAAAGTAAAAAGAGAAAAGAAAAAAGAGAAAGAAAATTAATTATAGTAATAAATGATTTTGATTGGTGAATGTGTGAATTAATGTTTTGAAACTCGGCCCAGACCGGCCGGTTGAACCGGTCGAACCGGGAACCGGGCTTAAAAACGGTCCGAGTTGACTATGAAACCCGTTTTTGGTCAAAACCCGTCGTTTTTGGTCAAGACTCGTCCAAACCGACGGTTCAACTGTCGAACCGGTCGTGGGTCAACCGGTTAGACCACTGCTTCTTTTCTTCTCTTTATCCTTGAAATCCCTTATAATTTTTGCAAATTAAATGAAGAAATCGTAATTAAAAATTGCTCCTTGATACAGCACATAAAGAAGAAATGTATTGTTGACAAATGGAAGATTAAAGGATAAAAGAAAAAGAAACAAAAAAGTTAGATCAGAAAATTATAACAGAGAGTTGAAGAAGGAGACCTGTTGCGGCGGCTGTAAATGAACAGTAAGGGTTTGGGATAAAAGTAGGGCTTTTGTCCTTTTATATTCTTTTTCAAAATATATTTGTATATTTGTTTTATAGTATTATGAGATAAAGGACCATTGTTTGCTAATATATATAAAATTATATATATTTGATTTAAAATATATGAAATATACATATAATAATTACTAATGTATTATACTTTTAATATAATATATTTATTATATAATTATAATATTACCGGTTCAACCCAGGTTGACCCAACGGTTGAACCATTGACCCGTGACCCGTCATTTTTCCAGTTCATTAAACGGGCTGGGTTTGAAAACATTAGTGTGAATTGATGTTTATATGATTGATAGATAGTTAATAGTTATATATGAGATAGAAAAAATATAATTAAAAAATAATAAATTTGAATAAGAATTGATATATTATATTTATTTATAATTTTGTGATCAAAATAATTGAAAATAAAATTTCAGAACATAAAGAAACAGGACAATATATTTTTGATTAAGAGTAAAAGATTCAAGTATCAAACTGGAATAAATTATTTAAATTATATTTTAGACCATGAGATCAAACTCCTCAGCATAGGGAATGAAATAGATTGAAAATTGGACTATGTAATAAATAATATAGGAAAAGGAAAAAAATTGCGTACTTTGGAATTGTCCTAAGATAGCAACGTCTGCTTAAATATGGTGTTGCTTATAATTATTGTCATAGTAGTTATCAATAAAATCACAAAATAACACGAATTCGGTAATTACGTGTCAATTTTATATTCATTACATTATACATGTAAAGCATGAATATTTAAAATAATCATCACACCTCATATTTCATATTTGGTGTACTCGACGATACTATGTCCAACATGATAAATTGATGCCTTTGAATAAATTAAAAAAATAAGATTATCGGTCGCAATAAGGGACACGTGTTTACTACACATGAGAACATCGTGTAATTTTTGTGAGAGATCAAGTATTATGAATTCAAAATGTAAAATAGGATAATTGAATTTTTTGATATAATTCTTAACAAAAGATAATACACTTATAAATTATTTACATAATATTGATAGTTATTTTAGACAAAGTAAATTTTTTGTTTTTATGTTATGTGTTCAATTCAAAATGTATTCATTTCATATTTAGTTTATAACTATATTTTATTTTGTTTTTATTATTGACTTATTGTTGAATAAAAATTTAATTTGTTTAGACAAGTAAAACTTTACAAGTAAAATGCAAAATTTACCATGAACAATCATTATCTCAATTTTGTTAGCTGATAAACTGAAGAAATTGAAAGACAAAGTTTAATTTACATATTCTATTTTACATAAATAAACACTAGCATGTGGCCCGTGCTATGCACGAAAAACCAATAATAAAATAATATAATAGTTTTGGCTTTCTATAACTAATAAAGTAAGCAAAGTTTAGTACATATTTTTAAAATAATAATAGTATCTAACTTACATTATAATTGATCAGATAACAATATTAAATATAATAATTTTGTTAATAGTATAAAAAAAATTATATATAGGGTAAAAAGATACAATTTAAACACTTTTTTCTTATTCATGAACTACATCAACTTAAGTATAAGGTAATGTAGATTAGTTTGTGTTAAATAATGTAAATCTTTAATAAGTTTATTATCTCTTTTGAGGCTTCGTAGTGATTAATACTACATCTATTTTATAAGAGTGCGCAAATAACTATGCAACACATTTTAATTCATGTGTAACAGATTACTTGTACATGTATTGAAAAATTTATCCATTAACATTGTGTTTTTAGATGTCCCAAAAAATCTCATATGTCAATAATAATTATATGGTCAAGCGACATAAATCTCATTGTTAAGTAAGATCAAGTGTTTGAACCCTCACTCATCTATTATCTATTATATATATTATAGCAAAGCGGTGTTTGACTCAATTTTGACTCAAACATCCAATTCTTATTTACTAGAATTTTGAATTTTTTTTAAATAATAAAAATTGTCATTGGTTGATTAACTTTATTTGTTATTTAAGTTTTAAGTTAACAATAATTACACTCCTCATAATTTGCATTTTTCCTTTTTAAAATAAAATAATTCCCTAACTAAATAGATATTTCTTTCATTAATCAACTAACAATCAATAATTTAGGATCACATGATTCATGCAATTCGAAATGTATAAAAAGAAACTTTGAATATTTAATAAAGAAACCAATTAATTAGATTATTTGAATTTTAAAATTTGAAAATCATAAGATATTTTGACGGTGGTCATCATTTTCCAGGTATATGTTATGCATCTACTAAATGCAAAAAACCTAAATTATTATTTGAATTACTTTCTCATTTCGTTTCATTCAAAGTTTCAATGCCTAATTCTTCTTATATTATCTTCTAGCTTCATGTAAAAAATCTAAATGTAAGTATGAGTTGATAAGAGTAAGAGTTCTCTAATCCATTTCTTATTTTTCATGAATATATTATCATTATTATCATATATAAATGTATTTTCTTATTATGATCGTCTCTATCGATCTTCCTAATATCAATTAAGAGATTTCCCATATAATTGATAAATTCATATCAACTATGCATGTTAGATTTACATATTATCGTTCATGTAAATTATCTTTATAGCAAAGTACTTTTTCATATGTGTTGAATCAGATTGTTAACTTAAACTGCATATATATCTCAAGCTTAAATGTGTTTAGGTACATGAAGAACATCACACGAGTTGACACTTGATATAAAGAGAACTATCTAATCTATTTCTTAATTTTATATCAATTTCTCAGTATTATTCCTTCTGGAATTTGTTATTTTATTATGGTTTTTTAATTTTTGATAATTCAAATTTTTACAATACCATTTAAGAAGTCATGTATAATCCTAGCATTCTACATATTTGAGTTACAAATCATTTATTCTTCTGAGTGACTTGATCTTTCGATTAGTTCTCAACCTTTTTAGAAAAACTTAATCATTCTAGCTTTTGTCTATGAGATTGAATAAGTTTATTGTCTCATTTTAAAGCTTTCAAATGACTTTAATTTATTTAAAGTGTTCCATACTTTCTAATGAACAATTTGAGCTTTCAATATGCAGTAAATTCTATAAAAATAATAGTCAACTAATTTTTTTAATTGTTGTTATGTGATTGCCTGCTTTACAATCAATTTAATGATGAGTTATTACTTATTACATCCACCTCGCTCTTGACGTATTATACTTTAGCAAAGGCATCAATTTTATCAACATTTGACATTCACCACCTATGTATAGAATACTACATGTACTATCTTTTTCAGTCTTAATTTTATACTTTTCTTTCTATTTTCTATTTCACCACCTATGTAGGATTATGAATTGTTACTTTTATTTTAAGATAGGTATAAAGAACAATATATTGAATTTATCTTAAATAAAATTAAACTTTTTATATTTTTCAAACTCTTAAATAAGTTTTTAATAAAATTAGCATCTTTTTGTAATTTTATAGACTTAAGTTATAGCTTTTTGTAATAAAAATTGATAGTATAACAATAAAAAAATCCAAACATATAGAGTTAAAAAATTATTGACTCAATAACCTTTAACTTTCTACATTAAAATCAATCACTAGATAAATGTATAAATTTTTTATTTAAAATTTTTATATTGGTAATCATACTAATCATAACCGTAATCCTATTTTTTTCGATTTTCTTAAATATATTAAAAATTGAAGTATGTATTTCTAATAATTACCATATTTTAAAAAATATATATTTAGTAAAATATTTGATATTGAAAAATAAAATTTATATTGTATGATTTAATTTAAAAAGTTTTGAGAAAAAAATTAATTCATCCATTCTTCTTAATAAATGAAGGGCGATTTCTTTCGAAGTTGTTAATTCCGATTTTTAAACTTTTTGAAATAAAAAGTTTGTAGAATGTGTTATTGAGATTGAAATTATTTTCATGGATTCTTTTGAATAAAAAGCCTTTTAGTGGAATTGTATTAAATTTTCATAATTTCTATTCATTATTTAAATTTTATTTAATAAAATAAGAAATGAAGGAAAGTGAAATAAAAATTGCAGCAAAAATTTTAAGGGTAAAGAGGGTAGTACATATAATTATTTTCACATAGAGGAGTGAATTCCATATTGTTAAATACAAGAAGATGTCTTGCCGAGGTGTAGGGGCAGATTGATGCAACTAATCCACTTAATGATAATACTAAATTTGATTGGTTCATTTTGTAATATGGAGATAAATTTTAAAATTTTGAATATAATTGCAAATCAAAATTCCATGAAGTCTTGCTAATTGCATCAAAAAGATTTATTCTAAGATGACTATCCATCTCAACACCCTATTATCTTCCACTTTCCAAGCAAATGACATTCTTTTTTTTTATTAGAAGTTGATTAACAAGTTAGCATGTACCTCACTATCATCGTGCCAAATAATATTATAAGATTATATATAAAGATTTTAGTCATTGTTCAGTACAAAAAGAATTTTGTAGTTTGAATGATCAATTATCATTATCAAATTATAATATATATAATGATATGTATGTATTTATTATATATACTTATTTATGTTTAAGAATGATATGAGACATGTCGTGTCCTAAATTTCAAAAAAATTATCGTGTCTTGTTTCTATGCATTATAATTCTTTTAAAAAAATTATGAGGCATAAATAGGGTATTCCCGTAATTTAATATTATAATTCTTTTAAGAGCAACATTAATCCGTTATGAAGGTGGGCCGCACAGTGGTACCCGAACCCACAACCCAATAAACGAGCCCATGGCCCACCATAGCTTGCTATATATACCTTCGGAATCGGCTAAATTGATCATTATCTGATTTTCACTCTAAAAACTAGAATTACTAAATACTCTCCAAATCCACGAGATTGAGGAGTACAATATTCTTGAACTACGAAGAGGCTTGATCCTATCAAAGTAGGTACATATGCAACTTGATACCATCAAGTGCAGCCCACCAACCAAAAACACCTAATCTGGTTTGCCGTGAAGCGGGTCGGATCCCATCCCCATATGCTCTTCGTGACACTAATATTTGATCCCGCATCACATGGGTTGTGACAAGATATTTGTGGTAAAAAGAGAATGACAATTTGGAGTGATTCTTTGTGATTTTTAAGAATTTAATTTTTATGAATTATTTATCATGAAATATACTAGAAATATATAAAATTCACATAATATATACAGTATTATTCTTTTAATATATTTTATAATAAATAACTTTTATAAATCGAATTCCAAAAATCAATAAGAATCACCCGACAAATGGACCTATCTAAAAATTTGTAAACATAAAATGAACTCTATACATGATTCATAACACTCTTTGAGCAAAATTGGACTAATAATATGAAGTGTTCCTATTTAATGCAATTAAAATTCCCCTAAAAAAGAAGAAGTGTTTCTATTTATAAAATATGATATGAAATAATGGCATAAAGTTTTCATATGTTTATTCTTACTTAGTTTAATATTTACCTTATTATTCTATAAATAAGGGATCATTCAAATTTTTTAATTTTTTTTATTAATTCAGATTAATTGATTGAATAGTTTGAATATTTATTAAATTATTTTAAGAGTTAAAAATTATTATTTCTTTGTTAGTTTTTCTGGCATTACTTGTTAGCATATATCAATTTTATATTAGTTGAATAATAATTCAAGTAAAATAAATTATTTTAGACCTCTTATTCAGGTATAGATTATTATAATATACTTATTTTGTCGTATCGGAATATAACGGATAAAACATATTTAAAATAAGAAAAAATAAAAAGAATTTAAATTTTGCCAGGTTTATTACATAAAAAGAATTTAAATTTTAATCATGTAAAAAGAATTACCACATCATTTTTGCTGACGTCAGCATTTAGTAATATAAACTTAGTTAAGTGGGACTTTTTGTGATTTTCTCTTCTAAAAAAGTGAAACTATATTGACCAAAATAATGCACAAAATCATATTTACACTTAAGTTCGAAAATTAGGTACCAACCTAAAATTTCTCAAAATTGCCTTCAGAATTAAGTTTATATTTATAGTTGGATGTAAATTGTAAGGCAATCTTGAACCCATGCTATAAGAGTAAGTCAGTAAGACCAACTCAACACCACAACAACCTTCTTTTTTTATTGCATTCTGGTCCTTTCTATTTTGAATTATTTTTAATTTAATTCCTTGTAAGTTTATCAAGTTTGAATTATTTTTAATTTAACCCTTAAAAATTTAATTACTTATAATTATATCATATATGATTATATTTTATTCAATTATACATTAATTTCAATTTATAATTAAATTATAAATAAAATTTTTATTATAGCTTATATAAAATATATATTGTATTATTAATTAATTTGAATTTCTTTAATAATTTAATTATTAATTAAATAACATATATAGTTGTTAATTGGTTTATCAAATATTGAAATGCAATTAATATATATTTTTAATTTTTAATAATAAATATTTTTAATAATTTTATTAACAAAATATATTTTCTTGGGTGAAAATGCGTAATACGTAAAAGTATTGAGTTTTTATTTGTGAAAAATTGTAAAATTATAAAAAAAATGGTAAAAAGAAATATTTTGAAATATTCCTCTTTGGTGTATAGTTTTGAATACTTATGGATTAATTTACTTAAAAATAATAAATTGGTACAATTTTAACAGTAATTTGGTGAAAAAAACTATTTGAGTTGGATACGCCGTGTTAGAAATAAAAAACATGATGACAATATTGGCACCAAACTGTTGAATATCTCATAGCAAAATGGGCTCACTTTGTATTCAATCAAACTTCCATAAAATAAATAATCTATTTTCAAACTTAGAGATAAAAATTCTGAAATAAATTTTCATGAGGATATGAAAGTTGACCAGATTTTACCAACCTTCATTTGAAAAAATAATAACAATTCTACGTTTCTACACAACCAAACTGTTTACCACGTTTTGTACGAGTGCTGCTCAATATTATAAGGTGATTTGGATAAACATTTTCTTTGTAATTTTTATATTAGTGTTTACATTAGTCGACTAATCTTTTAGTTCCACGTAATAATAAGTTTGAAAAGTCCCCGGGCCCATGATAATTAATTCAACTTGCAATAATTTGAATAGTCCATCCCCTCAAGACTATCAACTCTAATAGAAATCTAATTTCCTTAAAAATAATTAAATTACAGTAGAAACTCGATAAATTAATACTCGATTATTTAATAAACTTTCTAAGATAATATTTTTGGCCGGTCCCGACTCGAGGATAGGGTGCTAAATTAATAATTCGCTAAAATTATAAGATAATACATTTTTGATAATTTCTATAGATCCCATATAAAATATAAATTAATAATTCCTTATATACTACATATTACATGAATGATTTATGAAAATTTCTTGAAAAATGACTCAATTGTCTTTTATTTTTTGTTGAAATCAATTTCATCTTGAATCTCGTCTCTAATTTTCCTTATCATTGTAAGAACTTTTTGTTCTTGCATAATGCTTTTCGAATCTCGTCGGTCATTGTTGTTTTTTTTTTTTCACACCTTTAAGATGGGAAGTCATGTTGTGTATATGATTTGTTTGTGTTAGCATATTTTGATCTTGTATTTATATAAAATATATTTTTTAATGTATAAAAAGTGATACTTTGAACACAAGAAGCATAATAAAGTGGGAGATTGAAGAGTTCTTTCAAATTGGCCCTTCATTTGATATATGTACATGCATTGTACAATAATTAAGTGGAAGCTTGAAAGGTGTTTGTAAAATGAATATTTTGTTATAAATTAATAAAATATTAATTAATATATAAATTAATAATTATTATTTTATCGATTAATTAATAACTCTTTTAATTAATAAATTTTGGTGGTCCCATGAGTATTAATTTATAGAGTTTCTACTATATATATGAAATTGGGACTAAAGAAATTAAATACAAAATCGGTTAGGTAAGTCACATTGATAAGCAATTCAACATTAATAGTACTGAAAGGATACATCAGATAAGTCACGATCTATGATGTACGGACACGAATACGGGGATACAGATACAATACGATATGGATACAAAATACGAGAATTTCTAAAATCGTATGATACAATACGATGAGGATACGGTGATATATACTATAAAAATTTGAATTATTTTACTATTATCATTAATGAATTTCATATTAAATTGATTGTAATAATTACTAAATATATAAAACTTCTAAAAATAATAATCATAAATATATGCAACAAAATGATCAAATAATTCGATCAATTACTCAAAATAGAAGTATACTAACTTTTTAATTTTATTTTACATGATGTATTTAATATTTAATGTTCATATTTAGCATAAAAACAAAATATATAAAATATTATAAAAATATCTCTAAATATTAAATAATTTACTTGAAGAGCTTAAGATAGAAGGAGATGATTCGATCATAGGTGCAGAAAAAATGGATTTTGATCATAGTTGCAGTGAAAAAAATTGCAACAAATAAACACCAAAAGGTGGAATGAGGGTTTCTTGTTTCTAATTTCAATATTTTTCAATTAATCATTGATTTTTCTTTATTAAACTATGCTTTTAATTTATAGTTTATAAGGAAGACCACTTCAAAACTAAAAAAATTTAAATTTTGACAAAAAAGTATTAAATAATTAAAAAACACACACCGCCGTATCCGGACCGTATCGGATACTCCTATTTTCGTATCGGATAACGTATCTCAATTTTTTTTTAATTTTTGGATACTTCAAATTCGTATCCAATACGTATCCACCCCGTATCCGTATCCGACACGTATTCGATACTGCACGAGTCAATTTTCGAAGTATCCGTGCATTCCAAACAGGGAATTGGGAAGCACCCGATATTGGCGGATGCAAGAAGAACCTAAATTCCACCTAAAACAGACCGATCAGAACAGAATGTTTGTTTGTTGTTTGGTGGAGTAACATGTTGGACTTCAATATCTTAGCCTGGAAAAGAAGATGAGATATTCATATACCAGATGATTGAATTCATCCCTTTATGTTCATCAATTCCTTTTTAACTGCTGCATTCCTTTTAATACTTTATTTATTATGCTTAGATTAATGGATGAAAAAGTCTATTTTCCTTTTAAGGGAGATGGAAAAAAGAGAATAACTTGTTTTATTTTTTAGTAGGTGGCTGAAATGATATGATATCGACTTTTAATATTCCAACGAAAGAATTATTAAAGAAAAATTGAATAAAGAGCACAGTGAATATCACTTTTACTACCTCAATTTTATATTTACAAGCACTTTACTTCATCTATTTCTAATTGTGTCGATTTAATCCTTCACATCAACAAATTCTTACTAATGTGGCCCCTTTGGCCAATTTTCGCTGACCTTAAACTTGAAAATTGATCATGTACCACATAATGGCATATTTTGAGGGTGAAAGTATCAATTCAACTTTCTAGCTTCACTCAACTTCAAAAAAATTTAATTACTGTACTCCCTCAATTTCAAAAAATTGTAACTTTAGTTTCACAACTTTAAAAAGATTTATCACTTTGATCATTTGACCAGATGTAGTGTTTATTGTATATATCAATAATAACGATAACATAATAATAATTGTTGATTAAGTAAACAATGAAAATTTTAGTGTTTAGTATAACAAAAATAAAATTTGAAGTGTCTACATTATCTAAAACTATTTAGAAATTAAGTTTAAAAGTTAAAAAATATATAGTAAAGTTGGTATAATTTTTTCAAAACATGAGGTGATGGGTTTATATAAAAGGTCTCTGAGCTAAGATAACACCTATCTCATCCCGATTTCAAGCGTCTAATTTGAAGAAATAATTAACTTTAAATGAGATTAATTCGAAAGTATTAAAATATTTCATATATGTGTAAATAATTCAGTGAAAAAAATTGTGAGCATAAATAATTGGCAGGAAATTTCTTTAAAATATTAAGTAAAAAACTATGTCTAAAAATCGAGAAGAAATGTGAAATGAAAAATCAATTGAAAATTTCTGGAGGAAAAAAAATGTTGAAGTTTGTTGGTAGAATGTGTGTAAAATTATTGAAATATATAAAAAAGGTAGAAGAGCAAGTTTGATATAGCATCTTATTGTTAGATTATATGATAGGTTATATTAGATTTTATTGTTTTTCATATATTTGTTTATTTTTCATATATTTGTTTTGATACTCCTAGATTTATTTCTCTCTTTGTAATCCTCTATTTAAACACTTGTTGATCAATAATATTAGGGAAAATTACAAATACCTCCCCTAACTAATGTCGTAATTCCAGAAAACACCCAAAAACGACCATAATTACAAATACCTCCCCTATTTTGTATTTTGCCTCCCCTGCCCGTTTTTTCGGTCAGTTTTTTGCTGACGTCAGCGAATTTTTTTTGTGGTTTTCCTATTTTACCCCTGATGATGTCATCAATTGGTGACGTCATCCAATGTCATATATTTTTTGACGAAAATACCCTCAGGGGGTGTAAATGTAATATTGTTTTCTTGGCCATGATATGACCGTTATAGGGGGTGTAAATGTTATATTTTTGTCTTGACCATGATATGATTGTTATAGGGGTTGTCTATGTTGTTGTTTGATCATTTGAGAGGGTCCAAACGTAATATAAATCATGAAAGTAATTGAAACATACAAATTAAAGATTAACCACAATATTAAATATAATTTTCCCTATAATAAATCACCAAAGTAAAAAGTAATAAGATGAGAATTTACAATTTCTGCTTTTTCTTTATGTTAAGCAAATAATATATGCCATTCTAATACACAAACATCATCATCCATTTATTCATTCATATATATATGTACAAAGTAGACAACAAAAAAATGATGCATCTCTCTATATTTGGTGAAAGCCCGGTGCCGTTGATGGATCTGACCACAAACATCTTCTTCTCTTATGCACAGTTCTCAACATCGCAGTGAATTTCATCATAGTACTACCCATTTCGACTTGATTTTCAATCCTAACAAGCTTAAACTTGTAAACACCAAAACCTGACTTCTTCACATCAAACCAAGTCTCGATAATCCTATACAAACCATAATAAACATAAACTTTACCACTAGCACTACCTTCATACTTAAAGCCACGAATAACCCTTACCTCAATTCCGTAATTCATGCTACTTTCCAATGCCAAATTCCCACACTCCAATTTCTGATGCACCACCTGTCTATTATGCTTGTCCTGTCCACCATGCCCCCTATACACTATCACATCCCCTGCATCCTCATCATCCTCATAAACCCTGGAAACGATAATATTGGTTGCAATTGGCTCCCCATTCGAGCTCTGGTTAGACGGGACGTAATCAATCTCGGCTTTTTTTCCCATCTTTCTCAAAAAAATCAAAAATAAATTCCATTCATTTTCACCTTCAACTTTCTCGAGAATATATTCCAACAAAAAAAGAAAAAAAAGCATATCTTTAACCCTTCATCAAATATCGTATATACTATATATAGAAAAAACCTTTTTCAAAAATCTTATTTGGATCCTGTGAAAATGGGAGTTTCAGATAATATGGATTCTGAAAAATGGGTTTTTTCTGGAATTTCAATGAGATGTCCATTGAAGCATGTTTTAACGAAAACCACTAATGAAGATGAAGATGAAAAAGAGTTTTCAAAAACTCCAACTTTTGCAGAATCAAGAATTTCAACCAGATTAACTTGCCCTCCAGCCCCTAAAAAGCCAAAATCATCTTCATCTTCGAAATGCCATTATGGGGTTAAAGAGTACTTTTTCGTCCCTTCGGATTTGGATACTATTTTCATTCGTCATGTTGAAGGAGCGTAAACAAGTCATTCTTTGAAATGGTACAGTAGAACTTGAATTTGAATACATTTCTTTGGTGGGTTTTGTGTTTTCAGGTGGTTTTAATGGTGGTAATTTAAGATCTTCTACAAGTGGTTTTAATGGTGGGTTTTGTGTTTTCAGGTGGTTTTAATGGAGGTTGGAGAAAATGAAAATTAAGATCTTCCACCACAATTGATATTCTTTTTCTTTTTAAAGGTTTATGGAACTTCTAGAGAGAGAGGAAGAAGAAAAGGGACGAGAGAGAAATGATGGAGGCTGCTCTGGAGGAGGAGAGAAGAGAACATATTAAATATTAGGGTTGAAGGGTATTTTGGTCATTTCATATTTCTAAATTTGTTTTTTTTTATTTTATTTTTCTTTCAGAAATAATAAGGGCAAATAGGACTTTTCACCCTTTCGGGCAGATAAAAAAACGGGCAGGGGAGGCAAAATACAAAATAGGGGAGGTATTTGTAATTATGGTCGTTTTTGGGTGTTTTTTGGAATTACGACATTAGTTAGGGGAGGTATTTGTAATTTTCCCATAATATTATTCAAGGGGAATTATATCTTAACATGGTATCAAGCCTAACCTAATTTTTTCTTTTCTTCCCCAACTGCCGTCAATCCCCATTGCTGCTAAATATATTTTTTTTTTTGGATGCTCCAAATTGGCTCAAATTATTACTGCTTCCAATTGCTACTCATTCAAATTGCTCGCTGCTTTCAATTGGCTCAAATTGTTGCTGCTCCCCATTGCCACTCATTCAAATTGCTACAGCCGTGACTTTTTCTTAAAGACAAGTTATTTTGCTTATTTTGTTTTACCTTGAATTCTTTCGCTCATTCTGTATCAATTATTATTTCTTGCTTTGTGTTTCGGTGTTTCACCTATCAAGCCCCATGTCTGATGATACAATAACCCATACTCCAAACATTACACAATCCAATGAACCTACCACCCGAAAGTTCACCATTCACCCTGCCCTCGCCGCCGGCAATGTCCACTCGTCGTTTGGTTTTAAATTATCCGACAAAGACTCTAATTATAAATTGTGGCGAGGCATGTTTATGGATCTATGTCGTAGTTATTCTGTTCTCGATCACCTTACCGGTCTATCTAAACCCCAAAACCCTCAAGATGATGAATGGTTTGCTTTAGACGCAACTATTAAATGGTGGTTTTATTCTACAGTTGATCTCAAATTACTCAAAAATATCAATCTTGAATATGCCACATCACATGAGTTGTGGTTTGCCATTGAAGAAAATTTTAGAAACAACAAACCCTCTCGTTGCCTACAATTAAGTGAACGTTTTCGAAACTTACAAAAGGGCTCTTTATCAATCTCTTTATATTGTCAAGAAATGAAATTCCTAGCCAACAACCTAGCGGACCTTGACTGCCCCGTCTCCGATAACGATTTTGTTTTACAATTGCTCCAAGGTTTACCCGAGTCGTATCTTCCCTTAGTCACTATTATTACCACCAAATCTCCTCTACCTACTTTTTCCGAGCTTCGAAACCTCTTAATCCTCCATGAGTCTCGTGAAAAACGTTTCCAAACACCCCGTCATCCACTGAAACTGCTCTTTTTTCCCAAACACCCGCACCTTCGAACCACCGAAACACTTCTCGAAATAATGGTTGTTACAGGGGGCGTGGTTCAAATAAGCAAAATCCCGGTCGCGGGAATCGGTCTCTCGGCATTGGCCAACCAACAGGTTATCCTCATGGTTCTCAAAATTTTGGTCCACCTCCTAGTTACTCGCTCCAATGGGTTCAACACACTCCTCAAGGTCCACATGTTTTAGGCCAACACTTTGCTCCACTCACAACGCTCCCGCCACTCACAGTGCTCAATGGACTAACACTACTCCTTCACCTGCCTCAACTACATCAACTCCGTCACTCTCTCCAGCCGGTTTGCTAGGTCCTCATCCATCTTGGTCCTCTTTACCGCCACCTCACTCTGCTCCCGAAGCTCGTCCGACTCACAACAATGCCATTTCCACAGATATTTCATCTCTTTTTCAGGCAATGCAGCTCCATCAACCAGATGATCAGTGGTACTTGGACACTGGTGCTAGCTCGCACATGACACATCATCCAGGTACACTACGTAATATAGTACATTGTCATAATTCTAATTCTATTATTGTTGGTAATGGTGCTGTACTCCCTGTCTCCTCCATGGGTAATACTTCTATCCATCTTGCTTCACATTCTTTTGATTTGAATAATGTTCTTATTTCGCCATCCTTATTTACCAATCTCATCTCTGTTCGTAAATTTACTCGTGACAATAACTGCTCTATTGAGTTTGATTCTTTTGGCTTTTCTGTGAAGGATCTTAACTCTGGGACCATTCTCATTCGTCGGGATAGCAATGGCCCTCTCTATTCTTTCACTGCTCCCGTTTCCATCTCCGCCGCATCCAGCTCTCTCCTAGCCATCTCACACACTACTTGGCATCGTCGACTTGGTCATCCCGGCGACTCTATTTTTAAATACCTTAGTCAACAAAAGTTTATTTCTTGTAATGCAAATAATACGAGTACTCTTTGTCATGCTTGTCAGTTGGGCAAGCACAAACGTTTTCCGTTTTCTAGTTCTTCTTCCGTTAGTAGTTCTCTTTTTGAAATTGTTCACTCTGACATTTGGACCTCTCCGGTTCCTAGTTTAAGTGGTTTTAAATATTATGTTCTTTTTTTAGATGATTTTTCGCATTTTCTATGGGTTTTTCCTTTACGCAATAAATCAGATGTTTATAAAACTTTTACTAATTTCTTTAATTATGTCCTCACTCAATTTCATGCAAAATCAAATCTTTTCAGTGCGATCATGGCGGTGAATTTGACAACCGTCCCTTTCATAATTTTTTTAATAAAAATGGCATCTCTTTCCGTTTCTCTTACCCACACACATCGCAGCAGAATGGAAAAGCCGAGCGTTCCATTTAGACTATCAACAACGTTCTCCGCACTCTCCTTTTTCAAGCTTCACTTCCACCACCTTTCTGGGTTGAAGCACTACACATGGCAGTCCACTTAATCAATATTTTGCCCACCACCGCATTGTCTCTACGCACCCCTTTCGAAGTTCTATTTCAAACTCCTCTCACCTATTCCCATTTGCGTGTCTTCGGTTGTCTGTGTTATCCCAACCTCTCCGCTACTTCCACACACAAGCTCTCCCCGCTCCTCGGCCTGCCTTTTCTTGGGATACCCTCCTCATCATAAAGGTTTTCGGTGTCTCGACCTAACCACCAATAAGCTCATTGTTTCACGCCATGTCACCTTCGATGAATCCATCTTCCTTTATTTATCTTTTAATGCCTCCACCACGTCACCCACTTCCGATGTTTATGTCCTCGATGATGACCCTTCTCCGTCGTTGCGCCATCACCTTTGTTGCAGACCCAACCAACCCTCGTCCGCTCTCGACCAACCTCACAGCCTCCCCTCAACCAACATACACCTTTCCAACCCGGACCTTTCCAACCCGGACTCTTCTCAGGCCCCCGACATCAGATCGAGTGATACTATTGCACCTCCAGTCGTGCCTCCATCGCCTCCAGTCGTGCCCCCATCGTCTTCACGTCCATCGCATCATCCTATGACCACACGATCCAAAGACGGAATTACTAAACCTCGTCACTTTTTGAATCTATCTATCTCAACATCCACGTCCATTTCTCCTCTTCCTCGTACGCATTCCCACGCTCTCCAAGACCCCAATTGGAAGGCTGCCATGGATGTCGAGCTCTCTGCTCTACACTCCAATGGCACATGGGACCTTGTTCCTTGCCCACCCACTGCAAATATTGTTGGCTCCAAATGGATTTTCCGTCACAAATTTCACTCTGATGGCTCACTCGAACGCTACAAAGCTCGTCTTGTTGCTCAAGGTTTTTCCCAACAACCTGGTATTGATTATTATGACACTTTCAGTCCTGTCGTCAAACCCGCTACGATTCGCACCGTTCTTAGTCTCGCTACCTCTCACTCTTGGCCCATTCATCAACTCGACGTTAAAAATGCTTTCTTACACGGTACTCTCTCTGAAACCGTGTACATGAAACAACCCCCAGGCTGCATTAACCCTGACCTTCCCGATCATGTCTGCCTCCTTAAAAAGGCTCTCTATGGTCTCAAACAAGCCCCTCGTGCTTGGCACCATCGCTTTGCTACATATCTTCTATCGCTCGGCTTCGTTGGAAGTCGTGCTGATGCATCACTGTTTATTCTCAACACAGGCACCTCTCGTGCCTTTCTTCTTCTTTATGTCGATGACATTGTCTTAACTGCGTCGTCCTCTTCTCTCCTCTCTTCCATCACTACCCGTCTCTCTACTGAATTCGCCATGACAGACCTTAGACCTTTACACTATTTTTTAGGCATCTCCGTCGAACGATCGTCCTCTGGCCTTTTTCTTTCTCAATCCAAGTTTGCTCACGAAATTCTTGACCGTGCTCACATGTCTTCTTGTAATCCGGTCACTACTCCTGTCGACACTCAGTCCAAGCTCTCTGTCTCCACCGGTCCTCTATACTCTGATCCTACTTCATATCGTCGTCTTGTTGGTGCCCTCCAATATCTTACATTCACTCGTCCAGATATATCCTATGCTGTTCAACAACTTTGCCTTTTCCTACATGCTCCTCGCGATACGCACATGCATGCGCTCAAACGAGTACTCCGATATATCAAAGGTACTCTCTCCTACGGACTTTGTCTCTTTTCCTCTACGTCTTCTCAACTTATTGCCTATTCGGACGCCGACTGGGTCGGTTGTCCCGATACTCGTCGCTCTACTTCAGGTTATTGTGTTTTTCTTGGTGACAATCTCATCTCTTGGTCTTCCAAACGCCAAGCTGTTGTCTCTCGTTCTAGTGCTGAGGCTGAATATCGTGGCGTTGCCAATGCTGTTGCTGAAACTTCTTGGCTTCGCAACCTTCTTCTTGAGCTTCATTGTCCTCTCGTTACAGCTACCCTGGTATACTGTGACATTATTAGCTCAGTCTATCTTTCTTCTAATCCCGTACAGCACCAACGTACCAAGCATGTTGAGTTAGACTTACACTTTGTACGTGAACAAGTGACTTTGGGTGCGGTTCGTGTCTTGCATGTACCCTCTGCCCATCAATATGCTGACATCTTCACCAAAGGACTCCCGACGTCTCTCTTTACCAGCTTCCGCTCCAGTCTTCACGTTCGGGAACCTCCCGTCTCGACTGCGGGGGGATGTTAGATTATATGATAGGTTATATTAGATTTTATTGTTTTCCATATATTTGTTTATTTTCCATATATTTGTTTTGATACTTCTAGATTTATTTCTCTCTTTGTAATCCTCTATTTAAACACTTGTTGATCAATAATATTATTCAAGGGGAATTACATCTTAACACTTATAACGTTGAATGATACAAAATCAAAGTTTTTATGCAATTTGTGTTGTAATTGGAACATTTCACATGTTTTTATTATTTCATGAAATTAGTTTTTAAAAAATACTCATCTGACTCGAGAGGAGGTTCTTTTTTCTTATTCTTATTACATACTATTGATTCCGTCTAGAAACAAGATGCAAAGTAAATCGAGATAAACTTGAATGAGTAGTATAGAGGTAAGAGTTCCAATAACTAAAATGCGTTTGCTGATATGAAAAATGATTTAATTAGTTATTTTTATAATGATTTAATTAGTGAGTTTTCAATGTTCATCAATAATTGGAAGCAATGGAAGGATATTGGAACAAAAATCCAGTGTGAAAAACAAGCCTAAAGAACAGACTTGTAAAAAAAACATCTCAATCATCTTAGTCTGATAATGGATCTACACGAATGTTCATCATAGAATCGCCCATAAAAAGCATTGAAAACCAAAAAGACAATATGAAGGCTTGGGAAAATCAGACCTAAACCAAATGCCTATTATTATTATTATTATCATCATCAACAATATGAAGGCTTTGTTCTACACATAAAGCTATACTAAAGACTCACATAGGAGATGATTCAGTTAAGATTGTTTATTGATGATATGGTATACAGAAAGAGCTACGTATGATTGTTTACAACTCATGACCACTTTCAATTAGAGTAACAACACAAGAAAACAACAAAAACAATAATGTTCTTAACACGAAACTAATAGCAAATCAAAGTTTGTATAACCAGCAATATAATGAATTGAATCATCTCCTCAGTTCAGTTAGCAGCAGTACGACCCTTATTCCTGAAGACAAATAAAAGTAGATAGCTGAGTTGAGATATATTTACAAAAACAAAAACAATTGGTGTACATATTCCAATACATAAATTCATTATACAATCACACTTATACATAAACTTACACTCAATTTTCAATTTCCAGACAGAAACCACTGAACTAAAACCAATTTGACATAACTACACAGTCACGTCACATTTTCAATACCCATTATAATTTTACAATCAAACAATTTTCGCAATTCACATAATCAACCAAGATTATGTGAACATTGAACTAAAACCAAGAACAATAAATTGCACACAGTCACATTTCAATACCGTTAAATGTTAATCATCATTCTTTATCAAAATAAATGAATAAATTCATATATACTTACTTCCTCTTGAGCAAACGTGAGGCTTGAGGTCCCCACAGTTGAAGCTTTGAAAGAGGGCATCCACATGTCCCACGAAACAGCATCACAGCACGCCCCTTCTCCGGAGCCCTATTCGTCAACTCTTCCATATAAGACTGGTAATCCTCCTCCGGGATATCCTCAATATTGCGCTTAGGCAAATCATTCACAAATTTCACCTCTATGTTCCTGTCACCCATTGTCAATACATCCTCATCTTGAACTTCAACAATAAACTCCGGAATCGCCCTTTTCAACCCTCTACACCCAACCTTCCCACACTTTCTTGATCGGAAATGCTCCAAATATATTCTCAAAACTGCAGTACTCAGAAGTGCAAGAAACGCAAGAAAATGCATGTCTTGGGGATTCGTGTAATCGAAATGGGGAAGAGTAATTGTTGGAAATGGGGGAAGAGGAATAGTTGGAATTGGGGGAAGGAGTAGAGAGATATAGTCTCTAATGAATGATAAAAATGGGATGTAAAGGTAAAGTGAGCAGGAGATGATGACGAGGATAGTGAAGAAGGCACAGATGCCCTGGCATATGGTGGGATGGGTTTCCGGTGGATGTCTGTCATCGGAATTAGGCATGACGGCGGGGGGGGGGGGTGTTCGCAGTTTTGAGTGTTATTTGAGCGGGCGAAGTTGTTATTCAGTTATGTGAGCTGTCAACTAGTGAAGTGATTACTACTATTCTATATACAATTCACTTGATATTACTAAAATTACGAAATTGCCCCTAAATATGCGGAATTTATCATCCGGACTTTCTCTAAAGTGTGGAATTAAATTAAATTAAATTAAATTAAATGTAATTAAGATTTAAATTTTTTATTTGTTTTGTTAAAGCTTTTTTTCTTTTTCAAATATATTTCTCATTTACTCTTTTTTTTTTTGGTATATTAGTGGGGCTGATGATTTATCATTGAATATTAATGATGCTTTTATGGGGGATTTGGCCACTTAATAATTTCCTTTCATGATCATTTGATATGTTAATTAATGAAACTTAATAAACACATATAACCAATATTGAAATTAATATTATTAAGAGTTTTATTTGTTTCTTAACATAATTTCAAGATATTATATCAAATTGCACCCTAGTAATATAAAATAACAACCCTATTAAGCAAAATTAAAGAGAATGCAACAAAAAAATTCTTATATAATATACAAAAGTGCCAGTCTTGAATACATGATAAAAAAAAGGAATCGCAATGACGACCACTCTCGAAAGCAAATTAAAGATTGCATTGTATAACCATATCAAAGTTATCGATTCATCCACTTCCTTTCTTGGTCTAGAACCATATTATTGTATCTATTTCACCAACATATTGATAAGAAAATGTAGAATCTTAGTCATTCCCAAGCTACTACTTCTAAGCACCATCATCTTTCTTCCACGTTATTGACACGGTCACACTCGTCAATCCACTCACTGTATATGTCTATCGGCTCAGTCAGTGGTGTTACATTGGTGCAAAAGCTTTCTTGGCAAATCTCACATGAAGCCTCACCAATCAAGTTTTTCATATCACTAAAAAAGAAGAAAAGACATTTTATCAAATGTCACATTGTAAACATGCACAAAAAACAAGAAACCAATAAACTGATAATGACATCGTTTGGCTAGTTTTGTGGGTCATCAAGATCAAAATAGAGAAAGAGATGAGAAATAGCTTACATTTGGCATTCCACACTAGCAACATGGTTACAGAAGGGACAGTGTCAAGTTTGTCCATTCTCTTCTTTGGTGTTGGCTTCACCCTAGACTTTCTCTTACCCATCTTTCATTTAATTGTTGTAAGTGTTTAATACTGTTATATATCAAAAATATTAGCATAACTTTGTGGAATTGAATTAGTATACAATGTGGGATTGAATTAGTATACAATAATCCTTTACTATGTAATGATTTTCTCAAACATATATTTTCAAATTAAGATCTTCAATTTTAAGGCACAAACTTACACTAATATCATTTTCAATCTAAGTATAAACCGAAAAGATAAACAAGAAAAACCAGAAACCCTAGAAACACAATCATCTCAAGAGAAGCTTATGAACAAGAAGCTTACACTAAAGTACTATATCATCTAAAATCTACATATAAGCCGAAAAGAAACTCAAGCAAAACCAGAAATCTTAGAAACACATTTAACTAAAGAGAAGAGGAACTAGACTATATCATCTTCAATCTACATATAAACTCGAAAAGATACACAAGCAAAACTAGAAACCCTAGAAACACAATTATAAAAAAAAAAAAGATGAAAAAGAAGCACAATTATAAACACAATTATATATATAGAGAGGATCAATCCTGTGAAACAAATGAAGTCTAACATTAGGAAACAGGAATAGAAGTTTACACAAATAAGAATTCTCTATTAATATATATAATAAACGCTTCATTAGTTTACAATCATAATCTCAAAAGGAGATGTCAGCTGGCAGATTTCTGTTACAAAGGTAATATAATAAATGCTTATGTACTCCATATATATATATACGCAAATTAATTTGAGGGCATAAAATACATTTTATATCCCTTGATTATTTAAATATAATAAAATAAAAGGTCAAGTCGATTGACCATTTTATTACATTTAAAAACCTAAGTGTGATCAAGTGAATATTCTGGATATGTAAAATGTATTAATTTTTAAATTTATTAATATTTTAATTGTGATCAAGTGAATAATTTGTACTTTCTCTTAATGTGTGAAGTTAATTAATTAAATATTATTAAGATTTAATGCTTTTATTTGTTTTGTTAATTATTTTCACAATATTGTAACTCATTTACTAGCTCGAGTAGCTTTTTTACCTTTAGAGGAGCGATGATAAATTTGTCTTTTGCTGTCTCTTTGATTGTAAATATCTAAACGACCCAAAAACTTTCAAGTGTTTTTGATATCCCTTGATCATTTATGTATTTAGGTCCTTGATTATTTAAATATAATAAAAAATAGTCCCATGACATTGATACGCATAAAGGGGTCAATGGTCTGAAAGTTGATGTTTTGAAGGAAAGATTGGCATCATATTGGATATCCATATACAGTAGAAACTCTATAAATTAATACTATTGGGACCACCAAAATTTATTAATTAAAAGAGTTATTAATTAATCGATAAATTAATAATTATTAATTTATACATTAATTAATATTTTATTAATTTATAATGAAATATTCAATTTACAAACACCATTCAAACTTTCACTTAATTATAGTACAATGCATGTACAATAATTAAAAAATATTTTTTTATATAAATACAAGATAATAATGCTAACACAAATAAATCATACACACACGACATGCCTTCTAATCTTAAAGGTGTGAAAAAAACAATAATGACCGACGAGATTTGAAGAGCATTATACAAGCACAACAAGGATAATCTAAGTCTCACTCAAAAGCAATTGTAAGAATGGATGTTAGCAATTATGCAAGCACAACAAGGATAATTCAAGGACAAATGCAAATTGATTTGCAAGGTGAAATTGATTTCAACAAAAAAACAAAAGACAATTGAATCATTTTTCAAAAAAAATTCATAAATCATTCATGTAATATGTAGTATATAAGGAATTATTAATTTATATATTATATGGGACCTATAGAAATTATCAAAAATGTATTATCTTATAATTTTAGCGAATTATTAATTTAACACCCTATCCCCGAGTCGGGACCGACCAAAAATATTATCTTAGAGAGTTTATTAATTAATCGAGTATTAATTTATCGAGTTTCTACTGTAGCTTATTTTACATTGCAGGGAGCAATATGGTCATTCAATACCCAAAGTTTGAAACTTGGGTACTGACTTTCAGAGATACATACTTGAAAATATCTCAACTTCCCTTCATATGCAGCACATAAACTATTGAGCATGAAAGACAAATGTGGATCCATTATATCAACAGGAAATTCAATAGTAAGCACCTGTTTATAGATACAAAAAACTTCTTTCATTTACCAATTTTTAGAAGAGAATACGTCAAATCTTAAGAACTTCATTCTTTTTGGGGAGTTTCAATATCATATATTTAAAGGTAAAAAGATTATACAATGCGAATAAGGAGTTGTGACCTTACCGCACCAAGTAGCAAACAATTTAGCTACACCATACAACCAAATAATTGAATTTAAGATTTACATAGTCGTCTCTACCATGCTATATGCCAAATTCTTTTAACCGCTCTACCTTGAATTGAGTCATCAATGCCCATGGTTGAGAGTTTGTTCCTGACCGTATTGAGTATGCTAGCTACCACCACTTCTGGATTGTGAGTCTCACCTTTAAAGATCCGCATATTCCTCTCTTTCCAAATAGCATGATTCGCTATGAGGCATTTACTATGTGTTTTCCCCTCCATCGTGAGGCTGCCCAAGTTACGATTCACCCCATCTGCCTCTCGGTATCTCGATTCGAATATCTCATTTTAGTAACTCAATGCATCGGGAAGAATACTCATATTCGAATAGCAAGTGTCGTGGTCTTCTATGTGCGCTCCACTACATAATACACAATGAGACTCGCCATGTCCGATCCACGCTCGATCCCTCATAGGTAGCCTTTCTTGGATCGCCAGCCATAAGATCGTGTGTGTAGTAACTGATTTGATCAAGGAACCTAATTCAAGGCTTAGTCTATATGGCTCCCTCAAATGGATATTACTATCACTAAGTGTAAGTTCAAGCCCAGAAGGCACCTACACCTATTGCATGATA